>JAWZYU010000015.1:35920200-37394127 GCA_038380435.1 Ryuthela nishihirai
AAATTCTTTGATAGTTCCTTTTGGTTCTATCGATAGAATACCACGCTTTGATCTGATGTTCCTAGATTCCAGTAACAACTGCGAAAGTGTTGAGATTTATCCCCACCATTCCTCGCTGAAAAAGGGGACACCGATGGGCTTTGAAAGACAAGTAAACCTAGATTTGGGTTGGGTTGTTTTACCTCTGAGCGGCACTTTTTTGCACACCATGGGCTAAATGGCCAGGTCACATGGACCCCGAGGCTCAGAGAAGTTGGGGGAGGGGACCCACTGGAACAGCTGTTGGAGAGATTGTAGCCTCCCGTCAAGGCCATCCAGCGTGTTCTTAAACGTGCACAGGGTATGGCTCTCCCGCACACGGGGCCACGGCTTAACGTACCATCCGACGGACGGCGGCCTTTCCAAGCCCAAGCTGGGACTCAAACCTGGGAACTACAGATTACGAGCCTGGCGCGCTACCGACTGAACCACCGGAATTTTGCGGAGATAAATCTCAACGCTGACCAAGCTGGGACTCGAACCTGGGAACTACAGATTACGAGCCTGGCGCGCTACCTACTGAGCCACCCCCGCCCCAGTAAACTAGCTAAAGTCAAAAGGTTTACACTGAGAGCAGTAACTTGACCCTTATCCCTCGGGAGGTAAAGGGGAAGAGAAGGGGCGTAGCGAAGGACTATGGTTGGGGGGGGGGGGGAGAAATCGAAAATTTTCCAACTCGAAATTCAAATTTGCCAACTGAGCAAACTTAGAAGATTTTCGCTCCGTGGGGGAGGGGGAGGGGGCATTTTCACAAATCTCCTGCATTTTGCCCATTTGACTTCCAATTTTGCCAACTAACCGTAATTTGAATTTCACATTTAACTTAGAATTTTGCCAACTAGCCATAATTTCAAAGAGGTAATTCCAATATTTACATCTCGTCTGAATTGTAGCATGTGTGAATTTTCCCTTGATTTGGTCCTCTCTTTGATTTCACGAAACTAATCCCAATCTTTACATCTCTCATAAATTTGACAAATCACTTCAAACTTTTCAAACTCACCAAGATTTTGACAAGTTTTCTCGATTTCAGTCAACTATCCTGAATTTCACAAACCCAATCCCAATTATCACAACTCGCCTGTATTTTCCAAGTGGATTCGAATTTTGCCAACTGCCCTACATTCTGTTAAGTTTACTTAATTTGTCCAACACTCCTTAATCTCACAAAACAAATCTCAATTTTCACAACTCGCCCTTATTTTACCAAGTGGATTCGAATTTTGTCAACTGCCCTAGATTTTGCCAAGTTTCCTCGATTTTGCCATCTCGTCACAATTTTACAAAAAAAAATCCCAATTTTACATCACACCTGATTCTTGCAAAGTCACTCTGAATTTTGCCAACTCCCCCAAGATTTGCCAACTCTCCTAGATATTGCGAAGTTGCCTCGATTTTGCCAACTGCCCCTAGATTTTGCCAACTCGCCATAATTTTAGAAAAAAAATCCAAATTTTCACATCTCACC
This sequence comes from Ryuthela nishihirai, assembly GCA_038380435.1. Classification (NCBI taxonomy): domain Eukaryota; kingdom Metazoa; phylum Arthropoda; class Arachnida; order Araneae; family Heptathelidae; genus Ryuthela; species Ryuthela nishihirai. The sequence goes on from JAWZYU010000015.1 coordinate 35,921,708, forward strand.
TGAATTTTGCCAACTCCCCACGATTTTGCCAAGTCATTCCGAATTTTGCCAACTGTCCCTAGATTTTGACAAGTCACTCCGAATTTTGCCAACTCCCCAATATTTTACCAAGTCACTTCGAATTTTGCCAACTCCCTATGATTTTGCCAACTGCTGATTTAGAGCAGTTGGCAAAATTCGAAGACACTACAGTTGAGCAGTGGCTTCGAATTTTGCCAACTGCTCTAAATTTTACCTTCTCCATTTTCCAAACTGCCTCAGATTTGCCAAGTTGCCTCGATTTTGATAACTCCCCTTAATTTTCCAAAAAAAAAATTACAAATTTTCACAACTCAGCTGTATTTTACGAAGTCGCTTCGAATTTTGCCAACTCCGAGTTACTTTGGGGGGGAGCCTCCCCCTATGGCTACGCCCCTGGGGAATAGTCAAACTATTCTGTTTTAAAGGAAAAATTCTTCTTGATTCGATAATTGCTTAGTTTTCAACATAACTATTCATTTATGCTTCGATTTGATGCCAAAGAATTGGCAACACTGATTCGTACTATTTCGCAACACATTTAACGAAATTTATTTTTTATCCTTTTGGATTAACCACGCAAAATAGCATCACTCATTTTCTCGCCTACTACGAAATATTACAATTGTCAGCCCAGCTGACAGCACCCTTTTCAATGATTAACTTTAAAATTCGAGTAAGCATAAAGGAAATCTTCATCTTCGACCTTTCTGGCTTTGCCATTTCAGTTTAGAAGCACAAAAATATCTTCGAGACGAACAACCAACCTACTAACTGTTACAAGTACATCAACGAAGACATTCCACACGGTTAGACGATACTTAAACACTAGGTCCTATTGCCTGGATAAAATAGACTACTGCAGATGGAAAGGTACTATTATCTTGAAGTCTGTGAAGCATGGCGTCAGAGTTGATTGTGATGGTTCATTGCTTGTCCTGGTCATCATCATCAGTAAAGGCAGTAAAAGATCGGTTTAGCTGGTCAGTAGAATGTCCTCCTTCCTGTGATTCTTCCAGGACCTTGACTCAGAGATTGTTCTAACAATAAATGCGGAATGGGTACAAATTTCCACACAGGCTCCACCTTGAATGCTTTAAACCCACCCCCCCTCCTCCCCTTTCTCCTTCCCTAATGGCTACTGATCTAAGGGACCTGGGTTCGAGCCCCGGGTAAGGCATGGATGTATGTGTCGTTTATCTGCTGAGGTCCTCCCATCCTCTCAGACCTTCTACTACGGCATATAAACTGGCAGGCTCCTGTCAGACCTCTGTGGCAAGCAGCTGCTTGAGGGGGTATTTATTATTATTATTATTATTATTATTTTAATGATCAACTCATTACATTGTCATCATGAAGGAGTACAGGGTAGATATGAGTTCGGGTTCAAATTTTTGATCCTCGGGCTCGAACCACTTAGATAATTATTGAGCTTGAGCCGATTAGGGAAAAAACTTCTGTGACATATCCTAACATATATAGAGAGAGAAATCCATTGTAAGTTTTTCAGTTCTTGTTATTATGAGTTACTGCAAACGTTAAATAATTTATAATCATTTGACGACAAAATAAAAATCTTAAGTTATTTAGAATAACAAATACTAGAAATAATTCTAGAAGCTGAAAATTCTTGAGTAACATCATTACAACCATAAGATCGATTCATTAATAAAAGAGAGAAAAAAAAGGCTTAATGGTACTCATTTTTAATTGCTAAAGTAATGAAAGAATTTTTTTTGTACAGATTATTTTTATAATTATCAGAAAATTTCTAACTTAAATTATTACTGAGCTCGAAGTCGTCAGTATTATTTTGAGGACGACAAAACTCGACTCCAAACTCATCTTTAGTATAGAGTAGGGGTTCTCAACGTGGGGTACGCGGTAAAAATTTTTGGGGTACGCCGTGAGAGCTCAAAAGTCACTAGATCTCAACAAAGTCAGTGTTTTATTTTATTCCCATTGTTATATTATAACTACAGTTTTATCTATCTTATACAAGGGGTACTCCAGTTACATACATATTTCCAAGGGGGTACGTGAAGCATAAAAGGTTGAGAACCACTGATATAGAGGTAAGAGTTCTTCTTAGTCTTTTCTTCTCTTCGTTTAAAGCATCTTTCAAAACCCAAAGAAAATTTTTGGAAGGATAAAGACGAAATATTCCATTGAAAATTTGATTATGTTCTATTATTTAATTGTGACATTCCGTGCTATATATTGTTTTAAATAAATAAATACGTGTTGTAGGTATCTAAGTGAAATAAATTGCTTTTATCTTTATTACTTATATAATCTGCAATATTTTTTTTCCATTTGTATGTTCTGCAGATAAGCTGCTTTTAGCTTTGCGGATTTGCTACTTGCTAAAAACTGCAATATTTTCAATAGATTTCTGAATAGCATTAATAAATTCTCCCAAATCTTTAAAAAAAAATTGCTCCTCCACGTCAGTAATGGATTTTCTTACAAGAAAGAGTACTTTAGTATTACACAACACCTTAAAATTTTTGCTCTCGCGATTCACTCAATTTTGATATTAAAGAATTTTTTACAAGTCTGGATTGCATATTTAACGGGTATTTACAGCAATATTGCAATTTATGGACATATAAGATTTCGTAATATATATTCCAGTTTGCTATATTTGTTGTTACTATTTTCGCTGGAAATGAATATTGCATATTGAATCGCTCACCCCTTGGGCGTGACAATGGATAGTTCGATCGATAGATATGCATCAATTTCGCGAACACACCCTCGATTTCCAATCACACACTTTTTTTACCCTCTTTAGCGATAAGTCAAGTTCAAAGCGTCAAATATTACTTATACTAGCTATACTATAACACCTATCTATTCTTGTATTTGTACAGTATTACTTTGAAGGCTAGGTATATGAATCGAGCGAAATCTCAAGATTTTATTAGTTTTATGAAAAGGAATGCAAGGCAAAAATCTTCCTTATTACTACCGTTTATATCTTAGTTTATAATACTTCGAAGTAAAATAAATCTGCATTTTTTTTTTAAACATTCATTTTAAATCTCCCATAACAACGATGTGACTCCCTGACCCATTTTATTCAGAATTAGTGACGTTTTAATAAGAAAAAGTTCATAACTCAGGTTTAAAACTCAGGTCAGGTTTATCTCAGGTTTAAAAGAAACAAGCGAAAGTGCAAATTAATTTCTTAAAAGCTTCGTTCGTTACCATAATAATACTGTTGGTCAAAATATTTGCCAGATTTTCGTCCTTGCATGATGATTGGAAAATATTTTAACATACTCTTTCCAAAGTTTATTTTTATTGTTAACAGTTTTATTGTAAGGTTTTATTTTCTCTAAAATTTCTTCATTGCGCTTAAAAATAACAAGATGAATCTGGAATCCAATAAAATGCAGAAAACCAAAATCCTTTGTAAGCGTTCATTCATTCATTTTATTAATATTCATTTCAAGGCAATCTAGTTTTCCGCGTGAGCGTAGCTTGCTAAGCGAGATGCAAAGCGCGCACTCCGCGTAATGTCAGCCTCATTGTTAAATAATCACCTATTATCAAGTAATGCGTTAGAAACAACGAAAGAGTTTTAAAAAAGCAGCCAATGGGAAACGAGATTAAACATCTCGAGAAGTTTTATTCGATTCCTTGAAATTAAGACCTAGTACAAAATCCAGACTGAAGGGAAATTTACCAAGTGTGGAATCAAAATTACTCATGTTTTGAGTGTGTGTTAAAAGAGTTGGATTCTCTTAAATGTGTCAAGACATGATTTAAGGATGGCGCCACGTGCGAAAAAGAAAAAGGTCCCAGTAAAGGAGAAAAAGGCTCCAGTAAAGGGGAAAAAGGCCCCAGTAAAGGGGAAAAGAGGTAAGCCAAATAAACCAGCTAAGTTCGTTCCCAACTTTCCAGTGAAACAAGTGCACAAACTTCTTGAAAACGAGTGCCCAAATGTTGACTCCCGAGCAGCTGTATACTTAAGTGGTGTGCTAGAATACGTGGCTGCTGAAATATTGGAGTTGTCTGGCAATGTAATCAAAGAGATAAAAGAGGAACCCGTGATTGATGAAGAAAATATCAACACAGCCATTGCCAATGATGACGAACTCTCAATGCTACTACGTCATGTTCGTGGAGATAGATAGAATGTGAAGAACATGGACAAACATTATTCAGGTGATTTGCATTATTTCAACGCTTCTAAGTACACACTGAAATTATTTAAGTGAGTAGTCGTTTATTTCCCAGAATGACTTACAAGTTAATTGATTTCTAGCCTTCGAAAATTTGTCACTAACAATTTTGTTCGCATTTTTATCTAAATGGAAAGATATTATAAAATGAAATAAAGTCGCAAATTAAGATTTTATGTTGTCATTGTCATATTATATTAGCAAGCCAGTAGTTCTTATTACTTTCCAGAATAGTTTTAACTACTGATGGTTAAACATTGAAAAAAAAAAACCCTGAAAGTTAACTATTATAACTTATATAAGGAAAACTACATAATGATCAGAAAGTGTTAACCGTGTAAGTTATTTCCTTCCATTTTATGAAATCATTTTATGTACTACTTTATGCGGAAATGCATATTTCAGAAAATGTTTAACAGTATACAAAAGCTTTTGAGGTCTCACAAGAGTAGGCTCGTTCGTCAGATCTCCATACAGAAACAATTTCAATTGAAAACGTCAGTCGTCACATTGAATATAATGCACAAAAAACGAAAATAATTCAAAGTAAAAAAATTTCTAGTAACCAGAAAGTGTGAAAGTCAGAAAGGTAGAATCATTCAACAGCTGTTACATATAAACAGTTGTAGTAATTCAATGCAAAAAAAAAGTTTGCTCATCATCAAGTTTCAAAATGTAATTCTTGAGAACTTTAGAAAACAAATCGTAATATTTTTCATGCTGACCGGGAGAGAGGAAAGGAATTTCGGTGCTAAGTACAAATAATAGTGCCTAAAAAATTCCTTATGTAATGCAGGAATTTCATAATTTGTTTTTATCTCGTCGTAACTGGTAATTATTCATATCAGTTTAAACGCTTTCATTTCTAATGTAAAAGTATATAATAATTTCGAAAAAATAATCATAACGTAAAGGCAAAATTCCTCTTTTCCGAAACAAAGGTAATGAAGGTTGCGTTTTTGGGCTTTTAGTTAATAAACGAATAAATCACTTTTACAGCACTAAAAGTTGTTTAAAATTATTGAAATACGTCTCCCCCCCCCAAGATTTTATACCACGTTAATTGAGAATGGATTAATACATAATATAGTGTATAAGAGATATAAGCGGGCCAAGTTACGGATGATGACCTTCCTTTTAACCCATGTAACATGCACTTTTCAAGTTGGGCATGCATCAATCCGAATACCTAAATATTCCACTGACAGCACAAAAGAAATTCGAGAACAATTAGTGACTTTTCGATGAACAATTTGTAGCACGATATTTCAATTAATTGCGGTGCAAAATATCTGTAACAGAACAGTTTTTTTTTTTTCAAGTAGAAATAAATTGCATTTTTCTTTTTCAGATTTATTGTTAACAAAATTGCTTGTGGTCCAGATTCTAATTAATTCTAGATCATATTTGCTCAGTTTTCTAAAGTTCCAAGCAGTTGCTTAAAAATAATCGAAGAATCAGAACCGGCATATTTCAGGCAAGTGACGTCAGCAAAATTAGTTACTTTACCTTTTAGGCTAGTGGAAAAAATAAATCATTAATGTAAACAATAAATAACCCAGAATAGATCCTTGGTACACTCCGTATTCAACTTTAATCCAAGCACTGTATGTCTCTTTTATTTTTACTTTTTGCATTCTGTAAGCTAAATAACTGCGAAACCAATTCAATGCCACTCCTCTAATTCCAGCAGCTCGTAATTTTTATATTAATTTTTGACGACTTACCGTATCGAATGCATTTTTAATGTCCAGAAAGATTGTTAATGCATGATCACTGTTATTCATCGCTGTGTAAATCATATTTGTTACCTGTAATAATGCATCATCCGTACCCATTTTTTCTCTAAACCAAAACTGATTGTTTTGCAAAACATTTCTTTTCGAGATATTCATATAATTTATTTTTTCAAAAATTTTAGATATTACAGAGAGTAAAGCAATAGGTCTATAATTTCTTAATTCCTCTGGGTCACCGTTTTTAAAAATAGGAACCACAGTAGTTTGTTTCAAAACATCAGGAAACATTCATTGCTCAATGGATAAATTAAATAGATTTACAAATATTTCAATAAATTTTTCCCACAACATATGAATTATTTCTGCGGTTAAGACATCAAAACCTGGAGATTTATTTTTTGGTAGAAGTATAATTTGTGTCCTAGTATCTTTAGCTATTACTGGCGTTAAGAAGAAAGAACTTACCGCAGTTGATGATTTCCGTCTCCCTCCCAATCAACATTTGTTTGAACCAAATCTTTATTCAAATTCCGTGCAATTTCCGGCAAAATAATCGTTGAACAAATTTGCATATTTACAGGGGTCATCATTATATTTAATTAACTCGTATTCACATTTAATTGTACGGGGACAGTTTTCTTTCTCTTTAAAGTTACCATATATTTCATTTATTACATACATTCCACTGCTTTTTCAGGTTTTTACCTGCTTTAGAAAATTTATTAGTATTGTGTTTTTGTTTCCTTTATACAACTAGTGACCAAATTTCGGTAATGTGAAAATGATTGCTTAAGCGATATATCTGAAGGATTTTTCTTCATTTCTTTCTAGAGTGTTACAATAATTTATTAAAATTACTAATTCATTTGTCATCACGGTTTAATTTTCCTAAAACGTTTTTTTCTTTATTTTCGTAGAATCATCAATTAAATGCCTTAGCGTATCAATAAAATTTTTAAAAAAAGCGTTAACACAGCCGTCAATATATATATCATAGTTGACAATGTTTCCAAAGTTGATTCTCGAACTGCTGTATACCTGAATGCTGTCCTGGAAAATGTAGCTGCATAAATTTTGTATTCATCTGGTAACACAGCCATGGAATCAAACGATAGCTCTGTAATTGAAGAAAACAATGTCTTGGAAACTATAAAAAACGACAATGAACTCGCAAATTTTCTAGACGTTCCTGGTTGTGAATAAAATGCAGACAGGAAAGAACAGCCGTTTTCTGGGTATATTTCATTTACTCCATAATCAATTATTTGGGTGATTTGTTTCATTTAAATGCTTCTGAAATCTCTTTGGTTAAACTCTTTGTTCTTCACAATGATTCGCAAGTAATTGACTCTTTTGGAAAATTTATTTTCGCGAGGCAATTTAGAATCATGTATTTTTTAAGAATTTTTCAATTTGTCGCTAATAAATTGTTTATACGGGAAATATTTGATATTACAGAATCTATGTTTATGTCCAGAAGGAAAGATAATGTTATAAAATTGAAATAAAGTAACAAATCAATAAGAATTTATGTTCTTAAGTTATTTATTAACAAGCAAGGAGCTTTTAATATAGCATTATTATACGATAATTCTTAGGAGTGTTGTATTTTAAGTATTACAATCTTGATAAGAATGTTTCATAATTTTCTAATTAATCCGAAATTATTGTCATGTAAAAAATTGCCAGCCGTCCCGTGGCCGAGTGGTTAGCACGCTTGGCTACTGATCTAAGGGACCTGGGTTCGAGCCCCGGCCCGGCATTAGGCATGGCTGTGTGTGTCGTTTTTCTGCTGAGGTCCTGCCATCCTCTCAGATCTCCTACTGTGGCATATAAACTGACAGGCTCCTGTCAGACCTCTGTGGCAAGCAGCTGCTTGAGGGGGTATTTATTTTTATATATATAAAAAATTGCCAAAAGTGCAGTTTAAAGGCACAACACATTTTATCATTTTGTCGAGTTTTACGATAAGAACAGAAGTAAAAATGAGTAAAAAACGCACAGATTTTCAAAATAACAGGCTAAAATAAGAAGAAATCAATGTTGGTATACAATCCGCCATCATTTATATAAAAAATCCTTCACTTAAGAAAAAAAGGAACAGACCCTCTCGCTAATGAATTAGCACCATTAGAGCTCAGGCAGGATTTAGGGGAAAGTCACCCCCCCCCCAGATGCCGTAACAGATGTCATCTCATATACCGTATTTCGTCTCATACAGAAAACTCGTTTCATTCTGTTCTTGTAACACGAAAACCCAGCTTGTCCAATATGCTGGGAAGAACAATGCTTATTTGATTTCAAGAAATATTCCTAAAAAAGAGAAATGTTTGTACCGAATTAACCAGAGAGGCAAATTATTCTTAAAAATATGGTTTTAATTAATTTCTCATGCTCTTTATTCCTTACAGTAAAGGTAATTTTAAAATTTAATTTAAATTTATATTATAAATTCTTAATGTTTAATATAATATTGTTTAATTTTATTAATAACAGATTTTTTTAGCAAATTCATTTTACCCCCAAAAACTTATTTATTTCGTTTGAGATAAAAAACTTACTGCATATTTGGAGTAGGATAACTCATACAGAATTTACAAGCTTTTGCTGTACGACATGGTCATTCGTCCCATCATTTCCTATGCTTCCACTATTTGGGCGAACACCACAGCAACCAATATACACATGATACAGGTCTTGTAGAACAAGATTTTGAGATGTGCGGTCGATGCCCCTTAGTTTGTAACGAACAGACAAATCCACGAAGATCTGGACATCGACCATATTTACACTTATATTGTTTCTATCACGTGGTTTCTTTGACAATGTTCAAAGCAATCCACATGGGATTGTATCCTGCTTATTCGACTACAATCATGAAGTCATGAATAGTCACAAGAGGCCTAAAATGATGGCTTTCAGCAAAGATAGTCATCCATTTTAGGTCTCTTGTGCATCCATACTGTTTTTACTGTTGATTTTTATTATCCTTCGGGACCCACCATTAGTGGTTCATTTTACAAAGTTGTGTTTACACTGATTCCAACCAGGCACATATTTAAATTGAAGAGGTTATGGGTACCTATGTACCTGGTACTCTATGAAATCAATGACCGATCTACGATCTACGATCATACAGAATTTCAAACAAACTTTAAGTGCTAATTTCCAAGCAAGCGAGAATTCCCAAATCATAATGTTGGAAATCAATCAGTTAATTTAAATTATTTCTACACAACTACATTTTCTTAACAAAACTATTTTGCATTTATTCATATCTAACTTAAATAATAACTTCAAAATAACAAATGTTCAAATGCATATTAATATAAATATTAATATAGATTTGAACATTAATTTTGAAGTTAACAAATGTTCAAATCTATATTAATATAAGTATTAATATAGATTTGAACATCTGTAACTTCAAAATAACAAATGTTTAATTATGTACTGGGGTGCTATAGAGAGGATATCTGTATAATGCGCATAGCTCGCAGAGTACTGTCCGAGATTTTCGTTTAAATTTATCCTTTCAGAATATGGATTCCCAAGTATTGTCCCAAATTTTTTACTACATAAAGGAACACCTGATTGGAAATTTCAAGTATTAATAAATGCGATTTTTACAGCAACTCGCACATATAACTTAAGGGCCGCCATTTTTTTTATGCTTTATCATTACGATCCGCCGTTGTTCAGAGCATTATAAACACAAAATAAGAGGCAAGTGAGAATTAATAAAATGCACTGAACGAAGTTTCTAAGTCCTGCGGTGGCCTAAAACACAACGTATAAAATGCTAAAAAGCAGAATATTGTACGCCGCCATTTAACTTTCCTTCATCGTAAATAACACGGTCATTACGAAATAAATGATTCTTTCGAAACGGATACAAGCATACTCCCATAATGCCACCAAACCCTTAAAGCACTGGTTGGTATATTATTAAAAGACATAGTTAACTCCAACATGTATTCAATTTTTATGATGTTAAAAAAACTATTAAAAGAATTGGTTTTTATTATGCTAGATTGGTAGTCAATAATTCCTCACTTTTTATTTGATGAAAATGCCTATTTCTTTTAGTTTTGATTCATATTTCGTATGGTGGTAAAAACAGCTAATCGTCAAAAAGCCTTCTATACGAAAAAGTATTCACAAACGTTAGAAATTAACTAATTAGGAAGAAGCTTTTGTGGAGGAAATACGAAAAAATATAGACACACTGGAAAGTAACTACCGAAATCATTTTGTATTATTAAGTTTTTCATTGCTGCTAAGAGAAATTATTAAGATTAGCTCATGTCTCGGTGAACTTTCGTTTAGTCAATTCAGCTAACTTACCTCCAAATCCCGAACAACAATTCATTACATATTTTTTAACGGTAGCATCCATGTTAGTATTACAAGTGTTGCCAGAAAAATTTTATAAGATCAATTTTTAAATGCGAAGTTTCAACCAGTGTCTGTTCAATGGCCACTGGTAATATAAGATGCCAGACAGGGAATATAATATAAGATGCCAGACAGGGAATTTTCAACTGAAACGATGACCATTAGTCTCGAGTGATAATTTTTATTAAATTTCAGCACATTCAATACTGTGTGAGGAGTAAATTTTAGGAAGCAAAATTTCCGGCGGCTGGAAAATGCTGCTGCGAAATATAGATTTTCACTCCAGGCCAGTGATCCCCAACCCACGGTCGAGAAAAATAGTAATGGAGGCCAGCGAGCTACTTTTAAAATTTCAAAACCCTGTAACGGAAATCGTGCATATATTGCGAGTTCACAACGGCATCAATTTAAATTGCTTTTGGCTGGAATTATGTCAATACAGTATTGCAACGTTGACAATCAACCTGTGATGGGCTGTTGACATATGAATCTATGGTATATCGAATTTCTCCACTCAAATATTTAATTTCAAATTACAAATAACCAATAAATAAGCAAAAGATGAGCTAAATAATATAAAACCCAGTCTTGGAACGTTTCGTTGCTAGGATTAATATTTTAGTTCAACGAAACGTATCAAATAATAATGGGAAGGGGATCCGTAAGAAAATTTAGACTTCACAAAGAGTCCGTAGAAAGAGTATTAAAACAATTTAAACTTCATAGGAGTCAGTGACACCTAAAAGGTTGGGAACCACTGTTTTAAGCCGTACTCTGGAATAGAGGTGGAGTGGCCACCTCTATTCCAGATTAAGAAAATGCTAGTCACGAACAGTGGTATGTGGCTAGCATTTTCTTAATCCCACATCACGTTTAAAGTTTTTTTTACGATCTTAAACTAAAATATGTTTTTTAACATGAATCAATGACATAAAAAATAATTAGTTTCCCAATTTTGTAAGCCCCTTTCTTTGACATGTATAAAAAGTCTTTCTCACACCGTTTAAGTATATCAATCAATGAATATCAATTCATAGAAAAAAAATTATATTTTGACTAACAAATCAATATTTTCAAAATTTGCTATAAATATGAAGGGCAAATTTGACTCCTGATTTTGAAAGAAATATTGCCCAAAAAAGTTCTTTTTTTATCGTTAATGTCTTGAATCATCGGTACCATTTTCAATTTAAAAAATTATTATAGAGTATCAAATTTGGATTTCCAATATCATAACAGGAAAATTATGCATTTTTTTTTAGTCTAGCCAATTTAGATTTTTTCGTGAAGTAATTAAACGCCTTTAATCAAAAATTATTTCGGCTTTCATACTTCCTTTTAAAATTTTGCAACTTCATATTTGTCTTTTTATACAGATTTTAAAGAGATTAACTTTATGAAAAAAAATAGTCGTTCAGAAAACATTCGAGAAATATGGTTGGAAATATTCTAATTTTTAATTTTTAAAGCGTAAAAACTCAGATGAAATTTATTAATCTATAATATGTTTTAAGAAGTTTGTGTGCCTGTCTGATCAAGAACTCCTCTTAAACTGTAAGAATCAGGACTATTAAATTGAGTATTCATCTTCCCCTTTTTATAACTTAATGCAACGTTAGAGTTTGTCCTCCAACTCCCCTCCCCCCAAAAAAGGAATCTTTTTAAAAATATGGGAAAAAGCTTCTTCCCATGATTAAGAGCTAGAACCACTAAATCTGGTGTACAGGTTCCTCTCAGTATATATTAAAGCAACGCAATGGTTTGAATACCCCCCCCCCTCCCGACACAAAAGAAGTGGGGGAAATTCCTCATAAAAGGTAAGAGCTAGAAGCACCAAATTCGTTATACGACTTCCTTTTATATCGATAACTTGTAGTAATGCCAGGATTTGGCTCCACTTCTTTTTCCCAGCACCACTTCTCTCCCTCCCCCTCCTAAAAAAGATGGAGAATATTCTAAATGATTACCAAAAATGAAAAAGGTATATCTTGAATAAAACTCTGAAATGAGAAGTACGATTCATACTTTGAGAGCCTCTCCTTTATATAATGAAGATTATTTTTCGAGTTTTTCCATGGTGTATATTTTCTTTTGGTATGGTCTTTTTTTTTTCTTGCCTCTATGTCGCCGTAGATGGTCCTGTGAAGTTGAATTGATGTTGGTAACATTTCTCCCTGGGGGTCGCTGCCCACAGTTTAGAAGCAGCGCTCTAAACTATTTAAGAGAAAACGAGGTTTGTGATTATTGTGCTGTAAATGATCAACTCATAAGCACAGTTCGCTTAAAAGTTGTCTGAGCGCTTCATTTATTCAAAATGGTCACGCACAGTGTTTATTTAAGACGGGTAACCGGTCTACCTCCTGTTCCATGTGCAAAGAACTTTGTAGATTGGTAGACGCCTTTACAAGAGTTCACGGATGGCAGATCTTACTGTGTATGGAACAGTAAAAAAAATTCAAGTCAACAAACCCTTGTATGTTCTATGCAAACACACGCCTGTTGTGTCTGTGTTATAAATGCAAGAATGGAGTTTGCAGTGCACACAACCACCCGATTCCAAAGGGCGTTATTAAATGAGCCGAGAGAAGGGGGCGTTTGGAAGAGACGGCTCTCCATTCTTTGGAGTCAGCTGCAAAAGGAGGTGACGTCATCACAGTGTTAGGATAGTTTTGTTTGATTAGAAGTTTGAAAGAAAACAAAAGAGCATCTAAAAGAAATAGCTTGCAGCTTGATGTGATGTGCAAACACCATTCTTTCCTTATCCTGGTGGAAGAAAAAAATCTTTATACCAAAGTAGTGGGGGGGAAGCTTATTTTTAAACGTTCAGCCTTGACCTTCGTGGCTGCTTCTACTTTGTAATTGACTTGATGTCACTCTTTAAAAGCTCTGCTGTTGTTTCACGTCACGAATTTTTAATGGCAAGGTAGTAATTAACTACAGTGGTTTTTAATAATACACGTGCCCGATTTTGAGGGGTACAAAGAAGAATAAACCTTTATTTGAACATCACATTCTGCTATTCGTTTCAAAATTAAGAACAGATTCGAGTCCCAGCTGGGTCAGCGTTGAGATTTATCTCCGCAAAATTCCCCGCCCTACCCACGGTCAGTAGGGGACACCGATGGGCTTGGAAAGGCCGCCGTACGTCGGATGGGACGTTAAGCCGTGGCCCCGTGTGCGGGAGAGACATGCCCTGTGCACGTTAAAGAACACGCTGGATGGCCTTGACGGGAGGCTACCATCTGTCTCCCAACAGCTGTTCCAGTGGGTCCCCTCCCCCAACCTTCTCTGAGCCTTCGGGGTCCATGTGACCTGGACATTTAGCCCATGGTGTGCAAAAAAGTGCCGCTCAGAGGTAAAACAACCCAACCCAAAATTAAGAATTGGAGAAAGGCAAGAGCTGTTCACTTTTAGAATATCATCTTAGGTAAATTTACCTAACATGAAACGCGGAAATTATTTAAAAGAATAGGGGTAAAAAATATAGATTTGGTATAAGGGAAAAAAGTTTGGGTAGTGAAAGTTGTAGATATGAAATGTAAGCTTGATGCAATCACACTTCACATATAAATAAGCTAATATTTTAAGCACTAATTAATCTTAATGTAACATTTTCTGTAGTGTGTGTCATACATAAAGAATTTTGTTTGAAATTGAGACTATTTACTCAACAAATTTGCAGGACATGTACTAGGGTTAGGTTGTTTTACGTCTGAGTGTCACTTTTGTTAACACAACGGACTAAATGCCCAGATCAAAAAGATCCCAAGGGCTCAGAGACAGTTGGGGAAAGTGAACCCACTGGGCAGCTGTTAGGAGATAGATAAAGCCTCCCTTTAAGGCCATCCAGAGTGTTATTTAATGTACACAGGCTGTAGTTCTCCCTCACACGGGGCCACGTTTAACATCCCTACCAGACGGACGGCGGCCTTTCCAAACCCCTCGGTGTCCATTACTGACCGAGGGCAGGGTGGGGTGTTTTGCGCAAATAAATATCAACGCTCATCTAGGGGGGACTCGAACCTCGGAACTGCAAATTAGGAGTCTGGTGCACTACCTACTGAGCCACTCCACATGAACTAGAAATAGATTTCGACCATTCGATGAATAAAGTTGCATAAGCATAGATGCAACTCCCCTGTCCCCCCCCCCCACTTTGGGTGTGTTAGTGGGGAAGAAATGTGCCCCTTGGTACTTTGCGTTGACGCCCATGAAATGAATACTTGAAATTTTAAAATAGTTCATTAGTACACTCAAGTTAGTTATTAAGACTTATTTAAACAGTGGATTTGGTTGGTTTACCTCTGAGCTGCACATTTTGCATACAGTGTGCTAAATCTGCAGGTCACAAAGATTCTAAAGGCTCAGAGAAGATTGGGGAAGGGGATGCATTGGAGAGCTGTTAGGAGACAGATTAAAGTCGCACGTTAAGTCCATTCAGGATGTTTTTTTTTAAGGTGTACAGGTTATGGCTCTCCTATTCGCGAAGCCATGGCTTAACTTCTCATCCGATGGACAGTTCCAAAGCCGGCCAAACCATCGACGTCTACCATCCCATCGACAACCAATCGGGTGAAGGTTTAGCGAAGAAAATTCTCAACGCAGACCAGTTGGAACTTGAATCTGGGAAGAGAAGATTACGATACTTGTGTTCTATCAATCCCTGCTCACTTATTTAGCAAACGTTATTAAAACAAAGCATTATCACAAAAAGGGACACCTGAATGTTCAGATTTCCGAATCAACGAACCACACACGATAATCTTTCCAATTTAAAGAGCTAAAAGGCATCCAGTGTTTATGGAACGTCCATACACACCTCCTGGATGCAAAATTGAAAACAGTCCCTCTTTACCATAACCGAGGTGCAAAGACATGTAAAGGAGTTGGGTTGGGTTGTTTTACCTCTGAACGGCACTTTTTGCACACCATGGGCTAAATGGCCAGGTCACATGGACCCCGAAGGCTCAGAGAAGGTTGGGGGAGGGGACCCACTGGAACAGCTGTTGGGAGACAGATGGTAGCCTACCGTCAAGGCCATCCAGCGTGTTCTTTAACGTGCACAGGGTATGGCTTTCCCGCACACGGGCCACGGCTTAACGTCCCATCCGACGGACGGCGGCCTTTCCAAGCCCATCGGTGTCCCCTACTGACCGTGGGCAGGGCGGGGAATTTTGCGGAGATAAATCTCAACGCTGACCCAGCTGGGACTCGAACCTGGGAACTGCAGATTACGAGCCTGGCGCGCTACCGACTGAGCCACCCCCGCCCCATATATGTAAAGGAGAAGGTAGCATGTCGTGGTCACATGATCCTTGAGGTGTCTTAAACCAACACCTCCTGCAATAGAAGGCCTGTGAACCAAGTTATGACGTCAGTATAAGTAGTCCTGTAGCGTAGATAATTGTTATATATTTCTTCCTATTGTTATCAGTGGTGTACTTTTATGCTAATGCTTATTCCTAAATATACCTTATTTAGAAAAAAAATTATTTATTAGCATTATGATAATTGCTAATCAATTCAAATAATTTTTCTTCGAAATAATATATATTTATATATAAACATTAATAAAAAGATTAATATAGAAATACACCAGTAGTAATAATAAAAACAAATGTATAAGAATTATCTACATTACAGGGCTACCTATGGTGACGTCATAACTTGATCCACGGCCTTCTGTTTTAAGAGGTGTTGTCCCCCCTTGAGAATGCTAGTAAGGGTAATAGAGCCTAAAAATCATTAAACTTATGCATATTCCACGCATTTTTCATGACTCTTTTTGAAAACCTCTGAAACGAAAGAGAAAGGGAAAATGTTATACAACAATGAAAATCATGCATCAATCAAAATAATAAAATATAAATTTTGATGGCCTCGATTTTCAAGAATTGTGTTATTTTATCTCTGAGCGGCACTTTCGTCCACACAGTGGACCAAATGGATAGGTCCCAAGGACCCCAAAATCTCAATCTTGCTTAAGGGAAGGACAACTGTTAGTGGATAGATGGAATCCTCCCATCAAGGCCATCCAGCGCGTTCTTTAGTGGGCTAGGGTATGGCCCTCCTGCACACGGGGCCACGGCTTAACATCCTATCGGACGTATAAAGATCTCTCCAAGCCAATAGGTGTCTCTTTACCAAACGAAGGTAAGGTGGTGTTAATGGAGATAAATATGAAAGCTGGCAGAGTTGGATCTCGAACATGGGAGCTTTACGAGCCTAGCGCACTACCGACGGAGTCAACTCCCCGCCCTCTTTCTCAATGGATATTCCGAACACCCCAAACCGATATGGAATTCAAGAAATTTTGAGGAAGTGGGGAGAAAGATGTACTTCCTGAAATTCCTCCATCCGAAATTCTGATGTTTCAAGATTCTACTTTACTATTATTGAGCATAAATATCCTCTTGAGATTATATTGCCTCCCATTCACAGATGAAAATATCCTCTTCAGATTATATTGCCTCCCATTCACAGATGAAAATATCCTCTTCAGATTATATTGCCTCCCATTCACAGATGAAAATATCCTCTTCAGATTATATTGCCTCCCATTCACAGATGAAAATATCCTCTTGAGATTATATTGCCTCCCATTCACAGATGAAAATATCCTCTTCAGATTATATTGCCTCCCATTCACAGATGAAAATATCCTCTTCAGATTATATTGCCTCCCATTCACAGATGAAAATATCCTCTTGAGATTATATTGCCCCCCATTCACAGATGAAAATATCCTCTTCAGATTATATTGCCTCCCATTCACAGATGAAAATATCCTCTTGAGATTATATTGCCCCCATTCACAGATAAAATATCCTCTTGAGATTATATTGCCCCCCATTCACAGATGAAAATATCCTCTTGAGATTATATTGCCCCCCATTCACAGATGAAAATATCCTCTTGAGATTATATTGCCCCCATTCACAGATAAAATATCCTCTTGAGATTATATTGCCCCCCCATTCACAGATGAAAATATCCTCTTGAGATTATATTGCCCCCCATTCACAGATGAAAATATCCATATCAAACTCTGTTTCTCCCGTGGCTATGCACCTGACTGCCGAGCTTTACATAAGTACGATATTTTCTCTGAATTGCGAACTGTTTCCGTCTGACATCCTTTGAATCTGCGCCTAACATCCTTTGATGGCACCGCATTTTATTCAGTGAGGATGTCTTTTCGATGAAGAAGAACTATCACACTTCAAACTAATGTAATTCACCTCGCCACACCATCAGATCGCAGTAGTATCAAAATGGAATATTTGTGTAATGTTGCAGAACAGATCTTAAAAGTCACGGTCGGTCGAATGAAATTCTGTTCTAGCTTTTAATTCCCATGATTCGCTGCGATTCTTGTATTGCCCAACGAGATGAAGCAAAAGACTGATGTGGAATGATTGGTTTCAAAATATAACTGCAGGTTGTAATATCAAGATTTTTTTTTGTAATAGGAGATATTAGAAGGCTTGATAAATCCTTCTTTCCTACCTATCGAGTTTTATTTCGCAATCTCTCGAGATCAGTGGCCACGGTTAATAGCTTAGCTGGGGCTTAAATTTTGAAGGCTAGTGGAGCAACGAAGGAAAGAAAATGGGTTGTTGTTGGGTTGTTTTACCTCTGAACGGCACTTTTTTGCACACAATGGGCTAAATGGCCAGGTCACATGGACCCCGAAGGCTCAGAGAAGGTTGGGGAAGGGGACCCACTGGAACAGCTGTTGGGAGACAGATGGTAGCCTCCCGTCAAGGCCATCCAGCGTGTTCTTTAACGTGCACAGGGTATGGCTCTCCCGCACACGGGGCCACGGCTTAACGCCCCATCCGACTAACGGCGGCCTTTCCAAGCCCATCGGTGTCTCCTACTGACCGTGGGCAGGGCGGGGAATTTTGCGGAGATGAAGGAAAATGGGGTTATAACACTTCATCCCTTTCCCAATGCTTGAATAGCATTATTTTATATGGAAGTTCTCAAAAGTCGTAGAAAAGTATGTGACAATCTATCCTCTCAAGTGGGGCGAGAAGATTGGCTCAGTCAGTAGCGCGCCAGGCTCGTAATATATCATTCTCAGCATCGAGGCTCATCTTTGCCAGTGTTGAGATTTATCTCCACTAGCCTCTACCCTGTTTACGATCATAAAGAGGGGGCGGGGGTGGCTCAGTCGGTAGCGCGCCAGGCTCGTAATATATCATTCTCAGCATCGAGTCTCATCTTTCCCAGTGTTGAGATTTATCTCCACTAGCCTCTACCCTGTTTACGATCATAAAGAGGGGCGGGGGTGGTTCAGTCGGTAGCGCGCCAGGCTCGTAATCTGTAGTTCCCAGATTCGAGTCCCAGCTGGGTCAGCGTTGAGATTTATCTCCGCAAAAATTCCCCGCCCTGCCCATGGTCAGTAGGGGACACCGATGGGCTTGGAAATGCCGCTGTCCGTTGGATGGGACGTTAAGCCGTGGCCCCGTGTGCGGGAGACCCATACCCTGTGCACATTAAAGAACACACTGGATGGCCTTGACGGGAGGCTACCATCTGTCTCTCAACAGCTGTTCCAGTGGGTCCCCTCCCCCAACCTTATCTGAGCCTTCGGGGTCCATGTGACCTGGCCATTTAGCCCATGGTGTGCAAAAAAGTGCCGCTCAGAGTTAAAACAACCCAACCCGGTCATAAAGAGAACATCGATCGACTTGGAAAGGTCGCCATCCGTCAGATGGGACTAAAGCTGTGACCCTGTGTGATAGAGAGCCATACCCAGTGCATGTTAAAGAACACACTGGAGTGAACCAGCAGTGAACGCCTAAATCGTGGGCGCACCAGATATGTTCCCGGGTTCAGGGAGGAGTAAAATATATCCAGCGGGAGGCAAAGAATCAAATCAGTGTTTCAAGATAGAAATATTATGTCGAACTGTTCACTAATGAGTGCAATTGTAAATAAGGGTTGGGTTGTTTTACCTCTGAGCGGCACTTTTTTGCACACCATAGGCTAAATGGCCAGGTCACATGGACCCCGAAGGCTCAGAGAAGGTTGGGGGAGGGGACCCACTGGAACAGCTGCTGGGAGACAGATGGTAGCCTCCCGTCAAGGCCATCCAGCGTGTTCTTTAACGTGCACAGGGTATGGCTCTCCCGCACACGGGGCCACGGCTTAACGTCCCATCCGACGGACGCCGACCTTTCCAAGCCCATCGGTGTCCCCTACTGACCGTGGGCAGGGAATTTTTGCGGAGATAAATCTCAACGCTGACCCAGCTGGGACTCGAACCTGGGAACTACAGATTACGAGCCTGGCGAGCTACCGACTGAGCCACCCCCGCCCTACCCATGTGGTGGTGCGGTAGGGGTAATGTTCATTCTGTTCTTGTAGAATTTTGACAACAGGAAAGGAAGTGAAAAATAGAGTTAACCTACAAATACTGAGAATCCGTCAGATGGGACGTAAAGCTGTGACCCTGTGTGATAGAGAGCCATACCCATGTTAAAGAACATGATATGTTAAAGAACACACTGGCATGTTATGAACACACATGGCACATGCATGTTAAAGAACACACTGGAGTGAAATCTGGAAACACTGGAGTTTAATATCACTTGAAAGAAGAGGAGGAAACATATATTACTCTATTTGAAGAGAATAATTTCTAAAATAAACGCAATATAAGAGCGTTCTGAACCATTCTAGTTCATCTCTACTCACTGCTCCTTCCATCCTCTATTATTGGCCTCCACCTAAAATGTCCTGTAGTAACTCTTATATAGGATTTTGACCAATGACGAAGCAAGACAGTTCTAATAGATCACTGGTTGGCCAGCCGTTGAAGAATCAGTGATTTTGGATCTACGAGACTATTGGTTGAATCATCTGCCAATCACTTGTCAATCTCTTAATGACTTGTGAGCAGGGCCGCCGACAGGGGGGGGGGGGCAAAGGGGGACTAGTGCATAGGGGCCCGTCAGCAATAAGGGCCCGTCAGATTAAGTGACTTTACTTTTTCTTACAAAAATTATTCTTAGTTAGGCTATATATCGATCCTATAAAATTCTATAAGAATATTTTTTGTTATAATATGCTTTTAAAAAGAAACACTAGTTGGATTATGACATATTATCTCATTAATAGTAGTTGAATGAACCATTTCTTAACATCTTCTTTTGTCCGCGTTAACTTACAGCATTTGCTTGTATTTTCCCTGTTAACCACCCCACCCCTGCAGCAGTAGCAACAGTTGGACTCTCCCAAACCCAACCCGTGCGATCAGGTATATTACATTGTTCATGTTTCGAGATTCCAGTAACATCGTCTGTGGTCTGTGTGTCAGTGTTACAAATTATAACAGTTTAAAAGTCTCTTGTCGGCACATTTGTTTCGCCATTTCGTTGTCATTTGTTTAGTAAAATGATATATTCATTGGTGCTATAGTCTAACTGAACAATGGACAAGTATAAGCATAAATCAGGAGCTGAGAAGCGAAAGGAGAGAAATAAAAAATTGGAAGTTATTAAGAAAGGGAGTAGAACTTTGTTTGAAGTTGGTGTAAAAGTGAATGTGGACAGTGAAGATGCAAAAAATGCATGCCTGACTGCGCAACACGCTTATTTTTCCTCTGAATGTCATCATTGTGTCCAGAATAATTGCTATTAATGATTTGTAAAGATAAAAAGTTTTCAAGGGGGGCCCCCGATCATAATATTACATAGGGGCCCATAAATTCTCTCGGCGGCCCTGCTTGTGAGTACCGGGATTTGAACAGCCGGGCACTTCTATCAAGTGCCCATTATCATTGTCTTAATTGCTTCTAAGAAGATTTCGCCACTGGTTTCGCTTTCATTCAAATAACATGGCACTATTCTGGAAGACACGATTTCTAAGACACTGCCAGAAATGTAGCTCCATCCAAAATGTTTTTTCGTTACGGTTTCTTCACGTTATATAAGTATAGTTTAAAAAAAACATTAAAACAGCTGATTGAAGATTTAAAATAATCATGCATTGTGCTTTTTTTGCGGTTGTTATATTGTTGTTGGTCGAGTTTCTGTTACACCTTTCGTTTTTGCTTCTGGTCACGGAAAGCAAATCCTCAAGAATTGTGTGTGCAGACAATGGCTTCGGCTCCACCTGCTTCAGACACGTCAGATTTCAGCTGAGGAGTGCCTTCGGGCTTTTCCAATATTTAGTAGGCAATAACACGCGATCCTACATCACACCATCGATACTGCAAAGAATCTTATGATTGACGAATTTCTCTCTACCCAGAGAACAATTCCTTCTAAGGAATACTTTGACAAAGTCATGAAAATCACTTTCAATAACGAAGGAGATGATTTAAATTAATGTCTTTCCTTAACTGATTATGAACTTCAGTGAATAGAAGTAGAAAAGGATCTCTTCTTGTTCTCTTTGAATATAGAGATAATCATTCAGCGGTTTCGTCTCCAAGACCGCTTCTAGGCAATGCGGACCTAGTTGGGAGGGGAGAAAGGGTTGGGTTGGGTTGTTTTACCTCTGAGCGGCACTTTTTTGCACACAATGGGCTAAATGACCAGATCACATGGACCCCGAAGGCTCAGAGAAGGTTGGGGGAGGGGACCCACTGGAACATCTGTTGGGAGACATATGGTAACCTCCCGTCAAGGTCATCCAGCGTATTCTTTAACGTGCACAGAGTATGGCTCTCCGGCACATGAGACCACTGCTTAGCATCCCATCCGACGGACGACGGTCTTCCCAAGCTCATCGGTGTCCCCTACTGTGGGCACGGCGGGGACTGCTTTTTGAAATCCATCGATTCATCCCTCTCTGACCGAGTGCACGACTGAGGTTTAGCGAAAATAAATCTCAAAGCAGATACAGTTTAGATTCGAACCTGGGAACATCACTCTAGGGGCTCGGAGCTCTATCGAATGAGCCAACCGCTGCCCCCAAGATCTGCAGAAATTTTTACACATCTGACGTAATCCATCGTGCAACGAAAACGTTCACCATTCTGGAACAGAAGCCTACTCAGAATAAAGCATATTGCTAGACAATATATTGGAGCTCTTACAAAACCAATTTATTTAATCTAAAATCAATTCATTGGATACGAGGGGCGGGGGTGGCTCAGTCGGTAGCGCGCCAGGCTCGTAATCTGTAGTTCCCAGGTTCGAGTCCTAGCTGGGTCAGCTTTGAGATTTATCTCCGCAAAAATTTCCCGCCCTGCCCACGGTCAGTAGGGGACACCGTTGGGCTTGGAAAGGCCGCCGTCCGTCGGATGGGACGTTAAGCCGTGGCCCCGTGTGCGGGAGAGACATACCCTGTGCACGTTAAAGAACACGCTGGATGGCATTGACGGGAGGCTACCATCTGTCTCCCAACAGCTGTTCCAGTGGGTCCCCTCCCCCAACCTTCTCTGAGCCTACGGGGTCCTGGTGACCTGGCCATTTAGCCCATGGTGTGCAAAAAAGTGCCGCTCAGAGGTAAAACAATCCAATCCATTGGATAAAAACAAAATTCACGCCGAAAGCAACAATGAAGAAAGTCAAACGCATAACGGAGCAGAACAAACATGTGTAAATGTCAATCACTTGTATTCCTTTTCCAACTGTTTTATTTTCACTCGGATTATCTTATTTATCTTCTCGAGTTCCTTGACTGACTGTGACCTTGCGAGACTCCCGACGATCTGTAACCATCTAATAATGGCTGTCGTCAATGTCAAGGTTAAATTCAGGACACAAAAAAAAAGTTATGTGAGCGGAAAATTCCCGGATGAGCCGTAATTACGTCAGATGCTTGAAACTCATTGCAGTGGAGTGGAACACAAGGAGGATGTCCGATGCCTTGAATACTGATGTCTAGTCTTATTCCTACAGAGCCTGGGAAGGCCACAGACAGATACAGATATCGATGGTGATTAATCCTGTGATGGATTCTCGTTTTGCGTGTCGGGTTTGTTCGCTCGGTTCCCTAACAGCGACACAATGGGGCGTTTAGTTTCGCCGGTGGCGAAATCGGTTTCCTAAACTGGTTGTTTATGGGTTGGGTTGTTTTACCTCTGAGCGGCACTTTTTTGCACACAATGGGCTAAATGGCCAGGTCACATGGACCCCGAAGGCTCAGAGAAGGTTGGGGGAGAGGACCCACTGGAATAGCTGTTGGGAGACAGATGGTAGCCTCCCGTCAAGGCCATCCAGCGTGTTCTTTAACGTGCACAAGGTATGGCTCTCCCGCACACGGGGCCACGGCTTAACGTCCCATCCGACGGACGGCGGCCTTTCCAAGCCCATCGGTGTCCCCTACTGACCGTGGAAAGGGCGGGGAATTTTGCGGAGATAAATCTCAACGCTGACCCAGCTGGGACTCGAACCTGGGAACTACAGATTACGAGCCTGGCGCGCTACCGACTGAGCCACCCCCGCCCCAAGGTTGTTTATGGAGTTGGGCGATTAAGAGGATCAGATATTGAACAAAAAATGCACTTGTCGAATTGTAACGGCCGAAAAGAGAACAATGATGTCTAGGGCTGCCTTGGACAGAAGATATCAGTTTTACGTTATCAAGTATTTATCAGGTTTATAAAAGCATCCTCTACAGAAATTAATTGCTTCTTGAGAATAGCTGCAGACTCAAAATTACGATATCAGTCAAATTAGGTTGGACTGTTCCACCTCTGAGCGGTACTTTTCTGCACACAAAATGTAGTTTTATTATTATTTTTTTTTTTTGCAGACAAAGGGCTAAATGGCTAGGTCACAAGGACCCCAAGGGTTCAGAGAAGGTTGGAGGAAGAGGACTCACTAGGCTCTGTCGGTAGCGCGCCAGGCTCGTAATCTGTAGTTACCAGGTTCGAGTCCCAGCAGAGTCAGCGTTGAGACTTATCTCCTCAAAATCCCCCCCCCCCTTGCCCACAGTCAGTAGGGGACACCGATGGGCTTGATAAAGGCCACCGTCAGTCGTATGGGACGTTAAGCCGTGGTCCTGTGTGCGGGAGAGCCATTCCTTGTGCACGTTAAAGAACACACTGGATGGCCTTACCGGGAGATTACCATCTGTCTCCCAACAGCTGTTCCAGTGGGTCCCCTTCCCCAATCTTCTCTGAGCCTTCGGGGGTCCATGTGACCTGGCCATTTAGCCCATGATGTGCAAAAAAGTACCGCTCAGAGGTAAAACAACACAACCCAACTGTGATTCGAACCCAGGTCCCTTTGCCTGCAGCAGCCAAAAACACTAACCATTTGGCCATACATTTTAATAATCGATTTAAAAGCAACGACAAAACTTCTATTTTTTAGATCACTCATATTTAACTTTTAGACGATGATGAAAAAAAAACAAATGGAAATTTCAGTGTTCGAGTCATATCCATATCTCCTGTACCCCCCCCCCTCCAAAAAAAAAAGGAAACAACAATCTTTCCTTGAAAACATGTGAGTGATTTATCAACGTTTTGCTCATTAAAATTCAGTTTCGTCCACAAAGAGCCAATACAACCTGAAAGAGACGTTTCCTTTTCCATTGCATCATCCTTATAGCGTCTGATTTTTTCTTTCACTTGACGCTGATTGGCTTTCTCTTTCCGAGAAAGTGCGAGAGGAAAGGCAAGATCTAATTAAATGCTGATCGCGTACAAATACAAATCACAATCCGTTAGTCACTTTCGCAGACGAGAAGAGTAAATGCCTGAGAGGCAGAGAATGCGGAAGTGAAGAAACTCACCGACTGCCTCGTTTTCAGGGATCAGCCATTCCCGTTTCAGATCAAACACCGGTGGAGTGTTCGGACCAGGAAATCCATGTCCTGCAATGGGAAGAAAAACTTGTTAACACGGTGAAAGAGACATTTTTTGGAGGAGGTGCACAATAACTACAAAAATATATACTTTATATACATCATTGATCTTTTAAATCTATAATAATCAAAGGAAACGTTTGTTTATGTGTCTGTCTGTGGCTGCTATAACTTATTGGGTTGGGTTGTTTTACCTCTGAGCGGCACTTTTTTGCACACCATGGGCTAAATGGCCAGGTCACATGGACCCCGAAGGCTCAGAGAAGGTTGGGGGAGGGGACCCACTAGAACAGCTGTTGGGAGACAGATGGTAGCCTCCCGTCAAGGCCATCCAGCGTGTTCTTTAACGTGCACAGGGTATGGCTCTCCCGCACACGGGGTCACGGCTTAACGTCCCATCCGACGGACGGCGGCCTTTCCAAGCCCATCGGTGTCCCCTACTGACCGTGGGCAGGGCGGGGAATTTTGCGGAGATAAATCTCAACGCTGGCCCAGCTGGGACTCGAACCTGGGAACTACAGATTACGAGCCTGGCGCGCTACCGACTGAACCACTCCCGCCCCTCAACCATATGGCATTACGAATATATAAACAGATGCAAAAAATGGAACTAGCTACATCAGCTCAGTTAAATAAAAATTATGAATTTTCTGCAAGTAGAGGTTGGCTTGCAGTATATTTTCAGACACGCGTTTCATAATGTAAAGATAAAAGGTGAAGTTGCATCTGCAGATGAGTCGGCTACTAAAGAATTTTGTCCAAAATTGGCCCAAATCATTGAAGATGGTGGATACACTCCTGATCAAGTTTGGAATGCAGATGAAACTGGTCTTTTTTTGGGGAAAAAAAAAATGCCGAGTAGAGCCTACGTAGAAAAATCACAAAAAACTGTTGGTGGCTTTAAAGCAGCTAAGGATCGTGTGGCCTTTCTATTTTGCAGCAACGCTTCAGGAGATCGTATGTGTTAAATCCGCTGCTCATCAATCGATCCCTAAGACTACGGTCAATGAAAGGTGTAGATTTAAATAAATTGCCAGTGTATTGGATGGCAAACAAAAAAGCCTGGGTTAGAAAAGAAATTTTTAATGAATGATTCCATAAATGTTTTGTTCCAGAAGTTAAACGCTACTTGAAAGGAAAAAAATCTCGAATTTAAAGTTCTATTGATTATAGACAATACGCCTGACCATACACCCAAATGTGCAATTTTGTTTTCTGCTGCCTAATACGACATCCTTAACACAACCACTAGACCAGGGTATAATTACCACATTTAAAACTTACTATGTAAGACAAACATTACAATACATTTTGGATAAACTAGATAAGGATAAAACACTGACAGTTATTGATGTGTGGAAGAAAGTTCTATTTTAGATTGTATCAGACATGCTGGATTGATGTTATCAGAATTGAAACCATCAATTTTTAACGCATGCTGGAAAGCCATTTGGCCAGAACGTGTAAAAAGCAAAGATCCTGACCTCGAAATACGACTGAATATCCTAATATCTTCACTTTAGCAGATGCAGTTGGTGAAGAAGGATTCGATGATTTATCGTTTGCAGATATTGATGAATTGCTGGTTGGCAAAGCTCTTAGCGAAGATGAAATAATAGTTGTCCTTGAGACTCCTGATGGAAAAGAAAAAAAGTGATGGTGATGAAGAGGTTACACTCACTGCAGGTTTAATTAAAGAAGTGCTTCAAATGGCTAGTAAATTGGAAAGTCATTTTCTTCCACATGATCCCATTGTCGAACGAGCTGAGCAGTTTAAAGGTGAACTGAAATCATGTATGGCGCGATATCAAGAATTATACAAAGATCTAGTCAAAACAGGATCTCAACGATTGATTACAGAGTTCGTTGTCAAAACTAATTAAATAAAACTTCAGAATCACTGGAAACAAGTGATAATTTGGTTCCCCATGCCACAGAGAACATTTCACCATTGGAGTATGAACACGACGGCCAAAATGTTTCAAGCGATGAAAGTGATTTAATTCCAGTCTTATTCAAACGAATGCGTCTATTGTCAGAAAGTGAGAACGAATTAAAATCTAGTTAATAAACATATGTAAGTCATAATTTTTTGAACTTTTGTATTCTTGAATTAGTGACATATTTTCTTTATGAAGGATAATTTACTTTATACATGTACATATATTTATCGTTATAAGTTTATGAAATAAAAAAATTGTTTAAATGAATAAAAATGAAATAAAGATTTAATTAAAGGTTTTGATATGATTTGTTTGAAAACAACTTATTATTTGTACTGGATTTTCACATCTGGAACCATTCTTCTATTTTTTTCATATGCACTGGATTTTTTTTACACGGTCTTTTTTTTTTTGCGCGGTTTTTTCGGGAACCTTTATCTACAGTGTAAAAACAGAATTGGGCGTATAGTGTATATGAGGCCTCGCCTAATTCTGTTTCGCTTGAAATTTGAAGAACACATTCAGAACGCTAAGCGTGGTATGCCTCATTAATAACCGGAGTAAATTTTTTGTTGGTGGGTGGTTTTCTTTTAATCATAATTTTCGTTTCCAATTGAAACTTTTTGTGAGTTTTGTTAATCTTTTAAGCTTTTTTTTTTTAATATAAAAATGGAATATAGAAGAATTAATTTCTGCAGGACGGTAAGAGACTGATGTCTCATTGTAACTGCCAAAATGGATATATCTCGAAGTATGTATAATTTTGTGGTTGTATTATTGTTGTTCAAGTTTTTGTACGTTCCATACGTTCAATAAATTGTTGAAACAACATACAACGTATTACCAAGTGCATTATCCATCGTTTGCATAAACCAGTGGCCCCCTACTGCTTTTTTGTGCTGCCAACGAGCGCTTATGTTGAGTTGGGTTGGGTTGTTTTACCTCTGAGCGGCACTTTTTTGCACACCATGGGCTAAATGGCCAGGTCACATGGACCCCGAAGGCTCAGAGAAGGTTGGGGGAGGGGACCCACTGGAAGAGCTGTTGGGAGACAGATGGTAGCCTCCCGTCAAGGCCATCCAGCGTGTTCTTTAACGTGCACAGGGTATGGCTCTCCCCACACGGACCACGGCTTAACGTCCCATCCGACGGACGGCGGCCTTTCCAAGCCCATCGGTGTCCCCTACTACCGTGGTGACCTTACTACCATCGGTGACCCTACTACCATCCTACTACACTATCCTATCCTACTACACCCCCTACTACCATCGGTGACCCTACTGACCGTGCGCAGGGCGGGGAATTTTGCGGAGATAAATTTTAACGCTGACCCAGCTGGGACTCGAACCTGAGAACTACAGATTACGAGCCTGGCGCGCTACCGACTGAGCCACCCCCGCCCCACGCTTATGATGAGGTCCAAAATTTAACGGTATTTGACATTACTTGTTATTGTTACAAATTTGTAAAAAATAAAATTATTTCTTCAATTTCCTTAAAGAAGTATTGTGCTTATGTGTAAAGTAATATTTTCAGTGGGGCAGGGATGGCTCAGTCAATAGCGCGCAGGCTCGTAATCTACAGTTCCCAGGTTCGAGTCCCAGCTGAGTCAGCGTTGAGATTTATCTCCGCAAAATTCCCCGCCCTGCCCACGGTCAGTAGGGAACACCAATGGGCTTGGAAAGGCCGCCGTCCGTCGGATGGGATGTTAAGCCGTGGCCCCGTGTGCGGGAGAGCTGTGCACGTTAAAGAACACGCTGGATGGCCTTGACGGGAGGCTACCATCTGTCTTCCAGAGGTACAACAACCTATATTTTCAGTGTGTTCTGCCTGTTAAAATTTAGTAAGATACTGTTTTCCCAAAATAATTGGCAGAAAAGTATCGCTAGTGTCTTAAATGGTTGCTTAATCAATGTTTTCTTTAATAGCGTAATTTCTTTTTTTCAGTAGTGTAATGTCGCCTGAGAAAATCTCTTTTATGTTGAGAAGCAACAGATGAGCTCGAACTCGGCTTTGTCGGATGCATAACAGACAGAAGACTTTGGACTCAGAATAATTTAGATCTCAAATATTTCTTGTAACAGTGAAAAAAATAAGTAATAATATAAAAAAAATATTTACTTTTATTTCAAATACTTAATCAGTCTTATTAATAATTAAAAATAATCATCTTTTTATTGTTCTTACATATTCTTTATCTTTAATAATTTAATAACACTTTTCGCTTGAGGGGTGGGGGTGGCTCAGTCGGTAGCACGCCAGGCTCGTAATCTGTAGTTCCCAGGTTCGAGTCCCAGCTGGGTCAGCGTTGAGATTTATCTCCGCAAAATTCCCCGCCCTGCCCACGGTCAGTAGGGGACACCGATGGGCTTGGAAAGGCCGCCGTCCGTCGGATAAGACGTTAAGCCGTGGCCCCGTGTGCGGGAGAGCCATACCCTGTGCACGTTAAAGAACACGCTGGATGGCCTTCGACGGGAGGCTACCATCTGTCTCCCAACAGCTGTTCCAGTGGGTCCCCTCCCCCAACCTTCTCTGAGCCTTCGGGGTCCATGTGACCTGGCCATTTAGCCCATGGTGTGCAAAAAAGTGCCGCTCAGAGGTAAAACAACCCAACTTTTCGCTTGTAGTGATGTTAACCACGAACTTTTAGTTTCTACTGGCTTGGGTTGTTTTACCTCTGAGCGGCACTTTTTTGCACACCATGGGCTAAATGGCCAGGTCACATGGACCCCGAAGGCTCAGAGAAGATTGGGGGAGGGGACCCACTGGAACAGCTGTTGGGAGACAGATGGTAGCCTCCCGTCAAGGCCATCCAGGGTGTTCTTTAACGTGCATCCGGGTATGACTCTCCACACACGGGACCACGGCTTAACGTCCCATCCGACGGACGACGGCCTTTCCAAGCCCATCGGTGTCCCCTACTGACCGTGGGCAGGGCGGGGAACTTTGCGGAGATAAATCTCAACGCTGACCCAGCTGGGACTCGAACCTGGGAACTACAGATTACGAGCCTGGCGCGCTACCGACTGAGCCACCCCCGCCCCAATTGTACTGGTATTTCTAATATTATTTTATGTTATCAGAAATAAAAAAAATTGATTGACATTGATTGTTTTTCGTTCCAAATTATAACATTTTATTTTTGATTTAATACATATTAATTTAATGTATATTAAATCTTCAGTCTAATTTCCTTTCAAAAATCCTGTTTCAGATGTTAGTGTGCATTGAGCTTTACGCTAGTGTAACATGGCAGTGTTCTTTTTTTCCGCTTAAGCAGTGTATAGCCAACAGCTCACTCCCAGCTTCAGCTGTTGTGCAGCTGGCCAACATGATAGATAGTAGGGCTCGATCTCGACCTTGTCAGCATGACGATCACATCCGCATTGTGGGCCCATGCCCTCGATCCTAAAAACAGACATTGACGAGAAGGGGGGTCATTGGCACCGAAAGCACCGAAAGAAATACAGAGCGAGAATAAGGAAAAGAGTCAAAATGAAAAATATGAATCTAACATATTACAGTTCCTTTTAATTCTAAACACTTTTTAAGCACAAATCCATAAACTTCATTTCTTAGAAGTTCACAATCTAGTTCATTTTTTATTAATATAGTTTTTAAAATCACATTCCAGAATGTAAAATGCTCTTTTATACGCTTTAGAGGGACGGGGGTGGCTCAGTCGGTAGCGCGCCAGGCTCGTAATCTGCAGTTCCTAGGTTCGAGTACCAGCTTGGTCAGCGTTGAGACTTATCTCCGCAAAACTCCCCGCCCTGCCCACGGTCAGTAGGGGACACTGATGGGCTTGGAAAGACCGCCGTCCATCGGATGGGACGTTAAGCCGTGGTCCAGTGTGCGGGAGAGCCATACCCTGCGCACGTTAAAGAACACATTGGATGGCCTTAACGGGAGGCTACCATCTGTCTCCTAACAGCTGTTCCAGTGGGTCCCCTCCCCCAACCTTCTCTGAGACTTCGGGGTCCTTGTGACCTGGCCATTTAGCCCACTGTGTGAAAAAAAAGTGCCGCTCAGAGGTAAAACAACCCAACCTATATGCTTTAGAATTGAGCTCGGGGTCAAATTTTCCAGTCCGGGGGGCTTCAATCATTTTGATAATCGTTGAGCCCGATCCCAGTTAGGCGAAAAACTTTGACACATCCTAAAGCATGTATACAAAAACACGCGCTACTAAACCACCTTTGTTCTTCGTATGCATTCTTTAAAATAATTAGAATTATTTATTTAAAAATATAGCCTTAATGTAACTTCGAATGAAAAATAAAATAAATAGCCCCTCAAGCATCAGCTTGCCACAGAGCCCTGACAGTTTATACGACACAGTAGAAGGTGTGAGAGGGGGGGGGGGGGCGGAACCTCAGCAGGAAAACTACACATGCATTCATGCCTTACCAAGAGCTTGAACCCAGGTCCCTGGGATCAGTAGCCAACGCGTTAATCACTCGGCCACGGGTTGGGTTGTTTTACCTCTGAGCTGCACTTTTTTGCACACCATGGGCTAAATGGCCAGGTCACATGGATCCCGAAGGCTCAGAGAAGGTTGGGGGAGGAGACCCACTGGAACAGCTGTTGGGAGACAGATGGTAGCCTCCCGTCAAGGCCATCCAGCGTGTTTAACGTGCACAGAGTATGGCTCTCCCACACAAGGGACCACGGCTTAACGTCCCATCCGACGGACGGCGGCCTTTCCAAGCCAATCGGTGCTCCCTACTGACCGTGGGCAGGGCGGGGAATTTTGCGGAGATAAATCTCAACGCTGACCCAGCTGGGACTCGAACCTGGGAACTACAGATTACGAGCCCGACGTGCTACCGACTGAGCCAAACCCGCCCCACTCAGCCACGAACAGGAATTCAGCCACGGCCAGGAATGAAAATTACTAGAAATAATTCACAGAATCTGAACATTCTTGAATAGCATCATTATAAACATTGAAAGCGGTTTATAAATGAGAGGGAATGCTTAAAAAAATAATCAGATGCTATATGGTACGGTCGCTGAAAAAAAATATCCGAACACTATGGTTGATTACAGAATTCAGAAAAAATATCTGGCAACGATTTTTTTGGAAATTAGTGATTTGGCAACCTTCGTGTCACGTGACACGAAGGTTGACAGATCACTAATTTCCGAAAAAAAAATCGTTGCCAGATATTTTTTCTGAATTCTGTAATCAACCATAGTGTTCGGATATTTTTTTGAGCGACTGTAGGTGGTCATATTATTTTGATACTAGATCGTGTGGGCTCACTCACGGAAATATTGAGCGTGTGCAGTTACCGTTCACAGCAAACTGGAGCGTGTACAATAACTGCACACGCTCCAGTTTGCTGTGAACGGTAACTGGAGCGTGTACAGTTGCTGTACACGCTCCAGATATTTTTCCTGAATTCTGTAATCACGTGACACGAAGGTTGCCAGATCACTAATTTCTAAAAGAAAATCGTTTCCAGATATTTTTTCTGAATTCTGTAATCAACCATAGTGTTCGAATATTTTTTTCAGCGACCGTACTTACTTTTTATTACTCAAGACTGATTAAAAGATCAAAATAAATAGAAGATGGTAATTCACAGCCCTCGGTTGATCAACCGAGGGCTGTGAATTACCATCTTCTTTCTATATATGTTGACCTGTGGATTAAGGACAGCTTAAGAGTGGTTAAAATACTTGATGAGGTCAAAATGTAATCAAAAAATTATGCACTTAACTTTTTTTGCCATCTTTTTTCAAAATTACAAAAAAAATTCCGATTCAGATTATGACTGAGTCCGATCCCGAAGTCATCAGGTCTCTGCCCTGGCCAAACCGAACCCGAGTCGGCTCTAATGCATATATTTATTCCCTGGGAATGTCCGTGATGACGGGTTGGATTGTTTGTTGTGTTTTTTGCACCCAGTGTTCTAAATGGACAGGTCAGAAGAACCCAGAAAAGGTTGGGGAAGGGACAAATCTGCTAAGAGACAAATGTTACGAGACCAGCGAGTTCTTTAACGTGCACAGGGTATGGCTCTCCATCACAGCGAGCCACGGCTATACATCCCATCCGACGGACGGCGGCCTACCCAAGCGCATTATTGTCCTCTATCTCACCGAGAGCATGGCGATGGTTGGCGGACATAACTCTCAACACTGTTACAGTTGAGACTCGAACCTGGCAACTGCAGATTAGGAGCCTGGCAACTACTGATGAGCGTGGTCACTGAGATGAGCGTGATCACTGAGGAGCGTGGCGCGCTACTCAGTGAGCCAGCGCTCACGTTCCATGATCGAGGGTAGACGAACCATCGTCTTTTGAGCGTCGGGAGTTGACTCCGTCGGTAGAATGCGCTCGAAGCTCGTAATCTGCAGTTCCCAGGTTCGAGTCCTACTTGTACTTCAGATATGTCTCCACTAAACTGAGAACCCCACCTTGCCCTAGGTCTGAAAGGGGATACCAATGGGCTTGAAAAGACCACCGTCTGTCGGATCGGACTTTCAGCAGTGGCCGGTGCATGAGAGAGCCGTACCCCGTGAACGTTAAGGAACACGCTGGATGGTCTTGACGGGAAGCTACCATCTGTCTCCTAATAGCCGTCCAGTGGATCCCCTTCAACCTTCTCTGATCCCTTGGGGGTCCTTGTGACCTGGTCATTTAGTCCATTGTGGGCAAAACAACTGCCACTAAGAGATTAGGTTGTTTTACCTCTTAGTGGCACTTTTTTGTACACAATGGGTTAAATGGCCAAGTCACAAGGACCTCGAGGATTGAGAGGAGGTTGGGAGGAGGGGACCCACTGAATAGCTGTTGGGAGACAGAGTGTTCTCTCATCAAGAGTATCCAGCGTGTTCTTTAACATGCATAAGGTATAGCTTTCTCACGTCCCATCCGACGAACGCCGCCTTTTCCAAGCCCATCGGTGTCCCCTACTGACCGAGGGCAAGGCGGGAAGCTTCGCGGAGATAAATCTCAACGCTGACCCAGGCGAGACTCGAACCTAGGAACTGCAGATTACGAGCCTGGCGCTCTACTGACTGAGCCACTCCGGCCCGCCTAAGAAGTAAAACTAGAGGTAAATCCACTACTTTAACATGGCAGAGATACACTTCCATATCGAAAAGATTCTTGCCTGCCATGAACATTTAAAAAAAAACTTCTTTCATCACAGTGCTACGTTCATCCGGAAAATCAGATTTCCATCCCCATCCCCAACCAGAAAACGAATACGCAATACATAAACTAACAGAGAAAAAATCCCGACTACTTGACCAATCGGGCACTGCATACGCATCGCGTCTCACGGTTCATCTAAAAAGATCGATGAGTTTTCTAAAAAGATCGATGAGTTTGGATCTAGTCAAGAGGAAGGATCTTCCTTTTGCCATCCCCTATTCTCCCCCTCTTCCTTTCAGCCTCTCCCTTCCCCTCTTACTGCTACTATCTCCCCCCCCCCTTATCTGGCCCCGTGAAAAGAAAAGTCTGACGCTCCCTATGGGAGGCTGAAGTCTTGCCCAAAAACCGCGAAAGGCAGTTTGTTAGGAGACGTTTGTGCAGCGGTGTAGGGAGAGTTCAGACGTGACGCTGTCCAAGACGGATCACCGAAGGAAATTTTTGTCCTTTCTGCGACTGTTTCTGTCTTCTGCTTGCTGGGGAAGTTGCCATTGCACGGGGAACGTTTCGGAGCGTTATGTGTGACCTAACAGCGTGAAAAGAAATTAAAATGTCTTAGATCCAATATGATGGATGGGTTATTGTGGTCTGATATTGATTTGTCAAAATTGTGACTTTTGTGCTTTCTTCGGGTTTGGTATTCTCTTGCGATGAAAGTTTTGAAGAGGAAAAAAAGTGAGAGATTTTTTTTTAGATGAGGGAAACGTGTGATGATTATTGATGATCTCTCTAAAAATATAGTGAGATAACTACTGGAGAGAGAGTGCCCAAGGTCGTTGAAATACTCGTAGGAAGTTTTGAATAAATTAATTTTAATAGAAGTAGAGTTTTTTTATTCATTTATGTAATTATCCTAATTTTCGGCAATCGAATATTCCCGGGTACGAGTCTCCCACTGAGCCTTCGTTGAGATTTTCTCCGCTGATTAAAAGTGAGAAAAATGACATCAATGTGCTTAGAATGGACGCCATCCATCAGGTGGGAGGTTAACCCTGGCCTCCTATAAAAGAGAGCCTTATCATGCTGCAGAACACACTGAATGATCTTGACAGGTTAAAAAATAAAATAAATACCCCCTCAAGCAGCTGCTTGCCACAGAGGTCTGACAGGAGCCTGTCAGTTTATATGCCATAGTAGAAGTTCTGCGAGTTTGGCAGGACCTCAGCAGAAAAACAACACGAACACCCATGCCTTACCCGAGGCTCGAACCCAGGTCCCTTAGATCAGTAGCCAAGCGCGCTGAGTGGTGTATGCCAGATCACACGGACCCCAAGCGCTCAGAGAAGCCTGTGAGAAGAAGACCCACTGCACTTTTGTTAGGAGACAGATGGTAGACACCCGTCAAGGCCCTTCAACGTATTATTTTCATTCATGGTATGCCTGTGCAGCATCAGTTGCACGGGGGGCGGGGGGGGGGGCTCAGTTGGTAGCGCGCCAGGCTCGTAATCTGTAGTTCCCAGGTTCGAGTCCCAGCTGGGTCAGCGTTGAGATTTATCTCCGCAAAATTCCCCGCCTTGCCCACGGTCAGTAGGGGACACCGATGGGCTTGGAAAGGCCGCCGTCCGTCGGATGGGACGTTAAGCCGTGGACCCGTGTGCGGGAGAGCCATACCCTGTGCACGTTAAAGAACACGCTGGATGGCCTTGACGGGAGGCTACCATCTGTCTCCCAACAGCTGTTCCAGTGGGTCCCCTCCCCCAACCTTCTCTGAGCCTTCGGGGTCCATGTGGCCATTTAGCCCATGGTGTGCAAAAAAGTGCCGCTCAGAGGTAAAACAACCCAACCCAGTTGCACGGTTTAACGTCCACATCCGACGGGTTCGGTCTTTCCAAGTCCTTCAGTGTCGCATTTCTCCCCAAGGGCAAGGTGGAAGCAGAGGAGGTAAATTTCAACGCTGATACAGTTAAGATCTGTGAACCTGTGAACTGCATATTATAAGCCTGGCACGCTACCAGCTGAGCCAAACTTTGAAGGGAGGTTTCCATTTCTTTGCAAACAGCTGCCCAGTACATCCCCTTTTCCCTGCTCACTGTGAAAACAGTTGGAATCCTGAGCTTCCGCCATTGAGTGTGCAAAAGAAAACTAGTACAGTCGCTCAAAAAAGTATCCGAACACTATGGTTGACTACAGAATTCAGAAAAAATATCTGGCAACGATTTATTTTTTTTGGAAATTAGTGATCTGGCAACCTTCGTGTCACGTGACACGAAGGTTGCCAGATCACTAATTTCTACAATAACAGAACAACTTCAGAACATTGCTCGTAATCTGTAGTTCCCAGGTTCGAGTCCCAGCTGGGTCAGCGTTGAGATTTATCTCCGCAAAATTCCCGCCTTGCCCACGGTCAGTAGGGGACACCGATGTGCTTGGAAAGGCCGCCGTCCGTCGGATGGGACGTTAAGCCGTGGCCCGTGCGGGAGAGCCATACCCTGTACACGTTAAAGAACACGCTGGATGGCCTTGACGGGAGACTACCATCTGTCTCCCAACAGCTATTCCAGTGGGTCCCCTCCCCCAACCTTCTCTGAGCCTTCGGGGTCCATGTGACCTGGCCATTTAGCCCATGGTGTGCAAAAAAGTGCCGCTCAGAGGTAAAACAACCCAACCTTTCAGAACATTGTTCGTACTTTACCGACTTTAAACTATTGATTTTATAATAGTTTAAAGTCGGTAAATGCTTTGCGTGTGTGTGTCAGGGGTGGGGAAAAGGTCACCGCCGTCATCCTGTAAATCAAATTACACCCCTGTGAGAACATTGGTAACTTATTGAAACAGTTTACTGATTTGGATAATTGCAACGAAACAGATAATCGGACATTACCTTGCTGAGGTAAGGAATTGCTCAAGGGCTTCTTCATCAGTGTTTTCTTTTCGAATGCTGGATGATTACTCTTTTATCTCTCTAAGCACGTCATGTGACGAAATCCTTTCCAGCGTGGGTGTCAGGGGTTGGGAAAAGGTCACCGCCGACATCCTGTATATGTCATTAATGGCAATGGAGACTTGTGCATGTCGTGCGCCATCATTGGCGACCTAGTGGCGGAAGCACTTGGCTTCGCGGCTGAATTTCAGCTACAGAGATCTTTTGCGCAGAACGATGCTAATTTCGATGAAACCAAAAAGGGTTAGGGAACTTGAAACCAACTGAAGCCAAGTCTAATGTAGCATGAAACCAAATAATGCAACAGAATTCTTTTTCAAAGGATGGACTGGGTTGTTTTTCTTCCGAGCGGAAGCTTTGTGTACACAATGGGCAAAATTTCCAGGGTTGGGTTGTTTTACCTTTGAGCGGCACTTTTTTGCACACCATGGGCTAAATGGCCAGGTCGCAAGGACCCCGAAGGCTCAGAGAAGGTTGGGAGGGGGGACCCACTGGAACAGCTGTTAGGAGACAGATGGTAGCCTCCCGTCAAGGCCATCCAGTGTGTTCTTCAACGTGCACAAGGTATGGCTCTCTCCCGCACACGGGGCCACGGCTTAACATCCCATCCGACGGACGGCGGCCTTTCCAAGCCCATCGGTGTCCCCTACTGACCGAAGGCAGGGCGAGGAATTTTGCGGAGATAAATCTCAACGCTGACCCAACTGGGACTCGAACCTGGGAACTACAGATTACGAGCCTGGCGCGCTACCGACTGAGCCACCCCTGCCCCTAATCAGGAGGAAGGGGTTTGCTTATGCGGTAGCGAGCTAGGCTCGTAATCTTCAGTTCCCAGGTTCAAGTCCCATCTGTACCAACATTGAGATATATCTACGCAAACCTTACCATCGTTCAGAAAGAGGGACATTTATGGGCTTGGAGATGTCGTCTTTCATTGGATGACACGTTAAGCCATGGCCCCGTGTAGCGGAGAGCCATATCCTGTGTACTGTAAAGAACTCGCTGGATAGACTCGACAAGAGGCTTCCATCTGTCTCCTAACAGCGATCCAGTGGGTGCCCTCCCTCCAACATTCTCTGAGCGCTTGGAGTCTTTGTGACCTGCTCATTTAGCCCATTGTGTAAAAAAATGTCTCTCAATGGTAACTTTCATGGAAATACG
This sequence comes from Ryuthela nishihirai, assembly GCA_038380435.1. Taxonomy (NCBI): domain Eukaryota; kingdom Metazoa; phylum Arthropoda; class Arachnida; order Araneae; family Heptathelidae; genus Ryuthela; species Ryuthela nishihirai. Next base: position 35,959,987 of record JAWZYU010000015.1, read on the forward strand.
CAAAATAGTGTTTCTCCCTCTCTCCATTCCCCGAAATTACGTAAAATCAGTTTATGATGATTTTTTTCCTCCCTCCCCTTAAAAGTGTAATTCTTCTGCCTACGAATCCTGGTTTGAATTCTGGGTTGGGTTGTTTTACTACGGACTAAATGGTGAGGCATAAGTTGGACTCAAAAAAGACTCGGTGGAGTATCTGATACTTCTGATATCCAGTATCAGAGAAGATACTGGATAGCTGTTGGAAGACAGATGGTAGCCTCCCGTCAAGGCCATCCGTGACCGTGGCCATCAGCGTGTTCTTTAACGTGCACAGGGTATGGCTCTCCCGCACACGGGACCACGGCTTAACGTCCCATCCGACGGACGTCGGCCTTTCCAAGCTCATCGCACATGTCATCGGTGTCCCCTACTGACCATGGGCAGGGCGGGAAATTTCGCAGAGATCAACCTCCATGATGACCCAGCTGGAACTCGAACCTAGGAACTACAGATTACGAGCCTGGCGCGCTGCCGACTGAGACATCCCCGCCCCTTGAATTCTGGGAGGTGGCGTAGACTAAATCCCCATGAAAATCTTATACGTACAGTATGGGGCGGGGGTGGCTCAGTCGGTAGCGCGCCAGACTCGTAGTTCCCAGGTTCGAGTCCCAGCTGGGTCAGCGTTGAGATTTATCTCCGCAAAATTCCCCGCCCTGCCCACGGTCAGTAGGGGACACCGATGGGCTTGGAAAGGCCGCCGTCCGTCGGATGGGACGTTAAGCCGTGGCCCCGTGTGCGGGAGACCCATACGCTGTGCATGTTAAAGAACACGCTGGATGGCCTTGACGGGAGGCTATCATCTGTCTCCCAACAGCTGTTCCAGTGGGTCCCCTACCCCAACCTTCTCTGAGCCTTCGGGTCCATGTGACCTGGCCATTTAGCCCATGGTGTGCAAAAAAGTGCCGCTCAGAGGTAAAACAACCCAACCCTATACGTACAGTATAAGATAAAAAGTGCCTTGTCTTACAAACAGCACAAAAGAATTCATTTCTCAGGCTTAACGCTACCGATACATATGGACACGTTAGTTAATTTTCTTCTTTATTTCGATACAGATCCATGTGTACCGGTTCTTGAAGTCTTTTTTATTCTACCTGAAAGTCATCCCTCACTCGTCTTACAGGGAAAGTGTTTTGCAAGGTTTTGCATAATGCTGATGTTTCGAAATAAAGCTACTTTGAAATTCGATGGCTTGGCTTTTCCTCAGATCCAACGACTCACCAGATCTTCTTCGTTTACGCTGAAAGACCGCGTGCTGTTTCTTCCACCCATCACGTGACCTCCAGTGTCAAACCGCAATTTGCTGATGAATCTCTGCCGAGAATGATGCTGCTATGCCTAACGTTGAGCATTGAATTATAAGAGACGCGCGCTCTTCACACTTCTTTGGACCCATTGCGATAACTGGAATTAGGATAACTCGTTACCGATAATAACTGGAGTTAAAAATAACTCATGGATCCATTGCACTTTCAGAAAGCACGAACAGAATATGGACATATAATGAAGCATTGATTATCTGAAGTACAGTCGCTCAAAAAAATATCCGAACACTATAGTTGATTACAGAATTCAGAAAAAATATCTGGCAACGATTTTTTTTAGAAATTAGTGATCTGGCAACCTTCGTGTCACGTGATTACAGAATTCAGGAAAAATATCTGGCGCGTGTACAGCAACTGTACACGTTCCAGTTACCGTTCACAGCAAACTGGAGCGTGTGCAGTTCCTGCACACGCTCCAGTTTGCTGTGAACGGTAACTGCACACGCTCAATATTTCCGTGAGTGAGCCCACACGATCCAGGTCTTTGTTAGCTCACACGATCCAATGTGCTGAGAACATTAACCGCAACCGCTCCAGTTTGCTGTGAACGGTAACTTGCACACGCTCCATATTCATTGTATTATATATTCATACGCATTATATATATTAAAAAATATCCGAACATTATGGTTGATTACAGAATTAGTGATTCGTGTCACGTGACACGAAGGTTGCCAGATCAATTATAAATTAACAATTTAATTGATTAAAAAAGATCACCATTTAGTCTTTGATTACATTTAGGTATTTTTAACTTTTATTCATAAATCTCCTTTTATTAATAATTCTTAACGTTATAATGATGCTAACCAGGAATTTCCAGTTTCTTGAATCATTTCTGGTATTTTGTTGTTCTAAATAACATTTAGATTTTAATTTGTCTTTGAAATAATTGTTTTAAGTTTATAGTGGCCTATAATAGGAAGAATTTAAGAATAGTTTTAGCTTCATGCTTTTTCTGTATTGATGTGGGGCGGGGGGTGACTCAGTCGGTAGCTCGCCAGGCTCGTAATCTGTAGTTCCCAGGTTCGAGTCCCAGCCGGGTCAGCGTTGAGATTTATCTCGGCAAAATTCCCCGCCCTGCCCACGGTCAGTAGGGGACACCGATGGGCTTGGAAAGGCCGCCGTCCGTCGGATGGGACGTTAAGCCGTGGCCCCGTGTGCGGGAGAGTCATACCCTGTGCACGTTAAAGAACACGCTGGATGGCCTTGACGGGGCTACCATCTGTCTCCCGACAGCTGTTCCAGTGGGTCCCCTCCCCCAACCTTCTCTGAGCCTACGGGGTCCATGTGACCTGGCCATTTAGCCCATGGTGTGCAAAAAAGTGCCGCTCAGAGGTAAAACAACCCGACCTGTATTGATGTGTCCGTGAAATGTTTTTTTTTTTCTAACCAGGGTCAGGCTCAAAAACTATCGAAATGTTTTCGCGTTCGGGAAAGCTGAAATTTATGAGGCCGAGTTGTTGGGTTGTTTTACCTCTGAGCGGCACTTTTTTCCACACCATGGGCTAAATGGCCAGGTCACAAGGACCCCGAAGGCTCAGAGAAGGTTGGGGGAGGGGACCCACTGGAACAGCTGTTGGGAGACAGATGGTAGCCTCCCGTCAAGGCCATCCAGCGTGTTCTTTAACGTGCACAGGGTGTGGCTCTCCCGCACACGGAGCCACGGCTTAACGTCCCATCCGACGGACGGCGGCCTTTCCAAGCCCATCGGTGTCCCCTACTGACTGCGGGCAGGGCGGGGAATTTTGCGGAGATAAATCTCAACGCTGACCCAGCTGGGACTCGAACCTGGGAACTACAGATTACGAGCCTGGCGCGCTACCGACTGAGCCACCCCCGCCCCTTATGAGGCCGAACTGTACTATCTATCCAAACAGAAATAATTTTCATTTATCCAATAAAAAAGTTACATTCTTCCATCCCCTGATGTAGCAGGGAAAGTCGATGGGTTGGGTTGACACAGAGCCATGGCTTAACGTCCCATCCGACGGACGGCGGCCTTTCCAAGTCCATCGGTGTTCCCTTAGTAACCGTGGGTAGAGTGTTTTGCGCAGGATAAATTTCAAAGCTGACCCAGCTGGGACTCGAACCTGGGAACTACAGATTACGAGCCTGGCGCGCTACCGATTGAGCCACCCCACTGGGGAAAGGAGTTCGACTTCGATTTTAATTATCATTTAGGCTAATGAGGTCAAAAGTGAGAACGAGATCGTGTTAAACGTATCATAAAATAAAAAACACTAAAATTGGAAGACAGAGTTTAAATCTGAAGAAAATTACCTTCGATTTCAAGACTTAAACACAACAAAAAAACTCGGATTTTTTTTTTCTCCTAGAACCCGACCTTTTTTTTTCTCCTTCGAAGTTCAGCTTCGTCTTATTTTTTAGAAGCTTCGTGTGACGCAAGAATTCTTAACTTCACACTTCCTTCGAAATAAATAACAGCAGAAACGTGAAGCAGAAGAGGTGAGAGGTGTTCCCACACACTGCTCGCAAGTCACAATTGGCGCTCACAACCATTTAAAGTTGCTTGGCCTCAAGATCATGGGGCGGGGGTGGCTCAGTTGGTAGCGCGCCAGGCTCGTAATCTGTAGTTCCCAGGTTCGAGTCCCAGCTGGGTCAGCGTTGAGATTTATCTCCGCAAAATTCCCCGCCCTGCCCACGGTCAGTAGGGGACACCGATGGGCTTGGAAAGGCCGCCGTCCGTCGAATGGGACGTTAAGCCGTGGCCCCGTGTGCGGGAGAGACATATCCTGTGCACGTTAAAGAACACGCTGGATGGCCTTGACGGGAGGCTACCATCTGTCTCCCAACAGCTGTTCCAGTGGGTCCCCTCCCCCAACCTTCTCTGAGCCTTCGGGGTCCATGTGACCTGGCCATTTAGTCCATGGTGTGCAAAAAAGTGCCGCTCAGAAGTAAAACAACCCTCAAGACCATTAAAATTTCCTGCACGTTTTAACTGTACACGCCGATATTTAAAAGAGTATTAAATGTGAATATTGTCGTTCCTCAGATCTATTTCTCGAGTGCTAATTTTTGCAATGCAAATATTTTGTTAATGCGCTATTTATGAGCCTTGCCGATGACCGAGTGGTTAGCGAGCTTGACTATTAATTAAAAGAACCTGGGTTGAAGCCCCGGGTATAGAGCGTTGAGGTCTCACTTTCTCTATGGCATATAAACTAACAGACTTCTGTAGAAGGCAGCTGCTTAAAGCGCTATTTATGAGAAACTTAATAACTAAATCTTCTATACAAATGCACTTTTTTTTAAACCGTTTCCTAAAAAATTTTAGTAATATTTTGACCATCATGTGCAATCTCACATCTGTTACATACACGTATTAAACTGGGTTGCTTGCGAAATATCCTCAATCGTCAAAGTGGATCGCAGTAAGTCACTTGTTGGGCAGCACTCAAGTCTCTCTCTCGATTGTGTTTCTGTTTGGACACGATCTCCATAAATGCCAAATGCCTCAGTCGGTAGCGCGCCAGATTCGTAATCTGTAGTTCCCAGGTTCGAGTCCCAGCTGGGTCAGCGTTGAGATTTATTTCCGCAAAATTCCCCGCCCTGCCCACGGTCAGGTAGGGGACACCGATGGGCTTGGAAAAACCGCCGTCCGTCAGATGGGACGTTAATCCGTGGCCCCGTGTGCGGGAGAGCCATACAGCCATCAGAGGTAAAACAACCCAACCCATAAATGCCAAAGGAAACTTCCATTTACTGAGCACATTCTTCCAAACGTAGGATAATCTTTTAAAATCTAATTTCTTCACTAGCTCTATTCGTTATCTAAAAGAGAGAATGAAACAAGTCTCCTTGAACAACTAAACGGCGCTCGCGAAAATTACTGGATAATAATCACCTTTGTAGTTATGAGCAGACTAAGTAGAAATTTCTGTTATTTATTCAAGGAACTTTGAATCTGTGAATAGATATAAAGAAAACAAAATTTCTCCTCAGCCAGCCCATTTGTTATGGAGGCCTCACAGAAACCTGTCCATATAATAGGTCATCGAGTAGAACTGCGAGGAAGGACAGACTGAATAAGAAATAATAAAATACAATTCGAAAAGATGCTACTTGTCTTCCTTGATTTTAAATTAAACGCTTTTCAGGTTTCATTGAACGTTTGACAGGAGTCTTTCAGAAGATCTATGAAGAAGGTGAGACCTCAACTGAAGCCGAAAAGAAACATCTCATGCCTTATCCTGATCTCAAACTGGGCCCCTTTGATCAGTAGCCAGATAAGCTAACCACTCGGTCACTGGGGCGGGGGTGGCTCAGTTGGTAGCGCGCCAGGTTCGTAATCTGCAGTTCCCAGGTTCGAGTCCCAGCTGGGTCAGCGTTGAGATTTATCTCCGCAAAATTTCCCCGCCCTGCCCACGGTCAGTAGGGGACACCGATGGGCTTGAAAATGCCGCCGTCCGTCGGATGGGACGTTAAGCCGTGGACCCGTGTGCGGGAGAGCCATACCCTGTGCACGTTAAAGAACACGCTGGATGGCCTTGAAGAGAGGCAACCATCTGTCTCCCAACAGCTGTTCCAGTGGGTCTCATCCCCCAACCTTCTCTGAGCCTTCGGGGTTCATGTGACCTGGACATTTAGCCCATGGTGTGCAAAAAAGTGCCGTTCAGAGGTAAAACAACCCAACAACTCTTTCATTTTTGATCAAGTTTCCGAAATATTAAACTTCATCAGTATTTCATACCAAAATTTAAGCAATTTTTTTTTCGATAGAGGTGTACCTGAATTAGAATCCTACATTTGAGGAAAATATTGATCATCTATAATTTTATTAACTTGCTTACTTAGTTAATAACTAAGATTATTACCTTATGAGTTTCAAGGTAAGTCCCTATTCGAATTCTTGACATTTTAATGTGCCACCATTTATGCAGAAAAAGTTTTAAAACCAGTATTCTAAAACATTAAATTGATTTTCGTTTTAAAAACTAACTGCCTATGTTTTGTTTTGTCCATTATATAGGCGACTAATAGTTTCTGATTACAATAAAGGGAATATATACGTAAATAATAAAAAAAAACCCTTAAACGAAATTAACCTTTTCCTACTTTAGCCTTTTCCTTAATACAATAAATAAAAAATAAAAATAAACAAATACCCCCTCAAGCAGCTGCTTGCCACAGAGGTCTGACAGGAGCCTGTCAGTTTATATGCCACAGTAGGAGATCTGAGAGGATGGCAGGACCTCAGCAGAAAAACGACACACACATCCATGCCTAATCCGGGGCTCGAACCCAGGTCCCTTAGATCAGTAGCCAAGCGTGCTAACCACTCGGCCACGGGATGGCACAGAAATAAATACCCCCTCAAGCAGCTGCTTGCCACAGATGTCTGACAGGAGCCTGTCAGTCTATATGCCACAGTAGAAGATCTGAGAGGATGGCAGGACCTCAGCAGAAAAACAACACAAACGTCCATGCCTTACCCGGGGCTCGAACCCAGGTCCCGTAGATCAGTAGACAAAGCGTGCTAACCACTCGGCCACGGGATGGCTCAGAAATAAATACCCCCTCAAGCAGCTGCTTGCCACAGAGGTCTGACAGGAGCCTGTCAGTCTGTATGCCACAGTAGAAGATCTGAGAGGATGGCAGGACCTCAGCAGAAAAACAACACAAACGTCCATGCCTTACCCGGGGCTCGAACCCAGGTCCCGTAGATCAATAGCCAAGCGTGCTAACCACTCGGCCACGGGACGGCTTAATACAATAAGGCATGCGAAATAAAAAGCACTCAAAAATACAGTTAATTTTTTTTTTACTTTAGCCCAATCACTCTGTTCCAGAAGTTTTCAAATTTTTTTTTTGGTATTGTGCCACTTTTCATTTGCTCATATTGTCTTCGCATTATTTATTACAACCTCGAAAATGTTGCACATGAGTATTGCAAAAAAAAATAAATACCCCCTCAAGCAGCTGCTTGCCACAGCGGTCTGACAGTTTATATTCCATAGTAGAAGGTCTGTGAGGATGGCAGGACCTCAGCAGGAAAACAACACAAACGTCCATGCCTTATTCGGGGCTCGAACCCAGGTCCCATTAGATCAGTAGTCAAGCGCGCTAACTACTCGGCCACGGGACGACTCATGAGTATTTTAGTAGATGCATATTGGTTTCCAAAAATTAAGGAGCAACCCTATATTATGCTAATGTCAAAACTTTATAACTTCTATATTTTTCTTTTGGAAAAATATGACAGCAGATAAAGATTTCAATCAAATACATCAATGTCTCGATTTCCAACATGATTCGTTCAGTGTTTAATCAGTTATGGAAGTCTGAATATTTAACAATATCAATGTCAGTCACAAAAATTAGTTTCAGAGTTAATTAAAACTTAGTAATAAGTATTGTATCAAAGTGTTTAACAAAATGTGTTATTTAGAAGTTGTGTAAAGAACTTATGAAATAATGAGCTGAAAAAATCTACAGGACTTATCCTGTGATTCTTTACTACTGATTTATTGTGTAAAGAATTCTTTCACTATTCTTCAGTTTTGTATTACTTAAGAATTGCATTAAAAAATAAAAAATCAATACCCCCTCAAGCAGCTGCTTGCCACAGAGGTCTGACAGTTTATATGCCACAGTAGAAGATCTGAGAGGATGGCAGGACCTCAGCAGAAAACAACACGAACATCCATGCCTTACCCGGGGCTCGAACCCAGGTCCCGTAGATCAGTAGCCAAGCGCGCTAACCACTAAGGTTGCTGTTGTTAAATATTCAAACTTCCATAACTCATTAAATACTGAATGAATATTGTTGGAAATCGAGACCTTGATTTATTTGATTGAGATCTTTATCTGCTGTCACATTTTACAAAATGAAAAAACTTATTATAGGAGTTATAAGAGCTGTGACGTTAGCTTCCCATTGACATAACATAGGGTTGTTCCTTAATTTATGGAAACCGGTGTAGATTAGGCGAGTTTATAAATAGCAAAAAGATTTTGAACTAAATTAATATTTAGCAAGATATTCACTACGTGAATGCAAATTTATTTACACTATTGGGACCAGTGTTTCAAATTTAAAACGTATTTAGACAAGTTCACAATTATTTCCTATCTATTTACATAGATAAATATAAAAATTAATGTTTTTAAATCAATTTTCTCGCCTTTCCTTCTCTTTAGTGTACTACTTGAATACAAACATTTAACTTTCTCCTACTTCTCAGATCTTTTACTATGGCATATAAACTGACAGGCTCCTGTCAGACCTCTGTGGCAAGCAGCTGCTTGAGGGGGTATTTATTTCTTATTTATTATATAGGCTGAATTATTTTTAGTGTATCTTAATTTTAAAATCTCCGTTTTATCCAATGAAGATTTTCGTGTCTCAGAAAAATAAAAATTTATAATGAAATAAATAATAAATTAATAGAGAAAAAAATGAACAATTTGCCTTTTTTTTAACACTTATTCTTTCGTAACTTAGTGCAAAGAATAATACTGACAGCTATCGAAAATTAATTTAACTTTAGACTTAATAATTACATTGGTTAATAAAAAAAATATATTTTTAACAATTTTTTTTAATGTTTTAGCAGCTCAAAATTAATTTTTTCAGGGTCATGGTCCTCCAGTTTACAAAACCTATTCTACAACCGAACTAAATTGTCCTTTCGAATATTCAAATGATTATTTTTAATATCCCATAAAGTATATCGAAATCGGAAAGGATATTTCCCCACGATACAAAAATTATGAAAGAAAACTAAGGGGTCATGACCAGTCTTCCCTTGACCTTTCCCGTACCTCTCAAAGAATACACATTTCGACGACCTCACACCGCAAAGAGTGAAAAAGAAAAACATTCCTGGAATGCAGTAGCTTTGACCTGACCTACCTGTAGACCATAGAGCCGAGACCATCGCAATGTGGACGACTGCTAGAGATGGCATGATTCCGCCGTTGCGGCAGGGCAGTCACCACACAGGGCGGGAAAGGGGATCTTAATCCACAACACTAGCAACTACGAATTCGCTTCTTCTTCTGTAAGGAAACACAAAATTCTTGCCTCTCTTCGCTACACATTGGAAGACACTTCGGTAACTGTGCAGTAGCTTACAATCCCTAAATTCGTGCATCAGTGTGGCGAGCGTCTTCGCACAACGGAGGTAGCAGCGCTAGGTCGAAGCAGACTGCCTACGCGGACATGAACCATCTGCTGAAGTGCGGAGCGGCGCGAGAGGCACTGGCAAGGCAAAGGGGCGAAAACCGGTCAGGGCTTGGGTGGTTGGTGGTGGTGGTTCCTTGGGCTACCCCAGGGGTAGAGGAAGAAAGGAGAAGGAGCGAAGAGAGCGAATTGGGAAAGAAAATTAGGTTTCTCGTCTCAGATGATGTGGTTGTTTATTGTCGTGTGGCACAAATAGGAGCATTTTTTTTTGAGAGACGAGTGTGTTGCTCTGTTGCATTATTGTGATGGATTCGATTGTCTCTTAATATTGCTAGCGTTTTAATTCAAACTGGAATGTGTCTGTTCAATGCATGTTAAAATAGCTGAATAAAAATTAAACACCGATACATTAATGGATAATATGGCATATGTACGTTAGCTTTTCTATTTCTTTTTATTCTGTCAGACCTCTGTGGCAAGCAGCTGCTTGAGGGGGTATTTATTTTTATTTTATTTTATTCGCAGACATTGACGTCCGCAGAGAGGGTGCAAGAGGGGTAGTTCCCCCCCCCAACCCAGACACATTTTGAAAAAGGGATCAAAATATTAATTTATGTAGAATGATACCAGAAAAATCAATGTTTTTTTCTTTAAATAACAAAATGAAAACTTGATTGTTTTTATGCTTTCGTTAAGCATATCATTTATTTTCGTTTATTTAATATGAGAACAAATTTTCACACGTGTTTTTAAAAAGTTTCCGTTTTTTTTGAGGGACTCCTTTACTCGGGCCAGGACTCCTTTACGCGGCAGCTAAGCATTCGGTATTCGCAAATGCGCTCACCAATGAAGAGCTCAACTTAAATATTTCTATCTGGATTTTTTTACCCCCTCTGAAGCCATTCCCCCCCCCCCCTGAAAAAATCCCTGCCAGCTCCCATGATCGCGGATACCTTTTTAGTTGGGGCTGGGGTGGCTCAGTCGGTAGCGCGCCAGGCTCGTAATCTGTAGTTCCCAGGTTCGAGTCCCAGCTGGGTCAGCGTTGAGATTTTTCTCCGCAAAATTCCCCGCCCTGCTCACGGTCAGTAGGGGACACCGATGGGCTTGGAAAGGCCGCCGTCCGTCGGATGGGACGTTAAGCCGTGGCCCCGTGTGCGGGAGAGCAATACCCTGTGCACGTTAAAGAACATCTGGATGGCCTTAACGGGAGGCTACCATCTGTCTCCCAACAGCTGTTCCAGTGGGTCCCCTCCCCCAACCTTCTCTGAGCCTTCGGGGTCCATGTGACCTGGCCATTTAGCCCATGGTGTGCAAAAAAGTGCCGCTCAGAGGTAAAACAACCCAACCCAACCTTTTTAGTTATCTAAAAGCTGTCACAAACCTTCTTTCTGTTTTTAGAGTTTTGTGTGCAAACTTTTCTGATTGCAAATATTTCCGTCTTTATTGCGAAATGTCTTAACATTTCCCCTCTAGTAATCAACTAGTTGCATTCAGTGTTGTCCATTTAACCATTTTCACCTCTTTTAACGTGGGGCGGGGGTGGCTCAGTCGGTAGCGCGCCAGGCTCGTAATCTGCTGTTCCCAGGTTCGAGTCCCAGCTGGGTCAGCGTTGAGATTTATCTCCGCAAAATTCCCCGCCCTGCCCACGGTCAGTAGGGGACACCGATGGACTTGGAAAGGCCGCCGTCCGTCGGATGGGACGTTAAGCCTGTGGCCCCGTGTGCGGGAGAGCTCATACCCTGTGCACGTTAAAGAACACGCTGGATGGCCTTGACGGGAGGCTACCATCTGTCTCCCAACAGCTGTTCCAGTGGGTCCTCCCCCAACCTTCTCTGAGCCTTCGGGGTCCTTGTGACATGGCCATTTAGCCCATGGTGTGCAAAAAAGTGCCGCTCAGAGGTAAAACAACCCAACCCTCTTTTAACGCCTTAGAAAAATCTCTTCTTCAATTACCGATGAAACTGATGGTTTATACAGAACATGCATGCTAAGGAATAGTACAATGCAAATCAGTATCAACAAGGTTATACATATAGCTTTTATTTCTACTAACAGCATTTATGGAAATGAAATAATTTCTCAAGCAGTTCATTTGCTGCCAAAGTATGGCAAAAAAATCAAAACCTCAGCAGAGAGACGAGAGAATCATGCCTTAATCGGGATAAGTACAGGTAACAAAGGACAATAGGTAGCCAGGTAACAAAGATTCCAAAGACGTGGTTGGGGAGATTGGGAAAGGGGAATCAACTGAACAACTAATAGAATACTGGTGGAAATCAGTATTCGTTTCTCCCGTTCTGCCTGAAAGGGGACGACACCATTGGGTTATCGACTAAAAAGACATCCAGCGTTCAAAAAATAATTGAAACTAGTAAGGGATAATAAAAAAATAAATAAATAAATACCCCTTCAAGCAGCTGCTTGCCACAGAAGTCTGACAGGAGCCTGTCAGTTTATATGCCATAGTAGAAGGTCTGTGAGGATGGCAGGACCTCAGCAGAAAAACAACACAAACAGCCATGCCTTACCCGGGACTCGAACCCAGGTCCCTTAGATAAGTCGGCCATGGGACGGCTGTAAGGGATACTGAGATACAAATAGTTCCTTGGTAAGTAACTACAACTAATAAGTGATATTGAGATACAAACAGCTGTTTGTTAAGAAACTACAACTTATGAGTGATGGGTTGGGTTGTTTCAACTCTGAGCGGCACTTTTTTGCACACAATGGGCTAAATGGCCAGGTTACATGGACCCCGAAGGCTCAGAGAAGGTTGGGTGAGGGGACCCATTGGAACAGCTGTTGGGAAACAGATGGTAGCCTCCCGTCAAGACCATCCAGCGTGTTCTTTAACGTGCACAGAGTATGGCTCTCCCGCACACGGGGCCACGGCTTATCGTCCCATCCGACGGACGGCGGCCTTTCCAAGCCCATCGGTGTCCCCTACTGACCGTAGGCAGGGCGGGGAATTTTTGCGGAGATAAATCTCAAACGCTGACCCAGCTGGGACTCGAACCTGGGAACTACAGATTACGAGCCTGGCGCGCTACCGACTGAGCCACCCCGCCCCACTTATGAGTGATACTGATGAGTAACTCCATCTAATAAGCGATACAGAGATTAAAAAAAAACTGTTTGCCAAGTAACTACAATTAATAAGTAACACTGAGATACAAACAATTGTTTGCAGAGTAACTACCAACTTTGTCCGTACCTGGAGATAGCTATGGCAATCTCGTTATGCCGATATTTCCAGAAAATTGCAATGCAAGCACAGTTGGGACTCGAACCTGGAAACAAGAAATGCGAAAATATGCAAGGCTTGGTGCGTTAATGCCCAAAGAGTCAACGCTCGCCTTAAATATAAATAGAAATATTTACAGAATATGAAATATTATTAAATTCTATGCTATATTCGGAGTTCTAAAAGTTTACAGAAGATTTGAATTTAGAATATTCTTGTGCTATATCTGAAGTTGTAAAGTAAACAAACATAAGTTTAAATCGTATTTTTAAGCATCAGATGATCAACCAATGTGAATTTTAATTGATTATTTTAATTTTACGGGTTTCAACTGATCATCGAGAGAAGAAAAAAAATTCATTCTACATATCCGAATTTAATAATAATTTTTAAAATTTTCCGTAATGTTTTTTTTTTTAAATGAAAATATTCTTTTTCTGGCTCCCTGTATTTTTTGCTCAAGAAGTTCGATCAGGTGTAACGCAATCAAATTCATAAATACGGGTTAGGACAAAAACCGTAACTTTGACCAATTTCTGTTATGGGTTGGGTTGTTTTCCTCTGAGCGACACTTTTTTGCACACCATAGGCTAAATGGCCAGGTCACATGGACCCCGAAGGCTCAGAGAAGGTTGAGGGAGGGGACCCACTGGAACAGCTGTTGGGAGACAGATGGTAGCCTCCCGTCAAGGCCATCCAGCGTGTTCTTTAACGTGCACAGGCTATGGCTCTCCCGCACACGGGGCCACGGCTTAACGTCCCATTCGACGGACGACGGTCTTTCCAAGCCCATCGGTGTCCCCTACTGACCGAGGGCAGGGCGGGGAATTTTGCGTAGAAATTTCTGTTATGTTCTGGTAAAACTCGATACAGATGATATTATCTGTTTACTAAAGGAATAATATCATCAATACGCAGATTACTTTGTAAGTTTACTGTTATAGCAAATTCACTTTTATTACTAGGGATGGGTGGCTCGTATTCTAATGTTTCCAAATCGGAATCCCAACTGTGCCTGTACGAGGGACGTTCAAACGGTTCTTGATATGCATCTGCAGAAAAACCATTGCATTTACCTCAAGAAAACTTTTCCTGTCTTCAAAGTATTTACCTCCAGCATCAATGCAACGTTGCAGACGCCTATACCAATTCTTGAACTCTTGGTGGTATTCTTTTTGGGGAACACCCCGCCACTCTGAATGAACGCATTTATCTGCACAGGTGCTCAAAATTAAAGGGCGATCTACAAAAATATATATTGCTGCCGATATATGTAAAAGAATGCAGTGAAAATGGGCGGACATGTAAAATACGATACGAGGAAAACTATCCCGTATTTTACAGTTGCCGCCCGTAAGCTGGAAAATGCAAATTAGGAATGCGTTAAAAAGACGCCCGAGTCTACTCGCAGCTTCTCTCTGTTCTAGACAACTCTTGCTTTCACTTCAGTGGCACTTCGAGCTGATTATGTCCCGAAGACATCGTATGGATGATTTTCAGCGGGGGAGAGCGATTGGGAGGATGGATTCAGGCCAATCCCAGACGGAAGTTTCCAGAATATTTAATGTTCCACAAAATGTCCTGTCAAGACTCTGGAGATAGTTCCAACAGACAGGAGATGTTTGTCGTAAATAAGTCCATCCCAGAGCCTCAACTGCTGAAGACGATCGCAATATGAATCTTACAGCGAGACGGAACCGCTAGCACAGAGTGATAACCGCTAGGAAACTGTCTTTGGAGCTTGCAGCAGCTACAAGAACGAGGGTTTCAAGGCATACCGTTTACAGGAGACTTCGTGAGTAATGCCTTATGCCAGGAGACCTGTTATTTGAGTCCCTCTAACTCTCGGCAAGCTCATTTAACGTGGATTCGCCAACATCACACTTGGAGTCCAGACCAGTGGGCACATGTTATGTTCACAGATGAATCGTGATTCAGCTAAAGTACTAATTCGCGACGTATTCACATCTGGAAGAGAACCAGAGACCTGCAACAATCCCTCGAACATCTGAGAAAGTGACTGTTATGGTGGACGTGGAGTGATGGTTAGGACACGAATCATGACGAACGGGTGTACAGACCTGACATCTTTCCAAGTGTCTCTGTTACTGCCCTGAGGTAAAGAGGCGAGTTCATGAACCCATATATCAGTTCCTTCCAGGGAGCCGTTGGTTCAGATTTTATTCCTATGGACGATAACGCCTGCCCTCATCGAACTCACGTGCTCAACAATTTTCTCGAAGAATTCGTCGAATGGAGTGGCCACCAAGATTTCCTGACCTAAATCCCATTGAGCGTTTATGGGATGTTCTAGATAGACGTATTGGAGCTCGCCAGTCCACTCCCAGAACACTCCATGAACTCAGAACATCACTTATCGAGGGGTGGCCATTAATCCCTCAAGACCTCACGAATACACTCATAAACAGTATGAGGAGTGGTTGCTTGAGCTCAGTGGAGGATTATCCATAAGGCACGTTAGGCACGTGCCCAGAGGCCCCAGTCTCAGAGGGCCCCATCTCAAGAACCTTTGGGTGGGTGTTTTAAAAGAAGCCTATTAAGCTTATAATTTATAAAATAAAATACTTAATTTAAATGCAAAATCATTTTTATATGTTTTACTGTCTTTAGAGATAGGCTTTGGATTGGATTGTTTTACCTCTGAGCGACACTTTTTTGCATACCATGGGCTAAATAGCCAGGCCACAAGGACCCCGAAGGCTCAGAGAAGGTTGGGAGAGGGGACCCACTGGAACAGCTGTTGGGAGACAGATGGTAGCCTCCCGTCAAGGCCATCCAGCGTGTTCTTTAACGTGCACAGGGTATGGCTCTCCCGCACACGGGGCCACGGCTGAACGTCCCATCCGACGGACGGCGGCCTTTCAAGTCCATCGGTGTCCCCTATTGACCGTGGGCAGGGCGGGGAAATTTTGCGGAGATAAATCTCAACGCTGACCCAGCTGGGACTCGAACCTGGGAACTACAGATTACGAGCCTGGCGCGCTACTGACTGAGCCACCCCTTTAGAGATAGGCATTTCAATCAACAATTATGTGTACTAATAGCATAGTATAACTAGTAATACACCACCTCCACCCCCACCCCTAACTCGGCGACGGTTTACTGGCAATCCTTCGGAGAGCGGACAGAAACTTCAAAAAAATATTGCAGAACACTTGATCGCTCGCACTCCCGGCGTTATACCGCGTTGTTCGCAACACTCGCATAATAGTTAAAACTTATAAAAAATTTCCAATATCTTCCAAAAAGTCATTGATTTAATTCTTTAATTTAAAATAACGTGATTTAATTTTTGTTTTGATCGTAGATACCGAAATGAAAAGGCAATATCCCAGTGGAGCATAAAAAAAAAATTGACGCAAAAAAGGTTAAAGAATCTGCTAAAGGACAAACATCTGTATTAGAATTTTTAGAGTCACAGAAACAAAAAGATTCCTCGTCAGCTTCACATAATGTTCAAAAGGTTTCCATGTTATCACCAACCGAACATGAAATTGTCAAAATCGAAAGTAATTCATTAGAACCATCACCAGTATATAATAATTCGGATAATGATAAAGAAGAACCAACGGCATCTTGCAACAAGTGTGACCTAATTAGCAATGATCCAGCTGAATGAAGTAAGTCTGAAGAACTAAGACAGTATTTTATCGAAAAAAGATATTTTGTACAGAATATTGATTTTGAAGATAAAGAAATAATAAAATCTACATTGCAAATCAGCGGAATAACTCAAAGATTCATTTCAAAATCGATGTTTAAACGCAAAATGTTAAGCGGTGAAAAAGTAGATCGCTTTTGGCTAATATTTTCACCGAAAACACGTAAGTTATACTGCGGACTCTGCAAGTTATTTTTATTAGAAGGATTTCAAGATCAGTTTATTACAGGCTTCAATGACTGGAAAAATGCCGCATCCAGGCTCTTATCACAGGGAAATAGTGCTTCATATTCAAAGTCCTGTTTTAGTTGGTTTGCTAGATCAAAGAAACAGTGTTTGGAAACCGATTTCTCTAAAATGTATGAAAATGAAGTTTTACAAAAGAATTATTGATGTCATGTTTTTTGCGTCAACGCGGGTTGCTATTAAGAGGTAAAGATGAAAATTTTGGATCAGTACATAATGGGAATTATTTAAGTGTATTAGAGTAGAATCAAAATATTTTGGAATTATAGTTGACTCTATTCCTGATGTGACACATGTCGATCAACTTACAGTTATAATTAGGTATGTAAACTTGCAAACTTTTGAAGTGTCAGAACGATTTTTAAAATTTTTGCCTTTAAAAAGCCACAAAGGAAAAGATTTAGCTCAAGAAATTGTGCAATATTTAAGTGAGTGCGATCTAAACATCAAAAATTGCCGCTCTCAAAGTTATGATAATGCGGCCAATATGTCTGGAAAATATCAGGGTGGCCAAAGTAGAATCAAGGAAATTAATAATTTTGAAGAGTTTGTACCATGTAGTGCTCATTCCCTGAATCTTGTTGGACAGACAGCAGCCAGTGGATGTATAGAGGCGATATCATTTTTTGGGGTTGTACAAAAATTATACAATTTTTTGTCTGGTTCGACATATAGGTGGAATTTGATGAAAGAAGAGACCATCCAAAAAACCATCATCAAATTTAAAAGTTGATGAGAGACTATTTGTGTTGAAGTCTCTCTCTGACACAAGATGGTCAGCTAGATATGATGCTTTAAAATCATTAAAAATAAACTACATGGAAATTATGTCAACTTTAAAAATCTTATCTCAGGATTCTGACCAAAGTTATGACACGCGAAATGTAACTAGAGATGTAAACTAGAGACATGTATTCTCAGTTTATTTTGGTATGATGTTTTAGAAAGGATAAATAAAGTAAACTTGACATTTCAAACGGAAGGGCTTATTTTAAAACTAGTTGTAGATCAAATACAATCTTTGACAGAATATCTGAAAATAATTCGCCAAAATTTTGACTATTATGAAGAAGAGGCAAAAAGTATTTTAAAAAAATGTTCATCCGAATTTGAGTTAATCATATGTTATAAAAGCGATAAAACACGTCAAATTAAAAGAAAATTATTCGATGGTGAATCCGGTTGTACGGAAATTTTTTCTTCAAAACAAAAATTTAAAGCAAAATTTTTTTAGTAATTTGTGATAGCTTTAATTGCTGAAATGGAAAGATCTCGTTGTTATAAAGAATTACATTTATATTTTTCATTTATTTTCGATTATGAAATGACAGATTTAAATGGAAAAAGATCTGCAGCTCAAAGGCTTGTGAAAAAATATCCGCTGGATCTGGAAAATGAATTGGAAAACGAAATTATACACTGTCATGAGCATATAAAAGTAATCCTCCAAAACACAAATACCGGCTCAGGAGAAGATCTTTTAAGAACTATTAAAGAAGTTTTAAAATTCAACTGCTATCCAAATGTTGCTATAGCATTTAGATTGTATTTAACTTGAGTTTGTGGAGTTTGTGGAGAACGATCATTTTCCAAATTATCATTAATAAAAAATCAAAAGAGAAGCGCCATGTCCCAAAAATCGCCTAAATGCCTAGAGTTTGTTATGCATAGAGCACGAATTTGTTAAAGACATAGATTTCAAAGAAATAATCCGCAAATTTTCTGCTTCAAAAGTGCGCAAAGATAAAATATAGTTTTATATATGTATTGTGTATATTTGCAAAACTATGTTTTTTTTATCACAAATAAAATTGTGTTTGTTTCATTAATATTTTTTTTTACAATTTACAAAGTCATCTTCCCTCTTTTGCCTGTGCCTAGGGGCCCCAAATGATCTTAATCCGCCACTGCTTGAGCTGCATGGCTGTCAGAGGTGATCGTACTCCATATTATTATACCGCATGTCGTACGTAACAGACTTTAAATATTGTTGCATGGACTGCTCCTTCATGTCAGTTGCACGATTACGATCTTAATGCATGCACATTATACGATTATGAATTTCATCTGCTTAATTTGGGGCGGGGGTGGCTCAGTCGGTAGCGTGCCAGGCTCGTAATCTGCAGTTCCCAGGTTCGAGTCCCAGCTGGGTGAGCGTTGAGATTTATCTCCGTAAAATTCCCCGCCCTGCCCACGGTCAGTAGGGGACACCGATGGGCTTGAAAAGGCCGCCGTCCGTCCGATGGGACGTTAAGCCGTGGCCCAGTGTGCGGGAGAGCCATACCCTGTGCACGTTAAAGAACACGCTGGATGGCCTTGACGGGAGGCTACTATCTGTCTCCCAACAGCTGTTCCAGTGGGTCCCCTCCCCCAACCTTCTCTGAGCCTTCGGGGTCCATGTGACCTGGCCATTTACCCCATGTTGTGCAAAAAAAGTGCCGCTCAGAGGTAAACCAACCCAACTCTGCTTAATTTACATTTGTAATGTAATAAAAATTTCCTTACCAAATTTCATTGCATTCCCTTAAAAATGCTCTGAGTTATATACGAATTTATACATTATCCTTTAATTTTGATCATCAGTGTTGTTCTTGTACCCTTGAAAAAGGCTTCCCAGAAAATTCCTTTTTAATTTTTGGAAAGAACCAAAAATCGCATGGTGCAATATCGGGTGAATATGCAGGGTGGAGGAAGTTCTTTGATTTTTTCCTGCTCCACATAGGCCGTACATTGGCGATTTTTGTGAGAACTGGCATTATCATGAGGAAGGAGAAACCTTGACATGCCTGTTGTTGGATGCTGCTCCTTCATCTTAATCATTTTGGACAAAAACAATCTTGATGTGGTATTGGCAATTTGTAGTCCTTTTTTCAGGTAAGGTGTTCACTGTTGCCACTCTTTGGGAATTTAAAAAAATTGTTAACATCCTTTTCCTCTGAGCGAAAATCTTGTTGTAGGATTTGGTGACGCTGTTCATCTTCCACAACCCAAAAATAATTGTCGATCTTTCTGGGAGTTGTATAGTAATGAAACCACGTCTCACCACCTGTGATAATGTCTGTTAATAGTTTGGATCACTAAGTTCAAACATTGCCAGCATCTCTTTGCACGAGTCGACTCTAGCCCTTTTTTGTGCTGCTGTATTATCAGTTTATCGGATACCCATTTGGCACAAATCTTTCGGAACTTTAAATATTGACGAAAAACTGTTTCCGCGCTGCCAATCGATACACTGGCATCTAAACTTATTACATGAACAGGGATGTGTGGGTTTTCCTTAATGAGTTCAAGAACAGCAGCGATGGTTCTCTCGTTCAGGGCCTCCTTCGGTCTTTCGGTCTTCCTGCACGAAGGAGGTCTTCAAATATTATTCCCCATACACTTGTAGTAATTCGGCATGAACTTTTTTCGTGTCGTCCCCAACTGCATCAAAATGCAAAATTTTTCCCTGTCTTTAGTAGGCTTCATAGTAACAAGTCACAGATTTCGCAGACCGAACTTTTCGCACCCCTAGCAAAGAGAGAAACGAGGATACTTCTTTTGTTTTTAGCACGTAATGACAAGTTTAGACAAGCTTTCAAACGCGTCGCTGTTCGTTAACCTCGCAGAAACGAGTGCAAATCTACAGACACGTGTCGAGGACTTTTTGAACGTACTCCGTATTGAGAATTTTCTGGACTCACCCCCACCCCTGCCTTCAGTGACAAAGGATACACAGATGGGATTGGAAAGAAAGCCGTCCACCGAACGCTATGTTAAGCCGTGGCTCCGTATCCGAGAGAGTTATACCCTGTGCATGTTAAGAACGTGCAGGATGGGCTTGACCAAAGGTTCAATTTTTCTCTTAACTTGGGTTGTTGGGTTGTTTTACTTCTGAGCGGCACTTTTTTGCACACCATGGGCTAAATGGCCAGGTCACATGGACCCCGAAGGTTCAGAGAAGGTTAGGGGAGGGGACCCACTGGAACAGCTGTTGGGAGACAGATGGTAGCCTCCCGTCAAGGCCATCCAGCGTGTTCTTTAAAGTGCACAGGGTGTGACTGGACCACGGCTTAACGTCCCATCCGACGGACGGCGGCCTTTCCAAGCCCATCGATGTCCCCTACTGACCGTGGACAGGGCGAGGAGTTTTGCGGAGATAAATCTCAACGCTGACCCAGCTGGGTTTTCTCCTAACAATTTCCCAGTGGATCCCTTTTCCCTTTCCTTCTCTGAATCCAAGGGTTCAGAGAAGGTTATTAGCACACTGGGCTAAATGGCCATGTGGCCTGGCCATTTAGCCCAGTGTGCAAAATAATGCAATCAGTGATAAAACAATCCATTTTTACTTCTAGAAATTCCAATCTCTTCTACTGAACAAAGAATGCTCGTTTTCAAGATCAAAAAGTTTTGTCATTCCTCAAATCCAGCTCTCTCGAACTAAATTCCGCAGAACAATATTTCATTCGTAGCTTTCCTATACAGAAATTTTCTCTTATTAATCTGTTGAAATAAAGGAATTGCAATTTTTCCATCTTCCTTCGGTGGTTCATGAAAATCATTGTGACCGCCTCACTCTGTAGCGAATATATCATTTGAAAACTGCACGCGTTAAAAATTTATGCCATTTTTCCGATTTTACGTGGAAATTAAAACTGTTGAAAGATTCAGAAAATTCGAACCTTAATATTTCACTGGGAGAAAATTGGAAATTATTTTGGGGGTATCCAATACCCTCAAAACAATTTCCACTTTTCTCTTGAAGCTAGAAAAAAGTTGAATATCTACAGATTGAAAACGATTGTAAGAAGCACATGGCTTCAAGGCCGAATCTAGTTGGGGGGAGGAAAGGGGAAAGAGAGCCTTTTAGAATGTTTTGGAAATAGATAACCAAAGCAGCGGAGGAAATAAAATATAAAAAAATTCATCCTATTATATAATAGCCGTAACTCCCGGCAAACGAATGAACGGGGGTGGGGGCGAGCTAAAGGGCGGGAGGACACATGTGACGTCATCGGCGGCAGAAATTATCGATATCCCTGTAGTTTCGCTGGTACAGACGCTCAAAAAAGTATCCGAACACTATGGTTGATTACAGAATTCAGAAAAAATATCTGGCAAAGCGATTTTTTTTTAGAAATTACTGATCTGGCAACCTTCATGTCACGTCATTACAGAATTCGGGAAAAATTGGAGCGTGTACAGCAACTGTACACGCTCCAGTTACCGTTCACAGCAAACTGGAGCGTGTACAGTTGCTGTACACGCTCCAATTTTTCCCGAATTCTGTAATCACGTGACACGAAGGTTGCCATATCACTAATTTCTAAAAAAAGCAGCACAGCAAACTGGAGCGTGGGCAGTTACTGCACACGCTCCAGTTTGCTGTGAACGGTAACTGCACACGCTCAATATTTCTGTGAGTGAGCCCACACGATCTAGTATCAAAATAATATGACCACCTACACTGTACTGGAGTATCCGAACACTATGATCGATTACAGAATTCAGAAAAAATATCTGGCAACGATTTTTTTAGAAATTAGTGATCTGGCAACCTTCGTGTCACGTGATTACAGAATTCAGAGAAAAATATCTGGAGCGTGTACAGCAACTGTACACGCTCCAGTTACCGTTCACAGCAAACTGGAACGTGTGCAGTTACTGCACACGCTCCAGTTTGCTGTGAACGGTAACTGCACACGCTCAATATTTCCGTGAGTGAGCCCATACGATCTAGTATCAAAATAATATGACCACCTACAGTCGCTCAAAAAAGTATCCGAACACTATAATTGATTACAGAATTCAGAAAAAATATCTGGCAACAATTTTTTTTAGAAATTAGTGATCTGGCAACCTTCGTGTCACGTGATTACAGAATTCAGGAAAAATATCTGGAGCGTGTACAGCAACTGTACACGCTCCAGTTACCGTTCACAGCAAACTGGAACGTGTGCAGTTACTGCACACGCTCCAGTTTGCTGTGAACGGTAACTGCACACGCTCAATATTTCCGTGAGTGAGCCCATACGATCTAGTATCAAAATAATATGACCACCTACAGTCGCTCAAAAAAGTATCCGAACACTATAATTGATTACAGAATTCAGAAAAAATATCTGGCAACAATTTTTTTTAGAAATTAATGATCTGGCAACCTTCGTGTCACGTGATTACAGAATTCAGGAAAAATATCTTTAGCGTGTACAGCAACTGTACACGCTCCAGTTACCGTTCACAGCAAACTGGAACGTGTGCAGTTACTGCACACGCTCCAGTTTGCTGTGAACGGTAACTGCACACGCTCAATATTTCCGTGAGTGAGCCCACACGATCTAGTATCAAAATAATATGACCACCTACAGTCGCTCAAAAAAGTATCCGAACACTATAATTGATTACAGAATTCAGAAAAAATATCTGGCAACAATTTTTTTTAGAAATTAGTGATCTGGCAACCTTCGCGTCACGTGATTACAGAATTCAGGAAAAATATCTGGAGCGTGTACAGCAACTGTACACGCTCCAGTTACCGTTCACAGCAAACTGGAACGTGTGCAGTTACTGCACACGCTCCAGTTTGCTGTGAACGGTAACTGCACACGCTCAATATTTCCGTGAGTGAGCCCATACGATCTAGTATCAAAATAATATGACCACCTACAGTCGCTCAAAAAAGTATCCGAACACTATAATTGATTACAGAATTCAGAAAAAATATCTGGCAACAATTTTTTTTAGAAATTAATGATCTGGCAACCTTCGTGTCACGTGATTACAGAATTCAGGAAAAATATCTTTAGCGTGTACAGCAACTGTACACGCTCCAGTTACCGTTCACAGCAAACTGGAACGTGTGCAGTTACTGCACACGCTCCAGTTTGCTGTGAACGGTAACTGCACACGCTCAATATTTCCGTGAGTGAGCCCACACGATCTAGTATCAAAATAATATGACCACCTACAGTCGCTCAAAAAAGTATCCGGATACTTTTTTGAGCAACTGTACGTTGAGCGATCGGTCCCAAATTTCGTGGCGTGATCCTACTTAGTTCTAACTCTGTTTGTGTAGCAGATCATGTTCCTAACTGATTTGTGTCGGGAGTCATCCCTCGAAAAGCGTCCGAAATTTCTGGAGACGCTTCAGTTGCCTACCTTGTGAATGGAATACGTCGTGAGTAATATGTGGGGAAAGACTGTGAATGAATTAATCAATGGATATATGTTTGGCGCCTAACATTTGGCGGGATTTGATTGTGACTGGAGTCGTATGTTAACGGTGGTAAGCTCCGAATGAACTGGGTCGGGGGTGGCTCAGTCGGTAGCGCGCCAGGTTCGTAATCTGTGGTTCCCAGGTTCGAGTCCCAGCTGGGTCAGCGTTGAGATTTATTTCCGCAAAATCCCCCGCCCTGCCCACGGTCAGTAGGGGACACCGATGAGCTTGGAAAGGCCGCCATCCGTTGAATGGGACGTTAAGCCGTGGCCCCGTGTGCAGGAGGGCCATACACTGTGCACGTTAAAGAACACGCTGGATGGCCTTGACCGGAGGCTACCATCTGTTTCCCAACAGCCATTCCAGTGTGTCCCCTCCCCCAACCTTCTCTGAGCCTTTGGGGTTCATGTGACCTGGCCATTTAGCCCATGGTGTGCAAAAAAGTGCCGCTCAGAGGTAAAACAACCCAATCCGAATGAACTTATCGATGGGATTAGTTGTCGAAGGGACACGTTTCGCGCCAAACTTTTGGCCCGGTTTTAACTAGTATATATATTGCATGTATTTTTAAAGAAATTTTTGAAAACCACTAAAACAGGAGTAGTGGAACAGCACTATAGGCCCCGACTCCGCCCACTTCCGGTCCGTGATATGTCGCAATCGACCGGAAATTGACTCCGATGTCCACGTTGCCTTCTCAGATTGAACTTTGACCCCTGTGTCGCAATCGACCGGAAATTGACCCGTGTTGGTCCACGTTGCCTTCTAAGATTGAACTTTGACCCCTATGTCGCAATCGACCGGAAATTGTCCCCATATTTCGCAATCGACCGGAAATTAACCCCTATGGCCTCCTTATTAATATTCATATTTGACTCCCCCCTTATTAAAAATTCCTCCCCCCCCCCCCCTTTAACCCGTGGCGCCATCTACTGTATAGACTTAGTACTCGGGAAAAACCCTCGATTTTAGTCGTAATTAAACTTTGGGGTGGCAACGATCGGATGATGCAAGTCTCAGAAAAATTGCAGAGGTGGCAATCTCGCGCAGAAAGGGATGATGCAATCCTCGACCACAAAGTCCAACCGTCTCCCATTGGCTTATTATATTTCCTGATAAAACTATGGGTCCTGATTGGTTGTCCTAGATGGCTGCTTTCCCTCGTTAAATAAGGGCCAGCTCTCAGGTGCGTCATTGTTCACGATGCAGGCTAGCAATCCAGATGCGTGGTGTCTCGGTGAAGACGTTTACGTCGTGCCTTCGATGTTCAAAAATAAGTTTTCTGTGCACGTGCGTCGCTACAAGAAATATGAAAATGGTGAACTCATTTACCCTACAACTGTGGGGTTACCTTCTCCATACCTGAATGGGAGGTTTTGTGTGCTACGGTACCCCACATCGAGGACAAAGTGAAAATCGGCCCGGATCAGCAGACGTGGCACCTGATGCCCGGTGTACGTGTGTTCATGTTCCGCAACGAAGGTGGCGAACGCTGTGTCGAGTTCATCAAAAAATCAGCCGACCAAAGAACTCTACAGTTTAGTGTTGTGAGTCGCAGTATAACTCTGAACGCGTCGCAGTGGTTTACACTGGCTATCCACGTAGACGAAGTGATGCGGGTCGTGCGAAACGTGTGTGGAACTCCCAAAGATCATCATCTCCGTACGGCTATTATGGAACATTTAGAATCCGTTCGACCTTTCCTGTTGGGTCCTGTTTTCGACAGCCCCGATTGTGTTTACCCGCTGCTGGTGAATATTTTTCAACAGGAACTTATGCGTGTGATACCGTTAGATGGACTACAACCCGAAGAAAAAATATCGACCATCGTAGGGTGGTCTGGTGACTTGGACATTAACGCCTTAGCACGGGTATTTGTGGATACGGCCTGGAAACGAGGTCTGTTGAATTTTGTAGATTCTGGATTTGTGTGTACTCTAAAATATAATGCTATTGTCGACGAGGCAAAAAATGAAATGTATAAATTAAATAAATAATTGTAATAAGTTCCAATAGCTGAAAAAACAACTGTAAAAAATTAGATAAATACACACTGGGAAAGACAGAATTGCTTCCAAAACATTAAAATACCCTAAATGTGTGGCTGAATCACCTCCAAATATCTCCAGCACACTTTTAAAGGAAATATTGTCTCATTATAAGCGATTTCATACAAAGAGATACGCACTCTATGCTTCACATTTAAATCTATAGAGATAACGATCACTACCAATGGAACACATCTGTGAAAAAACACGCTACGATTGGGTTTGAGAAAGAATTTTAGCCCGTGGTGGTGCTCCACTGCAGGAAAGCACCTTATCTTTGATATCAGAACCTACGTGAAAGTTATACTGTTTGGGTTTGAGAAAGATTCTTTAGTTCACAGGGCACCGCATTACACTAAAGCACACTGTCTTGTATGTATGTCTGTCTGTATGTTTGTTTCTCTGTGTGTGTGTGTGTGTTTGTGTCTATGTGTAAATATGTATGTTACTACGAAATGTGTGTACGTGTAGATGTGTGCATATATGTCAAGATGTAACTGTGTCTGCATGTTTGTTTCTCTCTAGGTGTATGTGTGTGTTTCAGTGAATCGTGTATGTGTGCGTATGTGAGTGTGTGTATGTTCATGTATGTTAATGTTTCTTTATATGTATATGTTTTCGTGCGTATGTGTTAAGATGTCTGTGTGCTCATAGTCGTTTCTCTATATGTGTATACGTCTTCATGTTTGTCTCTCTCTCTGTGTGTGTGTGTGTGTGTCTGTATGTGTTTCATCTTTATGTGTATATGTTATCGTATGTGTGTGTTTGTTCACATGCAAGAATAAATATATTGTCTTACGGACACTTGCTTGCTACAGAAGAAGCTAACAATTTAAAACGAGCCTTGTGGCTATGCAAAATATTTCATCACAGATCTTAACTTGAATACTCATATTTCAGGAGATGTAAGGATTTTTCTTCAGCACGTTCGAATATTTTTTGAACATGACTGTCTTACGTTACGTCTTACGTTTCCTGTCAGATATCCCATAACGAACAAAGCGTGTGTGTGTGTGTTTTGCTAATACAGAAGAGGACATTCAACCGAGAAAATTTCAAACTTAGAATAACACAACATCCTGATGCGTTAAGAACGAAGTGGAGGGATACTAACAGCTGAAACATGACCTGAAGCGACCGAAATCCTGTTGTTTCGCGCAAGGGGACGAAGGGTGATAAAGCGTAATACTACCGAAAAAATCCAGTTGTTTCAAAAAAGAGGCCAAAAAAGAGGCAAAAAAGAGGCCTCTTTTTTGAAACAACTGGATTTGGACAAAACAACTGGACCAGCAGCGGGTAAACACAATCGGGGCCGTCGAAAACAGGACCCAACAGGAAAAGTCGAACGGATTCTGAATGTTCCATAATAGCCGTACGGAAATGATGATCTTTGGGAGTTCCACACACGTTTCGCACGACCCGCATCACTTCGTCTACGTGGATAGCCAGTGTAAACCACTGCGACGCGTTCAGAGTTATACTGCGACTCACAACACTAAACTGTAGAGTTCTTTGGTCGGCTGATTCTTTGATGAACTCGACACAGCGTTCGCCACCTTCGTTGCGGAACATGAACACACGTAACCGGGCATCAGGTGCCACGTCTGCTGATCCGGGCCGATTTTCACTTTGTCCTCGATGTGGGGTACCGTAGCACACAAAACCTCCCATTCAGGTATGGAGAAGGTAATCCCACAGTTGTAGGGTAAATGAGTTCACCATTTTCATATTTCTTGTAGCGACGCACGTGCACAGAAAACTTATTTTTGAACATCGAAGGCACGACGTAAACGTCTTCACCGAGACACCACGCATCTGGATTGCTAGCCTGCATCGTGAACAATGACGCACCTAGTTCTAGTTCTAGTTCCATTAAGTGACAGTCGCAGCACCGGGTGCGAGACCCATATCTGCCTTAACGAATATTGGGGGATGGGGTGAGTAAAACCACATAAAAGACTACTTCGGTTAAGAATAACCGACGCGAAAGGTTTTGCTCGAAAGTAGTAGAGTTAAAATTGAGATAAAATATTGAGGAAAAAGGTCGAAAAAACCAGGGAAGTCATGAAGCCAAATACCAAGATAAATGGAATAGCAAACCAAAAGGGAACAAAATTAGCGAGAAGACGAACCGGTGTAGAGTGGATGTTGGGGGAGATCAGCGAAAAGTTTTCTCATAAACTTATTAATTCCATGGGCTTGAAAATATGGGAGGTAATGAGCACACTGCTGTAATATCTCACAAGGTTGGAAGGATGGGGAGGAGTTGGCGATAGTATTAAAGAAATGACCATATCCAGGTTTAACTTTTTTGTTTGGTTGTTTCAGGATCAGGATATCTTCAGGGGTGTGTTTTAATTGATTTATTTCGTGAGTAGCAATGTACATTAGGAAGTTGATAATAAGTTCTTGGGTTTAATCTGTGTTGAACTTTTGATCAGGATTATTGAAGATGAGAGCATCAATTGGTTTGGTAAATTTACCAGTGTCTACAAGGATGGAGAAATTAAGATCCTGGGGTGGTAGGGGGACTGGAGTGCAGGGAGCCGAAATTTGGTCAGAAACAGTGATAAGGGATGAAGAGGAGGGGAATGAGCTGGAAGAATCGAGATTATTTACCTCAGTGGTAGCTTTAATGTTGGGGGGGGGGGGGGGGGTAGTGAGATTATGCGTAGACGAGTCTAATTTTGATGTCGTTATCAGTAAATCCTTGGTGGGTTCTTTTGGAGATATATTAGGGGAGTTTGAGAGTCGAGAGGCATAAGTCGAAGAATTGGATCCAGGGCAGGAAGCCGCAAGATGGCCAGGCGATTTGCATCTCCTGCAAAGTTTAATGACACCAGGATAAGAGATCGTGGCGGTATATCCAGCGATTGGAAGAAAGTTGGG
The DNA here is from genome assembly GCA_038380435.1 of Ryuthela nishihirai. NCBI lineage: Eukaryota > Metazoa > Arthropoda > Arachnida > Araneae > Heptathelidae > Ryuthela > Ryuthela nishihirai. The sequence continues at coordinate 35,988,804 of JAWZYU010000015.1, forward strand.
GATATGAGTTTCCATATCTATTGTTAGGATTCTATTACCTGTTTTGATATAGTGGAAGTTTTCTTCAGTGTAAAATTCAAAAGAGATATCCTTGATTGAGCCAAATTCTGCGAGTACTTGGGTAATTTCATCATTGGTAATAAAAAAGGGTAATTTTGAAATGACTACACGTTTGGAGGAGGAACCAAGATATTGGAAAGAAATTTCTTCACCATTAATTAGCAGAGAGGAAAGCTGAAGTAATTTCTCACTAAACTCAGAAGAAGAAAATGTGAAGATAGCGACTGACCGTGAGATTTCTTGCGCACCTGAGGGCTGCCCCTTATTTAACGAGGGAAAGCAGCCATCTAGGACAACCAATCAGGACCCGTAGTTTTATCAGGAAATATAATAAGCCAATGGGAGACGGTTGGACTTTGTGGTCGAGGATTGCATCATCCCTTTCTGCGCGAGGTTGCCACCCTGCAATTTTTCTGAGACTTGCATCATCCGATCGTTGCCACCCCAAAGTTTAATTACGACTAAAATCGAGGGTTTTTCCCGAGTACTCAGTCTATACAGTAGATGGCGCCACGGGTTAAAAGGGGGGGGGGGATTTTTAATAAGGGGGAGTCAAATATGAATATTAATAAGGAGGCCATAGGGGTTAATTTCCGGTCGATTGCGAAATATGGGGACAATTTCCGGTCGATTGCGACATAGGGGTCAAAGTTCAATCTGAGAAGGCAACGTGGACCAACACGGGTCAATTTCCGGTCGATTGCGACACAGGGGTCAAAGTTCAATCTGAGAAGGCAACGTGGACATCGGAGTCAATTTCCGGTCGATCGCGACATATCACGGACCGGAAGTGGGCGGAGTCGGGGCCTATAGTGCTGTTCCACTACTAACAGGAGGAAAAAATTTCCCCCTGGAAAGGGGTTCCGGTTAGACCCTCCAGGTTCCTCTCTCCCAGCCTTTATTTATACTTTTCTTCCCTGCCTGCTGTCATGTTAAGTATAAAATCTTCAATATAAACAAACATTATATTATGTTCAAATATTGTTTAGTTTTCTAAATTTGTGTATAACTGTAGCAGAGTCAGGAGTTGTTGTTTGAGATTTGTAGATGATTTAGTATATATATATCTGATGTACCGGGATTGATCCTTTTCATTTTTTCTAACTCTGGATTTAACTATTCCATTCTCGTAATGACGATATTCCTCGAATTTGAATCGTACCTTTCATTTTAAAGCTGCAAAAATTTATAATTTGAAATGAGTGTTAAAATCGTAGAAGATGTCCAGGAGAGAGAGAAAAGCCTCTTTATTAGGGGGCGGGTGAGAGGTTTGCGGCGGCTCCTTCAAAGAAAAAAACGCGTCAAATGCTAAAATTGAAGATTATTTTTATACTAAATGTAAATTGGGTAAATTCGATAGAAACTTAATTTAGTTGGATAGTTTTTATTTTGATTATACTGTAATTCATTCCTTAAAGTAATTTGCATTAATAATTAAAAAAATTTCCTTTGTATTTAAGTCTGTTATAGCTGCCTAAGTCTTTTGGCAGCACATTCTTCAATTTCTTTGACAGGTTGGTTCCAAAAAACATTAAATGTTCGCTATTAAAAAATTTGAGATAAAAAAATGTTTATGTATTCTTGTGTGTTGGGTTGTTTTACCTTTGAGCGGCACTTTTATTGCACAAATGGACTAAATGGACATATTATAAGGGTTGTTGTTGTTTTACCTCTGAGCGGCACTTTTTTGCACACCATGGGCTAAATGGCCAGGTCACATGGACCCCGAAGGCTCAAAGAAGATTGGAGGAGGGGACCCACTGGAACAGCTGTTGGAAGGCAGATGGTAGCCTCCCGTCAAGGCCATCCAGCGTGTTCTTTAACGTGCACAGTGTATGGTCTCTCCCATACACGGGGCCACAGCTTAACGTCCCATCCGACGGACGGCGACCTTTCCAAGCCCATCGGTGTCCCCTACTGACCGTGGGCAGGACGGGGAATTTTGCGGAGATAAATCTCAACGCTGACCCAGCTGGGACTCGAACCTGGGAACTACAGATTACGAGCCTGGCGCGCAACCGACTGAGCCACCCCCGCCCCATATTATAAGGACCCCGAGGGTTAAGAGAATGTTGGGGGAAGTGGACCCACCAAAGTGTTGTTAGCAGACAGATGAAATCCTATCGTCAACGTCATCAAGTGCGTCTGTCTTTAACATGCACAGGATATGGCTCTCCCGCACACGGCGCCATGGTTTTACGACTCTTCCGACGGACGGCGGCCTTTCCAAGCATTTTTGTGAATGAGGAAATTTTAAAAAGAGTCCGAAAGATGTGGCATGTATATACAAATCCCCCCCCCCCCGCCGCTCTTTTCCACTGAAACACCACTTGTCATCAATCTTCTAAAACCAGTTAATGCAACTGATGATCGTGCTAGATTCTGACTGTTAGTCACGGATCACTTCGTGGTATCTTTGGGAAATGTTTCACTTCATTTTGGAGCGAGGAAGAATGATATCTTGCTGAATCAGTTTAATAGCATTTAATTCATTCGTTTAATCTATCTACATATCAATGGCGAAGAGAATATCAGCATGTAAGAAAAAATTACCCAATTATTTTCGAACGTGACCGGTATCTATAATCACGCATCAATCGTTAAATTTTACTAAAACTACGCATACAAGTATATGGCAATAAATCTTGTATATGTTACAAGCCCTACCGTATTTTAATTGATAGAGCAACATAAAAGATTAACAGTTATAAAAATATCGGAACAATTGCTAAATGATTGATTCGATCACAGAAAGTTGGGAATACTTTAATATGTTCTGCTGTTTGTGCACATGATGATCATGGTCATCCTTTTACTTAATAAAAGCTTCTTATTTACATGTGTAGAAAAGTATGCTTTAGAGCTGTGGTTCTAAACCTTTTATGCTTCACGTCCCCCCTGGAAATGTGTATGTAACTGGCGTACCCTTGTATAGATAGATAAAATTCTAGTTATAGTGTAACAATGGGATAAAATAACATATATATCGTGGGTCCTTTTAGGATAGTCCCCTGGAATAGATAGAATACATATATATCATTGTTATCTCAACCTTTTATGCTTCACGTACCCCCTGGAAATGTGTATGTAACTGGCGTACCCCTTGTATAGATAGATAAAACTATAGTTATAGTGTAACAATGGGAATCAAATAAAACATATATATATCAGTGGTTCTCAACCTTTTATGCTTCACGTACCCCCTGGAAATGTGTATGTAACTGGCGTACCCCTTGTATAGATAGATAAAACTATAGTTATAGTATAACAATGGAAATAAAATAAAACATATATATCAGTGGTTCTCAACCTTTTATGCTTCACCTACCCCCTGGAAATGTGTATGTAACTGGCGTACCCCTTGTATAGATAGATAAAACTATAGTTATATTATAACAATAGGAATAAAATAAAACATATATATCAGTGGTTCTCAACCTTTTATGCTTCACGTCCCCCCTGGAAATGTGTATGTAACTGGCGTACCCCTTGTATAGATAGATAAAACTATAGTTATAGTATAACAATGGGAATAAAATAAAACATATATATCAGTGGTTCTCAACCTTTTATGCTTCACCTACCCCCTGGAAATGTGTATGTAACTGGCGTACCCCTTGTATAGATAGATAAAACTATAGTTATAGTATAACAATGGAAATAAAATAAAACATATATATCAGTGGTTCTCAACCTTTTATGCTTCACCTACCCCCTGGAAATGAGTATGTAACTGGCGTACCCCTTGTATAGATAGATAAAACTATAGTTATAGCATAACAATGGGAATAAAATAAAACATATATATCAGTGGTTCTCAACCTTTTATGCTTCACGTCCCCCCTGGAAATGTGTATGTAACTGGCGTACCCCTTGTATAGATAGATAAAACTATAGTTATAGTATAACAATGGAAATAAAATAAAACATATATATCAGTGGTTCTCAACCTTTTATGCTTCACCTACCCCCTGGAAATGTGTATGTAACTGGCGTACCCCTTGTATAGATAGATAAAACTATAGTTATAGTATAACAATGGGAATAAAATAAAGCATATATATCAGTGGTTCTCAACCTTTTATGCTTCACCTACCCCCTGGAAATGTGTATGTAACTGGCGTACCCCTTGTATAGATAGATAAAACTATAGTTATAGTGTAACAATGGGAATCAAATAAAACATATATATCAGTGGTTCTCAACCTTTTATGCTTCACCTACCCCCTGGAAATGTGTATGTAACTGGCGTACCCCTTGTATAGATAGATAAAACTATAGTTATAGTATAACAATGGAAATAAAATAAAACATATATATCAGTGGTTCTCAACCTTTTATGCTTCACCTACCCCCTGGAAATGTGTATGTAACTGGCGTACCCCTTGTATAGATAGATAAAACTATAGTTATAGCATAACAATGGGAATAAAATAAAACATATATATCAGTGGTTCTCAACCTTTTATGCTTCACGTCCCCCCTGGAAATGTGTATGTAACTGGCGTACCCCTTGTATAGATAGATAAAACTATAGTTATAGTATAACAATGGAAATAAAATAAAACATATATATCAGTGGTTCTCAACCTTTTATGCTTCACCTACCCCCTGGAAATGTGTATGTAACTGGCGTACCCCTTGTATAGATAGATAAAACTATAGTTATAGTATAACAATGGGAATAAAATAAAGCATATATATCAGTGGTTCTCAACCTTTTATGCTTCACCTACCCCCTGGAAATGTGTATGTAACTGGCGTACCCCTTGTATAGATAGATAAAACTATAGTTATAGTGTAACAATGGGAATCAAATAAAACATATATATCAGTGGTTCTCAACCTTTTATGCTTCACGTAACCCCTGGAAATGTGTATGTAACTGGCGTACCCCTTGTATAGATAGATAAAACTATAGTTATAGTGTAACAATGGGAATCAAATAAAACATATATATCAGTGGTTCTCAACCTTTTATGCTTCACGTACCCCCTGGAAATGTGTATGTAACTGGCGTACCCCTTGTATAGATAGATAAAACTATAGTTATAGTATAACAATGGGAATAAAATAAAGCATATATATCAGTGGTTCTCAACCTTTTATGCTTCACCTACCCCCTGGAAATGTGTATGTAACTGGCGTACCCCTTGTATAGATAGATAAAACTATAGTTATAGTGTAACAATGGGAATCAAATAAAACATATATATCAGTGGTTCTCAACCTTTTATGCTTCACGTACCCCCTGGAAATGTGTATGTAACTGGCGTACCCCTTGTATAGATAGATAAAACTATAGTTATAGTATAACAATGGAAATAAAATAAAACATATATATCAGTGGTTCTCAACCTTTTATGCTTCACGTACCCCCTGGAAATGTGTATGTAACTGGCGTACCCCTTGTATAGATAGATAAAACTATAGTTATAGTATAACAATGGGAATAAAATAAAACATATATATCAGTGGTTCTCAACCTTTTATGCTTCACCTACCCCCTGGAAATGTGTATGTAACTGGCGTACCCCTTGTATAGATAGATAAAACTATAGTTATAGTATAAAAATGGGAATAAAATAAAACATATATATCAGTGGTTCTCAACCTTTTATGCTTCACGTACCCCCTGGAAATGTGTATGTAACTGGCGTACCCCTTGTATAGATAGATAAAACTATAGTTATAGTATAAAAATGGGAATAAAATAAAACATATATATCAGTGGTTCTCAACCTTTTATGCTTCACGTCCCCCCTGGAAATGTGTATGTAACTGGCGTACCCCTTGTATAGATAGATAAAACTATAGTTATAGTATAACAATGGGAATAAAATAAAACATATATATCAGTGGTTCTCAACCTTTTATGCTTCACCTACCCCCTGGAAATGTGTATGTAACTGGCGTACCCCTTGTATAGATAGATAAAACTATAGTTATAGTATAACAATGGGAATAAAATAAAGCATATATATCAGTGGTTCTCAACCTTTTATGCTTCACCTACCCCCTGGAAATGTGTATGTAACTGGCGTACCCCTTGTATAGATAGATAAAACTATAGTTATAGTATAAAAATGGGAATAAAATAAAACATATATATCAGTGGTTCTCAACCTTTTATGCTTCACCTACCCCCTGGAAATGTGTATGTAACTGGCGTACCCCTTGTATAGATAGATAAAACTATAGTTATAGTATAACAATGGGAATAAAATAAAACATATATATCAGTGGTTCTCAACCTTTTATGCTTCACCTACCCCCTGGAAATGTGTATGTAACTGGCGTACCCCTTGTATAGATAGATAAAACTATAGTTATAGTATAAAAATGGGAATAAAATAAAACATATATATCAGTGGTTCTCAACCTTTTATGCTTCACGTACCCCCTGGAAATGTGTATGTAACTGGCGTACCCCTTGTATAGATAGATAAAACTATAGTTATAGTATAAAAATGGGAATAAAATAAAACATATATATCAGTGGTTCTCAACCTTTTATGCTTCACGTCCCCCCTGGAAATGTGTATGTAACTGGCGTACCCCTTGTATAGATAGATAAAACTATAGTTATAGTATAACAATGGGAATAAAATAAAACATATATATCAGTGGTTCTCAACCTTTTATGCTTCACCTACCCCCTGGAAATGTGTATGTAACTGGCGTACCCCTTGTATAGATAGATAAAACTATAGTTATAGTATAACAATGGGAATAAAATAAAGCATATATATCAGTGGTTCTCAACCTTTTATGCTTCACCTACCCCCTGGAAATGTGTATGTAACTGGCGTACCCCTTGTATAGATAGATAAAACTATAGTTATAGTATAACAATGGAAATAAAATAAAACATATATATCAGTGGTTCTCAACCTTTTATGCTTCACGTACCCCCTGGAAATGTGTATGTAACTGGCGTACCCCTTGTATAGATAGATAAAACTATAGTTATAGTATAACAATGGGAATAAAATAAAACATATATATCAGTGGTTCTCAACCTTTTATGCTTCACCTACCCCCTGGAAATGTGTATGTAACTGGCGTACCCCTTGTATAGATAGATAAAACTATAGTTATAGTATAAAAATGGGAATAAAATAAAACATATATATCAGTGGTTCTCAACCTTTTATGCTTCACGTACCCCCTGGAAATGTGTATGTAACTGGCGTACCCCTTGTATAGATAGATAAAACTATAGTTATAGTATAAAAATGGGAATAAAATAAAACATATATATCAGTGGTTCTCAACCTTTTATGCTTCACGTCCCCCCTGGAAATGTGTATGTAACTGGCGTACCCCTTGTATAGATAGATAAAACTATAGTTATAGTGTAACAATGGGAATAAAATAAAACATATATATCAGTGGTTCTCAACCTTTTATGCTTCACCTACCCCCTGGAAATGTGTATGTAACTGGCGTACCCCTTGTATAGATAGATAAAACTATAGTTATAGTATAACAATGGAAATAAAATAAAACATATATATCAGTGGTTCTCAACCTTTTATGCTTCACGTACCCCCTGGAAATGTGTATGTAACTGGCGTACCCCTTGTATAGATAGATAAAACTATAGTTATAGTATAACAATGGGAATAAAATAAAACATATATATCAGTGGTTCTCAACCTTTTATGCTTCACCTACCCCCTGGAAATGTGTATGTAACTGGCGTACCCCTTGTATAGATAGATAAAACTATAGTTATAGTATAAAAATGGGAATAAAATAAAACATATATATCAGTGGTTCTCAACCTTTTATGCTTCACGTACCCCCTGGAAATGTGTATGTAACTGGCGTACCCCTTGTATAGATAGATAAAACTATAGTTATAGTATAAAAATGGGAATAAAATAAAACATATATATCAGTGGTTCTCAACCTTTTATGCTTCACGTACCCCCTGGAAATGTGTATGTAACTGGCGTACCCCTTGTATAGATAGATAAAACTATAGTTATAGTGTAACAATGGGAATAAAATAAAACATATATATCAGTGGTTCTCAACCTTTTATGCTTCACCTACCCCCTGGAAATGTGTATGTAACTGGCGTACCCCTTGTATAGATAGATAAAACTATAGTTATAGTATAAAAATGGGAATAAAATAAAACACTGACTTTGTTACTAGATCTAGCGACTTTTGAGCTCTCACGGCGTATCCAAAAAACTTTTACCGCGTACCCCACGATGAGAACTTGAGAACCCCTTACTTTAGAGCAGCAATGCGCAAACTGGGGATGATAAAATTTTAAATTAAAAGTAAACCATTGAAATTAACCCATTTTCCATTTGCTACATTTAAAAAAAATAAAGCTTCTTATTATATAAACACGATATAAATAGATTAAACAGTTTGAGGAGTCGCATCAAGTTAATATTTAAAAAAATGCAAATAAATTTAAAATTAAAAAAAACCATCTTTGCATATACGACCTAAAAGGTAGAAAATAAACCTAAAACATATCGATGTTGCAATCAATCATTGAGTTCTTGTTCACTTCAAAGGAAGATAGGGCACTGGCAAGTCTTTTTGAATAGGTTGGGTTGTTTTACCTCTGAACGGCACTTTTTTGCACACCATGGGCTAAATGGCCAGGTCACATGGACCCCGAAGGCTCACAGTAGGTTGGGGGAGAGGACCCACTGGAGCAGCTGTTGGGAGACAGATGGTAGCCTCCCGTCAAGGCCATCCAGCGTGTTCTTTAACGTTGGGTTGTTTTACTTCTGAACGGCACTTTTTTGCACACCATGGGCTAAATGGCCAGGTCACATGAACCCGGAAGGCTCACAGAAGGTTGGGGGAGGAGACCCACTGGAACAAGCTGTTGGGAGACAGATGGTAGCCTCCCGTCAAGGCCATCCAGCGTGTTCTTTAACGTGCACAGGGTATGAGCTCTCCCGCACACGGGGCCACGGCTTAACGTCCCATCCGACGGACAGCGGCCTTTTCAAGCCCATCGGTGTCCCCTACTGACCGTGGGCAGGGCGGGGAATAATCTCAACGCGCGGGGAATAATCTCTTGCGGAGATAAATCTCAACGCTGACCCAGGTGGGACTCGAACCTGGGAACTACAGATTACGAGCCTAGCGCGTTACCGACTGAGCAACCCCCGGCCCTGTTGAATAGGTATCGGCGCCCTATCTTCCTTTGAAATGAATATGAACTCAGTGACTGATTACACCATCGATATGATTTAGATTTATTTTCTACGTTTAGGGTCCATGCAGGAAAATATGTGTTTTAAACATTTCAATTTATTAATTTTTTTTCTTGTCACACAAACACCTACCTTCAGAAACTTCCATTTCATACATGACGCCTAAACATCAACCACATTTTCCCTCCTCCTTTGTTTGGAGTCGTGTTTGAAGTAGCCCATTGGAGACCTCACGTGCTTTAATTTCAGATATAACTCCTTAAAGTCGCCCACCGCGAAATTTTCACCCACTTTTGTGGGGAGGAAATTCGAAATAGTCGACGACGGTTCTCATATGAGCTTTTATTTGACACAACTCATAACTGGAGGCCCTCGCGTTCAGAAGATATAGAACAACTTTCACATTTCCCCTTTTTAGTGGGCGGGGGTGGCTCAGTCGTAGCGCGCCAGGCTCGTAATCTGTAGTTCTCAGGTTCGAGTCCCAGCTGGGTCAGCGTTGAGATTTATCTCCGCAAAATTTCCCCGCAATGCCCACGGTCAGTACGGAACACCGATGGGCTTGGAAAGGCCACCGTCCATCGGATGGGACTTTAAGCCGTGGCCCCGTGTATGGGAGAGACCATACACTGTGCACGTTAAAGAACACGCTGGATGGCCTTGACGGGAGGCTACCATCTGTCTCCCAACAGTTGTTCCAGTGGGTTCCCTCCCCAACCTTCTCTGAGCCTTCGGGGTCCTTGTGGCCTGGCCATTTAGCCCATGGTGTGCAAAAAAGTGCCGCTCAGAGGTAAAACAATCCAATCCAAACCCCTTTTTTAGGGGAGAAAGAAGCAAGGGGGTAAATTGTTCTAACCCAAAATACCCCCACGACATGCATCTGCAGAACAAAAACCGTTGCACTTAACTCAACAAAACTTTTACTGACCTTCAAAGTACTCTCCTCCAGCATATATGTAAAGTTGCAGATGTCTACGCCAATTCTGGAACGCTTGGTGGCACTCCTGCTGGGGACACTCTGCAACTCTGAATGAACACATTTTGTAAAGTTTTGGCTTTTAAAAAGTTAAGAGTATAAAAGTGCCTCTTTCCTATTTTAATATTAATTAGCATTTGTAATAATATATATCAGAACTTCTTATGTATGAATGTCAATACGTAACCGATGTATAGCAACAATTTGTAACTGCATATATTTAACATTTCTTTCGGATAAGCTACAGAGTCGCTCAAAAAAGTATCCGAACACTATGGTTGATTACAGAATTCAGAAAAAATATCTGGCAACGATTTTTTTAGAAATTAGTGATCTGGCAACCTTCATGTCACGTCATTACAGAATTCAGGAAAAATATCTGGAGCGTGTACAGCAACTGTACACGCTCCAGTTACCGTTCACAGCAAACTGGAGCGTGTGCAGTTATTGTACACGCTCCAGTTTGCTGTGAACGGTAACTGCACACGCTCAATATTTCTGTGAGTGGGCCCACACGATCCAGGTTTTTGTGAGTTCACACGATCCAATGTGCTGTGAACCTTAACCGCAACCGCTCCAGTTTGCTGTGAACGGTAACTGCACACGCTCCATATTCATTGCATTATATACATTAAAAAAAATATCCGAACACTATGGTTGATTACAGAATTCAGAAAGAATATCTGGCAACGATTTTTTTAGAAATTAATGATCTGGCAACCTTCGTGTCACGTGACACGAAGGTTGCCAGATCACTGTACACGCTTCAGTTTGTTGTGAACGGTAATTGGAGCGTGTACAGTTGCTGTACACGCTCCAGATATTTTTTCTGAATTCTGCAATCAATCATAGTATTCGGATATTTTTTGAACGACTGTAGTAACTGTTCACAAAGATACACTTTATGCTGACCTTTTTGCGAGAATGCAAATTATCAGAGCACGCTCTCGAATTACCGTCTTTAAACAAATATAGGAATACTCTGCAACTCTGACGAAGGACGAAACAAACAGGCAGGAAAGCAACAGGAGGACCCGAGTTTGTCGATTTGTCGGTTTGTGGATTTGTCAAAAAGTTGTTCCACCATATCATTCGAAAGCGACGAACAAACTTAACGAGTTATGTGTCAAGTGAAAGCTTGTGTGTGAAGTTTCAAATGTTGGCATGATCAACAAACACCTCACATTCAAGGACTATCTACACGAAGAGTTAAAGACCCCCTGGTGTAGATAATTCTCTAAACTGGGGTGCAAGGGTTGGGTTGTTTTACCTCTGAGCGGCACTTTTTTGCACACCATGGGCTAAATGGCCAGGTCACAAGGACCCCGAAGGCTCAGAGAAGTTGGGGGAGCGGACCCACTGGAACAGCTGTTGGGAGACAGATGGTAGCTTCCCGTCAAGGCCATCCAGCGTGTTCTTTAACGTGCACAAGGGTATGGCTCTCCCGCACACGGGACCAAGGCTTAACGTCTCATCCGACGGACGGCGGCTTTTCCAAGCCCATCGGTATCCCCTATTGACCGTGGCAGGGCGGGGAATTTTGCGGAGATAAATCTCAACGCTAACCCAGCTGGGACTCGAACTTGGGAACTACAGATTACGAGCCTGGCGCGCTACCGACTGAGCCACCCCCGCCCCCTGGGGTGCAAGAGGAATGTTTAGAAACTAAATATATATATATTGTTTTTCATTTTATTTGTGTTCAAAAACAAACCTAGAAGGGAGAACTGGAAATATGGGTGCCAGGAGAATTGATGAGACTGAGAAGCTTCCATGCAAAGCTGCAAGGAATGCGTGACCTTAAAAAGGTTAAGAACTGCTTTTCTACACAGCCAAGAAAAGCTCTCTTGTCTAAAATTATTGCCAAATTATTGTAGCAAGAGGAGAGGAAAAAGTTGACTGGTTTGAAAAATATTGATGATGAACTTGTCACGGCTTTGCCCTCTGCAAAATGATGACGGGAAGATCTCTGGCTGCGAGCGTGCTGCTGATAGCCTCTAACCCAGCTCTTCTCTGTTTGGGTTATTTTACATCTAAGCACCACTTTTTTTTTGCACGAAATGGGCTAAATGGCCAGGTCACAAGGACCCTGAGTGCTAAAAGAAGGTTGGGGAAAAAGAACCTACTGGATAGCCTTAAGAGATAGACCGTAGCTTATCGTCAAGGCCATTAAGTGCGTTCTTCAACGTGCACAAGATATGGACTCTCCTGTGCATGGAACCACGACTTAAAATCTCGTCAGAGCGGCGGCAGTTTTTTTAAACCCATCGGTGTCTCATTTCTCACCGACTTCGTACAGGGGATCCTGATGCAGTATGTTATACAGCCTACTATAGTACTGCACATAGCATTTGTATTTAATACTATACACTAGGGGTTTTCAACGAGGGGTATGCGGTAAAATATTTTGGGGTACGCCATGAGAGCTCAAAAGTCTCTAGATATATGTTATATATATATATGTTTTATTTTATTCCCATTGTTATACTATAACTATAGTTTTATATATCTATACAAGGGGTACGCCAGTTACATACACATTTCCAGGGGGTACGAGAAGCATAAAAGATTATGAATCACTGATCTAGGGAGACGGGTTGCTACCCTCAACCCGCCACCTAAAACAAAGGGGGAGCTTGTTATTTCTTTAAAGGAACAATAGTCGTTACTCCCTACTGAGCTCATTGATAGCATCATAAACAGCATGGAACATTGCTGTCGTGCCTGCATTGCTGCAAGGGGTGACCACACTCCTTATTAAAGAACTTGCCCATTGCATTCTGAAAACTCCTTTTTGGACAAATACCTGTAAGTGTTATTTTTTTACGACAAATGTTTCTAGTGTAAAATATTTTATGCCATTCTGAAATTAGCATTGTAATTCATGTCTTCATCAAATTTCATTAAAATCATTTATATAATTTTTTTGTTTATCATAATCTTTCTGAGTTTTCCTTAATTTATGGAAGCCAGTGTAGATTAAATGACATTGTTGAATAGTGAAGTTTTTACCTTTAACTTAGATTAAAGACTTGAGATTTATTAGGCGCATTATGTCAAAGATACTTTAAAATAGTATTTCTTATTTAGCTATAAAAAGGTAGTTTACATAAGAGGGAATATAACTACCACTATAAATCATGGTATCATTTGGTGTAGTTTTTTCCATATTCGTTTAATTAGTAACTGCTGGTGATAATAGTAGACATTTGAGTTCAGTGGCTTGCAACGTAAGTCGCTATAAAATAACATGAAAAAGCCTAGATATCGTCCATAATGTAAGGTAACGTTGTATTGGCAGAATTTAACTACCGATTCCATACGTAACTCATGGCAGGATAGTCCCTGTCATTTACGTTCCATTTTATATTCCTCGCATTAGTTAGTGCAAGCCCTGGTGGATGGTCGATGTATATTGTTATTATTATAAATATAGTTGTATAATCCTGTAGATTAGGGGCTCTCAACGTGGAGTACGCGGAAATTTTTTTGGGTACGCCGTGAGAGCTCAAAAGTCGCTAGATCTAGTTCGCCAGTTACATGCACATTTCCAAGGGGTACTTGAAGCATAAAAGGTTGAGGACCACTGCTATATACTTCAGGATCAACTATACCTTGGTTCTTCGAGAAAGCCCAAATTTGCAAATACCCACAGAAATACCCTTTCTTGAAGAGCACTCAAACCCCCTTTAATAGGGGCGGGGGTGGCTCAGTCGGTAGAGCGCCAGGCTCGTAATCTGTAGTTCCCAGGTTCGAGTCCCAGCTGGGTCAGCGTTGAGATTTATCTCCGCAAAAATTCCCCGCCCTGCCCACGGTCAGTAGGGGACACCGATGGGCTTGGAAAGGCCGCCGTCCGTCGGATGGGACGTTAAGCCGTGGCCCCGTGTGCGGGAGAGCCATACCCTGTGCACGTTAAAGAACACGCTGGATGGCCTTGACGGGAGGCTACCATCTGTCTCCCAACAGCTGTTCCAGTGGGTCCCCTCCCCCAACCTTCTCTGAGCCTTTGGGGTCCATGTGACCTGGCCATTTAGCCCATGGTGTGCAAAAAAGTGCCGCTCAGAGGTAAAACAACCCAACCCCATCTAATCAGAAACTCCGCTCCGTTTTTCACTCCATCACGTCATATATAACCCTTCTCGTAACCATTCCCCGTCACGCACAGCCCCCCCCCCCCATAAGCACAGAGAGAGAAAAAATCCCAAATGACTGACTGGGTGGATCTTCTTCGCATCTGTTACTTCCAGGTTCAATTTTTTTCTGCCCGTTTCAGCTACCGATTCTCTTTACTTTTTTCAGAACAGCTCGGAGTAATGACCTGTTGTAGAGAATAGAAGAGCTGAGTTAGAGGCTATCAGCAGCACGCTCGCTGCCAGAGGTCCTCCCGTCATCATTTTGCAGAGTGCAAAGCCGTGACGGGGGAACCAGTTCCGGCAAACAACAACAGCTGCTGCTGACGATCTGGTCTCCTTCGAATTGGCTTTGTTTCAGGCTTGCGGGATTTGTGTGGCAACAACGCATGCGCAGTGTCATCGAAGAGGAACGAAAAGACCATCTTGAAATGTCGAATGACGCTGATCTTGAAATGCAAGTTCAAATTGGGAGGGAAATAAAAAAATCTTTCCTCGTTCTCGACATACTTGTTATGCGTTGAGTCAGTTTTGCAAATAATGTAACCATTTGAAGGTTCGGGTTCAAACTTGAAATGTGCTCCCTCCCAGCGGCGTAGCCATGGGGGGGAGGCTCCCCCCCCCCCAAAAGTAACTCGGAGTTGGCAAAATTCGAAGCGACTTCGTAAAATACAGGTGAGTTGTGAACATTTTTTTTTGTGGAAAATTAAGGGGAGTTGTCAAAGTCGAGGCAACTTGGCAAATCTAAGGCAGTTTGGAAAATGGAGAGATGGCAAAATTTAGAGCAGTTGGCAAAATTTAGAGCAGTTGGCAAAATTCTAATACAGGTGAGTTGGCAAAATCGAGACAACTTGGCAAATTCTTAGGGAGTTGGCAAAATTCGGAGTGACTTGACAAAATCGTGGGGAATTGGCAAAATTTAGGTGAGATGTAAAAATTAGGATTCTTTTATGTAAAATTATGGCGAGTTGGCAAATCTAGGAGAGTTGGCAAAATTCGGAGTGACTTGGCAAAATTCAGGTGAGATGTGAAAATTTGGATTTTTTTTCTGTAAAATTATGGCGAGTTGGCAAAACTTAGGGAGTTGGCAAAATCTAGGGGTAGTTGGAAAAATTAGGGGTAGTTGGAAAAATTAGGGGCAGTTGGCAAAATCGTGGAGAGTTGACAAAATTCAGGTGAGATATAAAAATTGCAAATTTTTTTATGTAAAATTATGGCGTGTTGGCAAATCGAGGCAACTTCGTAATATCTAGTAGAGTTGGCAAATCGAGGCAATTTCGTAATATCTAGTAGAGTTGGCAAATCGAGGCAACTTCGTAATATCTAGTAGAGTTGGCAAATCTTGGAGGAGTTATCAAAATTCCGAGTGACTTTGCAAAAATCACGTGTGTCATGTAAAATTTGGATTTTTTTTTTCTGTAAAATTGTGGCGAGATGGCAAAATCGAGGAAACTTGGCAAAATCTAGGGCAGATGGCAAAATTCGAATCCACTTGGCAAAATCTAGGGCAGATGGCAAAATTCGAATCCACTTGGCAAAATAAGGGCGATTTGTGAAAATTGGGATTGTTTTTGTGAAATTAAGGAGAGTTGACAAAATCGAGAAAACTTGGCAAAATCTAGGGAAGTTGGCAAAACTGGAAACCACTTGGTAAAGTACAAGTGAGTTGTAAAAAATAGGATTGGATTTGTGAAATTAAGGAGAGTTGGACAAATTGAGGAAACTTAACAAAATGTAGGGCAGCTGGCAAAAATCGAATCCACTTGGAAAATACGGGCGAGTTGTGATAATTGCGATTGGGTTTGTGAAATTCAGGATAGTTGACTAAAATCAAGAAAATTTAGCAAAATCTTGAGGAGTTTGAAAAGTTTAAAGTGATTAGGCAAATTTAGGAGAGATGTAAAGACTGGGATTGGTTTGGTCAAATGAAGGGAAAAATTCGCACTGACCTGCTACAATTCAGACGAGATGTAAATATTGGAATTACATCTGTGAAATTATGGCTAGTTGGCAAAATTGGTAGTTAAATGGCAAATAACGGGTTGGGTTGTTTTACCTCTGAGCGGCACTTTTTTACACACCATGGGCTAAATGGCCAGGTCACATGGACCCCGAAGGCTCAGAGAAGGTTGGGGGAGGGGACCCACTGGAACAGCTGTTGGGAGACAGATGGTAGCCACCCGTCAGCCATCCAGCGTGTTCTTTAACGTGCACAGGGTATGGCTCTCCCATACACGGGACCACGGCTTAACATCCCATCCGACGGACGGCGGCCTTTCCAAGCCCATCGGTGTCCCCTACTGACCGTGGATAGGGCGGGGATTTTTGCGGAGTAAATCTCAACGCTGACCCAGCTGGGACTCGAACCTGGGAACTACAGATTACGAGCCTGGCGCGCTACCGACTGAGCCACCCCCCGCCCCGCAAATAACGGTTAGTTGGAAAAATTGTAAGTCAAATGGCAAGGCAAAATGTTGGAGAGTTTTGAAAGAAAAAGCCCCTCCCACACACACACACGGATAATCAAAGCAAGTTTGCAGAGTTGGCAAAATTTGGATTTCGAGTTGGAAAATTCTTGATATCTCCCCCCCCAACCGTAATCCTTCGCTACGCCTCTGCTCCCTCCCCCCTCCGTAGCATATGCATACACACACACATTCAACAAAAAAAGGAAATTGCTTTGCTTCTTTTCGTCGAAGAATATTTCAAATCTCTTATGCAAATAAACCAGCTTTAAATATTTTTCTGAAATGTAAAGAAATGAAACACAAACAGCATAATAACACTCAGAGGCGTAGGAAGGTGTTGGCATCGGGGCAGTTGCCAAGGGCGCCGGAATCACAGGACGGTGCTGGGGCGGCACGAGCCGTTCCACGATATCTGACGCTTATGTGCAAAATAAAATCGAATAATTTGCTGCCAGTAACTTCGTTGAATTTTAATACGTATTGTTTATACCATCGTATCGTCAAGACAGCATATTATAAATTTTCGCTACTTCTTACAAAAATATTTTATTCGTTTTATCAGCGGACAGTTAGCCGCCCCTTTCTCTTCGTACCGTGCATGCCATAAAACAGCTGTGGGGGGGGAGTCAACTGCTCATCTTGCTCTTACAAATCATGCCACTACACAATAAAATTTTGTAGTGGCATGATTTTTTTTTTGAGCGGGGGTGCATAATTTGTACATTGTTATTGCTTTCCTGACCGGACAAGCGCTACATTTATTAACAAGTGAAGATTTGGAAGCCGAGGGTGTTTCGTTATCAAAAACGTATCCTGAAGTAAATGGAGATCAATTGAGAATTGAAATAAAATGTTTAAAACACCAAATAAATCAAATTTTGACAGAGGAAAATCCATCTAAATTGTATCACTTGGATGTATTAAATATACTTGGCAGATGGGAATTACAAGAAAGTTACCCAAATATAATAATGGCTCTAAAAATATTCTTCACCATGCCAACAACAGTGGCTGCAGAAGAAAGACGTTTCAGCAAATTAAAACTCGTTAAAAATTATTTAAGATCAACATCAGGACAGGAACGTACAGTCGCTCAAAAAAGTATCCGAACGCCATGGTTGATTACAGAATTCAGAAAAAATAACTGGCAACGATTTTTTTTAGAAATTAGTGATCTGGCAACCTTCGTGTCACGTGACACGAAGGTTGCCAGATCACTAATTTCTAAAAAAAACGTTGCCAGATATTTTTTATGAATTCTGTAATCAACTAGAGTGTTCGGATATTTATTAATATATATTAATGCGTATGAATATATAATGCAATGAATATGGAGCGTGTGCAGTTACCGTTCACAGCAAACTGGAGCGGTTGCGGTTAATGTTCACAGCACATTGGATCTTGTGAGCTCACAAAGACCTGGATCGTGTGGGCTCACTCACGGAAATATTAAGCGTGTGCAGTTACCGTTTACAGCAAACTGGAGCGTATGCAGTAACTGCACACGCTCCAGTTTGCTGTGAACGGTAACTGGAGCGTGTACAGTTGCTGTACACGCTCCAGATATTTTTCCTGAATTCTGTAATCACGTAACACGAAGGTTGCCAGATCACTAATTTCTAAAAAAATCGTTGCCAGATATTTTTTCTGAATTCTGTAATCAACCATAGCGTTCGGATACTTTTTTGAGCGACTGTACATCATCACCTTGTTTCCTATCAATCGAGTGAGAACTGACTCAAAACAATTAATTTTCATCAGATTATTGACGATTTTGCAAACGAAAAAGTAAATTACTTTAAAAAATAATTACTTTCGTAATTAATTGCAATTTCTTTTGCAATTATTTATGTGCAATTAATATTTAATCATGTAACTGTATTAAAATAATGACAATAAATAAATATAAATAACGTATTTTTTTTTTATCAATAACTGAACAAGGGCTGACAATTACAAATTTGCCAAGAGTGACAAAAGCCTAGGGTGACTTGGAACACTTTACAAAAAAGATGAAAATTGGCAAAACAGTCGGAAATTTCAGTTTTGGTGAAAGCTTTCCATTGTTTATGAAAGCAAATTTCTTATCTCGGCAGTGTGCTAATCCCCCCCCCCCCCTCAAAGAAAAGAGGAATGCTGAATTTTTTTTTAAGTGTGGGGTATTTTACCTCTTAACGTCACTTTTTTTGCATAGAATTTTATGGAAATATCCGTCATAATCAGGGTACAAACTCAGCAGTCAGGTGCAAATATAACTGAATGTACCTGAACACCCATGTGTTACGGGTACACCATTTTTATTAGCTCTGCTTTCTAGCTGCATCAGTGGTTCTCCTTTTTAACGTCACGGCACACCAAGTACTGCGTCCAGTTCTTCGTGGCACACCAGGTACTGGGTCCACTTCGTCATGGCACACTAGGTGCTGGATTCACTTCATCACGGCACACCAAATACTGGGTTCACTTATTCGCCGCACACCACGTACTGGATTCACTTTGTTGCGGTACATCAGGTACTAGGTCCAATTCCTCGAGGCACATAGGTATTGGGTCCACTTTGTCATGGCACACCTGGAAGTGGGCCCAGTTCTTTGTGATACACTAGGTATGGGTCCACTTCGTCACGGTACAACAGTACTGGGCCCAATTCCTCATGGCATACCAGGTACTGGGTTCACTTCGTCACAGCACCCCAGGTGTTAGGTTTACTTCGTCATGGCGCAACAATTGCTGGGTTCACTTCGTTGTGGCACATCACGTTCTGTGTTCACTTCGTCACAGCACATCAGGTTCTGGGCCCATTTCCTCGTGGCATATTAGAAACTGGCTTCACTTTTCTTGTGGCACATTAGGTATTGGGTCCAATTCCTCGAGGCACACAAGTATTGGGTCCACTTTGTCATGGCATGCCAGATACTGGACCCAGTTCTTTGTCACACAGAAGGTATTGATGTTACGAAGGAATGCCGTGAAAAAATGGCCCTTATCTGGTGGGTATTGGTAGGTCCACTTCATCACAACACACCAGGTACTGAGATCCGGTTACTCGCAGCATACCAACATACATTACTCGCAGCATACATACTCGCAGCATACATACCCATATACTGGGTCCACTTTGTCGCAGCACACCAAAGTTAACACATTTGAATAATGAAAAAAAACCTCTGCTATTGATAGCATTGAATCACCATCATGTACATAACACCACTGTACTGTTTGAACCTCTGAGTAGTGTTTTCATAGTTCAACATTTTGATCAAAATAGTACTGCTGAATAAAAAAAAAGATAATGATACATAATCTGCTTATTCTGAATTTATACATATATTCCTCATTCGTATCAATTTATATTAAGACGTTAGTAGTGAGTTCCCACCATGGGAACTTTCACCCCTGTTCTTTCCCCCTATGACGTCATCGACCACGCCCTTTATTAATACTCATAATTAATTATTGATTAATTAATACTTCATAAAGACACCTTGGTTGACCTGTATTTTTAATCCCCCCTCATTAAAAAACCCTTATCAAAAGTTCCACCCCCCTTTATTAAAAAAGCCTTATCAAAAGATCAGCCCCCCCCCTTATTAAAAAAAACCCTTTATTAAAAATTTATCCCCCTTTTTTAAACCCGTGGCGCCATCTAATGTATTTTATGAGTACTATACTTTAGAAAAATAGTAATGTATTTTATGAGTACTGCTTGAGGGGGTATTTATTTATTTTTTTTTATTTATACTTTAGAAAAATAGTAATGTATTTTAGGAGTACTATACTTTAAAAAAGCCCTCTATTTTACCCGTAATTTTTCCAATTTTTGACTCCCCCTCATTAAAAAAAAACCCTTATCAAAACTGCGACCCTCTCATTAAAAAAAAGCCTTATCAAAAAGTTCCGCCCCCTTTATTAAAAAAAACCTTTATTAAAATTCCTCCCCTTTATTAAAAGCCCTATCAAAAGTTCCGCTCCCTCTATTAAACTCCCCCCTCATCAATCACAAACTCCCGAATAAATCCCTTGGTTTCTGCCTAGTCCAACTGAACTTTCGGTGGCAACGTTCAGAATGGGTGATGCAATCCTTAAAATAATTGCACAGACCAACTAAACTTTCGGTGGCATCCTCTCTCAGAATGGCTGATGCAATCCTCAAAAATAATTACAAAGTCCAATATTTTTCTCCACGCGTTCGTCACCTCCTATTGGCCTATTATATTTCCTGAAAAAACCGTTGGTCCTGATTGGTTGTCCCAGATGGCACAGCTTTCTCACGTTAAATAGGGGGCAACCGCCGAGTGAGTCATTGTCCACGATGCAGGCTAACAATCCAGATGTGTGGTGTCTCGGTAAAGATGTTTACGTCGTGCCTTCACTGTTCAAAAATAAGTTTTCGATGTACGTACGTCGCTACAAGAAGTATGAAAATGGCGAACTCATCTACCCTACACATACAGGGGTTACCCTCTCAATATCTGAATGGGAGGCTTTGTGTGCAACGGTGCCCCACATCGAGGACCAAGTGAAAATCAGTCCCGATCAACAGACGTGGCGCGTGATGCCCACCCAGTTTACGTGTGTACATGTACCACAACGAAGGTGGCGAACGCTGTGTCGACTTCATCAAAGAATCAACTGTCACAAGAACTCTACAGTTCCAAGTTATGAGTCGCAGTAGAACTCTGAATGCATCGCAGTGGTTTACGTTGGCTATCCACGTCGACGAAGTGATGGGTGTTGTACGTAACCTATGTGGAACCCTCAAAGATCACCATGTCCACACTGCTATTATGGAACATTCGGAATCAGTTCTACCTTTCCTGCTGGGTCCTGCTTTCGAGGGCCCCGAGTGTGTTTATCAGCTGTTGGTGAATATTTTTCAACAAGAATTAACACGTCTGATTCCGTTAGATGGACTTCAACCCGAAGAAAAACTACCGACCATCATAGGATGGTCTGGTGACTTGGACATTAACGCCTTAGCACAAGTGTTTGTGGATACGGCCTGGAAACGGGGTCGGTTGAATTTTGTAGATTCTGGATTTGTGTGTACTCTGAAATATAATACTATTGTGGATGATGCAAAAAACGAAATTTTTAAATTAGTTAAATAAATAATTGTAACTTATATAATGTGTATGTCTTTTCATCCTATTTCATTTTAGTCTTAGTATGGATAGGAGAAAGAAGGTGTTAGCTAGCGTTGAAAGCCTAATCATAACAGTGTTAACGATAGTGGTGCTTGAATTAGAACTTGTGGCCCCTAGGAAAAATATTCAGTGTGGAGAGTCAAAAGCCTTTGGTAGTGAATACAAAATTCGATTGTGTAACTTAACAGTGAACATCAGACAGTTTATAGGAGATATCCCTACAGTTACAGGTGTTACACTTTCATTACACCAGTGGCAAAACCTAGTGGGGTACGATGTCTGGGTGCAGCAGAAAACAAAACTCTGGAAACCCATTATTTGGACCCTGAAAGAGGATTCGGTAGTGAAAAAAAGTTAGCTCAGAATACAGGGTTGCCACTCAAACTCGTCCGAGAATGGTTAGAAAAGCAGCCCGCCTACACCCTACACAAGCCCGTGCGTCGGACATTTCCCAGAAACCTTACCTATGTCACAAGTTTAGAAGAACAATGGCAAGCCGATCTCGTAGTTGTGAAAAATCTAACTCGCTTCAATGACGGTTATCGCTAAATATTAACGGTCATCGATTTGTTCTCAAGGTATGGGTGGGTGGTGCCTATGAAGACAAAAACATGGAAGGAAATGATGTTGGCTTTCAAAAAAATTCTTTCCAAGGGGGTGATCTCCCATGAATTTAAACACGGATCAATCACCTACTCTGACAAATAAGCAGCTTTGGTGGAGAGATGGAATCGTACACTACGCAAGAGACTGGGGAGATGTTATACATGCAATAACCCATACCGGTACTTGGATGTGTTGCAACATGTTGTATGAGGTTACAATGCAACAGTTCATAGTGCACACGATATGGCTCCCAAGGACGTGACCTTACACAATGAAGACAGTGTATGGGAACGACTTTTCGGGAATCCGCCCAAAGAAAAAGAAAAACCAGCATTTAAAGTGGGGGACACGGTTTGACTAGTCAGTCTAAAAGTACCCTTCAAGAAGGCAGGTACACATTTGTGGACTGAAGAAATTTTTATAGTCGACCGGGTGTTACACCACCAGCCCCCCCCGTATACATCATATGGGATTCTGAGGGGGAAGTGTTGAAGGGCACATTCTATAAAACAGAACTTCAAAAAGTGACCGAACCCGAACTTTACAGTGTCGAGAAAATAATCGAGAGAAAAGGTCAAATGGCACTGGTCAAATTTCGCGGATTCGCGGATTTCGCACCTTTGTGGATTCCTAAAATATGGATAGTTTCTACCTGACCCTACCCTCCACGGCTAGTCAGAATATTTACCCGAACAATTCACAGTGTGATTTCGCGGTTCGTCTAGCACAACCTCTAAGACTAGGGGGAAATGGAAAATGGGGTAAGCAGAAGTTCACTTACCCATGAGCTGGTACAATGTGGATGGTTCTAATGACACGTATCAATATTATGGTCCTGCTCCCTTTGAAGAATACTGGAAAATCAACCTTAAACCAGGCAAAATAACTCGAATGGAACTGTTGTCTCACCTCTCCACTCAGCTCCCCAAAGAAATATTGGTGTCATATAATGGTCATTGATCCCTGATCTTAGAACGTTGGACAGTGAGCGACTCCATGCAAAGATCCTCCCTTCTGAAGATCCTGAGATACTCTATGTCCCAAATGAAAGTTAGATCTCAAGGTCCGTTCCTACAGTGTTTACCAAAACTTGGGGGAAAGCAACGTGCAGCTCTGTTGAAGTACATCTCCAACCCTCAGATGTATGCTCTATGTGAAGTGTGTGCCAATTTCTTAAAAGGCAACATACTTGTTTCTCGTAGAGTATAAAGAATTTGCGAAAGCACAAGATTGTCATAAGAAGTTTAGCTTCCAAACGTGCTTCTGTCCGTCACAAGAAACACCTCTTGCAAAGAGGGTCAGAATTTTCAATAAAAAAATTAAAACTGATATACGTTTCTGTGTTAATTGTTTCCGTGAATTAGTTTTTCACAACGCCACCAGATGGCACTACTGAAACAGTAGTTTTTTTTTTTTGTTTGTTTGTTTTTTATATAGATAATTTAAATGTTATTCCTCCCAAACCTTCGCTACTATAAAAGTATTATACATCACCATGATGCTGAATCTTCCCTCCCAATCAATATTTTTCCATCATTTAACTCACATAGTGTTGAAAATTGTAAAAATGAAGAGACCGATTTTAAATAACATTTTTATTGAGCTAAAATTTATGGCAGTTAAAAAATATTTCAATGCAGAAATTATGAATCATTAGTCTGGCAATTTCAAAAATCATAGAATAGCTTAAAAAATATTTCGATGCAGAAATTAAAAAACATTAGTCTGACAATTTCAAAAATTATAGCAATATAAAAACAGTACTGATATATAAAAATATTTACAATCTATTACAATAATAGCAATATAAAAATGTTTCAATATTGAAATTATCACCATATAAAAATATTCAATCACTCGCTGATATAAAAAATATTTACAAACTACAGATAGTGATTGAGTTATTCACACGTATCATTATAAAAATAATTACGATATAAAAATATTTCAATGTAGATATTATAAAAACATTAGTCTGACAATTATAGCAATATAAAAACAGTACTGATATAAAAAAAATTTTTCAATGATTAAATTATTATAAAAATAAAAAAAAATACCCCCTCAAGCAGCTGCTTGCCACAGAGGTCTGAGGAGCCTGTCAGTTTATATGCCATAGTAGAAGGTCCGTGAGGATGGCAGGACCTCAGCAGAAAAACAGCACACACATCCATGCCTTACCGGGGCTCGAACCAAGGTCCCTTAGATCAGTAGATAGCAATATAAAAAATGTTTCAATGTTGAAATTATTGACAATTATAAAATATAAAAACAGTACTGATATAAAAAAAAAACATTTCAAGTCATTACAGCATGCATAATCAAACAGTACTTGAGATGATTCCCTTCAAAATATCCCATCATTCCCCATTTGGCCAAGAAAGCCGAAAGCTGCAGAAAGATGGCAGCCCGATAGAGGGCGCTCCAAGTCTCTCCACCGTGTCGGCGCAAGCGCGCAGAGCTGTCAATCATCCTGCGAAGCGCAGAGCAGATCCAAACCCTATCATTGGCTTAGTGCTCTGAGCTCTGCCCACCAGCTCCGCCACCGTGACTGCTGGACTTAGAAAAAATTGTCATCGCCCGCTAGGAAGGCTAGCGATCGACAAAACACATATTTCAACAAATCATAGAAAAATAACTGAAACTTAAAACTACATTATATTTACAAAATTATTTATACATCCATCAGATCGATAAGATTGTCTAGCCATAAGGTACAGAAA
This sequence comes from Ryuthela nishihirai, assembly GCA_038380435.1. NCBI lineage: Eukaryota > Metazoa > Arthropoda > Arachnida > Araneae > Heptathelidae > Ryuthela > Ryuthela nishihirai. The sequence continues at coordinate 36,014,111 of JAWZYU010000015.1, forward strand.
CAGTTTCGCCAGGGAGAAGAGACCGTTTATCCAAATTCACCTTGAATTTCTTTATCATGGGTTTGTTAACTAGCGAGGCCTGCACTCTGATTCGCACGACATTAAATCAAAGAAGGTTTAAGAAGAAGGCTAGCTTTGAACAAGCGTAAGTGGCGCCGATCTGCGGAATTTTACCGAAGCTGAACGTGGCAAATTGATGTGCAAGCACGAAAACAACTGTAAGGGGCGATATGCGCAATGTAATCATTTTAGCCCACTGCAGCTATGGTTTGTCTTACTATTGGGATTTTTATTTACTATTGGGATTTAACCAGTGTTTCCAAATGTTTGGCACAGTTGTAGCTGACCCTTAAGTTATTCAATGAGGGTTTTATCCCGTTCAGGAGTACATTTTACGATGCCTGGAAAAGCCGTTGTGTGTTTATTTTGAGTAATTTTGCAGAATTTTTAAAATTAGTATGTAAATTAATACATTTAGTCATCTTGCAAATATATATAAGTCAATGTATGTTGCAGGTTTGTGTTCCCTGGAGCATATCGATGTACATTGGCTTCTGCACTTTGCTTTAACAGTGTAATTCTTTTTTTATGGTTGATAGGGGAAGTGCCTGCTGCCATCTGTTGAACGTTTATACAAGTACAAAGCTCGATATGAGATTTATTGAAAATATCAGCAATTGTGTAAAATATAATTATATATATCATGTTATCGTTCACAGACACATAAATCTAAATTTATTATAATATGCTAAATGCTGTAGGTTGTTAAAATATTAAAATTTTGTTCTTTAGCACAGCTACTACCAGTTTTACAAAATTGGATTTTATTAAAGAAAATTATTTCATTACTTCTTGATATTTTCTCTCTGAACAAAAAGAAAATTATGAGTGTAATGAACATTCTTCAGAGTCAAAGTGTATGCAAAATTCGTCACGTGGTGTAAGCAATTGAAAACTTTGCTCGACGGTGGAAAAATAATGCAGGGAACTCGCTCCTCTCCCTGGCTAGGTGGCTTCACTGCAATGCACGATTTTGCCAGGTTTAGAGGGCGCTGCAATCGAAAAGTTTACCTTACGTCTATGGAAGCTAGCTCTCTTCTCCCTTAGACACTCCTTGATTAAATGGATGACAAAACTCTCGCTGGTTGGAGTGTTCCAAGACCATAGATTTCAACAAGTGAAAATTGTACTTTTCACGGTTTTTCTGTGTGAGATTTAGTTAGCCCCTTGGCACGAAGAATCTCATCTTCATTGCTAAGCCTCAATGCATAGCTTTTAGCTGCAGCTCCCACGTAGTCGGTGATTCGAACAGTGGCACCAATTTTGATTTAATTTCTGACACCCACGATATGAGAAACTGTCCTTCTGGAGGGATGAAGGTATTGGAAGGACTTGTAGTGAAAATCACAGAGTCAGTGTCTGAATAAAGAGCACGTCAGCCGAGTTTCGATAGCAGTGCATATAATTCCAGCCACACATGACTCGTCGCCATAGCAGCCAGAATAAGGTTACCTTTTAGGTTTGCAGGAGTTGCCTCATCGATCGGACAATGACTCATCAGAACAGCATCTGCGTTGATGGGTACAATATTGTTGACGATTTTGGAGGCGTCCAATAAAAGTTCCATATACTGGACAGGGCAGCTCACGATGGTGGTATGTGTCCGGGTTAGATTCTCCGCATTCTTACCCCATGCAGAGTTGAGGAAAATATTTGAGACCTGCCTCGAGATGGGGTTGTTTCACTTCAGATGGAAGGATTCGAACCCCCTCCACCTGAAAAAAGGCCTCACAAAATGCCTCTTTTTTGGCGTTGTTTTGACGTTTGGAGGGAAACCTGTGTAGCATTGCTTAACACCTAGGAAGATATCTATGTAACCAGCATAGATACCCCCTTTTTTGCTGACAGGATCGGCAGACTTCATTGTATATCTTCACGAGTTTGTACCCGGCTATCACAGCTGTGTAGATTTCAAATGTGCACCACGATCCAGTTAGAGCTCGCTGTTTCAGGGAATGGGTACAAGGGGGCGCCAGTTGTCCTTCAGCACAAGAACGGCAGAGGGGAAAGAGTAGTTTGCCGTTGGCCTTGAACGGGAGCTCAGGGATGAAGAGATCGCTGGGTGGGAGGACGGTTGCTTGCATTACACCGAAATAAAAGTCCACATCATAAACAAAGTCCTGTGTGATCCTTCGAGGGTGTCCTTTGCCGTAGGGAGATTTTTTGCACATGACTGGGTACAAAGAATTGACGTCGTAGTAATCGAGGGCGTGGCCCTCGATTACTACTTTTAATAAAGGGGATTTTTGTTATAAAGGGGGGAAGAACTTTTGATAGGGTTTTTTTTAATGAGTGGGGATAAAAAAATACAGGTCAACCAGGGGAGTCTTTATGAATTATTAATTAATAATTAATAAGGGGCGTGGTCGGTGACGTAATATTTATGAATATTAATAGGGGGCGTGGTCGGTGACGTCATAGAGGGGAAGCACGGGGGTGAAAGTTCCCGTGGTGGGAACTCACTACTGACGTTTATTATTGTTAAGCATATTTTAAAACTTCACATAAATACCACGGTATGCTTGTGAGTCATCACTATATATCACCATCCCATTACCAATTTCATCTATGTGCAGCTACCAATAACATCAATGTGTTCCACGTGCCACTACCATTAACATTGATGTGTTCTACATGCTGCTACCAATAACATCGATGTATTCCACGCATCGCTACCAATAACATCAATGTGTTCTATGTGCCGCTACCAATAACATCAATGTGTTCCACGTGCCGCTACCAATAACATCGATGTGTTCCACGTGCCGCTACCAATAACATCGATGTGTTCCACGTGCCGCTACCAATAACATGTTATTGATAGCGGCACGTGGAACACATCGATGTCATTGGTAGCGGCACGTGGAACACATCGATGTTATTAGTAGCGACACGTAGTTTACAATACCACTGTGTCGGCCGGCACAGTGGTTGACAATCCACTGAGCTGGATCAATAAACTCCAGTTTTTCACAGTTATTTACTTCTCATAATAATTCTAGGATATTACTTTTTTTCACTTAACAAATAGCTTCTTCATATCTATTTTTTTTAATATCTGTAACATTCGGTTTTAGAAGTGTCGTCACGTGTCTAATATAACTGATTATACATAATATTTAAACTCAGTTATTTGCGCTATTAAGCTATATGCAATTTAAAGGTATACAATATTATTGGTTAAACATATTGTTTTAAATGCATTTAGCACATTTAATGAATATCGTCCGAAGTCCAGGTCCTTAGAACAGGGATTTGTCCAGATATATAAGTGGAAGTTCCTTTCTAATACTCATGTTTTTTCCACAGTATCAACCAGTTCGTATCCGAGCTATTGCACTTATGTGTTGGATTGTTTTACCTCTGAGAGGCAGTTTTCTGCGCACAATGGGCTAAATGACCAGGTCACAACGACCCCGAAGGCTCAGAGAAGATTGGGGGAGGGGACCTACTAGAACAGCTGTTGGGAGTTATTGTATCCTTTCAAGGCCATCCAGCGTGTTCTTTAACGTGCAGAGTGTATGGCTCTCCTGCACACAGTGACACCGCTTAACGTCCCATCCGATGAATGGCGGTCTTTCCAAGCCCATCGGTACTGACCGAGGGTAGGGCGGAGAGTTTTGCGGAGATAAATCTCAACCCTGGCGCAACTGGGACTCTGCAACTGGGACCTGGCGCAACTGGGACTCTGCAACTGGGACCTGGCGCAACTGGGAACGCAACTGGGAACTGCAGATTACGAGACTGGCGCTCTACTGAAAGAGCCACCAATGCCCCATTACGTATTTATGAAATTGTCATCATCAGCATCATCATCCTCAAGCAGCCATGGCCACAGCCCAGTCAGCAGAGCACACCGATGGGCTTGAAAAGGTCGCCGTTCGTCGGATGGGACTTTAAGCCTTGGTCCCTTGTGTAGAGTGCCATACCCTGTGCACGTTAAAGAACACGCTGAATAGCCTTGACGGGAGGCTACCATCTGTCTCTCAACAGCTATCCAGTGGACCTTTTCCCCAGTATTCTCTGAGCACTAGAGGTCTTTGTGATCAGGACATTTCTCCCATTGTGTCAAAAAAAGTTCCGCTCAGAGTTAAAACAACCCAATAGAGTTGTATACTTTTAAACTGCCTACAGCTTAATAGCTTAATATAAATATTGCTGCGAGTTTCTTAAAGATTATGATGACATCATCGGTGACTCCTGCTCACTGAGGACAGGGGGGGGGGGGAGTTATGCAGAGATATATCTCAACACTGGTCCAGGTGGGACTCGAACCTGGGAACTACAGACTACTAGCCTGGCGCGAAGCAAAGTCGTAGTGCTCTCTGATTCGAACACATCAGTGGTTGTTCCTCGAACAATTTTTCTATCGCCGAACTCTATTATTCCATGCCTTACGAAGAATTCATTATATCCAACGTGATCCGTTACTATCATTATTCACTGCCATGATGGAAGGATAACTCTTCACAGATGCTAAATCCATCTCTCTCTCGACACTTTCACTAAAAGCTGCTAGAAAAAGTATCAGCCAATGTTTGCAACCGGATCTTAATACATCTTCTGGAAGGAATTACAGCAAACGCAAAAATTCTCCGAAAGAGACTTAATAGTTGGTTGAAAACTTGAGATGCAACCCGTGCCATTAATGCCACACCAATCGGCCATCTGTTATTTTTTCTCCTTCCAACCGTTCTTATATCTCGCGGCTGACAACCTAATCTTTTCCATTACTTCTTCCCACCTAACGAACGTTTTACGGGTTCAAGGTCGAATGAGAGAGAAAAACAAGGGCACGAGGGAAGAGGGGAGAGTCACTACTCACTTCTCCTCCGGTCCGCTAACCCCCTAACCCTCAGTTCTCTCCCAACTTTCACATCCCCCACCTGAGGATACGACCATACTGAAACCGATTTCAGCGGCTTATCGTTGTAAACGTTTTCGCACACTCTGGCGTTTTAAAAACCATTACTAAAAATGGAAGCGGTCTCTCAGCAACCTGAGCGTGTGCAGCAACTGGAGAAGCTTCAGTTTGCTGAGAGTCCGTCTCCGTTGTTGGTAATACTTTTCAGAAGCCAGAATGTATGGAAGCGTTAATAACGCTCCAACCCACTCTCTGTGTGGCCGTCCCTTGAAACGACCCCGTCGTCTCCCTGATCTCCTTCTTCAGTCTGCAGGCAATTGACCTCTGATTCTTCCGAAAATGATCCGGGACCCAGAGGCGAACACGAGATCCGTGTTGGTTGCTCTTGTTTTTGTGAGCTGTTGACGGCTAAAAAAAGTAGAAATTCAGTGAGCTGTTTTTAGAAAGAACTATTGAGTTTTTTTTTTGTATATAATAGGTTTTAAATGTACTTTCTACCACAAATTTCATCTTTATTTTAGAAAGATAATTATATCAAAAACGATGTTTTTAATCTTATTTTTATAGTAATATTTTTCATGTAAACATTTATTTGCTCTATGTTTTAATACACCAATTAAATCATGATTTACAAATATATTTTAGGAGAAATGATAAATCATATCACTTATCAGAAATGATATGATTTCCGTTATCATATCTCCTAAAAAATCATGTATATTTCTAACGTAAATTCGATAGGTGGCAACCAATTTTTTATCCCTTTTTTTTTTTAAAAAAAAAGAGCTATATTCTGCACTTTATCGTCTGTCTGACCGTCTGTAGACATACATTTTTTTTTGGTTTTTAGAGGAAAATGAAAAAATATATCATATTCATATTCACAGTTTTACTCTCCTTGATTTGCTCATTTAAAAAAAAACGAGCTATTTTTTAAATTCTATCGCTGTCCGTTTGGTGGTTATCTTTAAAGATGTTCACTTTTTTCTTGTAAAGAGAAAAATTAATTTTTTTCTGTCGGATAAGTTTGGTCGGGTCAAGAAATTGCGATTCGCATTTCCAACATCTCCCATAGTTTTGCATTTCCACCGCTAGAGGGCAGTAAAGTTGGTAAACGGATTTGTAAGGTTGTTCTATCTATGAGCGATACTTTTGTCCTCACTAAATGGCCAGATCAAAGGATCCCTAAGGCTCAGGGAAGGGGACGCACTGGACAGCTGTTAGGACACAGATCGTAGCCTCTCGTCAAATCTATCCAGAGTGTTCTTTAAAATGCACAGAGTATGGCTCTCTCCTGCACACGGGGCCACGGCTAATCCGGCAATAAAATAATTGGAAAGACCGTCGTCCAATCCGATGGACGACGGTCTTTCCAATCCCATCGGTGTACCCTACTGACTGAGGGTAGGACGAGGAGTTTTGCGGAGATAATCTCAAAGCTGGCCCAGGTGGGACTCGACCCTGGAAAATGCAGATTACGAGCCTGACTGAGCATACCCCCCCCCCACCCAGTGTCTCGACATGTATTAGTGTATTAGCTAGCAGTAACAGTAGCGTCTATTCTTCCTTACCCTCAGGGAGGTGGTAAGCAGGATGGCTCAAGATATGTTTCTGCCCCGATGAGAAGTCCTATTTTTCCGTGCCCCTTTTCAGACATTTTACAAGAGCCGCATTGTTGGAGGAGACCCAATGCTGTGCTTACCTCGCTTATCATCTTGAGCTACCCCTGGGTAAACAAGTTGAATTAGCTTTTTCCAATTTAAAAAGACTGTCAAACGAGCATGCCATAACTACCAGAGGTGATTGAACTCAATGTACAATAATTTAAAGCGCAATAGGTTTCCATAGAAACTGTATATCATTGATTGGTTCCCAACCTATGGTTCGGGGACCACTTATGGTTCGCGGACCACTTGTGGTCCGTGATGTCATAGTAGGTAGTCAACAACGGTGTTAATTTATTTCGAAACCTGATACTGATAAACAGACCATGATCTAGAAAGAATGTTAGGGGGTGGGGGGTGAGAAACTCAATAGAGCCGGGAAAAAAGGAAAAGAGAGGGATTTCCATTGCAGTGTCACATTTCTCCCTCCGTTTTAGAGACTTCTTAAACTTTTCTTGAAAAATGTTTGAAATATATATTTCAATTTTTTGCCTCTGTTACCCTTACTAGCATTCTTAAATAGGAGGAGGGGAGGGCTTTGGGTTGGGTTGTTTTACCTCTGAGCGGCACTTATTTTTGCACACCATGGGCTAAATAGCCAGGTCACATGGACCCCGAAGGCTCAGAGAAGGTTGGGGGAGGGGACCCACTGGAACAGCTGTTGGAAACAGATGGTAGCCTCCCGTCAATGCCATCCAGCGTGTTCTTTAACGTGCACAGGGTATGGCTCTCCCGCACACGGGGCCACGGCTTAACGTCCCATCCGACGGACGGAGGCCTTTCCAAGTCCATCAGTGTCCCCTACTGACCGTGGGCAGGGCGGGGAATTTTACGGAGATAACTCTCAACGCTGACCCAGCTGGGACTCAAACCTGGGAACTACAGATTACGAGCCCGGCGCGCTACCGGGGGAAGGGCATTACACACATACACCCAGAATCGGCCCTGTTGATAAACCTTTAACGGAAATCCAAGCGCAGGGTTCCCTTTATAAAAGTCATTGTCGTAACCACTAGAAAAGACTGCGTCATGGGATAAAAAGACGTTGATCTTTTTTCATTCATTTTATCTGCATTCTAAAAATGTGAGATCGTTTTTTGTTTTATTTTGAAAGTTGAGATAGTGATTAAAAATATGTTTGGTGATGAATGATTATTTTATTTGTTAATTAATATGCAATTTTCTTTAAAGAATGGTCTGCAGCTTCTTGGTAAAAATTTGAAGTGGTCCTCAATTAAAGAAAGGTTGGGGACCGGGCACATTCCCAGGATTTAGTTTCGGGTGGGGTCTTCGGAGGGGGAGGGGCACGGAGAGGTTCAAGATTTAATTTTCGAAGGGAGGAGGTTACAAGAAGTTAATTTCGAGGAGAGTCTGATAATTTAGCTTTCGAGGGTAAGGCGGCGTCTGAGAATAATGGTTGAGTTTCCAATTACTAAAATGTTCCACCAGAGAGGAAAGGTTAAAATTATTTTCTATAGGGAATAATATATTACATTTTTTAACCTATATTTAGTGTACTATAGGGCTAAAACAAAATTATACAAAACCAACTGTTTTGCATTTTAAAGCAGGGTAGACAAGGGTGAGATTTCAATACACTGCTATGGAAATCTAGTCTCTTGTCGTCATCTCATTGTTCATTCAATTGCATCGCTTGCCCCCCGACCCCTCAGCCTTATTATTTTTTTTTTCTAGATCCCGGCTTGATTGCCTTTGACTTTAGGTTTGACTCGTAGTAGCTCCAAGCACTTGTTATATAGAGATAAGTTTGCCAGATGGTTTAGTGAAAAGCTCTGACGCCACGTCAAGGCACCATCCATGTCAGAGTGTTTTGCTCTGACCTGGAGAAAACCCTTCCACACATAGGCAGCTAGTGTGGAAGGAAAAAGAGGGATCAAGACACCACGAAGTTCCATTAAATCGTCAATCAGCATTCTCTGTTGAGCGCATTTGATGGAATATTTTTTAGCATCCTGTGCAAGATCTAATTAAAAAAAGGAAAAATAACAGATTAGACCTTGCTCCCATCCGCTTCCAGTGGCAGAATCCTCCCATGATGCACTTTCCCTGCACGGCTGGCGACTGTCCACTAAGGCTCTCACCACTAGTGGCCGGTGATCAGAAAGTACTGCTAAGTCACCGGAATGAGTCCCAAAGTGAGCAGCCACTTTGGAATTTTGGTTTTTCTCGGGAGGGTCAACCAAAAAAATAAGAAATAAATAAAACATACTTACCAAAGTCCATACTTACTGAGAAGAACTTGCTGATGAAGAGTGTGTGTGGAATCCTCCCATGATGCACTTTCCCTGCACGGCTGGCGACTGTCCACTAGGGCTCTCACCACTAGTGGCCGGTGATCAGAAAGTACTGCTAAGTCACCGGAATGAATGGTCCCAAAGTGAGCAGCCACTCTGGAATTTTGGTTTTTTTCGTGAGGGTCAACCAAAAAAAAAAAGAAATAAATAAAACATACTTACCAAAGTCCATACTTACTGAGAAGAACTTGCTGATGAAGAGTGTGTGTGGAATCCTCCCATGATTCCAGTGGCAGAATCCTCCCATGATGCACCTTCCCTGCATGGCTGGCGACTGTCCACTAAGGCTCTCACCACTAGTGGCCGGTGATCAGAAAGTACTGATAAGTCACCGGAATGAATGGTCCCAAAGTGAGCAGCCACTTTGGAATTTTGGTTTTTCTCGTGAGGGTCAACCAAAAAAAAAAGAAATAAATAAAACTTACTTACCAAAGTCCATACTTACTGAGAAGAACTTGCTGATGAAGAGTGTGTGTGGAATCCTCCCATGATTCCAGTGGCAGAATCCTCCCATGATGCACCTTGCCTGCATGGCTGGCGACTGTCCACTAAGGCTCTCACCACTAGTGGCCGGTGATCAGAAAGTACTGATAAGTCACCGGAATGAATGGTCCCAAAGTGAGCAGCCACTTTGGAATTTTGGTTTTTCTCGTGAGGGTCAACCAAAAAAAAAAGAAATAAATAAAACATACTTACCAAAGTCCATACTTACTGAGAAGAACTTGCTGATGAAGAGTGTGTGTGGAATCCTCCCATAATGCACTTTCCCTGCACGGCTGGCGACTGTCCACTAAGGCTCTCACCAATAGTGGCTGGTGATCAGAAAGTACTGATAAGTCACCGGAATGAATGTCCCAAAGTGAGCAGCCACTCTGGAATTATGGTTTTTTTCGTGAGGGTCAACCAAAAAAAAAAAGAAATAAATAAAACATACTTACCAAAGTCCATTCTTACTGAGAAGAACTTGCTGATGAAGAGTGTGTGTGGAATCCTCCCATGATTCCAGTGGCAGAATCCTCCCATGATGCACCTTCCCTGCACGGATGGCGACTGTCCACTAAGGCTCTCACCACTAGTGGCCGGTGATCAGAAAGTACTGCTAAGTCACCGGAATGAATGGTCCCAAAGTGAGCAGCCACTTTGGAATTTTGGTTTTTCTCGTGAGGGTCAACCAAAAAAAAAAGAAATAAACAAAACATACTTACCAAAGTCCATACTTACTGAGAAGAACTTGCTGATGAAGAGTGTGTGTGGAATCCTCCCATGATGCACCTTCCCTGCACGGATGGTGACTGTCCACTAAGGCTCTCACCACTAGTGGCCGGTGATCAGAAAGTACTGCTAAGTCACCGGAATGAATGGTCCCAAAGTGAGCAGCCACTTTGGAATTTTGGTTATTCTCGTGAGGGTCAACCAAAAAAAAAGCAATAAATAAAACATACTTACCAAAGTCCATACTTACTGAGAAGAACTTGCTGATGAAGAGTGTGTGTGGAATCCTCCCATGATTCCAGTGGCAGAACCCTCCCATGATGCACCTTCCCTGCACGTCTGGCGACTGTCCACTAAGGCTCTCACCACTAGTGGCCGGTGATCAGAAAGTACTGCTAAGTCACCGGAATGAATGGTCCCAAAGTGAGCAGCCACTTTGGAATTTTGGTTTTTCTCGTGAGGGTCAACCAAAAAAAAAGAAATAAATAAAACATACTTACCAAAGTCCATACTTACTGAGAAGAACTTGCTGATGAAGAGTGTGTGGGGAATCCTCCCATGATTCCAGTGGCAGAATCCTCCTATGATGCACCTTCCCTGCAATGCTGGCGACTGTCCACTAAGGCTCTCACCACTAGTGGCCGGTGATCAGAAAGTCCGGTGACTGCTAAGTCACCGGAATGAATGTCCCAAAGTGAGCAGCCACTCTGGAATTTTGGTTTTTCTCGTGAGGGTCAACCAAAAAAAAAGAAATAAACAAAACATACTTACCAAAGTCCATACTTACTGAGAAGAACTTGCTGATGAAGAGTGTGTGTGGAATCTTCCCATGATTCCAGTGGCAGAATCATCCCATGATGCACCTTCCCTGCACGGCTGGCGACTGTCCACTAAGGCTCTCACCACTAGTGGCTGGTGATCAGAAAGTACTGCTAAGTCACCGGAATGAATGGTCCCAAAGTGAGCAGCCACTTTGGAATTTTGGTTTTTCTCGTGAGGGTCAACCAAAAAAAAAAAGAAATATATAAAACATACTTACCAAAGTCCATACTTACTGAGAAGAACTTTCTGATGAAGAGTGTGTGTGGAATCCTCCCATGATGCACCTTCCCTGCACGGATGTCGACTGTCCACTAAGGCTCTCACCACTAGTGGCCGGTGATCAGAAAGTACTGCTAAGTCACCGGAATGAATGATCCCAAAGTGAGCAGCCACTTTGGAATTTTGGTTTTTCTCGGGAGGGTCAACCAAAAAAAAAGAAATAAATAAAACATACTTACCAAAGTCCATACTTACTGAGAAGAACTTGCTGATGAAGAGTGTGTGTGGAATCTTCCCATGATTCCAGTGGCAGAATCATCCCATGATGCACCTTCCCTGCACGGCTGGCGACTGTCCACTAAGGCTCTCACCACTAGTGGCTGGTGATCAGAAAGTACTGCTAAGTCACCGGAATGAATGGTCCCAAAGTGAGCAGCCACTTTGGAATTTTGGTTTTTCTCGTGAGGGTCAACCAAAAAAAAAAGAAATAAATGAAACATACTTACCAAAGTCCATACTTACTGAGAAGAACTTGCTGATGAAGAGTGTGTGTGGAATCTTCCCATGATTCCAGTGGCAGAATCATCCCATGATGCACCTTCCCTGCACGGCTGGCGACTGTCCACTAAGGCTCTCACCACTAGTGGCTGGTGATCAGAAAGTACTGCTAAGTCACCGGAATGAATGATCCCAAAGTGAGCAGCCACTTTGGAATTTTGGTTTTTCTCAGGAGGGTCAACCAAAAAAAAAGAAATAAATAAAACATAGTTACCAAAGTCCATACTTACTGAGAAGAACTTGCTGATGAAGAGTGTGTGAGGAATCTTCCCATGATTCCAGTGGCAGAATCATCCCATGATGCACCTTCCCTGCACGGCTGGCGACTGTCCACTAAGGCTCTCACCACTAGTGGCTGGTGATCAGAAAGTACTGCTAAGTCACCGGAATGAATGGTCCCAAAGTGAGCAGCCACTTTGGAATTTTGGTTTTTCTCGTGAGGGTCAACCAAAAAAAAAAAGAAATATATAAAACATACTTACCAAAGTCCATACTTACTGAGAAGAACTTGCTGATGAAGAGTGTGTGTGGAATCCTCCCATGATGCACCTTTCCTGCACGGATGGCGACTGTCCACTAAGGCTCTCACCACTAGTGGCCGGTGATCAGAAAGTACTGCTAAGTCACCGGAATGAATGATCCCAAAGTGAGCAGCCACTTTGGAATTTTGGTTTTTCTCGGGAGGGTCAACCAAAAAAAAAGAAATAAATAAAACATACTTACCAAAGTCCATACTTACTGAGAAGAACTTGCTGATGAAGAGTGTGTGTGGAATCTTCCCATGATTCCAGTGGCAGAATCATCCCATGATGCACCTTCCCTGCACGGCTGGCGACTGTCCACTAAGGCTCTCACCACTAGTGGCTGGTGATCAGAAAGTACTGCTAAGTCACCGGAATGAATGGTCCCAAAGTGAGCAGCCACTTTGGAATTTTGGTTTTTCTCGTGAGGGTCAACCAAAAAAAAAAGAAATAAATGAAACATACTTACCAAAGTCCATACTTACTGAGAAGAACTTGCTGATGAAGAGTGTGTGTGGAATCTTCCCATGATTCCAGTGGCAGAATCATCCCATGATGCACCTTCCCTGCACGGCTGGCGACTGTCCACTAAGGCTCTCACCACTAGTGGCCGGTGATCAGAAAGTACTGATAAGTCACCGGAATGAATGGTCCCAAAGTGAGCAGCCACTTTGGAATTTTGGTTTTTCTCGTGAGGGTCAACCAAAAAAAAAAGAAATAAATAAAACATACTTACCAAAGTCCATACTTACTGAGAAGACCTTGCTGATGAAAAGTGTGTGTGGAATCCTCCCATGATTAAAGTGGCAGAATCATCCCATGATGCAACTTTCCTGCATGGCTGGCCACTGTCCACTAAGGCTCTAACCACTAGTGGCCAGTGATCAGAAAGTACTGCTAAGTCACCGGAATGAATGGTCCCAAAGTGAGCAGCCACTTTGAAATTTTGGTTTTTCTCGTGAGGGTCAACCAAAAAAAAAAAGAAATATATAAAACATACTTACCAAAGTCCATACTTACTGAGAAGAACTTTCTGATGAAGAGTGTGTGTGGAATCCTCCCATGATGCACCTTCCCTGCACGGCTGGCGACTGTCCACTAAGGCTCTCACCACTAGTGGCCGGTGATCAGAAAGTACTGATAAGTCACCGGAATGAATGGTCCCAAAGTGAGCAGCCACTTTGGAATTTTGGTTTTTCTCGTGAGGGTCAAGCAAAAAAAAAGAAATAAACAAACATACTTACCAAAGTCCATACTTACTGAGAAGAACTTGCTGATGAAGATTGTGTGTGGAATCTTCCCATGATTCCAGTGGCAGAATCATCCCATGATGCACCTTCCCTGCACGGCTGGCGACTGTCCACTAAGGCTCTCACCACTAGTGGCCAGTGATCAGAAAGTACTGCTAAGTCACCGGAATGAATGGTCCCAAAGTGAGCAGCCACTTTGGAATTTTGGTTTTTCTCGTGAGGGTCAACCAAAAAAAAAAGAAATAAATAAAACATACTTACCAAAGTCCATACTTACTGAGAAGAACTTGCTGATGAAGAGTGGGTGTGGAATCTTCCCATGATTCCAGTGGCAGAATCATCCCATGATGCACCTTCCCTGCACGGCTGGCGACTGTCCACTAAGGCTCTCACCACTAGTGGCCGGTGATCAGAAAGTACTGCTAAGTCACCGGAATGAATGGTCCCAAAGTGAGTAGCCACTTTGGAATTTTGGTTTTTCTCGGGAGGGTCAACCAAAAAAAAAGAAATAAATAAAACATACTTACCAAAGTCCATACTTACTGAGAAGAACTTGCTGATGAAGAGTGTGTGTGGAATCTTCCCATGATTCCAGTGGCAGAATCATCCCATGATGCACCTTCCCTGCACGGCTGGCGACTGTCCACTAAGGCTCTCACCACTAGTGGCCGGAGATCAGAAAGTACTGATAAGTCACCGGAATGAATGGTCCCAAAGTGAGCAGCCACTTTGGAATTTTGGTTTTTCTCGTGAGGGTCAACCAAAAAAAAAAGAAATAAATAAAACATACTTACCAAAGTCCATACTTACTGAGAAGAACTTGCTGATGAAGAGTGTGTGGAATCCTCCCATGATTAAAGTGGCAGAATCATCCCATGATGCACCTTTCCTGCATGGCTGGCGACTGTCCACTAAGGCTCTCACCACTAGTGGCCGGTGATCAGAAAGTACTGCTAAGTCACCGGAATGAATGGTCCCAAAGTGAGCAGCCACTTTGGAATTTTGGTTTTTCTCGTGAGGGTCAACCAAAAAAAAAAAGAAATAAATAAAACATACTTACCAAAGTCCATACTAACTGAGAAGAACTTGCTGATGAAGAGTGTGTGTGGAATCTTCCCATGATTCCAGTGGCAGAATCATCCCATGATGCACCTTCCCTGCACGGATGGCGACTGTCCACTAAGGCTTTCACCACTAGTGGCCGGTGATCAGAAAGTACTGCTAAGTCACCGGAATGAATGGTCCCAAAGTGAGCAGCCACTTTGGAATTTTGGTTTTCCTCGTGAGGGTCAACCAAAAAAAAAAGAAATAAATAAAACATACTTACCAAAGTCCATACTTACTGAGAAGAACTTGCTGATGAAGAGTGTGTGTAGAATCTTCCCATGATTCCAGTGGCAGAATCATCCCATGATGCACCTTCCCTGCACGGCTGGCGACTGTCCACTAAGGCTCTCACCACTAGTGGCTGGTGATCAGAAAGTACTGCTAAGTCACCGGAATGAATGGTCCCAAAGTGAGCAGCCACTTTGGAATTTTGGTTTTTCTCGTGAGGGTCAACCAAAAAAAAAAGAAATAAATAAAACATACTTACCAAAGTCCATACTTACTGAGAAGAACTTGCTGATGAAGAGTGTGTGTGGAATCTTCCCATGATTCCAGTGGCAGAATCATCCCATGATGCACCTTCCCTGCACGGCTGGCGACTGTCCACTAAGGCTCTCACCACTAGTGGCCGGTGATCAGAAAGTACTGATAAGTCACCGGAATGAATGTTCCCAAAGTGAGCAGCCACTTTGGAATTTTGGTTTTTCTCGGGAGGGTCAACCAAAAAAAAAAGAAATAAATAAAACATACTTACCAAAGTCCATACTTACTGAGAAGAACTTGCTGATGAAGAGTGTGTGTGGAATCCTCCCATGATTACAGTGGCAGAATCATCCCATGATGCACCTTTCCTGCATGGCTGGCGACTGTCCACTAAGGCTCTCACCACTAGTGGCCGGTGATCAGAAAGTACTGCTAAGTCACCGGAATGAATGGTCCCAAAGTGAGCAGCCACTTTGGAATTTTGGTTTTTCTCGTGAGGGTCAACCAAAAAAAAAAGAAATAAATAAAACATACTTACCAAAGTCCATACTAACTGAGAAGAACTTGCTGATGAAGAGTGTGTGTGGAATCTTCCCATGATTCCAGTGGCAGAATCATCCCATGATGCACCTTCCCTGCACGGATGGCGACTGTCCACTAAGGCTTTCACCACTAGTGGCCGGTGATCAGAAAGTACTGCTAAGTCACCGGAATGAATGGTCCCAAAGTGAGCAGCCACTTTGGAATTTTGGTTTTCCTCGTGAGGGTCAACCAAAAAAAAAGAAATAAATAAAACATACTTACCAAAGTCCATACTTACTGAGAAGAACTTGCTGATGAAGAGTGTGTGTAGAATCTTCCCATGATTCCAGTGGCAGAATCATCCCATGATGCACCTTCCCTGCATGGATGGCGACTGTCCACTAAGGCTCTCACCACTAGTGGCCGGTGATCAGAAAGTACTGCTAAGTCACCGGAATGAATGGTCCCAAAGTGAGCAGCCACTCTGGAATTTTGGTTTTTTTCGTGAGGGTCAACCAAAAAAAAAAAGAAATAAATAAAACATACTTACCAAAGTCCATACTTACTGAGAAGAACTTGCTGATGAAGAGTGTGTGTGGAATCCTCCCATGATTCCAGTGGCAGAATCCTCCCATGATGCACCTTCCCTGCATGGCTGGCGACTGTCCACTAAGGCTCTCACCACTAGTGGCCGGTGATCAGAAAGTACTGATAAGTCACCGGAATGAATGGTCCCAAAGTGAGCAGCCACTTTGGAATTTTGGTTTTTCTCGTGAGGGTCAACCAAAAAAAAAAGAAATAAATAAAACTTACTTACCAAAGTCCATACTTACTGAGAAGAACTTGCTGATGAAGAGTGTGTGTGGAATCCTCCCATGATTCCAGTGGCAGAATCCTCCCATGATGCACCTTGCCTGCATGGCTGGCGACTGTCCACTAAGGCTCTCACCACTAGTGGCCGGTGATCAGAAAGTACTGATAAGTCACCGGAATGAATGGTCCCAAAGTGAGCAGCCACTTTGGAATTTTGGTTTTTCTCGTGAGGGTCAACCAAAAAAAAAAGAAATAAATAAAACATACTTACCAAAGTCCATACTTACTGAGAAGAACTTGCTGATGAAGAGTGTGTGTGGAATCCTCCCATAATGCACTTTCCCTGCACGGCTGGCGACTGTCCACTAAGGCTCTCACCAATAGTGGCTGGTGATCAGAAAGTACTGATAAGTCACCGGAATGAATGTCCCAAAGTGAGCAGCCACTCTGGAATTATGGTTTTTTTCGTGAGGGTCAACCAAAAAAAAAAAGAAATAAATAAAACATACTTACCAAAGTCCATTCTTACTGAGAAGAACTTGCTGATGAAGAGTGTGTGTGGAATCCTCCCATGATTCCAGTGGCAGAATCCTCCCATGATGCACCTTCCCTGCACGGATGGCGACTGTCCACTAAGGCTCTCACCACTAGTGGCCGGTGATCAGAAAGTACTGCTAAGTCACCGGAATGAATGGTCCCAAAGTGAGCAGCCACTTTGGAATTTTGGTTTTTCTCGTGAGGGTCAACCAAAAAAAAAAGAAATAAACAAAACATACTTACCAAAGTCCATACTTACTGAGAAGAACTTGCTGATGAAGAGTGTGTGTGGAATCCTCCCATGATGCACCTTCCCTGCACGGATGGTGACTGTCCACTAAGGCTCTCACCACTAGTGGCCGGTGATCAGAAAGTACTGCTAAGTCACCGGAATGAATGGTCCCAAAGTGAGCAGCCACTTTGGAATTTTGGTTATTCTCGTGAGGGTCAACCAAAAAAAAAGAAATAAATAAAACATACTTACCAAAGTCCATACTTACTGAGAAGAACTTGCTGATGAAGAGTGTGTGTGGAATCCTCCCATGATTCCAGTGGCAGAACCCTCCCATGATGCACCTTCCCTGCACGTCTGGCGACTGTCCACTAAGGCTCTCACCACTAGTGGCCGGTGATCAGAAAGTACTGCTAAGTCACCGGAATGAATGGTCCCAAAGTGAGCAGCCACTTTGGAATTTTGGTTTTTCTCGTGAGGGTCAACCAAAAAAAAAGAAATAAATAAAACATACTTACCAAAGTCCATACTTACTGAGAAGAACTTGCTGATGAAGAGTGTGTGGGGAATCCTCCCATGATTCCAGTGGCAGAATCCTCCTATGATGCACCTTCCCTGCAATGCTGGCGACTGTCCACTAAGGCTCTCACCACTAGTGGCCGGTGATCAGAAAGTCCGGTGACTGCTAAGTCACCGGAATGAATGTCCCAAAGTGAGCAGCCACTCTGGAATTTTGGTTTTTCTCGTGAGGGTCAACCAAAAAAAAAGAAATAAACAAAACATACTTACCAAAGTCCATACTTACTGAGAAGAACTTGCTGATGAAGAGTGTGTGTGGAATCTTCCCATGATTCCAGTGGCAGAATCATCCCATGATGCACCTTCCCTGCACGGCTGGCGACTGTCCACTAAGGCTCTCACCACTAGTGGCTGGTGATCAGAAAGTACTGCTAAGTCACCGGAATGAATGGTCCCAAAGTGAGCAGCCACTTTGGAATTTTGGTTTTTCTCGTGAGGGTCAACCAAAAAAAAAAAGAAATATATAAAACATACTTACCAAAGTCCATACTTACTGAGAAGAACTTTCTGATGAAGAGTGTGTGTGGAATCCTCCCATGATGCACCTTCCCTGCACGGATGGCGACTGTCCACTAAGGCTCTCACCACTAGTGGCCGGTGATCAGAAAGTACTGCTAAGTCACCGGAATGAATGATCCCAAAGTGAGCAGCCACTTTGGAATTTTGGTTTTTCTCGGGTGGGTCAACCAAAAAAAAAGAAATAAATAAAACATACTTACCAAAGTCCATACTTACTGAGAAGAACTTGCTGATGAAGAGTGTGTGTGGAATCTTCCCATGATTCCAGTGGCAGAATCATCCCATGATGCACCTTCCCTGCACGGCTGGCGACTGTCCACTAAGGCTCTCACCACTAGTGGCTGGTGATCAGAAAGTACTGCTAAGTCACCGGAATGAATGGTCCCAAAGTGAGCAGCCACTTTGGAATTTTGGTTTTTCTCGTGAGGGTCAACCAAAAAAAAAAGAAATAAATGAAACATACTTACCAAAGTCCATACTTACTGAGAAGAACTTGCTGATGAAGAGTGTGTGTGGAATCTTCCCATGATTCCAGTGGCAGAATCATCCCATGATGCACCTTCCCTGCACGGCTGGCGACTGTCCACTAAGGCTCTCACCACTAGTGGCTGGTGATCAGAAAGTACTGCTAAGTCACCGGAATGAATGGTCCCAAAGTGAGCAGCCACTTTGGAATTTTGGTTTTTCTCGTGAGGGTCAACCAAAAAAAAAAGAAATAAATGAAACATACTTACCAAAGTCCATACTTACTGAGAAGAACTTGCTGATGAAGAGTGTGTGTGGAATCTTCCCATGATTCCAGTGGCAGAATCATCCCATGATGCACCTTCCCTGCACGGCTGGCGACTGTCCACTAAGGCTCTCACCACTAGTGGCCGGTGATCAGAAAGTACTGATAAGTCACCGGAATGAATGGTCCCAAAGTGAGCAGCCACTTTGGAATTTTGGTTTTTCTCGTGAGGGTCAACCAAAAAAAAAAGAAATAAATAAAACATACTTACCAAAGTCCATACTTACTGAGAAGACCTTGCTGATGAAAAGTGTGTGTGGAATCCTCCCATGATTAAAGTGGCAGAATCATCCCATGATGCAACTTTCCTGCATGGCTGGCCACTGTCCACTAAGGCTCTAACCACTAGTGGCCAGTGATCAGAAAGTACTGCTAAGTCACCGGAATGAATGGTCCCAAAGTGAGCAGCCACTTTGAAATTTTGGTTTTTCTCGTGAGGGTCAACCAAAAAAAAAAAGAAATATATAAAACATACTTACCAAAGTCCATACTTACTGAGAAGAACTTTCTGATGAAGAGTGTGTGTGGAATCCTCCCATGATGCACCTTCCCTGCACGGCTGGCGACTGTCCACTAAGGCTCTCACCACTAGTGGCCGGTGATCAGAAAGTACTGATAAGTCACCGGAATGAATGGTCCCAAAGTGAGCAGCCACTTTGGAATTTTGGTTTTTCTCGTGAGGGTCAAGCAAAAAAAAAGAAATAAACAAACATACTTACCAAAGTCCATACTTACTGAGAAGAACTTGCTGATGAAGATTGTGTGTGGAATCTTCCCATGATTCCAGTGGCAGAATCATCCCATGATGCACCTTCCCTGCACGGCTGGCGACTGTCCACTAAGGCTCTCACCACTAGTGGCCAGTGATCAGAAAGTACTGCTAAGTCACCGGAATGAATGGTCCCAAAGTGAGCAGCCACTTTGGAATTTTGGTTTTTCTCGTGAGGGTCAACCAAAAAAAAAAGAAATAAATAAAACATACTTACCAAAGTCCATACTTACTGAGAAGAACTTGCTGATGAAGAGTGGGTGTGGAATCTTCCCATGATTCCAGTGGCAGAATCATCCCATGATGCACCTTCCCTGCACGGCTGGCGACTGTCCACTAAGGCTCTCACCACTAGTGGCCGGTGATCAGAAAGTACTGCTAAGTCACCGGAATGAATGGTCCCAAAGTGAGTAGCCACTTTGGAATTTTGGTTTTTCTCGGGAGGGTCAACCAAAAAAAAAGAAATAAATAAAACATACTTACCAAAGTCCATACTTACTGAGAAGAACTTGCTGATGAAGAGTGTGTGTGGAATCTTCCCATGATTCCAGTGGCAGAATCATCCCATGATGCACCTTCCCTGCACGGCTGGCGACTGTCCACTAAGGCTCTCACCACTAGTGGCCGGAGATCAGAAAGTACTGATAAGTCACCGGAATGAATGGTCCCAAAGTGAGCAGCCACTTTGGAATTTTGGTTTTTCTCGTGAGGGTCAACCAAAAAAAAAAGAAATAAATAAAACATACTTACCAAAGTCCATACTTACTGAGAAGAACTTGCTGATGAAGAGTGTGTGGAATCCTCCCATGATTAAAGTGGCAGAATCATCCCATGATGCACCTTTCCTGCATGGCTGGCGACTGTCCACTAAGGCTCTCACCACTAGTGGCCGGTGATCAGAAAGTACTGCTAAGTCACCGGAATGAATGGTCCCAAAGTGAGCAGCCACTTTGGAATTTTGGTTTTTCTCGTGAGGGTCAACCAAAAAAAAAAAGAAATAAATAAAACATACTTACCAAAGTCCATACTAACTGAGAAGAACTTGCTGATGAAGAGTGTGTGTGGAATCTTCCCATGATTCCAGTGGCAGAATCATCCCATGATGCACCTTCCCTGCACGGATGGCGACTGTCCACTAAGGCTTTCACCACTAGTGGCCGGTGATCAGAAAGTACTGCTAAGTCACCGGAATGAATGGTCCCAAAGTGAGCAGCCACTTTGGAATTTTGGTTTTCCTCGTGAGGGTCAACCAAAAAAAAAGAAATAAATAAAACATACTTACCAAAGTCCATACTTACTGAGAAGAACTTGCTGATGAAGAGTGTGTGTAGAATCTTCCCATGATTCCAGTGGCAGAATCATCCCATGATGCACCTTCCCTGCACGGCTGGCGACTGTCCACTAAGGCTCTCACCACTAGTGGCTGGTGATCAGAAAGTACTGCTAAGTCACCGGAATGAATGGTCCCAAAGTGAGCAGCCACTTTGGAATTTTGGTTTTTCTCGTGAGGGTCAACCAAAAAAAAAAGAAATAAATAAAACATACTTACCAAAGTCCATACTTACTGAGAAGAACTTGCTGATGAAGAGTGTGTGTGGAATCTTCCCATGATTCCAGTGGCAGAATCATCCCATGATGCACCTTCCCTGCACGGCTGGCGACTGTCCACTAAGGCTCTCACCACTAGTGGCCGGTGATCAGAAAGTACTGATAAGTCACCGGAATGAATGTTCCCAAAGTGAGCAGCCACTTTGGAATTTTGGTTTTTCTCGGGAGGGTCAACCAAAAAAAAAAGAAATAAATAAAACATACTTACCAAAGTCCATACTTACTGAGAAGAACTTGCTGATGAAGAGTGTGTGTGGAATCCTCCCATGATTACAGTGGCAGAATCATCCCATGATGCACCTTTCCTGCATGGCTGGCGACTGTCCACTAAGGCTCTCACCACTAGTGGCCGGTGATCAGAAAGTACTGCTAAGTCACCGGAATGAATGGTCCCAAAGTGAGCAGCCACTTTGGAATTTTGGTTTTTCTCGTGAGGGTCAACCAAAAAAAAAAGAAATAAATAAAACATACTTACCAAAGTCCATACTAACTGAGAAGAACTTGCTGATGAAGAGTGTGTGTGGAATCTTCCCATGATTCCAGTGGCAGAATCATCCCATGATGCACCTTCCCTGCACGGATGGCGACTGTCCACTAAGGCTTTCACCACTAGTGGCCGGTGATCAGAAAGTACTGCTAAGTCACCGGAATGAATGGTCCCAAAGTGAGCAGCCACTTTGGAATTTTGGTTTTCCTCGTGAGGGTCAACCAAAAAAAAAAGAAATAAATAAAACATACTTACCAAAGTCCATACTTACTGAGAAGAACTTGCTGATGAAGAGTGTGTGTAGAATCTTCCCATGATTCCAGTGGCAGAATCATCCCATGATGCACCTTCCCTGCACGGCTGGCGACTGTCCACTAAGGCTCTCACCACTAGTGGCTGGTGATCAGAAAGTACTGCTAAGTCACCGGAATGAATGGTCCCAAAGTGAGCAGCCACTTTGGAATTTTGGTTTTTCTCGTGAGGGTCAACCAAAAAAAAAAGAAATAAATAAAACATACTTACCAAAGTCCATACTTACTGAGAAGAACTTGCTGATGAAGAGTGTGTGTGGAATCTTCCCATGATTCCAGTGGCAGAATCATCCCATGATGCACCTTCCCTGCACGGCTGGCGACTGTCCACTAAGGCTCTCACCACTAGTGGCCGGTGATCAGAAAGTACTGATAAGTCACCGGAATGAATGTTCCCAAAGTGAGCAGCCACTTTGGAATTTTGGTTTTTCTCGGGAGGGTCAACCAAAAAAAAAAGAAATAAATAAAACATACTTACCAAAGTCCATACTTACTGAGAAGAACTTGCTGATGAAGAGTGTGTGTGGAATCCTCCCATGATTAAAGTGGCAGAATCATCCCATGATGCACCTTTCCTGCATGGCTGGCGACTGTCCACTAAGGCTCTCACCACTAGTGGCCGGTGATCAGAAAGTACTGCTAAGTCACCGGAATGAATGGTCCCAAAGTGAGCAGCCACTTTGGAATTTTGGTTTTTCTCGTGAGGGTCAACCAAAAAAAAAAGAAATAAATAAAACATACTTACCAAAGTCCATACTAACTGAGAAGAACTTGCTGATGAAGAGTGTGTGTGGAATCTTCCCATGATTCCAGTGGCAGAATCATCCCATGATGCACCTTCCCTGCACGGATGGCGACTGTCCACTAAGGCTCTCACCACTAGTGGCCGGTGATCAGAAAGTACTGCTAAGTCACCGGAATGAATGGTCCCAAAGTGAGCAGCCACTTTGGAATTTTGGTTTTCCTCGTGAGGGTCAACCAAAAAAAAAAGAAATAAATAAAACATACTTACCAAAGTCCATACTTACTGAGAAGAACTTGCTGATGAAGAGTGTGTGTGGAATCCTCCCATGATTAAAGTGGCAGAATCATCCCATGATGCACCTTTCCTGCATGGCTGGCCACTGTCCACTAAGGCTCTCACCACTAGTGGCTGGTGATCAGAAAGTACTGCTAAGTCACCGGAATGAATGGTCCCAAAGTGAGCAGCCACTTTGGAATTTTGGTTTTTCTCGTGAGGGTGAACCAAAAAAAAAAGAAATAAATAAAACATACTTACCAAAGTCCATACTTACTGAGAAGAACTTGCTGATGAAGAGTGTGTGTGGAATCTTCCCATGATTCCAGTGGCAGAATCATCCCATGATGCACCTTCCCTGCACGGCTGGCGACTGTCCACTAAGGCTCTCACCACTAGTGGCCGGTGATCAGAAAGTACTGATAAGTCACCGGAATGAATGGTCCCAAAGTGAGCAGCCACTTTGGAATTTTGGTTTTTCTCGTGAGGGTCAAGCAAAAAAAAAGAAATAAACAAACATAGTTACCAAAGTCCATACTTACTGAGAAGAACTTGCTGATGAAGAGTGTGTGTGGAATCTTCCCATGATTCCAGTGGCAGAATCATCCCATGATGCACCTTCCCTGCACGGCTGGCGACTGTCCACTAAGGCTCTCACCACTAGTGGCCGGTGATCAGAAAGTACTGCTAAGTCACCGGAATGAATGATCCCAAAGTGAGCAGCCACTTTGGAATTTTGGTTTTTCTCGGGAGGGTCAACCAAAAAAAAAGAAATAAATAAAACATACTTACCAAAGTCCATACTTACTGAGAAGAACTTGCTGATGAAGAGTGTGTGTGGAATCTTCCCATGATTCCAGTGGCAGAATCATCCCATGATGCACCTTCCCTGCACGGCTGGCGACTGTCCACTAAGGCTCTCACCACTAGTGGCCGGTGATCAGAAAGTACTGATAAGTCACCGGAATGAATGTCCCAAAGTGAGCAGCCACTCTGGAATTATGGTTTTTTTCGTGAGGGTCAACCAAAAAAAAAAAGAAATAAATAAAACATACTTACCAAAGTCCATTCTTACTGAGAAGAACTTGCTGATGAAGAGTGTGTGTGGAATCCTCCCATGATTCCAGTGGCAGAATCCTCCCATGATGCACCTTCCCTGCACGGATGGCGACTGTCCACTAAGGCTCTCACCACTAGTGGCCGGTGATCAGAAAGTACTGCTAAGTCACCGGAATGAATGGTCCCAAAGTGAGCAGCCACTTTGGAATTTTGGTTTTTCTCGTGAGGGTCAATCAAAAAAAAAAGAAATAAATAAAACATACTTACCAAAGTCCATACTTACTGAGAAGAACTTGCTGATGAAGAGTGTGTGTGGAATCCTCCCATAATGCACTTTCCCTGCACGGCTGGCGACTGTCCACTAAGGCTCTCACCAATAGTGGCTGGTGATCAGAAAGTACTGATAAGTCACCGGAATGAATGTCCCAAAGTGAGCAGCCACTCTGGAATTATGGTTTTTTTCGTGAGGGTCAACCAAAAAAAAAAAGAAATAAATAAAACATACTTACCAAAGTCCATTCTTACTGAGAAGAACTTGCTGATGAAGAGTGTGTGTGGAATCCTCCCATGATTCCAGTGGCAGAATCCTCCCATGATGCACCTTCCCTGCACGGATGGCGACTGTCCACTAAGGCTCTCACCACTAGTGGCCAGTGATCAGAAAGTACTGCTAAGTCACCGGAATGAATGGTCCCAAAGTGAGCAGCCACTTTGGAATTTTGGTTTTCCTCGTGAGGGTCAACAAAAAAAAAAAGAAATAAATAAAACATACTTACCAAAGTCCATACTTACTGAGAAGAACTTGCTGATGAAGAGTGTGTGTAGAATCTTCCCATGATTCCAGTGGCAGAATCATCCCATGATGCACCTTCCCTGCACGGCTGGCGACTGTCCACTAAGGCTCTCACCACTAGTGGCTGGTGATCAGAAAGTACTGCTAAGTCACCGGAATGAATGGTCCCAAAGTGAGCAGCCACTTTGGAATTTTGGTTTTTCTCGTGAGGGTCAAGCAAAAAAAAAAGAAATAAATAAAACATACTTACCAAAGTCCATACTTACTGAGAAGAACTTGCTGATGAAGAGTGTGTGTGGAATCCTCCCATGATTCCAGTGGCAGAACCCTCCCATGATGCACCTTCCCTGCACGTCTGGCGACTGTCCACTAAGGCTCTCACCACTAGTGGCCGGTGATCAGAAAGTACTGCTAAGTCACCGGAATGAATGGTCCCAAAGTGAGCAGCCACTTTGGAATTTTGGTTTTTCTCGTGAGGGTCAACCAAAAAAAAAGAAATAAATAAAACATACTTACCAAAGTCCATACTTACTGAGAAGAACTTGCTGATGAAGAGTGTGTGGGGAATCCTCCCATGATTCCAGTGGCAGAATCCTCCTATGATGCACCTTCCCTGCAATGCTGGCGACTGTCCACTAAGGCTCTCACCACTAGTGGCCGGTGATCAGAAAGTCCGGTGACTGCTAAGTCACCGGAATGAATGTCCCAAAGTGAGCAGCCACTCTGGAATTTTGGTTTTTCTCGTGAGGGTCAACCAAAAAAAAAGAAATAAACAAAACATACTTACCAAAGTCCATACTTACTGAGAAGAACTTGCTGATGAAGAGTGTGTGTGGAATCTTCCCATGATTCCAGTGGCAGAATCATCCCATGATGCACCTTCCCTGCACGGCTGGCGACTGTCCACTAAGGCTCTCACCACTAGTGGCTGGTGATCAGAAAGTACTGCTAAGTCACCGGAATGAATGGTCCCAAAGTGAGCAGCCACTTTGGAATTTTGGTTTTTCTCGTGAGGGTCAACCAAAAAAAAAAAGAAATATATAAAACATACTTACCAAAGTCCATACTTACTGAGAAGAACTTGCTGATGAAGAGTGTGTGTGGAATCTTCCCATGATTCCAGTGGCAGAATCATCCCATGATGCACCTTCCCTGCACGGCTGGCGACTGTCCACTAAGGCTCTCACCACTAGTGGCTGGTGATCAGAAAGTACTGCTAAGTCACCGGAATGAATGGTCCCAAAGTGAGCAGCCACTTTGGAATTTTGGTTTTTCTCGTGAGGGTCAACCAAAAAAAAAAAGAAATATATAAAACATACTTACCAAAGTCCATACTTACTGAGAAGAACTTTCTGATGAAGAGTGTGTGTGGAATCCTCCCATGATGCACCTTCCCTGCACGGATGGCGACTGTCCACTAAGGTTCTCACCACTAGTGGCCGGTGATCAGAAAGTACTGCTAAGTCACCGGAATGAATGATCCCAAAGTGAGCAGCCACTTTGGAATTTTGGTTTTTCTCGGGAGGGTCAACCAAAAAAAAAGAAATAAATAAAACATACTTACCAAAGTCCATACTTACTGAGAAGAACTTGCTGATGAAGAGTGTGTGTGGAATCTTCCCATGATTCCAGTGGCAGAATCATCCCATGATGCACCTTCCCTGCACGGCTGGCGACTGTCCACTAAGGCTCTCACCACTAGTGGCTGGTGATCAGAAAGTACTGCTAAGTCACCGGAATGAATGGTCCCAAAGTGAGCAGCCACTTTGGAATTTTGGTTTTTCTCGTGAGGGTCAACCAAAAAAAAAAGAAATAAATGAAACATACTTACCAAAGTCCATACTTACTGAGAAAAACTTGCTGATGAAGAGTGTGTGTGGAATCTTCCCATGATTCCAGTGGCAGAATCATCCCATGATGCACCTTCCCTGCACGGCTGGCGACTGTCCACTAAGGCTCTCACCACTAGTGGCTGGTGATCAGAAAGTACTGCTAAGTCACCGGAATGAATGATCCCAAAGTGAGCAGCCACTTTGGAATTTTGGTTTTTCTCGGGAGGGTCAACCAAAAAAAAAGAAATAAATAAAACATAGTTACCAAAGTCCATACTTACTGAGAAGAACTTGCTGATGAAGAGTGTGTGTGGAATCTTCCCATGATTCCAGTGGCAGAATCATCCCATGATGCACCTTCCCTGCACGGCTGGCGACTGTCCACTAAGGCTCTCACCACTAGTGGCTGGTGATCAGAAAGTACTGCTAAGTCACCGGAATGAATGGTCCCAAAGTGAGCAGCCACTTTGGAATTTTGGTTTTTCTCGTGAGGGTCAACCAAAAAAAAAAAGAAATATATAAAACATACTTACCAAAGTCCATACTTACTGAGAAGAACTTGCTGATGAAGAGTGTGTGTGGAATCCTCCCATGATGCACCTTCCCTGCACGGATGGCGACTGTCCACTAAGGCTCTCACCACTAGTGGCCGGTGATCAGAAAGTACTGCTAAGTCACCGGAATGAATGATCCCAAAGTGAGCAGCCACTTTGGAATTTTGGTTTTTCTCGGGAGGGTCACCAAAAAAAAAAGAAATAAATAAAACATACTTACCAAAGTCCATACTTACTGAGAAGAACTTGCTGATGAAGAGTGTGTGTGGAATCTTCCCATGATTCCAGTGGCAGAATCATCCCATGATGCACCTTCCCTGCACGGCTGGCGACTGTCCACTAAGGCTCTCACCACTAGTGGCTGGTGATCAGAAAGTACTGCTAAGTCACCGGAATGAATGGTCCCAAAGTGAGCAGCCACTTTGGAATTTTGGTTTTTCTCGTGAGGGTCAACCAAAAAAAAAAGAAATAAATGAAACATACTTACCAAAGTCCATACTTACTGAGAAGAACTTGCTGATGAAGAGTGTGTGTGGAATCTTCCCATGATTCCAGTGGCAGAATCATCCCATGATGCACCTTCCCTGCACGGCTGGCGACTGTCCACTAAGGCTCTCACCACTAGTGGCCGGTGATCAGAAAGTACTGATAAGTCACCGGAATGAATGGTCCCAAAGTGAGCAGCCACTTTGGAATTTTGGTTTTTCTCGTGAGGGTCAACCAAAAAAAAAAGAAATAAATAAAACATACTTACCAAAGTCCATACTTACTGAGAAGACCTTGCTGATGAAAAGTGTGTGTGGAATCCTCCCATGATTAAAGTGGCAGAATCATCCCATGATGCACCTTTCCTGCATGGCTGGCCACTGTCCACTAAGGCTCTCACCACTAGTGGCTGGTGATCAGAAAGTACTGCTAAGTCACCGGAATGAATGGTCCCAAAGTGAGCAGCCACTTTGGAATTTTGGTTTTTCTCGTGAGGGTCAAGCAAAAAAAAAGAAATAAACAAACATACTTACCAAAGTCCATACTTACTGAGAAGAACTTGCTGATGAAGAGTGTGTGTGGAATCTTCCCATGATTCCAGTGGCAGAATCATCCCATGATGCACCTTCCCTGCACGGCTGGCGACTGTCCACTAAGGCTCTCACCACTAGTGGCCGGTGATCAGAAAGTACTGATAAGTCACCGGAATGAATGGTCCCAAAGTGAGCAGCCACTTTGGAATTTTGGTTTTTCTCGTGAGGGTCAAGCAAAAAAAAAGAAATAAACAAACATACTTACCAAAGTCCATACTTACTGAGAAGAACTTGCTGATGAAGATTGTGTGTGGAATCTTCCCATGATTCCAGTGGCAGAATCATCCCATGATGCACCTTCCCTGCACGGCTGGCGACTGTCCACTAAGGCTCTCACCACTAGTAGCCAGTGATCAGAAAGTACTGCTAAGTCACCGGAATGAATGGTCCCAAAGTGAGCAGCCACTTTGGAATTTTGGTTTTTCTCGTGACGGTCAACCAAAAAAAAAGAAATAAATAAAACATACTTACCAAAGTCCATACTTACTGAGAAGAACTTGCTGATGAAGAGTGTGTGTGGAATCTTCCCATGATTCCAGTGGCAGAATCATCCCATGATGCACCTTCCCTGCACGGCTGGCGACTGTCCACTAAGGCTCTCACCACTAGTGGCCGGAGATCAGAAAGTACTGATAAGTCACCGGAATGAATGGTCCCAAAGTGAGCAGCCACTTTGGAATTTTGGTTTTTCTCGTGAGGGTCAACCAAAAAAAAAAGAAATAAATAAAACATACTTACCAAAGTCCATACTTACTGAGAAGAACTTGCTGATGAAGAGTGTGTGGAATCCTCCCATGATTAAAGTGGCAGAATCATCCCATGATGCACCTTTCCTGCATGGCTGGCGACTGTCCACTAAGGCTCTCACCACTAGTGGCCGGTGATCAGAAAGTACTGCTAAGTCACCGGAATGAATGGTCCCAAAGTGAGCAGCCACTTTGGAATTTTGGTTTTTCTCGTGAGGGTCAACCAAAAAAAAAAGAAATAAATAAAACATACTTACCAAAGTCCATACTAACTGAGAAGAACTTGCTGATGAAGAGTGTGTGTGGAATCTTCCCATGATTCCAGTGGCAGAATCATCCCATGATGCACCTTCCCTGCACGGATGGCGACTGTCCACTAAGGCTCTCACCACTAGTGGCCGGTGATCAGAAAGTACTGCTAAGTCACCGGAATGAATGGTCCCAAAGTGAGCAGCCACTTTGGAATTTTGGTTTTCCTCGTGAGGGTCAACCAAAAAAAAAAGAAATAAATAAAACATACTTACCAAAGTCCATACTTACTGAGAAGAACTTGCTGATGAAGAGTGTGTGTAGAATCTTCCCATGATTCCAGTGGCAGAATCATCCCATGATGCACCTTCCCTGCACGGCTGGCGACTGTCCACTAAGGCTCTCACCACTAGTTGCTGGTGATCAGAAAGTACTGCTAAGTCACCGGAATGAATGGTCCCAAAGTGAGCAGCCACTTTGGAATTTTGGTTTTTCTCGGGAGGGTCAACCAAAAAAAAAAGAAATAAATAAAACATACTTACCAAAGTCCATACTTACTGAGAAGAACTTGCTGATGAAGAGTGTGTGTGGAATCCTCCCATGATTAAAGTGGCAGAATCATCCCATGATGCACCTTTCCTGCATGGCTGGCGACTGTCCACTAAGGCTCTCACCACTAGTGGCCGGTGATCAGAAAGTACTGCTAATTCACCGGAATGAATGGTCCCAAAGTGAGCAGCCACTTTGGAATTTTGGTTTTTCTCGTGAGGGTCAACCAAAAAAAAAAGAAATAAATAAAACATACTTACCAAAGTCCATACTAACTGAGAAGAACTTGCTGATGAAGAGTGTGTGTGGAATCTTCCCATGATTCCAGTGGCAGAATCATCCCATGATGCACCTTCCCTGCATGGATGGCGACTGTCCACTAAGGCTCTCACCACTAGTGGCCGGTGATCAGAAAGTACTGCTAAGTCACCGGAATGAATGGTCCCAAAGTGAGCAGCCACTTTGGAATTTTGGTTTTCCTCGTGAGGGTCAACCAAAAAAAAAAGAAATAAATAAAACATACTTACCAAAGTCCATACTTACTGAGAAGAACTTGCTGATGAAGAGTGTGTGTGGAATCCTCCCATGATTAAAGTGGCAGAATCATCCCATGATGCACCTTTCCTGAATGGCTGGCCACTGTCCACTAAGGCTCTCACCACTAGTGGCTGGTGATCAGAAAGTACTGCTAAGTCACCGGAATGAATGGTCCCAAAGTGAGCAGCCACTTTGGAATTTTGGTTTTTCTCGTGAGGGTGAACCAAAAAAAAAAGAAATAAATAAAACATACTTACCAAAGTCCATACTTACTGAGAAGAACTTGCTGATGAAGAGTGTGTGTGGAATCTTCCCATGATTCCAGTGGCAGAATCATCCCATGATGCACCTTCCCTGCACGGCTGGCGACTGTCCACTAA
Source organism: Ryuthela nishihirai (assembly GCA_038380435.1). Lineage (NCBI taxonomy): Eukaryota > Metazoa > Arthropoda > Arachnida > Araneae > Heptathelidae > Ryuthela > Ryuthela nishihirai. The sequence goes on from JAWZYU010000015.1 coordinate 36,045,149, forward strand.
GGCTCTCACCACTAGTGGCCGGTGATCAGAAAGTACTGATAAGTCACCGGAATGAATGGTCCCAAAGTGAGCAGCCACTTTGGAATTTTGGTTTTTCTCGTGAGGGTCAAGCAAAAAAAAAGAAATAAACAAACATAGTTACCAAAGTCCATACTTACTGAGAAGAACTTGCTGATGAAGAGTGTGTGTGGAATCTTCCCATGATTCCAGTGGCAGAATCATCCCATGATGCACCTTCCCTGCACGGCTGGCGACTGTCCACTAAGGCTCTCACCACTAGTGGCCGGTGATCAGAAAGTACTGCTAAGTCACCGGAATGAATGATCCCAAAGTGAGCAGCCACTTTGGAATTTTGGTTTTTCTCGGGAGGGTCAACCAAAAAAAAAGAAATAAATAAAACATACTTACCAAAGTCCATACTTACTGAGAAGAACTTGCTGATGAAGAGTGTGTGTGGAATCTTCCCATGATTCCAGTGGCAGAATCATCCCATGATGCACCTTCCCTGCACGGCTGGCGACTGTCCACTAAGGATCTCACCACTAGTGGCCGGTGATCAGAAAGTACTGATAAGTCACCGGAATGAATGGTCCCAAAGTGAGCAGCCACTTTGGAATTTTGGTTTTTCTCGTGAGGGTCAACCAAAAAAAAAGAAATAAATAAAACATACTTACCAAAGTCCATACTTACTGAGAAGAACTTGCTGATGAAGAGTGTGTGTGGAATCCTCCCATGATTAAAGTGGCAGAATCATCCCATGATGCACCTTTCCTGCATGGCTGGCGACTGTCCACTAAGGCTCTCACCACTAGTGGCCGGTTATCAGAAAGTACTGCTAAGTCACCGGAATGAATGGTCCCAAAGTGAGCAGCCACTTTGGAATTTTGGTTTTTCTCGTGAGGGTCAACCAAAAAAAAAAGAAATAAATAAAACATACTTACCAAAGTCCATACTTACTGAGAAGAACTTGCTGATGAAGAGTGTGTGTGGAATCTTCCCATGATTCCAGTGGCAGAATCATCCCATGATGCACCTTCCCTGCAGGGATGGCGACTGTCCACTAAGGCTCTCACCACTAGTGGCCGGTGATCAGAAAGTACTGCTAAGTCACCGGAATGAATGGTCCCAAAGTGAGCAGCCACTTTGGAATTTTGGTTTTTCTCGTGAGGGTCAACCAAAAAAAAAAGAAATAAATAAAACATACTTACCAAAGTCCATACTTACTGAGAAGAACTTGCTGATGAAGAGTGTGTGTTGAATCTTCCCATGATTCCAGTGGCAGAATCATCCCATGATGCACCTTCCCTGCACGGCTGGCGACTGTCCACTAAGGCTCTCACCACTAGTGGCCGGTGATCAGAAAGTACTGATAAGTCACCGGAATGAATGGTCCCAAAGTGAGCAGCCACTTTGGAATTTTGGTTTTTCTCGTGAGGGTCAACCAAAAAAAAAAGAAATAAATAAAACATACTTACCAAAGTCCATACTTACTGAGAAGAACTTGCTGATGAAGAGTGTGTGTTGAATCTTCCCATGATTCCAGTGGCAGAATCATCCCATGATGCACCTTCCCTGCACGGCTGGCGACTGTCCACTAAGGCTCTCACCACTAGTGGCCGGTGATCAGAAAGTACTGATAAATCACCGGAATGAATGGCCCCAAAGTGAGCAGCCACTTTGGAATTTTGGTTTTTCTCGTGAGGGTCAAGCAAAAAAAAGGAAATAAATAAAACATACTTACCAAAGTCCATACTTACTGAGAAGAACTTGCTGATGAAGAGTGTGTGGGGAATCCTCCCATGATTCCAGTGGCAGAATCCTCCCATGATGCACCTTCCCTGCACGGCTGGCGACTGTCCACTAAGGCTCTCACCACTAGTGGCCGGTGATCAGAAAGTACTGCTAAGTCACCGGAATGAATGGTCCCAAAGTGAGCAGCCACTTTGGAATTTTGGTTTTTCTCGTGAGGGTCAACCAAAAAAAAAAGAAATAAATAAAACATACTTACCAAAGTCCATACTTACTGAGAAGAACTTTCTGATGAAGAGTGTGTGTGGAATCTTCCCATGATTCCAGTGGCAGAATCATCCCATGATGCACCTTCCCTGCACGGCTGGCGACTGTCCACTAAGGCTCTCACCACTAGTGGCCGGTGATCAGAAAGTACTGATAAGTCACCGGAATGAATGGTCCCAAAGTGAGCAGCCACTTTGGAATTTTGGTTTTTCTCGGGAGGGTCAACCAAAAAAAAAAGAAATAAATAAAACATACTTACCAAAGTCCATACTTACTGAGAAGAACTTGCTGATGAAGAGTGTCGTTAGTTACCCGTTTCTTAACTAAACTTCCCATGCTGAAAAAGCAAGCAACTGTTAGGCTTAGAAAGTCCCACTATATCATGGATGCCCTTAATGGGATGCTTATATCTTCACCTAACAACTGCACAGAAGTTGCTAGAGGAAGATAGCTTCGCATTATTCTTCTCCCAACCCTTTTCTGAGACTTATTGGGGTCCTTGTGACCGAAACATTTAGCTCATTACAGAGCAAAGAAATGGTTCTCAGAGTTAAAAAAAAAATCCATCCCCATCATTACAAAGTGCGAAGCTATCTGATTTGATCAACAAATAACGAAAAATATTCTTGTTTCTAACAATCCTGTTATTGTTTAAGAAAACGAATGACCTCTGATAATTGTCTAAAGTTTCTTAGTGTTGCGTTGGTGAATTTTTTGATTAAAACTGTTATGTTGCGTTTGGTATAGGTGGATAAAATAAAGCTAACTTGGAATGTTTCCCCCTATAAAAATTTAGTTACCAAAATGGAGAAGAGAAATTTTTTAACGTATACATACAGAGTGTCTCAAAAATATAGGTACAAACTTTTAGGGGAGGTAGATAACATCTAAAGGAATGAGAATTGCATAGGAACCCATAACCGGAAACATCATGGGAAAGTGGTAGCAGAGATACAAGATCTGAAAGGACACAAGACAGTGACTAATGGGAAGACATTTATTGGACATAATTATTGCAAATGGCGTACTAGATGATACATTTCACAATGTTACAGCAGATGCTCAAAGTTTCCACCATGAGACGCGATGATTTGATGCACACACACAAACAAACAGTGGCCCGGTATATGTCTGTGTGGGAAGCATGGTTGATACATTCGTTGAGCGGCTCGTCCGTTGCCCTCAGCTATTCCATACACTAAGTGCATGTCTGCTAGCTCCCTGTTCGAATACCTTTGCATGCTCTTCGTCAGCCGACTACCGCTCGAATCAGGAAATCCGAAATTTTCCCTCTAACGCACTGATGAACAGCGCCGCCTATTGACTTACGGTGACGTTTCCGGTTATGGGTTCCTATGCAATTCTCATTCCTTTAGATGTTATCTACCTCCCCTAAAAATTTGTACCTATATTTTTGAGACACCCTGTATATAATACATACATAGTACACGTAGTTTGCAAAACATTTTGTAAAATATCACAGGTAGAATGGGGAAAAAGCATGTCGCATTATTTGGAAAGAATAATTTTCGAAAAAATGGATTTGATCTCAATTCTACTCCGTTCCAGTTGAATCAAATTATTTGCCTCCCCCCCAATACCTAAGTTTTTAAATATATATATTTAAATATATTTAAAAACTTAGTTTATTAGCTTAGCTTTAGTTTATTATTATTTACTGATATCAAGGGGGAAATATGACCTGAGGAACTGTGTTAAATTCCTTCTGGAAATTCTGTATTTTCCTTGGGATCTGTCTTCTGTTGTCCCTTTGAAACAGGGTGGCCAGCTTAGAGCCCTTAGCGGATATTCGCGGTTTTATCCGCTTTTAAAAGCTCTCGGCAGATGAAAGATTATCCTCAAGCGGAATGCGGATAACACCGCAGGTAAAGAAAATGCTGTTAACTCAGATGGCGGATAAAGTCTCGTATTTGATAAGATATACAGAAACATGAGCAAAGGTTATTACAATAATAATGGCCGACATGAGTGAAAAAATTTGATAATAAATGATAAAAAAACTGACACTCTAAAAAAAGAAAAAAAAGTCAATTGGGATAAAGACTAAGTTAAAAAAAATTATCCTATACGAAAGAAGAGAGCTTTTTCAAAGCAGAATATAAATTCAAAACATTATTGGGGTGTTAAGTTGGGTTGTTTTACCTCTGAGCGGCACTTTTTTCCACACCATGGGCTAAATGGCCAGGTCAGATGGACCCCAAAGGCTCAGAGAAGGTTGAGAGAGGGGACTCACTGGAACAGCTGTTGGGAGACAGATGGTAGTTTCCCGTCAAGGCCATCCAGCGTGTTATTTAACCTACACAGGGTATGGGTCTCCCGCACACGGGCCACGGCTTAACGTCCCATCCGACGGACGGCGGTCTTTCCAAGCACCATCGATGTCCCCTACTGACCGTGGGCAGGGCGGGGAATTTTGCGGAGATAAATCTCAACGCTAACCCAGCTGGGACTCGAACCTGGGAGCTACAGATTACGAGCCTGGCGCGCTACCGACTGAGCCACCCCCGCCCCAGGGTGTTAAGTAAAAATCGGGAATTGTATATCAGTCAAATTAAGATTTCAGTCGAGGAGATTACAAAGTTTCAGAGGAGAGTTACTGGGTAATAAAAAGGAGAGTCTTCCCATAATACTCGATAACTGAATTTAAAACAGCAGAATTAATTGAGAAGAATTTGAAAAATCTGAATTAAGTAAATTTTTATCTTAATTTAGTTAATCATATTTTATGAACAAAAACTTTTCATTTTCCACAGAATTAATTAATTATTAATAAACCGTTAGACTGATTTCTTATACTCGCAAACATGCATTGGACTTCAAATATTTGCAAAATCACGATGGTTACTAAGTAAGCAATCTACGCATATTCTGAAAAAGTTTGGCGGATGCGGTTACAGATAAGACATTACGGATGAGGATGCGGTTACGGATAAGACATTGCGGATGAGGATGCGGTTACGGATAAGACATTGCGGATGAGGATGCGGTATCAGAACTTTCAGATACGAATAGGCCTTTTGCTATTCTGCTCAGGGTCAGCTATCTAAATCATAAAAATTGCACAACGATACTTTCAGCTGTTGGCAGAAATGGACAAATCCAAAAATCTCAAATCGTCTGCTCTTTTCATTCTGGCATTATCAAGAATCTGTTGGGTAAAGAATCTGGCAATAGTTTCTGTTTATCGAGTTCTAAAATGCTCTCTGCTTATTTATTTATTTATTTGACTTTACATCTTCTGAGCCGCTGAGTGTTCGGTGTAAATAAAATTAATATTTTTTTTTGGCTTCTATTACCCTTACTGGCATTCTGAAAGGGGGCCTGGCCTGCCCTCCATCTTCTTAGATTCGACCCCGCTGGAGTTTGATGTTTGAGTATTTAGAAATGTGTTAAATGGGAATGAAAATCAGAGTGAGCTTAAAAAAACTAACTAGGATTATGCGCTGTTTTCTTTGATACTTTATTTTTTGAATTAAAAAAAAACAAGTTTTGTGCACTTTGTCATCTGCCTTTTTGTACGTCCGTTTGTTGACTATTCAACTTTTTTTGTTTCTAGACATAATTTTTAAATATTTTTGAGTTCGATAAATATCGATAAAATATTGCGATTCGCATTTTCCTAATTTAGAGGCCCTATATCCTGCCATCCTCTCAGATCTCCTACTGTGGCATATAAACTGACAGGCTCCTGTCAGATCTCTGTGGCAAGCAGCTGCTTGAGGGGGTTATTTTTTATATTATATTGGTAGAGGTTGGCCATCTCAAAATCGGACGCCATGTTTTGTCGTCTCTCGGATTGTTTAGCGTGCATAACTGAATAGTATTGCACGGTACTTATGGATTCCGGAAAAAGGGTTGGGTTGGGTTGTTTTACCTGTGAGCGGCACTTTTTTGCACACCATGGGCTAAATGGCCAGGCCACAAGGACCCCGAAGGCTCAGAGAAGGTTGGGGGAGGGGACCCACTGGAACAGCTGTTGGGAGACAGATGGTAGCCCCCCGTCAAGGCCATCCAGCGTGTTCTTTAACGTGCACAAGGTATGGCTCTCCCGTACACGGAGCCACGGCTTAACGTCCCATCCGACGGACGGCGGCCTTTCCAAGCCCATCGGTGTCCCCTACTGACCGTGGGCAGGGCGGGGAATTTTGCGGAGATCAGAGTGGTTAGCACGCTTGGCTACTGATCTAAGGGACCTGGGTTCGAGCCCCGGAGTTAGGCATGGATGTATGTGTCGTTTTTCTGCTGAGGTCCTGCCATCCTCTCAGATCTCCTACTGTGGCATATAAACTGACAGGCTCCTGTCAGACCTCTGTGGCAAGCAGCTGCTTGAGGAGGTATTTATTTTTATTTTATTTAAACCGGAAAAGGGTAGGGTAATATTTGATACAGATTTCAGTGTTCATGATTGGAAGCACTTTAGAAAAACGGCTAAAAAAGGAAAAGTAAATTTTAGGGCTTTTTTAAAAAAGGATATAATTTCGCTTTGTTGTCTGTCTTTCTATAGGCATCGAACTTTTTTGTTTACACAGATAAATAAAAAAATTCTTTTTGTGTTAGATAGGTATTAATGATATATTGCGATTTGCATTTTTCAAATCTCCGAAAAGTTATAACTGCGCCCTCTAACAGTGTAAAAAGTTGAAATTTCCAAAATATCAAACGAATATTCCAAACGATGTAGTTATGTTTGAAGTTCGAAATTTTGGCGTTGAAATGTGAAGGTTACGAAGTTACCATTGGCAACAATCACTTGACCCTTTAGACCCAGGGAAGGGGGAGGTGAATGCCACTTTTTTTTTGTTTTAACAGAAAAATGTGTTTTTAGAGATAAATTAAAATTCTTTTTGCGTTGGACAGGTATTGATGAAATATTACAGTCTGCATTTTGAAAATTTCCCAAAAGCTATAAATGCGCCCTCTAACGGTGGGAAGAAAATACTAGAAATTTTGGTCATGGAATGTGACAATCTTGAAAATTCCTTTGACAACAATGAATTGACCCTAAGCAGAATGGATTTGTTTTAGTTGGTTACTAATGAAATATAATTCGCATTTTCAAAGGGAATTTTATTTTATATCGTTAAAAAAAAAATAATACCCCCTCAAGCAGCTGCTTGCCACAGAGGTCTGACTTACCTGAGCCTGTCAGTTTATATGCCACAGTAGAAGATCTGAGAGGATGGCAGGACCTCAGCAGAAAAACGACACATACATCCATGCCTTACCCGGGGCTCGAACTCAGGTCCCTTAGGTCAGTAGCCAAGCGCGCTAACCACTCGGCCATGGGACGGCTTATATCATTAGAGATCACTAAATCTCGAAACTGCAAAACTCTTAGCGAATGTTTCAAGTGATCTGTTTATGGTAGAAATTTCTGTGTATTTTCAGAGGAGCGTGAGAAAAAGCAGCTTTTTAAATTTAAGAACTAAAAGACAAATTTTTTTGTTTTATAATTACTAATAAAATACTACTATGTGCATTTCCCCCATCATACATTAAACAATAAACAAATAACCCCTCAAGAAGCTGCTTGTACAGAAATCTGACAGGAGCCTGTCAATTTAAACGCCATAACAGAAGGTCCATGAGGATGGCAGGACCTCAGCAGAAAACACGAACATCCATAATTAAAACTTTTAAGGAGTGAAGAAGTAGGCAAAGGAAGAACTTCATTCTCTTTGAAAATGAGATTCCCATATGCGCCAGAGGCGATATGCGTTCTTCTAGCTCTTTTACATTTTCAGTACCCTCTGACAGTGGAAATTCGAACTACTGTATAATTGAGAAAATAAATTATTAATATTTATTAGTACCTGTAATGTGCAAGAAAAGTTTTTCATTTATCTTTTAAAGCTGAAACTATTACAATTAGGGTAAACCACTTGACCATTACACTCTATGACCAAAAATTTAAATTTCTGGCAAAAATAGAAGTTTGCAACATTTATTTAAAGATTTGGTATTTTCCAGCTTTTTTCCGCCGCTAGAGGTCGCCTTTCGAGTTTTTATATACCGCCTTTAGCACTCTCTAACACTGGAAATTCCACTGATGGGGATTCGAAAAATATAAATATTAACATTTTTGTGGAAAAAAATTCGTCGACATACGGGATTTGAACCCGCATCTCTCCAGAAACCTGTCAGAGTATTCTAATTTGTTGAACTAACGCCGGCTTTTTTCACAAAATTTTTTATTGATTTATAGACGTTTAAACGTCTACAGGTAACGCTGAGATTATTAAATATTGTTTAAATCATTAATATTTTGTTAGTGCCTGTAAAACAAAATATATATTGTTTCATTTAGCTCTTAAAAAAAATTAATTTTCGCACCCCCTTTTGGCGAAGACGACAAAGCCTTGTTGCCATTGTAAACCTTCTGATCATAACATTCTACTACCAAAAAATTCAGATTTCCAGTGTAAATAGTTTGTAATATTCGTTGGAATTTTAGCATTTTCCATCGCCAGAGGGCGCTATTAAAGCTACTGAAAATTTTCAAAATTGCGAATCGTAATATTTGTTTGACACATATCCAACCAAAAAAGAATTTTCCATTTAGCTCTAAAAGTAAAAAAAAAATATTGTCTATAGACGGACAGACAGGTGAAAAGACAGATGGACAGACAACAGTTAACAGAGAGACGGACAGACAGACGAACAAATACTGGCATAGGCAGACGACAAAGTGAAAACATTAGCTCGTTTTTCAAACGAACCTTAAAAGAAATTATTTGTTGGTTTTCATGTTTGTCACAAATGACTGTAGCCCTCTAATCCGAACGGACACAGATGAAGCTAACCCGGACACATGTACAGCAGACAGCAGCACGGAAGAAAATACACTGATTATTTGTACACCACTCTCAAGTAGCTTGGAAGAAAAGCCCCCCCCCCCCCCCCCCCGAAGTGCCAGTCAACACTCTGCAGCAGACGTAGAATTCACGAGTTCCCTTTCATGTTTTCCTACTGCAGCGAAAATCATCACCTGCTGTGCGGACAGATAGGATGATTTATTGTAAAGACAATATCCCCCCCCCCTATAAAATATTGGTGCTCTAGTAAGAGTAACTCCGTAATAAGTTTATTATTACCTTTGAGGTAAAACACTGGTGACGTGACCAGGATTTTTGTTTTGTTAAAACAAACCTGGAGTGTAAAATGTGTGTAAAAGAATTGGTATTGTTTTTATGTGAGTAAAATTACGGCATTTGGGCTGGTTTTGGCCTAGTACAAATGATGTCATATTGGTTATTGCGGATAGGTGTGAATTTATTGGCCTGTGAAAAGAAAAATTGAAATTTAATATAATAATTAATTTTTATTAATTCTGTAAAGATTTGGTTTTGCTTCGGAGTGTGGTAAGCCGTAAAGAATTAGTAATTTGGATATGTTCAGTATATTTGTAAAGCAAGTTGAATGGTTGTTAAGTTGTATTTTTAGTGGTGTGCTATTGGAATAGTAACATTTACATGTGTAAAGTCGAGTTAGAGGCTCTACAATGGTTTAATATGCAGTGCTACGTTGTAGATATTGATATTTGATGCCTTGATAAGTTTCCCGATGAGTTAATCGGTTAAACGGGGTTAAGAATGAGTGCTAAGAGTATATAATAGTGAAATCATTTGTAGTAAAATTTTGCACGAAAGTGATCACTGCCCAGTAGCTCAATTGGATAGAGCAGCTGACCCACAATCAGCAGGTGTAGGGTTCGGATCCCATCTGTACATATCAGCTTTCTTAATTCACTACCTGCTAGTGTGTCACAATTTTTTTTTTAAAGAAAAGAGTATCGCAGATAATCGATTGTGTTAAGAGTTCAGTGAGTTTTATGTGTGTAATTAAAGTTAAGAATTTTGAGTTAAGTAGCAATTTAGCAGGTTTTGTTTGTGAAGTTAATGAGATATCAAAATTACATTTTGAGATATTAAGTGTTTTACGAGATATTCAGAAGGTTTTGTGGAATATTGGTAGAAAAGTTGAAACATTGAGTAAGAAATATTGTATTAAGTTTTGTATTGAATAAGCGTGTATTTCAGTAGGATTGAGTGATAGTAGATAAAAGTGCATACAATTATGGAAGAGAGCGCGCTGTCAATTCGCACAAAATAAGCACCAGGGTTAGAGAGGTCAGGTATACTCAAGTATTGAGATTAAGTAAATTAGTTAAGCAATGGAAGACAAGAAAAAAGTTTAGAGTTATCACTTTGGGTGTCCATACATTAGTTCAATCGGAGCTGTCACTTTAGTATATGCTAAGATCTTGTTCTTGTTATGTGGAAGAATAATTAAGGTGTTTTAGGAACTATCAGATAAACCGGTATATACAGTTGTCCTTGTGACCTGACCATTTAGCCCATTATGTACAAAAGAAGTCCGCTCATTGGTAAAAAAAAAACTACCCAAGATTCACAGTATTAATCGATTTTTTTCGACCTTATATTAACCGTCCCGTGGCCTAGGCCAGATTAGCGCTCTTGTCCACTGATCACAGGTACCTGGGTTCGAGCCCCTGGTAAGGCATGGATATCTGGGTCTTTCTGCTGAGGTCTCTCCTTCCTCACAGATTTTCTCCATGTTGCATTAAACTGTCAGGCGTCTGTGACAAGCAGCTGCTTGAGGACATATTTGTTTTTTTTTAATACCAATATTGTACCACAAGAGTCGCCTTCAAAAAACAAACCAGATCCTCCCAATGCGTGACGAGAGCATTAACATAAATTATGAATATAGAGGATGGGGAAAGAGAGAGAAAGAAACCGTCTCCTCCTTTATCTTCTGGGTTGTGCTCTCCCGAGGCCAATGCTCCACAAAGGCCAGTTCCCAGCATCGGCAAAGAACGATGAAGATCATTGCGCGTCCCTACCTACGGCCTTCCATAATCACGATTCCCGCAGTGTTAGAGAGTCACTGCGCGTGGCACGGGTAGGCCACGTTCGGCCACAATACAATGATCTACTCTTTTCGCACTCTAAATCGACATGCCCTACTGGAAGAGAATCTTTTTTTTGTACATGATATAAGAGTAGAGTTTTTTTTTTTCTCGTCTTCTCATTTTACTTTTTCTAGAGTTTCTGGGTCTTGGTCAGGGATGGCCTAGCTGTTACTATGCCGGAATTCTGAAGCCATAGTAACAGTCGAGACTGAGAATTTTTTTCGGTGGGTGTTGTTTTAGTTATGAGATGCACTTTTCAGACTGGAAAAGTTAAAATGCTGGGCGATTCCTCTGGTGAAGACCATAGGGAATAAAATTTTATAGTTGTTTTTTAAATCTATTTTAAGTGACGGGCTATAGGGATAAAATTGCATTATTCGAAAGTAAATAATTATTTCATTTATTGAGAGTAAAGTACAAAATTATACACTAACACCACTCAAGACGTCATAAAACAGAGAAATATTTACAATGTGGTTAACATTTTGAGAACATTTAATTACATACATAAAGAAGGTTGAAACTTAAAACATTTTTGATATTTGAAAATATGCGAAGTTGGGGACAACACGACATCAGGAGATAGAGAGTTCCAAACACGACCACACAAGGCATGTGAAGAAATGGTATTTATGGTTTGTTCTAGCATGAGACAATGAATAAGCTGAGGATAATAATATAGTATGAGACCAGGACCTGCGCGAAGCGGGTTCAGCACGTTCCCCGGAACCCGACCCCGCGGAAAAGGTCCCGCGGTCTACGAAAAGCTCATCGTAAAAAACGACGCCATTTTCCTATCTTCAACACAGCAGCTGACACAATGCATCCTCGTTCCTCTAGCTCCACGTGACACCACCAGAGCGAATGTCAGTTATTTTTCCAAGCCCAATAGTAAATCCAATCGCAGAATCCGCTGATCGATGACTAAATAGATCATCATCATCAATTCCTTCAATAGAAAGCGAAATCGGTCGATTTTGATGACGTAATTGAAGATTTTGCGGAGAAAAAGGCGAGAAAAATTATGTAATATTTATAATATACTCGGTGTTCCTATAAGTTGTATTTAGATATGTACCGGACTTTGTACTTATAATAGCGCACAATTTTGGAAATCGGCATCGCAAAAGTTCACGCCGGTCCTCCATGAGACAATAAATAAACTGAGATGACAAAGACAACTATTTAGATTTGAAAGCAAGCAGGTAGATAAGTTTGGGATTTTTTTATCAGATACCGGGTTTTCGGGGATGGGCAGACTCCCCCCGGGTACGTTTCTGATATGCAAAGAAAGGGCGGGGGTTGCTCAGTCGGTAGCGCGCCAGACTCGTAATCTGCAGTTCCCAGGTTCGGGTCCCAGCTGGGTCAGCGTTGAGACTTATCCGCAAAACTCCCCGCCCTGCCCACGGTCAGTATGGGACACCGAAGGCCTTGGAAAGGCCGCCGTCCGTTGGATGGGACGTTAAGCCGTGGCCCCGTGTGCGGAAGAGCCACATGCTACGCACGTTAAACAACACACTGGATGACCTTGACAAGAAGCTATCATCTGCATCCCAACAGCTGTTCCAGTGGGTCCCCTCCCCCAACCTTCTCTGAGCCTTCGGGGTCCTTGTGACCTGGCCATTTAGCCCATTGTGTGCAAAAAAAAGTGCCGCTCAGAGGTAAAACAACCCAACCCAACTTACGCAAAGATGCGAGTTTAGGTTTCGATTTTAAACAAATCCCCTTCACTTCCAACCCGTGAAAAAATTAGATTAACTTCTCAGTACATCTGAGTTCCCTAAACCCCTCCAGCCACGTGATCTCGAGTGCTTTTGATCCTGGTAACCCTGCCTTGCTCGTTACGACCAATAACAACAGCAAGAATAAAGAAGAAGCGGGGACAGTACGCGATCACATCCTCACTGGCACGGTGCAAAAATTGTTCGCAGAAAAAACAACCAATGAGGGCAACGAAACGAGCTCATATGCGGAACTGCGAGTCACGAAGAGAAAGAAAGGCGCGCGCAGTCTGCTCCACAATGTCAGGGTGCGGCCACACAAAAAGAGATTTAAAGTTTCCGCCCTCGAACTGGAGCATTTTTAAACTTCCTACCCTCAAACCGGAACATTTCTCAGTTTTCGAACACCAAACGGGAGTGTGTGCAGTTTGCGCAGGTTCTAGTTTGAGTAGTCAGTTACTTCTCAAACTCTTATTTACCAGTATAAAGAGGTTACTTCGTTTCTGAAAATGGTTCTAACACGCAAGAAAGTTTTTTAAAGTTAAAACTGCAAAATCGCTCTGTGTGTGGCCATAACCTAAGGCTTCTCCACAGTAGCGATCGCCAAGTGTCACGCAGCAGCGCGAGGTCCTGTTAAGATCACGCATCCAGTTTTGCGTCCATCAGTTTGATTTATGACGTCATTAGAAGGGTCATGAACTTCGCTTTGTACAAAAATTAATGGGTTCAGACCAACTTATCGGGGCTTTTTCCCTCCAAACAACAAAATCGTGACGACGCACGTAACTCGATGACTTTTACTTTCTGGTCTTGGGTCCATTTCATTTCGTTGCTAAAATGACGTGACATGTCAATAACACTCTTCGATTCTGTGGGGAAATGTGATGATCTTGTGAAAAGGAAAATTGGTGGGAAAAGATTCTGGCGGAGTAAGATATTTACCAGAAGGCCTAGCGGCGGGGGTGGCTCAGTCGGTAGCGCGCCAGGCTCGTAATCTGTACTTCCCAGGTTCGAGTCACAGCTTGGTCAGCGTTGAAACTTAACCCACGGTCAGTAGGGGACACCGATGGGCTTGGAAAGGTTGCCTTCCGTCGGATGGGACGTCAAGCCGTGGCCTCGTGTGCGGGAGACATATCCTGCGCAGGGTAATGAACACACTGGATGGCCTTGACGGGAGGCTATCATTTGTCTCCTAACAGCTGTTCCAGTGGGTCCCCACCCCCAACCTTCTTTGAACCTTCGGGGTCCATGTGACCTGGCCATTTAGCCCATTGTGTGCAAAAATTTGCCGCTCAACCCAACCAGAAGGCCTGCTATATGTATAGTTGCTGTTTTGTTGTTGTTATGAGTGGAATTGCAAAATGTGTTGAGTTGGATTAGAAGTTTGCCTCCGTGCCTCAAAGGTTCTGAGCTGCTTTTTTTTTTTGCACACAGTGGGCTAAACGACGAGGTCACAAGGACTCAGAGAATTTTGGGGCAGTCAATCCACTGGACTGCTGTAGGGGACATATAAAAGCCTCACATCAAAGCCATCCAGCGTGTTCTTTAACGTGAACAGGCTATGTTTCTTCTGCACACAGAACCACGGCTTAATTTCGCATTAGTCGGAAGGCGGCTTTCCCAAGATCAGCACTGTCCCCGGCGAAATGGGGATTTGCGAAGAAAATTCGCAACACTGACAAAATTGGTTGGGTTGATTTATCTCTGAGCAGGACTTTTTTTGCACACAATGGGCTAAAAGGCCAAATCACAAGGACTTCGAAACTCAGAGAAGAATAGGGACCCATTGGAACAGCTGTTGAGAGACAGATAGTAGCCTCCCGTCAAGGCCATCCAGCGTGTTCTTTAACGTACACAGGGTACGACTCTGCCTCACACGGAGGCGCGACTTAATGCCCCATCCGATGGAGGCGATCTTTCAAAACCCGTCGATGTCCCCTACTGACAGAGGGCAGGGCAGGGAGTTTTGCGGAGATAAATCTCAACGCTGGCCCAGCTGGGACTCGAACCTGGGAATTGCAGATTACGAGCCTGGCGCGCTACCGACTGAGCCACCCCGCCCCGACATAATTGGGACTCGAACCTGGGAATATCAGATTGAGTGCCTGGAGCGCTACCGACTGAGCCAATACCTGCCCCAGAGAAATTTTATAGTATCCGTATGAACTAGGACAGCGATCTCAAGCACTTATGATCTATTATAACCACGGTACCAAACTGGTGTTTACAAGTTAATGACTAGGATGATTTCACGCCAATCGTGGGGTGGAGTCTATTTGACAACAATCAAACCGTTACACTATGTGCAGAATCACATAATTAGATGCATGATGAAACTAAGAAAATTTGAAAGCGTTGCAAATGTATACAATGAATTAGGTATTTTACAAATAAGGAAATTATATGTATTTCAGGTACTGAAATATATAAGGGTGAATTTTAATATTCAAACTTTACGGACATTTGAAAAGAATACCCAACTGTCAAAAAACCTTTTCTTACTTGATTTAAAAGCGAACAAGACTATTGTTGAAAAACATTATGTTTATTTGGCGCCAAAGTTTTTTGCTTACATCAAAGGAATAAGAAATGATAACTTTTTCTATAAGGACTTAAGAAAATGGATTTTGAATGTGGTAAATATTGAGACTATGTTTTAGAAATAAAAGAGATTTAAATGTAATAAAATTTCATTTGACGCAGAGTTGCCCTTAAGGTGTTCAACTGAACCACTTACTAACGCACAGTTTCAATATAGATTTTTATATTTTTTCTGTTTTCTACCCAGTAAAGTTTTTTTATTTCATTTATTCTTAATGACAATTTTCAAACTTAGAAATTAGCTAAATATTAATTAGATTTTTTGATCAAGCTAACGAAATGTGAGGAAATGAGAAACTGAAGCATGTTGCCCTTTCATTTTTATTACAACATAACTGTTAAATTTCTTCCACAAGTGAGTTTTTACTCTCGTGGAAGACTCAACATTTTTTCTCAGACTTTTACTGAAAAATGTAGGTAAAATTATAAAACACTAATGAAATATAATATTAAAATTTTCCATATTTATGGTATGAATAAATATATGATTTTTATTGTACAAACTATGTATGAAGAAGAATATATATTAGAAAATGTAATACTTTAAAATTGTGTATCTGAGAAATACAACATTATATATATTTCATTATAACTTCAGTTCTAAGGTAAAAAACATGTAAATGTAAAGTACTGCATATTCTGAGAATAAATTATCTATCTATCTATCTATATGGAGAAAACGGTCACGTTAAATCGAAACTAAAGCTGCTACAAATAATGGTTTGGTATTGGAAATACGTAATTATGTAATTGAATTAATAAAACAACAATTTAAGTTGCGTTGTTTTACCTCTGAGCGGCACTTTTTTGCACACAGTGGGCTAGATGGCCAAGTCACAAGAATCCCGAGGGCTCAGAGTAGGTTGGGGGAAGGGGACCCACTAGACAGCTGTTATGTAGACTTCTGTCAAGGCCATCTAGAGTATTCTTTAACGCGTACATGATATGACTCTACCGCACACTGAACCACGGCTTAACGTCCCATCCGACGGACGGCGGACTTTCCAAGGCAACAGGTATCCTTTACTGACCGAAGGTGGAACTCGAACATGGGAACTAGCAGCGCCCGCCCCAACCATTTAATTTATAACGTTTTGCTTGTTAATGCTTACAATAAAATGCGGCCTGCCATTTATTACCTGAAAATGAAATGCAATCAATCATATATTGAGATTGGGTTGGGTTGTTTTACCTCTGAGCGGCACTTTTTTGCACACCATGGGCTAAATGGCCAGGTCACATGGACCCCGAAGGCTCAGAGAAGGTTGGGGGAGGGGACCCACTGGAACAGCTGTTGGGAAACAGATGGTAGCCTCCCGTCAAGGCCATCCAGCGTGTTCTTTAACGTGCACAGGGTATGGCTCTCCCGCACACGGGGCCACGGCTTAACGTCCCATCCGACGGACGGCGGCCTTTCCAAGCCCAACGGTGTACCCTACTGACCGTGGGCAGGGCGGGGAATATTGCGGAGATAAATCTCAACGCTCACCCAGCTGGGACTCGAACCTGGGAACTCAGATTACGAGCCTGGCGCGCTACCGACTGAGCTACCCCCGCCCCATATATATTGAGAAGTATTTGATTTGGCCCCTATATGATTTGAGACTCCTAAACTAGGAGAAGCTTCTAAGATTATCTGTACTCTATGAAACATATCATAAAAAAAACATGATTTCCATGCTAAATGTGAATAAAAAACACACCGTCGTTTCTTCTGACGAAAAAAATTGCAAAACGCAAAAAAAAAAACACGAAAACAAAAATTTTCTTACGAAACTCTGAAGGAAACTAAATCACAGATGATAGGATTCGTGTTTTAAATGCGATCACAACACGACGCCAACGGCTTGCACCAGAAAAAAAAACGAAAAGAAAAAATGAGGAAGAGATAAAAAAAAAAGTAAAAAGGGGACGGAGTTGGCCTCCCAGTAGAAAGGAGGACGGGCTTTGTCCTAAAGTGGGGTCTTTCCCAGATATATGGAGTTCGTAAGGAGGAAGTTCGTTGCTGTCAGAGCCTTTCCAGCAATTGCTTTATTGGAAGATCGTCTTTGAGAAGGGATGTCAGAACCGATTCCTCTGGTGAAGACCAGGGAGAGTTCGGAAGAAGGGAAGGGGGACTTAATCTCCCAAGGGATCGGGGTCGGTCCCCCTGACAGGATAACTTGAAAATGAGTTTGTGCTAACCACTCCTCGACGTGGAGAAAAGAAATGAATGCCGTAGAGAGAAAATATGCAGAGTAGAATCGATCCGGACCTAACGGTTCGACGACTGAGGGGGTTGTTAAAGGGGCACGGGAGAGGGGGGGGGAAGAACACTTCCGCATCTGAATGAGTAAAGATCAGCGTGATGTGAGTTGAGTTAATGGCCGAGATGATCGTAAAGGCAGAGAGATCAAGTAGGGAGGCATTATGGGAAGTCCCGAAGAAGTCACGATTCTCTTCAGAATTCTATGTTTTAGTTTTGTACAGTTTGTTTCTAGAAGGGCAGTGAAAGAGAATCACTTGTATGCTTAGAGCTTTCATGCAATCAAGGACATCGATTTAAGTAAACAGCTAAATTAGGCGCGAAATTAAACCGGAATGGCGAGGAAAAAAATATTGCAAGAGTTTTTCCGTTTTACGGAGAGTAGAATCTTTTTATCAAAGTCGCATTTATATATCTCAGAGACTGTTTTCCCTATAATCAGTATTCGTAAGGAAAATTTGATTCCCAGGGTTGGTTGGTTTTATCTCTGAGTGGCATTTTTGTATATGCAATGGGTTGGGTTGTTTAACCTCTGAGCTGCACATTTTTGCACACCATGGGTTGGGTTTGGGTTGTTTTACCTCTGAGCGGCACTTTTTTGCACACCATGGGCTAAATGGCCAGGTCACATGGACCCCGAAGGCTCAGAGAAGGTTAGGGGAGGGGACCCACTGGAAAAGCTGTTGGGAGACAGATGGTAGCTTTCCGTCAAGGCCATACATCTTCATCATCATCATCATCCTCAAGCAGCCATGGGCTACGGAGGTCCAACCAGACCATGCAATTTAGTTCTCCAAGCAAGTCTATCCTGAGCTACATCTACTGCATCTGGCCACTGCCCACCAATTCTAACAAGGTCCTGTTTGACATTGTCTGCCCACCGCATCCTAGGTCTCCCCTTCTTTCTGAGGCCTTTAGGCACACTGTTCATAACCCTATTCGCCAATCTATAATTATCCATACGGGCAACATAGCCAAACCAACGGAGTCTCTCTATGCACAATATGCTGCTTAAAGGAGGTTGCAAACTCCTTTGCCTAACCTCATCATTAGTTACAAAGTTGAACCACGTAATGCCCAAGATACTGCGTAAGCATCTGGAATCAAAAGCATCTAGTTTCCTGTTATCTTCCTGTTATCATGTTTACAAAGTGTCCAAGTTTCACTACCATAACTAACCCTAGAAAGAACCAAACTATTATACAGTCTAATTTTAGTCTTTAGGTGTATATGCCTATTTCTCCACACTCTCCATAGAATCTTAAAAGTCCCGGCAGCAATCCCTATTCGTCTGTTAATCTCATGCCGCACATCACCATTATCTGTTACATAGCTCCCAAGATAATTAAACTGTGACACCTGCTCAAGACTGCAAGCATTCAGATTAACTGAATCACAGCCTGCCTGACCAAATTTCATCACTTTAGTTTCTCTCTGTTTATAACCAAACCTATTCTACTACCAGTCTCATCAACAGCTCGAATGAAAGAGTTCATCTCATCAACATCATTTGCCAAAAGGACTAAACCATCAGCATAATCTAAATCAGAAATTTTCGTATCTCCAGTCCATTTAAGGCCAAAATCTTTCCCTTGAAGTGAATTTCGCATAACATAATCAATAACCAAGCTAAAGAGAAAAGGAGACAAAATGCACCCTTGTCGAACACCAGTACCATACAACGTATTCTTTAACGTGCACAGGGTATGGCTTCTTTCCAAGGCCATCGGTGTCACTACTGACCGTGGGCAGGGCAGGGATTTTTGCGTCCCCTACTGACGTGGTGGTCTTTCCAAGGCCATCGGTGTCCCCTACTGACCATGGGCAGGGCAGGTAATTTTGCGGAGATTAATCTCAGCGCTAACTCAGCTGGGACTTGAACCTGGGAACTGCAGATTACGAGCCTGGCGCGCTACCGACTGAGTCACCCCGGCCCCCATATACAATGGGCTAAATGACTAGATCAAAAGGAACCCCAGTGGCTCAGAGAAGGCTGAGAGAACAAGACCCACTAAACAGCTGTTAGCACACAGATGGTCGTCTCCCTTCGAGGCCATCCAACGTGTTCTTTAACGTGCACAGAGTATGGCTCTTTCTCACACGGGGCCACAGCTTAATGTCCCATCCGACGGACGGGGGAATTTCTAAATCCTTCGATGTCCCCTTTCTCACCGAGGTCAGGGTAGAGGTTAATAAAAATAAATAAATAAATACCCCCTCAAGCAGCTGCTTGCCACAGAGGTCTGACAGGAGCCTGTCAGTTTATATGCCATAGTAGAAGGTCTGAGAGGATGGCAGGACCTCAGCAGAAAAACGACACATACAGCCATGCCTTACCCGGGGCTTGAACCCAGGTTAGCGGAAATAAATCTCACCACTAGCAATGATGTGACTCGGACCGGGAACTGGATATTACGAACCTGATGCGTTATCGCTTGAGTCAACCCCCGACCTGAAGTTTGGACAAGAGGTCCACTAGCCAGCTGCTATGAGACAGATGGAAGCTGCCCCATCATGACTTCCTCCCTTTTCTTTAACTTGAACAGACTTTGACTCTCTTATACATGGCTTAACATTCCATCTTACGGAATGCGCCATTTCCATTCCAATAGTTTCCACATTAACTATAGAACAAGGTTTATTTGGGGCGGGGGTGGCTCAGTAGGTAGCTCGCCAGGCTCGTAATCTGTAGTTCCCAGGTTCAAGTCCCAGCTGGGTCAGCGTTGAGATTTATCTCCGCAAAATTCCCCGCCCTGCCCACGGTCAGTAGGGGACACCGATGGGCTAGGAAAGGCCGCCGTCCGTCGGATGGGACGTTAAACCGTGGCCCCGTGTGCGGGAGAGCCATACCCTGTGCACGTTAAAGAACACACTGGATGGCCTAGACGGGAGGCTACCATCTGTCTCCCAACAGCTGTTCCAGTGGGTCCCCTCCCCCAACCTTCTCTGAGCCTTCGGAGTCCATGTGATCTGGTCATTTAGCCCATGGTGTGCAAAAAAGTGCCGCTCAGAGGTAAAACAACCCAACAAGGTTTGTCGAACCTGGGAACATCCAATTACGAGCCTCGCACTTTATGTCCACTGAACCAATCTCTTGACTTCGTGTTACGTGGAAATCGAAGTTCGTATCCTACACGGCAAAAAAAAACATTTTTTCGCTAAATTAAAAAATATATAGCTGTTGAATTGAAACTATTTCTCGAAAGTTTTTCGTATATTTTAATGAACAATTTTATGCAGATAACTTTGCTTTTGAAAATATTGTAACTATTGCTGATGTTGAATCGTATTTGTATATTGGCTATAATTAGCTGCCCTGCAAATCTGTCTCATTTTCAAAACGGATATTATACAGTACAGCATTCAAGTTTTTTGTTTTAAGAGATGAATGAAACCTTTTTGAGATAGATGAATACTAATGAGATATTGCAATTCGGATATTCACAATCCTCATCGTTAAAGTTGCTGGGTGGGGGTGGCTCAGTCGATAGCACGCCAGGCTCGTAATCTGTCAATTCCCGGGTTCGAATCCCAGCTGGGTCAGCGTTGAGATTTATCTCCGCAAAATTCCCCGCCCTCGGTCAGTAGGGGACACCGATGGACTTGGAAAGGCCGACGGATGAGACGTTAAGCCGTGGCCCCGTGTGCGGGAGAGCCATACCCTGTGCACGTTAAAGAACACGCTGGATGGCCTTGACAGGAGGATACCATCTGTCTCCCAACAGCTGTTCCAGTGGGTACCCTCCCCCAACCTTCTCTGAGCCTTCGGGGTTCTTGCGACCTGGCCATTTAGCCCATGCTGTGAAAGAAAAGTGCCGCTCAGAGGTAAAACAACTCAACACAAAAAGTTAAGAGTTGCTAAAGATTGCAAAGAAAAAAAAATGGTTAACCTTTAAATAAATATTTAAACAGTGTATTTACATCAGAAACTAGAAATCTATATATGACAGAATGTAAGTGATCTATGAGTTTGCATCTTCCAATAGTTTTAATTTCCGCTGTTAGAGAGGCAAAAACCTGAAACGTAGAAACTGTTTCTCTTTGGAATCAAGCATTCCATGTTCACTAGAAATGAATATGGATCTTTCCAGTTTTAAACAAGTTTTCGCTATAGAAGTCCCTTTTGCCCAACTGGAGCTCTCTTGTTCACGCTGCGAACCATTCAACTTCTAGTTAAACAAAAAAAGCCCAGAGTAAGGAAACTTTTTCCCTCCAGAATGTTCCGATCTGCCGTAATCGTCCAGGTACTCGAAAGAAACGACAAAAGCAGTTAACGGCAGCTGCCAATCGAACCAGAAGAACGTCAACTTATCCCACCTGGCAAACGACGAGGACTCGTCTAAAAACCTAATCGCATTTTGCTTCCACAAATAGTAACTCAAGGGACCAGCATCTTAAAGGGCGATCGTAGAGCTTGAAGTTTTAAACTGTCTCAACGGTCAGGTTTGACATCCTCTATTATAGCGCACGCCTGATATATTGTTAGGGGTCTTGTTAATTTATGGCCGCTTTGTTGCCACAGTGGGAAGCCCCCCTCTGTTCACATTGTGCGCTCCTCTCAAAAAATTGCTGTCCAAGAGGAGGAGGCTTTTTTAGTAGGAACCTCAGTTGCAACCGCCACTTCGATGACACGGATATTTATTTCCTCCTTTTGTACTCATTCGGTAAGTTATTGCTTCCTAGGCAGTTCCCTTCTGAGTCACAGACGACGGCTGCAAGTGTATTTAGGTTCACTTCTTTTCTTTCGATAGTCCTGCTTCCGCTAACAGTTCAAGGGGATCGCCCTAATTCGTGTAAAGCAAGAGTGCGAAAGATATTACCGTGTTTTCAGATTAACCGTTGATTTTTGATCTATAGGATCATGAGAACAACTCCCAAAAGTCATGATACTTGACCACTTTGATTTCTATCTGGTGGGTTGGGTTATTTTACCTCTGAGCGGCACTTTTTTGCACACCATGGGCTAAATGGCCAGGTCACATGGACCCCGAAGGCTCAGAGAAGGTTGGGGGAGGGGACCCACTGGAACAGCTGTTGGGAGACAGATGGTAGCCTCCCGTCAAGGCCATCCAGCGTGTTCTTTAACGTGCACAGGGTATGGCTCTCCCACACACGGGGCCACGGCTTAACGTCCCATCCGACGGACGGCGGCCTTTCCAAGCCCATCGGTGTCCCCTACTGACCGTGGGCAGGGGGGGGGGGGAATTTTGAGGAGATAAATCTCAACACTGACCCAGCTGGGACTCGAACCTGGGAACTACAGATTACGAGCCTGGCGCGCTACCGACTGAGCCACCCCCGCCCCTTCTATCTGGTAGAATGAATGACATATGAGAGTGTTGCCTTAAAGCAGGCATGTCAAACTCGTTAACCACCGAGGGCCATATTAAGTATTATATATCAAATCGCGGGCCGCAAAACAAAAAAAAACAAATGGAATGATCATGAAATGATCGGGCATTTCATGATATGAGCAATTCTACGATCTGGCGGGCCGCGTGTTTGACATGCCTGCCTTAAACTAACGTTTTCCACTCGTTATAAGCTTAAAGAGAACTTACTTAAGAATTTTAATCTAGAATTATTGACTATATATTTTATACGTATTAAAACAGAAGTAAGTCCGTCCCGTGGCCGAGTGGTTAGCACGCTTGGCTACTGATCTAAAGGACCTGGGTTCAAACCCCGGATAAGGCATGGATGTATGTGTCGTTTTCTGCTGAGGTCCTGCCATCCTCTCAGACCTTCTACTTTGGCTTATAAACTGACAGGCTCCTGTCAGACCTCTGTGGTAAGCAGCTGCTTGAGGGGGTATTTATTTTTTATATTATATGGATGATATTAAAGAGTTTTTAGATTAACTGCTTATTTTTTTATCTACATCAGGGCTACTCAAATGGACCGAAAAGGAAAATTTGTGTCCAATGGGAAAATAAACTTTTAAAAGTCGGATTTTTAGTGCTATGTCTCGCTGGTTCTGTTCATCGTGAGCAGGGTTTCCCACCGGACAGGAAAGGTAAAATAATATATATGTGAAATAAGATTTTATAGTCATTTTAATCCATTTTTTAGTGTTGGAAATAAATTATGTCGCTAATATAAGACGATACCGGATTTCCTAGTTTCTAGGGTTGGGTTGGGTTGTTTTACCTCTGAGCGGCACTTTTTTGCACACCATGGGCTAAATGGTCAGGTCACATGGACACCGAAGGCTCAGAGAAGGTTGGGGGAGGGGACCCACTGGAACAGCTGTTGGGAGACAGATGGTAGCCTCCCGTCAAGGCCATCCAGCGTGTTCTTTAACGTGCACAGGGTATGGCTCTCTCGCACACGGGGCCACGGCTTAACGTCTCATCCGACGGACGGCGGCCTTTCCAAGCCCATCGGTGTCCCCTACTGACCGTGGGCAGGGCGGAGAATTTTGCGGAGATAAATCTCAACGCTGACCCAGCTGGGACTCGAACCTGGGAACTACAGATTATGACCCTGGCGCGCTACCGACTGAGCCACCCCCGCCCCTAGTTTCTAGGGAGGGACGTACCTGGGGGAGGGGGTAGGATACCAGTCCTCTTTGTGCGGGAATTGTGAAAATAGTTTAATGAATTATAAGTAGATCAGGAAGATGTATTAAAGAGAATTTAGTGTTACCAGAGTGATAAGATCTGTGTAGAAGCGATAACGTTAATCAAACTTTGAGGAATATCAGCAAAGTATCTGTATCATTGATTATATTTCTTTAAAATTATTATGAATTATGTAATTTCATTGCCTTAGTTATTAAATCAGTTTATTTTACACACACCGGTCACTGAATTAAAAACCTTTATGCAGATGTGCATAAATGTCACTTGTACAGCGTCGTCTAGTAATCTCCGTCGTCTGAGAAGGCTTATACGGAGAAACAGGACTTCCTGTGTGCAGCAATTGACCGAAGCATTCAATGAAGGCTGTTCTCGATCCATATCTCAGCGAACTATGAGCAGGGAATTGAAAGGGGCGGGGGTGGCTCAGTCGGTAGCGCGCCAGGCTCGTAATCTGTAGTTCCCAGGTTCGAGCCCCAGCTGGGTCAGCGTTGAGATTTATCTCCGCAACGGCCTGCCCACGGTATTCCCAGCCCTGCCCACGGTCAGTAGGGGACACCGATGGGCTTGGAAAGGCCGCCGTCCGTCGGATGGGACGTTAAGTCGTGGCCCCGTGTGCGGGAGAGCCATACCCTGTGCACGTTAAAGAACACACTGGATGGCCTTGACGGGAGGCTACCATCTGTCTCCCAACAGCTGTTCCAGTGGGTCCCCTCCTCCAACCTTCTCTGAGCCTTCGGGGTCCATGTGACCTGGCCATTTAGCCCATGGTGTGCAAAAAAGTGCCGCTCAGAGGTAAAACAACCCAACCCAGGGAATTGAAGAGAATCGGCATTAGCAGTCGCATACCTATACGAAAGCCACTAATTTCTGCGAAGAACCGGAAAGTTCGTCCAGTGGTGTCAGGAACACCATGACTGGACACTGAAAGACTGGAAAAAGTCATGTGGTCCGACGAGTCACGGTACACCTTGTTCTGTACCGATGGTAGGAAGAGAGTTTCGAGAGAGCACCATGAAGCAATGGACCCAGCTTGCCTTGTAAACACAACTCAAGGTCTGGAGTGGTGTCATGTTGCGTGCGGCACGTTCTGTTGGTACGGAACAGGTCCCTTTATATTGCTGGAAGGTCGGGTGTCCTCCAAGGATTATCTGAACATTGTTGCCGATCAAGTCCATCCTGAAATGTTGACTTTTATCCAGCAGGTGACGGCTGTTTCATGGGCATGCAAAATGTGTTCAAAATGCATCATGCAAAATGTGTTCAAAATGCATCATGCAAAATGTGTTCAGCAGTGGTTCAGCGAACAATGACAGCGACTTCCACCATCTTCCCTGGCCACCACAAAGCCCAGATCTGAACCCCATTGAGAATATATGGGACATGTTAGAAAAACAGATCCGGGAGGAAAGTCCTCTTCCGTCAAATCTGAACCAGTTAAAGAATTTTCTGGTTAATTCCTGGTATGCTGCAGATGTAAAGGCACTCCAACACCTTGTGGAATCTTAGCCAAACCGAATACGTGCTGCAATTCTGGCTAAAGGATGTCCTACTAGATAGTGAATAAAGGTTTCTAATTCAGTGGACGGTGTGTGTAGCTTGCTTATGTATTTTGAATTCACGCTTAGTTAATTAATATTCAAATACAACTAAAAATTTGCAACAATTGGTGTCAGGAGTGCGATTATTTTGAACGCCTTTCACGAGAAATATGGAAGAATTAGTAAGACTTGTGACAGATATGAGGGCTGAAATAGCTACTCTAAATGATGATTTGAAAGTTGAAATCACTGCTTAAAGGGTAATATTAGTGATATATGTACTCTAAATGATGATTTGAAAGTTGAAATCACTGCTTAAAGGGTAATATTAGTGATATATGCACTCCAAATGATAATTTGACTGCTGAGAATAATGCTATGAGGAATGAAATGGCTACTCAAAAGAATGAGATCAGTGAAGTAACTGATCAGTGTAAAGAGATAAAGAACGAACTCAGCAGACAGTATGATAATTTAAAGTAGTGGTAAATTTTTTTGGGAGCCATAAGAGCTCAAAAATCGCTAGATCTAGTAACAAAGTCGCTAAGTTGTCAACAAGCTACTGATTTGTTAAATTATGTCATTTTTTGTGTTTATCGATATATGTAATTTATGAATGCAAAATTTAATGTCTATATATAGATGTTTTATTTTATTCTCATTGTTATATTATAACTATAGTTTTATCTATCCCTACAAAAGGTACGCCAGTTACATACACATTTCCAGGGGGTACGTGAAGCATAAAAGGTTGAGAACCACTGGTTTAAAGGATGAAATTGATGGTGTAAATAATGAAATTGATGATATAAAGTGTAATGTGGTTAAGTGTAATAACACTAATGTTAATGATAATACTGTGCTTACCCATATTGCAAGAGCAACAACCAAACCTTCCCCATATGATAGTCCAGTGGATCTCAACCTTTTATGTTTCATTGCTAGCCAACCATACCGAATATGTTTGCGCTTATCTCGATGACATCGCTGTTTACTGAAGACCTGGTTGGGTTGTTTTACCTCTAAGCGGCACTTTTTTGCACACCATGGGCTAAATGGCCAGGTCACATGGACCCCGAAGGCTCAGAGAAGGTTGGGGGGAGGGGACCCACTGGAACAGCTGTTGGGAGACAGATGGTAACCTCCCGTCAAGGCCATCCAGCGTGTTCTTTAACGTGCACAGGGTATGGCTCTCCCGCACACGGGGCCACGGCTTAACGTCCCATCCGACGGACGGCGACCTTTCCAAACCCATCGGTGTCCCCTACTGACCGTGGGCAGGGCGGGGAATTTTGCAGAGATAAATCTCAACGCTGACGCAGCTGGGACTCGAACCTGGGAACTACAGATTACGAGCCTGGCGCGCTACCGACTGAGCCACCCCCGCCCCACTGAAGACCTGGAAGGAGCACAAGGATCGTCTGAGCAGAATATTAAAATAAATCGATGACGCTGGCTTTGTAGTTAATTTAGGTAAATGTATGTTTGGAGAAACTAAAGTCAGGTATTTAGGACACATAGTGGGTTCAGGGACTCATGCTACTGACCCAGCCAAACTTGAGGCAATTCAGAAATTGGCCAGTCCAAGGACAAAAAAGGAGCAGAGAAGTGTACTGGTGCTCTGTGGTTACTATATAAATTATATGCTATTTAGTTTGCGAACTAAAGATGAAAGTGGATTGCTTCGAAAGAACTAATAGTTGGAGAACTGAAAACACTGCCATCTATCGTCTGTAACAGGAATTACTGAACTAGAAAATGTTTAATGCGATGGAAGGTGAACTAGCTCACTTTGGTCTTTGTCAGTGAATTGTAAAATTAAAATGTAGCAGTGTAATGGTGTGAGAAATGTTGATTCCCATCGAATGACATCTGAATGCCATGGCGTATTTGAACATCATTGCTGACCAAGTTCATCCCTTCATGGCTACAGTTTGTCCTCATTATGTTAGACACTTTGAGCATGAAAATGCACTGCTCACAAGGCACATATTATTACCAAATGGTTCCAGGAACATGCCAACCAGAGCCGGATTTAAACTCTATGAGGCCCTAGACACACATTAAATTCGAGCTAAACGTTTTGAGGCCCTAAGCGCACATTAGTTCGAGGCCTCCTTATTAAACTTTTTGAGGCCCTAGGCACACATTAAATTCGAGCTAAACGTTTTGAGGCCCAAGTGCACATTAGTTCGAGGCCTCCTTACTAAACCTTTTGAGGCCCTAGGCACGCATTAGATTCGAGACCCTTACTTAGGCTTATTGCAATATTTGGTGTTTGGTTCAAGAAAAATATTTTAAAAAAATTATTTAAAGAATTGTAGAAAAATATTTAAAAAAATTATTTAAAGAATTGTGGAAAAATAATCACAAAAATATAACTCAATCCCAGTAAACAAAAGTACAGACATTACTAGGATTTATTAAAATATTTTACTAATTATTAAGCAGTTTACTACCAAATTACAATATTGAACATTTCTTGATAAGCATTTAATTAAAAACTTTTCGATAAAAAATCACCAAAGTGTTTTATTGCGAGCTTTCTCTTTGGAGAAACAATTAATTAAATCGTCACAATTTAAAGAATCTGTCAATTCATATTCAATAAACGTTAAAGATAAATTCCACATTTCAGTTTGCGCCAGTGAATTTCGTGATTAAAAATAAGTATTTTATTTTGCAACTATCCTAAACTGTTTTATATATTGGTGTTTGTGAGGAGTAAGGTTTTAAAATGTGGCCCCATAGAGAGTGAGGCACCAGCTTACGCCTAATGCAATGGTAAATGCGACCCTGATGCCAACTACTTTCTTTTGCTTCATTGGCCTGCAAAATCCTCAGATCTAAACTCTATCCAGCATCTTTGGGATGAGGTGTTAACGGCTGTTGCAGGGAGACTGTGCTGCCATCCAATTTGCAACTGTGTGACACAATCATTTTCGCATGGTATGACATTCCTAAACAGATATGACTTGGGCTCAAATTCCATCGAGCTAATTTTATAATTATTGAGCTCGAAACACTTGTGAGTTTATTGGATGCTTGGTGTAGTCAGCCTGTCCAAGGTCAAGAATGGAAAAAAATATTTATTTTATTTTCCTAATTGTAGTACCATTTTGAATATTTATTACACTTTCCCAACTGGGGAAAAAGCAAATGGCAGCTATCATTGTAAACTTCGCAACTGCCACAGTTTACCACTTGAATAGGAAGTTTCTAGATGAAACTTTAAAATATTTATTTAAATTTGTTCCGCTTTCTAAATTTTTCGACATCAATTAAAGCAAATTTAAATTAATATAAATGTTGGCAAACACGGAGAGTTTTTTTTTATTAGTACTTATTTAACCGAAAATAATTTTTTTATAATTTTTTAAAAATCAGTTAAACTTTACAAAGAAATTTATTTTTATAAGTTGGCAACACTATAAAACAACTATAGATAGTGCAATCGATGTATCGATTGTTTTCCAAAAAATAGATGACTATCGACTGTAAAAAAAAATTTGATAGTTCGCATCATTAGTGATCAGCGAGACGGCCTCAGCAAAACATAATGATCTCTGCCAGCTGCCCTCAAAAACACACATATCTTTCAAACACACGAACTAATGCCTCTTATTGGATTTACTCTGAAGGACTAATTAAATAATCCTGCATCCTAGAACGTCATCTTCATTAAGAGAGTAATAATGTTTAAACGAACCGAATTTTAATATATTATTCGCGTGTATATAATGAATGGTAGATTCTCTGCTATTGATATAGTAGAGAATACATTGACTACATTGACTACTACTGGGTTTATAAGGCCACTATATATCTTTATATAATACCATATATATGTTACCAATGGATCAATAGTGCTAATGCAGTAAAATGATGCAGATGGTAAAAAAGTATATTCTTATTAATCATATTATCATATAAATTGGGTTTTACACAAAACATACCAACATATATTAACTAAATACAACAACATGGCATAAAAACAAGGAACTCTTGGAATTAAATGAATGATTCGTGTAAATCAATCATTCATGAATACCTAACTTGAATATTAATGTTTCTTTTTTCCAACGAAAACATCATCATCATCAAGGTTCAAGGTGTTGTAAATATGGTGAATCATCATCAAATTGAGACAGTAACGTGCGCCATCTATCGACCGTAACGTGCACTAACTCTCGGTATTCTATCAACACAATATTGCATAAAAAATAACGTTTACCATCGAAGGGAATTGAGTCAATAAGGAAAGCTCTAGCCCTATTCCTGACTATTTACCTGCAGAAATCATCCATAATTCGTATTAAAAATTCATAAATTAAATAATTCATATTCCTGAGCATTAAGTTCCTGCAGATTCCACGTAGAAGTTCTTTGTCTCCGTTGCTAAGTCGGTTAGCTGCCTACTTTGTTGAAAGCATCAGGATCTGGCTACGAAATTTCTTTGTTGAATACCTCACGATTCCTGCTACGGAGTGTTTGAATTTTCTCTACTGCCGA
This sequence comes from Ryuthela nishihirai, assembly GCA_038380435.1. NCBI lineage: Eukaryota > Metazoa > Arthropoda > Arachnida > Araneae > Heptathelidae > Ryuthela > Ryuthela nishihirai. Next base: position 36,075,322 of record JAWZYU010000015.1, read on the forward strand.
TGGAATAAAAACTGTTGCAGTGTCCGTATTGGATCTTTTCGTTTAAAGAGAAAATTTACAATTAGTACTCAAAAACCATTTTTGTTAATGAAATCACATTTTGTAAAATAGCTAGAAGCTCTGTTTAATAAGAATATTTTAATATTTTGAATATTTCTGCAATATTTAATATAATATCATAAATTGAGATTTATGTGTCAATGCACGATATCAAGTTTTCTATAAATATTTACTATACAATTTTCAATAAATTTCATATGAGTTTTTACTTGTATAAACTGTCAACAGATGGCAGCAGGCACTTCTCGTACCAACCATAAAAGAAAACTACATTATTAGCAGAAACCTATATTCATCGATATACTCCAGGGAGCACAAAACTGTAACATACATTGATTTATTCACAAGAATAAAAGTATTAATTTACATACTAATTTTAAAGATTCTACAATTTTAATCAAAATACACTACTATTGTTTTGTAACTATCGTAAAGTGCATTTATGAAAGGGATAAAATACTCATTGAATAACTTTAGGGTCAGCTACCACTGTATGCAAATAGCGTTGGGTGTTGTTAGACAGTTTGAAACACTAATTTAATCGCATTAAACATTTCAAGAGTAAGGCAAACCATATCTGCAGCTGGCTAAAATGACTGCAGTGTACTTGCGCAGATCGTCCCTTACAGTTTCTACCCACTAATTTACATGGGGCCTCGACTGCTTCCAGAGTGGGCCCCTTTAACAATATTGAGTGCAATAACTTTCGAGTGCGCCATTTTGAGTTGAATTTGAAGTCGCACACAGAAAAAGTTCTAAGTTCGAAAATTAAACCAAAGAAAAGAATTTCTCTAAGTTTGTTACAAATGAAGACATTAATTTACATGAAACACTATTCAGAAATTATTAGATTTTCTTCTCTTTGTTGCTATCTCAGGCCAAGGTCAACGTGGTTGACCTTGGCCTGAGTTACCATTACCTTTATGGACAACAGTTTTTCATTCGTACTGACCATGCTGATCTTTGTTCACTGCTAAACTTAAAAATTCCTGAAGGACAAATTGCCAGGTGGATACAGCGGTTGCAAGAGTACGATTTTTTCATTGAGCATTGTAGTGGCAAGCTACACAGGAATTGCAGTGCACTTTCTAGACCTCCGTGCATTCAAAATTGCAAGAATTGCTGTAATGCAGAGTTGAGATATGTCATTCACGAAATAATGTCCATTATACAGTTGACTTCAATACAAGAAAGCTGTGATACACCTGACATCTGGAGTCAGTTTAGAAATCAGAAAAGCTCCACTAGATGATGAAGATATGTCCAATATCAGATTTTATTGAAGCATCTGCTGCACGACCGAAATGAGAGCAAATATCCAAGTATATTTGGGCTGTTTTACCTCTGAGCCGCACTTTTTTGCACACCATGGGCTAAATGGCCAGGTCACATGGACCCCGAAGGTTCAGAGAAGGTTGGGGGAGGGGACCCACTGGAACAGCTGTTGGGAGACAGATGGTAGCTTCCCGTCAAGGCCATCCAGCGTATTCTTTAACGTGCACAGGGTATGACTCTCCCGCACACGGGGCCACGGCTTAACGTCCCATCCGACAGACGGCGGCCTTTCCAAGTCCATCGGTGTCCCCTACTGACCGTTATCCAAGTATAGCCCAACTACCAAAAGTTATTGGGCACAGTGGGAATCCTTACATATGAAAGGTGGTGTATTGTACAGAAGATGGGAGAATCCCACTGGATGACTGATCCGTAAGCAAATCATTCTTCCTCGTTCCTTAGTAGAATTAGTGATGAAAGATGTGCATGATAGTGCCACTGGAGGACACTTCGGTGTTAATAAGATATTAGCGAAAGCCAGGGAACGATTTCATTGGCTGAAAAGTAGGGCAGACGTTGAATGATGGTGTAGGCAATGTGAGGCCCGTGCAGCAAAGAAAGGCCCTAAGACTAGGAATCGGGGTAAGCTGCAAACATATAATGTTGGTGCTCCTTTTTAGAGAATAGCCGTAGATATAATGGGTCCGTTCCCTAGGACTGATGATGGAAATCGCTATTTATTAGTGGCAATGGATTATTTCGTGAAGTAGCCTGAAATCTGTCTCATCCAGGATCAGAAGGCAATAACAGTTGCAGAGATGACAGTGAATAATTTGATCAGTAGGTATGGAGTACATTTACAACTCCATTCGCATTAAGGACAAAATTTTGAGTCCAATGTACCCTCAAGGAATATGTCAACTGCTAGGCATTCAGTAAACCAGAACGACTTTCCTAAACCCTCAGTCGGATGGCATGTTTGAGATTCAACATAACGATTGCTAAACATCTAGCACTGTTTGTTGACGATCATTAACGTGACTGGGATCACCATATACCACTCTTTTTGTTGGTATACAGCACAGCAGTGCACGAAACAACTGGACAGACATCTCCCATGATGCTCTTCGGAAGAGAATTACGTCTTCCCTGTGACTTTCTATATAGTCGGCCTGAAGCAGTGTCTGTATCCACATCACAATATGTACAACATGCGCAACGACGACTAGGAGAAATTCATCACTTCGTCAGACATAACATCAGTCTGGCGAGCGAGAGAACTAAAACGAGGTACGACAGCAAAACAAATGGAACTGTCTTCAATCACGGAGATCCTATCTGGTTATACAATTCACACAGGAGGGAGAGACTTTCACCAAACTTTGGGAACCTTGGGATAGTCCATATACAGTAGAAAATTCGTATATGTTCGACTACAAAGTGTAAGGTGGTTCACGTGGATCATTTGGCCCCTTTCAAGGAAGAAGTCAAGAATCTTTTGATTCCAGGACTGTTCGAAGTGAACAAAACCTAAGGAGGGAGCAGTGTAATGAAAGGAACATGTGACGTAATAAAACCGGGACTGTGGTACAGTGTAACACTCAAGATGTGCCTCGGAGTGAAAGTTGCCTCACTACAGTTCGAACAATGAACTTTAAAAAAACAATAAATAAACGTAATTCTGAACAATCTGTGGAGAACAGAAAGTTATTGGTTTTTATCTGTGTAGTTAGTCTAACGAAGAAAAACTCTATTGGTGGGTGCAAGGGAGTTGTGAAAATAGTTTAATGAGTTATATGCAGTGGTGAAAGTAGATTTTATTTCTTACCAGTACGCTTCAAAGCATAGCTATGTGTGGAAAATCATGCACAGGCAGTCACTTCACTGAAGTCACCTTACAAGGGTAAAAAGGTGACGAAAGTACACAGTCGTATCAGAATAATATGACCCCCCCCCGAATCACAGTGTACCCCCCAGCCGCGTAACAGAGTGCATGTGACATGGTGGACCACATGGTGATATAAGCGGCCAGCCAGGAGAGATGAGCCATAGTGCCTAACATGAGCACAATGGGCACAGGTATTGATTTGATGGACGTTCAAAAAGGAATGATCATTGGCTACCACACCGGGAGGAAGCATCTCAGAAACAGCAGACTTCATGGACTGTTCGCAAGGTGCTCTAGTAAGGGTGTACCAAGAATGGATCGCTGGCACACCGAGTACCTCCAGTCATCATACTGTGGATTCCCAAAGGCCATCGACCCCAGAGGAGAATGTCGCCTCCGTCGACTGGTAAAGGGCAATCAATGCACAACAGTGCAGCAATTCACCACTCAAATGAATGCTGGGGCACCCAGGTGCGTGTTCCAGATAACAGTAGAGTGAACCCTGTTGTGCATGGGTCTCTGGAGTCGACGCTGTGTAAAGGTGCCCATGTTAACCAAGGTCCATCGGCAACAACGACTGCAGTTCGCACGGGACTACATCATTGAACAGTGGAAAAAGGTTGCCTTCTCTGACGAATCAAGGTTTCTACTCCACAGAAGTGACGGGCAGTTGCGGATACACGAGAACCAACACCCGGACACCCTTGTCGGTCAAGTACAGGCCAGCAGCCAGCAGTGACAGTGTGCCATGTCTGAGGGATGTTTTCCTGATATGACACCTGGGACTACTGGTACCAATCAGGGGGGTAGCGAAGGACTATGGTTGGGGGGGGAGAAATCGAAAATTTTCCAACTCGAAATTCAAATTTTGCCAACTGAGCAAAACTTGCTAAGATTTTCGCTCCGGGGGGGGGGGGGGGGATTAAGTACTTTTCACAACTCTAATTTTGTCACTTGACTTCCAATTTTTCCAACTAGCCATAATTTCACAGAAATAATTCCAATATTTACATCTCGTCTGAATTGTCAATGTGAATTTTCCCTTGATTTCGCCAACTCCCCTTGATTTTACAAAACTTATCGCAATCTTTACATCTCTCCTAAATTTCCCAAATCACTTCAAACTTTTCAAACTCCCCAAGATTTTGCCAAGTTTTCTCGATTTTAATCAACTACCCTGAATTTCACAAACCCAATCCCAATTATGACAACTAGCCCGTATTTTCCAAGTGGATTCGAATTTTGCCAACTGACCTACATTTTGTTGTTTCCTCAATTTGTCCAACACTCCTTAATTTCACAAAACAAATCTCAATTTTCATAACTCGCCTATATTTTACCAAGTGCAATCTAATTTTGCCAGCTACTCTAGTTTCGCCAACTCGCCGAAATTTTACAGAAAAAATCGCAATATTTACATCTTCTCTGAATTTGCAAGTCACTTCGAATTTTATCAACTCTCCTTAATTGCACAAAGAAACCACAATTTCCCCAACTCCCCTGTATTTTACCAAGTGGCTTCGAATTTTGCCAACTCCCCTAGATTTTGCCAAGAGGTCTTGGTTTTTCCAACTCTCCTTAATTTCACAAAACCAATCCCAATTTTTACAACTCACCTGTACTTTACCAAGTGGTTTCCAGTTTTGCCAACTTCCCCAGATTTTCCCAAGTTTTCTCGATTTTGTCAACTCTTCTTAATTTCACAAAAACAATCCCAATTTTCAGAAATCGCAAATTCGAATTTTGCCAACTTCCCTAGATTTTGCCACGTTTCCTCGATTTTGCCATCTCGCCACAATTTTACAGAAAAAAAAACAATTTTACATCACACCTGAATTTCGCAAAGTCACTCTGAATTTTGCCAACTTCCCCAAGATTTGCCAACTCTCCTAGATATTGTGAAGTTACCGCGATTTTGCCAACACGCCATAATCTTACAGAAAAATGATTGCAATTTTTACATCTCACCTGAATTTTGTCAACTCTCCACGATTTTGCCAAGTCACTCCTAATTTCGCCAACTGCCCCTAGTTTTTACCAACTGCCCTAGATTTTGCCAACTCGCCATAACTTTACAGAAAAAAAATCAAAATTTTCACATCTCACCTGAATTTTGCCAACTCCACACGATTTTGCCAAGTCATTCCGAATTTTGCCAACTGTCCCTAGATTTTGCCAACTCACCATAATTTTACAGAAAAAAATCCTAATTTTTATATCTCAGTTGAATTTTTCCAACTCCCCGCGATTTTGCCAAGTCACTCCGAATTTTGTCAACTCCCCAAGATTTTTGTCGTCACTCCGAATTTTGCCAACTCCCCAAGATTTTACCAAATCACTCCGAATTTTGCCAACTCACCAAGATTTTGCCAAGTTGTCCCGATTTTGTCAACTCCCCAAGATTTTACCAAGTCACTCCGATTTTTGCCAACTCTCTAAAATTTTGCCAAGTTGTCCCGATTTTACCAACTCACCTGTATTTTACTAAGTGGCTTCGAATTTTGCCAACTGCTCTAAATTTTGCCGTCTCTCCATTTTTCAAACTGCCCTAGATTTGCCAAGTTGTCCCGATTTTGTCAACTCCCCAAGATTTTACCAAGTCACTCCGATTTTTGACAACTCTAAAATTTTGCCAAGTTGTCCCGATTTTATGAACTCACCTGTATTTTACTAAGTGGCTTCAAATTTTGCCAACTGCTCTAAATTTTGCCAACTCTCCATTTTTCAAACTGCCCTAGATTTGCCAAGCTGCCTCGATTTTGACAACTCCCCTTAATTTTCCAAAAAAAATTACAAATTTTCGCAACTCACCTAGATTTTACGAAGTCTCTTCGAATTTTGCCAAATCCGAATCACTGACTGGGTACGCCAGTTACATACACATTTCCAGGGGATACGTGAAGCATGAAAGGTTGAGAACCGCTGTTCTAAGGAATCAAGAAACTATCTCATTGAGAAACAAAAATATACATTTTTAATAAGTATCATGAATTGGCAAAAGAGTTTAATTTCAAACAAAAAATATTCCTCAGAAAAGTGGAAAAAGGAGCCAAATTCAGTATATTGATATTTGTTTTATGAGCTGTGTATTGGACGGGCCTGGTTTAGATGTTTCTACCCCTTTAGAGAAACAAAATTTTAAATTAAGAAAAAAGCTAAAAAATCACATTTTCAGACCTCAGTTTCACTTTAAACGATTAAATTTAAAAACAGTAAAATTTCACTGTTAAACCTCACATTTGGAGCAAATAATTATTTTCTTACCGATGGTCCAAAGGCTAGCGCGATTCGCTAGTGATCAAACGAACCCCGGCAATTTGTTGTTTTCAGATATAAAACTAAAAAAAAATACCAGACCCTGTTGGGGACTGTAGAAAAAAATGTTTTTAGACTACAATTTCAATAAAATCGGTTAAATTAATAAAAGAAAGCTTTCGTTTCAATATGCTTTGCTGTACCTGTTGCAAATATAGTTTTATGTTTTAGCTTGTTTCTGACTTAAGCAGTTTAAGGCATCCAAGAAATTCTGATTTTGTATTCTGTTTTAATGCAGAGTAAAACCACATTTCCAAATATACCATGTGAAGCAAACATATCAGATGAAATAGAATGATGGAAGGTTACTCGAAGAAATCATGTCAATTCAAACTTGCTTAGAGTTGGGTTGTTTTACCTCTGAGCGGCACTTTTTTGCACACCATGGGCGAAATGGCCAGGTCACATGGACCCCGAAGGCTCAGAGAAGGTTGGGGGAGGGGATCCACTGGAACAGCTGTTGGGAGACAGATGGTAGCCTCCCGTCAAGGCCATCCAGCGTGTTCTTTAACATGCACAGGGTATGGCTCTCCCGAACACGGGGCCACGGCTTAACGTCCCATCCGACGGACGGCGGCCTTTCCAAGCCCATCAGTGTCCCCTACTGACCGTGGGCAGGGCGAGGAATTTTGCGGAGATAAATCTCAACGCTGACCCAGCTGGGACTCGAACCTGGGAACTACAGATTACGAGCCTGGCGCGCTACCGACTGAGCCACCCCCGCCCCAACTTGCTTAGTGAATTTTGAATTTATATGCGCGTACTTATATTTTTTTTCTGTAATTCAAAATTCTAAAAACAGGCTAAAACGCAAATAATTATACTTTATCTACAGTGCAACATTAAATTTTTAAGAGAAATTTTTAAATTTTTACATTTATTTCCTCTTTCTGTGATTGGGGTATGAAAAAAACTGTTTCAGATTTTTTTCACAACTTCGGTATGATATTTTACCCAGAAAGAATTGATTCATAATAATTTAAATAAAACGAGAGCAAACTCAGTGGACGAACTAAGTTTGTAAGAAATTTAAAACAAATGGTGATTCGGGTTTATTCCCTAGCTGGTACATCAAACAGCCGTCCCATGGCCGAGTGGTTAGCACGCTTGGCTACTGATCTAAGGGACCTGGGTTCGAGTCCCCGATTAAGGCATGGTTGTGTGTGTGTTTTTCTGCTGAGGTCCTGCCATCCTCACAGACCCTCTACTATGGCATATAAACTGACAGGCTCCTGTCAGACCTCTGTGGCAAGCAGCTGCTTGAAGGGGTATTTTTTTTTTATTTTTATATTATTTACCTCAAACAGTAAAAATCACAACAGGCATACAGCAAGTATTGCTTTATGGGAACAGAGGATAAAATAAATGGCATGGAAGTGAGAAATATAGGGACAATTTTTTAACTTCTAGTGTAATTTAAAACCACATGCAATAGAATAACAAAGAAAATGAAATCATTACACAGAAAAAGTAATTGAATTTTAATCTTAGTTTTTAGCCATCCTACAATTTCGAAGGGGTGATTTTCGAATGGCCTCCTCGATTGAATGCCTATTCTGGATTACTTTTGCCCATGTGAACACAAGAAAAATTCTTCATAAAAAAAAAGTGTATATACACTACTCGACATATAAACTGCCACAACATGAAGAAATGCACGAAATGAGACGAAACTTACCACACATGTAGACAAGTAGGTGGGAAGTGATTTAATTTCTGAGGGATTGCATGAATGCAATGGGCGAGGAGACAGTATAATGCGGCCTGAGTCAGTATGACCACCATGCCAGGCTATACATTCGGCAATACGGCGTGACATTGAATGGTAAAGTTCCTGGATAGTGTGCAGAGATATCGTGGACTGCATCGTTGACTTGTGCCCATAATTCGGCATTGCGAGGAGGTCGTGCAGAGGCATGAAGTCATCTGTCAATGACATCCCACACGTTCTTTATTGGGGAGAAGTCTAGGGATCGCACTGGCCAAGATAGCACCTGGACACCTTGTAGGCATTGTCTGTTGATGTTGGCAGTGTGCAGGTGGGCATCATCATGTTGAAAGTGGGCATCAGGGATACCACAGAGATACGGCAACAAAAGGGGCTGCAGCACCTCATCGTGCTGTCAATGTACCCACTATGCATATGAGTGGCGAACGGCTATTGAAATTGTTAGCGCCCCAAACCATGACACCACGCTGATCTGTATGACGCTCATGGATGGCAGTAAGATCAGCCCAGTGAGCAGGCCATCTCCACACTCTCAATCTGCATTCGTCACTGCTGAATATGACATGATTCATTCATCCCACCATGTATGTCTGGTACCGCATCACTGCAACTTTGTATGATGATGTGTTGCGGTGAGCGGCAATCGTCACAATGGCTGGTGAGAATGCAAATCTGTCTCAACCACTTCACAGTCCATGTTGACACGAGGATGTCTAAAGCTGTCTGTACACTGCATCAAATATCGTCTACTGTGGATTATGGAGCTGCTACAGCTTGCCATCGAATGTAGCAATCGAGACATTCAGACGTCCACCTATGTGTGGGGCGGGGGTGGCTCAGTCGGTAGCGCGCCAGGCTCGTAATCTGTAGTTCCCAGGTTCGAGTCCCAGCTGGGTCAGCGTTGAGATTTATCTCCGCAAAATTTCCCGCCTTGCCCACAGTCAGTAGGGGACACCGATGGGCTTGGAAAGGCCGCCGTCTGTCGGATGGGACGTTAAGCCGTGGCTCAGTGTGCGGGAGAGCCATACCCTGTGCACGTTAAAGAACACGCTGGATGGCCTTGACGGGAGGTTACCATCTGTCTCCCAACAGCTGTTCCAGTGGGTCCCCTCCCCCAACCTTCTCTGAGCCTTCGGGGTCTATGTGACCTGGCCATTTAGCCCATGGTGTGCAAAAAAGTGCCGCTCAGAGGTAAAACAACCCAACCCAACCCACCTACGTGTACCAGTCCCACTATGGAGACACATAATACCATCCTCCAACCACTGTCGCCAAATTCGGTCGACAGCTGTTGCATCCTGATGAGTTTCTGACTCAATGCAACACAGTGACCAACCAGCCGTGTGTAGCCCTATGATGAATACTCTGGTAAAGGTGTTCATGTGACGGTAGAATTCCCAGTGGTGTCACCCAGGCATTCTCACTCCTCACACATGGTTTCGCCACCGATATCACTCCGATGCAGTGGTCCATACACCCAGGTGAGGATGACCAAACTTAACTACGCTAAGTCGTTTTGCCCTGTTATCTCCCTCACCTATCACAATTGGTTGTAACTGCACTCATTTACATAATCCAACTGTCGACGCTTACCCACCAATTTGCATGGAACTCTGACAAATACTCCTGGTGTGGCATTTTCTGTCGAACAGTGAATTTCTGAACGTTGGTTTACGTAAAACTGCTTGGGGGGCAGGGCGGAGGGAATCAAAACAGTATAAAATAGTATAGTGTTTGTCAAAAATCTCGTGAAATCTCAGTAAATGGCCTAATATTAAAAAAATTCTAGTCTCGAACAGATGTGGTTCTTCAACAGACAACCACAAAAAAGGATCAAAATTATTTTTTCGTCATAGTTAGGACGATCATTTTTTCGGGGTGAAAATGCAACTCTGGGCTCTTTGCTTATTGTTAAAGTAAATTTTAAATGTGTTAAAGAATATGTTTTTGAAAATGAAAAGAAAAACCACTTGCAAGAAATTTTTATGTCAGAAAATGATACATAAAAAAATTCCATACATTTAATACAAAAATGCAATTTTTAAGCTGTGGTTTTTACACAAAAATGTATTTTTTTTTTAGAGTTTAAAGGATTTTTTGTCGACCATTCGGCTGCCCCAATGTTTGGCCGCCCACGTGCATTGCACACCCGCTTGGCACGGTCCTGTGAGTGCTAAGTATAGAAGTGGTAAAGTTATTCATAGTTTGAGGTATATCAGCAAAGTATCTGTATCAGATTGTATTTCTTTAAAAATGTTATGAATTATGCAATTTCATTGCCTTAGTTATTAAATCAGTTCATTTATAGTTTGCATATGTATATTGAATTCACACTCGGTTAACTAATATTCAAATACAACTAAAAATTTGCAACCATATCTACTGCATCTGTGTACATAAAATGCTTTTGTGTCAGTGTATATATTTTTAATATAACAATATTTTTAATCTTCAAAGCTTTGCAACCCTCTTCCAAGTTATTGCGATGACCCTAGGGGTCTTGACCAACACTTTTTGGAAACCTCTAGCTTAAGGGGAAATGAAAGCCATATACTTGCAATGGTAAATATTTTGGGTCACAACTGCACAGATCTGAAAGATTGCTCGAGTTAGAGAAATCGCAATGGATTACAGAAACTTCAAAATAAATTTATGACCGGATCAAAAATAGGAAAAAGAAAAAATATTTTTAATTTCACTTGCAGTTTTTTTTTTTAAATTAACCATGATAACCTAGATCATATATGATCTTTATATGCTTCTTTATATACGAATATGTGGTCGAAAAGTCTCATATTACAACCACTGCTATGTTCAGTCAGCAGTTGCCTCAAGTGACTCCAAGCACCTCAGGTCTCTGTTCCCCTGACCAAAGCAATAAATATGTCACCACGTAACCGAATCTCCTCCCCCGGTAAAACTCGGACACTAGCTAGTGAAATGCGTGTCCATTGCCTCTTGGCAAGGTCGCTTGGAGTGGGGACCTCGGTTGCAAGATTCTAACAATCACGGTGGTGGGAGCGCTCGAGTTTTGTGTCATCATCCGTGATTATCCACAGAATTGTTGTTTTTATTCAAAAACAAATAACTCAAACCTTTCCTTTGCATGAGTCCTGATGTGTTGATTGGTGACCATGATTTGGTAGAGGTTATGTCCGTCGTCTACAGTAATGTAAAAAAATTTCTATTGATTTATGAACACACACTATCAGTATAAAATTAAATAGTGATGGATCTGGTTTCCTCTCCACAAAGCATATTATTTTCGAATTCAGGGTCTATCAATTCATCAGAAATAGGAAACGGTGTGATTTTTTTTTAGTGTGAGGCTGATTCGAAAAATAACACGAATTGAGAGAAATATAACTTTCTGGGAAAATATTTAGCCCAAATTACATAAATTTTACATGTAATGTGTCATCCTAGAGAATTTTGACCCCAAAAGCTACAAGAAATATGCCACTAAGAGAGCCACCGTATATTCCTGATGCTATTAAAAAATGAAAATTAATAACAGACTGACAAAAAAGTTTCAAGTGCTAATAAGTAAGCAGTAAGAAAATATCTCAGATTTTAGCTGCTAACGATGTTAAACCAGAAAATCTGCAAAATACTCCAAAGTTAAAAAACGGAAACCAAAAACATTTTGCTATTCGCAAACAACAAATGTTTATGGAATGGAAATGAATAAGATCTCATGTTAAAAAATATCCTTATGGTTCCTTATTCCTTGTTTGATTGAGACATATATATGTTACCGCTAAAGCTCGAAAGCCGTTAATGTGCACATTACCTAGCTAATCTGCAGATTAACTGATTTGCTCCGTTAACGTGCGGAATCAAGAGTTTTCCGCAGTTTACTTAGGTAATGTGCACATTAACGGCTTCCGTATCGTTAAAGTTCAAAAGTTTGTTTCTCTCATAGTGGTGAATCTCTTGAATATGAATCTTCGTATCACGTGATTCACTCGTCCGCATTATAAAAAACGCCCCGGATGAGCGGAGGCCAAGTGAGAACGAATCGGTAAAGTGATTCATTCTTGATAACGAATCACTAAAATGATTCGTTCTCACTTGGCCTGCTCATTTTGGAGGCGTTTTTTATAATTCGGACGACTGATTCATGTTGACAGAGGGATGACCCTGGTTTCAACTCTACTCTCGGACACTAGATAAATAACATTATGTTAATTTAAGCGTACAGAAACGTTCCTGTTGTTCCAGCAAAGATCTTATTTTCACTTTAACGAGTGCCTAGTAGGTAATGTGCAGATTATCCAGGTAATTTGCAGATTACCTAGGTAATTTTAGAAATGAAACAATTTTCCGCACGTTAACGGATCACCCTAGTTAATCTGCACAATACCTAGATAATCGGTAGAATAACTGATTTCTGCACTTTAGCGGTAACATATATATTGTGCTTTTTTTTCTTCATGAAAAATAATGTTCCCTAATAGGTTAGCGAGTGAAGCAAATCGTGCCGAAACTGCGCTCCAGGAGAATTTTTTTTTAGTACTGAAGTACATATGACCTAAGTTCAGATAATTTTCACTTGTGCACTAGTTTTTACAAGTTTATTCATTTTATATCTATTATGCATGAAAACAACTTCCGGCAAAAAAGAAAAATTTTTCGTTTTTTTTTTTTTGAAAAATTAAAAAGAAATTTCTATAAAATTTTTTGAAATATTTTATATAATATCGCCAACAGCAATAAAATTATATTACTTACTTACAAAATTTAAATTAGTGGATCTGAAAAGTGCCATGTAAATCTAAAACATTATTGGATACTAAAAAAACTTTCTTATATGCATCTTACAATGTAAAAAAATAATAAAAATTATTAAAGCCCCTTTTGAAATTTGATATAAATTCATTTGGTCATTTTATTTGTTACGACTTATATACAAAGATAGACACTTTTAACTTTTTAAAATTTCTTTATTTCATTTTTAATTATATGGAGAACAATTTGTTATCAAGAACATTTATTTTACCCGTGCTTTCAATGAAGATTGCTAGATTTTTCCTGTTGAACTGCACAAGCTTTAATCACACATCGCTGCCATCGGCCCCCACAGGTTATGGTGGAACAGTTGTTCTGTTCCACCATAACTTTCGAACGCAATAAAAAAAATAAATGCCCCCTCAAGCAGCTGCTTGCCACAGAGGTCTGACAGGAGCCTGTCAGTTTGTATGCCAAAGTAGAAGGTCTGAGAGAATGGCAGGTCCTCAGCAGAAAAACGACACAAACAGCCATGCCTTACCCGGGGCTCGAACCCAGGTCAAGCGCGCTAACCACTCGGCCATGGGACGGCTCAAACACAATGGAGAAGCTTAATGATTTATGTGTCAAATGAAAGCTTGTAACCCGGGAAGTGTTAAGAGGCCTATTAAAAAATTTACCACCCTCAAGTTTTCTTTCTCCCTAAAAAAAGGAAAAATATGAAAATATTGTTCGCTTTTTCTCCAGAACGCAAATGCCGAAAGTAACAAGCTTATGTCAAATGAAAGCTTGTGACGGGGGAAATGTCATAGGCTATTATAAAAAAGTCCCCCCCCCCCTAAAAAAGGGAGAAATATGAAAACGATTGTTTCTCTATATCTCCAGAACGCGAGCGTTGAAATAAACAAGCTATGAATCAAACGAAAGCGTGTGATGCGGGAGTGTCATAAATTATACAAAATTGGCCACCCATGGTATCTTCCCTCCTAAAAAAGGGGGGCGGGGATGGCTCAGTCGGTAGCGCGCCAGGCTCGTAATCTGTAGTTCCCAGGTTCGAGTTCCAGCTGGGTCAGCGTTGAGATTTATCTCCGCAAAATTCCCCGCCCTGCCCACGGTCAGTAGGGGACACCGATGGGCTTGTAAAGGCCGCCGTCCGTCGGATGGGATGTTAAGCCGTGGCCCCGTGTGCGGGAGAGCCATACCCTGTGCACGTTAAAGAACACGCTGGATAGCCTTGACGGGATCTGTCTCCCAACAGCTGTTCCAGTGGGTCCCCTCCCCCAACCTTCTCTGAGCCTTCGGGGTCCATGTGACCTGGCCATTTAGTCCATGGTGTGCAAAAAAGTGCCGCTCAGAGGTAAAACAACCCACAACCCAGTGAGAAGGGAGACATCGGCCCTGATTCGATATGGATTTCTAAACGTGCTTTTCAATAACTAAAGAAGTTTGCTCACTATTTAAAATTATTTTATTATTACACATTAAAAACTGAAACTCTTTTTATAAACAGCTACCCTAAGTTAGCATTGACAACTATTAAACAAATTTTCTGTTAAAAATTAATTATTGTAATCCCACTGAAATAATTAGCGAACATGATTCCTCACATATCGTTTCAATTACTAGGATTAGTGTAACATAGTGACAACTAGACGAGGCATTTGCAAACGCACATAAGCAAGGTAGTTTAGGGAATACAATATTTAAAAAAATGTACCCTAATTTAGTAATAATGCATGACTGAATATATTCTGTAAACAAGAAATACTTCAAATAAGTAGCTGAAAAAAATTGGTTGCCCTGGATGGATTCTGAGAGACCGGGTTCCAATCCCACTCAGAGCAACCAAATTTTTTTAAGTTAATTATTTCAAATGTACTCCAAATTTTTGAAAATTCCAAACGACTGAGAAAATCAGAGACTAAAAAGTATACGAAATTTAGAGTTAATCGGTTTAGATTCTGGCAAACTTTTATAAAATAAAGTTCTTCAAACAGTTATGTGTCAAATGATGTCGTGTGTTCTTCAAACAGTTATGTGTCAAATGATGTATGTGTCAAATGATGTCTGAAACTAAAAACATTCAAGAGCAAAATCATCGTAAGAACTATTTTAGCTGTGAAAAGGAAAAGAATGGGTTGGGTTGTTTTACCTCTGAGCGGCACTTTTTTGCACACCATGGGCGAAATGGCCAGGTCACATGGACCCCGAAGGCTCAGAGAAGGTTGGGGGAGGGGACCCACTGGAACAGCTGTTGGGAGACAGATGGTAGCCTCCCGTCAAGGCCATCCAAATGTGTTCTTTAACGTGCACAGGGTATGGCTCTCCCGCACACGGGGCCACGGCTTAACGTCCCATCCGACGGACGGCGGAATTTCCAAGCCCATCGGTGTCCTCTACTGACCGTGGGCAGGGCGGGGAATTTTGCGGAGATAAATCTCAACGCTGACCCAGCTGGGACTCGAACCTGAGAACTACAGATTACGAGCCTGGCGCGCTACCGACTGAGCCACCCCCGCCCCAAAAAGGAAAAGAAATCGGAAGCAGAAACTTGGGTACTTAGTCTGTCGTCGAGCGTTCTCTTCCTATTGAGGCTATTTTTAGAAATCAGTTCCAGGGGGGAGGGGCATTTTAGCACAAGCAATATGAAAATATGATGACTTGTACAATAGGTGATAGTTTTGTGCAATATGTGCTGTAATCCGAAATTTTATAGGTTTATTTTATAAATGTGCTTAATTTTTCATGTCTGTGTTTTAATACGTGTTTTTTTTGTTGCTGTTATTGTTTTAGTTTCTGTTTTTAATTATGTGTTTATTTTCCATTATACATGTCATATTCTTTAATAAACCTGGCGTGTGATTGAAAGGAATTCTGCTGACAAGCCATAAGGCTTAAGGGGAAATTTATGTATATAACCATACTAAGGCTTAATAAAGATATTATTATTATTAAAAGCCTCTTAATGTTCTCCCTCCTGTGGTCAATCCTAGTCAATCCCACCCCAACACCCTAGGAATCGGGCGATATTCAGCGCCATCTGTTGAGCGAAAATCAGCGTAGAATCGCCTTTCGCTTACCTAAAGCCATATTGTCTAAAAATAATAATCACACATCCCCTAGAGTTCGATTTTTTTTTTTGGTAAATTTATTTTAATGGACTGCACATTTGCAGCCGCTACAATCATCCAAATGAAGGATTAATTCTTAAAAACAAATATTAATCAACATAAAAATGTTAAAATTACATATTCGAATTCCTCAAAACTCTCATTTCAAATTTTCAAACATTGTTTCACCGAAACTTGTCTTATTAGACTTTATTATATTACAATTCACAGAGGAATATTTTATTTTCATTATCATTATTTTCATGAAAAATATCTGAGTTCCAATAACAATAATATCATGCACCAAACATTCTTAGCCAAACCAAATTAATTTGGGACTGAAAGGGTTAAAATTTAACTGAGTAAATATATATATATTTGTTCTGATTTACATTGCATGATTATGAGAAAGTTTGTTCAATGTCTCTCCTGTAGTTACGATGTCAACCTTGGATTGTGCTAAATTTTCCTTTTCTCAATTGCTAAACTTAATATCACTATTAGAGATGAGTTTAATCCAAACTGCTACAAGTTCATGTCTGCCCAAGCCTGAACGGTTTCATAATTACTGAACTGGAGCCAGTTAAAAACACAATTCTGACATAATCATAAAATGTGTATAGAAATTTAATGCTACTATTCCCGTCCCCGTGGCCGAGTGGTTAACGCACTTGTCTACTGATCTACGGGACCTGAGCCCCGGATAAGGCATGGATGTATATGTCGTTTTTATGCTGAGGTCCTGCCATCCTCTCAGACCTTCTACTATGGCATATAAACTGACAGGCTCCTGTCAGCTGTGGCAAGCAGCTGCTTGAGGGGGTATTTATTATTTTTTTTATAAAAAATATTTTAGTTTTCCATATTATACGCTATTAAAATTATTCACCTAATTATTAATTAGAAAAAAAATTAATACAATTTTATTTGGAGCTAAACGTGTTAGAAATAATTTGCAGAAATTATAAATTCTTGAATAGCATCACTATGAAAAAACACACAAGGGTGAGGTAATAATTAATGAAGGAAAGAATTCCGGGAAAAAAAAAAATAAAAAAACAGAATGATACTTATTACTAAAGGTTGAAATCGTAAAAAAAAATTTCTTTACTTTTTTTCACAATTATACGGAAATTTGAATTATGCTTGAGCCCAAGCCTGCCTGAGACTGAACCTTGTGCCATTTTGAATATAAACCAATACACCCGTGTCATTTCAAGACCGATCCCAACAAACTCATCCCTAGTCGATATCTCATCATATTCATAATTCCAGTTCTATCGTCTATAATCTGTAAGTGTTGAAATTTATAAAACTGTAAAATAAGATTCTTCATTCCTTGACTGTACACAGTATTCAATTCTCATTCCAATAATTTTTATAAAAAAGAGAGGATTTACCACAAAGTTTATGGAAAGTTTCTTAATTGCATATTTATTAAAAATTTTGGTTTTTATTAAAACCAAAATATTCAACTCAAACAAAATATCTTAAATGTTGCACAACATGGCTTAAATACATAAATATGAAAGTAATAATAAAAAATAAACTATAAAATTCTTAAACAAATAGGTTTACACACTAAAAGTTAATGTTCTCCTGCATATCCTTCTAAGATTTCAGACCACACATGCTTAACTTCCAACACAATTTATTTTTACATTCGTGCAGACTGTGTACAGTTATACTTCCAAGATCAAAGTCTTCACATCATAGATTTTGTGACACTATAAATCAACATTTTTCATTTTGAAAAAAAAAAATACATTTTGAGTTCAACATAAGAGCATTACTATATGAAAACAATGTTAGGCACATTTTAAATTAAGAACTGTAAAAGTTAAAAAGAACTAAAACATAGTTACTCCAGTTCTATTGTTGCAAATGGTGTAAAAATGATAAGTTGCAGGTACTGGAATGTGAATTATACATTTTCTTAATGTATTTTGCTGAGAACAATTGTATTATAATTTGTATTATAAAATTTTATCTACATAACAGGAGGTAGATTACACTCTCTATCACTAAGAATTTAGTCATGACCACCACACTTAACCAAACATCACATATGCATTCACGTATGGTGTTTAGGTGGCGCAAAAGTACTTATTCCATAAAACTTTCTCTTAATACTGGAAAAGTCAGTGAATTTTGCTACATTTATGAGAGGGTGCCATAATGAATCTGTCCATTATTTGGAAATGCCTGGATGTTCATTTTGGGGCACACATATTATTTTCATGCTTTTACCTTTCTGTGGTATTCATCCTCCAAATGTAGCAGTTTATTCAGTCTTGAACAGAAAACTATGTGAGCATAGAAACTACACTGAATGATCCTAAAGGTAGATGACCCAGAACAGTGTGTACTGAAAACTCAATATATTTCTGAAACACTTAATGCAAACACTGGATAATATATCCGAGCTGAAGTTCAGATCACAATATTTTCTGTATATTTAGAAAAATCTAAAATTCGTTCCAAATTGTTACAACATCTAAATATAAAAATAAATTTAAAAAAAAGCTATTATAACAAATAGCTACATTTAGTGTTCTTAAACTGACATTGAAATTAAATCTTGTAAACGTAATATGTTAAGTAACGTAATTTTAAAACGGAGACACCAATCGATATTATATAATTTATTAGTGACAATAATCCTCATCTATGTTTAAAAGAAAAAAAAACAATGTCTCAAGAAGACCACTTTCTTAAATTTACACACAACAAAGACAGCCATGAAAACAAATGCTGACGTATCTGGTGTGAATGATGCCTAAGCCAGAATTTTGCTGCCAAAGGGATTGCAGCTCTTTTTCCATTTATAGAACAGTTGAAAATGAAATTCTGGACTTGTTACAATACACAGTTATGTTAATTATAATACTAGAAAGCATTATTCAATGATATGCTCTGGTATAAAGGTGGAGCTCAGCCTTTTCACAACTTTCCACCATAATTTCTTAAATGAACGATTTCCTGAATAATGCGTCTATTAGAAAGCTGGATATAATTAAGTAATCAATGACATAATCTAATATCCATGGATTTTTCAATGTGGAGTGAGAGACGATATTTAAAAACTGATTATTGAATTTTGTGGAAGAATTTTTCTAAACTCGTGGAAATGAGTATCACTTACTCCCTTAGAGTGAGCCAATGTTTAAGACCTCGAAAAAGGGCAAATTACTAAAAAAATTTGACTATAGATACAATAATTAAAAATGAGTTCAAAGCAAGAAAAAAATTCCCCACTCCCTCCTAAAAAATGTTATCTGAATCCTATTTTTTAAGCATCCCTCCCCTCCTAAAAAATGTTATCTGAATCCTATTTTTAAGCACCCCCCCCCCCCTCCAAAAAAACAAACAAACAAGATGTTTGGTCACTACTATTCACCAAGATATTACAGACATACATTTTGCATGACTGAAATTCCGAGTGACTTTCTATTTTGTACATAATAGTAGAAACATATTTATGACAAGTGTTCACCTTGTGAACACAATTTGAAATCATAAAATGTGTGACCTACAATCTCACCATGGTGTCCAGTTCTTCAGCCATCAGTTCGTTAATAATAACGTCTACAGCCAAGTATTCATTAACACTTGATATTTGGAGGAACAATACTTCTTATGCATAAAGAATCTACTAATAATTGGCTGCAGAAACAAGTTACAAAAAGGATCTGTAATATAAAAAATGATCCTATATATAAAGTATAGCAACTAATAATATTTTGCCAGCTCTGTCATTCAGCCTATATTTCCAAAAGTGTAAAAAACACTCTTTGCAACTGATTACAAGTTACTTTTACACTCTCAAATTGTGATCAAGCTATAAATGCTCACTAATTACCATGTTGTGTTTTTGCAAATATACAATAGAGACTTAGGGATTTAATTGTATAAAAAAGTCTGTGATACATCAATAGCATAGAGATATTCACTATTGTATACGCTTATAATTTTTCCAAAAATCAGTCTTTTTTTTATGTGTAAGTGAAAAAAATTTATAACAGAATAACCAATATTTCAAACTATGAACAAAAAATCTATCACAATATGTGCATCTTTGATATAATTAATGCAACATGTTTTTTTCAATTTGTAACGACATTTAAATATTTTTTATTCACTTACTATCTCAGAAAAACGTTTGGGTCAAGTACTTCTGAACCACCAAATTATTGTGATTGGTAAAATTTCTTGGTAACTATAATACATCTATATTCCCTCAACAAACACAGCAAAACATTCTGGCTGCAAACCATCCTTCAGAAACTTAGGAAAGTTAAGCACATCTACATATAATTCATGTATATTCTTTCAGCTGTAGTGGCTCACAAATTCAGTGATTACTATGAACATCAAAATACCTCAGTGGTTTAAAATGTCATTTATTTACAGTCTTCCTGCCCATGAACCCATTTTTAGTAATACCTTCTCTTACATGAATGGTCATATAAATATGACATTCTTGAGAACAGGAGGCTTGAAACACAAGAACACTCAATTTTCAAACTCATATACATATTTTTTATCAAGAACTTGCTAATATTTTTCTTAAAAACTGATAAAAAAAGAATGCATTCAGAGGGAAAAAATATATAAAAATGCCTTGGAAATTATTATTACATGTTTGATGATTATTACAAAACATTAAGCTTGTTAATTACATAAAATCCATTTATTAAAACATTTGGTAATTCATAGCAAAAATAAAAAAATATTTTGGCTGCCCTAGAAGTTTTCAAAATGAAAATATTTAGAACAAAATAAATTATTCCTAAGCAGCTACTTACTACAAAGGAGTGTCAAGTATAGGATGTTTACTCTAACCCCCATATATAAAGACCAAGTTAATGTAAATTTGAATTTGTAACTTTTCGTTTGTAAGTCCAACTGAAGAATTTTATAGAATGATGATCATTTATTCCCACTCTGCTGTAATAATCTGCATATCAATAATCATATTCATAAAATTTACTTTTACAAGGGAGAGCAAAATGGGAAAAGTGGATAAAATTTTACAATCCCTTAAGCAGCAGCTTACCACAAAGGTCTAACAGGGGTCATAGTGCAATACACTATAGAGAAACACAGAGAGTGTAATACACCAGAGTTGGCCTGTGAAGTAGACAAGACCTCAGCAGAAAGTCAAAAACCATGCCTTATCG
This sequence comes from Ryuthela nishihirai, assembly GCA_038380435.1. Lineage (NCBI taxonomy): Eukaryota > Metazoa > Arthropoda > Arachnida > Araneae > Heptathelidae > Ryuthela > Ryuthela nishihirai. The sequence goes on from JAWZYU010000015.1 coordinate 36,096,613, forward strand.
AATCCAATCCATTTGATCCATAGCCAAGAGTGCTAACCACTTGACTACCAGGAAACATCTTAGTACTAATGTGAGAAAGTCATTTTCTATATAATCCTTCAAGTGCATGAAATTTTGCCAATATCCAGTACTCTAATATCAGAAACAATAATGTTTGGGCTTGGTACTGTGAATGCAGTCTTCATGACTTTCATCTGATTGAATTTCTATACACCCTATATATTCCTTGAAAAGTCCAATGAGATGAAAAGGCCAGTCTGGTTTTATATATAGGGTAAACATGGTCCAGGTATACCATTAATTCTATGAAACAGTGTAAAGCTAAGAATTCTCGTTCAAAAGATGCCATGTTTGAGAGTCATATTGTACACAATACAAGCTGAAAAATATGAACAGAAAGAACACTTGGACAAATATGACATTTATGAAAAATGTGGTACTGTGTTTAGGGATCAGAACAGAAATGGGGAGAGGGAGTGAAAACTCTGTTCCCTTAGTTAAGGGATTTTTTCTTATCCTGTATATTTAACGATAGGAAAAAGGCCCACTGTTTGTATATCCACTAATCAATAATATTTGTAGTCATAATTCCTGGGTTTTTAAACAGATTTTTTATGTATTGCTTAACCTCGTCACATCAACTACTTTTAAACTGATTCTGGAGCATTCACCTAGTTCTGAGAATCCATTTCCATCCTTGGATCAGAACAAATGTCATCATGATATCAGTTGATTGGATAATGCATATTATGGTGATCATTTATTAGTATGTAAACCCAGAATAAACATGGGCAGTATTTAATCACTAATGAAATCATAATGCAAATAAGAATAAATATATTAAAAGGTTTTCATTATTTAACACAATAAATTACTGATTAATAATCTAACTTAATAATATAAGTTTATGCAATTTTGCACAAATATTTTTCACATTCTTTCATCTCAAATCTGAAATTTAACGTTTCCTGAAATTCTATACAGTTATAGTCTAAATTCTGGGAATTTGCATTGAATAGGTACTGCTTCGTTTAGAATTAGCTTGTATTTTTTTTTTGGAGGAATAGTTGCAGATGCCCTGCATCTACATATTATAAAAATTACATCATCACTGGTCTAAGAATAACTGCTAGAATTTCCAAGGTTGTACTTCCAGAGAGATAGAGCTCCATCCCATTAAGCACTACAAGTTTGCTATTGTGTCAATGAAGTTTTTCTTTATTGTATTGGAAGGTGAGATTCTGTTAATTGGCACCCCAGGTCACCTAGCATTACAGAAATGGACTTTTGCATTACTCGACATTATAGAATAAAAGATATAGTATTCATGCATAAATCTAAAACAATTGAAGACCTAAAAGCCTATACTGAAGGTATATTTAAAGAACTTAATACTAATGCAGATCTTCATGCAAGAGTGATTGTAAATATTGCATTATAATTGAAGAACCATGTCAACATAGATGGTGGACACTTTGAACACAGCAACATAAGATTGTATAAATAGTATATATACAATATTTCTGGTTGTTAGCAACATAAGATTGTATAAATAGTATATATACAATATTTCTGGTTTATCTTGCAATGAATAAAAATATAAAAATTTGAAGTGTGTCCTGACTTCTGGTTCACTGTGTATAATGATACTGTATATATGATAATTACCGGCATTCAGAAAAAGGAACCCATACCCCCAAACGTACTGATGGGGGTAAAACAACCTACCCAACAGGGTTGGGTTGTTTTACCTCTGAGTGACACTCTTTTACACATGAGTTAAATGGCCACGTCACAAGGTCCCTGAGGGCTCAGAGAAGGTTGGGAAGCTATTAGGAGACAGAAGTCTCCCGTAAAGACTATCTAGTATGTCCTTTAATGTGCACATGGTATGGCTTTCCTGTTCCTGAACATGGAGCTTATGTCCACATCCAGGTGGGATTCGAATCTGGGAATTATAGATTGTGAACCTGACGTGTTACTGAATGAGTCAACCCCACCCTTCCACTCTAAAGTAATTAGTCACTAGGCAAAGTGGAATAACTTGTTTTTCATGGATATAAAAATACATCAAAATATACATTCATTTACATGTATTATCCCATCATGGAATATGTAAAATGAAAGTTTGAACTCTGAAAATGTTTTCAACAGAGTATATTTGCATTCTGAAATACACCACAAAATTATATGAATTATCTGTTTTGGATGCACAATCAGCAATTCACTTTTAACATAAAACTGTCAAAACGCACACAAAAAAAAGATGTCCAATATATTCATGATGGCCATAACTGCATTTCATTTCATATTTTACTTGCTTTTATTAAACTATATATATACTTCCACTATATATATAGATATTTTACAATGTTAGTAATGCAGTCTTCTAGCGGTACGAGCAGTCGCAAAACTTCGGCTCCAGAGACGGTGATCAGAGTCGCGGCAGTCATCGCTACGAGGAAAATTACGGTAAAGAGCGGTCGCCTTTGTGTGCTCCACGTGTTTGCTAATCTACGTTCTTCTGCCTTTGTTCTCCGATCTTAAACAGTCTTTTTCAAGACTTCAACAATTCTTCGATCTTTCTGTGTCATATTCAAGATCAAAGACCCCAGATTAAGTAGATCATTTCGCTTCTTTCATCATGATGTTCCAATTCGAGATCTGCTGGATGAAATTCATCTACAACTGGAAGACAATGACTGCATAGAAGTGGCCCAAGATTTGGGTTGTTTTACCTCTGAGCGGCACTTTTTTGCACACCATGGGCTAAATGGCCAGGTCACATGGACCCCGAAGGCTCAGAGAAGGTTGGGGGAGGGGACCCACTGGAACAGCTGGTAGCCTCCCGTCAAGGCCATCCAGCGTGTTCTTTAACGTGCACAGGGTATGGCTCTCCCGCACACGGGGCCACGGCTTAACGTCCCATCCGATGGACGGCGGCCTTTTCAAGCCCATAGGTGTCCCCTACTGACCGTGGGCAGGGCGGGGAATTTTTGCGGAGATAAAAGTGGCCCAAGAGATCAACAGAAATGTTTCCATAATAACGATGGCTTCGAAACAAGGTACTGAAAAACTATTGCTTTAAAATCGATAGCGGTGAACGAAAATTTAATTGAATTTATTTATCTCGGCTCTACCGTTAAACGCCTGTACATATCAAAACTCCCGTTCTTTGTGTCTAACGAAAATATTTCTACTGAACTAGCAAACTATGGAAATGTACTTGATATTACTAGTGAAAAATAAAAAAAAGAAAAATTTCAAAATATCCTAACTGGCAGTCGAATAGCGAAAATTGAACTTGAGAAAGAAATTCAAATTTTCTGCAAATTTCTGGATTCACAGCTACGATCTCATATCCTGGAGTAACTCGACTATGCCGCAAATGTAAACAACCAGGCCACCTGGCGGAGAGCTGTACGTTAGAGTATATAAAGAAAAAATCATTTGCCCAAGTGGTCGCCATAACTACGGAAACTTTACCGAATACAATAATAGAAACTGAGCTCTTTTCAGCCGCACATGAGGTTCTCCCAACCAAGACTGACAATTTGACAACTCTACGAGAAATTCAAGTTTCAAAACTCCAAGAAAACGAAGAAAATAATCCTAACAACGTTGAAAAACCTGCAAAACCAACCGCTGAAGAAAACTCAGATTTTAATAATGCTACAATCTCATCCCACACTTCCTCCGAGGCAAACTCAACACCGAAGTTAACAACCTTGCCTTCCGCTTCTACGAAAAAGGATAACCATCTACAAACACCTAAGAAGCAAAAAACAAGTGGAAAAAGAAAGATTGTCTCTCCAATTAATTTCTACGACACCGATGCAAAACCAGTGTATGACTCCAGCGCCTCAGTAACAAAATTCATGGCACACCTCGCAGATAACGAAATCAAAGCTCTTGTGGATATACCGAAGAAAGTTTTAACATTAAGAACCCTCACGTCAGATCGAAATATCCAGAAGAAATATCATGAATTCTTTTGCACTGTTACCAAAGCCTATTTAACACACCCACCTAGTTACATATTGGAACAATGTGCGGAACTGTTACCGATCTTTGAAGGTGGCGTGGAAACAGTAGAAAAAGAGATTTATGAGGACTAATCTTTCTGACTACTTTTATGGACGCTTTGGATGTATTTTCTCTCTTTTTGTTTATTTTTACTTTCCTCTCCCTCTCTTCACTTCTCTTTTTCATATCTCCTTTGCTTTCCTTACAACCTTCACCGAGGTGTCGGCTTTGCGGTATTGCTTTGCGAGGTCCGATGTCTCAGTGAGCGTCCTTTCCTTTCTTTTGCCCATTTTTTGGCCTTTGTCTCTTTTACCTCAAAAGTTCTATTTAATTTTCCTTTTCCCACACTATCCTTCTTCTTGATTTTATTATATGCAATTTCTACCGCGGCTTCGCCGCTTCATTCTTTTATTTTTTCATTTGCCTTTGGCATAGTTTCGTTATGAAGGTATAGACTAGTGTCTGGGACTCCACACGTCATTTTTGATCTTTGATAAAAATCAATGAAATTATTGGAATTTGTAATTCTCTAATTGCTTTAAAGTTTAAAAATTGATGGAACATTTATCAAGAACTAACACCAATAGTCACCTTTTTCATCGATTATTAAACAGCCCAGCTATGAAACAGGCAGAAAAGGTGAGTTTTTTAAGCTCCAATTATGAGAAAATATATCTACACACCAAGAATCAATGTGCTGTCCTTTTTTCCCCCACACTCTTCCATCATCCAACTTATTGGCCAATGAGCAGATGCATAATCTTGAAAATATATTCTACTTCAGCCTCTAGAAGCACCAGGTATTTGCCATCAAATGAGAATTCAGTCTTGTTATTACTCATAAGAACAATTCTAAATATCAGTATATTTTCTGCACTGCCATTAGCTGATTACAAACCTGCAATTTCTTCTTGGGCAACTGATTTTTTATTACCTTTATTCCATGACCAGAAGGAGTATTTATGGAGCACGCTTGGCTACTGATCTAAGGGACCTGGGTTCGAGCCCCGGATTTAGGCATGGATGTGTGTGTCGTTTTTCTGCTGAGGTCCTGCCATCCTCTCAGATCTCCTGCTGTGGCATATAAACTGACAGGCTCCTGTCAGACCTCTGTGGCAAGCAGCTGCTTGAGGGGGTATTAAAAGTGAAGGCTCTACAATGATGGTGCTTTTGACAGGTTCTCGTTCATGAAATTATTGTAGGTAATGGCATCTAATCAGTAATAAATGAAGCCAATATAATATTTATCTTCAAGAAAAATGATGATACAAAAGAATTATAAGAATTAGGATTATAAACCCCATAAAGAGAATATTGGGAAAGATTATGAGAAATAAAATAGAAGCAGAATATAAGACTGCAGAAGAGCACTGCACAATATATTTGCATTAAGAAAGATGATGGAAAAGAGAGAGAAAAATATCAGATACATTTGGCCTTATTGGATCTTGAAAATGTGTGTGACAATGTCCCTCATAATCAAAATTTTCAGAGCTCTTAATAATACAGAATAAGCAAAGTCTTATTAAGTCAATTATAAATATCTACATAAAGGAAATATAGATAGGATTAAAATGAACAAACTCTCAAACACAATAGCTGTTAGTAAAGGGTTGAAACAGGGAAATGTATGTCAGAACTCTAAAATATATATTAAGGAAACAATTATGGAGTGGACAGAAAATGAGGAAAGTACCTATCATTTGAATAATATATTTTTCAGATGATCAGGTTATTAGAGTGCAGGAAAAAAGGACTTGAATTCATTGTGAAAAACCTAAAGGAACAATATTAAAATCCATTTTGTAAAAGCAGAATATTAGAAATAAGAGTTTTCATAGCAAATATAAAGTAGAAAGAAAAATATTAAAGAGAACAAAAATAAAGGCAGAGATTTATTTCAATGTTAACACAGGTGGGACTCAAACTTGGGAACTGCAAATTATGTCTGGTGTACTATCAACTAAGCCAACCCCCAGTCCAATAGAAGTATGGTTAACATAAAAAGTAGATTAGTATATGCATGGAAAAATATTAGTCCTATATATTTAGTTGTTTGGAGGAAAAATATAACAAATACTAATAAAAGATGAATCCTTTACTCTTTTGGAGGAGATTCTGTAAAAAGACAAGATTGGATAAAGCTGAAAAATTACCAACTGCAAATGACAAAATAAGGAATAAAAAATCAACATGGTATTATCATGCATGAAGAATAAAGACATCCAAGAAAAACGTGGTTTTGGAACTATCATGAAGAAGGAAAATCTTGGAAAAGATGGAGTGAGAGGTAAATAACTGGAGAGACTGCAAGGAATGGAGGGAAAAGATATCTGTAACAAACGCCCTGATATGGAAACACCTGATGTAATGATCAAGAAGTTATGAAATTTCATAAAGCAGTTTTGCTGTAAAAATAAATTCTAAGCGTCATTTCTAAAATATTCAGTAGCCTTGTGTGCAGTAAATAAACTTGGTGTTTACCAATGGCTATTTTATTTACCAAGTTTCACACTCATTGTTACTCTTTCCCAATACTTTATTATCTATAAATGTGGCCGAGAGGACTGAACACCATCTCAAATGAAAACTTCATGACTTGCTTTAGAAGGCAAAAAGATCACTGGAACAAATGCATATACATCCAAGGTAACTATTTCAAAGATGATAGCAAACATTAGGAGATGGATTCACTCTGTTTCATTTATCACTACATGAGAACTTTTGAATCACCTTTCATATTTGATTATTCCGAGTTTTATTCGTAACTTTTTTTTATTCAAAGTAAATTATTGTATTTAATTTGAACTGCGAAAATATAGTTTGAAATGCATGTTATTCAGAAACAAATTTAACATGCAAGATTGTGAGCCAAAAAACAGTATTGTTATCCATGTTCCATTACTCACATCCTGATATCACATCCTGATACACTGTGTTCAGTCACATAACAGTAGTGGACTGAACTGCCAGATTGGTTGGTTGTTTAGGGTTTTATGGTGCAAGGGCAACTAAGGCCATATTGTACATGGGCCACCAGGATATTTTCTGGTTGGCCAGCACAAAGCTTACCTCAAAGCTGGTCAGCTGGTGGTTGCTTTCAACAAATTAAAAAATAATGGGCTGAGAGTAAAGGTAAATATGGTGAATTAGTGGAAAATATAAAAGAATGGACTTCAAACGTCGAGGCTGTGAAACTCAGCCTTTGGGCTGGAGTTGTAAAATACTTCTTCAACAGATGAACTAGTTAACCATACAGAATTGTTCGCGTACTACACATCTCTAATCTAGTCACAGGGTACTTGCTACGATACGAATCATCATGACTGGTGACTTCCATTTTTTACGAAAAACGAATAGTAGGAGAGTGAACTTCAGCAATGGCCAGTTGCAGACACTTTTTTGTACAGAAAAAGGTGACAGAGACTTTCCTGAGTATCTTCAAATTGATGAGAAGGATCTCCCAAAAGAAAGCTCGATAGAATGCATAAGAACGATGGGAGTACCTTTGCTTTTAACTCTTGCCATTTTTTTGTCTCTACTAAGGTGGGAAAATGAGTGGAGGAAATCTGGTTACAAGCCTGTTGAACTAATAGAAGGCTTTTCGTGCTAAATACAAAGAATTTGTGAAAAAGAAAAAAACATGCTGGCTCTTGTAAAGATGGAAAAGCTCTTTAGTCCACTGCAAAATCTCAAGATACGTGAAGAACTATTTCTCTCAAAGGAGTTCACGAACGGTTCTTGTCACTTTGCGGATAGCCTATTAATGTATGAAACAAATTTTCAATTTAAACTTTGATTCTATCAATAAAATTAAGTGTTGTTGTTAGAATGCACAGATATGCAGGAAAAGGCCATTATGTCGTAAGGGAGAATATCAAGCAGAATGCATCACACCAAGTGTTGATAAGATACTGTGAATATGCAAGGCCGAGTGCGACTATTTGGTCTTTCTGTGCAATATCATTCAATTTCGCATTGCAAGGGCCATAAAATTTGCATTGTTAGCAAATAAAATGCTGTATAAAAAAAAATTCATGCATCTGGCATCAGCTTATAGAATTTGTACCGAGAGCTGATGGTGGGAAAATATATATGGAATGTACAGGATTAATATATGTTGTGTTAGTTATTACAATGTTTAATATTGTAATATATTAGATAAAGGTTCGTGTCACTGCAACTAAAATGCAGAAAACTTAAATGCATATACCAAGGGTTCTCAAATTTTTTGTCTTGACACCTGCCCCGCTACCATTGACAGAATTTTTCATAATCCCCCCCCCTTACTGTTTATGTAATTCATCACAGCCCCTTTTACTATTGCTGGAATTTATCATCCCACTCCCTTACCATTAAGAGAATTTTTCCATATATTCTTTTACGATTGACGAGAGGAACTTGAATTGAGAATAAGCAGTAATTCTGTGCAGCATTATCAGGCGAGAATCCTAAACGGATTGATGCTGTAAGCACCAAGCCAAATTTCTTTCACAGATAACAGCAGTGCACCTGTCTAATAAAAGAAAATATCAAAGCGTTTATGTTGACAAAACTATGTTGATTTAAACTAGAATATAGATAAGGTGTACTATAATTGCAGGAAGCCAAATACATATTTTTTTTGACACCAGGGGTGGGGCTGCATAAATGGGTCTAATGTGTAATTATTAGCTAGGAGAGATATTTATAGAAGGGAAAATGCTATTTAAACAATTCATGGGTTTACAGGATAAAATGATCGGGTCAAAAATAGAGAATAAATATATTTGAATATTAAACAATCTGTGAAAAATCAGGATTTCAATTTGGGTTGGGTTGTTTTACCTCTGAGCACTTTTTTGCACACCATGGGCTAAATGGCCAGGTCACATGGACGCCGAAGGCTCAGAGAAGGTTGGGGGAGGAGACCCACTGGAACAGCTGTTGGGAGACAGATGGTAGCCTCCCGTCAAGGCCATCCAAATGTGTTCTTTAACGTGCACAGGGTATGGCTCTCCCACACACGGGGCCACGGCTTAACGTCCCATCCGACGGACAGCGGCATTTCCAAGCCCATCGGTGTCCCCTACTGACCGTGGGCAGGGCGGGGAATTTTGCGGAGATAAATCTCAACGCTGACCCAGCTGGGACTCGAACCTGGGAACTACAGATTACGAGCCTGGCGCGCTACCGACTGAGCCACCCTCGCCCCCAGGATTTCAATACTTGTAATTCTGTCAAATTTAGTATGAACCTGAAAGGAAAGAACAAAGAAATATTTATTTTTACATTTTCGAAAATTCTTGGTTATATTACTTAAGTTTTGTCAATATACTTGGTCAATTTTTTCTGTAAGCCCACAAATTAAAAATGTCTGTATAACTTCAAATAGTATTTATGTTTAATTCAAAAATGAAAGAAAATGAAACGAAATAGAAAATAATAATGCAAAATTTTAATTTTTAATATATGTCACAATCCAAACACATACAACATGCATCAATAAATCTGAAATATGAATAATTCTGATGAGGTAAACAAGCAAATTTAGACACATGCAGAACAAAAAAATGTTAGTCAAAATCAAGAATAATAATTCAATAACACATTGATGACTGTTAATCTCTATTACCCTTTGATTTACGATACAGCTCATATTTTTCTCATGATATTGATTTCTTGCAACAATGGAGACTATTGATTTTATTGTAAAATACATTACAGTATGACCCATCCAAGTACAATTGTAGCTAAAACTGTGGTACTTAAGAAAAAGTTTTAAAAAATAAAGTTTGGAAATATATATACCAATGTTTTTAGTAAATATACGGAATAACTAAATTTTTTTAAATAAAGACATTTTCTAATCTACGGTCAGGACAATAGACATCCTTGTCGAATACACATACTATCCTTAGAAAATACAAACAATTTTGAGCTGCGTGATCTTGTTTTTTAATGATCTAATTTTGAGCTACGTGATCTATATACAGCGTTAATAATATGCTGTATATAGATCATGTAGCTCAAACACTAAAATCATCTGTTAAGTTTTTGATTTTAAGAGATTTTTTTAATTTAGAACTTTTTTCTAAATTTATGCTTATCTACAGTTCCTGTGTGGGATGGAGCTGGCAAAACAATGTTGGACAGGTGTAGTATATGTAGTTCTTCAAATTACAGAACTGCGAAATTAATCCTTCAAATTACAGAACTGGAAATTATTTCTTCAGATTACAGAACTGTGAAATTAATTCTTTAGATTACAGAACTGTGTAGTTCTTCGATTGCAGGACTGTGAGTGAACTTGTGTGCTCATCGATTCTTCACTATTTGGAACAATCCGTAGTGACTCAGTGCATCAAGATTTACTGATCCAGCAGTCGTAATCAACAGAGGCATAGAAGGAGATCCTCAACAAGAGAAACACACACCGGTATCGGAAATATATTTATAGTATACGATTTCTTTTTGTCGACTGCGTCTTTTCAAAATTTATTTAATTTTAGGTTAGAAATTTTATGTAATTTTACATTTCACTTTAATTTTAAGTGTGTTTGTATTATTAAGTAAGGGATGGCGTCAAATGGAAATTATAATTTAGATGTAGAATCGGGGTCTAGTGATAGGACAGAAATTTATTATTGCGATATGGATGCTGTAAATTTAGATGGTGCTACGTCAACAGATATTGATAGCCCTAACATAAAATTTGACAGAACATCGAAATGCAAATTAAATTAGAAGAAATGAGAAATGAACAAGAGATAAGGTTGCAAGGAATGTGATTTAAAAATTAGAGAGAATTAAGAGAATTGGAGATTAAAATGGATATAGAGCTGGCCAAGATTACTGCAGGAAATAAAGCGTGTCCTAGCAAAGGTAGCTCAAATTCTCTTAGTAGTCAGACAAGCATTATGAAAAAATGTATTACCAAATCCACTAAAATATGAGGAGGAACTCCCTCTATTCTTCAAAAGGGCAGAGAAAACGTTTGCTATAAATAAGATAGCAGCAGAAAATCAAACCCAGATAATCATGGCACTAGTAGGAAAGTTTGCGGCAAGCACAATAGCTTCTCTCAGCATAGAAGAGTTAAAATCATACGAACTGATCAAAGATTTTATCTGAAAGTCGTTTTACTCCCATTGCGTGTAGAAAAGGATTTGATGAAGCTAGGAAAAAGGACGATAGTTGGTGTAGTTTCACCAGTAGATTGGAGAATTCTCTGAATTATTATATAACAGTAGAAATGTACAACATCAGTCATGTCTTGCCAAATTAATGGTGGCTGACAAAATTAAAACCCTTTTACCTGCATAAACACTGAGTTGTGTGATCTGTCAAGAGGGCAATTCATGGTTCGAACCACAAAAGCTGACTGAAACAGCCGAGTTACATTCACACAGCATATCAGTTCCTAGAAGACCTAAGCATGCAGAGCAAATGAAATACAAAATGCCTAAGTCCATAGGAATTTTCATTCCCAGGATTTAAAGCCGCAAAATACAGATAAAGCAAGAAGCATTTACAGAAAAGCATCAAAATCCTTATGCTGGTTATTACAACCGCATTGCTCATGAGAAATTGTTTGGGCCTGGAGATTTAGTGTTAGTCCTTGCACCTGACTCTACTCATTCTGTAAAATTAGAAAATTTACTGCCAGAATACAAATAACAGGGGTAGTCTTCGAGGATGAAAATGATTTTGGACATTTGGAAGTTGGAGAATGGAATGAGAAGGGAAACCCTAGAATTAAAATAGAAGAAAATAGACAGATCAAGGAAAAATTAAAGAACCGCATAGTCTGTTGATACATCATCCATATTTTTTTAAGGGATCCCTGGATGGGCTAAAGAAAGAAAACACGAAATTCGGATTAAAGAGGGGAGGTACCCCACTATGCATCGATAACGAGTACCTAATACATTAAAGAAGGCAGTAGATAAACAAATTGACGAATTACTGGGAAGGGAAACGATTAGTCCTTTGGTGAGCCTATTAGCTCATCCAATTGTATGTGTGGTTAAAAAAGATTGTACTTTGCGATTATGCTACGACTTTCGCATGATATATGAAATCACGGTGTCAGATGCTTATCCTATGGCAGACATGAATGAACTTCTAAGGAAAGTATCCCAAGCCCAATTTCATTAGCACAATAGATTTAATAAGGGGTTACTGACAAATTCCCTTTGCCGAGGAGGTACAAGAATATACAGCTTTCACCACTCACAAAGGACAATACAAATGGTGTGTTATGCCATTCGGATTAAAAGGGGCAGCTTCTACTTTTTAACGATGCATGGACGAAATGCTAGCTTCGCACACTGATTATGCATGTGCTTACTTAGATGACATTGCTATTTATTCCAATACTTGGGAAGATAATTTACAACATGTAGATAAAGTTATCTCTACTTTGGAAACTAGTTGTCATACCACTAATGCAGAAAAATGCAATTTTGCACGTGGCCAGATAATCTATTTAGGACATCAAATAGGTTCGGGGAAACGTTCACCTGATCCTATGAAACTTGATACGATTAGAAATTTGGAGAGGCCAAAAACCAAAAAGGGTATTAGGAGTATCTTAGGTTTATGTGGTTAAAATCATGATTAAAATATCATGAATACATGTCGGATTTTGCTATTATTGCAAAACCATTAACTGGTATGACAAAAAAAAAAATGCCCTGGAGACTGTGAAGTCGAGTGAAGAAGCTGAAGTGGTCTTCCAACAACAAACAAAAGCTTTGCATGGCACCTGTATGATGTGCACCTAAATTGGGAGAACTGTACAAGTTATTCACTGATGCGTCTGAATTGTCAGTTGGAGCTTGTCTCACTCAGTTATATGAGGGCAAATCCATGCTAGTCATTTATGCTAGCTAAAAGCTCACACTGACTCAGAATAGTTGGCCAGCTATGTGTCAAGAAACCTACCCTACTATCTGGGCCTTACAAAAATTTGAGACACTGATTTATGGTACCCCAGTTGAAGTGGTAACAGATCACAATCCTCTGATATACGTGACTAAATCAAAGATACAAATTCCAAATTAGAAAGGTGGTCTTTGGCTTGAACGTTTTGACATTCAGTTTACCTATGTGAAGGGCAAAGAGAATGTTCTGGCTGACTCCTGTCAAGATTAGAGAATCCAGGGGAGGGAAGATGGACTCCAGAGGGAGGGAAGAACACTGCATAGTATTATTTTAACTGTGGAATGGCAAACACTAATTAATTACTTTAAAGTATTTATCAATGTACAGTGTGTATGTTTAAATATTTTAGTGTTTTTCTTGTTATTGATTTGCTAACTATGCTCATGTTGTTTTATGAAGAGTTTAGTTTTGAAACATATCGAAATTTCTAGTAACCCCCCCCCCCCCCTGACTGTAGCTATGTTATCACACTGCAGTCAAATTATCAGGCTATGTTCAGCCTGGATAACTCTTGATAAAGGAGGGGCTTGTCAGGTTTTGATGCATAGATATAATTTTGACATTTCATGAATATATATTTGTATTATTTGTATTTGATCTTGCTTTGTAATCCTTTAAGTGAAACTGTTTCCTTTCTCCCACTGCTGACTAAGGCTATTTATGGCTAATATGTCTTGCTGCAATCAGCAAAACAGGTTTATGGTACCTGATAATCAGTGATTGGTCCCCTTTCTGGCCTGGCTCCGTTGATCGAGGATCGCTGGCCAAATGCCCATCCCATGGAACGGACGGGATGGCACTTACATGAAGAGCGTCGGATGGCCCATTAGCAAGGTCAGGCAGTTCTGAGTTAATGGCTAACTGGAGCAGAAACAGACAGTGGCTGCTTAGTGAATAAATAATTCATGAGGTGAGAGGATTTCCTCTGATAGGTGCATAGAGATGCAACCTGTTAAACAACTTGTACACAACCTGCATACATTTTGACAAATAATATTGTGTAGTCAAAATACATATTTTTTTCGCTTCTCTTTTCCCCTCTAGGCTTTTTCTCAAACACTAAAGCTAAAACAATTCATCAAAATCATTCATTTCCAGTTATTTTTTATTTAACATTAAAAATTATAGATTTCAATTAACCCATTCCCTTTGAATGAAATGAAAAAAGTTGCAACTGCCTCTCTACCACCGCTTTTGATGCACACACATCTAGAGAAATCTGAGATTGCGAAGGCGAATACACATAAGTGTGCAATGTAGCAGTAGGAACTACAATTCATGCAGCTGGTACTGACAAGTGTGTGCTTACCTTTAAGTGATAAAACATTTCTTTTACTAGGAGATAAATATTGATCTATTAAAAAATAATAAAAGAATCAATTCATGTCATATAATTTTAATGTTTGTGGTTGTCGTGCTTTGGAACGTCACAAAAACAAAACCTCAGAAGAGTCTAGAAATCATAGAAGCTGACTTGAGGGATTTTTGCAGTTCTTTGATTTTTCAATACAATTTTTCCTGTTTGAAACGTGGTAACAACTTACAGCAAAACAAAAAAGCAGAAAGTAGAGCCTAAGTAATGTTTAGGAAACAAGAACTTTTTTGCACTTGTGTTCCTAAGGGGACAAAAAATTTCTTAACGTGTTTTCATTTTTGTAAACGATTACTTTTTTCCCCCATCGCAATAAATTGCAATACCTCATAATAATATAAAGCACTTATGAAAGCTACCTCTCAAGACTTTTGAAATATATCATCAAAATATTTAATTTTCAAAGAGCTGTGTATTTGACCTGGATGCCATTTTGAACAGACACTTTTGAATATTTTTTTCATGAAATTTTGAAACAAGACTGCCAATGTATGTTGAATTAGCTGATTTGACATGGATTGATTCTAATGTAAGTTATTATTTAATTATATGGTTTTACCATGGCTTTATATTTGTTAATATGGTAAATGGACATGAGAATTCTATTAGCTATTCAAAACTGTTTTCTAATAAATACTAACAAATGTGAATAAAACATTGTCTTATAATAAAATACTCTCACAAATCATTATCCTATATTCTTAACAATAAGCTTTTATCAGTTGAATGTAGTAATGTAAAATATACCTCTGATGACAGCATATGTGATATATTACAATAGACTGAAACTTTTATAAAAATTGTGAAGTTACTGAATAATATTTGTTGCTATTCGACAGTGAAACAAGACACTCCAAAGAATATAGATGATAACGAAATAATAGCTAAGTTTCTGCCTCCAAATTGCATGACTATTAAAAATGATAGAAAAAAAAAAGGGGGGGGGGGTGAATTTAAGGCTATAGGAACAGAGAGGATTAAAGCAATTTCTACATCAAAGATTAAGATCTTTTGTTGCAGCCAACTGAACTGGATGAAATTTGGCTTGTTAAAATGAATTGCTAAAAGCTTTTTCTACTTCTTGTTTCTGAGGTTGGCAAAATCATGGTAACTTTAAAACTTCAATTTAAAAATATTTTCCACTGCTTCAAGGTTTGGTAAATTGCACTATAGTAGTTGGGCTTGTCAGATGCTAATTCAATGAACTCCAAATTTTGTATATTTAATTTCTTACTGCTAAACTGTCTCAAAACCTTTTTATTTTCAGAATTTTAGAGTAGTTTTGTGGAAGACTGTACTGCTTAGTTTACTTGTTAAAGTAGGCTTCAATGGAAAGTTTAGTGTCATGTTTTTTACAGAGTTATTCTTTGATGATTTATGCTTTGCAGTTATCAGTTTTAATAAAAATGTTAAAACACGCTTTTTACACTGATCAAAAGCATATAACAGTAGAATTAAATAAAGTTCTTAAAGATGCAGATTGCATTTATGGTAATTTGAAAATATGCTGGAATAAATAGTGATTACAATACTGGTATTTTTTGTTGGTGTAATACCAGAATCTAATCAGAATCTGAATCACTTACATCTAGGGGTCAATTCATATGAAAAGACAAACTGATAGTCTGCAAGTCAACACAGGTCCACACATCACAATAATATTGTGTTATTGTAATGTTTAGCATAATGCCATAGTGTGACTGAAATGACAGAGTGGTGAACAGTTTTCTCATGTGATCTCTGTGATAGACATAGTTTTTGCTATTATAATTCTAATGCACTGATTGATTATTCTGATTCAATGCTACTACGAATAGTAATAAAAGCATATACAATGTAAGTTTATCTATCAGCTATGCTAATTGAACTTATGCATTAATTTTACAAATTAATATTACCCATAATGAATAATATTACTTTTAAAGACCACATAAAAATCAAGCAATAAGAGTTCATTCTATATATATATAAGCCGAAAAAGAAATGTTTACCAAATGCAAGCAGTGTTGAAAAGTTATTAAAGTTGCCGGTGGATCTATAAGTGGACTTCACACACATCTCAAAACACATA
The DNA here is from genome assembly GCA_038380435.1 of Ryuthela nishihirai. NCBI lineage: Eukaryota > Metazoa > Arthropoda > Arachnida > Araneae > Heptathelidae > Ryuthela > Ryuthela nishihirai. Next base: position 36,113,010 of record JAWZYU010000015.1, read on the forward strand.
ACATTAATTTATTAAAAGGAAAAAAATTGAAAGCTGCTTCAAATTCAACAATGTGTACTGGCACAGGTCCTCCTGCATGTAAAACAGACAAATCTAAAATTACAAGCTATTTTGCTGGTAATAATAATGATTCTTTGCCACAATTTCAGCATGCATGACTGTGCTCGATGTTTTGACTTTCAATGCATTCTGACTTTGAATGATCTGAGAAAGGCATTAATAGGCTTCAATTAAATATTAAAATCTCCTAACACTTTAACGAAATACTGAAATTTCCTAATACTGTAAGAAAATTATTGTCGACCATAGTCAAAAAATATGTAGCTTTAAAGATTTTTCTGAGCTGAAATTGAATGGCAAAAAGACAGTCCGACTTTTAATTAGTGAACAAGTATTAGAAACAGGCATAATTTGAACATTAATGCTCACATCTGAAAAAAATGCTTGGAACCTTAATTTAAATCATGTCAGGAACTATGCCAGCAGAAAAATTTTTAGAAATAATTTAAAATAAGCTTAAAGATTATGGACTCTCTTTAAGAAAGATAATGTCTGCATTACTATTGACACACCATCAGTAATGACAAAAGTTGGCAAGTTAATTGATGCAAGTCAGCAACTTTGCTATGTGATTGGAATTTCAGTTGGCTGTAATTAGTGTTCTTTACCAGCAGAAGCACAGCAACAAATGGAAACTGTGGATACTAGTGACAGTGACACTTCTGACTATGATGAAAATGAAGGAAATAGCAGTGAGTGATGGAAAAAGTTTAGTTGCAATTAACATGTGGATGATAATGATGTACTATTAATCTTACTCATATGAAACTCATGTTCAATAATAAAAAATATTCAAAAAGTTATTAAGAAGTTCAGACATTTCCCTGTGTTATCTTACAAAAATGAATGCATACTATATGTGGTAAGGATCTTATGCTGATATTAGATTACAAACCTGACTGGAACAGTTTGCTTGTCATAATGAAGTGTCTTTAAATTGAAAAATTGTATTCAAAAGGCATTGATTGATCTAAATTTTGTATGGAATTAATTTCTCTGAAGATGAATTTAACATTACATCAGCAGCAATTTCAACTCTTTTTCCAATAAAGCTGGCTGATGAAGCATTATTGCCATCAAGGTGCAAATCTTCTACTAAAGTGCAACTATACAGTTACAATAAAAACACTTGCTGAGCAAAACTCTCTTCTGCCCAGAGAGTTGTACATTGTATTAAAATTTTGAATAAAAAAAGTGCACTGATTTGGAAAGCATTCTTCTATACCCCCATAATCATAAAGAGGAAGAAAAAATGTCAATCAGCAAAAGAAAACATCTATTGCAAGAATGAATTTTACTCTAAAGACTTTCTGAACAGTGGAATATGAACTTGACACTACTGAAATTGAAACTGCTAACTCTGCCTCTGTATCTTCATCTATGCATGGTGAAATTAAATAAAACAATGAGTCCAGAAATGCTTTCAATGAAACAAAAACTTGAGTTCACCATTCATAAAAAAACTGCAGTCCCAGCAAAAAAAAAATGTTGTTCAAACAGATCTCCCTCAAAATTATCAAATAAGTGATGGGACTATTTGAAGATGAAGTAGCTAGAGATATTTGGAGTTAACTTATAACTATCTCCTCAATATTCCTCCAATTAGCATTGAATCGGAAAGAGCTTTTTCTGCAGCAGAAAAAATTTGCACAAAAATATGCTTGCAACTCAAAGATGTTCACTGAGGCACTGTGTTTCTAAAAATCATATTTTTTTTAAAAAAAGATCTAATAAAAGATTTGATCTTTATAAATTTACATTTTCACTTGCTATTTTGCTACATATTTATAACTTTTTAATTTGAAATAAATTATTTAGTTTCACTTTTTTTTCCAAACTTTTTTTTTATAAAATACTAATATTACACAGAATAAATACCAAAATACCGGTACTGTCATTTTGTTCTGGTATTGCAATCAGTATTAACATGTGAACAAGAACATAATTTGCTTTGCGCAGTAAAAACATTTGTAAGTTGATAATAAGGTAAAATATACTTAATTTATAACTCACAATATTAATGGATGTAGTAATGGCCGAGTGGTTAGCACGCTTGGCTACTGATCTAAGGGACCTGGGTTCGAGCCCCGGATTAGGCATGGATGTGTGTGTCATTTTTCTGCTGAGGTCCTGCCATCCTCTCAGATCTCCTACTATGGCATATTAAACTGACAGGCTCCTGTCAGACCTCTGTGGCACGCAGCTGCTTGAGGGGGTATTTATTATTTTTTTTTTTAACATTAATACATATATATATAAAATACATAGCATACTATATATACACACCGATCAGCCAATACATTAAAACTCTATGTTATGCAAAGAAGTGCATATGGAACAAATCAGTGTCACATGCCAAGGTCGCGAATGATATATAATACCTGGGTCAGAACTCTCTCAGACAGTATTTCGTTTCGTCTCAACATGAGAAAAGCAAAGGATTTATCTGATTTCAACAAAGGCCAGATCATTATGGCAAGACACCTTGGTAAGAGCATATCCAAAACAGGAATGCTGGTAGGCTGCTCACGCTATGCAGTAGTTGGCACCTATCAAAGATGGTCCAAAACAGGTGACACTTTTTGTCAACTAGTCATGGGCCAGCCACAGTTCATTGTAAGCTCTTGGATATGGGTCTCCGCAGCAGCAGACACATTCGTGTGCCTATGCTCACAGCCTTCACCATCATCAACGCTTGCAGTGGGCACCTAATCATCAACATTGGACCACAGAAGACTGGAAGAGGGTCGCATGGTCAGACGAATCCTGTATTCTGTTACACCATGTGGACAGACAAGCTCGTGTGTGACATTTATTCATGGAAGCCTTCTCATCTGGATGCACTGTGGGACAGATCCAGGTGGCTGGAGGGAGTGTGATGGCCTGGGCAATATTTTCTTGGGGAACACTTGGACCAATTATCCCCTTAGATCAAACTCTAAAAAGTTGTCACCTACCTGAACATCATGGCTGACCAAGTACACCCTTTTAAGGCAGCCTGTATTCCCTGGCAGAGATGGTGTCTTTCAACATGACAATGCTCCATGTCACACTGCAAAGAAGGTTCAGAAATGGTTCCTAGAACATAAGGAATTCCATTTATTGCCATGGCCCCCAAATTTGCTGGACATGAATCCTATTGAGCATTTGTGTTCGAGTTGGAGAAAAGGGTACGAGCAGCATCACCCCAACCACATAATTTATGGGAACTGCGGGATCTTCTGTTGCAGTCATAGTATCAAATATCAAGCAACACCTACCAACATCTCATTAAATTAATGCCTCATCAGGTGACAGCTCTTTTGGCAGCGAGAGGAGGACTTACATCATATTAGGTTGGTAGTTTTAATGTTTTGGCTGATTGATGTATATTGTATCGATATTTATTATGGTGAGATGTGAATTACATTTCTACTATGCAAACCAAAGCAAAAGCCGTCCCGTGGCCGAGTGGTTAGCATGCTTGGCTACTGATCTACGGGACCTGGGTTCGAGCCTTGGGTAAAACATGGATGTATGTATCGTTTTTCTGCTGAGTCCTGCCATCCTCACAGACCTTCTACTATGACATATAAAGTGACACGCTCCTGTCAGACCTCTGTGGCAAACAGCTGCTTGAGAAGGTTTTTATTTTTTTAAACCAAAGCAAATCATGTTCTTGCATAGAAGTTAATGTAGATCTTACGAATCCATTACGATTCTACTTTCATCAGGATGATATGTACTTTATTTCAACACAATATCATCAGATTAGCATAATATAATCTATAGCAACAATTTTTAAGAACTTTGTTCAACTTCACCAGTATAGACTTTTCATCGGTATACAAAGTGCATTTTTCTAGCATTTCTGATAAACGATTAACTTCACACTATAATTAGCTTCTGACAAACTAAGTTATTAATGTCTTGGAAACAAAGTTGCAGCCAACAGTAAATTAGTTTCAGAACTGTACTAAATCGCTGCAATAATAATAATAATAAAGTAGGTGATGCAATGTAATACTCACTGAACCCATTCATCAAGCAGCACAAAAGGCTGCTGGTTAAAGTGAAAGAATGAATTAATGGAGGTAAAGATAACTAACACTTCAAAGCTTTAAATACTGAATCATGCAAAATGTGGTACAATAGGAAGAGGACACTCATTATATACCTGATACTAGCAACCAATACACTACAATTAAACATCAGTGTAGCAGTACTCAGTTTCAAAATGAAAATGGAAAGCAAGAATGCCAGTAAATGAAGTAGTTTCTCAATAACAAAATATGCATGCATCACCTTTTGAAACAAAAACATACTGGCAATTTTTTAAACAAAAAGTTACATTTTTTAGATTGAAGAGATTTTTTTCAACATATTTATTCATATATTAAGGAAAATATATATTACTCTGAATTTAATGTCAATCAGTTTCAGAGGAAAAATTGTCTTGAGCCAGGTGGAATACAAACCCATGACCTCCTGATAACATGTCAGGTGCTCTGGACTACTGAGCTACAGATCAAGATCTCCTCTAATTGATGCTATGAACTTTCTACCAGCAGCACACAATTCTCCCGTTTCTCATAAAGGTATTGTTCCAGCTGCTCTCAGCCTTAAGTAACAATGGTAAGTATGTCACGGAGATGGCAAGTATATTCTGAGTATTACAATTGTTTAGATTGAAGAGATATTTTTCGATGTATTTATTCATATATTAAGGAAGATATCACTCTGAATTTAATGTTGATATCTAATTTATTGGAGAATTATTGAATAAAAATTATTTTATTATTTAATATCTGAATTTAATGACAATACAATGGATTCCCGTACAACGCGGGGGATACATTCCGCGTTACAGGAAATCGCATTATATGGGACATGCGTTATCAGACGAATTGTCTATCCCCATATTTTCAATCTAAAAATGATCTGGAAAAAGAATTATTTTTAAACAATCATAGCAATACAGACGGAACTATGGACTCTTCAAGCGGTGAATCTGTACAACCAATGTTAACAAGATGGCATTGTTGGAACTTATTTCTTGATACTTCCGATAGTGAATGAATGTTAAATAGTGAAGTACATATTTTTATTTTAATTAAAAGTTGAATAAAAATATTTTCCTCTTATATCTTTAAAAGTAAAGGTTTATGAAAAAAAATATGCACATTTTTTAAAGCTGTCAGCTTCATTGTGCATATATAAACAATAGGTAAGTGTATACATTTGCTTTTCTAAACAAAAAATCAAAAACTATGTCAAAATGTTAAATTTATCTTACGCGTGATACGGGACTGTTTATTGCGCTGTATGAGTACTAGCAATTTTCGGCACGTTATACGAATTCGTGTTATAGGGGAGTGCGTTATACAGAAGTCCACTGTACCTTCATGAGACATGGAGAATTGCGTAATTGCTGGTAGAAAATTCATAGCATCAATTAGAGGAGATCTTGATAGGCAGCCAATAGCTCAGAGGTCCAGAGTACCTGACATGTTATCAGGAGGTCATGGGTTCATATCCCACCCAGCTCAAGACAATTTTGCCTCTAAAATTGATCGACGCTAAAGTCAGAGTGATATCTTCCTTAAAAAAGTTACATTGTATATTGACTAATACAACTTAAACTTTCAGCTTTGCAATTTATATAAAGTTTCATTTTATTACTGAAACTCAATAATCCAAACCCATTAATAAACTCTACATGCCTTTGGATTACCAAGACTGCACTCTATTATTATTGTTTGAAAACTTATGTATAGCATATTACAGAATATGTTCAGAGTAAAAATTTTGATTTATTCCCTTAAAAATGGCTAACATATACACGAAGCAGTTTAGTAAGTGTTAAAAAAAAGGAAATTTCTGTTTATAACTCAGCTGGAAGTTATATATTTTATTTCAGCAAATAAAATTCCCTGTATATAATATTATACATATTTCCAGCACATGGATTTTTCTGGTTATTCAATTATATGTTTCTAATAATATCTAACTTGTCATCTGAAGCTATAACTAATGTGCACATATGTTTAAAATATCTCCAATATAGGAAAAATTCTTTAGACATCACTTATTTGCTAATGTCATACTAGCAGTAAAGGGTTTCATATTTTTTACTAACATTGAAAACCTTGATATTTTACAGTGAGGATGATCAAATATGAAATACTTATTCTGTATTAGATAAGTAGATATCGAGGAATATATATTATTTTAAGCATGTAATTTACAGCAGGAAAATGTTTTCAAAACCTTTTATGTCACTCCTATCATCACATTCATGATAAAACTTTTTATTAAAGGTCAGCATACCAGTAATAGGGAAGTCTCAATAAACTAAAAATGCAACTTTCAGTAATCAAAAATGTATAATAATAATAAATATACCCTATATACAACTCTTTCACCACACCTTTTCCGAATTATACAATTCATTCAATAAATCACAGGAAGGAGTCTTTAGGCTTTTTGCTTTTTCTTCTAATCCTCTGTCTCTAAAGTTTCTTGCTCTCCATACCATACTCTCCTCTGTAAATATTAAGCAATACATGCATACACCAAATTTATTACTAATCACAGTGCACTTAATAAAAAATATTTAATCAACTATAACATACAAACCATATATATGAGTATGTATATAGGTGGATCATTTAATTCATGGACTGCCATTGCCATCATGGGGCAATACAGCGAGCACACTTCAAGGGCATAGCAGTGTATGGAAGTTGAAACATATTGTGGTTGTTAGTAACAACAGAACAATATGCAGTCAGTTTCTGTTGTTTTCTCATTTTGCAAATATGCAAGTTTTTATGTGTATGATTTTTTGCATGCCATGACTGATCTGGGAACTGAGTAGTGGGATACATTACTGTGTTTGGTGAGGCTTAAGTGATGCACAGTCACAGATATGACTCAAGTGTATGAGGAATAGTGATTGAAACGAAGCACAATTTTTCAAGTGGTACAAATGCTTCCCAGACAGGCACAATTCTGTTGAAGATGCCCCAAGTTCTGAGCAACCAAACACTGTTCTACATATATTTGAGTCATTTCTGCAATTGTCTGTGTGCCACTTAAGCCTTGCTGAACACAATAACATATCACATACCACTACTTTCCAGATCAGCCATAGCCTTCAAATATTCACACACACAAAATAAGACATTTCCAAATCAAGAAAATGGCAGAGACTGACTGCATACTATTTTGCTATTACTTGTGATTGCATCACATTTCAACTTGCACGCACTGCTCTGTGCCCTTAACAGTCATTGTGTGGCTACATATAATGTATTAAATCATACAAAAAGCTGCTAATTGTTGGCAGTAGCAGTCCATGAATTAAGTGATCCACCCTCATATAAACACCTTAAATTCATATATCAAATTAATCTTTTTTTTTAAGTATTTTGTTATTGCATTTAATTTCTACACTTTGCCACCTGTGGGAAAAAATCACATTACAATAATTGTAAGCATAGAAATATTTGATATTTGACCAAGGTGGGACAGAATCCATAACTTGCTAGTTATTATTAGCTGTCAGCTACAGCATAAACTAGCAACATACATTTTATTTTCTTAAGTAATTTTAAGTATTTTAAGTTTTATTTACATTTTTTTAACATTTTAAAGTCTTAAGTAAGAATCTTACAAAGATTAAATACTTCATAGAATTGTACTATATATATAAACGTGTACTTGCTAGTTTTAGTGGTGAGAATAAACTGCTTTTTTAGTTTAATAAAATTAACGTTACTGTAATATTACTGATAGAAAATAATAAAATTAAAATTAGAAAATTTGGAATAATATTACATACTTTTAATTTTATTATTAGAATTCACTTATAAGTTTTAACATATCATCTATAAGGATAAACTTAAAATTCCCATTTACAAATGTTGTTTTCATGCTGTAGATATTTTTATAATGATACTCATGTATATTGTCAAACAAAGATAGACCTAGATTTAGTAAAAAACACAAAATAAAATAAAACAAGACTAAAATTTGGTCCCTTAATGACATTGTACAGAGTTACACTGTATTCTTAAATAAGAATAAACCTACAACTTGCAATATATATACGTGTGGAGATGACACAGTCAATGCGCAATATATAGAGGTGGAGATGACACTGTCAATGCGCAATATATACATGTGGAGATGACACTGTCAATGCGCAATATATACATGTGGAGATGACACAGTCAATCCAGCTGCCACCATTGAATACCACACTGCCAAGCTGTAGATTGTTATGGTCTGGGGTGCAATAAGTCAACATAACCATCTTCTCCTGCAGGGGTAAACTGTTTTTTTTATCCTTTGGGAATGCAGCCATAGCAAGGAGACCAGGGCTACAATAAGCAAGCTTGAATGATTGAAGAATTTCTTGCTATAACTATTTTATAAAACTTGAAATTTGATCACAGCCTAAATTTGACACATTTAATTCAAACTTAATCCAATGTAGTGTTTTTGTTTTGAAAAAAGAGAGGAGGGGAGGTATGTTACTTATGGGATGAACTGATATAATCTAGTGGATGTCTCATACGAGGAAATGAAAGATATCAATAGCATTTAATTATTTGATCATATAAAACTCTATTAAATAATTAGCGAATTTTCACATTACAACAGTGGATGACCAAATCCAAAGCTCTGCAAACCATAAAATAAACATTTTATGGGAGAATGAGACTGAACATTAATATCTCAAATTTATTTAAAACTTGATTTTTTTTTTATCAATAATCTCTCAACATTCAAAGAGCTAACAGAAATGCATATATGCCACTGGGTGTTACTAGCAGGAAAAATGGACTAATCAGGTAGTCATCAATAATGCCAGCCCATTCATGAAACTTCTGCTAATGCCAAGACTGGGCGATTTCATGAGGCTTTTCCCTTACCCAGTAATAGACCTTGAATACATAGGCTGCTCATATTGTGCCCACTGTGAGACAATTTGAAGGACTTGGCAGCCATGTTCATTCAGGGCATTTAAATATATGATGAACCGTTTAACAATGAACTGTTTAACGTTCAGAGAGTTACATTGGAAGTGAGTGCCTGAAAACTAGGTAGCCTTGGTTCTAGTTATTGCAAAACATTATTTTACATATTAAATATTTACATCTTCACATGTTTTTAATTCATTGCATAATTACATTGCAAAAAGCAAAAACAAACACTTTGCATTTGAAGAACAGGCTATAAACAGAAAATCTCATATATTTTTACAATTAAAATTTTTGCTTCGTTCATTTAAAAATAACTTCTGAAAGAAAATTAAATCATCTGGAAAAATAATCACAAAGCTTTTGATTCTAATGAGAAAAAAAGATAAACAAAAACCATGTTTTTTTTTCTTTCTAAGACAATTGAGAAATGAAAAACAGTCATTTAGCATTCCCTTCCCCATTTTATTTATTTTCTCATTTGGAAACTGCCACTGGTAAATTCCTAAATATTAATTTTTTCTTAATTAGGAGTCACATTAAAACTATGGGAGAAATAGATTTTGTTATTGAACTGATTAAGCACATCAAAAATATTTCATTTTAACATTTATATTTTATTTTATACTGAATATTAAAACATATTACATGTGGAAATGACACAGTCAATCCAATATTTCAAGTTTTCAGTTTTGCATTTTTAATTTTCTGCACAACATTCAAAAGACCTGCCAATGTTGTATGTGATTTATTGATGACACCAAAGCATTCTGATTTGAAATGCCTAGCACAAATATTTGTGTGTTTTTTTTATCGTGATCCAGTTCTTTTGTGTTACTGCATGTATCCATTTTTGACTTACCTCTTCATTTCGTAACATAAATTTTAAAAAAAATACTAAATCAATGAACAAAAATATTGTTTTAAAAAAACAAACTATTGATTCTCACATGTTTTGCAAGCAAGTATTTATTGCTTTTAACTACTCATTAAACGCAATTCCATTTCCTTTTTTATATCTATTGCAACATTAAATTGCACAGCAATAATTAGACATTGTCTCAGAGTTTAAAGTGTTTTATAAACCAAAATAGAATGAAATATTGAAGTGAAAGACGTTATCCTATAGAGGTCAAACATGACTACCAATGAGTTATGAAAATTCACAATGCCATCTCTTATGAATAGTGATTAATCTTTGAAAAGCAGACAATGGAGAAAACAAGGTGCAATACACTGCTCCAGATGCCATTACAAAAAAACATCTCATGAATAAAAATCAGCTGGAGACTTTGAATTAATTTGTACTTAAGTACTTAGCAAAACAAATGTGATAAACTACATTGCAATATAAATCAATATTTATTAATTGAAATTGAAAGAAAAGATTCCTTACTATAATTCTTTTCTTTAAAACAAGAAGCACGCAGGTTTGTAATGTACTCTTCCTCAACTTGTGCTTCTAGTCGCCGAATACTTCCTTGGTAATCTGTTGCAAAGTTTTCTTTCACATAGTATGGAACTCTTAGATTACTGGTTTTCCGTTCATATGCATATTTGCTAAAAGAAATAAGATATAAACAGTTAATAATGGACATACACTAAAGGTTAAGCATACTTTAAAATTAGTATTTTAAAACTTTCTGATGCTACAGAACACCTTTAATTTCAGACTAGTTATATGGAGCTACTGATTTTCACATTAAAAAATTCATCCATGGTGAATACCATAAAATATTTTTAAAAAGTTTAAAAATGACATGAAAATGGGAAGCAACACTTGATCATGCCTTGCTGCACAAAGTTATGAGTCATCTTCCTGACTATTGGAATACATCAGAAAATCAACATTTTAAAACTTACAGGAATCTACATTTTTACCAATATCTTGCAGACCTAAAATGCAAATATAAAAAATGGAAATTCATTTTCATTATTTTTATATAATTAATAACATCAAAAATAGTATTCGACTTTCCGAAAAATGAGTGAACAGACCAACTTAACAAATATGTAAATCGTTATTATAATATGCTTCATCATTCAGAAGACACTCAACAAAAACAACTCTTCACAGACCTCAACAAACTTAAACCTGCTACTTTCCATACATAGGGAAAAAAATATAAATTTAAAACAATATCTTCCTATATGTATCCTAAAAAAAGGAGAAAAAATGTTTTTATTGCTGTGAATAGCATGTTGTGTAAAGAGAGACTGCATTGGCTTGGTCATATTGCCTGTAAGCATAACTATAGATTACCAAATAAGATTATAAACAATATATCTAAAGGCCTCAGAAAAAGATGCAGAGTTTGGATATGGTGGGAAATGTCAAAAAGACTGTTAGAATTAGCCTACACTGCCCAAATGCAGCAGCTGTAACTCAGCACAGGTGTGTTTGAAGAACTAAATTACACAATCTGGTTGGGCCTCTGTAGTCCATGGCTGCTTGAGGAATCCATGTGAATATAATTTTGTTCAAATGGGAAGAGAAACTATTTTCCTTTGAAGTTAATATGAATTGAATAAGAAATTCCATCACTGACATGCTTTACTTTTATTACTACTTTTTAAGCCATGTATAGAAAAATATTTTTAATTTTTTAACTTAGATATTTTATTTTTTGCTTTTAGTGGCAATTTCAGAGGGAGTTTTGCCATTAAAAACAAATATTTTTTCACTTCTTCAAAGGAAAAATTTTTTATATTCCCTGTTATTCCGTACATCTTAGGCTTTTATTTAACATGACTCATTATGATCAATCTCTGAAAAATTTTCCTGCCTTCTTTTTGGGAAGAATGGGGACAGAGGGTAATTTTAGATAGCTTATGACACTTTCCAAAGTCACAGGCTTTCATTTAATAATATTAATATATAACTTATTGTGCTCAGCTCCTAAGCTCAGAAATTACAGCAAAATACTCATTTGCACCTTTATGCTGTTTTGGAGGGGAAGCATTGGGGGTCAAGTCTTTATAATCTATGATATTCCCCACTTCACAAGCTTTCATTTGGTATGTAACTCACTGTGATCAGTCAAGCAGGTGTACAATATGGTGTAACAATAGTTTTGACAAATGCAGAAACCAACAAATGAACAGTAAAAAGCAATAAGCAGATAAGTAGAAAAAATATATTGCAAAGTACATACAGACAAAACTAAATTATTTCTAAATGATGCATATACATACTGTGTTTTAGCCAAACTGTATGTGGGATCTGAGATGAAAAAACTGCTAAGAAGAGATAAGCAAACCAGAAACACAATAGGCATCATTTGTAAAAGAGCAGTGTAGTTTGTTTGATTCTGAAATGGAAAAAGTATTATGAAATATTATTAATTGCCAATTAGTAAATGCATAAATGACAGTTAGAAAAATATTATTATGAATGGTAAAAATCAGAATATTTCATTTTAAATTGCATCAAATTAAAAAAAAAGACTCTTGCAATTTTTGGTATAAAAACATTTCGCAACATAAAATAATTTACTGCAAATTAACATTTTCTTTTACCACTGATTATTTATTCATCACTCGTCCATTAATAAAGATTTCTTCCATTTGATTTTTACTTTTATATATATGTAATATTCTATTTTAATGACTCTTCACTTCAGTATATAGCAATCTTGTTAATGAGAGGAATAGTTCCTTTTTTCCGGTTAAAGCCTCTTAACATTGTAGCCAAGTTATAGAGGATTGCATGACATTAACTGCCAAGTTAATTTTAAGCTGTAAGCTCATGTTTTTCAACATTATCATTTTAACAGTTGCCATATTACTATATTAAATTAGCTGTAATTTTCACAATAGCAAAATTCTTCATACTCAAAAATAGTTCCAGTATGTTTTTCCTGCTTATAACATGTAATATTTGAAGTATTTTGTAAAAATAAATAGTTATTTTGAAGCATTATATTATTGATGCTTTTAGCTATTAATTCATTCTGGCAATTTACATTTTTTTATGGGCATATCTTCAAAATGAATGTTGTTGTCGTCTGTTATCTCCACTACTGCCATATTGATGAGCCCCTGGCTGACAGAGTGGTCATCGAGCTCAGAGAGCAGCTCGAAACTACTCAGTCAGCCCGATCAAGCCTCCACCATGAGATGCATGAAGGGCTGCAAGGCCCTCCAAGGGAGATGGTACACACCATGGGGAGGTGATCGTTTCAATAGGGGTTGCCCTCGACCTCCCATGTAATGAGTGGAAGAATGAGGAGCAGATGGTGAGATCAATGGCAATGAATATGCAGGTTGGGGAGTGAAAGTATGTACTGACATCGGTGTTCAACAGGGAGAGAGAAGGATCCAAGAACCACTACTCCAGGACCTCACCCCTCCCGTTGGTGTCAGCACTGCCCCAAAGTGGACTGTGTCTGTTGAGATCCCCCATGATAAAGAAGGAGGACAGCAGCTGTGAGACGAGATCATCAAGGTCATCCTGGAAGATGATGTTTCCAGGTGGAAGATATACCAAGCAGAGAGTCAGGGAGAACCCCACAAAGAGGCGGATGGCTACCACCTCTAAGTTTGTGGTGAGGGGTACAACCTGGAATGGAGAATGGTTGCTCACGAGGATGGCGACACCCCCATGAGCTTGACCATCTCCATCCTGGTCCTGGCGAACTAGTGAAAAATGCCAGATCATGGGATCTGTGACTGTCTGCAAGTATGTCTCCTGCAAGCACACACAGACGGGCTGATGTACCTGAAGAAGGGCCATGACAATTCCATCGTAGGAGTGTGGCCATCTCAGGACTTAGAAGAGTGGAATGAATTCCCATTCAACTTAACCACCTCAGAGGACGGTTCAGTGAATAGGGGGCTGTCTGTATCCATATCCTTGGAATCATCTGAGGGACATGGATTAGTGACCGCCCTTTCGGGAAGAGTCTTTTGGCCCAGGTGGGGGCCCCTTTGATTTGAAAGGTCTAGCTGTCTGAGGAAGGGGAGGAGGAGGCCTTCCGGTGGAGGTGGAAGGTTGAATTGCAGGAATGAAAACCGAGGTTGATGTCGAAGTCGACACAACACTCGGTTTCACCTGCATCAGGATGTACTTAGCTGTGGGCGAGAAAGACTCAGTAGGTGGTACACTGACATCAGTCTGCACCACCACCAAAGTCATTGGAACAATGGGCTTTCCAATGACTGCACCGGCATAGGATACCTTGCCAGGTGAAACAGGCGGTGCAGCAAGCTTTCTTGCCTCAGTGTATGAGATGTTATTCATGATCTTTAGGCATTGTACCTTTCTCCTCCCACTTGGGACAATCGCGGAAATATGCCAGATGTTCGCCACTACAGTTGACACAGCTTGCCTTTTCTGCTGTGCAGTCAGGATCGAGATGATCCTTACTGCTACAGCGAGCACAGGTGGGTTTGCCCCAGCAAGCTGTGCGGGCATGACTGTAGATCTGACACTGAAAGCAGTGCAGAGGGTTCAGAATATACGGCCATACCTCACAATGCAAATAACCTGCTTTGATGGAAGAAGGCAGGTGTGGCATATTAAATGTCATAATCAGTAACCAGGTGGGTATCAATTTCCCATCACAGCGTGTCAAAACCCGATGGACCATTGTTACTCCTTGAGGCATTCAAAGTTTTGTGGGGAGTGACCTCAACAGCCACCCCACCAATCTCTCTGACATTCAGGAGCAGTTCCGAGTATTTGGAACAAGTGGTCTCAACCTGCAAGTTGCCAGATCATAAGCGCTTGATGGATTTTGGCTCTCCCGCAAGAACTTTCAAACCTTTGTTCACAAAAAATGGGAACATGTTCCCAAACACCTGATCACCCATGGAGTGGATGATCAGGAATCTTGGGAATGAAGACACAGACAAAGAAGATGACGGCGTAGATAACAAAGACAACGAGAAAGATGGGGCCTCATGTTGAGCCCTCTTAGTAGCATTAATCACATTAATTTCTTCATCTACTTTCGTGTTTGTTTCTGTATGGTTCAGTGCCCGCTGTCCCCACCCTCCATGAAGCCCAACAAAGGGGACACCCAGTTGGGTACCATGGCTATGCAGGCACTATACTCACACAGAGCACTCACAAATAAATAAAAGGGAAATGAAAAGAGAAATGTGCAAAAAAAAACATTCTTCACAAAAGGAACTAGGTGAAAAATAACAAAATTGTGAACAGCCAAACTGGCCACACAATGAAAGGATAACGACAAAAGGAAAATAAGTTGTGCGGAAACTCGTAAACCTGTAGCCGAACCATGGGCAAATACAGGGCAACACTGTGGCCTGTACTGAACCGTTACTCACTGCTCTGCATAGTTGACCCTAGCAGGACCTGCCCACTAGCCGATTACTCCTTGGTGGTCCAGACCAGGAGCTCCCATTTATCGGAAGCAGAGGCCAAAGCAGTGTATAGAACTTCCTGAGATGTGACTGAGACAGCGCCATCTATACTCAAGGAGATGCAACTTTTTTCAGTTGTTGCTATTTGATTATCAGATGTTAATGAGAAGGTCGCTAACGCTAAGACGTTAATATATAATTAAATATCAATCCAAAGTGAATGCACAGTATTCCCTGTTAAGACAGACATCAAACATTAATAAATAGATTCTGAAAAAAAATTCACTGCCGCCACGGCAGGAATCGAACCCGCATCTCTCCAGATTCATGCCAGAGCACACTACCATTGCACCACGCGTCAGACAACGAACTCTTTCAGAATATGACCTTATAAATCTTCCTCAGATGTGACTGAGACAGCGCCATCTATACTCAAGGAGATGCAACTTTTTTTCAGTCGTTGCTATTTGATTATCAGATGTTAATGAGAAGGTCGCTAATGCTAAGACGCTAATATATAATTAAAAATCAAGCCAAAGTGAATGCACAGTATTCCCTGTTAAGATAGACATCAAACATTAATAAATAGATTCTGAAAAAAATTCATTGCCGCCACGGCAGGAATCGAACCTGCATTTCTCCAGATTCATGCCAGAGCGTGCTACCATTGCATCACTCGTTGGACAATGAACTGTCTCCGACGCGTGGTGCAATGGTAGCACACTCTGGCATGAATCTGGAGATGTGGGTTCGATTCCTGCCACAGCGGCAATGAATTTTTTTCAGAATCTATTTATTAATGTTTAATAAAAACAGCTTTAACTTAAACTGTAAAAGAAAGCCATTTACCTAAGGACTCATTGATAGTTAACATATTAATTCCACCCCCAACCAGGGGCGGGGGTGGTTCAGTTGGTAGCGCGCCAGGCTCGTAATCTGCAGTTTCCAGTTCGAGTCTCAGCTAGGTCAGCGTTGAGATTTATCTCCACAAAATTCCCCACCCTGCCCATGGCCAGCAGAGGACACCGATGGCCTTGGAAAGGCCACCGTCCGTCGGATGGGATGTTAAACCGTGGCCCCATGTGCCATACCCTGTGCACATTAAAGAACACGCTGGATGGCCTCAACGGGAGGCTACCATCTCTCTCCCAACAGCTGTTCCAATGGGTCCCCATCCCAACCTTCTCTGAGCCTTCGGGGTCCATGTGACCTGGCCATTTAGCCCATGGCGTGCAAAAACGTGCCACTCAGAAGTAAAACAACCAACCAACCAACCTCCCCCCACCTGGTTCCAATTAAATTTTACGAAAAAATTTATATATAAATCTTAATAAAGATAAAATTTGCACTAATGAAAGTACACAATTACCCCCTGCTTGGAATTTACTCTTCAGAGATCACCAAACACCTATATAAAATAAGCATATTACTGAACACATGCATATTAAAAAGAGAACACTGCTAGAGTGGGGGGGGGGGCTCAGTCTGTAGTACATTAGGCTTGTAATCTGCAATTCCCAGGTTCGAGTCCCAGCTGGGTCAGAGTTGAGATTTATCTCTGCAAAACTACCTACAGTCAGTAACTGATGGACTTGGAAAGGTTGCCGTCCATCGAATGGGCCATTAAGCCATGGCCCTGTGTGTGGGAAAGCCATACCCTATACACATTAAAGAACATGCTGGATGGCTCTGACAGAACCCTACAGTTTGTACCATTTGTCTCCCAACAGCTTGTATTGTACCATTTGTCTCCCAACAGCTGTTCCAGTAGGTCTCCTGTCCCAACCTTCTTTCTGAGCCTTTGGGGTCCTTGTGACCTGACCATTTAGTCCATTGTGTGCAAAAAAAGTGCTGCTCAAAGGTAAAAAAAATCCAGCCCAACTGTTAGAGAGCTAACTGGTTATAAATCGAGTTGTGGTTGAGGATTTTTTAGAATTTCACTTTTTCTTAGTTACATTTATATGTTACAATCCAGGGTTTTTAATATGGCAAAAGATGATAGTTGTATCTGTAAATGTAAGCAACACAGTGCATATATTTACAGCTGTCTTGCTAAAAAACAGACTGATATTCATGTTGGAACATATCACCTCAATATGACAACAGCACCAACCAACAAATTGGCTTTAACAAGGTGGACTTACCATCCAAGGGCAACATGTATGAGTGAGCCTGCAACAAGAAAGAGTGGAGCAGTAGAACATCGCTGTGTAGCAACATCACCTGACAGCACTGGAAACATCTGTTGCAATGAAACCTACTAACGTCAGTATCTTTGCCTGGGCAAAGATGAACTGTGAGTTTTGGAACCTTTCAGCTGCTATTGAATTGTTCTCATTGAACAAGCAACGAAAATTAATTATTGTGCAAATTCTGGACTGTTATCTTAGACTGAAAAGGCCAAAGCCTTTGTTACATTTTCTGCACTTAAAACAATTAACAAATAAATCATTTGACCAACAGTCATCTCACTTGACATATCATGAACAACTTCAACTTTCAAATTCATATGACTGCACACAATGTTCTTAATTTATTCATTTTTTATTTTTTTAATAAAAATAATTTGATTTTTTCTATTGATCTTGCATTATTTTAATAATTAGAATTATGTTTAAACTAATTAATTAATTTATTTACCTACTTTAAATTATTGTACTAATTTCCTTTTGTGATTATAATTTGCTATATTATGTGTATTAATAATCTGCAGCCCTCGACCACTTCAATGTCTCAATGTTTGGTTCTCATGCTCTTAGAAGTTGGCCATCCTGTTCCAGACATTAGGTATATAATAACAAATTAATCACCACCCTTGGCACCTCCTGATTTCTCAACCATCACCCTGACCACTATTTGACCTTGAACATGACACTGGATCTGAAATTTATTAATGTTCCTGAGATCTATGACCCAAAAAATACCTCTAGACTCTCACCTTTCCAGCAAATATAGAAATTTGACCTCTGACTTTGAGGGACACATCAGATTAGAAATTTCATAATGTTTCTAAGATGTAGAAACAGAAATATCCCCATGCACCAATTTCAAGTTAGTAGCACACTTAGATCAAAATTTGATCTCTGATCTTAATAGGTGGGGCCGATTTCAAATTTCATAACATTTTGAGATCTACAGTTCTATAGCAATTTTCACATTTCTAGCACTTTTACATCCAGATTTGACCTTCAAAGACATGCCATAGGTCATATTTCCATTTTCCCTGAGATCAACAATATGGATTACCCTTAGGTGCAAATTTTCAGAGTTCTACCACTCCTGCTTCATAAAATTAAGTTAGTAATTTAGTTAAAATTAGCATTATTCCTTCTCACTACTTCAATCACTGAATCACACTGAACTATAAATATATATATCAGATGTGGGTTCCATCCTCTTGATTACCATCATTTGGTTCCAATTAGTTATCACTATTTCACTTCCATGTTAATGGTTTGTTTACTCATTCAGCACAAGCGCAACTCAAAATCTCAACAAAATAGATCTTATTTTTTTAGGAAATTAAACAAAGGCATGCAGCATGCATGCCTTTGTTTAATTTCAAACACCACCCAATGCATACATGCTAGAGTACTAGAATTTTTACTTTGTTTTCTGTACATGAAGAACACTGCAAAGGAGCATGAAAAATCTTCCCTTTTGTACTATGTGAAAATAGTGGAATTTAGTTTTTGGTCTACAGTAAGTTTCTCAATTAATAGTGTAAAAGACAGAATAGTTACCAAAAGGGAAATAGTGCTGAAGCAAAAGGAAAATTTATACTAGAAGGACAACATATTGCTCCTGGCAAATATGGGACGCTCACTTTCAGAGAAATTGAAGTTTTTCATTTTCCAAATTTGCACCCTTTAACAGTAGTGATTCATACTAATAGGCGATTGGAAAATGAAATAATAACGTATATTATTAACCCTAAGAAATGCAAAAGGGATATCTCGTTAATCCCTTAAAATAAAAAAGTTGGATTTTATTATCCCCTAGCATTAAAGAGCAAATCATTCAGCGTATAAAAAAATTATTTATTTATTATTACTATATTTAAATATTATTGATATTTTTAAAAATAGGTAAAAATTTCATAAAAATAAGGAGCAACCAGTCCAATTTTAACTAACTGTAATTTAATTAGAACACATATGACTATCAGTTATTCTGTTCTCCATCAACACATTCTATCAGGAAATTTTCTAACATAATTATATAGTTTGCAATATTACTTCCAGTTTTACATTTTCTACATTTAGTGTCCTCTAAAGATGATAAATTAAGGTCATTTGACACATTCATTTGATCATTAACAAGTCATCTGTCACATGACACTGGATCTGAAACTGGATGTGCCACATGACACTGGATTTGAAAACTTTGAATCATCATATTTCATTAGTTCCTATTCAACCCAAAAAGAATTTTTCATTAACCTCTCAAAACAAAAAGTTGCATTTTCCCACCCATCCTGGGATGAAGGGAAAATTGTTGTTGCCAATGTAAAAGCCCTTTGATTATCACACTACACCATTGAAATATTAAATACTTAGCCCAAACAGATCATTGCAATATTTGTTTAAAATTTTCTACCATCAGAGGACATAATTAAAGCTTTCGGAAGATTCTAAAGTGAATCATAAAAGTTTATCTATACCTATCCAACCAAAAAAGAATTTTCAATTTATCTCTAAAAACCAAAAAAACTCTTAAAAACAAAAAAAAAAACACAACTGCAATTTCTCCCCCTATGGGGGTAAAGGTGAAAATCATTATTGTCAATGCAAACTTCATGACATTCAAATTTATTTCACAACCAAAATTTCTAATGTAATTACATTGTTTGCAATATCAATTTGAAATTTTACAATTTTCATTGTTTTCCACCATTAGAGGGCACAATTATAGCTGTAGGAAGTTTCAAAGGTGTAAATCATAATATTTCATCAATACCTATCCAACCCAAAAAGAACTTTTAATTTATCTCTAAAAACCAAAAAAAGTTCGATGTTGACAGATGACAAAGTGCTCTTTTTATTAGCTCTTTTTTTTCTGAACAGGAACTAAAAATTAAGACAGGAGTAATCAGACACCTATTGCAAATACTCATTACAGAAACCTATTATTGGAATAACATGGAATAGCTATAATAATTCACATTAATGGGCAAAAATTACTAAAGCAAGGAAGCTTTGATTCTATGTATTAGCCAGAATTGTATGTAGTAGTTCTTTCTTGGTATTGAAGCATTTTTATGCAAAATTTACATAAACATTACATTACATAAAAATATTTTATAGATTAGTTCTCTTATTACAAACATTATCTGTAATAAACATATTTTATCCATGTCACCAGTTCACTATAACAAATTTGGCTTATAATAATAATACTCTTTTGATAAGCAATAATCCTTGATGTACATTAGAAAGGTTGCCAGCATGCCACTTTTTCCTCAATCCACAAAAGAAATACTTTCCCCTGAAGTTGCACCCATTCAATCAAAAGCTTTTCTTCCTCTGGAAATGGCATTTTGTGGCAACTGAAAAAAATTATATTGAAAAACCATAAAGTTTTGTTGTTTTACCTCAAAGCAGCATTATTTTCCACACATTTGGTTAAATGGCCAGGTCACAAGGACCTTAAAGGCCAGAGCTGGTAGGAGGAAAAACTCACTGAACAGGTATTAAGAAAAAGAAACCCCCTATATCAAGGTTATTGAGCATGTTGTTTAACAGGCACAGGGTATAGTTCTCCTAGAGATGGGGCCAAGGCTTAATGTCCAATCTGACAGACAGAAGCTATTCCAAGCCTATTGGAGTCTCCTTTCTCATGAAAGGAAGAGTGGGGTTTAACAGTGAAAATCTCAATGAAGACATGGTGGGACCTCTAACCATGGCACAAGTGAAAGCTGAAGGTGATTGCTGGGGTTGTTTTACCTCTGAGCGACACTTTTTACAGACATTGGGCAAAAGGGGCAAGGCATTAGGACCCCGAGAGCTCAGAGAAGATTGGGAGAAGAGGACCCACTGGACAGCTGGAGGAGACAGATGGTAACCACCTGTCAAGGATTTAAGTGTGTCCTTTAATGTGCACAGGATATGGATTTACCACACACAAGGCCATAGTTTTGCACTATCCAATGGACGGTGGTTTTTCCAAGCCCACTGGCCAAGGGCATGGAGTTTTGTGGTAATAGAAGGTGAATGCTGATTGCATTTTGCAGAATGCAAGGCTTATTAATAAATGTATATTTTTACAACAGGTGAACAGTGAATTTATGATAAATGTGTCATGAACACTCACATATGCTACTGCATGAGAATTATGTAACCAACAAATTGGAACACAGAACTGATATGAAAAATAGAATGGATAGAATTGTTGTTGGAGTTGTGGATATCCGAAAGGTGGCCATAATTAGTTTCAGTATGTATGCAATGATTTCTCGCAAAAAGTGAAGCATTTTATATAGTGAGTGTGTGGAAGGTTTATTAGTTTATTGGTATGGATCGTGTTGGTAGAATTGAGATAATGATTCTTCTGAAAGTTTATCTTTGTATTATTATAGAGTTTCATGCCAGTTGACTTAGTTTGTTTATAAATAATTTCCTTCTTGCTATTGTAATAAATTGCATTGTATTGTAATTTTCATTGACATATTTTTACTTTAACTCACTCAGTGCTCATCCATTTTAATTTACAATATTTTAGCCCATTTTATTAATACAATTTCTTTTTCCTTTGCATTCTAAGAACAGATTTGTGATTTACACAATGGTCCCTTGTTGAAATCTACATAATAACTCCTTTTTTTGAGATACAATTAAGAATAGCATGAATAACTACCCTTCACTAATATTTCTGCCAAATGATTAATCATGTCCTGGTTTGAATTATATTTTGATTCCAATCATTCTCTGACTTCTGTCACTGTGCTTGTGGATACAATTTCTCCATTCAAGTAAGATTTTTTTTCAATTACTGTTCCTTCTGCATTTCTGCTTGTTCTACATTTAAGCTTAGCTAAATTATTTCTGGTTTTAATTTTGAGTTTCACCATCTCATTTTTGGTGCCTAAATTGCTTAGCTTTCTTTTTGAAACAACCAAAAATCAATCACCTTGGTTTTAGATTTCTTGTTCTAATTTTTAGACCCCTATACTTAATTTTGCATATTACAGTTTTCTCCTTTACATATATTCACATAAAACTTCAATAAAAGTAATGAGGAAATCTAAATTAAAATCTAATGAAGATCTTTTTAATTTTGAAAATAATGATTAATTTCAAAACAAGAAATTTTAAATAGTACTCTTTTCTAATCAATACATTAATAACAATATAGATTTCAGCACCACAGAAAAAATATACATACTCTGCTAGTGTACATAATATCTGAATGTCAATAACATCTCTTACTGATGAACATAAAGCTTATTTCTTTGTAACTATATCAATAATGGCAAATAACAGTTGAATATAAAAATTTGATTATATCCATATCAAATTACAAGCTGTTGAATAGCAACATAAAATACTCATATTAGGAAAAAACACTTTTTTTTTAAATTAGGTACAATTTAAATTGCACTTGAAGAAAATTATTAAAATATTTACTTCTTGATGAGTGTGATTTGTCTCTCGAAACTGGTATCTTCTTTGAGCTCTTCTCTGAAATGCATTTCCTTAAACAGAACAAGAAAGAACTATTAATGTATTGCATATTTTGTGAAGTAATTCAGAACAAAATATTATATTAGGAAATTAACATGAAACTGATAATTAATTATACTGATAAGGCCTTTAAGGTCCTTGTTTGAAGTGTTCAAAACAAATTTGCTGATTAAGAAATGCAATATTGCCCCATACCTGGTCTAGTGGTTAGCGTACCTGACTACTAAAACCAGCAGGCATGTTCCTGTGTGCTTGTGTTTGTAAGTTTTATGAGAAATCAAGACAAGCCCAATAGAGTTTCTAGGTATCTTCTTCCTGTTCAAGGAAATAGCTTCTTCTATTTAAAAATAGAAATGTCCAAACAGCAAATTAATAAAAGCCTAAAAATTGAATCTTTAAAACAGTCTTTAAAAGTTTTCTATATATGTTTTAGGGGTCATCCATAAATTATATAATGCAGTTCCAGTTGAATTTTACCTCACACAAAATATACACATATTGCCATGTAATGGTTGGTAGGATCCCCCTCCACTCTGGGTTACGCAACATTTTTCTTTTTTTATAGAGTTCTTTACTTTTTGCATAGTAATTAGTGTAGCAAGTGTTGCATTAGTAGTGGTTACTTATAAGTGCTGATATAATAAATTAGCTTATTCATGTCACAGAAAATGAGGAGTTAATTCTAATTACAGAAATAAAAATAGCATTTTAGCTTTACATAATGCAACCCCTGAATTACCCTACCTCCCACCCAAGGCAACATAACAAAACACTCTAATCTTCACTCTTTCCTTCAACATGTTACATAATTTATGGATGACCACAAATATCTTTAGACCTTACAGTGCCAGGCTGAATATTTTAATTGTACCAGGTGATTAGGATGTTTTGTAACTGAACTCAGTCAAAAACAATGCCTAAATTTAGAACTTTTTTCCCATATAACTATTCAAAAGAAATAAGATCATGTTATATACCAAATTAAAAAGCAATTAATTCTGGATTTTATTTTAAAAAATACTTAGCAAAAATGAGGATCTGATGGTGAGGATGTGTTCAACAGGAATGAGGTAACTAAGTGTTGTTTATGAGAACAATCTCCATACCATGATACCATTACTGCCAGCCTGTTTCCATCCCCATGGAATCTGATTACAGCTGATCAGTATGGTTGAGCTGGATTCTGGGCTGAATTGTATCACTCTGAGCAGCACTTTTTTATAACCAGTGGATTAAATGGCTAGGTCACAAGGACCTCGAGGGCTCAGAGAAGGTGGGAGGGGGTGAGAAGACCTACTGAACAGTTGTTGGGAGACAGATGGTGCCTTCTGTTGAGGCCATCCAGTGTGTTCTTTAACATGCACAGTGTATAGGTCTCTTGCAACTGGGCCATGGCTTTATGTCCCATCTGACAGATAGTGGCCTTTCCAAGCTATCGGTGCCCTTACTGACTGAGGATAGGGTGGGGATTATTGTGGAGATAAATCTCAAATGCTGGCCCAGGCAGGATTCAAACCTGGAAACTGCAGATTACAAGCTTGGCACACTACCAACTGAGCCACCCCTGCCCCACTGGAACCTGGACTCACTGGACCATGTGACTTTTCAAGTCATCCAATGTCCAAACACAGTGCTCCCATGCCCACTGCAGACATAGCTATCAATGACAGTCAGTCAACATGGGAACCTGAACAGGTTGCCAACTCTGTAGGACCACCTGCAAGAGCATCCGCTGGATTGTGTGCTCGGAAATGTTTCCCCTTTCCAGTATGTTGGGTGAATGTGTATCCCTCTTCAAACCATTCCCACCATACCTTTGCTACAGCAGCCTTCAAACAGCCAATAATGCCTGCGGTTGCTGAGATGCTGGCCCCTGCCCTCCCCATTCAAACTATGACAAGTCCTTCCCTTTCCCCATTGCATGGGCTCTATACAGACATGACTTGCCCATTTCGTACTAGTTGGTAACATCACTATGTGCTGTGGGATGCATCCACTCTTGGAGACGTGATCATAATGATCTGGTCCATGTGTGTATATGAGTTTTCCATAATTTCTATTTAAAATCTGGTGTATACTGATGCAAAATTTTTTGCATAATAAAACCAGGTCTTTAATTTTAGTATATCACCTTTGTAACAAAAGTATACTTATTATTAAAAGATATTTAACATTCCTTCAGCATTATTGGAAAATTTCTGAAAGTAATCATAATAATAAGCATTACCAAGATCAGATGCTGTATGTAAAATATGATAAACTCTTTGATGGCAGGATTTTATTTTTATCTTTTTTAATAAATGAAGACACTGTTAAGTGCTGCAGTTTTGGCACCTTGATAGCAATATAATTTTGCAACTGCATTTAAACACGTTACTATAGTCAATACATATAATGTATATGGTACTGCTATTTGTATATTTCTCCTCATTCTTGTGTCTTGAGCCTATAACAATTTGGTCCTTTCTAAGATAATTTATGGTAGGGAAACTGAGTTTTTGCAAATAGACTAATAGGAAACTTGGTATTTTTTAAAATGCCATAGGTAGCCATTTAAAAAAAAGTGCTATTTTACATTTTTATTCTTTTAAATAAAATAAGCAAATAATACTTTTGCACTTTATTATCTACTGTATATATATCTTATTACCTGACATTCCAGATGGAAAACCTCCTCCAAAAAACATGTTGAAAAGCTCCTCAGCAGAGATGTCACCTAAAAAATAATGAATATGAAATATTTTAAAATCATACAAAAACAACAATTTGGTCCTTTCTATAAGTTTCTTCTTCAATAAGTTTTTTAAGGAACATATTATAAAATGATATACAAATATCTCAGCCACATTATACTTCAACTAGCAAGCTCCATAAAGTATAATAAAGAGTTTTAGAACATTCCTAAGAACCTTTGCACATTAGCTGTTCAGCAATGCAATACACACTAGCTGTTCAACAAAATAAAAATGTGGAAATAATGAGTTAACATGTTAGGTTGGGTTTTCTACCTCTGAGAGGAAATTTCTTTTGCACACAATGGGCTAAATGGTCAAGTTACAAGGACCTCAAGGGTTCAGAGAAGGTTGGAGAAAGGGGTTCCCACTGGATAGCTATTAGGAAACATAGCCTCCCTTCAATGCTATCCATGTTCTTTAATATGCACAAAGTATGGTTCTCCCATACTCCACAACTTTAAGTGACATTTTTTCACACAATGGGTTAAATGACCAGGTCATAGGGGCCCAAATGTTTAGAGAAGGTTGGGAAATGGGGACATGGGGGCCATGGCATTAAGTCCCCATCCAACAGACAGTGGTCTTTCCAAACCCACTGTCCTACTGACCAAGGGCAGGGAGCTTTGCAGAGATAAAGCTCAATGCTGGCCCAGGTGGGTCTCGACCAAGGAACTGCAGAATATGAGCCGGTGTATTACTGACTGAGTCACCCCCACCCCTAACAAGTTGGAATTTTTTACCTCTAAGCAATACTTTTTTTACACAATGGGTTAAATAACCAGGTAATAAGGACCCAATGCTTAGAAAAGGTTGGGGAAAGGGATCCATTAGACAGGCAAGGCCCCCAGTCAAGACATCAGTATTCTTTAACATGTGTTCTTTTGGAACTGTTGAATATAAACTTATTTGATTTTTTTTTTAATGAAATTTTGGCAGGGGGGTAGTAAATTGTTCTCAGTGAGTATAGCAGGAGGAGACCTATTCTGAAATTGCTCTCTCACAGAAGGACTGATATCCATGCCAAGGAAGTTCTTTTGCTTCCTATCCAAGCCCTCATTCATTTTCAGGAAATGATACAAGATCAGTTGTTTTTTTTTGCTGAAAAACAAAGAAATAATAAAAGAAAAATTAATATATAAACTAATGTGATGTTAAATAAAATATCCAGAGCAACAAGTTGCAAGCCAGCATCTGAAAAAAAAAATCAATTGACTGATCAACAGACCCAAAAATTGATAATTTAAGGAGGAAATAAAATAAATCTACCGAAATGAAAACTAAGGTTTAAATTTAAAAAAAAGTAAATACTACCTTTACAAAGGGTATCAGACTGTAAACAAAATCTATTATGGAACCACTTATAACACATGGAATTGAGATCGCATGTTGAAGCCAGCCACCTGCGCCCTCAGCTGACTCCAGTGCCGTGTGCAGCGAGCCGCGATCTAGATCCAGAATCTTCAATCATTAAGGCTCTGTTTTTACTTACAGTTTCGATTTTAAGAGTGGGAAAGATACATAGAATGCTGGGATGATATAAATGATAAAAATAATTCTGGGAATATTGAAATAGGTTTACGGAAGGCAAAAAAGAGTGTAAAACAGGGGGGGGGGGGATGGCAGTACATACTTCCTAATTACTTCCAAAATCTTCTATTTTTAAAAATAGCATTTTTTTTTTGTTAATTTTCAAAACGTTGAGGAAAAAAGTTTCGATAATAGTTCTAACTTGTGAACTTAAATAAAACTTGTGAACTTAAATCAGAAGGTTCCTTCAGCACAGCATAACATTAACAAACAAATTGGCAATACCGAATAGTGTTCTAAGAAATGGCAATCAGGTGGCTTTAACAAATCAATTATATTGTAGTTTAATAAAATATGCATCAAATTAAAAAAGAAAATATTATTTTTCAAGCTTGAATCATGTATTTTTATAAGATATATATGTATATACACACAGTCATATCAGAATAATATGACCATCTACCTAATAATGGGAATAACCACTCTTGGTCCAGATGACAGTGGCGAGATGGAATGGCATGGAAGCAATGAGGCCCTGGAAGGTTGCCAGAGGCACACATGCCCATTCAGACTCCAGCAGAGCTCATAGGTTCCGGAGATGATGTGGTTCCGCACACCAAACCTGTTGATCCAAATGGTCCCACAAGTGTTCTATGGGATTGAGGTCGGGTGATTTCGCTGGCCAAGGGAGAACGGAGACATCGCTGTTGTGTTCCTGGAACCAGTCATACACCACCTTAGCTACATGGCAGGGCACATTGCCCTGTTGGTAGACACCATCACCACCAGGGTAAACGCCCAACATGAAGGGATGCATGTGGTCAGCAAGGATGGACAGGTAGCCATTGGTATTCAGCAAGGATGGACAGGTAGCCATTGGTGTTCAGGGACCCATCCAATGGTACCAGCAGTCCTAGGTCATACCAGGAAAACATCCCCCAGACATGCACACTGCCACCGACAATCTGTACTTGACCGATAAGCGTGTCTGGGTGTTGGTTCTCATGTGTCTGATGCTGTTTCCGCCACCGCCCATCACTTCTGTGGAGTAGAAACCTCGATTCGTCGGAGAAGGCAACCTTTTTCCACTCTTCCACTGTTCAATGACGGTAGTCCTGTGTGAACTGCAGGCATCGTTGCCAATGAACCTTGATTAACATGGGCACCTTTAAGTAGCATCGACTCCAGAGACCCATGCATAACAGGTTCATTCTACTGTTATCGAGAACACGTCACCCCAGCATTCATTTGAGTGGTCAATTGCTGTACTGTTGTGCGTCGATTGCCCTTTACCAGTCGAAGGAGGCAACATTCTCCTCTGGGGCTGATGGTCTTTGGGGATCCACAGTTATTATGTCTGGAGGTACTCTGTGTGCCAGCAGTCCATATTTGGTGCACCTTTACTACAGCACCTTGCGAACAGTCCACGAAGTCTGCTGTTTCCAAGATGCTTCCACCCTTGGCGCGGTAGTCGATGATCATTCCTTTCTGAACATCCATCAAATCAATACCTCTGCTCATTGTTCTCATGTTATGCACTATGGCTCATCTGTCCTGGCAGGCTGCTTATATCTTTGTGTGGTCGACCTTGTCATGTGCACTCTGTGACACACCTGGGTGATTCCATGGGTGGCCATATTATTCTGATACAACTGTGTATATAAAGTTTAAAACAGGAATTTTTATTTAATTTTTTTGTTGTTGTTGTTGTACTTAAAATGTATACATACATCCTCGGTCTATAATTGCAAATTCTGTGAATGTCAATATAAAATTTTATCTGGCTGTTGAACTTTAATGTAAAACTTTATCCATTGATTCATTTATATAAAATCTTAATGAAATCTGTGAAATAACCCTACAAGGAAATCCTACTGTCAAAGGTGGCCATCATAACAAGCTTTCTCGGCACATATGATGTGAACATTGGAAGTATTAAGAATGCACTTTGGAAAATCTTTTGACATTCCTCATACAAAGACGCTGACTATATGTTTGCTAATTCATTCATTTGCTACTTTTGAACTAGTAAAACTGAATTCTATAAAGGTCTAAAAAGAATACAAAAATCTGATCTGAAACCTACACTGGTTTCCATAAAGAAGCAACTATACTTTGTACAGCACTTCAAAAGTTACAAATCAAAAATTATGAAATTACAACCACATAATCAATTTAAAAACACTGATTCCAAATACTGTTGCAAATCAAATCAATGTAGGTTTTTCAGTTGCAATATGTAAAATGACCTTACAGACATGAGAACAGTTTAACTCTTAATATGCTAGAATATGTCTTTGTGCTTTCTGATTCATGGAGTGATTTGTCATTACCTAATATTATACAATAAATTTTTCCCCTAAAAGAAATTGTCTTTACTAACAATTATTTTTAATTCGGTTTGAAAGTTCGCAAATCATACTTCAATGTAAAAATTTATCCATTGATTCATCTATATAAAATGTTAATGAAATCTGTGAAATAACCCTAAAAGGTCACTTCAAAGGCAGCCATTATAACAAGCCTTCTTGGAACAATAATGCTAGTTTCCTGATAAATTAAATGTTTTGGTATTAGAGTAATGATTAAAATTACAGTCTGAACTTTGTCATTCCTTAACCCTTCCAGTGTCTTGGACATATATATCTGTTTTCAGTACAACAAAAGAAATTTGATTTTTTTTTTAAATAATTGCTGATTTAAATTTTTTTATAGATATCTCATAAAAATATATATTTCAGGCCTGATAAATAATATTTCCTTTTTTCATTTAATGCATATTTTATTAAAATACAATATAAATAATTCAATAAAGCCATCTGATTACCATATTTTAGAAGCATTATATGATATTGTCGATTTAGTTGTTAATGTTACTCTGTATTGAAGTAATCACCTGATTTAAGCTCAGAAGTTTGATTTGAACTATTATCAACAAAAGTTTTCCTTAAAGTTTCTAAAATCTCCTGATAACAAAAAACTGCAATTTTTAAAAATGGAAGATTTTGGAAGTAATTATGAAATATGTACCTATTTTTTTGGTATACCACTGTAATAAAAAGTGTTATTAAAATTACTATGTTACTACAATGTTCACATTTTTTACTTCAGTAAAATTCAAAATTAAATTCTCTTTAATTTGGTATATAACATGACCTATTTCTGTTGATTAGTTATTTATTAAAAATATTGTAAAGTTGACTTGTTTATTGGACTCTGTAACAAGCCTTGACTTTTCTCAGAGTATGATACAGAGAAAAAAAATTACAAAATGGAAGAAATGTTTACTTTAAACAAGAATTTTTTTTTTTGTTCAGAAATAGTCTCTTTATTCATGTGCATTATAATCATTTCTGTCTATTAGTTTTTTAAATAAATTTTCATGTGTTGCCAGATGCATTTTTTATTAAATGACTCTAAAAAAAGTCCTATTAAAATAAAACTTATCTTTTTTCGTTAAATATTTTATTTTCAGAAAATCCAGAAATGCAGATTAATTTGGCATATAACATGCCATAATTCCTTTCATTAGTTATTTGGCAAAATTCTTCTAAAATTAAATTTGGCTTCTGGATCTAAATCAATTTTTCAGGCTAGACACTGGAAGGGTTAATCCTACATACTTGTGAAATGTTTTCAAAACAAATAATACTATGAATAGTTGTCTTTGATAGGAGAAATTTTGATATTTTAAGAAATATGTACTTTAAGAAAACTAAATTATGAAAATTGGTCATGCTGATTCTGCTTCAGTTATTTTGAATGGTTGCATCCCAGAACAGTCATCTTAGGAGCTGGTAACAGATACTGGTGATGTCATCAATGTCATCATTTGAGTTGGTCCATTGCTACTTATTGATCGGCCAAAAGATCGCTAATTTCCAAAAATAAATCTACTGAAATGAAAACTAACTAAGGTTTAAATATAAAAAAAGTACTTTACGAAGAGTATCAAATATGCTGGACCAAAACTGTAAACAACACTTATAGCACACGAAACAGAGATAATATGTGTCAGCCATCTGTGTCTTGTTTGCCTCAGTAAAGCCTAACTAAGTAAATGCAGGTGCAACCAGAACTTCTAAGAAGGATGTGTTTGTCTTCCAGTTTCGATTTGAAGGCAGGAAAGATGCATAGAATGCTGGGAAAAATGATAAAAATAACTTGAGAATACTGAAATAAGTTTATGACAGAAAAGAGTGTGAATTGGTGAAAAAAAAGGTGGTACGTATTTTGTAATTACTTCCAAAATTTATAGTTTTTAAAAATAGCAGTTTTTTGTTAATTTTTAGATTTTTGAAATTTTAAGGAAAAATTTGTTGATAATAGTTCAAATAAAACTTATGAGCTTAAATCAGAAGGCTGCTTCAGCAAATAGGAACGTTAACAAGCAAATCAGCTATACCGTTTAGTGCTTCTAAGAAATGGCAATCAGATGGCTTTATAAAATTATTTATATTGTCGTTTAATAAAGTATGCATCAAATTAAAAAACAAAATATTATTTTTGAAGCCTGAATTATATATTTTATAAGATATATATATATAAGAAATTACAATGGCAATTTTTCTTTTCAAAAAATAATTTTCTTTCTCCCCTACTAAAAATGGATACATACGTCTTTGGCCTCTCAATTCAGATTCTCCAAACGTATACAGACAACGTGGATAAGAGTTTAAATTCTATGATGGATATCACTATCTTGTACAAATTTCAAGATTCTAATATGACTTTTAGATCTAATATATAGATTTTTGTGGGAAATTAAGTTTTGAAGAGTGAAATCAAAAATTTCAAATTTGTCTTGAAATTCTTGGAAGAGGGCTTTTCTAAGGTCTTTATTCTTCTCCCAGTTTAGAACGTGTGCTACATTTTCATTGGTTGCACATTTGTTACAGTGTGGGGAGCTAACAAGCTTAAACAGAAAAATTTTGTTATTGAGAAGGCAGTGACTAGCCAACTTGTCTGCAATTTCATTGCCTAAAATTGAACAGTGGATAGGGATCCATTGTAGATAACTTTTATTTTGATACGAATTCAAAATATGGTGAATTTTCTCCAAAATATCATTTGTCAATTGAGGGTAAATGGAGGATAATTTAGATCAGGGGTGATCTGTAGTCACTTAAGATAACAAAACTTTTATTTTTTTTCATAGCTGCACCATTTCATGGCTTCTTGGATGACAAGAAGTTCCACAATGATAACTGTAGTTTGTTTTAATGTTTCATTTCACAGTGTCAAGCAAGGTGAATCAATGGAAGTGATCATTTATGTCTTCTGAGCAGAGTGAGAGGTCAATTGCTGATTCTCTGCATCTTGATGGTAGAAGATAGGAGACCCATCATTTAGAAGGTGGAAAGGGTGAATAGAATAAAACTCCTCAATGACCTCATCCCTTTAATCCAATTTATGAGAGTCCCACATTCTGCTGTGTGCATTAAAATCCCCATACAATAGAATTAGGGCTGGGCATTGGTTGATAATATTCAGAATATGATCCAGATGGACAGTATTTCCAGGATTACAGATTAACTGTGGTGAATTCTAGAGAGTTAGGTTTAATTTGTACTGCAATGGCTTCAAAGATGGAGTATGGGATTCGAAGTGTGATTTCCCTTTGTGGAACATTAAGATTAATCAAAAGGGCAACTCCTCCTGAAGTGTTTCTCACACATTGTTAATAAGGCACAAAGTTCTTGATTTTGATAGGTTTGTTGGTTCTAATTTCTTAAAGTGAAAAAATGAGGGTATGAAATTTCTCAGCCAAATGAAAGTCAGGTTTATTTTTCATAGAATAGCTAGAGTTCCATTGTATAATAAAATATTTATTTTCCATGCTTTTGTTTCAGTTGAATATTTTAAGATTAAGCATGTGTTTTTTTTTTTCATGTTTAAGGGTTTATTGTTGGCAAAGTCTAAAATGATGTTGATAAGGAAGATGATAATGCTTATTCAGTTTCTGAAATGGAGTTGTGATCCTGTTCACATTCTTATACTGAGTTTTCTTCTAAGGAAGTAGGAAAATTAGGAAGCAAATCCATTCTGGTCTGAGATAAATAATGTTTGCCATATTGGAGAGGGGTGATGAGTTAGTTTTGTTGCAGAGGCTTTTTCTTATTTCTGGATTTAAGAGAGTAATGGTCATAGGTGCTCATGAAGAAGTTGGGTTGGGTTGTTTTACCTCTGAGCGGCACTTTTTTGCACACCATGGGCTAAATGGCCAGGTCACATGGACCCCGAAGGCTCAGAGAAGGTTGGGGGAGGGGACCCGCTGGAACAGCTGTTGGGAGACAGATGGTAGCCTCCCGTCAAGGCCATCCAGCGTGTTCTTTAACGTGCACAGGGTATGGCTCTCCCACACACGGGGCCATGGCTTAATGTCCCATCCGACGGACGGTGGCCTTTCCAAGCCCATCGGTGTCCCCTACTGACCGCGGGCAGGGCGGGGAATTTTGCGGAGATAAATCTCAACGCTGACCCAGCTGGGACTCGAACCTGGGAAGTACAGATTACGAGCCTGGCGCGCTACCGACTGAGCCCCCCCCCGCCCCCATGAAGAAGTTTTAAGAGTAGAAGAGCAAGATATGGTTTGTGGTGGTTGAAGTGTTTCTCTAAGCAGATCTGATACCTCTTGCATGTAAGTGACTTTAGCCTTATTATAAGCTTCATTTCAGTAAAGTCATTCTCTGGTCATGATCCTAGTTGCTCTGCATGAAATTAATTTCTCAGAGCAACTGGCCCAAGTGGCAGGATGGATGCTCTTACAATTTGGGCAAGGAGACTGTGCTTCACAGTATTTGGCCAAATGGTCCTCTCCACATCTCTTATATCTTCCTTTGTGGTGACAGGAGATATTTTGGTGGTCATGTCTCCAGCAGTGTGAACAAAGGATGGGGGAGGAGGATAATAAAATCTAATAGAAAATCTTTGTAGCCCAATATATATATCAAGTGGGGAAGGGCTGTAATATGAAACTGAGTAAAACTTTATCAGTTAAGTTTTTCAATTTTTTGAGAGTTAGGGTCAGTTTTAAAGTTTATCGTTCGTTGAACCTTGATCAGGCCAGGGTTTCTATTTTCTTACTAGTAATGTGATGCATGAGACAAACAGAATAGGAAGAATAAAGTACAAAGTCCAAGAACAAAGGCCAAGATTCTGCCTACACTGATAGGTCAATATAATTTTAAATTTAAAAAACCATTCACTTATTCGTCCTATTAATGAAATTTACTAAACAATCTCATAATGAAGTTGACGACCAATTTTTCAAACTGACAATATTGAATACTTTCTACATAATACAAATGTTACAGAATGAAATGCACTGTCAATTGTTGCTTTAACAATTTGTTCACTGACTGGAAAAGGTTTTTATAATTTGAAGAAATGCAGATGGTTAGGCATATAAGATTTTTCCCCTTCACATTTTATTATCTTGTTGACTTTAAGCTTTTTATTTCCAAATATTTATTTTGATACATTAGATATAAACATCATCCATCAACTTATATGATAGCTGCATCCAAAGAGTGGTCACCTAACTCAGAATTGTGTATCTCAAAATTTTCTTCTATATAGCAATGTTATAAATGAAAGTTTTATTCCCAAATTTGTCTGAATTCACTTTTATGAATGAAATTATCTTAGTCTAACTATTTTCAATTTATTATAAAATAAAAACCATAAAGAAAAAAAAAACTTTTTCATTTTTGTTAATACACAAATCATTTTGTTAAAAAACATTTACATGAAATTTTGAGCTATTATTTATTGACTGTGTTTCTTAAATAAAGTTAACAGCTGTGAAACATTAGCTACATCTTGTTCTATGTTTAAAAAATTGTCTAAGTATAAAGCTCTAAAGTATGTTATTTTAAATTGCCGGCACAGGTATTGTAATTCAGGCACCAGGCAAATAATCTTTCCAAAAAATAAATTAGGGTTCTTTATTAGAACGAGTGTAAGATTGGAAAAAATGAATGGCTGTCCATAAATAATATTAATCCATATAATAACTAAATTATCTCTGCTCAAGAGAACAAAAATAAAGTCAAATGCAATTTCTTAAAATATAAAAATTTTATTTGAGTATTAATTCACCAAATAATTCCGTCTACAAAACACTTCATATACTGGCTCTTCTACAAAATACACCATTCTCCTCCTCCTACTCTCTCTCTC
Organism: Ryuthela nishihirai; assembly: GCA_038380435.1. Taxonomy (NCBI): domain Eukaryota; kingdom Metazoa; phylum Arthropoda; class Arachnida; order Araneae; family Heptathelidae; genus Ryuthela; species Ryuthela nishihirai. Next base: position 36,148,497 of record JAWZYU010000015.1, read on the forward strand.
CAAAAACTCTACTAACTTCTCCTCTCCCCTCTACTCTATTCTTAGTCCCACACTGGCTTAAGTCAAAGGTTGCAGGTGTTTAACATAATGTCTGTGAGCCACATTTGCACACGAGATCATGCATCAATGATGACACAAGTGGTTGTGACCGTCAATCAAAAAGAGTTGTGCAATTGGCAACTTACTAAAGGATGGAGAGAGCCAATGATTAAAAGAAAATGAAAGGCCCCAAAATAATAATTATAGCATAAATAAATTAACTGGTTAGGGAATGTAAAACTAAACAGTGAACCATCACATAAGAACAGCAGATTGACACATTTCCTCATAGTCCATATAGCAGGACACAGATCTATGCAACTCATTTAATACCTCAAAATTTCTCTCTAGTTGAGGTCATTCTCATCAAACATGAATGTGTCAGCACACTGAGAAGTTTTAGATTTTGGTCAAGTGTTTCTAACAAGTTGAACCTCAGTAACAGTTCAATTAATTTTAATTCTATCCACTTCACTTATTTATAATTCCTATTTTTTTTTCTTCATTTGACAAATCATTTCATTATTTTTTCAGCCTTCATTAAAAAATGAACAAAGAAATACTGTGAAGGAAATGTCTTGCTCACTTGTGGTTGTTTATATCAATGTTCGTGTGCAATATGGATTTTTTTTTTATGACTGATATAAGAAAGATATAAAATGTTTTAAACTTTAGGAAAAGAATTAATTTTATAAAAAAGAGCCTGATTTTTGCCTCATTGTTTTGAATTTGCACCTAAATTTAGTGCAATATACAGAAACTAAATAATACATGTAAGCATATAAATATCATTTTAATGGCATTTAATCAGAATCTGTTATAACAGCATTATTCTTACAACCACTATATACAGGATGCTTCAAATATATTAATTTCCTGTTTAAGATACTCAAAAAAATCTGTCATTAAAAGGTTTATATGCACAGTCGTATCAGAATAATATGACCACCTACCATACATATATTGTGGTAGGTGGTCATATTATTCTGATACGACTGTGTATATATATAACTATTCTATATCAACAATATGAATTAATAAACAGTTAAGAATTCTTTCCCTCTTTCACTTCTCTGGGATTTTTTTGATACAGCAATGTTGTAAGGATTTGGCCAATAGAAAGATTGGGCCAAACTATGTAAAAAGAAAGTATAATAATAATTTTGGAGTTGGGTTGTTTTTATCTCTGAGCAACACTTTTTTGCACACAATGGGCTAAATGGCCAGGTCAAAAGGACCCCTTGGATGGCCATTAGGAGACAAATGGGGCCACCCAGCATGTTCCTTAACATGCAGAGGATATGGCTTTACATTCCATCCAAAGGACAGTGGCATTTACAAGCCCATCGGTGCCCCTACTGACTGAGGGCAGGGTGGGGGAGTTTTGCACCAGAGATAAATCTCAATGCTGGCCCAGGTGACTTCAACCTGGGAACTGAAGATTACAAGCCTGACACAAAACCAACTGAGCCACCCACATCCCAGTAATTTGTGACAAAATAAGCAAACATTGATTGATTTGATAACTATATCAAATTTAAAGTACCTTATACAAAATGAATATACTTACTTTCAAACCCTCGTGAATATTCATAGTATTCTCGATTATGCTGATAATTTGGGCGTCTATATGGTTTATTTTCTTGAGAACCAAAGAGATCATATTGCTTACGTTTCTCAGGATCAGTTAATACAGCAAATGCATTTCCTATTGCTAAAATTAAGAAAAAAACATATTATGGAAAATTCCATACTGAGCATTACCATCTTGTAAAAATTTTTACTAGGCTTGAAATAACAAAATCTCTCCATAGGAACCTATTTCCCACTGTCTGATAACATTTTGTTAATATAAATCATTATACTGAAGGAGTAAAAACCAACACAAAAATATAAGAATCTCTTACTATTTGAACCCTGGCTTTTTTTTTGATAAATAAAATGCACAAAACTTATTTTTCATATACTTGAGATGGACTGGGTTCAAACTGAAAACTGATAGTCATTCAGCCATTTCCACACAATAATCTTGTTGCTACTAAAATAATGCAAATACCAAAAAAGAAAGCAACTTCTAGATTTGGAAATCATGGCTATTATTGTTACTATGCATCTTATTAAAAACAGGATATTATTTGCTGCTTATAAGAACAAGGGAAATTGACATGTTCCCTGGCAAAAAATAATACACCACATAACAGAATCCTCAGCCAGCAAACAAATGGTAAAAACATGAGATGCTAAAAACTTTGAGAAAGACCATATTGCTAGATATGCCTGAGAGGAGCTCCCACTGGAGGAATGAAGGTAATCAATGTTTAATTATGGACAAACACAGGTAAGTACCTGTAGGCTATGTGCATTTATTGAGTATAGAAAAAAAATTGTCTTGAGCTGGGCAGAATTCAAACCCATATCATCTGGAGGTCATGAATTTGTATCTCACACCTTGTGCAATGCAATTTTTCTTCTATACTCAATGAAGGTAGTAATCAGTGGGCTGGCAAAAGCAACTATCTGAAATGTCTAAAAACAAATGGATAGGAAGAGAAGGAGATGCAACATCATGACAGAAAGCCCTTACTCTCTAACTAGAGAAAACTGAAGAGGAGTGTGTGCATGAACAAATGTTATAGTGTGAAACAAATGGTAAAAAACCTGAAAATGTTCTTCTCCAATACTTTCCCCATGCTTCTTATGAAAAGGCAGCAAGGTCTAGTTCACTAATTCATATATAATTTATGCAGTCAAGTATACAATTACTTCAATGTTCAATTCAAAATATCCATCATTCTTCTGTCCATAATGTATTATATCCATAATGTATTCTGTCCATTATGTATTTGTTCACTGACTGAAAAAAACATTGTGTCTCCAACGTGAATGAACATGGGCTACCCCAAACATGGCTCCAAAAGGGGGGGGGGGGCAATATGCTCAATGTTTATGAGTCATATATCAAATGAAAGTTCTTGAAGGTAGGTGTTTTTAGTAACAAAGAAAAAATACAAATAAATTAAAAATAAATAAAAAAAATCTATCTTTCTATATGCACCATAAAAAGTAGAAAATAAACGTAAAACATTTTGATGATGCAATCAGTCAGTGAATTTGTATTCACTTCAAAGGAAGAGAGAGAGTGCCAATTTACTGATTCAACAAGATTGCTAGTGTCCTATCTTCCTTTGAAGTGAATACGATTCAGTAACTGATATTATTAGATATAATAACATATTGTAGATTGCATCATCAATATGCTTTAGTCTTATTTGGCACTTTTTAGGGCACATGTTGGAAGATAGATATTTTTCAAATTTTTTAATTTCTTGCAATGCTTCATAAAGGATTATATTTACATGGACAAAATTCGAGACCTGAATCATTTGAAAGCCAGAATAAGAAAAGCTATTGAGCAAGTAACAAGACACATGCTGCAGTGTGTATTGCAAAACGCTGAATACTCATTGAATACATACAGGTCATGAATGGTGCACATGTGAAAATTCACTAATGTTCAAAATGTTTTAGAAAAGTACTTGAAAAACGAATGAAATATACATAACTTTAACAATTTTTTTACCTCCTCTACCTATTCTCATTACCTCTATTACCTTAGCATTCTCAAACATTTCACCAACATTTATTTATACTTAGTACAATAAATGAATTTGAGATATATTTTTGGATTACAATATAAGTATGCAATAGCTTTATAATAAAAAAAATTAATTTGTGGCTGTAAAAAACTTAAACATAATTTCACAGCCATAGTAATAAGACAAGTTTTATGTGATTCTTACCATTATTCAACAAATAAGTGAGACTGATCAAAGATTTTATATACATTGGTGCTCAAAGTTTAGGCAACTCAACTTCAAATGATTCAGGTCTCAAAAATTCAGCAAAAATTTAATGCAAAAATCGGCATATCTTATACAATAATTGACAATAAATTACAAAAGTCAGTTTCTTTATATAAAAAAAGATATTTTCAAATTTTCACATGAAATTTGCATTAAACACAGTTTAGTACATGAAACAGGTCAGTATAAAAACACCTCATTTGTACATACATGTCACTTTATGTTAAGAGTCTTGACATACAATATACGATATAGCCAACTGTTAGATAATGGCCAGAAGAAATCTTTCGAGTGAAAAAATGAGGTGACGAGCAATCAGGCAATGTCAGTCTCGAGTCTCCTGGTTTAGCCAGATGTCTAAATGTGAATCACAGCATTGTAAGCCACCTTTGGAAATGATTTCAAACAAGCCAAAGCATCACTAGAAGACCTGTTCCTGGACATCTGAGGGCAACATCAACTAAGAAAAACCATAGCTTGCTCCTAAATGAAAGGCACCATACAATCCATACAGCCTGCCAGCTCACTTTCTACCTTGCTGCATTCATGGGACAGGCTGTGTCCTGGCACACTGTGTCCAGAAGGCTTCATGCAGGTCATCTTTATGCAATATAACCAGTTGTATACATCCCTTTAACATCCAGCCTGCACAGAGCCCAATTGAATTAGTCTCAACAACATCGCAACTGGAATCAACATCAGTGGGGCAATGTTCTGTTCTCTAATGAATCCCAATTTAGTCAGCAAACCAATTACCAGTGACTCTGGTTTGGAGACAGCCTGGAACTATATATAATCCCATTAACATCTGATAAAGAGACAGTATTGGTTGGTTGGATGCTTTGAGTTTATGGCACAAAGGCAACTAAGGTCATGATGCAACCAAATGAGGTGTAAAGGGCAAAAAGAAACATCTAAAAGTCAAGGAAACCCACAACCAATGTTAAAGGTAAAAAGACAATAGAAAAGACAAGAAATGTAAACACTAAAACAACAAACGAGAGACAGTATTGGAACTGGTGGTGTGTTGGTGTGAGCAGGCATCACTTTCAATGGTTGCACAGATCTCCACGTCTTTCCAGGAAGGACTGTAAAAGCTATAAGGTATCACAATGAGATCTTTGAACCTTATATTCATCCATTTCTCACAGGAATGGGTTCGGATTCAGTTTAATAGATGATAATGCTCACTTGATGGACCAATACCTAGAGAGTGAAACCATAAGCCATATGGATTGTCAGGATCCACTTCCAGATATGAACAGTCACAATCCACTTCCCAAGACCCTCCAGCAGCTCCAATCTACACTCATGCATTAATAACAATTACTCCCTCAAACCCTGATTTGCAGCATGATGAGCGGTTGTGCACCTGTAATGTTGTCTGTGGTGATCACACACCATATAAAAGGCATGTTATCATTGAACTTTCAGATGCCATTTTGGGATAATGATTTTCTAATTTGAATATCTCATTAAATATTCACAAGAATTCATTTGTTTCTCAGGTATTAGTGGGATATATTATATGATCATAGACTTCACCTGTACATTTCATTAAAATCCAACAAAGGACTTGTTTGTAATTATTGAACATGCTTTTGTGTTTGTTGTCTAACTTTTGAGCACCAGTGAATTAAACAATTTAGCAACTTGTTAATTTTAATGGAAGTTTCAGCAATAATTTAAATGTCAGAGAAAATTTACTCAGGAACAATTTTCTGCAGCAGTACTATGGCTGATCAGTGATCAATGAGTCAATGTCTCCAGAATATTTCTGCAAAGTTGATCCACAAACATAAAATCCATTTTTGAGAAGTTTGATATGTTTTTTTTTTAGATCTATGCTTGTGAAGAGACAAATGTTAATCATGCAAATTTGTATGCTCCCAAACAATTATTTATTTATTTATACAAGCAAATAATGCATTAACCTTTGAATGCTTCTGCAGCTCCGGGAGCTTTATTTTTATCAGGATGGAACTGAAGTGCTAATTTCTTATAATGTTTCTTCAATTCTGATTCTCCAGCATCTTTTGACACTCCTAAAATTTCATAAAAATCTTTACATCTCTTTATCCTGCCAGAGGAAAAAAAATTGTCATAAATTATGATTCTTTTCAAATACATATAGTTAAGAAACTATTACAGTCTCAAAAACCTTGCATTTGAATGAAATTATTAACATTGTCAAATATATTTGAAACTTAGTTTCAAATATTAACACACATACAAAATTCACTAAACAGCTAAAAGTTTATTTGAAAATAGCAGTTTCAGATAAATATAAATAATTTAGTATTAAAATGTTCCTTTCAGGTGGCTTATAGCTTTTAAATAACTATACATGTGAAAAAAGGCTGCAAATTTTTCAGTATCTTAAGATACCTTCCCTACTAGCAAGAGATGTCCAATGTTCAGCATTGAAGCATGTCTAGGAAACATCACTATAGTTATCAATCCTGGTTATTGTTTATGAGTGAATTACAGGCTGAAGTGCCAAGTGCTAGGATTGAAACAGTACATCAATGCTTGAGTTTGCACTCACTAATGAACACTTGATCTGTATTGTAATGAGGTAGGCATCTTGAGAATAAAGATAAAATTATTACTTCAAAAAAAAAACCTATTAGCATAATTACTGATTTAAAAAATTTCTTTTTTAATTAAGATTTGAAAAAAGTGCTAAAACCCTAATCATTTTTCAGAGCAAGGCAATTACAATCCTATACATTAATGGTTCTTCTAGTTGAATCTTAAAGCACATTTGAAGAGTTGTTCAAACTGATGATATACACTATATGATTAAAAGTATCTGGACACTCACTCATCCACAATCTCCCGTTAATAGGAAAGGAATTAATATCGTGTTGGCCCACCCTTTGTTGCTATCACAGCCTCCACTCTGCGGAGAAGGCTTTCCACTAGATTTTCATACATTGCTGTGAGAATTGCCTGCCATTTTGCCACAAGAGAATTAGTGAGACTAGTCAGTGATGCCAGGTGGTTCGGCCTGGCTTTTGCAGTCGACATTCCAATTTATCCCAAAGGCATTCCATGGGGTTGAGATCAGGGCTCTGTGCAGGCATCAAGTTCTACCACACCTATCTCATCAAACCATTCTTGCACGGTCCACTTTGCGGACGGGGGCATTATCATATTGGTACAGGAAAGGGTCTTCACTGAACTGTTGCCATAAAGTTCAGAATACAGAATTGTCGAGAATGTCATTATAGGCTGCACTATTCAGAATCCCATTCACTGGAACTAGGAGGCCCAGCCCAAACCAAGTAAAACAGCCCCAGAGCACGATGACTTCTTCATCAAACTTCACAGTTGGCACAACACAGTCAGGCAGGTAACGTTCTCCTGTCATCCTCCACACCCAGACTCTTCCATCGGACTGCCAGATAGTGAAATGAGATTCATCACTCTAGAGAACGTGGTTGCACTGCTCAAGAGTCCACTGGTGCCATGCTTCACATCACTCCAACCAATGCTTGGCATTGATCTTGTTGATGTTGGGTTTGTGTGCAACTGCTCAGCCATGGAAACTTATTTCCTGCAGCTCATGATGAATTGTTATGGTGCTGGTGTTACTTCCAGAGGCATTTTGGAACTCAGCGGTGAGTGTTGCAACTGAAGACAGGCAATTTTGTCGCACCACCCACTTCAGCATTCGGCAGTCCTGCTCTGTCATTTTACATGACATACCAGGTTGTGATTGCACTGTTGTTGCTCCTAGGCATTTCCACTTCACAATAACATCACTTACAGTTGATCTGGGAAGCCAATTTGTTGCTAAAGTGACCATGCCACATTGAAAGTTACTGAACTCTGCCATAAAGCCCATTTTCCTGTTCATATGTGTCTATGAGGTTTGCCAGGCCATGTGCATCCTTTTACAGCTGTTTCAACCATGGCTGTGGCATATATGAGTAAATCCACTATTCAGAAGAGATGTCCAGATACTTTTGATCAGATAGTGTATATCATTTATAATATGTTTAACCATCAGTATTCATTTCACCTTTACAAAGTAAAATTTTGTAATCTTTACTTTCTATAAAACCTCAAGCATCTAATTAAAGGTACACTACTGGGTATTTTTTAGTTTTTTAGTTATTGTAAGGTTCCGAAGCTAAATTAACTTTTTCGATGCTGAACAGAAATTCGGTGCCCATTATTCACTCACTTGCCAAAAAGCTCTAATATATCCAATGGGAGCAACAATTTTGAGTTTGCTAACAAATGAAATTGTTCACTAAGGACCTAATTACTTACAATTCAGTTTAACTCATGCCTTTACTCTAGATAGCCTATGTTTAAGAAATGACAAAATTAAAATGCAACACTAAAAATCAATCAATTATCACAGGCAAAACTTCAATGAAACAAGTGCTGTTGAATAGTCAAAAAGACTGGCAGAGAATTCACTAGCTCACAGACATAAGCATTACTCAAATTGCACTATGCTACTATTCTGATTGCACAGGTAGCACACAAGTGCTTCTGGGACATAATTAATGCATCATGTTGGTACAATGCAATGATGTAAGCTATTCACAAAAATGGGGGATGTAAAAGGGGAATGTAAGCTATTACACACTTATAGCATGTGATGATGATGCAAGAAACAAACATATCACCTCTTGCACATATGGCAATCTCATTTTCAAAGAGAATGAAGTTTTACCTTTATCTACTTTTGCACTCGTTAAAAGTTTTAATTTGAGCTAATGGATAGTGGGAAAATGCAAATAGTATTTTATTAGTAACAAAAATTAGAGTAGAGGTACACAGTGTGATAATTAAAATTAAAGCTATTTAATTCTCTATGACACTGTTAAATGTTTTTAAGCCCTTCAACACATGGACTATGCAATCAAGTATTAACAATTATTAAGGAGAGATTTATGTACCATGCCATAGAGGATGGGTAGTAACAGGAACTTCTGGGATACTTTTGGTGACAAATTTAATAATCAACGTTCTTGCTGGCAAGTCTTTTAATCTCAGTGGAGATTAAAAGAAGGATAATGGCTGCCAATGGTTCACCCGGCCTTGGCGAGGGAAATAACCATTTATACCTTTGATAGCATAGAGTGTTTAAAAAAGTTTTTGAACCACAATGCACATTTCACGTCCTTTCTTTCAGTGCATCATCAGGTGGGAAGTGAGGAGCTTAAAGCTAATGCAGGAAAGTCGGTTGTTGAGCACGGGGGAAGGGTGGGGTGCCATAAATTGACATGCCAGTGGCTCAGCTCTGAGGATCGGAGGGTCGGCGGATGTGCGGGTGGCCGTAATGCGATCTGCGTGTGATGGAGGTTGGGAGAGTGTGTGGGATTATGGAAAATCGCCAAGATCAAGGTGTGTCGAGGGAAGCTTCACTATTTGTGGCTAGTAATTCATAATTATAATGAGTGGGGTACTTTTAGTGAATTAATAAATTTCGTAAACTGAATTTCGGGGTTAAGATAATTATGTTAGTGAGGGTCTGAATAATGGTTTTTTTTTTATCGGTATTGCTATTGTGTGGGGGGAATGCATTAATCGTTGATTTTAGGAGGCATTATGGAAGTGTTCTAAAGGGTTTGATGGGTGTGCATTAGTGCAGGTGACAGATGGGGATCGGTGATGAGAGAGGAGTGTGTTTAGAGGAGCGTGGAATTTTCGAGATGTATGTTAGATCTCCTAAGGACCAGACACCACGCTGGTGGGAGGGAGACAATGTCTGTGTTGCAGAGTTTGTCAGTTTTACGTTAATGAGGATATCTTCTGTGACGGCTAGTTGGAATTTGGTAGGTGGAGATACTATAATTTTAGCAGAGTGAAAATCAGTGGGCAGATTGTTTTCGGTGATTGCTTGAGATAGTGTGGTTTTTTGTAGTTTATTTAAGATGTTGTATGGGCGTTAAATGGGTGTGAAATTTTACCTATGTATTTGTCTTTCGAGAAAATTTTACCTATGGGGTCTTTGAGTTGGATGTAGTAAACTCCTCCAGAGTTGGGTATATGGTCATGATCATTTCAAATGAGTTTGGATATAGTGTGTGGCCATTATCCATCTTTTAATCTCCACTGAGATGTCACTTGCCGGCAAGAACGTCGATTATTAAATTTGTCACCGAAAGCATCCGGAAGTTCCTGTTACTATCCATCCTCTACGGCAGTAGTTCCCAAACTTACTATGCCCATGGACCCCTTCTTATAGCAAAAACCTGACCATGAACCCCCAAGTGAAATAACTCTACATAACTGCATAATAGAAAAATTACAAATTTAACTTTGATGTCTTGAATGGTAAATGGTGATGTAAAAATAAAATATAAATAAAACATTTTGATATTTAAAGTAGTATTTATTGAAATTACAACTTTTGTTTTAAAATACAAAAATACATTATTTTTTTTTCAATGAGATGGGTGAACCTGATGGGATGATATGAGGTTATCTATGTTTGGCTCTATGTTTGTGAGTAACATTCGTAAGTCTTCACGAACGCTAATTTCCAGTCGGTTTCTTTTTTTTGTGATGAGGCTCATAACTGCACTAAATCCACATTCTACTAAATAGGAAGACGGGAAAGCAATCAACAGCTTCTGTACAGTGACCCATAATGCAGGATATAAAATTGGTATCTGTTTTGTAACCAGAATTTGTGGTATCCTTGTTCAAACATTGGTTTCAGCTCCTCATTTGTGGATAATTCAATAAATTGCTCCTGTATTACTATGGATTCATCTGAGTTTGTGGGTCTACTTGCAAAAGGGTCCAACACCCAATCGGGGATAACCAAGTGAAGAACGTCTTCAAATCTTTGGTTGAGGTCAGAATGAAGAGACGTTAAGTGTTGGCAATAAGCAAGCAAATCTTCATATCGTTTTTGCAATTTTGAAAGATTTGGAAACTGAGAGCATTCTCCTCTCCCCAAGTTTTGTTTGTATAGAAAAAGTTTTGCAACAAATGCAGATATTATACTTTTAGTTTTGATTAAATTTAATTGATCACCTCGTAGCTTCAAATTGGTTTCGTTAAATTTGGCAAATAAGTCAGTCATATAAGCTATGTCATTTTTTGAATTAATTAAATTGAGCCGCAAATCATTGTCTTTACTTACCAGGAATTCCAACACTGAATCAAAGAGTGCATAAAATCGATCCAAACATGCACTTTTAGATAACCAACGAATTCCGTGTTAAGTAGTAAACGATTATAATCTTCATCATTTTCTAAACAAAGTTGAGCAAATAATCTCTCATTTAAGGCATTCCTTTTGATTTTATTAACTGCTCTAATGACATAATCTAGTGAGCCATGCAAGTGTTCACTAAGACTTTTGGCGACTAAATGTTATCGATGAATGACACAATGTATAGATAATACATTCGGTATAGCTTGTTTTAAGTATGCCAGAAAGCCTCGGTGTCGTCCTACCATTGCCGGAGCACCTTCAGTAGCAACGGAGAGGATATTATTCAAGGGTATAGCTTTTACATCGAAAAATCTTTTTAATTCATTAAATATTGTTTCACCTTTCGTATCAGTTTCCAAACATTTGGCAAATAACAATTCTTGGGAAATTTTTTCTTCTTTTACAAATCTCACAAGCTAAAAGTAAAGATTCATTTCCTGGCAAAGTTGACTCGTCAAGCTGTATAGAGAATTCAGATGTTTTTAAGTACTCACATAAAGAATTTTCTAAGCACTGAGCCATTTCATCAATCCTTCTTTGTACTGTATTATTATTACTCAGTGGAATTCTTATAATATCGGAAGTTGATTTATGCAGCACGGTGCGTATTACCTCACTTACAGCTGGTAGAATAAGTTCTTCGCCAATGGTGTGTGGCTTTCCGGACTTTGCAATCAGTAAAGAAATGTTATAAGAAGCACGCAGTCCATCGTCATCTCACTCAGATGTTGTCGCTAAGAGTTGTCGCAATGACAGTGTTTTCAAATATTGTTCTTTGACTGTTTAAAAAAAAATTAAATCTTTATCTTTTTTGTCACTATGGACTTTTGTCAAATGTTCCTTAAGCTTAGAAGGTTTCATTGAATCGTTTGACAAAGTTTTATTGCATAGAAGGCACATAGGTAAAGTACTATTTCCTGGTAATGGAGTAAAGCCATATTTTAAATATTCAACACTATATTGTCTGCATTTTTTCTTCGGCTCACTCATACTGTTATCTGTAAAAAATGGCCACAAATTTAAGATATAAGAAAATAAAACAAATTATTTCTTTGCAAAAAAAAACACTATTTATTAATATTTTGTTTTATTTTGAAAATGGAATGCCACAAAGTAACGCTCGCATCAATTAATTATTTAAGATATAAGGATAAAATTTTAAGTAAGTGTCACATATTGTATAAGTACGCATTTTTTACTAATTTAATTATTTATTTTTCTTGAAAAATAAATAATTCAATTATTATCAAATAAATTAATAAATAACAAAATATAATATTGATAAATATTATATAATAAAACTATTTTATAAAAGTATAACTTTGCTTAAATAAATTTAATATACAAGAAGATATCAATTGTATTAAAAAATACTTACGTAACGTATGCAATCTTCGTTACAATACAAAAAAATACTGTTTTTTGTTCAAAACTAGGAAAATTTGTTCCATGCACTTCACATCACGCATGAAACAGAACTAAATTGTTGATTAGATACACAACTCTTTTATAGTGCCATATTTTAGACAAGTTATTGCATGTAGCGCGAGATACCGTTCCTGTTTAAACCTACATATATAGATAGACGGCCGCGGTCGGCCCTACTCCCACCATGCAATGCTTGTCATTACTTGTATTTTATGTACCTATCTATACTTATATTTTACTCAGGACGTAAAAATCGCTACCAATTTATTTATTGCTATTTATTTTAACTTTCATAATAATGAAAATGAGTCAATTATTTTACTTTATATTAAATCTTTCGCGGACCCCCGACGTTGTCCACGCACCCCCAAATTAATTTTAATTTTCCACAGACCCCCTCAGCGGTCATAAGGACCCCTAGGGGTCCGTAGGAAACACTTTGGGAACCACTGCTCTACGGCATGATATGTAAATCTCTCCTTAATAATTGTTGATACTTGATAGCATAATCCACATGTTGAAATGCTTAAAAATATTTAACAGTGTCATAGAGAATTAAATAGCTTTAATTTTATTAGTAACTATACAACATAAAAAGAATTTGCATTTTATTTCTTTAATATAAAAAGTTGAGAAACCTCTGAGAAAAGTGGGTACATTATTACTGTTAGTGGAATATATCTTGAAAAGCTACCACCTAAATTTCAAATTTCTGTTATATACAAATTATTTGCAAAATTCGCTAGTAGTTTTGCTGTTTCTACATTTAGTGATCTGTAATGATATCAATTTAATTACATAAATTTTTAAAACATGTGGATTATATTTCATTAGTACCAATCCAGGTAAATGAGTTTTCCAATTATTACTTTATTTTTTTCAATAAAAACATGGTACCTTCACATTCCACTACCAAGATTTCAAATTTCTAACATAAATACAATGTTTGCAATATACGTTTAAAATTTTGGAATTTTTAAATTTTTCCACCATTAGAGAGTGCAATCATAGCTTTTGGGATATTCAGGTAGTGCAAATCATAATATTTCATCAATACCTATCCAACATAAAAATAATTTTAATTTATCTTTATAAACAAACAATTATCTTTTAAAACAAAAAAGTTGCATTTTTCTGTCCTTTCTGGGTATAAGAGGTCAAATCATGTGGCCAATAGAAACGTCATGACGTTCACATTCCACCACCAAAAGCTAAAATTTCTAGCTTAAACAAGTTGTTTGCAATATCTGTTTGAAATTTCAGAATTTGCAAATTTTTCCACCATTAGAGGGTGCAATTATAGTTTTCAGAAGATTTAAAAAGTGTGAATCATAATATTTTATCAATTCTTATCTAACCCAAAAAGAATTTTTTCATTTATCTCTAAAAAACAAACAATTATCTGCTAAAACTAAAAAGGTGCATTTTTCTCACCCCCTCTGTGTCTAAGGGGTCAACTCATTGTTAACAATGGAAACTTCGTGACCTTCACATTCCACCAGCAAAAAAAATCTCAAATTTCTAGCATAAATACATTGTTTGCAATATTGGTTTTAAATTGTGAATTGGAATTATCTTCAACCTTTTCCACTGTTAGAGGGCTCAATTATAGCTTTAAGGAATGCAAAAAGAATTTCTAATTTATCTCCATAAACAAAAAAGTCTGATGCCTAGAAACAGAAGAGATACAATCCCTTTTCTAAATAATTCAATGTCAACAATTTCACTGTATGTAAAAAATTTTGAACTAATGATATTAAAACACATTATCATGACACTTAAGGCCATTGCATCCAGCTTGCAATTAAGTAGGAACCATTAAATAAATACTAACAATTGTTAACTTTAATGGAGTACTATTCACATGGTTACATAACCTCTGTCAATCATTTGTATGCTTAAGCTTCACTCTGCTGAAGCCCATGAAGGTAAGTCTGGTTTGTTGTGAGATGGATACTATGTTATAGCACACTGTAGAAATTGCAGAACTCTGCTGAATGACAATATCACTATTTTATGACTCTTTTTTATCAGAAGAGAGTCCATGTTGAACACCATTGTTTTACATGGATACGTGATGAAAGCCACCCAATGATCTTAGGATTTCTGATGATAGTGAAGTAAAATAGAAATTATTCCAACAGTAAGATACCATCCATCAAATGTCTGACTTTACAACTTCATGATAGTTCAGCTTCAATACACACATACTTAATATTTTGCTTAACTGGTTGGGCATCTCTAATCCTACACTGGAGTAATATGTCTCAGGCAGGTCAGTTTCTATGTAGATTCAAGTTCTTGAAAAGATCCACTTGAAAATATGGTGCCTGAAGTTTCTACCAACATGGATGGCTTCAGCCTTTAGTAGTAGGGGAATGGGTCTCTGTCCCATGACTGCGATTAGGGGGCTGTTTAATATTGTTGGCCCTATCTCTTTCAATAAAAATAATTTCTTTAAAAATCCTACTAATCATTTTCTCTCTGCAGGTATGTGGAATGTGAGGATGTTGTATATAGATTATTCTCTTAACATCCTCACACAGGAATTCTGGCATTATAACCTGGATATTCTGTGTTTTGCAAGATTCTCTTCTCGGGGAGGGAGAATGGGAAGCATCTCCAAGATATAGGTTTGCTTCTCAGCAGACACATTAGTGATGCTCTTCTATGATACAATTGCATTAATGAAAGATTTTTTACAACTAAATTTAGAACAAAAAATAAAGATTTGAATGTCACCCATTGTTATGTTCCCACAGAGGACTCTGATGAGAACAAGATAGATAGATTTTACAGACAACTTCAGGATATTTTTAATTCTGTCAAGAAATGAGATATTTCACTTGTGCTAAGTCACTTCAATGCTAAAGTTGATACTGACTCTGACTTTTGGGCAGGGGTATTAGGTCCCATAGGCATTGGTAGTTCCAATGCAATGCGCAACATCTCCTACAGGTAAGTAAACTAATGGTTTGTGAATAACTAACACGTACTACAAATACCCACACATTTATAAATACACGTGTTTCACCTGATGGGTTGCACAGGACTGTAACAGATTATATATTAATTAAACCTCCAGGGTCCGAAATATCTTGTATACAAGTTAACACAATCCAAAATAAGAAACCAAGGATGCCTGTATCAGTTTTTAGTATAACATATGATGCTTAATTTTTTTTTTAATTTTCATTTGAAAATTTTCTTTTACATATAAAAATATATTATTAATGCTTGAAAAATAATACTTTATTTTTCCATTTGATGCATATTTTATTGAACTACAAAATAAATAATTTGTTAAAGCCATTTCATCACCATTTCTTAGAAGCGATATATGGTATTGCCAATTTGTTTGTTAATGTTATACTATGCTGAAGCAATCACCTGATTTAAGCTCATGTTTGATTTGAACTATTATCAACAAATTGTTTCCTAAAGTTTCAAAAATCTGAAAATTAGCAAAAACTGCCATTTTTAAAAATGGAAGATTTTGCAAGTAATTATGGAGTAATTATTTTTTCACTATATCACTATAAAAAGTCATTAAAATTAATGTTTCTACATTTGTTTAATTTTTTATTTTAATAAAATTTAGAATTATATTCTGTTTAATTTGGTATATAATACAATCCACTTCTGTTGATTAGTTATTTGTTAAAAATATTCTAAAGTTAACTTGTTTATTTGAATCAGCAACAAGTCTGGGCTTTCTTTTCTCAAAGTACAGTACAGAGAAAAAAATAACAAAAAGAGACTAATTTTCTTGTTTCAATTAAAACTTTATTTTTCTGTTATTCAAGAATAGCCTTTCCATTCATATGCATTATAATTATTTCTGCCTATTAGTTCTTGCTTTTTGTTGCTTTTTTTTTTTTTCAAAAGAAAAATTTATTTGCATTGCCAGATGCATTTTTTATTATATGATTTAAAAAAGACCTATTAAAATAAAATTAGTAGTCTTTTTTTGTGAAATATTTTATTTTCAGAAAATCCAAAATTAAATGCTGATTAATTTGGATCATAACATGTCATAATTCCTTTCATAAGTTATTGCTCAAAAACGTTCTAAAGTTAATTTTTCTTTTGGCTGATCGTATGAAAAAATAGCTTGGCCTGTGGATGTAAACCAGTTTTTCGGGCAAATGAGCTAGTTCAGAATTAACTTTAACTCTGAAAGATCCAGGTATAGTCGAAAGCATACCATGATAAGTTACTCAGTAATTATGACTTATGATTTACTTACTATTGAAACTGAGAAAGAATGGGCTCGGTTTTAAATAGGATGTTCTTGAAACTAACAGTACTCTTTGGGAACAAAAGAAGGAAAGTTATTTGATTTACTAGCTCAGTGCTCAAGGGCACTTGAGCTTATTTCAGAAAGAAAGAACTGCAGGAAGGTCCTTAATCAATTCCCTACTAGTCCTAATAGAAGGCATTACAGAGAGCTCAATAAACATGTAAAGGACTAATTAGCTGCTAATAAGAATCTTTGGCTTGATGGCTTGACTGACAAAGCCAAGGAAGCAGTTAGACAGAACAACAACAGAGAGTTGTATCAGATAATATTTTGTGTGGAAAAAAACAGACAGGTAAAAAGGGATTGAAGGATGAAAATGCTAAGGTTGTTGAAGGTGAGGATTCTGTCAGGGCTAGATGGGCCAAGCATTTCAAAGATATTACAAACAATGCAATTAGTTCTACTCCATTGTTTGTAATGAGGATAGATGCATTACTAGCTTTAATGTTGGCCCTACATCATATTCTGAAGTTGCTTTGGCTATCTCTAAATTAAAACTGCATAAATCCCCATGGGTGGATGAAATCATCACTCTAATGCTTAGAACTGGGAACATTTGTGTTGTTACATGGCTGACTGAAATTTCGAACATTTTTATGATCAAAGTGTTGTTCCAAGGATTTACTCAATCTTTTATTATCCCTATTTTTAGAAAAGGCGATTGTAGTTCTTGTGATAACTATAGGGGTATCAGCCTACTTTCTGTTCCAGCTAAAGTTTTTTGCATTATTGCACTTAACAGAATTAAGAATATGGTTGATGAACAACTGTGTGATAAATAGTGTGGGTTCAAAAATGGTAGGGAATGTATAGATCAAATATTTTCACTTAGGCAGATTGTTAAGAAATGTTTAGACTTTCAGAACTTGTGGTTACTAGCTTTGCATTATTGCACTTAACAGAATTAAGAATATGGTTGATGAACAACTGTGTGATAAATAGTGTGGGTTCAGAAATGGTAGGGAATGTATAGATCAAATATTTTCACTTAGACAGATTGTTGAGAAATGTTTAGACTTTCAGAACCTCTGGTTACTAGCTTTATAGACTGCAAAAAGGGTTTTGACCCTGTTGATCAACATAATTTGTGGTTGATCATTAGATCATATGGAATATCTGACAAGTTAGTTAGCAAAATGAAAGCTCTCTATAATAAAATTAAATCATGTGTGAGAGTGGTACAGTTTGTAGAGATTGATTTAACATTGCTAGTAGAGTTTGACAAGTGTGCATTTTGTCTCCTTTCCTTTTTAGTTTGGTTATTGATTATGTTATACAGAATTCTTTGCAAATGTTATTGATTATGTTATACAGAATTCTCTGCATAATCTAAATCAGAAATTTTGAAATCATCACTCTAATGCTTAGAACAATTTCTGATTTCAAAATTTCTGAGATTTCAAAATTTCCGATTTAGATTATGCAGATGATTTGGTCTTGTTAGCTAATGATGTAGATGAGATGAATTCTTTCATTAGGGCTATTGATGAGACTGGTAATAGAGTAGATTAAGTGATAAACAGAGAGAAACTAAAGTGATGAAAATTGGTCAGGTAGAGGTGCTTCAGTTGCTTTGAATGATTGCACTCTTGAGCAAGTTCTCATTTTAATTATCTGGGAGATGTTTAACATATTGGTGATGTGCAGTATGAGATAAACAGAAGAATGGGGATTGCTGCTGGGACTTTTAAGAATTTTTGGAGAGTGTGGAAAAATAGGCATATACACCTAAAGACTAAAATTAGGCTGTATAATAATTTGGTTCTTTCTAAGATTAGTTACATTAGTGAAACTGGGCCCCTTTTTAAGCAAGATAACAGGAAACTTGATGCCTCTGATTCTAAATGCTTATGCAGTATCTTGGGCATTAGCAAGTCATTGTTACTTTGTAAGTAATAATGAGGTTAGGCAAAAGAGTTGACAACTTCCTTTGAGCAGCTTATTGTGCAAAGAGAGACTGTTGGTTTGGCTATGTTGCATAATTTTAGGTTGGCGAATAGGTTTATGAACAGCATGCCTAAAGGCATGATGGATTGGATTGTTTTACCTCTGAGCGGCACTTTTTTGCACACCATGGGCTAAATGGCCAGGTCACAAGGACCCCGAAGGCTCAGAGAAGGTTGGGGGAGGGGACCCACTGAAACAGCTGTTAGGAGACATGGTAGCCTCCCGTCAAGGCCATCCAGCGTGTTCTTTAACGTGCACAGGGTATGGCTCTCCCACACATGGGGCCACAGCTTAACATCCCATCCGATGGACAGCGGCCTTTCCAAGCCTATCGGTGTCCCCTACTGAATGTGGGCAGGGCGGGGAATTTTTGTGGAGATAAATCTCAACGCTGACCTGGGAATACAGATTACGAGCCTGGCGCACTACCGACTGAGCCATCCCCGCCCCTAAAGGCCTGATGAAACAGAGAATTAGGATGTGATAGGTGACAATGTCAAACAGGACCTTGCTAGAATTAGCCTACAGTGGTCAAATGCAGCAGTTGTAGATCAGGACAAATGTGTTTGAAGAACAAAACTGCACAGTCTGGGTGGACCTCTGTAATCTATATCTACATGACGATTTTACATGTATATTTATAATTTAGATCTAATACACATTTTCATCAATTTTCCTACAAAAACTACTGGCAAATGGAAACTGAAAAAAATAGTTATATTTACCACTGAAGCTCGAAAACTGTTGATTCCACAGTTCTGTCATCACCTTGCTTGAAGTTTCCTCATAGGCTTCCTGATAGCTGCAGTTCTGCACAACCAGATCATTTTCCAAGAATGATTCTGTTGAAAAGTTGAAGGTCTATTCCATACTGATTTCTTTCCACAAAGAATACCATTGAATGCCCTACTTGCAGATTTTTCTCTGTAAAAGATATTTAATGTCCTGCTGCTTATTTCTAAAAAATCCAGATCCAATCCTGAAGATTGGTTCTAATTTAGTAGGGTCTTCTTCTAAGTATGCCTTTGAAATCCCCATGTGTCTTTACTTAGGGTGAGATTAGTGTGGGTCCTTGCCAATTATTAACTGTTTTCATTGCAGTTGTTTGATTAGTAGACTGGAGATAATGGATTCATGACTGGAGATAGCAATGTCCAGACTTTCACCAATAAGTTGAGAACTTCACTGATGGCTGATTTTTGATATTTAGAGAGTTTATTTTACTACAGAATATTTACATACCCTTGGAACAGTATCTTAACAAACAGAAATTCCCAAGAGAGATTGTTAGCCTAATTCTTAATACTGTGAATATAATCACTATTCACAGGTCCTCTTCCTTCTCATGTAGGTTCAGCAGAAGCCTTTTCCTGTTTCACTCAACACTGGCAATCTCCACATGTCCACCACTCTCAGCCTCCAAAATCATGACTTTTCTCATCACATTACCAGGCTTCGTCCCTCTGGTTTCCAAGTACAAGGGATGGTAACCTGAGCTGCAACAGCAACAGGACCTTCTCTCCACGTTCCCCATGTGAAATTCAAATGAGAGTGATAATTAAGGGGTTTCCACTGACCTCAGTGATTTGACACCTTACCTTTAGGGGCGGGTGAAAAAATAAAATTATTTTCTATCAAAAGATAAGTGAAAAACTATTTTTGGGTTGCCTAGATACTATGATAATATACCATTTACTTTTCTGAATCATCCTTTAGTTTGAGTTTTCCCTATTAGATGTGGTTAAAGTCAGAAAATGAGAAATTTCATTCTCTTTTGAAAAAGACCATTCCATATTTGCCAGAGGTGATGTGTATTCTTCTAGTTTTAGGTGGAAACATTGCAATTGTTTTTTATGTCAAATTATCCTCCATTGGATGATGGTAACTGAGGTCATTCTCAAAGACCATCAGCAGCCTAAACAGCTTTCTACAGTGATGCCAATAGAGCCTACATCAAAATTGTTACAAGAGAATTACATAGGAAACAAATATATGAATATTTACATATTTACAGTGAGGTATAGGATGGGATAGCAAGGCCCTGGACTCACAAGTCATATTCACTGAGCAAAACCCATGGTCAGTCAAAAGGCCAGGTCTTTCTTAAATAAGAGTATCTGGAAAGCATTAAAGTGAAAAGTTTATACTACTGGTGGAAGTATTAGAAATGCGAATGTGTTTCAAAAAGAAAACTTTTTAGAGCAATATTTGACATGGTGCATTGATTAGTGGCATTCACATTTAAGTATATGTATTCAACAGAATACGAGTCATATCAACTATTTAAACATTTTTGATCAACAATCTAAAGTAATCATGTACAAAACTTGGTAATTTAGATTCATCTTTTGACTTGCATAAAGTAGCATGGCAAGATGTTTTTTTTTTTCACCAAGAAGTTATTCAGCACTTACCTTTGAACTGATTCTAGCTGTTCTTCAGTGTAATCTCGACGAGACTGAGACTCTGAACGACTATTAGTTTCATTTCTTGGAGCTGCTTTTCTTTTAGCTGATGGACTTTGACTAGTTTTTTGTTCCTCATTTTCAGTCTTTTCATTAGCCTGAGAATATGATTGGCGTCTATATGATGTTGAATCACTCAACTTTTCAAGCAGTTCAATGAGATCTGAAAATTTCAATAAAAATTTCAAGTCTCCAATTTAAAACCAATAAATTAAAATAAATCTTCATAACTGAAAATGATACTACTATATAAAAAGTAATTTGATTTTCCAACTGACATCAAACTGTGGAATTTGGCATTCTTTATCAATTTAACTGCTATTGCATTTCATACAGTCACAGCAGCACAATTCAATAATTTCAACTTTGAGTCATTAATAATTTAGCCCTTTGCACTCGACATTTTTTTCACAATGGGAAAGTTCAAAGCTTTTTTTTGCTAAAAAGTTGAAATTTTTTACAACTAACATGAAATCATATATAAATTAACGGATAGAACAATTTTATTTCCATATTTCAATATATTTTTACATTATACAAGACAAAATATTGAATATCAAGCTTTGTAATTTTGGTTTGTGTGATAGTTTAGGAAGCACTCGCTGAGATGATTCTCGGTTTGTCAGGACAAGTGTTATGAACATGTCGAAAATCACCTCTTAGTTGATTGACCAGTGATTTAACACATTTCAAATGACTAAATGGACGTTCAATTCTTTTCTTTTTTACAAGTTCATAAAAGATGTAGGAATTAAACAACAAAAATGTAAAGAGGAAAGATATCTGTTTCTAAAAAGTTATTGTCGCCTCTCAGTCACCATTCGAGTTGCTGCCTCAAACCAAGTGGCAACTGAGGGTCGCCTCTCGAGTACAAAGGGTTAAATTTCAATAGTTTGATGTGACAAGTCATTAAATCCACCAAAAATATTAACAAAGCTTTCAATATGTAGACCACACACAGTTTCATTTACATAAGCATTGTAGTTTTGAGGCCTTCAAAAAAAAAAGCAGAGTTGGTGAGTATTTTTGTTGGGACCAGTGCAGCTTGTCATTGTGCCCCTTCTTATCATCTGATAAATAATGAAAGGTTAGAAATTAAATCAATATAAATGTTTAAAATTTTTGCTTATACATGAAACAGGGAGAACTTTGAAAATAGCAAAAGTTAATATAAATAACAATAGACAAGCCTATCATGTGAAACTCTCACCTCAACTACCTCCTTTATTTCTTGTGCTAAAGTTTCTAATATTTTTATCATTGTTTGAATTATGGGAAAGGTTTACTGGAATGATGTTAATTTTTCTGAAGAAATTTTCAGCATTTTGAAATTACAAAGAAAAGTTCACTGTTAGCTCTTTTTCAGAAAATGCATTATTGTTCTCACTGTGTTATTCATCTCTTTGTAGATAATCAACTTTGTTTTATATCTACAGACAGATGAATGACACAGGGTCCTGGTGCTGACCACATAAACCCACTGGACTGGACAGATACATGGCTCTGAGCTTGATTATGGATCCTGATTTTGCTGCACTGGTGGGCTTCTGTGGAGGGATAATCTTCCGCTGTGTTTTCTGTTTGTTTGTGGGTTGACAGCCCCAAGTGAATAGATTCACAGGATATGTTTATCAGCTGGTGGATAATCCTGAGCAGAGGTCATCGCAGGCACCTGAACTCTTTGCTTCTATTGGCATCGTCAAATTCTACATTGGAGGAAGTCTTCCAGTGTAGATGGCTTCAGCCTTTAGTGGTGGGGGAACGGGTCTTTGCCCCATGTCTGCGATTAGGGGGCTGTTTGAAATTATCACCATTTCCTCTCTCAATAAATATAGTTTCTTTAAACATCCCACTAACCATTTTCTCTCCATAGGTAGTTGGAATGTGAGGACTCTGCACAGAGCTTTTTCTCTTGATGTCCTCACACAAGAATTAAGAATTCCACTGTTATAATTTAGATATTCTCGGCTTGCAAGAGACCAGATGGACAGATAAAGGTCAGATTCTTAAAAATAATCTTAAATTTCTCTTTTCAGGGAGGGACGACAATAAGCATCATCAAGGCGTGGGTCTGCTTCTCAGCAGACAGGCTAGAGATGCTCTTCTAGGATATGAGTGAATTAATGAAAGGTTTCTTACAGCAAAATTTCAGACAAGCGTTAAAGACTTTAATGTTATCTGCTGTTATGCCCCCACTGAGGATGCCGATGAGGAGAGGTTTTACGGACAACTTTAGGATATTCTGAATTCTGTCAAGAAAGGAGATATTACACTTGTTCTTGGTGACTTCAATGCCAAAGTTGGTACTGACTCTGACCTTTGGAGAGGGTTGGGTTGGGTTGTTTTACCTCTGAGCGGCACTTTTTTGCACACCATGGGCTAAATGGCCAGGTCACATGGACCCCGAAGGCTCAGAGAAGGTTGGGGGAGGGGACCCACTGGAACAGCTGTTGGGAGGCAGATGGTAATCTCCCGTCAAGGCCATCCAGCATGTTCTTTAACGTGCACAGGGTATGGCTCTCCCGCACACGGGGCCACGTCTTAACATCCCATCCGACGGACGGCAGCCTTTCCAAGCCCATCGGCCTTTGGGGAGGAGTAATAGGCCCTTTTGGTATTGGCAGCTGCAATGGCAATGGGCAACATCTCCTACAGGTAAGTAAACTCAATGGTTTCAGAATAACTAACACTTATTACAAACACTGTGACATACATAAGTACACATAGGTTTCACCTGATGGGCTGCATAAGAAAATGATTGATTATATATTAATTAACAGCAAATGGGCTAGTTCTGTTAGGAATACTAGGTCATATAGGGGAGTTGAAATTGTATCTGACCATTACCTTTTTAAAAGTGTCTTGCAACTTAAACTTAAAAAGTGTTGTGCTAAAGTTAAAAAATTTACCTTTAATACTGAATCTCTGAAAGATCTGGTTACAGCTAAAGCTTACCATTATAGGTTACTTAGTCATTATGACAGTCATGGTTTGCTTACTACTGAAGTTGAGGAAGAATGGGATCATTTTTAACAGGCTTTTTTGGACACTAACGGTACTCTTTTAGGAAAAAAGGAGCAGAGGAGGCAGAATTATCTGAGTGATAAGGCACTTGAGCTTATTTCAGAAAGAAAGATCTGCAGGAATGTCCTTAATATATACCATACTAGTCCTAATAGAAAGCATTACAGAGAACTTAATAAACGTGTAAAGGATCAGTTAGCTGCTGATAAGAATCTTTGGCTTGATGGCTTGGCTGACAAAGCCGAGGAAGTAGTTAGACAGCACAACAGCAGAGAGCTGTACCAGATAGTTAATGTTTTGTGTGGTAGAAAACAAATAGGTATACAGAGATTGAAGGATAAACAAGATAAGGTTATAGAAGGTGAGGATTCTGTCATGGCTAGGTGGGCTGAGCATTTCAGTGATGTTCTAAAATAATGAATTTCCACCAGAAGTATGTTAATAAATTAATATATTAAAATTTTAGGTCAGTTGGATGTATACAGTTCTCAGTCAAGAGATGGCATTGCTCATGGAAACATATGAAGTCAAAACATAATATTATAGTAACTGTGGATTGCTAGCATAGCCTATGCTAGCAATCCACAGTTACTCTAACATTAAAAAGGCTGCTATTTGTGTTTTTTTGGTGAGTAGAGTGAAGTCCCATGTGACTTTGACATGACTATTTGGATATTTTATCATTCTTGTTTGGATAATTTTTGAGAATGCTTTTAAATAATGTTATGAATAAAGTTAATGGAATTTCAAAACACTTATAGCAATAAAACGTAACAAATAATAAAAAATATAATTATGGTACTTCGTTATTTTCACTGTTTTTGTGTTTTGATATATTTCAGATATTTCCTTTATAATATATACTTAGAAACTTGTGCAAAACAGATTTTGTACTTTTATGATCAATGGACAAAGCTCTATGAACATATTACAAAAGAATTTGGGAAGCAGCTGCCTTAGCCACCTTCATCATAATAGGCACTCAGATAAGGGGATTTGTGATAGCCAGATAAGAGCTGCAGTGGAAAAGTCTTCATTCATGCAGAAGGAAAATAGGGCAATTATAATAGGGCAAAAATCCCAGGTATAATTGCCTCTGATCAACTTAGACACTTAGAAAAGGAACTATATAGGTGGGATAATTTTGGTATAGGGAGAGAATTAGAGAAAGGGGCCATTAGTTTATTAACAATAGTTGAAACTTTCGGTTTTGATCTTCCCATCAAACCTTTAACTTCCCCCCCACACCCAACGAAACATTTCCATGGTGTATCTGTTAACAATAAACCTCAACCTTGTTATACGTTGAGAAAAATAAAGGAGGTAATTCTCATGTTTCAGTCAAGCAGTGACAATGTCTATCTGGTACTTCTCTGCAGCTCCTTTCAGAAGACTGCCTAAAGTTAAATAGGTAATGTTTTCATCTTCTTTATTTATATATATTCATTAGATTATTTTTTATTCTATTTGAAGTCTATTTCAAAGAAAACTCATCTAATTATCTTGCATGAGCTCTTCTACAGGAATGCATCAATAAAAAATAGTTCAGTGTCATCAAACAACTCAAAAGATTTGCTGGAAATCTAATTTGACGAAATTGAAAAACTGGAGGTGAAAGAAAATAAAATTTCAATTTCATAAAATAAATTTGAGAGAGTAAACAGAATTTTTATTAAAGAAAATATTTTTCATTACTGGAAAAATCAAGACAAAGCACACAAAGGATTATTCTAGTAGTACTCAGGTATCCACTGGGAGAGTTTTTTTCCCATTCTTAAATGGATTCATTCTGACAAAATAACTTGGATTCAAAATTTTTAGAAGACATTTTGCTTATAATGATGAATAAAATAGTAGAATAACATTAACTGCACGATATCAATATTTTTGATTGAATTTTTTTTATATAATTTTCATCAACTATGTTATATTGTTAATATTTCTGAAGAGAATTTCACTTTTTTTTTTAAATTTCCTAGAGTCATTTCAGCAACTTGTTTTAAAAATATTAATCTGTGCATAATTATTATAGTACTAAGAATTATGATTGCATTATCATGCTCAGAAACTTTTATTAATAATGTTCCATTTCATAGTGAATGTTTCCTAGAAATTTGGTGTAAATTTCTAGGATTCCTCCCCCCCCCCCCTCCAGAAATCTGGTTGTCTTATGGAAAATTTCAAACTCATCTACCTGGTTTGTAAACCGAAACAGTGTGTCTGTGTAAAATCTTTATTTCAGAAGACTGCCTAAAGTTATCTACCTGGTTTGTAAAACACACCAGGTAGTAAATTACCTGGTGTAAAACACACACCAGGTGTAAAACACACCAGTCTGGTGAAAAAAGTCTTCTTCACCAGGTGTACACACACCAGTCTTCTGAAATAAAGATTTTACACAGACACACTGTTTCGGTTTACAAACCAGGTAGATGAGTTTGACACACTGATTTTTTTTCTTAATTACCCCACCAGGTGTAAAACACACACTGATTTTTTTTAAAAATCAGTGTGTCTCGAGTTACACAGACATGCTGATTTTTTATTTTTGTCTCATATTTTATGACTGACAGTAAAAGTAGATATAAAGAAAATAACTATAATATTTTATTCTAGATATCATACTTCATTTTAAGCTTTCCTGTCTAGTGGAATATTTTAGTAATTAAGAAATCCTATAAATAATAAATATCCCCTTAAGCAACTGCTTGCCATAGAGGTCTGACAGGAACCTGTCAGTTTACATGCCTTAGTAAAAGGTCTGTGAGGATGGCAGGCACTCAGCAGAAAAACAAAACAAGCACACATGCCTTACCCAGGGCTCAAATCCAGGTCTCTTAGATCAATAGCCAAGCGTGCTAACCACTCAGCCACAGGACAACTCGAGTCTTATTCTCAGACTAACCTCCCCACAAAACTCTTCAGTAGTTCTGATAGTATGGTTTGCATACATTAGAATACTTACATTGGTCTCATCCTATTTATTCATAACTGGGTCTTTTAATTGCAATTTTTATTTCATTATTAAACTGCAATTTTTAAAAATCAATAGTAGAAAAAGTCACCACAACAATTCTATTTACATATAAGTATTTATTTCGTTATTAACAATTGTTATTAATATTGATTTTTTTGTCCAATTTTTCATTTTTTTTAATAAGTGAATTGATTTAACTGGTGCAAACTGCTGGATGATGTTCCTACATACATATATAATAAAAATTATATAGTATTTTAATAACATACCACTATTTTGGATTTGTACTAAAAATATTTTGAAAAATAATGTTAACGTAATGTTATAATGAAATTTATATTTTGCTATAATGAAAAATGTAACAAAAAACTAAAGTTTTTGGCTGTAATGAAAAATGCAACAAAACATTTTTCATTTCATTTGCCAACATTGATAATAATATTTTTTGAGATTTTATGATAGGCAGAAAGGGAGTAAATTAAGCTCCCACTCCCCATTGTTGTTGCAAAAATGTGATTAAAATACGGTAAAATAAAAAAAAATATCCCATAATCAGGTGCTTGCTGCAGAAATCTGACAGGAGCCTGCCAGTTTAATACACCATAGTAGGAGGTCTGTGTGGATGGCATGACTTAAGCAGAAAAACAAGAATACCCAGGTCCCTTAGATCAGTAGCCAAGCACACTAACCACTTGGGCCATTGGGATGGTAATATGGTAAATAATAAGTTAAATACTCATTTTAAAAAAAATATTACCAATGTGACAGGAATTGAGCTTGCAACTCTCTAGATACATGCCAGAGCACTCTACCATGCATTGGGCAATAACTTGCTTCCACAATATGACCTATAAATTTTCACTGAATGAGGCGGACCTTGTGCCATCTATACTTCAGGAGAAGCAACTTATTTCCCAATTCTTTCTAATGATTCATATGTTAATGAGGAAGTCACTCACACTTAAGCATTATCCAGAAAAAAAATCCGTCCATAGCAAATACATAGATTACCTGTAGATATCATCATCATCATCCTCAAGCAGCCATGGGTTATGGAGGTCCAACCAGACCATGCAGTTTAATTCTCCAAGCATATCTGTCCTGAGCTACACCTGCAGCATCCGGCCACTGCACACCAATTCTAACTAGGTCCTGTTTGACACTGTCTGCCCACCGCATCCTAAGTCTCCCCCTCCTTCTGAAGCCTTTAGGCACACTGTTCATAACCCTATTCGCCAATCTATAATTATCCATACGGGCAACATGGCCAAACCAGCAGTCTCTCTCTCTGCACAATATGCTGCTTAAAAGAGGTTGCAGACTCCTTTGCCTAACCTCATCATTAGTTACAAAGTTAAACCACCTAATACCCAAGATACTACGTAAGAATCTAGAATCAAAAGCATGTAGTTTCCTGTTATCTTGTTTACAAAGTGTCCTCGCTACCATAACTAACCCTAGAAGGAACCAAACTATTATACAGTCTAATTTTAGTCTTTAGGTGTATACGCCCATTTCTCCACACTCTCCATAGATTCTTAAAAGTCCCGGCAGCAATCCCTATTCTTCTGTTAATCTCATGCCGCACATCACCAGTATCTGTTACATAGCTCCCAAGATAATTAAACTGTGACACCTGCTCAAGACTGCAACCATTCAGATGAACTGAATCACAACCTGCCTGACCAATTGTCATAACTTTAATTTTCTCTCTGTTTATAACCAAACCTACTCTACTACCAGTCTTATCAACAGCTCGAATGAAAGAGTTCATCTCATCAACATCATTTGCCAAAAAGGCTAAATCATCAGCATAATCTAAATCAGAAATTTTAGTATCTCCAGCCCATTTAAGACCAAAATCTTTCCCTTACAATGAATTTCGCATAACATAATCAATAACCAAACAAAAGAGAAAAGGAGACAAAATGCACCCTTGTCGAACACCAGAAGTAATGCTAAACCAATTGCTACAAGCCTCACCAACTCTCACACACGACTCAGTGTTATTATAGAGAGCTTTCATTCTGTTAACTAACTTGTCTGGTATTCCATACGATCTCACAATCAACCACCCATTCCCCCATCACTAAAGGCTGAAGCCATCTACACTGGAAGACTTCAATGTAGAATTTGACAATACCAGTAGAAGCAAGAGTTCAGGTGCCTGACCTCTGCTCAGAATTATCATATCAACCAGTTGATAAATTATATCCTGTGAATCTATTCACTTGGGGCTGTCAACCCACAAACAAACAAAAAACATAGCAGCAGATTATCCCTCCACAGAAGCCCACCAGTGCAGCAAATTCAAGATCCATAATCAAGCTCAGAGCTTTAATCCAGTCCAGAGTAAGTTTATATAGTCAACACCAGAACCCTGTATGGTTGACCACACCTCAGCAGGACAGAAAAAAAGAAAAGTAGCCATAATTGTCCAGATCAGTTGACCAAACTAATCTGGCATCCCTCCCCTTCCATTCACTTCCCCAAGAAGGTATCTCTTTCGAAAGGTACTAACAGCCTGCACCACGACAAGGCAGGGTCGGACATTAGGTGCTAGGCCTGGCCAGTTCTATGCATCATCACGGGATTGGTGCATAGCTCTCCTTCCAGTGACTACCTAGCTACCATTTACAGACCTATAAATATAGAATTCATTAAATACTCATGTGAAAAAAATTGCCAGCGAGACAGGAATCAAACTGGCAATTCTCTAGATATATGCCAGATAACTCTTTTGTTAAACCGCACATGGCGCAAGGTATTCTTCCCTCATTAATATTCAGTATTCTTCCCTCATCAGGGTCACTAAGGCTTTCAATTTGCTTGATTGTAAGTCTTATTGGCTCTGATACACAATAGTGTATTTGTTTGATTGTAAATGCAGTTCTATTTATAGTTTCCCAGTTGGGTTGTTTTACCTCTGAGTGACACTTTTTTGCACACCATGGGCTAAATGGCCAGATCACAAGGACCCCCTGGAACAGCTGTTGGGAGACAGATGGTAGCCTCCCGTCAAGGCCATCCAGTGTGTTCTTTAACATGAACAGGGTATGGCTCTCCCACACACGGGGACACAGCTTAACGTCCCATCCGATGGACAACTGCCTTTCCAAGCCTATCGGTGTCCCCTACTGACCGTGGGCAGGGCGGGGAATTTTGTGGAGATAAATCTCAACGCTAACCCAGCTGGGACTCGAACCTGGGAACTACAGATTACAAGCCTGGCACCCTACCGACTGAGCCCCCACCCCTAGCAGAAGTACTTTTTGTTTTGGGGACTAAATGAATACCTATTAAAGGGGCACCATTTTTTCATCTCACCTATGGCACCAAAAAAGTGTCAGACATTCCTGCTCCTGCCAGTCCTTTAACCCTTTAATGCCCAGGAAATTTCAGAAAAGGGTAGAGGGTATTAAAGACAAAGGATTAGCACTATTTGGACAAGTCCATTTCAAAATGTCAGCTGTTTTGGGCCATTATGGGTGTTAAAGGGTTAATAAACATGAATACCAATTTCTAAATGACTACATGCATTTCTGCCAAATTTTAAAATTATTTTATGCTTATTCGCACTGTTATGAATATATATATTGATCAGCCACATTATAAAAAGCCACCAAAAAGTATGTTACAGAAGGTATATATATATATCAGTAAAGTGAAAATAAAAAATAACTCAGCAGGATGTCGGTGTACCTCGAGTCATTTTCACACAGTTCACCCTTCATCCAGTCAGACTATACCTATTTCATGCCTTTGAAGTTTGCAGTCTATATTTTGCTATATAATATACGTTGGTTTTTATTTTTTTTTTTAAATTTAGGAATAAGTGTATCACAAAAGTATTAGGCGACCTATGGGCGAGTGGTTAGCGTGCTTGGCTACTAATCTAAGGGAGCTAGATATTTTCGAGCCCCGGGTAAAGCATGGATGTATGCGTCGTTTTTCAGCTGAGGTCCTGCCATCCTCTCAGACCTACTTTGGCATATAAACTGACAGGCTCCTGTCAAACCTCTGTGGCAAGCAGCAGCTTGAAGGGGTATTATATTATTATATACAATTGTCATAATTGTGTATACTTAAAAGTACTAAATGTAGTCAAAACCAAAAAAAAATTTATGACATTTTATGTTTGTGCTCTGATGTTATATATAAAAATGAAAAATAAACACAAAATACTAGAACATAATGACTTTAAACAACAAAAAGTACTAAACTAGCCAAACAAAAGTATTCAGCCATCTGCCCTAAAAAGTAAAAATATGACGAAAATATAAAAAACAATATCTCTAATATTTCGTTGCATATCCTCTTGCACATGTGGCTGCTTTAAGTCTAGAACACATTGATTTGACCAGTTTTTTGGTCAAACTGGAACCAATTTTGTCCCACTCTGTTTGAAGATTAATTTTCAGTCGATTTTTTATGGCAATTTTATTTAGTGATCTCTTCAGCTCTCCCATAAATGTTCTACAGGGTTCAAATTTGGCAACTGAGGTGGGGCTTCAAGACATTTTGGTACATTATATAACAACCACAACTTTGTATTCCAAGCAGTATATTTAGGATCGTTGTCTTGTTGGAACACGAATCTGTCCTTTAATCCTAATTTATCAGCACTCTTTTTCAAATTTGTATTTAAAATATCAATATATACATATTTATCCATAGTACTATCAATAAATTCAAGTGTACCTACCCCAGCTCCAACACGCATCCCCAAACCATTATAGAACCCCCTATGTATTTGACAGTAGTGCAGAAATTACATTGATCGAACTCTGATTTGGGCTTCCTTCACACAATTTTCTTCTTGCTTGCGTTGAATATCATGAACTTTGATTCACCACTAAATTCACTGTGTTCCAAAAATCTTGATCCTTATTAACAATTTTTTTCAGCGAAATCCAGTCTTTTTTTTTTCTATGTCTCACTGATTCAGAACTTCTTTCTGGAAACTTGTCCATAACATCCATTATTTCATAGTGTTCGATGAACTGTTTCAACACTTAAATTCTTTCCAGAAAATGATTTAACTTTAGAACACATTTCCCTTGCTGGTTCAGCAGAATTTGCTTTGACACATCTAACTTCACAATGATTTAGAATTTTTGGTCTTCCAGATTAGTGTCTGTTCATTAAGTCTCCTTGCTGGTATCTTTTTAATACACTATGCACTGTTGAGCATGGAATTCCAGTCAATTTAAAAATATCTCTTTGATACAATTTTTTTTTTTAAGTTGATAATCATTTCTCTTTCACTTAAATTAAGCTCTCGCATTTTCACCATTCTAAAACTCGAGGTAATGAGTGTTCTAAAATCTACAGTTGAGATTCCTTTAAATATTACACATTTCGTATAAACATCACGACCTTCAAGTTTGCATACCGACATTAGCATGTGATTACTACATAAATCCAGAATTTTGCATACTGTATTACACGGTGGCCAAATACTTTTGTGTGACTAGTGGTTAGCACGCTTGGCTACTGATCTAAGGGACTTGGGTTCGAGCCCCGGGTAAGGCATGCCTGTTTGTGTTGTTTTTCTGCTGAGGTCCTGCCATCCTCTCAGACCATCTACTTTGGCATATAAACTGACAGGCTCCTGTCAGACCTCTGTGGCAAGCAGCTGCTTGAGGGGGTATTTTTTTTTTATTTATTAGTTCAATGCTTTTTGTTTTTAAAGTCATTATGTTCTAGTATTTTAATTTTTCATTTTTGTATATATCAGAGCACAAACATAAAATATCATATAATTTTTTTTTTGGTTTTGACTACATTTAGTACTTTTAAGTACACAAAATTATGAGAAATGAAAGGTAGCCGAATACTTTTGTGGCCCACTGTAAGTTAGGGTATAAGTTTCGCATTTCTGTTCCTAAAAACACCCATGCAGCAGAACTTTGGTAACTGAATCCAACAAATTCTGCATGCCTCCAAGTTAAGGGGGAGAGGGGATATCTTTATTTTAAACAACACTTATCTTTATTTTAAAAACTCGCTATTTCAACAGTGTATTAAGGAGAAAAAGAAAATGGCAGATAATTTGAACCTTTTGCTCGCTGTGATGGGTAGAGCTTTTCAGCTTTATACAAATACTTGAATGCCTTCGTTCGATCTCCATCATTTAACCACTTTTGGGCTATAAGTATGCATCTCTCACTCTCATCTTTGTTCCCTTCCATAACAGAAGCGTTAGAGGAAACGTACTAATCACTGCGTTAAAAAACATACAGCATCCAGACATCACACTCAAGAAATAGAAACCATGATGACATTTCTACCTAACTCATCACGTATCTCCAGATTCAATTACATTTAAACATGAAGAGCAAAAAAAAAACAGAAAAATAATATAGAGTAACCCTAAAAAATTACTAATCTCATTTTGATTATATCGAAAATTACGGTGAGAATGTTCAAATATAAATTATAAAAATATAAATAACAAATTTCACTTTAAAGGGAATAAATTGTTGGCATAAGCTTCATACAAAATGAGCATTCTACACTTCTGCTGCTTTATGTAATGGTAACATGACCAAAGGTATAATTCATTTATTTATTATTCTTATTGACAGTTTATACTAAAACCTACTATTCTGGCTAAAACCGATCAAAATTATTTTTTTTCTTCAAATTATAACCTGTCACGTAAAGACTACAGAATGCTAGATGATGTGACTTCAAATCGGCCTCAAGGAATAAAATGAACTTGAGACTTCTAGCGGCAAACCTTTGCAGAAAACCATGCCTGGGCGCCTATAGTATTAACGCAACATGAAAACTACTATGTATTTTCAGAAAAATTTCCAGTGTTTGTCTGCTCTTTAGGTCTGTTCCTTCAGGAACTCCTTGTAATGAACACCTCCTGTTGATGTGTCACTTTCACTCTTTTTGCGCCCCAGTTACGAATTAAAAATTGGGCTCCCCCTCCTATACATATAATAACAAAAATTATAAAACTTGTCCGAGGCAAGTGCTACACTCGCCTCGCCGCTGTTACTGCCCTGGCAAGCACTCTAAAACACGTTTTCTTTGACATCTCCAAACTAATTCAGAACTACTGGTAGTGATAACCATCAGAAAGCATCAACCACACTACAGCAATTCATACCCACATTAGGAATGTATAAGTCACTTGCATTTAATTCTATTTAATTTTATTACAGTATCCACGAATGAACTTAATTTAGAATTTAGAAATTTTTTATAAAATCTTTATCTTTTTCGATTTGTCTAATATTATTTTATTTCTCTTTAATTTATTCAAATTTTCAATTACTCTTGCAATATAGATTTGATATCCACTTTCAATACCATGCCTCAGAGTTCGATATGTACTAGAGTGATAACCTACCAGAGAATCGACCATGGCCGAAAAGAGGAAGATTTCGGAAATATGGAGGCAGAGATAGAGGGACTCCCTCACTATCAGTTATCACAGGCGGCACAGGCACAGGTAGCCACGGTGAATAGCAACTGCCACATTACTCCTATCCCGAAAGTCAGTTTCATTGCAGGTGTGGATACTTCTTATGAATAGTGCACAATAAATCGCAAAAGTTTCTCTCTGTGAAGAGAATATTCTTAGGTATATAAGAATTTATATCTCTTCTTAAATGTCGTTTCGCTTCTTGTTGTGTTTTAGTCACGGATATAGATGGAGAACTGCATGGTGCACTCGCAATACGTCCAATGATTAAAAATATTTAAGATTATGTCCAAATATATTAATGATAATGTACAAATATTTAAGATAAGAAAGTGTGCCGGTTTTCAAAAGTTTATGTTGCTACCTGGGTACAGCTCACATTAAGCTAACCTTAAACCTATGTGGTATTGACTACTTAGAGCGTTTCTAAAGCTTTTACTTTTTAAATCTTTCATATTTTTAAAAGTTTGAGTAGTTTGTGATCAAGTAGCAAAATGGTTGCTAATTGCATAGCATTTAACTGTCGGAGTAAACGTAACAAAGTGAATAAAGGCATTAGCTATCTTAAGTAAGTGTCAATGAGATTTACCTCATTATCGGTCGTCTACTGAAAGTAAAATTATTGCACCTATCTTCTTACCCCCTCAAGCAGCTGCTTGCCACAGAGGTCTGACAGGAGCCTGTCAGTTTATATGCCACAGTAGAAGATCTGAGAGGATGGCAGGACCTCAGCAGAAAACAACACGAATATCCATGCCTTACCCGGGGCTCGAACCCAGTTCCCGTAGATCAGTAGCCAAGCGCGCTAACCACTCGGCCACGGGACGGCTTCTACTATGGCATATAAACTGAGAGGCTCCTATCAGCCACTGTGGCAAGCAGCTGCTTGAGGGGGTATTTATTTTTTATTTATTATGTGCTAATGCATTGTTTCTGCAATTTACTAGGTAATTGTAAGAAATATCCCTTGAAAGTAATTATACGTCTAATGATTAATTATTTTTTACAGAATAGTAATTCGACGTTAAGGAAAAAAGGTATTTTTGCTGTTTAATTCGCTCAGCTGACTAGATGGCGCCACGAGTTTAACTGATAATTCTTAGTACCGCACTGAAAAAATAAAAATAAATACCCCCTAAAGCAGCTGTTTGCCACAGACGTCTGACAGGAGCCTGTCAGTTTATACGCATAACAGAACGTCTATGTCGGACTTCAGCCGACAACTAGCACGAACATCCATGCTTTATCCGGAGTTCGAACCCAGGTCTTTTTCATAGTAGCCAAGCGCGCTAACCACTCGGTCACGAGACGACTTACTGCATTACTATATGATAATTAATTATTATTATATTATTCATTATTATTACATATGAACACATTACTGTTTTAGTTTAAAAGAATATCGAGCATGAGTAATGTAAACTGCAGGTCTGAGTCATCTTATTCATTCAGAAATACTGCAATCAAGTTCAAGTTAAAAAGATATGAGTGAATTGATGAAATATCTTTTTACCAGAATCAGGCCCTAAATAAAGGTAATAGTTCTGGAATATTGTAAAGTCGATATTCTCTTACTCAGTTATATTAGCGACTAGAATAAGTCTTTAAAATAAGTTTTAAGAAACTTAATTTAACTTTCTGCTATCTAGAAACCGAAATACCCATTTACCAATTTTTAGTTCTGAACCACCAATAGATATAAATGTGACTTTGGTCTCGAAGGACAATCCAGAACCTGATATTTTGAAAGGTTTCCGACATCTGCAGCCTCAAACACTGCCAGATACCAATTTTAAGGTTTCTGGCAAAACGAAAATTTTGCATCGGAGGTCAAATTTCGGATTTCTCCAGAGATCTACGATCCGAATTACCACTAAGTGCAAATTTTTAGAGCTCTAATATTTCTGCATCATAGTCAGAATTAGCATGACATGCTTTGAGTCAGTCAGCCGTCACTCAATCACTCATAATCATTTATAGATACAATATTAGCATAGCTTTCAAGCAGCTACTGCCCTCCCAAAAGGTAGGTAGCCATGGTGTTATTAGTTATAAATTATTATTTTTAATATTAAATAGATATATTACACCTTCCTAACATGGATAACTGAGCCACATAAACTGAACAGATTGATGTACTAAACTCACAGATTAGTTAGATTCCTTATTCTGTGTATTGAACTATAATTCTTATGTTCTGCCCAACTGACACTCCTCCTAACTGGTCCTTGGCATCAAACGGAGCAGCAATACATGGTTTCCCTCTAGTAAATATGTACAGAACTCGATTGAACTGTTTGATTCAACTAGTGATTGAACTATCTCAGAATTCTGTGCTCAGCCAGCATTTTACATACCGATCGAGTGATTTGTTTTGCATATTTTGTTATAAATTCGCTTAGCAATTTAATACAGTCTAGCTTTTATTGCTATCTGACTCAGATGCCATTTTTTTCATCTGTTAGTCTTTGACATAGTCTGTTACCACAAGGGCCGGATTAATTTCAGAGTGATGTTGGGTTGTTTTACCTTTGAGTGTCAGGTCACAATGACCCCTAGGGCTCAGAGAGAGTTGGAGAAAGGGAACCCATTGGGCAGTTATTAGGAGACAGATGGTATCCTTCCATAAAGTTCATCCAGTGTGTTCTTTAGTGTGCAGTTGGTATGGTTCTCCGGCACACAGGACCACAGTTGATGTCCTATTCGATAGACGGAGGCCTTTCGAAGCCCATTGGTGTCCTTTTCTAGCGAGTCGCAGGATTGAGAGTTTGGTTTGTATAAATCTCAGCTTTGCCTAGATGAGACTCAAACAGGGCCGTCGACTCTACCTGTGAACTACAGTTTATGAGCTTAGCGTGGTATTGAATGAGCTACTTCTGACCTCCACAGTCATAGAACCAGTCTATAGGGACCTATTTGTAAATTGAAAGGTAGCGAAATATCAATTTTGAAGGATGGAGGGGTGGAGGGGCATTTAGAACTTTGCACATCTGTATTTTAGTGTTGGCGTTTTTTAATCAGATTTATTTTTAATGATTTTACCAAGTTTTTTGCTTTTTGGGAACTGTTTTGGTTCTTCCGTTGTTGAAATTAGTCTGTTGCCCATGAGATTGTTATGTTATTCTTTTTTACAATGCAGATCACCATTGCATTTTTTACGATATTCCTACTTTTGGGGGTTGTTGTTTCTGATGGGATTATTTAGTTCTAGGGATATTTTTATAATGTAATGAATTGGGCTATGTTATTTTACCTCTGAGTGGCACTTTTTTTGCACACCAGGGCCTAAATGGCCGGGTCACAAAGACCCCGAAGGCTCAGAGAAAGTTCTGGAAGTGGACCACTGGAACAGCTGTTGGGACACAAATTACCATCTGTGTCCGATGACGGGAGGCTACCTCCCATCAAGGTCATCCTGCATGTTCTTTAACGTGTACAGGGTATGGCTCTCCCACACATGGGTCAGGCTTAATCCATCCAACACATCCATCCACATGGGCCAGGCATCCCATCCAACAGATAGTGGCCTTCCCAAGCCCATCAGTGTCCCCTACTGACTGTAGGCAAGGTGGGGGAGTTTTGCAGAGATAAATCTCAATGCTGACCCATCTGGGACTCGAACTTGGAAACTGCAGATTACGAGCCTGGCATGCTACTGTCTGCTGTTCCACCCCTATTTTTATAATGTGAATTGGCAGCCAATTGTTTAGGTTTTATTATTTTTATCTTTAGGCTCATAGGATTCAAAACCACCTTTATGCCCCAAACGCTTAACCTGGCCCTAGTTATCACGAAACTAATGAAGATTCAGATATTTTATTAATGTCACTTGCTACGCCGATGTATGAACATATTTAAAATTATGGCTATTTTATTTATTTATATTTTATTTTATATGACACGAATTTGAGATTTTTGGAATGGGTCATATTAGATTGGGGTGGGTTGTTTTACCTGTGAGCAGCATTTTTTTGTACATAATGGGCTAAATGGCCAGGTCACAAGGAACCCAAAGACTCAGAGGAGGTTGAGGGATGGGGACCAACTGGAATAGCTGTTGGGAGACAGATGGTAGCCTCTCGTCAAGGCCAACCAGTGTGTTCTTTAATGTGCACAGGGTGTGGCTCTCCCGTACGCGAAGCTATGGCTTAAAGTACCATCCGACAGACGGCGGCTTTTCCAAGCCTATTGGTGTCCTCTACTGACCGTGGACTGTGCGGAGGGTTTTGTGGAGATAAATCTCAATGCTGACCCAGCTGGGACTCGAACCTGGGAACTGCAGATTACAAGGGAATGGGACATATAAAATCAAAATTAAATACATAAGGCATTTATATGAGATCCTCAGCTATCAAATCTAACATTTTCCGAAGAAGTTGCAGTAAAGAATATTTTTCCGTATTTTTCGGATTTTCATTGCCGAGATGGTTTTGCATTATAGTGCCTTCAATTCATCGTGAGAATCATGGTGATTTCTTTTTTGTGCATTAAATTTGTACATACATACATACAAAATCCTCATGCAGCCATGGGCTATGTATGTCCAACCAGACAGTAATTTTCCTCTCCAGATGTGTCTCTTTTGAGCTACAGCTGCTGCATTTGGCCACTCTAGGGCAATTCTAGTAAGGTCCTGTTTGACATTGTCTGCTCATCACATCCTAGGCAAGGATTGTTTGGAAGGAACCTTCTTTGTCCTAGATCTCTTGGGGCGGGGGTGGCTCAGTCGGTAGCGCGCCAGGCTTGTAATCTGTAGTTCCCAGGTTCGAGTCCCAGCTGGGTTAGCGTTGAGATTTATCTCCACAAAATTCCCCGCCCTGCCCACGGTCAGTAGGGGACACCGATAGGCTTGGAAAGGCAGTTGTCCATCGGATGGGACGTTAAGCTGTGCCCCCGTGTGTGGGAGAGCCATACCCTGTTCATGTTAAAGAACACACTGGATGGCCTTGACGGGAGGCTACCATCTGTCTCCCAACAGCTGTTCTAGTGGGTCCCCTCCCCCAACCTTCTCTGAGCCTTCGGAGTCCATGTGACCTGGCCATTTAGCCCATGGTGTGCAAAAAAAGTGCCGCTCAGAGGTAAAAGAACCCAACCCAACCCATATCTCTCCCTTTTTCTGATACCCTTAGGTACATTGTGCTCATAATCCTCTTTGCCAATCTGCAGCTATGCATACAGGCAATATTTGTATAATAAAAAATAAATACCCCCCTCAAGCAGCTGCTTGCCACAGAGGTCTGACAGGAGCCTGTCAGTTTATATGCCACAGTAGGAGATCTGAGAGGATGGCAGGACCTCAGCAGAAAAACGACATACACATCCATGCCTAATCCGGGGCTCGAACCCAGGTCCCTTAGATCAGTAGCCAAGCGTGCTAACCACTCGGCCACGGGACGGCAATATATGTATGTGTATATGTAAAACTTGATATCAAACTGGGAGGTCCTTATACAGGCTCCCCCCCCAAAAATAAAAAAAATTGTGTATATATGTAAAACTTGACATTAAATGGGAAGACCTTACCCAGGCTTTCCCAAAATTTGAAATCATCTGCTTTAATTGAACACTATGGAGAACTGAGTGAGGAAAATTTGTTGCGGCCAATCAACAAGCTTCCTATTCTTCATTGGTGAATTTCATCACGTGATAACGTAACGGTTCGGGCGCGCTGCAGTTTCTGAAGTGTGCTATTGAGAGTAGTGACAAAGGTAGAAGTTTGAATGGTAAGTAATTGTTTCATAGAGTATTTTTGTACATGCAACTAAACAGTAATTCTTGAATAACTTTAATGTTGATTAACGTTATTTTAAGGCTGGTGGTAAAGCTGGGAAAGATTCCGGAAAAGCAAAAGCGAAAGCTGTATCTCGTTCAGCAAGGGCAGGGTTGCAGGTAAGCAAAAGTGCATTTCTTTAGCTCTTAAAAGTTTGGTAATTGAAAATAAAAATGTTTACCATTATAATATTAGAAAAATTTGAATGTAAATTGCATTGACCACGCTTGTAAAATTAAATAGGAGCTCGATTTTTTTAGCGCAAACTTAAAGTAATATTCAAAAACACTTTCAAGGCTGTGGGAAAATAATACTAACAACTGCTTGTGTTAATGACTTTTTTGGTACAAGTTAAACCTTTGGTATAATCCTTGAAAGTGGTCCATTGTTAAACAGAAGTATAATTAATATATAACCAAAGGTGAGTTACATTTCTGGTAATTTTATGGTTAGGAAAGGTTGCCAGCATTAAGGGCAAAGGTTTTAGTTTAGGTACCTTTTTTATAAGTTGCTGTTAATAACCATATTATTATATCTACTGGTCGATCTAATTGATATCTTTTGTCTGTGGTTTATTAAGTATAGACCTAAAGTGTTTTAATAGTTTGTATTATATGAACTAGTCTTTAGTTCATTCGTGATGTTTTTTCAAGGATGGAAGTTTCTTTAGCCTTTAAAAGGCCAAGTTTTTTTTTAAAGCAATTTAAATTCTGAGCTTTATTGGGAAGCAACTAATGAATAAAATAATTTTCATTACATACCAAAAGAAGCATTTAATTTTGAAAAAATATGTAAAGAAAGGTGGGAAAGATTGCAGGTAAGCAAATAAAACACCTTGCAGGTTCATTTATAGTGGGTACTTCTGCAGTTTAAATTGCTGAGCTCACTAAATAGCTCAAGTTATCACTTGTGACATAACAGAATGTAAGCAAGATGCATAATGAGACACAAGTGAAAGCATTCGGTATATCAGTGTCGTATAGTGTGTGTTCATAGTATGCATGGTTTATTAGAAGTGCAATGTAAAGTCCTCAGCTGCCATTTTGTTTTGTCACCGTGGTGGGAAAAAAGTCAATGATAAAAGTAATCAGTTCCACATCTACCTTGAAATGCATATTGAGGATAAATATATATATATAATTTAAATGATATATATTAAAGAAATATGCAATACTATATAGAGGAAAATCTTGTTTCTGCACTTAAAAAAAAATTTCTGAGAATAATCTCATCAAAACAATATTAACAATGCTTATCGCTACAAAATGAACCTTTGTTTCGCACTTAAACCCCCCGAAAATTAAACAATTAAATCAAAATTAGATTTTATTAACAACTTGTCACTGAAGAATAAACGGTACTTCCTTTTTATAGCGGCCTTGGCGAGAAAAGGGAATTGGTGCGTTACTGATAGTCATAATTCATTCAATATCTACACTACACAATTTATTTTTTCAATATATACATAAGCAAACTACACAATTTATTTAATATATATATACAAGCAATTTATTTAAAAAAAACAACAGGTACTTTCGCCAGTCGTAATTGGGCGCTAATCTTAGTGAATCTGTCATCCGCATTATAAAAAACGCCCCGATTGAGCAGAGGCCAAGTGAGAACGAATCAGTAAAGTGTTTTTTATTCGTTAACCGAAAAGTACCAAAGAGGGTAAAGGTCAAAAAACAGATTCCAAAAAATCATCAAAAACTAGATCTTCACTGAAATAAATTTGACAAGTAAAGTGAAATACTAGTATTCTAACTCGAATTGGACAACCTCAAATAAAAAACACTTTACTGATTTGTTCTCACTTGGCCTCCGCTCAATCTTGGCGTTTTTTATAATGCGGGCGACAGATTCACTTGATACAAAGATACACTTCATACAATGAATGATACGAAGATTGGCGCCCAATTACGACTGGAAAGTACCTGTTGTTTATTTTAAACAAATTGCTTATGTATATATTAAATAAATGAATTGTGTAATTTGCTTATGTATATATTAAATAAATTGTGTAGTGTAGATATTGAAGGAATTGCTTGTGTGTATCGGTAACACGCCAATTCCCCTTTCTCGCCAAGGCTGCTATAAAAAGGAAGTACCGAAAAAACCTTTTAAAAGTCATAAAAATATATATATATATATCATAAAAAAATGCTATATTTTTCATTTGATACATATTTCTTGCATATGTTTTAAAGGTATAATTCAAGCTTGAAAAATATTTTCTTTTTTCATTTGTACATATTTTATTTAACTAATGGAAATAATTTGATTGCTGTATTTTAGAAGTGCTATACGGTATTGTCGATTTGTTTATTAATATTCTGTATTGAAGCAATCACCAGATTTAAGCTCAAAAGTTTGATTTGAACTATTATCAACAAATTTTTCCTTAAAGTTTCTAGAATCTCCTAATAATTAACAAAAAAACTGCTATTTTTAAAAATGGAAGATTTTGGAAGTAATTGTGAAATATGTACCTATTTTTTTTTGATATACCACTAAAAAGTGTTAAAATTAGTTTGTTATATAATCAAATTTTTTACTTCAGTAAAATTCATTAATTAAATTTCTTTAATCAGCTTCCAATTGGTTTACAGTTGAAATCTCACTGATATCTGGATACTTTTTATAGCAGCCTTGGTGAGAAAGGGGAATTGGTGCGTTTCCACCTTGGCAAGAAACAAACAGTTACCAATCTCCGTGTGTGCATGTGATTTACATTTCTTCAGCTAGTGAGCACAATATGCAATTGTATGTTGGAAAAGAAACCATCTGGAGATGCAATGTGAACAGTTGAAAAAGAAGGGTCTTCACATGGCGAATTGGTTTAGTGGATCAAGAATATACTTTCTCACGGCATTGCGGTTCATGTGAAGCGAGGAACTCACTTCAATTCATTGGTGAGACAAGCAATTAAACATGGGAGAAACAGCAGTCATTGACTGGAATAATTACATGAGGGAAGTCTGCTCCGAATTCCTGACTAGACATTCAGCCAATAAAATAGGAAGACCTAATAAAATCGTGGAGATTGATGAATCCCTCTTCGTAAAACGGAAGAACAATGCAGGGAGAGTACTTTCAGAACAGTGGATTTTAGGTGATAGGATGCCACGACGACAACGAGTGCTTCTTGGTTCAAGTACCAAACAGAAATGCGAGGACATCCAAGAGCATGTGAATGAGGGATCGGTGATCCACATGGACTGCTG
Source organism: Ryuthela nishihirai (assembly GCA_038380435.1). Taxonomy (NCBI): domain Eukaryota; kingdom Metazoa; phylum Arthropoda; class Arachnida; order Araneae; family Heptathelidae; genus Ryuthela; species Ryuthela nishihirai. The sequence goes on from JAWZYU010000015.1 coordinate 36,192,176, forward strand.
GAATGGTTATAAAACTGAAGAACTGGAGGAAGCTGGTTTCTGTCACTTTACGGTGAATCATAAGTACAACTTTGCGGATCCTACGACTGGCGCTCATACCCAAAAAGTAGAGCGCTTATGGGAATCAGCGAAATGGCGGAACAAAAAACACGGGTACAACTTGTCATCACCTAGAGTCCTACCTAGCAGAATTCATATTCGGGCATCACGTCAGCCGTGATAATGTGTTTGACGCATTATTAGCAGCAATTGCTGAACTGTGGCCACCAGAAAGTGTGTTAAAAATGAATTTTTGGGTATGTTTATATATGTTTATTTTAAATAAATTGCTATGTATATATTAAAATAAATTCTGTAGTGTAGATATTGAATGAATTGTTTGTATGTATCGGTAATGCGCCAATTCCCCTTTCTCGCCAAGGCCACTATAAAAAGGAAGTACCGATATCTCAGTGGTAAAATGATCTGGTTTATATCTGATATCTGATATTTCAGTGCTGAAATAATTTCATTTATAGTTGACATTTACCAATATTTTAGTGGTAAAAATTATTTGGTATATAGTTGACTTTTCGCTGATATTTAAATGGTAAAGTGGTTTAGTTTAAAATAGCTGAGAATTTTGTGGTAAATTGATTTGGTTCATAGCTTAAATTAAGCTGATAGTTAAGTGGTAAAATGATTTGTCTGATAGTTCATATTTTGCTGATGTTTAAGTGATAAAATGATTGGTTTTACAGTTCATATTTTCCTGATATCTTAGTGATAAAATTATTTGATTTATAATTCACATCTCACTGATATTTTAGTGGTAAATTGATTTAGAGTTGACATACCACTGATATTTCAGTACTGTTTAAATATTTGATGTCTCTGAAATTTAAGTGTTGTTGAAGAAATTTGGCATATGTCAATTACATTTACAAGGGTTAATTATGTGCTGCATATAATTAACCTTAAAACCTATAACATATAATCCTATAAACATAATTATCCATTGATCTTATAATATACCCTTGATCCATAATTATTAACGTTAATAAGGTGGGATAAATTTTAGTGCACAAATATTTGAAAATATGCTAAATGACAGAAGTGCATATCCCATTTAGCATTTATTATGTTCATGTTTAATCAATATCTATAAAACGGTAGTCAGAAGGTTGAAATTATGACCTTTTGATAGTTAGTTGTAGTTGTTGACTTCCTTCTTGGGAGAAAAATTTGGCAGTTAAAAATTTCATTTCTTTTGAACTCTCTCTGCCAATATTCTAAAAGGCATTTAACTTTGCTGAATTCTTCATTGTAGATAAGGAGCAGAGGTGGCTCAGTCGGTAGCATGCCAGGCTCGTAATCTGTAGTTCCCAGGTTCGAGTCCCAGCTGGGTCAGCTTTGAGATTTATCTCTGCAAATTCCCCACCCTGCCTACGGTCAGTAGGGGGTACACTGATGGGCTTGGAAAGGCTGCCGTCCACCGGATGGGACATTAGCTGTGTGCGGGAGAGCCATACCCTGTGCGCATTAAAGAACATGCTGGATGGCCTTGACAGGAGGCTACCATCTGTCTCCCAACAGCTGTTCCAGTGGGTCCCCTCCCCCAACCTTCTCTGAGCCTTCGGGGTCCTTGTGATCTGGCCAGTTAGCCCATGGTGTGCCAAAAAAGTGCCGCTCAGAGGTAAAACAACCCAACTGGGAAACTAAATAGAACTGCATTTACAATCAAGCAAATACACTATTGTGTATCAGAGCCAATAAGACTTACAATCAAGCAAATTGAAAGCCTTAGTGACCCTGATGAGGGAAGAACCTCAATCTGCAAATTTTACTTGATCAGACAGTGCCATTTGTGCAGTTAATGTACAGAAGTGATCACTTTTGTAGTAAGTTCCAAGTTTATTCCTCATGATATGGGAATTGCGCAAAAATGATCCTGGATCATTCCATGTCAATTCAACAGGCCAGTTCACCACCCATCACAGATTCCAATGATCTTTGGCATAAATGTTAGTACACATAAAATGTCTAATTGTCTAAAATATTTTTAGTTAAAAAAAATTTTTTGTAACGAGTAATAACCGTTTAACCTAGGAGGAGCCATTGTGACTAAAGGTTTTTTTTTTTCTTTGCTGAAAAAGAGACCAAACTTGGTTGCTGACATAGATTTTCCTTATTAATTCATTAAAAAAACAAATTTGAAAAATTTAATATAGTTCAAAAAAATATTAAAAACTGAAAATTTTAAAATGTGAAAAATTGATATGGGCCTATAGATAAAAATTAAAACTGACATGTTGTACATTATTTACTCCATAGAAACTTTATACAAAATTTGGAATATGGTCATTTCTTTGGTACAAAAATCAATATATTTTTTTCTCATTATCAATGTTATAGCTAATGATGCACTTCAGGAAACTGCACTGACACTCATGTGCACTAGGAGATGCACAGAGAGGCTACCGACATACTCTGCTGCTTGCACTCGAGTGCAGCTTTACTCCAACTACCATTCAGCACTTGGTACTTCTAAAATATATCACAGCTATAATGCTGCTGTTAATAAATGTTCAAATCCTTTTTTACAGACAAGCAAACAAAAAGGCCTGATATTTAGAGGGAACAAATTTAGCAATACAAATGTTGAGTGATACATAGGGTGACCATATTGAGATCGGTAAAAACCGGGACGTTATTAAATGTTCAGACTTCGGTTCGTTTAACTTGAAAACTGTAAATTATGCTTTATTTTAGGTCAACTGTTCTATAATGATTAAGGAGAAATGTGAAAACTGTGTAATCGCGATTACCTCATTTTTTTATCTTCGAGGAAAAAATATTCTTTTGCTGATATTATCAACTGTGCAAGGCAGAAGTTGGTGCCAGATGGTTTAATCCAATAATTAAAAAATTATAATTGTTTTCATTTACTAGACTTCACAAAATTAATTCAAGTTGCATAGTATTTGTAATTAGTACTTTTAAAATATATTTAAGTACACAATTAAAAGGACCTTCTTGCGCTCCATCTTCAGTGAAGTGATACTACATGGTGACATTAGGGCTGTTTAGACAGAGCTTCTTTCCACATGTGAAGGGCAATTCTATTGTCTCAGTTGCGGGTTGGGATGGGAGAGGTCATTATTTCAATAGCCTCACGGACTATGGTTCCATAGAAAGTGGATGCACGTGCCAGCAGTATGGCGTGCTCCCAGTCTATTGTTGCCACTTGTTGTACTACTAACTCGGTGGCAGCTGACATCCATTTGATGCTCTGCGAACCTCTCTCGTAAAGAATGTATGGTTTTTCCAATGTAGTAAACAGAATTATCCGGCAAATGTAAGGGAAATTGGTATACGCCCAATTTTTGAAGTAGGTCAAATTTGTCCTTTTTGATAATTTTCTTCAGTTTTGGAGCTGGGCTGAAAACAATTTTGATATTTTGGGCTCCGAGTAATTTGCAGACTGATTCACATAGGACAGCAATGTAAGAAATAGGTCCAGCAAAGGTTGTGCATTCGGGGTTGATGCTTGGGAGGAGAGCCAAATCTCTTCTGTTTTGATTTCTATATTGATTAGCCTTTCTATTGTTGAGTGGTAGCCATAGGATGCAGCAATGGAATGGATGCTTTGAATTTCTTTTTCAAGTAACTGCTCATTTGAAGATAACGATGAAGGCACTATGGATGAGACAACGGAAAGCTCCAATTTTGTATGCCCATGGGATGCACGAGTCCACGCATATGACGGAGGGGATATAGGTAGGCTTTCAGTATACTGGCGTCAAGGCTCCTGTGTCATCTTTCTGGATGAAAATATCTAAATAGGGGATGGCACTACTATTTTCCTCCTCCTTCGTAAAACATTTTGTAGGATATATATTATTGCAGAGTCAATGAGGCAGTTTAATTGCTCATTGCTGCCATTCCAAATTAAAAATATATCGTCGACATAGCAACATCAGAAGAAAGGTAAAAATTGCTGCTGAGTTGAATAGTTTTGTTTCTAGATCTTGAAGGACAATCTCTGATAGGAGGCTGGAAAGGGGTGAGCCCATGGGGGGACCCCCAAGTCCTACATGTAGATTTAGTTGCAGAACTGGAAATAGTTGTATAGTTTGAAGGATAAACTTTAAAATTTTATTGCTTAACAACAGAGAATTTTAAGTTATTTTTAAAATATAAAATCAACTCACTTTTCATTATGTCGGTAACTTAGCTCTTTACAGTTTAAATGATTATACACTGGTGGAAATTGAAAAAAGAACATCAACAATTCAAGCATAATCTGAGATTTATTTAGTAGAAACAACTTGTTGAGAAAGGACAGTGATCACGTGTGAAGTGATTCAATGTTTATTTTATCTTTTAATGAGTTTACATTTTACAGAAAGCATATTTTAATAAGGTGTTGAACCTCCTCAAGCAGCAGTACAAGCTTCCAGTGTGGCATGCAATCAGTCATACAAATGCTGGATATGACGCTGGGGGGTTACCATTCCATGCGCTTTCAACTTGGACACGTAATTCAGCGATGGTCATTGCCTGCTGCGGTCCACGGAAGTCTTGTCTGATCCAGTCCCAGGCATGCTCAATTGGAGACAAGTCCAGAGAGCGTGCTGGCCAAGGGAGTTGGTGCATTGCCTCAAGAGCATGTTGAGTTGCCCAGGCGGAGTGTGGGCAGGTGTTATCCTGCTGGAATATCGCATTTGGGATTACACTCAAATATGGCAGGATGACCGACTGTACGATGTCGCTAACGTACGTATTGCTATTCAGTGTACCCTGGTACAAACACCAGACGCATACAAGAGTGATAGCTAATTGCTCCCCACACAATGATGACCAGCATTGGACCTGTGTGTCACTGGCGGATGCATAAATGACCATCAGATGCTCCTAAGCAGAATCTGCTTTCATCACTGAAGACCACAGACTGCTATTCTTCCCTCCAATGAACTCATTTTTGTTATCACTGCAAATGTGCCCGACAGTGACGAGGTGACAGTGGTAACCGTGCCCGTAGTCATACTTCCAAAAGTCTATTGTGTATCATTCTTGTAGGGCACCCTTGGTACGACAGAGGATCGAATTTGTGACACCGTAGCCATCTGCTCTGCCACCGCTGCCCTCCTGATACGCCAATCCTCTCGTGTCCGTAACTCTGTTGCCCAGACCCTCATCTGCGAGTGTTTGAATGCTCTTCTGACCGTCGATGCCACCATTGTATCATTGCTGATACTTCTCATCCAACACATTGTGCAATTTGACGAAAAGACCAACCTGCTTCCTGAAGACCTACTATACGACCCTGCTCAAACTCTGCTAACTGAACAAATGTTGCATGCCTGCTTGCGTTGTCCAGGCATGGTAGCTTCTTCAAAGAGTACTGAACAACATGAAACAAGCCTAATAACTTTCTCACGCCCTAGTCCTTAAATACACTCTGCGTACATTTGCATGTCATCCTCTATGATGTCATTATTTCATCCAATGATTATCAATCTTGGATCACAGTTTCTGCTGCCCTTAACTATTAACATATTGTTACAAATTAAAATGGATGAGCCCCGAGCACGAGTTCAAGTTAATATTTTACAATGATAATTATAAAACAATGCAATTTATTACAAAAGCATGGATGAAATTATTTATGCAATTTAAGTCGACCGGCATGAAAAATCTATATCAATATAAAGACAAACGTTCAGGAAAATCCATTATCTTATTTCTGTTCGCACCTAAATCACAAAACAAGGCTAATATCATTCAATGAACAATAAAATCATGGCAAATAAATATTCAATCTAATGAAAATATCCTTACCAATTTTTAAACAAACTAAATAACTATACACTAAATGACTTCCTTCTTAGGTTTTAGTCATCAAGTACTCCAAAACTACGGCTAAGTGTACTGGTTTCTCAGAACCAATTCTTTTCAGACATTGATCCCACGCACAAGGTGATAAATTTTTTTCCTTTACTAGTTTACTAACACGATCCACACTAATAAACTAATTAACCTCCCGTGTATTAACCACATAAAATAATTCTTTTTATACGCTTATTGCATACAGACTGGGTCTAACTGTCTTTCACATATCCACAACTCCAACATAACCATTCTTTCTTATTTTTCAGATAGGTTCTCGTTCCAATTCGTTGGTTACATAATTCTCATGCATATGCGAGCGTTCATGACATGTTTGTCATAAATTCACTGTAGCACGTTCATCTTGTAATATTATATATGTTCTGTTGTAATATAATATGACGTTCCTAAAGAAATTCCTTCTTGGTGTTTTTTTTTTTTTTTTTCAATTTTTGCCAGTGTATATTCTAATTATAACTAAATTCTTTATTATCAGTGTATTTTACGATAACATTTATTTCATCAGCAATGAATATGACTTTGTTAAAATGAATGAAATTCAAACTTGTGAATTCGCAATTTTTTCTACTAATTAAATTTGAAGGAGCATCTTTTCTCTCTCCCAAGGTGCCAAAAGAACTACAAATGGCACTGCTTAGTTCTTTGTTTATTTGGACTACACTAGCCATTAAGCACTTCATTAATTATTATAGAACAATTGATCAAAAATAAACATAATTTACAGTTTTCAAGTTATATGAACTGAAGTCTGAACATTTAATAACATGTCCCGGTTTTTACCGATCGCAATCTGGTCACCCTACATATCGCTCAACATTTGTATTCTTAAATTTGTTCCCTCTTAATATTGGGCTTTTTCATTTGATCGTCTGTAAAAAAAAATGTAAATTTTTATTAGTAACATTATAGCTGGAAGTAGCAGCCAAATGCTAGTTGGAGTGGTTGGAGTTACAAAGTTGTGCTTGAGTGCAAGCAGCAAAAATGTGAGTATCCTCTTCCTGCTTCTCCTCCAGTGAGCATGTGCAAGAGTGTCATTGCGGTTCCCTGAAGTGCATCATTAGTGATAACATTGGTCATTTCTTTAATGAGGAAAAAAAGTATTGAATTTGTACCATACTCCAAATTTCATACAATGTTTCTATGGAATATTTTGCATGTCGGTTTTACTTGACAAATGTAAAATACTTTTTACATTTTAAAATTTTCAGTTTTTTTTAAGTTTTTAATTGTGTGTGTGTGTGTGTGCTAAATTTATAAGTAATTTCTTAAAGTTGATATTTAATCATTCTTTTTATTAAGTATAACTTCAGTTTTTCTTTTATTACATATTTTGCTGTTTCCTTTGTCAGTTTTAGTGTTCAAATTTTAAACTGATTATCACATTCATTTAGTTTGACTTCCTTTTTGTTATGTCAGTTTTAATTTTTTTTATCTTAGGGCCACACTTTTTTTTTTACATTTTAAAATTTTCAATTGAATTTTTTTTTCAAATTCAGTTTTTTATTATTATTATTGAATTAATAAGGAAAATTTATATCAATGCACTAAGTTTGGTCTTATCTACCATAGAAGCAAAGAGAAAAAAGAAAAACCTTTAGTCACAATTTCAATATATATATTTCCCCCTTAGGTTGAATGATTATAACTCTTTACAAAATTGTTTTTGATTCAAAATATTTCTGACAATTAGACCTCTTTTGTGTACTAACATTTATGCCAAAGATCATTGAAATCTGTGATGGGTAGTAAACTTTTTCCAAAATTTTGGTTGATTTGACATGGAATAACCCTCCAGTGGAGCAGAAAAATCCCAAAAATATAGCAAGTTAGCATACCAAAGAAAACCATAGGAATGAAAGTTTCTGTAGTGTTTTATCAGCAGTCAAGTGTATGTATCAACAATGCAATTTCTTAGATTTAATTGAATCATGGATTGTTTGTAGTTTGATAAGAAATGAGATTTCATGAAAGTTGAAGTAAATATCTATTCAGTTTAGAAAAAAATTAAATTGCACTATTGGTAAGCAGTTATTAGGATTTTGAAGCTGCTGCAAATGCAAGGTGTGTATACCAAATTAGCCAGTTATATAAGAGATGAGTTTGGGCTAAAATTTTTGAGCCCGAACCTGAAATGATTGGGCCAGAATCCACCTGAACTATTTCAAAAAATGTTGAACTACAGCTCGTTTTTTGGAAAAATTGAATTTTTTCATCACCATCGGCCACCACTAGGAGTCTGGAATCGAGTGTTCTTTCAAGATGTGTAATGCATTATTGCGTTTTATTAAAAGAAGTCTATTGAGTACTGTAAACAGCAGAATTGTCATGCTCCAATTTCCTCTGGTTTTCCATTCTTCCAAATTGTAATATGTCGTGCAAGGTTGGCAGATATACGTATTTATCAATATTTTTAATGTTCCTCGTAAATTTTCAGTTTAGGTATTTCTGAATAATTGTCACTACATTTCAGTGTCCATGTTATTATGGTGGGGTGCCTCAATCGGTAGTATTCCAAGCTTGAGATTTATCTCTGCAAAACTCCTGCCTTTGTTCTTTTCAGTAGTAGGGAACACCATGGGCTTAGAAAGATCACACTTTTTACTGTCCATCAGATGGGATGTAAGGCTTTGGCCCCCTGTGCATGTTAAAGAACACACTATGGATGGCTCTGACAGGATATCATCTTGTCTCCTAACAGCTGTTCAGTGGTTCCCCTTCCCACAACCTTCACTGAGCTTGTGGGGTCCTTAGACCTGGCTGTTTAGCCCATTGTAGGCAAAAAAAGTGCCACTTGGAGGTAAAACAACTCAACCCATGTTTTTGGCAGTTGCACATTATGATTTTCAAGAGAGAAAATAGGTTATTATGTGATAGGCAATGTAGCAAACATTCGAGAAAATATTAGATTTATACAGAATTACTCTATATTCTTGACTGTTTTGGATTGATAGTGAAAAATTCTGAACAGTTCCTTAATTGTAAAGACTAGTGTTTACACATTCCTGCTTGGAGTTCAGCCTTGTGGTATGAGTGCGAAAGAAGAAATTTGAAACTGAAGTAGCTGATTCAGTAATTTTCTTGCTTGATTTAACCCTTCCAGTGTTCAGGACGTCTGTATATGTTTGCAGAATTCAAAATGAGAGGCCAAGGATGTACATATCCATTTTTAGTACAACGGAAAAAAAATCTTATTTTTAAAATAAAAATTGCAGTTTTAAAAAATTTTATACATAATTTATTAAAAATATATATAATTCAGGCTTGATAAATATTATATAAAACTGACAAATAATTTGTTAAATCTATCTCATTGGCAATACCTTTTATCACTTCTAAAATGGCAATTTGTTAACAAATTCTGAATGCAATGGACAAACTTAATGATTTTTGTGTCAAATGAAAGCTTGTGGTATGTGGAGTGTCATAGGCTGTGAAAAAGACTCCCTATGCTTTCCCCTCCACCCCAGAAAAAAGTGAATATGAAAATGATTGTTCATCTATATCTTTGGAAATGCGATGGCTAAAAGTAACAAGCTATGCATCAAATGAAAATTTGTGATATGGGGAATGGTATAAATTAAAAAAAACTGTCCCCTCCCCCCCTAAAAAGGAAAATGTGAAAACGATTGTTCCACTATATCTTTCAAACATGAGGACCTACAATTATGAATTTGGTGTTAAATTAAAGCTCCTATAAGGACCATCATAAACTATTTAAAACCAAGTAATTGTTCCTATTACTTGGCATCAAAAAGGTAGGTTCCATGGATGCAAAAACTGAGGTGAAATATTTAATATAAAACTTGAAAAATGTGAAAAAATATATCGGTGTGTATTTAAAATGTACTTTAGTTGTCTTGCATTCAAGGTTTTCTCTAAAATATGGGACTATTGGTTGCCGATTAAATCAAATCTTCCAACTTAAATTTATTGCTGTTTTTGTACTTGTTCTTTGCCTTGGTCATATGTTATCTTTTTTTATCAAAATTTCATAGCTGTTATGGAATGGTGGGTCAAGTTTCTTACTATATATGCAGTATATAAACTATGTTGAAAAAAGTGTCCAGACACTCCCATTAACTTTTGACACTTCGTGAAAAAATGCTTCAGTAGATAAAACACACAACTCTTATATCAATTTGTTCACTAACATAAATATCTGAAGTTTGCCGGGTTTTTTTTTTAAGATTTCATCAATTTGGAGGCAATGTGACAGGGTCATTTGCTGTTAAATGGTCCCTCTTCAATGACTTTAAATAATGATTAAAGATTGTTGAAAATTGACACTGTCAGATTGCTCCAAATTGATGGAAGTCTTAAAAAATTATCATACAAACTTCAGATATTTAATTTGTTAGTGAACAAATTGTTACAAGAGTTGTAAAAAATACTTCAATAGATAAAACACGTGCCAAAAGTTCGATAAATGCTTCAGCTTCCATTCACTCTTTAAATATTAAACTAATATTGCGGGAAATATATTTAGAGAGTTGAGTGACATCTACAATTTATTGCCAATAACAGTTTTTTGCATAAAGGGTTTATTTTCAATGTTTGGAAAGCCACTTTCAAAGCACCCTTTCACATAACATGAAAATGTCGACACTTTTTTTTTCAACATAGGTTGTTTTACATTATACTTTTAATGTGTAATTTAAATTTTTCTTCAAGTTTCCTGTAGGTCGTATACACAGACATTTGAAAAATCGAACAACTAGCCATGGACGTGTTGGAGCTACTGCTGCTGTATACAGTGCAGCTATTCTGGAATACCTAACTGCTGAGGTACTGTTTTACATAGCTGATAGGTACTGTATGTGATTTTTGAATCATTGTTAAAAGAAGATAATATACCTTTCCCAAGATATGCATATATATATATACACACATGCACAGTTAAAAAATATACTAAATAACTACTAGTTAAAATATTGCATTTAATCAGTTTGTTAAATAGTGCTTGACCTTAGTATAAAACTCAGTTTTGCCTGTTCAAAGAATAGCAATTTACATTACATAAGTTTAGCAGGTACTTTTTAAATTTTTGCCTTTTACTGTAGGTAAAATATATTAAATAATTTTAGTGTTTCTAATATTTGTTCCACATTAAAAAAATTAAGAGTTTCTTAGATGCAAAACCAGACTTGATTTCCAAAAACTTTTTGTTCATTGTGAACCTTAGTAGGGTTAGACATTGACAGAGGCCCAAGATTAACATAGACATCTTTTGCACAACAAAAAAATATTAAAAAATACAAATTGCTGTTTTGAAATTTTCTTACGTATATCTTTTAAAAGCATATAATTAGTTTGAAAAATATTTCATTTTTTCATTTGATGCATAATTTATTAAACTATAATATAAATTATTTGCCAAAGCTATCTGATTTCAGTTTCTTAGAAATGCTATACAGTATTGTCGATTTGTTGTTAACATTACTCTGTGCTGAAGCAACCATTTGATTTAAGTTCACAAGTTTGATTTGAACTATTATCAACAATTTTTTCCTTAAAGTTTTGGAAATCTGGAAAATAGGAAACTATTTTTAAAAACAGCAGATTTTGGAAGTAATTGCAAAATATCTTTTTTCTCCTGCTTTGCACTCTTTTCTGCCTTAAACCTATATCACTCTTACATTTATTTTTATAATTTATCCCAGCATTCTATACATCTTTCCCACACTTCAGATGGAAACTAAAAAAAAGTTTTCATAAGACTTGAAGACTGGCTCAATTCATAGCGTCATGGTAGAAGGAGGGAGTAGCAGATATTATAATTGCTTACACACATATGCAACAGTTGTTTACATGGATGAATTAAGTCAAGTAGGATATATGCTCCCTTCATAAAGTTAGCATTTCATTTCCTTTTATAATTAAACCTTAGTTTTCATTTCTTTGCATTTACTTTATTTCCGTAAATTGTTGATTGATAAATATTGGTTTTTGCAGAATTATGTTTCATTAGGTAGCCATTTTACAACTTGTTGCTATGGATAGTTTATTTAATATCGCATTAGATTATGTTGTTCTGTGGCCGAGTGGTTAACACTCTTGGTTACTGATCAAAGGGACCTGGGTGAAGTGTGGATGTTTGTGTTGTTTATCCTCACAGATCTATGGTGTATAAACTGACAGGCTCCTGTCAGACCTCTGTGGCAAGCAGCTGCTTGTGGAGGTATTTTTTTAGGTTGTTATTTACATAGTATAGGAAAGCAAAAGACTTCCTTGGCACAGAAATCAGTCATGTAGAGGGGTAATTTCGGGAAGGATTTTTACCCCTCCCCCTAAACTCACTGAGGATGTTTTACTCACCCCACACCACCACCACCCTGGCAGGATTTTTTTTAGCAGGAGTTTTCTATTTATATTGAATGATTTTTAAAAGCATTTTCTTCCCCCCCTCCTAGTATCTGGGCTGTGCACTCTTATGATAGACAATTTTTTTTCTTTTTGTTTTTGTGCACTAACTTCTCAGCATTTAGCCATAATCTTCAAAATTCAACACCCAAGGGAAAAAACTCAATGTTTAGTAAAAAAAAAAAGCCAAGAAGTATTCCTCTATTTCACAAACAGGGTAGAAAATTACATTAATGAATGAGCAATCCAAGTCGCCTTGTGCAATGCTGGTCTGTTTTAAATTGTACAATACTGAAAAGAATCATTAAAAGAAATAAAAATGTTTCAGGTAAATAATATATTGCAAGAAAAAAAGTAGAAAAGTAAAATTAGAGTTCATTAATTGAATGCTGGATTCTATATTCTTAACACTGAGTTCTTACTTCAATTTCAAATTACTTTAACCAATATTAGCTCCGTAAAAATACTGTTTTTAAATTTTATACAATACTGTCATTGATGTTGGCTCAGTCCATTCGGTCTTAGAGGGGATGGTACTTTCATTGGTGATGCTTATTATCCGTTCTCCTGGCTGTTTTTTCTTCTTTCTCTAGCAGTAATCTCCATAGTACCAGTGGGTAAATTACTATTTCATTGTTGAAGCATAAAAAAATAGCAATAAATTACTATCTGTTCAGCTATATCCAGTTGAATTGGTAGTTGTAGATGGTGTCGCTATGATTTTTATGTTTTCAAAATTTGGTTGGAAATTCCCTTTAATTGTTTTTCTTGTTAAAGCTGTATTTTCCTTTTTTTATATTTAATGTCTCATTTGTGCTCTTTCATTCTGTGGTTTCACCTAGTTTCGCAAATGTATATCATACCTTTTGTACGTGGACTTCAATGGTTTTGGCGCCAGGTGACTTCTGCTAAGGCTTCCCCTGTCGAGACGACTTCTTTGTTGCATAATGAATTACATTTTTTTCGCGGCTACCAATACTAGTATCGAACCTGTACAAGAGCAAATCAACCCCTAATACAGGAAATCAAAACAGATCAGGATATAATAAAGCCAGTAGGAGGAATATATGAGATTCCTGGAAATGGAATGGACATAGGGCAAATTATACCATACGTAGGAAAAACAAAAAAAAAACACAGAATGAAAGAGCACAAATGAGACATTAAATATAAAAAGGAAAATACAGCTTTAGCAAGAAAAACAAAGGGAATTTCCAACCAAATTTTGAAAACATAAAAATTGTAGCGATACCATCTACAACTACCAATTGATATAGCCGAACAGATAGTAACTTATAAGAATAAAGAAAAATGCTTCAGCGATGAAATAGTAATACCACTGGTACTATGGAGATTACTGCTAGAGAAAGAAGGGAGAAAAAAAACAGCCGAAAGGAGAATGGATAATAAGCATCACCAATGAAAGAGTACCTTCCCCTCTAAGACCAAATGGACTGAGAAAAATTTAAAACTATCAATGATAGTTTTAAATTTTTTTTATACAATACTATTTTTTATTTTAAATTTTTTTTTACTAAAGATGGATATATACATTCTTGGCCTCTCATTTCGAATTCTGTGAACGTATACAGACATCCTGGACATGAAGGGTTAAGAAATCATTTAATGTTGCATTTAAATGTGTGGAGATACTAACGTATAGTATACCCTTCCAGTGTCCAGGATGTCTGTATATGTTTGCAGAATTTGAAATGAGAGGACAAAGATGCATAATCCATTTTTAGTACAACAACAAAAAAAATTACTGATTTAAATGCATATTTCAACTGTGACATAAATAATTTGGTAAAGCTAATTGCCATTTCTTAGAAGCAATATAAGATATTGCCAATTTGTTAACATTACTCTATGCTGAAGCATTCCCCTAATTTCAGCTCAGAAGTTGATTTGAACTATTATCAACAAATTTCACCTTAAAGTTTCTAAAATCTCTTGATAATTATGAAATATGTACCCATTTTTTCGGTATACCACTGGAAAAAACTTATTAAAATTAATCTGTTTCTACAATGTTTAAATTTTTTACTGTAATAAAATTCAGAATTAAATTCTCTTTAATTTGGTTGGTAACATGACCTATTTCTGTTGATTAGTTATTTATTAAAAATATTCTAAAGTTGGCTTGTTTTTTGGACTCTGCAACAAGATTGGAATTTTCTCGAATTATGGTACGCAGAAAAAAATTGCAAAACAGAAGAAATGTTTACTTTAAAAAGAAAATTAATTTTTTGTTATTCAGAAATATATAGACCTTTTATTCATGTGCATTATAATAATTTCTATCTATTAGTGTTTTTAAATAAAATTTTATTTGTGTTGCCAGGTGCATTTTTTTATACTACATGACTAAAAAAATTTTACTAAAATAAAACTTGTCTTTTTCGTTAAATATTTTTTTTCAGAGAATCAAGAATTAAATGTTGATTAATTTGGCATATAACATGCCATAATTCCTTTTATTAGTTATTTGGCAAACATTTTAATTTGATTTTTTTTTTTTGCTGACCATAGGGAGAAAATAGCTTGGCCTCTGGATGGAAACAAGTTTTATAGGCGGGACACTGGAAGGGTTAAGAATATATGATTGTACAATTTAAGTGTAAATCTGCTCTGCATTCAGCTTTTACCATAAGCAGAGAGAAAACTTTATAAAGTAGAATGCAACAAATACAATTAATGCAAAATTGATCTAAATGTTATTTTAGATAGTATATTATTTTTCGCCTGATTAAAATTGCCATCCCATGGCCATGTGGTTTGCGTGCTTGGCTACTGATCTAAGGGACTTGGGTTCGAGTCCCGGGTAAGGCATGGTTGTGTGTGTTGTTTTTCTGCTGAGGTCCTGCCATCCTCTCGGATCTTCTATTGTGGCATATAACTGACAGGCTCCTGTCAGACCTCTGTGGCAAGCAGCTGCTTGAGGGGGGGTATTTTATTTTTTTTATTTAAAATTGCAACAATAAGTGGAAATCTTCAATTTTAGTATTTTATATATTTTATATGTTCAATTTTATTATTTATATCCCACGAAAAATTTTGTGATTAGCCTTGAAGATAATGAATTTTTTCCCCCTGAGGTAATGTATTTTAATAATATATTTGGCCAGTGATGATTTTATGCACCATACTGACAATGTTGTTGAAAAATATCCCACGTGTAATCTGAGGTCATCAGATGTTATTGAAGAGCAGCTGTAGCAATTTTTCACATTAATCAAATGTTTCTAATCATTATATAATTACCAAGCAGCCAATATAATGCTATGAAGGTCCAACCAGACAATAATTCTCCATACATATCAATCTCCTGAGCAACAGCATTTTTAACTGAGGGTGAATTCTAAAAACAATAAATTGACATTATCCACCCAGAGTTGCTAACCACTCTGATTTTTGGTTTAAAATCCAAAAATCTGACTGTCATTGAAAATCCGAATTTTCAGATTTTTTATTTTATTCTTATGAAAATCTGCTTCCAAATGGTACATTGCACTTTTCGTAAATGGAGAATGTTAATGAAAGGGAAGAATTGTTTCTGATTTAGTTCTTTTACTGTACTAAAGGAGCAGCTGTATCCCCACTCCCTAATCTATTCTTGTTTGTGAGACTCGCCTGCACATCAATCTGAGGAAATCTATGACTACAGTTAACCATTTCTGGACAGAACAGGGTGGGGGTGGCTCAGTCGGTAGTGCGCCAGGCTCGTAATCTGTAGTTCCCAGGTTCGAGTCCCAGCTGGGTCTGCATTGAGATTTATCTCCGCAAAATTCCCCGCCCTGTCCATGGTCAATAGGGGACACCGATGGACTTGGAAAGGCCGCCGTCCGTCAGATGGGACATTAAGCGTGGCCCTGTGTATGGGAGAGCCATACCCTGTGCACATTAAAGAACACGCTGGATGGCCTTGACGGGAGGCTACCATCTGTCTCCCAACAGCTGTCCCAGTGGGTCCCCTCCCCCAACCTTCTCTGAGCCTTCGGGGTCCTTGTGACCTGGCCATTTAGCCCATGGTGTGCAAAAAAGTGCCGCTCAGAAGTAAAACAACCCACAACCTGGACCGAACACATGGCAAAGTCCGCACCTACATTCTGCTTAGAGTTGAAGATCATAGATTGTTTCTAAATTGATGTTTATTGAACCTATACCTCAACTCTCTTGTCTCTAGCCAACTAAACACTAACTGGATTACTTTTAGAATTGGAAACTTCAGAGTGAAGGAAATAATAAAGATTAGGTAACTTCCCTGTTCTGTGGGCCATGATTAGCATGAATTACATTCAAGTTCCAATATCTATTATTGGCGGGGCTATTGGGTTGATAAGGGATTTTCTTTCACTAGGGTTGAGGCACTTTTAATTATAATCAATTATGCACTTTATGTTCCATACTGTTATGTTACTTCTTATAGCATTTTGCTTGTTAGTTTGTTGGATTATGTCAGTTTTATTTCACCATAACTTCGTAACCTGGCAACTGATCGCAAGATCGAATTCATCATCAAATCGTTCAAAAAAACAATCAAATTACATTGATTGTTTTATGTTCTATCTGCTTAGTAAGGTCCAAAAGTTTCTGCCCCAAGGGTATTATAAGAGGAAATAGAATTAAACAATAATTTTTATTTTTCAATATAATCATGTTTTATTTCAATACAATTTTTAGAATGGCTATTGAGGGGGTATTTATTTATTTATTATTTAATTAACTTTTCTATACCACTGAAAAGATAATCTGAATTTTTGTCCTTTAAATGGTCTAAAACTGCAGAAATGACTTCATCACTTGTAAATTTTTTCCCATGCAAATCCAACTTCAGTTTTGAAATAAAAAAAATAGGGGCTAGGTCGAGGCTCTACAGTGGGTGATTTAATTTCTGGAAATCACATTGCTGAAAGCAGCCTTCGTGGCAACTGAACTGTGCACTGGCGCATTGTTGTGCAATAACCTCACTCCCCAGGACAGCTTCCTCAACGTTTCTCTTTGATGGGATCCTTCAATTTGTACATTAATGACACATAATATTCACCAGCAACTGTAATATTTTGTTCCTTAAAGTCGACTAGCAGAATCCCAAAAGTTTTTGGGATTGTGTCACTTTTGCTTTTTTCTTTCTGACTGTGGGGATCCAGGATGCTGCCACTCCATAAATTCCCATTTAGTCAGGAGATCATGGTACAGAACCACAGTTTCATCTCCCTTGACAATTGAATCAGTCACTTCTTTATCTTGCCCTTCAGAGAGTGCTAAAAATTCAGTACAGCATTCCAGAACTGTGTTTGGACAACACTCAAAATTTTGGAACCAGTCTTACACTCACTTTGTTCATACCAAGATGGTTGTGTAAAATTCGAAGCACTGTGGTTTTTGAAAAGCCACACCTTGCTGATAATTCTTTAGTTTTCAGTCTCCTATCGTTTAGCACCTCTTCTTGCACCAGTGCAATTGTTTCCAGAGTGAGTGTTTCTGCAGGTCTGCCTTGATGAGGTTCATCTTCAATTGAATCTCTCCCTAAGCGAAACTGCTTAGCCCATTCTTTAACCGACGAATATGATGGGGAAGATTCACCATACACAGCAACTTAACATCGTTGAATTTCTGTCAGGTTTTCGCCTTCTTTCATCAAAAACTTAATGACCCCACGATACTCAAGTTTAAACATTTTAAAATATTGGGTAACAGCACTTCTATCTACGACGTTAGCTGGAGTGTTACTGATGCTAGAGCTGCAAAATTTTAACTGCAGTGCAACAAAACAGGGTTGGGAGTTGATAGAGTTGTCAATTCTTTTTCTGACATGTTCGGGCTGGAAACTTTTGGACCTTACTACATACATGAATATGTCTGTCAGACTATTAGTGAATTATTAATTAATGGATAATATTTATGTATTGATTCTTAGTTAACCTAATAGCTAATAAATTAACTTTCAGTAATATAAAAAATGTATGAATACAGTGATTTGACTTCGATAAGCCACTTCTTCCTGTGC
This sequence comes from Ryuthela nishihirai, assembly GCA_038380435.1. Lineage (NCBI taxonomy): Eukaryota > Metazoa > Arthropoda > Arachnida > Araneae > Heptathelidae > Ryuthela > Ryuthela nishihirai. Next base: position 36,210,438 of record JAWZYU010000015.1, read on the forward strand.
CGCACAAAAAGCTGCCACTGCCGGGAATCTGAGCGCTTTAAAAAAATCAAATCGCGATAACATTTGTTGTTATTCCCAATGTATTGTAATGCTAACATTTATAATTTATTGATCAGGGAATGATGCCTATGTATTGATTATTAGTGATTAAGTTAAATTTCATTGAAAACTCTTCTGCTGGTTCCACAGGATTATATCTGGGTAAAACATACAGATGCAGTTGAGTTAGCTGTGGAGAGTACCATTTTCTGTGCTGCATACACCACTGCCAACAATCCAAGCATTGCATAAAAATTCTTTTTGTTAAGACAAAAGTGATGTGTTAATAATTGCATTTCTTAGAATATAAGATAAGAAATTTAATTCGTAATCAGTTAATGATCTTAGCTAAACTCTGATTGTTTGAATGGGAAGGCTAATTTGTTTTTGTTGTGTAAATTTATTTTTAATCGCTAATAACTAGTAACTAATAATTAATGTTGGTACACCTGCAGTTTATAGCACTCAACTCACTAGATGGCACCATGAGATGTAACAATGTTAAGGCATGTAAAGTAATGTAAGTGAAAAAAAACGTACAGTATAGTAAATTTTCATCGTATTGACAATTTATTAGATTTTCTGTTGGTATGTTTCGTGTGACCTCTGGTTCTCGATTTTTTTTTTTTTTTTTTTTTTTTTCCCTCCAGATCTACCTTTGAATAAAAGTTGCGAGTTTATTTTCAGAAAAAGGGTGGGTTATTCATATAAATGTATTTTTTTTAATGCAATTTGGAGTTAAAGGTGTAAATACTGAAAGTTGCAGACAATTTATAATATTTAATCAATGCATATTCCCTATTATTGTGTTAAGTGGGAAATTGGATGGTTTCTCCTTTAGCCATATGCTCTGTTTAAAATGGTTGTCTCTGATGAGATTATGTCGTTCTGGATTTTTTTTTTATGTGGATCGGCAGTGAATTGCTTTATGGTAATTCATGGTATTTTAAGCTTGTTGTCTATGATGGGATTATTGTTCAAGATTCGGGGGGCAGTTCTGGGGGATTTTTTTATACTGTGGATTGGCTGTTCGTTATTTACGATAATTTGTGGGTTTCAGTCTTGTTGCTTTTAATGGGATTATTTAATTCCGTGGTCTTTTTTATACTGTGGATCAGCAGTGAACTCTTTACAGTTTTGGTTTTTAAGCTTCTTATAAGATTGATCTGCTTTGAGGGGGGGGGGGGGTAAAAAGGGCAGAACAGTTGTTTAGCAGTGTGTTCAGGTTAAAATGGTTGTCTCCAATAATTTTGTTCAGGCAGTTTCTTAAATTGCAGAATGGTGATTCATTGTTTAGCAAGTATGGCTTTATTAGAATAGCAGTCTCCAATGAGATTATTTGATTATTTTTTTTCCCCAGAATGAAAATTCATTTGTTAATGATAATAGGCTTTTGAAACAAGTAGTGTTGATGGTACTGACCGACATTTGTTGTATAATAATATGTGCAGTTAGGAAATTTGTCTTAGGTACTATTACTTCTAGTGATTTTCTTTTATTTGCAGAAACAAAATTTTATGCTTGGGAATAAGTGCTTATCATTATATTCTTTACTCAGTGTATTCTTGTTATGTGGCCCTTTCACTGCTAGTAATACAGTTGTTTAGATTATTATTTGTATAACTATTCAAGAAGTTGGATATTCTTTCTAATGTGATATTAAAATACATTTTCTGTTAGTTTAAATCACATATTTAGTGGGGGGTTACAGAGATTAATTTTAAGAAATTGGTATAATTATGGAAAAATTAAAATTTTTTGTTGCCGCTAAGAGTCTGGAAGTTGAGCATTCCATCAAGACATATCGCATTATTGTGTTGCGTAAAAAAAAAGGGCGTGCGAGCACCTTAAATTGCCGTGCACTGATTCCCTTCTATTTTTCGTTCTTCCAAATTGTAATTTTCTTCATGCAAGGTTGACAGCTCTGTCCACCTCATTTTAATGGTAACTGTTTGCTGTTACAACAGAGAATGCATGTATATCTTACCTTGGGCTACCTTGATGTGCTACCTCATCTAGGTTAATGGTTGTTAAGGACATCATTTCTCAATTGAGTGAAAAATTACTGGAAATAATTTAAGAAATATTACCATGAGAGTTCATGTAAATAAAAAATTTTATTGGGGGTGTAATTTTGTTATTACAGAAGTTCATCCTATTTCAGCAAATAATATATTTTATTCCTAAAATTTATAAGGCAGTTTTTTAATACTTTGTTGAAGAGTGGCTTAACTTTACAGGGTCTTGATGACCACTTAGACTAATGGCTTCATCATGATTACAGGTATGCACTGGTGGGCTTCTGCTGAGGGAAAATCTACATATGATTTCTATTTGTTGGGTTGACAGCACCAAGTGAATAAATGCACAGGTTACCTAGTATCAGCTGGTAGATAATCTCGTCACGGGTACCTGAAACTGTATCTTGGGACATTGTCAAACCTACACCGGAGGAAATTCCTACCAGCATAGGGTGACTTAAGCCTGTAGGTAGGGAAAAGAACATTTGCCACATGTCTGCAGTTAGTGTTTTTTATTACTATTGTTGGCCCTACCTCTCAGTAAATCTAGGTTCTTTTTTTAAAAAATCCTGTTTTCTTTCCAAATGTACAAGGGATGTGAAGACACTGCAGAGATATTCTCTTGACGTCCTTACACAGGAATTGAGTGTTACTACTGCAGTCAGGGAATATAAAAGTAATTCATGTAGTTTGCGAAACTTCATTCGAAGCCCCATCATCCTGGGTGATTAAGGTAGCAGGAATAATTTTTGTAAATAAGAATAATTATCTGGATGTTAAGTGCTTCATTGAATGTGGCATGAGATCTGCTACTTCAGTGGAAGCAAATTATCACTTGATAGGTGGTTTAACTGCAGAACACTCCGGAGAGTTGCTGGTTCAATTCCTGCCCCATCGGCAATAATTTCTTTCATCTGAATATTTATTGACTTCTATATTTGATGGAAATTGAACTGGTGAATAGAACCATAACCTACTAGAAATTGGAATAGAACCATAAATATAAAAACTGTTGAGAATAAGATGATGGAAATTTTTACCTTCAAGAAGATAAGTGTTTCAATAAACTAAACAAAAGCACTCTTCTATATTGCATGATCAATAAAAAAAAGCTTGAATCAAGCATTCCCAAATATTAGACTGAATATCATGGTGAAATAAATGTCTTGCATATTGCCATACTTTATTCTTTTCTGTGCCCCCCCCCCCCCCCCCATTAATGTGGGGAAAAACATTCAATAACAATCTAAAAGAAGTAAGGAATATTTGTGGACAAATCAATGAAAATTTTTGGTGTACATCAAGCATATTGCTGCCTCCTATATCACTTATTAAAGTTGAAAGTTATCATTTTAAAACTTTTAATTACATCATTAGGATTCAACTTAATAATGCAAATTATTCATGGCCAGTGATGATTTATGCACCATACTGATAATTGCTGTGGAAAACTATCCCACATGAAGTCTGAGGTCAAGTTTCTTTTAAAAGCTAACAGATCGTCATATATCGCTGAATTGGTGTAGTCTGTTGAAAATTTGAGGGAGGGATCAAATGAGGGCTCTCAGACCTTATGAATGATTCCCTTTCTCATCTGGTTGCAGTTCACCTCATCTCAGTGCATTCCAGGCAGTTGAGAGGTAAGGAATACATCAGGTAGTCAGTAATCCAGAGTTGCTAAAATTTTAATGACCCTGTATCGGTTTGAAACAGGAATTTTTAAAATTGCAGTTCAACTCATCTTCAGCAGACCTTTGCATCAGATACAGATAGGGGCAGGGGTGAATCAAACAGGAATTTTTTAAAGCAGTTTGTAGTAGAACTGGTCTTTAGCAGACTTCATGTAACATAATCCATGTTGTACATTACAGTACTGTGCAAATTAGTTGGGACAATAGGAAAATGCAGTAACAAAAACACAACTAAAATATTTATTTGTTTAATAGTGTAGTTAATAGTGAATGTGACCCCCCCTCCCCCCCTTAGCTTTAATTACTTCTTTCACCCTCTCAACCATTGATGCCACTAGCTTTCCACACATCTCCTTCACTTCAGCAGGGTCGTGGTACCACACTTTCACGACACTTTCTATCATTTTGGTTTTCGTCATGCAATCCATCTTAGATATGCACGCTTTAATAATGGCCCATAAATTTTCAATGGGGTTTAGATCAGGTGAATTTCCTGGCCTCTCCAATACCTTCAAATGTTTCTGGGTAAAGAAGCTCTTAACAAGCTTAGAATTGTGGCATGGAGTCAGATCCTGTTGAAATACCCCGTCGCCGATAGGAAACAGCTTCTGCACTGTTGGTACCATTTTCACTTTTCTTTACCAAATATTTTTAGGGGCACAAGTAAATGATTTTGCCAATTTTATAGTGATCAGTGTAAACATGTCCCTCCCCCCTCCCAAGATATTTTCTTGATTCCTTATCCCTTCCAAGGTCTAGCATAAAAAAATTGGTTTACATCCAGAGGCCAAACTGTTTTGTTAACTCCATATTTTCACTTGAAAATAATACTTTTTCCATTTGATGAATTTTTAAGTTTGAATTATGTATTTTTATAGCATATGTAAGAAAATTTTCATAGGCTGTATAATAGTTTGGTTCTTTCTAAGGTTAGTTATGGTAATGAAATATGGATCCTTGCTAAACAGGATAACAAGAAACTTGATGCCTTTAATTCTAGATGCTTGCATGGTATCTTGGGCATTAGGTGATTTGACATAAGTAATGAGATTAGAAGGAGTCATCAATCTCATTTAAACAGCATTTTATACAGAGACTGTGTTAGTTTTGCCATGTTGCCTATATGCATAGTTGCAGATTGGCTAACAGGATTATGAACAGTGTGCCTAAGGGTTTCAGAAAAAGGGAGACCTAGGATGTGATGAGCAGACAATGTCAAACAGGACCCTTGCTAGAATTGGCCTACAGTGGCAAATGCAGCAGCTGTAGTTCAGAACAGATATGTCTGGAGAGGAATATTAGTCTATAAGGATTTCTGTAGCCCATGGCTGCATGAAGATTTTGTGTGTATGTAAAAAAATTTTGAAATTGCAATTTCTATTTTTTTTTTAAATTGATATTGCAGTCTTTGTCCTCTCATTTCAGATTCTGTCAATGTGTATAACTGACATGGACCTGGAAGGTTTTAAAACATATGGTGTGGGGGTTTGGCTCAGTCAACAGTGCACCAGGTTTGTATTCTGATGTTCTGAGTTTGGGGATTCACCCTGGGCCAGTTTTGAAAACTTTCTCCACTAACCCCTATTCTGCCCTCTGTGAGAAAAGGGACATTGTTGGGCTTGGAAAGGCTGCTGTCCATTGTATAGAACATTAATCTATAGTGTTGTGTGTAGAAGAGCTATACCCTATATTACAGACAACACACTGGATGGCCCAAATGGGAGGCTACCATCTGTCTCATAACAGCTGTCCACTGTAACTGAGTCCCTTTCTTCAACTTTCTCCAAGCCTTGGGATCCTTGTGACTTGGTCATTTAGTCCTTTTTGTGTGCCAAAAATGCTTCTCATAGGTAAAATAATCCACCTTATGTGACACTGCCATTCAAAAATATTGGAGCCTCATCCACTTTATCAATTTTCATCACTTTCCAGGTTTGAGTCCCACCTGTGACATTGAGATTTATCTCCACTAAACCCCCTCTCTTGGCCAGAAAGGGGACTGTGATGGGCTTGTAAAGGCTGCAGTTGCAGATAGGATTACTTGTGTGTTCTGCACATGGGTATTCATATGTATCCTAAGAGCTGTCCAGTGAGCCACCTTTCACCAACCTTTTCTGAGCCTTTTGGTGTTCATGACCTGGCCATTCCACTGTATGCAAAAAATGTGCTGCTCATGGGTAAAACAATCTAATCCTTTAATGCTTGTGTAGTTTTCATGTGGAGATGCAAAGGTAACTTCAGATTATGAAATAGGTCCATTTTTAAAGCCAGTAATACAGCTATCGTCATTGCAAACAAAGGGAGTGTAATTAACCATATTTTTTCAGGACATCTTGCCATGACTAAAACCATACCATCAATAACCTTTTCATCCTTAACTCTATAATGATCTCTTAAGATCAGTATGATGTTAATTCAACATGGCCTTGCACTCCTTTCAGAAATAAGCTGCATAGCTTATCACTGAAATGACCTATCCTCTATTTTACTCAAAACATTGTTGGTTTCCAGAATAGCCTGTTTAAAATGATCTCATTCATACTCAACAATAAACCATTATTTTCTTAATGACTAAATAAGGTCCTTTTTGGATGTTTCGAGGGTCAGACTTTAGCTGTTTCAGAGCTTTAGTGTTAAAAGAAATTCTTTAAACTTACCACAATATTTTTTAAGCCTAAGTTGCAAGACACTTTTAAGAAGGTAATTATCAGACTCAGATTCTCTATAAGACCTGATGTTCCTAACATAGCTAGCAGACTTGCATGGGAATACAGTTATGTATTAACAGCAACTCAGTTATGTCTGATCTGTGATTCATACACCATATGGATTATTTTTATTTAAAAATAAATTCCATTTTAATCTGGGGTGTGCAATTTCTTTTTTCCAAGTCATTTAGTTGACAAATCTTGTTTTAATTCTAATGACAAGAAGTTCATCAGAGACAAATTATCTTCATAGGTATAAAATAATGCGAAACGTAATTATAATATCACTGTTCTTTATATAAATTTTAAAACGTTTGTTTTATTTTTTTACCTATCTTCCTATTGTTTTTTGCTTTTCATTTGTCAATTTGTATATTTCACAAAACAGTTGTTCCACCATATATTTTGAATGGGATGGACAATGTTGAATCCCATTCAAAATAGTCATCGAACATGAACGAAATAGTCTTCACAAGGTTTCATGTGTCAAATGAAATCTTGTGAAGCAGGGAGTGTCATAAGCTATAAGAAATTGACTACCATGCTTCCTACCAAAAAAAGGGGGGGGGGAGTAAAAGTTTTTCTCTATCTTCTTAATGTGAGGGCCTGCAGTTAGGAATTGTCATGAAAAATGTCAAAGCTTGTGGAAGGATTATCTCAAAACTACTTTGAATTATGCACCACATCATTCTTCCCTCCCCCTCCCCCTCAAATGGGGGATGGCCTTAAAGGGTTATATCACAAATTAAAGCTTGTGAATCGTCAATGTCATGGGCTATTTCAAACACTCCCCATGTAAATGGGCAGAGGACAATGGTTGATGTTTGAATCATGTATCAAGCAAAAGTTTCTGAAGATAGTTCACTGATCCCGTTCCATTTCAGTGTGACACTGATTCCATGACTTTGAATTTGTATTCACTTCAAAGATAGGATGCCATATTTACCTACTCAACAAGATAAGTTGTATCTATTATATGTAGTTTGACATAGTGTTAAGGTCATTGCTATTAGTCATTGGGTCATTCATCAGTTAGTTTCCCAGCTGGGTCAGTTTTGAGATTTATCTCCGCAAAATTCCTCGCCCTGCCCATGGTCAGTAGGGGACACCGATGGGCTTGGAAAGGCCGCCGTCCATTTGATGGGATGTTAAGCCATGGCCCCGTGTATGGGAGAGCCCTACCCTTTGCATGTTAAAGAAAATTCAGGATGGCCTTTACAGGAGGCTACCATCTGTCTCCCAATGGCTGTTCCAGTGAGTCCCCTCCCCCAACCTTCTCTGAGCCTTTGGGAACCTGGCTATTTACCCCATGGTGTTCAAAAAAAGTGCTGCTCAGAGGTAAAACAACCCAACCATCAGTTTCAAGATAGCATAGAAAATCTAAATAGAGCTAACTAAACAGCTTTTGTCTGACCCATGATGATTTATGCACCATACTGATTATTATTGTTGAAAAATAACCCATTTTAATCTGAGGTCAGCAAGTTTTTTATTCTTTTCAAAGAATCATATTTTCCTGAAAGGAGTATGTTTTTTTTTTTTGTTACACATCAAGCATTTCATAGTTCACAGACTGCAGCAATTAAGTTACTAACCAGGGCTAAATAAAAAATTAGTTTTGGAACTTCATATCTAGAGCAGTGCATCTCCAAACCTTTTATGATTATGAATATATTCTGCATTTACTCTATTCAGCAGATAAAAATTACTTTTGTTTTGTCACAGTGTTAAAATTACTTTCAAAAATTACTTTGCATTAAGTGTTATTAGCATTTAGCTGTCTGTGCAGGCCTTTTGTTTAGAGAAGTGGTCTCAAGATTCCTTGATTTAAAAAAGGGCAAATGATTGGCACAATTTCTAGCTTTTCTATAGTAACTCTTTTGTGTGGCCAATGATAATTGATGCTTCATACTGATTATTTGTTGAGAAATGCCCTAATTGTGGCAGGGTTTAACACTGAATGTCTGAAAGATCTAGATATAGCCAAAGCATTCCAAAGATAGTCTACTTAGTCATTATGACAATCATGGTTTGCTTACTGCAGAAGTTGAGAAAGAATGGATCAGTTTTAAGAGGCTTTTCTTGAAACCACTAGTAATCTTTTGGGTAAAAGGGAATAGAGGAAACAAAATTATGTGAGTGAATTATATGAATCAACACCCTCCTAGTTGTAACAGATGATATTTCAATGAATTTGATAAAAATGTAAAGGATCAGTTAACTGCTGATAAGAATCTTTGGCTTGATAGCTTGGCTGACAAAGCTTAGTAAACAGCGCAACAGTAGAGGGTTGTACCAGATAGTTAATGTTTTATGTGGGAAGAAAGGTACACCGGGATTGAGGGATAAACATGGTAAGGTGGTTGAAAGTGCAGATTCTGTGATGGCTAGGTGTGCTGAGCATTTCAGAGATGTCCTAAACAATGTAGTTATTTGTACTTCCATCGAGTGCAATGAGGATAGATACATTACTGGCTTTAATGATGACCCTATCACTTTCTGAAGCTGCTTTGGCTATCTCTAAATTAAAACTGCATAAGTCTCCAACAGTGGAGAAATCACCACTGAAATGCTTAGTGCTGGAAACATTTGTGTTGTTGCATGGCTGACTGAAATTTTGAATATTTTTATAATAAAGGTGTTCCTAAAGATTTTACTAGAACTATTTTTTTCCCTATTTTTAAAAAAGTGATCACAGTTCTTGTGATAATTATACGGTAATTAGTTTGCTTTCTTTTAAAGGGTAAAGTTCTTTGCATGATTATACTTAATAGAATTAAGAATTTGGTTGATGACACCTGCATGATGAACAGTGTGGATTCAGAAGTGGTAGGGGATGTATTGATCAATATTTTCACATAGGCATATTCTTGAGAAATGTTTCGAGTTTCAGAAACCTGTGATTGCTAGCTTTATAGATTTCAAAAAGGCTTTTGACTCTGTTGATCGACATAATTTATGGTTGATTGTTAGATCATATGGAATACCTGATTAGTTAGTGTAATGAAAGCTCTCTATAATAACACTGAGTTGTGTGTGAGAGTTGGTACGTCTTGCACTGATTGGTGTAGTATTGCTAGTGGAGTTAGGCAAGGGTGCATTTTGTCTCCTTTTTTGGTTTGTTTGGTTATTGATTATGATGTGCAAAATTCTTTGCAAAGGAAAGATTTTGGCCTTAAAATAGTCTAGAGCAGGGGTTTCTCAACGTGGGGTATGCTGTAAAATTTTCTGGGGTACACCATGAGAGCTCAAAAGTCGCTAGATCTAGTAGCAGTCATTAGATTGGCAACACTGCTGTCCAAAAATGTCATTTTTTGTGTTTATTGATATGTGTAATTTATGAATACAAAATTTAAGGGGTACACCAGTTACATCCACATTTCCAGTGGGTATGTGAATCAAAAGTTTGAGAACCACTAGTCTAGAGATTTCAAAATTTAGATTATGCAGATGATTTGGCCTGTTGATTAATGTTGATGAGATGAATTCTTTCATTTGGCTCTTTATGAGACTGGTAATAGAGTAGGTTTGGTGATAAACAGAGGAAAAGCTAAAGTAATGAAAATTTGTCAGGCAGAGATAGTGTTTCAGTTGCTTTGAATGGCTGCACTCTTGAGAAAGTGTCTCAGTTTTAATTAACATGGGAGCTTTTAATTAACATATACTGGTGATGTACAGCGTGAAATAAATAGAATAGGGATTGTCCCTGGGACTTTCAAGAATCTGGAGTGTGGAAAAATAGGCATGTATACCTAAAGACTAAAATTAGGCCATATAATAATTTTTTTTGGGGTTCTTTTTAAGGTTACAGCCGTCCCATGGCTGAGTGGTTAGCGCGTTTGGCTACTGATCTAAGGGACCTGGGTTCGAGCCCCAGGTAAGGCATGGATGTATGTGTCGTTTTTCTGCTGAGGTCCTGCCATCCTCTCAGACCTGCTATGGCATATAAACTGACAGGCTCCTGTCAGACCTGTGGCAAGCAGCTGCTTGAGGGGGTATTTATTTTTTTATTTTAAGGTTAGTTATGGTAGGGAAACAGAACCCTTTGTAAGCAGGATGACAAGAAACTTGGTGCCATTGATTCTGGATGCTTACACAGTATCTTGGGCATTGGGTAGCTCAACTTTGTAAGCAATGATTAGTTTAGGAGTCGTCAACCTCCTTTGAGCAGCATATTGTGCAGAGAGACTGTTGGTTTGGCCATGTTGTCTGTATGCATAGTTGCAGATTGGCAAACAGGATTATGACTAATGTACCTAAGGGTTTCAGAAAAAGGGAGACTTAGGATGTGATGGTCAGACGATATCAAACAAGACCCTTGCTAGAATTGGTTTAGAGGGGCCAAATGCAGCTGCTGCAGCTCAGAATAGACATGTCTGGAGCGGAAAATTACAGTTTGGTTGGACCTATTTAGCCCATGGCTGCATAAGGATTTTGTATGTATGTAAATATAATTTACACCAACAAAATTTTTGAGATTATGTTTGCTATGTAATAAAAAGGACTAAAACCCTAAATAATCAGTTCATTTACAGAATTTTTCAACCTAATCATTAGAGCACTGGTTATCTAAACCTTTTACAATAAAGATCACATAAAGCATTTTTCATTGAGAGGGCTGAAGGAAATTTAGTTTTGTATCACTTTTAATGTAATGTTTAGATCACTGCTGCTTGAAGTGGAATAAAAATGTGTCAGATTAAACTGCTCTTCGATTATTTTCAAAATTGTAACTCTTTGAATTTTGTTTGCTAACTAAGCAATTTTCTCTCTGACCCATGATGATTTATGCACCATACAGATTATTTTTGTTGAAAAATAACCCATTTTAATCTGAGGTCAGCAAGTTTTTTTTCTTTCTCAGAATCAAATTTCAATGAAAAGGGTGTGATAATATGCTTCTGTATAATAAAACCAAGAGTCTCACAGTTACAGTAAATAAGATGCAAACTGGGGCTAAATAATGGGTTCATGTAAACTTTTGGAACTTTAGATCTAGAGCAGAAGCTCCCAAACCTTTTATGATATGGGCTGCATACAGCATTTACCTCATTCAGCAGATTAAAATCTCTCGTCTTTTTATTTGAATTAGGGTTAAATACATTGTGAAATGAAGTGTTACTAATATTTAATAGCCAGAATAAAGTTTCTGCAGGCATATAGTCACAGTTTTAATTATCGACTATGTTGAGTTTTAAACATCTATTCTGTAGAATTTGAAATTTCATTACAACAAATTTGGCCCTCCTTGCTCTTGGTCAGAAAGGTGACATTGATGGGCTTGTAAAGGTTGCCTTCAATCAGGCAGGATGTTAGGCATTGGTCCTGTGTGTTCTCCTGCACATTGGGCCATGGCTTAACATACCCTGTGTGTGTGTGTGTTAAAGGACATGCTTGATTGCAGCTACCATATGTATCTTAAGAGCTGTCCAGTGAGTCACCTTCCAACCTTCTCTAAGCCCTTTGTTGTCCTTGTGAACTAGCTATTTAGCCCGCTGTGAAAAAAAAGTGCTGCTCAGAGGTAAACAACTAAAATCCTTCAAGACTTGTGTAGTTTTTATTTGGAGATGCAAAGGTAACTACAGATCATGAAATTAGCTGTATTATTGATTTAAAAATACTATCATTATTACAAACAAAGGGAGTATAACTAGCCATATTGTTCAGGACCTCTGAAATGTTAACCCATATTGCAATGACTTGAAACCTTACCTTCAATAACCTTTCCATTCTTAAGGAATCCCTGTATGCCATTGTTTTCTCCTACATAAAATATTGTCTGATAGAACTGTTACTGTATTCTCTACCAGCTTTCTATGCTGTAATCAGCCCAGGGTTATCAAGTTAAAGATTTTTATCAGTGTTCAGTTGATCATTTACCCATTTATTATCTCTATAATGGCATCTCTTAAGATCAGTACAGTGTTTGTAATGTGACCTTGCACTCCCTTTCAGAAATCAGTTGCATAGCCCTATCACTGAAATTACCTAGGCTCTGTTTTATTCAAAACAATACTATTGTTACAGAATAGTCTGGTGAAAATTAACCTATTCATCCTCATCAGTAAACCATTAATTTCATAATGACTAAGTGAGGTTAGTTTTGTTTGTTTGAGGGTCTTAAAGCTTTAGTGTTAAAAGCAGTTCTTTTACCTTATCACAATATTTTTAGGCCTAGCAGACATGCTGTTAATTAGTACATAATCATATTCCCGTGCAACCAAATTATAATCTGACCTGTGATGATTTATGCACCATACTGATTATTTTTGTTGAAAAATAACCCATTTTAATCTGAGGTCAGTTAATTTCTTTTTTCCAGTCGTCATAGTTGAATAAAAATTATCTGGGCACAGCAATTATCTAAAAAAAAGTAATCTTTTCATGATTATACTCTACTGAAAGTAAGTTGAATAATATTCCTTAGAATAACAGACAAGACATTGGTGTTATACTCATTGCTTCATATTTAACTTCTGTGGCAAGCTAATTGTTTCTAAGTTATGCTAAAAAGTTCCAAAGTAGCTAGCTTAATTACATATTACCATTAGCCTGGTTGGTTTTGGCTGGCTCAGATGGAAGTTTAGTTTTTCTTCTGCTGAACGTCTTGCACTATGGAAGTTTACTTCTCCTGTGGATATTGCCGTTTAGCTTCACCTCTTGCTTAACTTAACAGTCACTAACAGATTCACTTGATGTTTACTGACATCCATATATACCAGTCCTTGTTAGCAGCTGTTGCTGTAGGCTTAATTGCATCCTTTCACTATATGCTTCTTACTTTAAGCTAATTTATCCTTTTCAGGCTCGAGCTGCTGATTTGTCTACAATCTTTATTTAAAAGCATCTTAGTTGACAAATCTTGTTTTAAGTTTTTAATTCTAATGAATCATATCATTGTATGTATTTAACATTTTCTTCAAGAAATTCATCTTTTATTGAAATTCACTGAATAAAAAGTTTTGCAAAATTTTTTCGTGCAAGGTATTAATCTTAGACGATTAACTTCATAATTATAAAATAAAATAATAAAATAACACAAAAAGTAATTATGTTTTTTTATAAATATTGAAAATGTTTATTTTATTTTTACCTATTTTCCTATTGCTTTTCACTTGTCGTTTGTGATTTTGGCAAAACTGTTGTTCCACCAGTCATATCTTGTGAATGGGATGAACAAACTTAATGATTTGTGTCATAATGAAAATATGTGAAGCAGAGAGTGTCATAAACTATAAAAAAATTCCCCCTTGCTTTCTTGCAGCCTAAAAAAAATGTGAAAGTCATGCTAAATCTTCCAAATGCAAGGGCCTACAATTAGAATTAGGTGTTATGAAAAATTTGAAAGCTCATGGGAGGACTGATGTAAACTACTTTGAATTATGCTCTGTACCATTCTCCCCTCCCCAAAAGGGCAGAGGGGCAGTAATTTCATTGGTGGGGGGGGGGGGCAAAACTAATGGGTTAATCTCATATTAAAGCTGGTGACATCTCCAATGTTATAATAAATATTACCTCAAACATGACCCACCCAAAAAAGGGGAAGGGGAACAAATGTGGTTGATGTTTATGAGTTGTACATCAAATGAAAGTGTCTGAAAATATATTTTCTTTCTTTCTCACTAAAAATAACTAAGTTATAAAAAAAATTAAATCTTCCTGTATAAACTGACAGGCTCCTGTCGGACCTCTGTGGCAAGCAGCTGCTTGAGAGGGTATTTATTTTTTATTTATATGTGCCCTAGAAAGTGGAAAATAAACCTAAAAGCATATTGATACACTCAGACACTAAATTTGTATTCACTTCAAAGATAGGATGCCATATTTACCTACGTTGTATATATTATATGTATTTTAGCATAGTGTTAAGGTCTCATTGCTATTAGTGGTCAGTGGGCCATTCATCAGTTAGTTCCATTTAAATTTTCTATGCTATCTTGAAACTAAACAATTTTTGTCTGACCCATGATGATTTATGCACCATACTGATTATTTATTGTTGAAAAATAACCCATTTTAATCTGAGGTCAGTAAGTTTTTTTTTATTAATTTTAAAAATCGTGTTTTCCTCAAAGGAGTGTGATGATATGTTTGCTGTATAACAGAAAGAAAAACCCATAGTCCAGACTGCAGCAAATAAGATAATAACTGGGGCTAAATAAAGGGTTCTTTTACTGAACTTTTGGAACTTTAGATCTAGAGCATATCTCCCAAACCTTTTATGATAATAAATATATTCTGCATTTACTCTATTCAGCAGACTAAAATTAATTTTGTTTTGCCAAGGTGTTAAAATTGCTTTGCAAAAATTACTTTGCATGAAGTGTTGTTAGTATTTAGCTGCCTGGGAAGGGAATTTGATATATAATCCCCTCAAATGGGGTGAGGGAAATTTGAGACACAACCCCTTAAAGGGTTATTATCTCTAAAGCTTGTGACATCTCCAATGTCATGGGCTATCCTCAAACATGACCCTTTTCTTCCCACATAAAAGGGCAGAGGACAAATGTGGCTGATGTTTAGGAGTCGTATATCAAGCAAAAGTTTCTGAGGATAGTTCACTGTTCCATTTCAGTGTGACACTGATTCAGTGATAGACACTGAATTTGCATTCACTTCAAAGATAAGATGCCATATTTGCCAATCAACAAGATAAGTTGTATACATATAAGCTCACTGTACAAAAAATGTCATCTCCCGCTGTAAGAGTTACATTCATTTGACAGCAACAGAGGATGCACCAGTAATAAACGCGTCCTACAAATAGCTGTGCCATGCTCTACGAGGTTCATACAGTGACAAGAAGTGGTTTGTGCCACGTATGTGTTAGTCGCTACATGAAACATGGGTCGTGCCAAAGATGTGAATGAGTGGCAAAAAAGTGTTGCATTTTGCCGAGCCATAGGGCATAGTGAACAAGAGGTTGCTGTCTTTGCAGGTGTGTCGAAACATACTGTACAAAGGGTTTTCCATCAGTAATGTACATCGCAGTCCACCACTAATCGTTGTCAGAACTGCAGCAGAAAGACTGCTCAACAATGGGGACCGCCGTAGTGTGTCACAGACTGTTAGGGCAAACCGCTTTGCAGCGAGGCAGGATTGCTCCAATCAGTCAATGCAGGCCTACAACAAGTTGTTTCTGAACGAACACTCCAAAGGAAACTGCGTGTCATGGATATCTGTAGCAGAGTACTGTGGAAGAGACCCATGTGAACAGCTCTGCACAAGGCTGCATGGCTACAATGGGCATGGTGCCACAAAGACTGGACTGTTGACACTTGGAAGCTTGTGATCTAGTCGGATGAGTCACGGTTTTGCTTGTACTCAAATGATGTGAGATGATGGGTACATCATAATCCTCATGAAGCCTTCCATGTGGACTGTGTGCAAGGTTCTGTTTAAGCTGGAGGAGGCTGTGATGTTCTGGAGGTGTTTCATGTACGAGGAAATGAGTCCTTTGGTTGCGGTGACATCGCACTTAACCAGAAGGGCTATATTGTTGCATGCACAGGGCTCGAAGTGTGTCAGATTGGCATAACGAGCATTTTGAAGCCTTTGAACATTTCAACTGGCCCACCAAATCCCATAGAAAATTTGTGGGATTATTTGGAGCAACATGTGAAACGCCATCCCAGCCATTCGGCCAATATGGCCGAACTGCAGCATTTCCTGCTGGATGAATATTGAAAGTGCACTAAAGAGTGGATGAATATTGATGTGCACTACATCCACACACTGGTGACATCCATGCCAGACAGAATTTCGGCTGTTCTTCAATTGCATGGATGCATTACACGCTACTAGGTGACATTCAGCCAGGGGTGACTAATTTCTTGTCCAGTGAGCTTATTTTGGCGTAGTGTTAAGGTCATTGCTATTAGTGGTCAGTGGATCGATCATTCATCAGTTAGTTTCAAGGTATCATGGAAAATTTAAGAAGATTAAACACATTTTGATGTGACCCATGATGATTTATGCACCATACTGATTATTATTGTAGAAAAACAACCCATTTTAATCTGAGGTCATCAAGTTATTTTTTTTTTTTTTTCAGAATCAATTTTTGATGAAAAGGGTAATATCAATTTTTTTTTGCCACAGTGTTAAAATTATTTTGGTACGAAGTATTATTAGTATTTTAGCTGCTTGTGTAGGCCTTTTTAGAGAAGTCTCAAAATTGCTTGATTTGAAAAAAGGCAAATGATTGTTACCATTTCTAGCTTTTCTATTGTAACTATTTTGTCTGGCCAATGATAATTTATGCTTCATACTGATTATATGTTGAGAAATATGCTATTAAAGTAATTGCAATCACAGCTAACTTAAAAATTTAATAATACACAATTGTTACCTGTATGTACAATTAAATCTTGAGAGTGACTAGTATCGCTCATTAATGTATGTAATTTAATTGCTTTACAGTGCAATTTTTCCCATGACAGAAAACTTTGTGCTTGGATGATATTTGCAAAAAATGGTCTTTTTTGTATTACAAGGTTGCGTAGTATAAGAGTGATTTAACTGTCCCTTGCATTCTTGGCTTGGTTGGTGCAGGTGACAGCTGTAAAATGGGTTTTATCAGTTCCTTGTTTCCATTTTTCAGTGCACTTATTGTTCAATTGGATGTATATGTTCATGTGACCTCAGCTGTATGTACCAGTCCTGGTTTTCTTGTAATAAGAAATAGACCATTTTTTGCAAATACCACCCGAGCAAAAAGTATTCTGTTATGCAAACATTGCACTGTAAAGCAATATTAATTATATACATTAATGAGCAATACTAGTCGATCTCAAGACTAATTTTTTAATTGTACATACAGCCAACAATCATGCATTATTAAATTTTTGAGAAATATGCTAATTGTAATGGGGATCAATATAATATAACTTGCACCAAGGAAAATTTTGATATTATATTTGCTATATAATAAAAACAAGACTTAATTTTTTATGTAAATACTGCAGTCAAAAAAGAATCCTAAATAATCAGTTCACTTACAGAATTTTTCAACCTGATCTCTAGAGCACTGGTTATCTAAACCTTTTAAAATAAAGATCACAAAGTATTTTTTTATTGATGAGTGGGCTGAAGGAAATTTAGTTTTGTTTCACTTTCAGTGTAATGTTTAGATCAGTGCTGCTTGAAGTGGAATAAAAATGTTTGTGTCAGATTAAATTTCTCTTTCATTATTTTCAAAATTGTAACTCTTTAAATTTTGTTTGCTAACTAAGCAATTTTCTCTGACCCATGATGATTTATGCACCATACAGATTATTTTTGTTGAAAAATAACCCATTTTTAATTCTGAGGTCAGCAAGTTTTTTTCTTTCTAAGAATCAAATTTCAATGAAAAGGGTGTGATAATATGCTTTCTGTAAAATAAGTCTCACAATTGCAATAAATAAGATGCAAACTGGGGCTAAATAATGGGTTCATGTGAACTTTTGGAACTTTAGATCTAGGGCAGAAGTCTCCAAATCTTTTATAATATCGGTTGGATACAGCATTTATCTACCTCATTCAAATCTCTTGTCTTTTTTGCATTTAGTGTTAAATACACTGTGAAATGAAGTTACTAGTATTTAACAGCTAGAATAAAGTTTTTTGCCGGCATATTTTGTAATTCTTTTATTTAGGGAATGATAATGAACATCAGTTGCATTCCTGCTGAGAAGCATAGTAACAGGTGTGACAACTGGGTGGAAGAAAATTTAGAGGATATGACTATTTGGTGGAAGTAGGAAATGGTTAGAGATAATTTTAAACTACTCTTTTCCATTAATTAAGGAAAACTCAGAAAAAATTATGATAAACAAAAAAACTATATGAATGTTTTAATGAAAGTTGATGAAAACATGGAATTAAAATACTGGCTTCAGATTGGCATAATTTTTTTTGGTCTTTAAAAATGTTTCCTAAAAATAGTAATATATATTTATTTTTTCATCCCAATTCCAGTTATTAACCTCCTCAGGGGGGAAAGTGGAGGAATCATGCCTCTACCCCAGATAGGGTTTGGTTCAATATATTCTCTAAATTTATTATATTGCTGATAGTGATATATATGTAAATCAAATTAAATTATTATTGTAAATATATATAATTGCCTTTTCTCCTTTATTAACATTCTTGGAGGGAGGTTCCTTTTCCCTAAATCCAATCGAGCACAATGTGAATAAATTTACATTAGGAATATGTTATATGATTGGGGCAGTGTTTTTCAACCAGTGTTCTGTGAGCGTGGGGCCAAATGTCCCGCTGATGATTCGATTTTTCTATAAATTTAGATATTTCAATAAATATTGTTGCAAAAAGATTTTTTTTTAATTGTGCAACAAAGAAATTTATTTGGTTTATTTTTATTGAATACAGAATCAAGTATATATATATAAAGATATATGCATTTGTTTACGAGTGTTTTACTACAGTATAAAGTGCTGCCACCAAAAAAGATTGAAAAACAGTGGACTTCAGGTTGTAGTGACTGGAGAACATCAAAACAAAATTTAATTTTTCTAATTATTTAGCAATAGTAAAAAAATAAAAATATTATATCAATAATATATTTAGCAATACTAAAAACAGTCAATTTTGAAATTGCTAAGCAAAGTTCTGTGTGCAACAAATTAAACATTATCTCAGCATATTAAAAAGTAAATTGAAATTAGTAATTTTACTTCTGTATATCAAAGAACATTAATTACAGTGTACAATAAATTCTGAAAAATACCAGAGTGTAAAATAAATCAAAATTGTTCAGTTTACTTCGAATGTACACTAATTTTTAAAAACTTGAGTATTTCCATATCCTTGTTCCTTATTACCAAGTAAAGCAAAAAAAAAATTTTTTTTCTTGAAAGGAAGGTAGTGCAATATTAATAATGTCTGGATCCGATTTAGATTATGCTTCAGTTCACTATCAGCTTAGAACACCTCTTTACAATGTGTACATTGCTACTAGTGGCATAGGTGAATTGAAGTGCATGTGCAGTTTTCTCAACTTATGCGAGAAAGCTTGCTTTAAAGAGCATAACTGTTTGAACCCTCAAGTACACTGCTCACAAAAATTAGGGGATATTTCAAAATTAATATGAAACGATAATATATCTCCTAATTTTTGTGAGCAGTATATGAGGCATGTTGCTCTTGCCACTTTGCTTTATGGCACAAAACGGGTGGCTCTGTGGAGCCACTCCTTTTTGTTCCTCTTATGCCTTTGCAGCATGAGAAGGCAAGGTAGGATATTAGGTTCTATGCACAGCCAGTTCCATATGTCATTACAGAGGAATAGTGCACAGCTCTTCTTTCAGTTATGCCTACCTAGTTACCATTTATGGGAACTGTGAGAATTCCAACAATAACTTTTTAAATGTAATATCCTATACTCTAAAGCTAGCAACTTTTGAAAAAGAGGCCTAAGGATATTGATGAAATGGGATGAATCTACTGTTTTCGGGTGCGAGAAAGCGATTTAGCTAGGTCTCGACTTTGGGAAAACTCATTTTGGGGATCGTCCAGATGTAGCCTCTTTTCCCAGGCCTGGTGGATCTTTTTTGTATTTGAAGAATGAAATAATAATAATGAAAGGTGTGATGATGGACCATCCTTTCTAATTGCAATCTCATCGATGAAGTCTTCAGAAATTGCCTCGCCAATGAAAACTATGAAGGACCGAGCTATACTTGCACCATTGAACAAACATGTCGGTAAGATCAATGCTGAGATAATCAAGTATCTGCCTGTCTCTGATTCATCTTGCATTATTAGTCTTGATGATTTTGACTTAGTATTTACAATCTTTGGAAATAACATAGCAAAATATAAAATTTTGTATGCACAGCAAGTTTATCACTCAGCCCACCTTTACCGAGCGAAGCTCGGTCTTCCAGGTACTTACATTTATACTATTAATATCTGCAGCATTCTCTCTGACACCTCTTTTTTGCAGATCCCTTCTTTTTGTGACAACTGTCTGATCAAGTAGATGCAGAGATTTGGCAGCTTAGTGTTGTGAAACAAAATTAGTAATAATTAGAACCTTTGGTATTTAGGGTTAACAAGATTGCTGTAATTATATTTGCATATTAAGACAAAAATTTGTTCATGGCAAAACTTAGCATGAATGGGGGAGGGGGTTAATATATTTAACAATTACTTGTTTTACATGGCAAGATATGTTATCAATGCTGTTAAAATCTTGGAAATTTTGATGTTTTAAGAAATACCTCTTTTAGTATTTTGAATGCAAAAAATAAATTAAAAATTTGTCATTGAGCAATAGAAAAATTTTCCTGTTATCCTTCAAACTATTTGCACATTAAAAGTTTTGTGTACTAAAAATGAGGATGTATAGCAGAATCTTCTGCATTTTAGTTACCCAGAAAATCAAATACAAGCCTCTCATTTAAAATTCTTTTTCAAAATGCCATAAAGCAAAGCAACCAAATCCATCTCTGAAAATGCCATGCTAACTTGCCATTTTTCCCTGTGTACACTAGAGAACATACTGGATGTCCTTGACTGGAGGCTGCCATCTGTGTCCTAACAGTTGTCAAGTGTCTCTTTGCTTCCAACCTTCTCCTCCTTGAGGTCCTTCTGACCTACCATTATTTCACCAATTATATGCAAAAAAATGCTCTTAAGAGAGAAAATAACTCAATGTATATTTTGGCTACAAGTCAGTGATAACATGAACAAGGTTTTGTATGAATAGCTGGAGAAAATTTGAGTTTCACCATGAGTCAGACTGAAACCCACATCTGCCAGTCACATGCAGGATGTTCTGACCAATAAGCTATCATTGGCTTACTGTTTTTTCAGCTAATGTGACTTATTAACTTTCCTGATATTGTTTGACATGCTCTGGCACTATCAATGTCAGGAATGGACAGCAAAGTTGTTTAATATGGTAGTAATTTAATATTTAATCACACATGCATTATCAGTAATTCAATAGAGTATAACAGGAGATTCCTGTACACATGGGACTAATGAATAGTTGAAACAAAAATTCCTATGAGTGTACTCAAAACCACATCACAGTTGCATGCTGGATGTTCTGCCTTACAGTATTGGGAAAATTTATAAGTCACATTAGCTGAAGAAACAGTTAGCCACTGATAGTTTAATTCCAAAAACACCCAGCATGTAGCTGGGAGATGTGGATTAGAGTTTCACTTACAGCAAAAAAAAATTTTCAGCTAACTAGATATCTCTTGAGATATTCTACTATTGAAGCTTTTGCATTATTGTGCATAAAGGTTACTGATATGAAATGGTTAAAATAATACTCTTGTAATTCAGATGTTTTCCATATTTTCTGATTACAAAAATACATATTTCACTTTCATTGGTACATTTTTAAAGAGTAGAAAACATTCACATGCCTAGCTCATAGGATTGGCAGAAAGTAAGGGTCAGCTATTGAAATTGTAATGATTCCCTAGTTACAAGCACAGTTTAGTTGACTGGGGATTTTCCACACAATAGTGATTGTATGAAGTGGTTAGGTCTGTTTGCTATATACAGTTTTATAAATTTTTAGTTTTTCATTCTGAAATAACTTAAGTATGATAGGTGTAAATTGAAAGTTTTATATCACTCTAGGTATTGGAATTGGCAGGTAATGCCAGCAAAGATCTTAAAGTAAAAAGAATTACACCCCGCCATTTACAGTTGGCAATTCGTGGAGATGAAGAATTGGACTCCCTCATTAAAGCTACCATTGCTGGTGGTGGTAAGTTATTCCAACATTATATTTTTTATGTACACATAGAGCAGAGAAATTAGAAGCTAGTATTATGTGATTTCTTATATTTGGATGTGTTCACAGAGATGGTAAGATTGTAATATCTAGCTACTCTCTCAACACAAAGGTATGCCTGTTAGAACAAGTAAAATTTTCTAACCACTGTACCAAGACTTTGTGTTTAAAGAATATTTTGAATTGAAAAGTTGAAATCTGTAATGGGCATCTATATTGTACTGATTGTATTGTGTATGATTATATTGCATACTAGTTAAATTTTTGTGGAGATAATATAATTCTTAGAAATAAAAAGTGATAAACTTCTAGCCTGCCAAACCTATCAGTATAATCACAGATAAACTACCAAATAGTTTAAATTCATCTTCTATCAGTAAAGTTAAAACCATTAAGTGGGAAGAAACCTTATTTGGCAGATGTATAAACAATAATCTGATGCTTTTGAAACATCTTTAATGAAAGATTAAGATTTTTCAGTTAAATTAGGCACCACCTAATATAATCATCATAGAGGCAAATAATAAATGCTCTATTAACATTAATCTATATTGCCAGAAGAATGTTAGACATTCATTATTCCCATCCATACAACTAGTGTTGATGGTAACCTAGTATGAAGCTGCAAGTTTATTTCCCCTGAAAGAAACAGGCTGCAGACTTTTTAATTGAGTCTTCAAATATACAGGTTGAAAATAAGCTACCTGTTGATTTCCAAATAAAAAATTATAGTAAACCTGCAAAACAAAAGTAATGCCTCCATCATTTGTTTATACTTTTTGTACACTCATATAGTGGGAGAGTGATTAGTGCATTGGCTATTGATCAAGGGGACCTGGGTAAGGCATCAATGTTAGCTGTTTTTCTGCTGATATCCTGCTTTTCTTGCAGACCTGCTGTGATGTATATAAACTGACAGGCTCCTGTCAGACCTCTGTAGCAAGTAGCTGCTTGAGGGGGTATTTATTTTTCTCTTCATAACTCAGATTTCAGACATAAATTTCATTTTGATATTTTGAAGTGAAATTTTAAAAGTGAAACTGTTTCGTTCATATAGTTGAAGTCACCCTAAATGCTTCTTTTTTTCCCTATTAATATTTGTTGATCCAGAAAGGTACAGGGTAGTTCTAAAATGCTTCAGGACAAGAGCCTACATTTTGCATCCAACTGCACTGAAATGCCTTAGGTACAGTATTAGTGCAGTGCTTTCCGTTTGTTAATTTAGAAGTACCTATTAGTAAGGTAGATATAATTAACACAATAATATTTCTAATTTTAAAGAAATTTGTAATCTTGAATTTCAACTGCATTCATGAATATAAATGTTTAGAGCTGACCAAATGCCTTGGAAGAGAACCTCAGTGGTTCTAATACGAGGCTTTATTGAGAATATTACTGTTTACTCTGGGGTGATTTCATAAACTAAAGTGATTAAAATAGGTTAGGCAGGTTGTGGTTCAGTTAATCTGAATGGTTGGATCTTGAGCAGGTGTCTCAGTTTAATTATTTGGTAGTTATGTAACAGATACTGGTGATGTTTGGCATAAGACAAATAGACGAATAGGATTGCTGCTGGAAAATGCAGGGCATTAATACCTGTAAAACAAAGAATTTTTCATTTATCGCTTAAAACAAAAATGTGCATTTTTTTTACGCATTTCTTGGGGTAAATGATTCTCAATATCAACTGTTTGATCATCATTCTCTACCATCAAAACTTAAAATTTCTAGCATAGGTTATTTACAATATTCAAAGTTTTGATATTTTTCAACTTTTGCCACCATTAGAAGGCACTATTTAAAACTTTAAGAATTTATGGAAAGTATGGAGAAATAGGCATGTACAACTAAAGACTAAAATGAGATTGTATAATAGATTGGTTCTTTCTGGAGTTTGGTTATGGTAGTGAAACTTGGACCCTTTGTAAACAAGATAATAGGAAACTTGATACTTTTGATTCTAGATGCTTATCTTTCTCTTCATAATTCAGATTCTTCATAATTCTGATGCTTAGGCAGTATCTTGGATATTAGGTGGTTCAACTTTGTAAGTAATGAGGTTGCAAAGGTGTTAGCAACATGAGCATCATATTGTGCAGAGACTCCACTGTTTTGGCCATGTAGCTCCTATGCATAATTACAGAGTTATGAACAGTGTGTTTGAAGGCATGAAAAAGAGTGGAAGACCTATGTGGTGGGCAGACAGTGTCAAACAGGACCTTATTAGAATTGGTCTACAGAGGAGAGATGTGTTTGGAGAACAAAATTGCACAATTTGGTTGGACCTCCATATAGTGTGCATGACTGCTGGAGGAGGATGATGAATTTCATAATTAAGGACATTTTTGATTGAATGTTGGTTTTTTAAACGCTTGCTGGTATGCAATGGGATTTCTCCCTTTTCAGTATCCATAATTTTTCCTAATTCTATACAGTGATTCGTCATCAAAGCACACTCTTAAAATGATTACTTTTGTGTGTGTGTGTGTGTGTGTGGTAGCACATTCTTTAAAATATGTTGTTTTTTATTTTATAGTACATTTGGCTACTGATCTAAGGGACCTGGGTTCGAGCCCCGGGTAAGGCATGGCTGTTTGTGTCGTTTTTCTGCTGAGGGCCTGCCATCCTCTGACTTTCTACTATGGCATATAAACTGACAGGCTCCTATCAGACCTCTGTGGCAAGCAGTTGCTTGGGGGGGGGGGGGGGTATTTTTTTTTACATAAGTTAATATTCATTAAAAACCATATGTTTGCATTTTCCCAATCATTAGTTCAAATTCCCACTGTTAGAGTGTGTTAATGAACTGTTAGCATGTGAATTGTTAAAATACCGAAGTGACAGATAAGTATAAAGCAAAAATTGAAAATTTCTTTTGAAATCAAAAGTGAACTTCAGAATTGTTAAGAGTAGTAGTAATAGTTGTTTCTGAGAACATATTGTCAACTACTGAATAATTTATCATAAATATTGCCAGTTTGCCATTAACTGTGTGCTATATTATAAATATTACTTGGGACTGGTTTTTTGCAAGTTGGAAAGAGGATATTATAGTTTTTCTCTTTCTGTTCATTAGAAGACTTTCAACTTTTTTGTTTGTTGGGTAGAATTTAAAATCCTTTATCGTATGGAATTGGTATTGATAAAATGCGATTTGCATTTTCAGATCTTCCAGTAGTTTTAAATAGTGCCTTCTAATGGTGGCAAAAGTTGAAAAATACCAAAACTTTGAATATTGCAAATAATCTATGCTAGAAGTTTTAAGTTTGGGTGGTAGAGAGTGATGATCAAACTGTTGATATTGGCAACAATCATTTGCCCCAGGAAATGGGTAAGAAAAAATGCACATTTTTGTTTTAAGTGATAAATGAAAAATTCTTTGTTTTATAGGTACTAATGCTCTGCATTTTCTCAATCATCCATTATTTAAAATCCCCACTGTTAGTGGGTGCTAATGCCAGAAAATAAGAACTTCATTCTCTTTGCAAATGGGTATCTGATATTTGCCAGAGGTGATATGTTATTATTCTAGTTATAGATACGAACTAATAGACTGGGTTATCAAACTTTAAATGTGTACAGACTTTAAAGATACAGGTAAAATATTAAAAGTTGACTCGCCAAGCTTTTTTAAGATGCTTTAGATTACACTGGGCAACAAATTTTCATAAAAGTCATGCATCTGAGATAAAAAGTAACCATTTCTCTATGATTTCAAGGTGCTGAACATGAATGACAATAATAAATGGAAAATTGGCTACAATTTCTGAGAAATCTGCAATAGTTTCTTACATAATAAAGTAATATGTACATATGACGTATCGGTAAACAGACTTTGCACGGGCAAAGAGATGTCGGAAGTAGAAGTGACCGACATGTATTGGTCCACTTCTACTTCCGACATCACTTTGCCGTTTGCTTGTATAGCTGCTCAGGATCATCTCTGGCGAGCATCCAACAGTAGTCGGCCAACATTGAAGTGGACCAGTTTCCCTGGTATCGTTTCTCCATTGTTACAATGTCCTGGTGAAAACGTTCAAAGTGCTCATCACTAACCATGCCGCAGTTGTCAGGGAAGAAATCTAAGGGAATGGAGAAAGTGGATCTTTAAGGACATATTGTAGCCAAGTTTGTGATAGGGATAACATGTCCTTAACCAGTTTCTTGTAGTATTCTGCCCTGATATTCCTGTGGAATTTAGTTGACACCAGAAGAAACGCATCCTAAGCCTTTTTCTCGTCACCCTGAAGCATGTTGTCGAACATCTGGTCTCTGAATAGTTCGCAGATCTGAGGACCTACAAAAATTTTCTCTTTAATTTTCACTTTGCTGGGTCTAGGGAATTTGTCAGCTAAGTATTTTAAAGCTGATGAAGTTTTTTATCACAACGAGTTAGATGTGTAGGGAGAGTAGCAGGGTTTTGTGTTTCTGCCAATGCTGGGTGTTCCACATTCTTCTGACCTTCAGATTTCCTCTGAGGCCAGTTTCTCTTCATTTAGTGCAAGGTCTTGGCTAGGCTATCCCATTCACATAAGAAACAGCAGTACTTCGTATATCCCATCCATCCAGCTGTTTTAGGTTGTCATAGGTTTCTTTCATGCAGACAGCATGTCTAACCGGAATGGAAGTCAATTTCCATTATGCAGCCACACAGCCTTGAGACTCAATATTGAGGAGTCTATGAATAGTCACAATTCTTGAGGGTCATGTTCGATTCCGAGACCATTCATCAGGCCATATACATCGGAGCACAACACTAGGTCACATTCCTTTCTAAAAGCAAGGTGCAAATTGTTCATGACGAGTTCGAAATGAAGTCACTTGGACGTTTTTCTTGAAGATTCCATTGTTTAAGTCTTGATGCAAGTAACTCTGCTTTGACCTTGGACAGCTCCAGATTGCGAACAAGATCATTCTTTTCTTCAGTGAGAATGTGGCGCAGATGACGTACGATAGCAGACATATGGATCATCATTAGACACTGGAGGCTGCAGAGAACCTGATGTTGGTTTGCCTCCCTCTTCATCATCTGAATCGATGGAAAATTCTTTTGGATATTTGGGAACAGTTAGGCTTTCGCCATGCAGAACTGGTCGGAGAGCAGATTGTATATTTGGGTACGCTATTGTCCGCTTCTTTTTTCCTTATGATGCCTCCAGAAACAGGTGCAACCATGCAGAAAGTAGCAGTCATTTGCGCAATTGCTTGGCTCTCTCCAAACCATAGGAACTGCAAATGGCATCGCCACTTTGAAAGATTTCTTGCATATCTATGAATCAATCTTGCATATCTATCAAGATTGGGGACCAGGCATTGTCCTGGTCCCCGATCTTGCATCCAAAATAAAACACATATGCCGCTTTCACTATTGAAGTGATCACCCTTTTCTGGCTTTCAAACATCACTTCCCTGCAAATGTAACAAAATGTATCTGCACTATTAGCACAGTTACAAGGAATCACTACTGCTGGAATAAAACTGCAAGAATCGTTTGTGTTGTATTTGTGACTCGGGGGTAAATGGGAGTCGCTCAAAAGACTTGTTCACCCTATGAGACTTCGCTTACAACTAACGATTACATCTTTGTCCGCGATGTCATGACTCAACTACATTGCATCCTACAATGATGCAATACCTCCGGGGGTTGTGTGTATGGTGGGCTGATCCAGTCCAGTGCAATATGTTGCAATCTGGAGTTTAAAATGCGACATTGCGAAATGGTTACCTACTCAATACTCAATACATACTCAATGCAGAATGAATCGTTTATACATGACCATCTCCTCTCCTAAACAAGAGCCAATGGACAAATTTTATTGTCATTTTTGTGTTCAGCACCTTGGAATTAGTAAATATTGGCTATTTTCATTTTAAAGCCTTTTTGTGTGTTGCCCAGTGTTATTAACTATTATCAATAGGATGTATTAGCCTGTTCAGTACAATATGAAAATTCAGTATTGAAAACTATGTTCTTTCTATTAGTGTATTTTAGTATATAATTTAAATTTACCATAATATACATACCTTGCATAGTTTTACTCTCCTGTATATGATTATCATTTTCATTATCTATAAGTTACTACTGATTTCTCCTAATTATTTCTCATCTCTGTTATTCAGGTGTCATCCCTCACATCCACAAATCTCTCATTGGCAAAAAGGGTTCTCAGAAGACAACGTAAGAATATATCTTCAGCTTCTCCAATTCTCCATTTCACTGTCATTTTAAATTCATCATTACACACCTTTATTAGGTTTATAAGATTAATATCTAGACATATCTATTTTCATCTTGGATTGCCCAAGTCATCTGTATAATTCTCACTGGTTTTATTCAAATAAAATTTTATTTAAAATTATATGCCTGTTATGATTCCAAGCAAATAGTTGCCTTTAATGTGTCAGGTATTAACTGAAGCCATTTACTTTTATGTAAGTAATAATTATAATGACAGCTGTAAAATTACTGCTGTGATATGCTTAAATTCATATCACAGCAGAACTTCAAGGCATCACTACTGCTTTAAATTCGCCTAGAATTTCGATAGAAATATATACCTTTAAGTTCAGCAGTAGTGATGCCTTGTAACTGTGGGGCAGGGGTGGCTCAGTCGGTAGCGCGCCAAGCTCGTAATCTGTAGTTCCCAGGTTTGAGTCCCAGCTGGGTCAGCGTTGAGATTTATCTCCGCAAAATTCCCCGCCCTGCCCACGGTCAGTAGGGGACACCGATGGGCTTGGAAAGGCCGCCGTCCGTCGGATGGGACGTCAAGCCGTGGTTCCGTGTGCGGGAGAGCCATACCCTGTGCACGTTAAAGAACACTGGATGGCCTTGACGGGAGGCTACCATCTGTCTCCCAACAGCTGTTCCAGTGGGTCCCCTCCCCCAACCTTCTCTGAGCCTTCGGGGTCCATGTGACCTGGCCATTTAGCCCATTGTGTGCAAAAAAGTGCTCAGAGGTAAAACAACCCAAAGCCTTGTAACTGCACAAATGACTGCTACTTACGATTCTCATTTAATGGAAACACTTCTGTTAAATCATAAGATATTGGAATGATTTTAATGCGGCATCGTATGAGATTATCCATTTCTAGCGAAAACTTAAACGGTGTATTTTGGATTTAAATTAGTCATTGACAATTTTCTGTTTTACTGAGCTATAATAAAGAGAAGGCAAACTGATAAGATAAAGCCATGGATGGACAGTTAGTAGCATTTTAACCCAGATCGGAAACAAAACAAAATGGTATGTAATCCAATAAAGATTTTGTGGAAAGATATACTGGAATTGAACCCGCATCTCTCCAGAAACAAGCCTCGGAGTATTCTACCATTGAACTAATGCCTAGTAGGATAATCTGGCATGTTTCTGGAAAGACTTCTTCAATTCCCGTATGTTGGCGAAATTTTTACCACAAATATTTGTTGATTTATAGACGCTAAGAAGTCAACAGGTAATGCTGCGATTGTCATTTATGTTTAAATCATTAATGACACTAAATAGCGTGAAGAGATTATTTCCATCTTATTCAGCACAATATAAAAAAAAATGCCACCCGAGATCATAGATGGGGCCGAAATTCTAGGCGAGTTTAAAGTCTGTGGAAAAAAGACTGCTGGCATTTTATGTAACCCCTTATAGAACGTTTTTTCTAATTTTCAACCTCATTTGCATTTTTCTGGTATCCATTGCTTTTGCTTAATTCTTTAGATTAAGGAATTTCTGATGCAGTTGAAGGGAGATACTTTTACCATCTACAATGTTTATAAAGAAATGTCCATATATATTCTAATAATCAGTGTCTACAGCATATGCAAATTATATTATGTGATTAATTGAGATATTTTTATGTAGAACTAGCAGATGAACCCGGCATTTCTCTGATCTGAAGCTCCCTAAAGTAAACGGTGGCTGACACTCCATGTCGCAGGCTTTCGTGTGGCAAAATGTACCAATCCATTTTGGGGAAGTGAAAATCTCAAGCATGTGGGAGACACTTGTGTTTTAAGTCTGGGGATTTCAAGAATTTGAAATCTACGGACCCCAATTTTTGGTTAACCCAGACAGTTCAAAATATCTTATATTCTTCCCCTTGATGAAGGAAACGATCAGGCAAATTTTGGTTTTGGGGGCAGAGTGCCTAAGCGGACAAAAAAAATTTCGGGGCAATTTTTCGAGTGCCCGAACCATTACGGCATTCTTGAGGCCAAAGCCCAATTCGGGGGGGGGGGGGGGGGAGAGATTTCTCTGATGAATCGTAGAACGTGCATTTTTGTTTGTATATGTCCTCTCCAATAATTTGTTTTCTTGTTAATGGGCGGGGGTGACTCAGTAGGTAGCGCGCCAGGCTCGTAATCTGCAGTTACCAAGTTCGAGTCCCAGCTGGGTCAGCGTTGAGATTTATCTCCGCAAAATTCCTCCACCCTGCCCACGATCAGTAGGGGACAGATTGGCTTGGAAAGGCCGTCGGATGGGACGTTAAGTCGTGGCCCCCATGTGCGGGAGAGCCATACGCTGTGCACGTTAAAGAATACACTGGATTTTAGTCTGACCTTGACGGGAGGCTACCATCTGTCTTTTAACAACTGTTCCAGTGGGTCCCCTCCCCCAATCTTTTCTGAGCCTTTGGGGTCCTAGTGACCTGGCCATTTAGCCCATGGTGTGCAAAAAAAAAGTGCCGCTCAGAGGTAAAACAAAAAACTTGTTAATTATATTCATAAAAAGTACCTCAAGCAGCTGTTTTCCACGGGTATGACTGGAGCCTGTCAGTTTAATACGCCATAGTAGAGGGTCTGTGAGGATGGCGGACCTCAGCAGAAAAATAACACGAACATCCACACCTTACCTCGGGCTCGAATCCAGGACCCCTTGATCTGTAGTCAAGCGTGACACGTGAACTTATGACAAATTTGAAATCTTAATGAAATTAAAATAATTTGGCAAGTTAAAATGTTATTTGGAATGAAAAATATAATAAAAACTAGTAGAAACTAAAGGATCATCATTGTGGTAAAAATTTCGCTGACATACGGGAATTGAACAAGTCTCCAGAAACATGCCAGATTATCCTACTAGGCATTAGTTCAATGGTAGAATGCTCCGGGGCATGTTTCTGGAGAGATGCGGGTTCAATTCCAGTATATCTTTCCACAAAATATTTATTGGATTACATACCATTTTGTTTTGTACCCGATCTGGGTTAAAAAGCTTGAAAAATTGAGGTAGGCAAGTGTATTATACTACTAACTGGCCATCCATGGCTTTATCTTATCAGTTTGCCTTCTCTTTATTATAGCTCAGTAAAACAGAAAATTGTCAATGACTAATTTAAATCCAAAACACACTGTTGAAGTTTTCGCTAGAAATGGTGGAACCATTTATTTATTAAAGATAGAGAATGCGTAAAAAAAATATCAAAAAAACTCGTGGTGCTTAATTTGAATTACCAAGATTGATGGAAATTTTAAAAAATATTTTTTACACAATTGCATTAAACATTTTAAATTTGAGCCGGATCCCAAAGTCTGCTATTTTGAACCCAACAAAGCTCAAATTCATCTCTAATGTAGAAGTTTGAAAACTACCTACCGTCCAACATTAATTTTTCGTTTTATGAACATGTCTACATGTCCATCTATTGCAGGTGTCCCCAAAGTGGGAGGGATGGGAATTTTTTTCTCGGATATCAAAAGGGGTTCATGATAACAAAAAATTTGGAAACCTCTGATCTACAGATTTTAAACTTCCGTTTTTAAGATAAAAACTCATTTTGGGCTCGACAGGTATTAAAGTAGTATTGCGGTTCGAATCGCATTTTCCGAATCTCCCGTTTGCCCTAATAACCCTTTAACAGTGGAAAATTCAATACTTTAAATGAGCATTGCAAATGATCTGTTTTTGCTAAAAAATTCAATTTTTTTTTTGTAGAATGATGTTTAAAATGATATGAACCTTAATCCCTAAGCATATTTAAGTGGGGAGGTTTAAACTTCTTCCAATTGTATAGCTTCAGAAAGAGAATTTACATACCATATTTTAGAAAATCAGATTCCGATTTTTTTCAATATCCTCGCAAAGAATAATTACCCATGTTTTTGTTTACTTAATGATTGTCTTTCAAAAAAATATTTACCTATTGAATACTTATTTTTTAATCTCTTGAAAAATACAACTTTACAGAAGCATTTTAAAAATACCACAGCCCTCGGTAGGAAACGGTAAAATATTTTTTTCTTTAAAAAGTAAGTTAAAAAATTTTTTGTGTTTTATAGGTACTAATGAAATATTTATTGCATTTTCCGTATCATCCATTAGTTCTAATTTTCAATTTAGAGAGTACTAAAAGTGGGAAACGATTAAATTCATTCTCTTTGAAAATGGCATCCCATATTTATTAAGTTGGGTTGTTTTTTCCTCTGAGCGGCACTTTTTTTTTAATACAATGGGCTAAATGCCAGGTCACAAGAACTCCAGAGGCTCGGGGAAGATTGGGTGGAAGGGACCCACTGGACAACCAAGTTGAATGAAGGAAGGGTTGTACCACTCAGCGAGGAAACGTTTCTTGAAGGTCATTGTCTAGGCAATTTGACGTCACAGCGGACTCTGGTTTTACCTTACAATCGCACCACATAACACCTCCATCAAAAATTTATTTTTCCCACCCCTTCTAACTTTCTAGGCCTAACTGCACTCATGGCCCCCTATGCCACACTTTACTGCAACACTCGTCCACAGCTAATGTTATCCTACCTACTTACCTATATGGCCAATCTCCCATTTCTCACCCATTCATCCCCAAATTTGGAGCATACTTGCTCCTACTATCCACCACCCCCTACCCCCATTTTGATAAGCCCTATCTTAATTTCCCTGGTGGTGGGAGAAGATATTTAATTTGTTTCAGCCCCCCCTCTAGGAAAGGATGACTAGGAAAACTACCTTCTCCAAGTTTCGCCCACCCCCTTCTGAGGCAGGGAGGGGTAAAACTTTTTTGCCTCCATTAGCGAATATAGGCCACTCCCCCTCTTCTAATCACGTGTTGTGGTGTTCCTCTCTCCCCCCCCCCCCCCCCCCAAGCTACCTCAACCAACTATCTCACTTCACTCACACATGGATGTCAACCTTGGCACCTCCAGGCGGAACCATAGGCTTTGCCTCCATAGGGCGGCCTTTATACCCTTTTGCAACCTGTTTGGTCCACTTGCATCATTATTGCGCGATTTTGGATCTTGACTGACATAAAGCACCCACTTGAACCAGATGATAGGGGGCATTTTGTCCCCCTTACAAAGTGGTCCAGTTAACGGAAAAGAACGTTTAAGAAGAAGAGACGATGTTAAACACCTTATAAGAGGGTACGGTAATATTGATTTCTGTTGGCAGAAGAAGTGTAAAATTATAATTTCAGTTTTTTTTAACAGATCCATTAGGGAAATATTTATTATTATGGATACACACATTCAGCAGCCACTTTATTAGGTACAGTTCCTTGTAATGTCAATAGTAACTGAGATACAAAATTATCTTAAATGATCATTTTTTTTTTAAAGTGTGAAGACAATTTAAAAAGATCTGAAATCTATTTCAACCTAGATTTTTAACAATATTCGTTCTCTATTAAGAAAATTGGAATGAATAGCAGCAATAATTCCAATTTAAGTAATTACTCGTCAAAAGTTAATAAAAACAAGTTAAAATTAAAGCAATGACTGTTATGCTAAACTTTACTAATTGCATCTAAGAGTATTTTAAGCAATTCGCGGGAAAATTAGGTTAATTTTCGCTAATTCTGAATATTTTACAGAAAGAGCTAATTTGCTAAGCTTGAGTTGTGGAAGCTGAAACAGTTTCCCTAACTGACATTTCCATAACTCTTGAAATATGTTCCTAAAATTATTTTCAGTTATATATTT
Organism: Ryuthela nishihirai; assembly: GCA_038380435.1. Classification (NCBI taxonomy): domain Eukaryota; kingdom Metazoa; phylum Arthropoda; class Arachnida; order Araneae; family Heptathelidae; genus Ryuthela; species Ryuthela nishihirai. The sequence goes on from JAWZYU010000015.1 coordinate 36,244,574, forward strand.
TCATAAGAATATTATTTAAGGAAATATGTTCTATTTCTGCATTACTATTAACACAATGTCAAACTATACCTAATAAAATGACCCTTTGAATATATGTTGATATTACGGATATCATAATTGCAGCATTTGTAATTTATATCGATTTACTATAAAATTTTTATTAGATGATTCCGAGAAATTAATCTGATCTTGCGCTTAAAATTAAATTCAATCCAATTAAAACACCAGATCTATATTTCAACATCTTTTTTGCCAACTAAACTCTACTAATGAAAATAATAAAAATATAATTTTCGCCACCGTGACTAGTGGTTTAAATTTTGTTCCTTCTAAAAAATCATTTGATGTGACCTGGGTAAATACAGTTATCAGTTTACTAAGAAACGTTTTCCTGGAGTTATCCAAAGAAATGTCTGCTTTTTTTTTCTTTTGATTAATTCTGAAAATTTTGTTCTGCTGTATCAATTTTTATTTAGGTTTATTCCATTGCTTTTGCTTTGATTTTAGTATTGTTTGCAAAGCAGAGATTTTCCCCTCTGGCATATTTAGTTTTTAATAGCAATTTGAAACTTCTGTTGTAATTTTCATGCGTAGACTGTGACGCAGTGACATAAGCTTTTATTCCCATGAATCAGCACAGTATAAGCCAAGGTATTTAAATTATCAATTACCCGATATAATGTTACTTTTTTATTGGCTGCCCTGTCATAGTTTTCAGAGCGATCGGTTTCTTTTCCCAACAATCGTTTCATTGTTTCCCGAGATAACAATCGTTTGGTCGGAGTAGAATCGGCCATCGTAACAAGACTGAATTGTTTGTGTGACAGTGTTTTTTTTAATCTGGAGTAGCATCATTTAATTTCAGTTTTATAGGTAGTCCTAAGAGTTCGCTTCATTAATCTTACGGGTAATCAGTTTTAACAGGCATCTGGAAAAACGAATTTATCTTCACGGCGACACTGCAGCACTCACTTCGTACTAATTTTTCCTTCTAATAGAAATGTATATGACACCGGTGCCTACGTAATGGGAATGGCTGCTGATTTCCGCGAAACCCGTGTTAACAAGTGCTGAACTGAAGCTTCAGAACTTGCCACGTGAGAGCAGCACCGTTCCGCGGTAAGCTAATCTATGCTAACGGTAAGTATATAGCGATCTGGTCGAAATCATATGGTAAAGAATCGGATAGATGGTTAATCAAATACTATAAACAAGAATCGTTCTTGGAGATACAACGGTAATAATGATTTAGCCTCTTCATAACAAAAAATATGTTTAAAACTAATCGTGCTACAACTGAAAATTATCCATTAAAATCCGAAATTTACAAGTGTTTACCCAATAATACTTATCGCTTAAAACAAAACCGTTCCGTGTCTTATCTACCTTGGAGTTAGGGTCAACTCATTGTCAATGGAATTTTCAAGACTGTCACATTCCACAACCAAACTTTCAAATTTCTAACATAGCTACATCGTTTTTTCCACCGTGAGAGGGCGAATTATAGCTTTTTGAAATTTGAAAAATGCAAATTGTAATATTTCATCAATATCAGTCCAACCCAAAAAGAATTTTTAATTTATCTCTGAAAACATACTCTTCTGTTAAAACAAAAAAGGTGCATTCACCTCCCCCCCCTAGTCCATTGTTAAACAATCACTTGACCCTAAAGGGTAAAGTGATTGTTAACAATGGTTACTCTGTAACCTTCACATTTCAACACCAACATTTTAAACTTCTAACATAACTACATCGTTTTGAATATTCGTTTGATATTTTGGAATTTTCATGTTTTTCCACCATTAGAGGGCGCAGTTATAACTTTTGTGAGATTCGAAAAATGCAAATCGTAATATATCATTAATACCTATCTAACACAAAAATAATTTTTTATCTATATGTATAAACAAAAAAGTTCGTGTCTACAGAAGGACAGATAACAAAGCGAAATTATATATTTAAAAAAAAATTCTCTAAAATTTACTCTTCCTTTTTTAGCTGTTTCCTTAAGTGCTTCCAATCATGAACACTGAAATCTGTAACAAATATTACACTACCCTTTTCCGGGATCCATAAGTACCGTGCAATACCATTCAGCTATGCACACTGAATAACCCAGTGACGACAAAACATGGCGTCCAATTTTGAGATGTCCAATCTCTACCTATATAGGGCTTCTAGTTTCCTCCTGAAATTAACTTACAGAATAGAAAATTGTTTTCTTCATGCAGCCATCCTTGAATAATTATATTGGCTAGAGATGGTAATTCTAGTTCACCGTGAACTAGTTCTTTAGTTTTCGTTCGCCAAAGCGACATAATTCACCCCACATATTTATTTAGTGGTTACCAGTATTATCAGTGAATGATGAAATTTTAAATACAATGTAGTTCGGGAACCATGCCTGGTTATCAGGCCCGGATTTAGGAAAATGCTTGGCTTCCATTATCTTTATTAGCATTCTAAGGGAAAAGGGGAGCTTGCCCTGTATTTCCTGTTGATTTTCAACTACACCAAATAATTCCACCTCACAACTATAAAAATAAATAAAAAAAATAAATACCCCCTCAAGCAGCTGCTTGCCACAGAGGTCTGACAGGAGCCTGTCAGTTTATATACCATAGTAAAAGGTCTGAGAGGATGGCAGGACCTCAGCAGAAAAACGACACATACAGCCATGCCTTGCCCAGGGCTCGAACCCAGGTCCCTTAGATCAGTAGCCAAGTGCGCTAACCACTCGGCCATGGGACGGCCTCACAACTATATGGCGATATAAATACCATCAAGAAAATTGAAGATGCTATTAGAAATACTGTGCTTTCTGGAACAAAACTGAGCGCTAAGTCGTCATCGTATACGAGAGATATTGTAAAAGTGAAGATGGAAAAGGCACTAGTAATGTGGATAGAAGATAACTCGCAAAAAAGAATACCTCTAGCTGGAAATACCGTCAAACAGTTGGCATTACGAATATATAAGCAGATACAAGAAATGGAACCAACTACAACAGCTCAGTTAAACAAAAATTATGAATTTTCTGCAAGTACAGGTTGGTTTGCAGGATTTCTTCAAAGACACGCGTTTCATAACGTAAAGATAAAAGGTGAAGCTGCAGCTCAGCTGGCTCCTAAAGAATTTTGTCCAAAATTGGCCCAAATCATTGAAGATGTGGATACACTCCTGATTAAGTTTGGAACGCAGATGAAACTGGTCTTTTTTGGATTCTTCAGCATTCCTTTTCCTCTTCCTTTGTCGTCCATCTGAAAATTCAGCCTGTATACTAAAATTTACAGCTGCGAGCTTGCATTCGTTTAGGATTGTCTCCCAATTATTCCTAATCTTTTTCGAATCTATCAAAAGACTAGAATGATTTGCGACTTTGGTGTAGATGTCGGTTTTTCGAACTTGTAAGACCATGCTTAGGTAGTTTATGGCTGACAGAATTTTGAACCAAACTCTTGCCATCACGAGGCATTCAAACGACTCCATATATGTCTTTATACCATTCAAATCAGTTTGAGTGTCAGCAATTAGATTTAATTCTAGCACTCTGTCGATTGACTTCTTTATTGAAGGAAGCTTTTCTGCAAATAGTTTCACATTCTCAATCCGAGCAGACCAACGTGTTATTGGACATGGAATCGGTGTTTTTTTTTGTTTTTTTTTTCAAAAATTTCCGCCTCTAAGGACTCATCATCATCCTCCTCAAGCAGCCATGAGCTACGAAGGTCCAACTAGACCGCGCAGTTTAATTCTCCAAGCATATCTGTCCTGAGCTACATCTGCTGCATCCGGCCACTGCACACCAATTCTAACAAGGTCCTGTTTGGTATTGTCTGCCCACCGCATCCTAGGTCTCCCCCTTCTTCTGAGGCCTCTAGGCACACTGTTCATAACCCTATTCGCCAATCTATAATTATCCATACGGGCAACACGGCCAAACCAGCGGAGTCTCTCTCTACACAATATGCTGCTTAAAGGAGGTTGCAGACTCCTTTGCCTAACCTCATCATTAGTTACAAAGTTAAACCACCTAATACCCAAGATACTGCGTAAGCATCTAGAATCAATAGCATCTAGTTTCCTGTTATCTTGTTTACACAGCGTCCAGGTTTCACTACCATAACTAACCCTAGAAAGAATCAAACTATTATACAATCTAATTTTAGTCTTTAGGTGTATACGCCTATTTCTCCACAATCTCCATAGATTCTTAAAAGTCCCGGCAGCAATCCCTATTCGCCTGTTAATCTCATGCCGCACATCACCAGTATCTGTTACATAGCTGCCGAGGTAATTAAACTGTGACACCTGCTCAAGACTGCAACCATTCAGATGAACTGAATCACAGCCTACCTGACCAATTTTCATCACTTTAGTTTTCTATCTGTTTATAACCAAACCTACTCTACTACCAGTCTCATCAACAGCTCGAATGAAAGAGTTCATCTCATCAACATCATATGTCAAAAGGGCTAAATCATCAGCATAATCTAAATCAGAAATTTTCGTATCTCCAGTCCATTTAAGGCCACAATCTTTCCCTTGAAGTGAATTTTGCATAACATAATCAATATCCAAGCTAAAGAGAAAAGGAGACAGAAAATTGTCGAACACCAGAAGTAATGCTAAACCAATTGCTACAAGCCTTACCAACTCTCACACACGACTCAGTGTTATTACAGAGAGTTTTCATTATGTTAACTAGCTTGTCTGGTATACCATATGATTTCACAATCAACCACAAATTATGACGATCAACAGTGTCGAAAGCCTTTTTGAAATCAACAAAGCTAGCAACCAAAGGTTTCTGAAACTCTAAACATTTCTCAAGAATCTGCCTAGATGAAAATATCTGATCCACACATCCCCTACCACTTCTGAATAATAATAATAATAATAATCTTTATTCATATTCATGTTAGTTATACAAAATTTTAAACAAATGACCCGCAAAGCATTTGCTTATCTGCAGGAGAGAAGAATAATAACGTTACATGAAAATACATAAGATATAGTTTAAAACAATGTCATCAAATTATATGAATTTCAGTGGAAGCTCCATTGTAGTGGTTGAAATTTTTATTTAAAATTTAGTGCCTAGAAGAAAATTTTTTGTCTTATTTTTGATTTCTTTAAAATTGTTTAATAAAATAATTTCCCTTGGCAGTTGATTGAACACGTAAGGTATTGTGTATGCCCTTGTACATTTCCCGTAATTGTTTAATATTTTTGGAAGTTGGAAATAATTTTTGGATTGTAACCTTGTGTTTTTCCCATGAGAGATTTTATATTTAAATTGATTATCAAAAAAATATTTTAAAGTGATGCTGTATTTGTAAAGGTTGTGAAAAGAGAGTATGCCTAGATAATTTAGTCTTTCTTCGCTATGATAAAATGAATTTCTTAAGTTGTATGGGATTATATTTTTAGCAATGGATGATTGAATAGTTTCTATTTTCTTTATATTTGTGAGGTTAGTTGAGCCGTATATTGTCAAACCATAGGTCAATATAGATTCACAGATAGCTTTGTAAACCAAAATACATGTATGTGTGCTTGCAACAAATTGTAGTTTATAAAGTTTAGATGCACATAGACGCAATTTCCCTGCTAACTTTTGAATATGTGTATTCCATCGGAAGGTTGTGTCCATGTAGAGTCCAAGATATTTATGGCTCTCAACACGCTCAATAACATCACAGTCGCAGCAGTCAGGGTCATGAGTTATCATGTTGTGGGGACACAAGGGTTCGTGGTTTTTAATTGCATAAGATGAGAGATCATAGTATCCTGGTGATCCACATTGCTCATCACGCAATTGCCTGTCAACCAGATTCTTAATTCTATTAAGTACAATCGTGGAAAGAACTTTACCTGGAACAGAGAGTAGGCTGATACCCCTATAGTTATCACAGGAACTGCGATCACCTTTTTTGAAAATAGGGATAATAATAGTTCTGGTAAAATCTTTAGGAACCATGCCTTTATCATAAAAGTTATTCAAAATTTCAGTCATCCAAGTGGTAACTGAAACATTCGCAGCTCTGAGCATTTCTGTAGTAATTTCATCAACACCTGGGGATTTATGAAGTTTAAGTTTAGAAATAGCCAAAATAACTTCAGATTGTGTTATAGAGCCAACATTAAAGCCGCCAATGCATCTATCATCATTGCAAACAATGCGAGTAGAACTAACCACATTGTTTAGAATATCACTGAAATGCTCAGCCCACCTAGCCATGAGAGAATCCTCCCCTTCTATAACCTTACCTTGTTTATCCTGCAATCCTTGTATGCCTGTCCGTTTTCTACCACATAAAACATTAACTATCTGATACAGCTCTCTGCTGTTGTGCTGCCTAACTGCTTCCTCAGCTTTGTCAGCCAAGCCATCAAGCCAAAGATTCTTATCAGTAGCTAACTGATCCTTTACACGTTTATTAAGCTCTCTGTAATCCTTTCTATTAGGACTAGTAGGGTACTGATTAAGGACATTCCTGCAGTTCCTTCTTTCTGAAATAAGCTCAAATGCCTTATCACTGAAATAATTCTGTCTCCTCTGCTCCTTTTTTTTCTAAAAGAGTACTGTTAGTTTCCAAAAAAGCATGTTTAAAATGGCTCCATTCTTCCTCAACTTCAGTAATAAGCAAACCATGACTGTCATAATGACTAAGTAACCTATCATGGTAAGCTTTAGCTATAACTGGGTCTTTCAGAACTTCAGTATTAAAGGTAAATTTTTTAAATTTACCACAACACTCTTTAAGTTTAAGTTGCAAGACACTTTTAACAAGGTAATGGTCAGATCCAATTTCAGCTCCCCTCTATGACCTGATATTCCTAACAGAACTAGCCCATTTGCTATTAATTAATATATAATCAATCATATTCCTATGCAGCCCATCAGGTGAAACCCATGTGTATTTATGTATGTCGCGGTGTTTGTAATATGTGTTAGTTATTCTGAAACCATTGAGTTTACTCACCTGTAGGAGACGTTGGCCATTGCCATTGCAGCTACCAATACCAAAAGGGCCTATCACCCCTCCCCAAAGGTCAGAGTCAGTACCAACTTTGGCATTGAAGTCACCTAGAACAAGGGTAATATCTCCTTTCTTGACAGAATTCAAAATATCCTGAAGTTGTCCGTAAAACCTATCCTTCTCATCCTCATCAGCATCCTCAGTGGGGGCATAACAGCAGATAACATTCAAGTCTTTAATGCTTGTCTGAAATTTTGCTGTAACAAACCTTTCATTAATGCACTCATATCCTAGAAGAGCATCACTAGAATGTCTGCTGAGCAGTAGACCCACGCCTTGGTGATGCTTTCCATCCTCCCTCCCTGTAAAGAGAAATTTAAAGTTATTTTTAAGTATCTCCCCTTTACCTGTCCATCTGGTCTCTTGCAAGCCTAGAATATCTAGGTTATTATACTGCTTCTGTACAACACCAAAAAATTTTTATTACCTCAGGACAACATTCTGCCGCATGAACACCACAGAGATTCAAATTGATTTCCAAAATTAGAGCTTGAAGGCCCTCGTATGCTCCACTCAGAGCCATTATCGTTTTTTAAGTATTTCAAGAATTAAATTTGCAATGGTGTCTCCTGTTTTCTTATTGCAATCTACAAATTCCATGAATATTTCAAAGATTTCATATTCATTTTTTTCTTTGTTTGTAAGAACATAAGCAAAATGAATGTCGTTTGCTCTATATGGGCGGAATCTGGCATTGCATCTTCAATTATAGAAAAGTATTTTGCAACTTGGCTTTCCTTTAAAATGCAGCTAAGAACATTTTCAGCACACAGCACGAAATAAATTCATTTTGAATTTCGCTGACAAATAATAAATCTGCAATCTTTTCTTTTCAATTTGTGATTCTTTCACCTTTTTCAAATGCTCGTCAAGGAGAGGATCAATAATGACTTATCTCTAGCATTCCTGAGAAATTTCCATTTCTTGAATCACCAATCAAGTTGCTGCTCTCCCTAAAAGCTAATCCATGTTCGTAAACAAACAAAACTACATCCAGATATCACCGTAGCAAGTATTTCCATTCTTGCGTTTCACTTTTTATTTTGTGCAATAACAAACAATTTACTGTTGTGTTTTTATTCAGATTGTTTTGTAAATTTCGCCAATCTGCATGACGCGCACTGTGATTGTTATTGTTTTGATGATCAGGTATTCTGTCATAGAGCTTTTAATAGCTTTTGGAAGGTCCCCAGCCAATTTCTGTTGTGAAAATAGATCGCTGTAGTTCAGGTAATTTGCAAAACAGAAGAAAATGAAAGTAGAATGAAGCTTGTTTGATTTTACTCCAATCTAGCCAGTCTCGAGGAGCTACTTCATTATTCCTTAAACGACAATTCAGCACGTACACGGGAAATTTATTTCTGTCATGGTTTGAAGCAAAAATTGTTGTGTATGGTTCGAGTCCTTGTCGAACAGGGCCTTCTGTTTCGTTGGTGGTGAAGTATAATTTTATAAAGCCAATATCAAAATTTTATAACATCTCGTTATTTTGTTTATTTTCGGACGTCGGCGATGTTATTTCTGTTAAGCAAGAAGCAGAGCAGACTTAAGTTGTATCAGATTTAATTCCTTCTGCAACTGCAGATGAGCTTGGTCTTGGTGATTCAGATTCAGCAGATTGTACAATTTCATACACAAGAACCACTTTCATTATTATTGTTGTTTTCTTCTTTAACCCTTTCAGTGTCTAGCCAGAAAAACTGGATTACATCCAGAAGCCAAATTTAACTTTAGAATTTTTTTGCCAAATAATTAGTGAAAGGAATTATGGCATGTTATATGCCAAATTAATCAACATTTATCTCTGGATTTTCTGAAAATAAAATATTTAACCAAAAATACCATATGTTTCATTTTAATAGGACTATTTTAGAGTCGTGTAGTAAAAAAATGCATCTGGCAACACAAATAAAAATTTATAAAAAGAAAAGCCAATAGAAATGATTATAATGCACATGAATATAAAGGCTATTTATTTCTGAATAACAAAAAAATTCTTGTTTAAAGTAAACATTTCTTCCACTTTGAAATTTTTTTCTCCCTACTATACTTTGAGAAAAAATCCAGGCTTGTTGCAGTCCAATAAACAAGTCACATTTAGAATATTTTTAATAAATAACTAATCAACAGAAATAGCTCTTGTTATATACCAAATGAAAAAGAATTTAATTCTGAATTTTATTGAAGTAAAAAATTTGAACACTGTAGTAACATATTAATTTTAATAACAATTTTTACAGTGATATATCAAAAAAAAAGGTACACATTTCATAATTACTTCCACAATCTTCCATTTTTAAAAAGTACAGTTCTTTGTTAACTATAAGGAGATTTTAAAAACTTTAAGGAAAAATTTGTTCATAATAGTTCAAATCAAACTTCTGAGCTTAAATTAGGGATTGCTTCAGCACAGAGTAATGTTAACAAACAAATTGGCAATACCTTATATAACTTCTTAGAAATGGCAAACAGATGGCTTTAACAAATTATTTATGTCATAGTTTAATAAAATATGCATCAAATAAAAAGAAAAGAAAATGTTATTTATCAAGCTTAAATTAAAAAAATTTAAAATGCCAATTTTTATTTTTATTTTTAAATCGTTTTCTTTTATTGTACTAAAACGGATATATACGTTCTGGACACTGGAAAGGTTAATTGAGATATTTCCAGCTTGATTTTCAGGCAAACGAGGAGAAATGGTAACCTCAAGGCTTTGAAGAGTTTTTCGACCTTTAACAGCTTCTTTCGCTTTTGCATCTCGTTCTCTTCTTTTTTGTGGTCCGGATTTATGACAGTAATTCATATTGAAGGGTTGAACAAGAAGAAACACAACCTAAGGTTTAAAAAAAAATAAAAAAAAAAAATAATAAATACACCCTCAAGCAGCTGCTTGCCACAGAGGTCTGACAGGAGCCTGTCAGTTTATATGCCATAGTAGGAGATCTGAGAGGATGGCAGGACCTCAGCAGAAAAACAACACACACAACCATGCCTTACCCGGGGCTTGAACCCAGGTCCCTTAGATCAGTAGCAAGCGTGCTAACCACTCGGCCATGGGATGGCAGGTTTAAAATACATTATGAAAATTACTTTAATAATAATTATAATATCGCATATTTATAAGTTTACCTTTGACAAAAATATGAAAATCAGATAGAAAAAGAAAATACTTTCAAGAACTTCATTCACAACACGAGTGACGAGGACATGCGTTCACCGAAATGAAACAAAATTGCACTGCCTTAGTTGTTAGTTGAGTGACTGATTCAACTAACGTGCACGAATTCAACGTAATGGGTCGCATGTACAATATGTGCATGCAGCGAGTAGCATGATATGTCCACATGTAAGCTACTGACAGAAGCGCCACAAAGGGGCCTATAACACCAATTCCAAACCTATAAACACAATTATTACAAGTATTAATGTGTATTATGATTACCAGCAAAAAGATGAAAGAAATTATGCAACAAAATCACAAATTTTTTTAATACAATTAGATACCCAGGCCCTGCAGGCTGCACAGGCCCAGGGAATTTGTCCCGGATTACCCCCCCCCCCCCCTCTCTCGGCGAGCCTGATGATAAGACATGCACAATATACGATTATGAATTTCTTCTACTTGATTTATGATTTACATTGGTAATTTAATAATAAATCTCTTTACCAAATTTCATTACATTCCCTTAAAAATACTTCGAGTTATGTACGAATTTATTCATTATCCTTCAATTTTGAGCATCATCATCATCATCATCATCATCCTCAAGCAGCCATGGGCTACGGAGGTCCAACCAGACCGTGCAGTTTAATTCTCCAAGCATATCTGTCCTGAGCTACATCTGCAGCATCCGGCCACTGTACACCAATTCTAACAAGGTCCTGTTTGACATTGTCTGCCCACCGCATCCTAGGTCTCCCCCTCCTTCTGAGGCCTCTAGGCCCACTGTTCATAACCCTATTCGCCAATCTATAATTATCCATACGGGCAACATGGCCAAACCAGCGGAGTCTCTCTCTGCACAATATGCTGCTTAAAGGAGGTTGCAGACTCCTTTGCCTAACCTCATCATTAGTTACAAAGTTAAACCACCTAATACCCAAGATACTGCGTAAGCATCTAGAATCAAAAGCATCTAGTTTCCTGTTATCTTGCTTACACAGCGTCCAAGTTTCACTACCATAACTAACCCTAGAAAGAATCAAACTATTATACAATTTAATTTTAGTCTTTAGGTGTATACGCCTATTTCTCCACAATCTCCATAGATTCTTAAAAGTCCCGGCAGCAATACCTATTCGTCTGTTAATCTCATGCCGCACATCACCAGTATCAGTTACGCAGCTCCCAAGATAATTAAACTGTGACACCTGCTCAAGACTGCAACCATTCAGATTAACTGAATCGCAACCTGCCTGACCAATTTTCATCACTTTAGTTTTCTCTCTGTTTATAACCAAACCTACTGTACTACCAGTCTCATCAACAGTTCGAATGAAAGAGTTCACCTCATCAACATCATTTGCCAAAAGGGCTAAATCATCAGCATAATCTAAATCAGAAATTTTCGTATCTCCAGCCCATTTAAGGCCAAAAGCTTTCCCTTGAAGTGAATTTCGCATAACATAATCAACAACCAAACTAAAGAGAAAAGGAGACAAAATGCACCCTTGTCGAACACCAGAAGTAATGCTAAACCAATTGCTACAAGACTTACCAACCCTCACACATGACTCAGTGTTATTATAGAGAGCTTTCATTATGTTAACTAACTTGTCTGGTATACCATATGATCTCACAATCAGCCACAAATTATGACGATCAACAGAGTCGAAAGCCTTTTTGAAATCAACAAAGCTAGCAACCAAAGGTTTCTGAAACTCTAAACATTTCTCAAGGATCTGCCTAAATGAAAATATCTGATCTACACATCCCCTACCACTTCTGAATCCACATTGCTCATCACGCAATTGCCTGTCAACCAGATTCTTAATTCTATTAAGCACAATCATGGAAAGAACTTTACCTGGAACGGAGAGTAGGCTGATACCCCTATAGTTATCACAAGAACTGCGATCACCTTTTTTGAAAATAGGGATAATAATAGCTCTGGTAAAATCTTTAGGAACCATGCCTTTATCATAAAAGTTATTCAAAATTTCAGTCATCCAAGTGGTAACTGAAACATTCGCAGCTCTGAGCATTTCTGTAGTAATTTCATCCACCCCTGGGGATTTATGAAGTTTAAGTTTAGAAATAGCTAAACTAACTTCAGATTGTGTTATAGGGCCAACATTAAAGCCAACAATGCATCTATCATCATTGCAAACAATGGGAGTAGAACTAACCACATTGTTTAGAACATCACTGAAATGCTCAGCCCACCTAGCCATGACAGAATCCTCACCTTCTATAACCTTGCCTTGTTTATCCTTCAATCCCTGTATACCTGTTCGTTTTCTACCACACAAAACATTAACTATCTGGTACAGCTCTCTGCTGTTCTGCTGTCTAACTGCTTCCTCAGCTTTGTCAGCAAGACCATCAAGCCAAAGATTCTTATCAGTAGCTAACTGACCCTTTACACGTTTATTAAGTTCTTTGTAATGCTTTCTATTAGGACTAGTAGGGTACTGATTAAGGACATTCCTGCAGTTCCTTCTTTCTGAAATAAGCTCAAGTGCCTTATCACTTAAATAATTCTGCCTCCTCTGCTCCTTTTTCCCTAAAAGAGTACTGTTAGTTTCCAAAAAAGCCTGTTTAAAATGGCCCCATTCTTCCTCAACTTCAGTATTAAGCAAACCATGACTGTCATAATGACTAAGTAACCTATCATGGTAAGCTTTAGCTATAACTGGGTCTTTCTGAGCTTCAGTATTAAAGGTAAATTTTTTAACCCTAGCACAACACTTTTTAAGTTTAAGTTGCAAGACACTTTTAACAAGGTAATGGTCAGATCCAATTTCAGCTCCCTTATATGCCCTGGTATTTCTAACAGAACTAGCCCATTTGCTGTTAATTAATATATAATCAATCATATTCTTATGCAGCCCATCAGGTGAAACCCATGTGTGTTTATGTATGTCGCGGTGTTTGTAATATGTGTTAGTTATTCTGAAACCATTTAGTTTACTTACCTGTAGGAGACGTTGCCCATTGCCATTGCAGCTACCAATACCAAAAGGGCCTATTACTCCTCCCCAAAGGTCAGAGTCGGTACCAACTTTGGCATTGAAGTCACCTAGAACAAGGGTAATATCTCCTTTCTTGACAGAATTCAAAATATCCTGAAGTTGTCTGTAAAACCTATCCTTCTCATCCTCATCAGAATCCTCAGTGGGGGCATAACAGCAGATAACATTCAAGTCTTTAATGCTTGTCTGAAATTTTGCTGTAAGAAACCTTTCATTAATGCACTCATATCCTAGAAGAGCATCACTAGCATGTCTGCTGAGCAGCAGACCCACGCCTTGGTGATGCTTTCCATCCTCCCTCCCTGTAAAGAGAAATTTAAAGTTATTTTTAAGTATCTCACCTTTACCTGTCCATCTGGTCTCTTGCAAGCCTAGAATATCTAGGTTATAGTGCTGGAATTCCTGCATGAGGACATCAAGAGAATTATCTCTATGTAATGTCCTCACGTTCCGCGTTCCTGCAGAGAGAAAATGATTAGTAGGATTTTTAAAGAAATTAGGTTTATTGAGATTGGTATGGCCAACAATATCAAACAGCCCCCTGATCGCAGGCATGGGGCAAAGACCTGTTCCTCCTCCGCTAAAGGCTGAAATCACTGATGCTAGTAGGAACTTCAGGCACCACCTTTTCAAGTGGACTTTTTCAAGAACCATATGGCCTGCCTGAGACACATTACTCCAGTTTAGGCTTGACGATGCCCAACTAGCAAGTAAGGTTCAGGTACCTGCGATGGCCTCTGATTAGGATTATCCACCAGCTGATATAAGGTATCCCATGCCTCTGTTCACTTAGAGCTGGCAACCCAGAAGCAAACAGAAAACACAGCGGCAGACTCTCCCTCAACAGAGGCCCACCAGTGCAGCAAGTCCAGGATCCATAATCAAGCTCAAATCCATAAACAAGTCCAGTCTAGTAGGTATAAATGGTCAGCACCAGGACCCTGTGAAGTTGACCACTCCTCAGCAGGGTTGAAAAAAAAGAAAAAAGTGGCCATAGATGACCAGATCAGTAGGCCATACTGAACTGGCAGCCCTCCCCTTCCGTTCCCTTCCAAAAGAGAATATCTCTTTTGAAAGGTACTAACGGCCTGCACCACGAGAAGGCGGGGTCGGACATTAGGTGCTAGACCTGGCCGGTTCTGTGCATTTTCACTGGGGATTGTTACACAGCTCTCCTTCCAGTTTACGCCTAGCTACAGTGTAGAATAATGTTTTGCCTTTATCGAATATGGGGGGCGAGGGTTGTGTCGTTTTACCTCTGAGCGACATTTTTTTTGCACTCAGTGGGCTAAATGGGCAGGTCACCAGGACCCCAAAGGCTCAGAGAAGGTTGGGGAGGGAACTCACTGGAACAACTGTTGGGAGACAGATGGTAGCCTCCTGTCAAGGCCATCCAGCATGTTCTTTAATGTTCATACAGCCCATAGCTTAACATCCCATGGCTCAGTCACTATTGGGCCAGGCTTGCAATCTGCAGTTCCCAGGTTCGAGTCCCAGCTGGACCAGTATTGAGATTTATCTCTGCAAAATTCCTCACCCTGGCCACAATCAGTAGAGGACACCAATGGGCTTGGAAAGGCCGCCATTCTTCAGATGGGATGTTAAGCCATGCAAGGCGGAAGAGTCAACCCTGTGCATGTTAAAAAATATACTGGATGGCTTTGACGGGAGCTACCATCTGTCTCCTAACAGCTGTCCAGCAAGTTGAGTATATATAAGGTGGCGCCAAAAGGCTATGTTTTACCCAGGTCATTCGAGTGTAATGAGTGTAATAGCGGGGAGAGCACATCTAAAGTATTTACATAATCATCTGTTGTGTCTTTCTTTGCTCTTCACTTAGGGAATTTATCGCTTTATGAAATCTGTCAGGTAATTTTTTTAATAATGCTGAACTGTGCAGTAGCAAACTACATGATTAATCTTTCGAAGGATAAGAAAAATAATGTTTCATCGGTGCCTACGTAATGGGAATGACTGTCGATTTCATGACGTGAAGCAACAACAGCGCTAGTTATATTTTCGCCCCCTGTTTTGATTGCTACTTGCTTCGCAACAGTATATGTTATTACGCTATTTACCGCTAGTTTCAAAGTTGGATTCTGATCCGGATTTGCTCTTATGTTATTTATTTCCTGTTTGTCTACTTGCTGCCGTTTTTAACTAGAAGTGGGAATGATGATGCAGTGTTGTGTGGTGTTTTGCAGAAGCGAAACTTCTGAAACAAAACTCAGTTTTAATCGAATCCCTTCCAAACTGGATCTGCGATACAAGGTGCCAAAATCAGTATGTTGGCAAAGTAACATTGGAAAAATCTGAAATAATAATTTGGAATAATTGGGAAAATTTCAAAGATCACCTTTGAATAATTAATATTTTGGAATCGCAAGAATTGTAAGCAAGGGAAAGTTATTCCAATTTGCTCAAAACGATGAAAATCTTTACAGTCTACGAAACTGAGCTAATCTGCCCTAATAAAATATTACAGAATTTCCATGGAAATGGGAATCTTCTTCGAAGCTCAATAAATTCTAAAATATTCATTTAATGGAAAAATGTAACTGAGAATAAATTCAAGATCTTAATCTCATCTATTTAAATGTTTATTTTCAAAAGCATTTGTCTAGTATTTAAGGAATTAGGAAGCTAGAATATTTCACAAAAGTAATGGGCCATAAGAATTTACCACAAATATTAATCGAAACTTAAATAATAAATCTTGTTTCAAATTACTTAATAAAATATACATTTTAAAAGATGGCATAATGATTATTTCTATATTAGATAATTATGAATGATTTTTATAAAACAAGATAATCTATTATTAAATATTCCAGCTTCCATAACTCTTTAAATACTGAATTTAATATATAATAAAATAAAAAATAAATACCCCCTCAAGCAGCTGGTTGCCACAGAGGTCTGACAGGAGCCTGTCAGTTTATATGCCACAGTAGAAGGTCTGAGAGGATGGCAAGACCTCAGCAGAAAAACAACATACACAACCATGCCTTACCCGGGGCTCGAACCCAGGTCCCTTACATCAGTAGCCAAGCGTGCTAACCACTCGGCATAATTAATAATTTAAATGTATATTGTAATTAAAATAATTTAATTTCAAATATTGATATTGATGATAAATCGAGTTAAATAAATTTGATTATTTTTAACTTCAGTCGCAGATTTTCATTAAATACATCAAGTGCTTATACGTCAAATCTGAGTTTGTGTGTATCGGCCACCTAGATAGCAGCAACATCCTGACAAGGTAGAGACAACTACCCTTTTGCACATACACACACGAATAGCTCGAAAAGAAACTACAGGGTGATGGGCCTACAATCTTTATGTTTATCACATTTTCCATTAAATGCATATTTTAGATGTTACAGAGCTTCAGAGTTAGATTCCCGTTGACATAGTATGGAAAGATAACGCTATAGCTCTCTTTGAGTATAATATTGTTGTTTCCAATTAAAATTTTTTTCCCTAATTCAAATAACACTTTACTAAAAAAAAATTATAATAGATATAGTACTCAAAATGTCGCTCATTTTCTTGGGCTCGACACTCTTGTTCCCCACCCCCATTTTTCATTAAACTAATCCTGTATGTGAGTAATGGAATGTAGAAGTTTTTAACAATTTGTCAGCACTTTGAACGGCACAAATATATGTATGAACCAGGGCGGATTAAGCAATTGGGAGCCCTGGAACCAAGTTCTAAATGGGTGTCCTGAAACAAAGTTCAAAATAGGAGCCTTATAGCTATTTCTAAATGGAGCCCCTTTATCCTTCTAAACTGAAAAATAATTAAAATTGAACTACTTTATGTAAAATCGTCGATTGACGTGACAAAAACAACAACAACAACATTTCTTTAAAACATGCAAAAAAAAACAAAAAACAAAAAAAAAAACAGGAGAGGCCCTATATGTCGGGAGAAGTAATTGAAGTAAAAAGGCTAACATATAAAGAGTCAATTCTGTGCGGCAGCATAAACTTTGTGCCTATTGCATTTAAAAACTATTACTTTTAATCATTAATTTTTTTAGAAAATTTCCCACTTCATGCTTAATTTTAAAAAATCGGGTATTAATAATATCAAAATAATCTTGCTTAAATCTATTACTTATGCATTTCCCTTAACAATAAGCTCTATTGGAATAATGATAAAAATTATTAAATTAGGTAAAGAATTGCCCTGAAAGAAAAAGTTTGTTCTTTAAGGAATTGCTGTTACAATAATCTCTTTTTTAGTTGGTTACTAATGAAATGTAATTCTCATTTTCAAAGGTAGTTTTGATTTTATCATTAGAGATCACTAAATATCCAAACTGCAAAACTTTTAACAAATGCTTCAAGTAATTTGTTTATGGTAAAAATTGCGGCGTGTAGCGTTCTGTTATGGTAAAAATTCCACTGACAGCAATGATATGCCCACTATTTTCAGAGGAGCGAGAGAAAAGCAGCTTTTTAAATTTAAGAACTAAAAGACAAATACCTTTTATGTTTTATAATTACTAATAAAATACTACTATGTGCATTTCTCCCATCATATATTAAAATATAAATAAATAACCCCTCAAGAAGCTGCTTGTACAGGGGTCTGACAGGAGCCTGTCAATTTATATGCTATAGTAGAAGGTCCATGAGGATGGCAGGACATCAGCAGAAAAACAACACGAACATCCATAATTAAAACTTTTAAGGAAGAAAAATAGGCAATGGAAGATCTTCATTCTCTTTAAAAATGAGATTCCCATATGCGCCAGAGGCGATATGCATGCTTCTAGTCATTTTACACTTTCAGTACTCTCTGACAGTGGAAATTAGAACTATTGTAAAATTGAGATAATAAACTATTAATATTTTATTAGTACCTGTGATGTGCAAAAAAAGAGTTTGTCATTTATCTCTTAAAGCAGAAAAGTCGCATTTTACCTACGGGACAAATCATTACTATTAGGGTAAACCACTTGACAATTACACTCTAAGATCAAAAATGTAAGTTTCTAGCAAAAATAGATCGTTTGCAATACTTATTTAAAGATTTGGAATTTTCCAGCTTTTTTTCCGCCACTAGAGGTCGCCTTTCGAATTTTTATATATCGCCTTTAGCACTCTCTAAAAGTTGAAATTCCACTGATGGGGATTCGAAAAATGCAAATATTAATATTTTTATGGAAAAAAATTTCGCCGACATACGGGATTGGAACTCGCATCTCTCCAGAAACATGCCAGAGTATTCTAACCTGTTGAACTGACGCTGGCTTTTTTCACAAAAACATTTATTGATTTATAGACGTTTAAACGTCTACAGGTAACGCTGAGATTATCAAATATTGTTTAAATCATTAATATTTTGTTAGTGCCTGTAAAACAATTTATATATATTGTTTCGTTTATCTCTTAAAAAAAAGTTTGATTTTCGCACCCCCTTTTGGGTAAGACGGCAAAGTCTTGCTGCCATTGTAAACCTTCTGACGATAACACTCTATTACCATAATTTCACATTTCCAGTGTAAATAGTTTGTTTGTCATATTCCTTTGAAATTTTAGCATTTTCCATCGCTAGAGAGCGCTATTTATTGAAAATTTCCGCGCTGTAGCATCTGTGGAACCCTGGAACTCATACGAACAAACTTTTTTTAAATAATAATAATTGTTAGTTTACAGAAATTCTCCAGAATTGGGGAAAACCTATTTTAGATTCACGTAAGAACTCTCAAAAGAATAGGTATTGAAATTACGAGAAAGAAACAAAATGTTTTATCACAGTCTGGGCACTCCTGCGGCAGCTGCATCCATGGAAAAAATGCCAAACCGACTCTGGTCATAAAATTTTAGAGAGTTATTCTGGAGAACCAACATGGCTGTAGATAAACTTAGGTTTCCACTGGAATTTTTTCTGCAGACCCACAAGATATCCAAAATACGAAAGAGAGTTTCTGGGATTGATTTTTTAAGATCGAGGAGATTGAAATTGAGAGAGATTAGTGGAATTATTGAAGCAATGTTTTGTTAACGCAACATTTGTTTTGTGAAATGTCGAGCAAACCTGTGGGCGAGGTATATATAAGCAAACCTCTGGGTGAGGTATATATAAGCAAACCTCTGGGTGAGGTATATATAAGCAAACCTCTGGGTGGGGTATATATAAGCAAACCTGTGGGCGAGGGTTTTGTGAAACGTCGAGCAAACCTGTGTGTCATAACTGACGTAATAAAAGTTAAAAATATTCGCATCTCCAACCGCAACCGTGTATGCTTTTCAAAGTTTGCCTTTTGGTTTCTCCCGTTGTACTTTATAAATGACGTGTTCCATTTTATATGATAATGTGAATACTTGATATAAATTGCTGATAAGATTTTTAAAATGTCGGAAGAAAAAGATACAACCGAAGAGGATGGACTTGAGTTCAAACTTGAGGTAGAAACAGAGCTACGCTTTGAGGTCGATGGAAAATCAAAGGTAACGTTAGAACTGAAAAGTGGATTAGCTGAAATGTTTGGTACAGAATTGGTGAAAAATAAAAAGTATGTATTTACTGCGAGTTCTAAAATTGCTGTATTTACTTGGCATGGCTGTTCACTAGAGTTAACAGGAAAAACGGAAGTTGCATATGTTGCTAAAGAAACTCCAATGGTTATCTATGCTAATATTCATGCAGCTTTGGAGCAAATGAGGCTGAAAGCAGAGGAAGAAGATACTAAAGGGCCTAGTGTAATGGTTACTGGTCCAACTGATGTTGGAAAAAGCACCCTCTGTCGTATTCTTCTTAACTATGCTGTGCGTCAAGGACGAAGGCCTGTTTTTGTAGATCTTGATGTTGGTCAAGGCCAAATATCAGTTCCAGGAACAATTGGTGCTTTGCTTGTTGAAAGAACAGCAGATGTTGAAGAAGGATTCTCACAACAGGCACCTTTAGTTTACCATTATGGGCATAAAGGACCAGGAAATAATATAATTTTTTATAATATGTTGGTGTCCAGATTAGCAGAAGTAATCGGTACTCGTTCAGAAAGTAATCGTAAAGCTAGTGTAAGTGGCACCATCATCAATACCTGTGGTTGGGTAAAAGGTGATGGATATCGATCTATCACTCATGCTGCACTTGCATTTGAAATAGATGTTGTTTTAGTAATTGATCAAGAAAGATTATATAATGAGTTGGTAAGAGATATGCCATCATTTGTCAAAGTAGTTTTCATTCCAAAGTCTGGTGGAGTTGTTGAAAGAAGTCAGTCTGTAAGGGCTGAAGCACGAGACAATCGAGTTCGTGAATATTTTTATGGTTTGAGAACCCCATTATATCCTCATTCATTTGATGTAAAATTTGCAGACATTAAAGTATATAAAATAGGAGCACCACCCCTACCTGATTCATGCTTGCCACTTGGAATGAAAGCTGAAGATAATAGAACTAAGCTTGTTCCAGTTCAAATTGGATCAAATTTGCTGCATCATCTTCTTAGTGTTAGTTTTGCTGCTAGTGTGGAAGAAGATATTATTCAAACCAATGTAGCAGGATTTATATGTGTTACAGATGTTGACACTGAAAGACAAGTAATCACAGTGCTTTCACCTCAGCCACGTCCTCTGCCAGAAACAGTTTTATTGATTGGTGATGTTCAGTTTATGGATGCTCACTGAAATGATTTTTGTGTATATGTTATGAAGAGTATTCAACATTTTGTTGATACTGAAAGATGTATTCACAATGCTTTCACATCAGCCATATCCTTTGCTAGAAAATGTTAGGAAATTTTTTCTACAAAAGCATTACTGATTGATGATGTTCAGTTCATGGATGTCCACTGAAATAATTTTTGCATGTATGTCTGAAGTGATTCACCAAACAATTTTAGCCATAACTAATAAAATAGTTATTCTCTTTTTTAAAAAGTGTGTAATTTTTAAAGAAATGATAGAATTAAATAAAGGTAATGGACATAAAGCCTGTTAAGTGTGTTAGTTGTATTTATTTTATAATATTCATTAAATATTAGGGTGTTTTAAAATAGTTAATATTTTGTTGCAAATATCTGATGCAGTGAATGGAAAATATGTACGCATTTGGCTTATAATTGGTATCCAATATATATATTACATCCAGAATAATGCAGCTTTATAGGTGATTTTAGTAGTGTTTCAAACTTAATGAAATATGTTCCTGAAGCTATTCAGTAAATATTAATTGCTATTATCAGGGGCGTAGCAAGCGACTGGTTGGTGAGGAGAGAATGATAATTTTCCAACTTGTAAATCAAATTTTACCAATTTTGAAAATAAGTACTTCTAAATAAATAAATAAATACCCCCTCAAGCTGCTGCTTGCCACAGAAGTCTGACAGGAACCTGTTAGTAGGGTTTCTGGAAACTCGGGTTTTTAGGACTTGGCGAGTACGAGTCCCAAATTTTGAAAACTCGTCGAGTCCGGATCTAAATCTGAACTTAAATCAATAAGCAAAAACGTTTAATATTTTGGAGTTCAATAACAATTCTCATAGCTGAAGTCTTTGTAACAAAATAAAATTACTAAAATTTGTTAAAATTAGAATTATTTATTATATTGCAAGATTTTCAACTGAGATTTGTGGTCGTGCCAAGAAATTATAAAGAAAATGTACTCAAATTTATTTATTAATCAATTTATTTATTTCAATTTAATTGCTTTTTTTGGTCTTCAGGTAGAAATATTTGAGAAATACTAACGAATTAAGAGACTTGTCAGCAAGTCTCGATCTGATTGTAGTACAGAAGCTGCCACTTATTGAAAATGTTCTTTCATTAGAAGTTGAAGTTGGTTTTATGGAGGAAAGTGCGTTGTACAGGTCATCAAAATTACATGTTCGTTTCCCAGTATTTCTGAAAAGCAAAAATTCTTGTTTAAGTTTGCTATAAATCTCGGATTCTTTTGGAGTTGGAGGTTCAGCTGCATTTTCCAAAATTAAATCAAGTTCTTCCTCCATTGTCAAATTTTTTTGATTTTCAACTATTATTAATTCTTGGTCTTGCGAAGCTTCCATTGATTCATTATTATCTTCTTTTCGGTAAAGTCTTTTTAATAATTGTGTGGCTAATTTCTAAAGCCTGTTTAGTAGGTACAAATTTTGGATCTTTAAGCGCTTTGAACAAATCTAGAACTAACTCAAGATTGTGGCCCAGTTTAGCTCTGATTTTTTTTTCTTGTAATATTCCATTTTTAATGGAAGACAATCTAAAAAACTTAACCACTTTTCGAACGTTGTTAATTATTTGATGGATACTAACAACTTCTTCCATACCCTCCTCTGTTGTTGTTCTTATTTCAATATCCGCTCCATCAGCAAAAACATCTTTATTCTCATCTTCGGTATCAATTAATTCCTCTTCTTTTTCGCGGTTTGATTTTTTCTTATATAAAGTATCGCACACTCCAAGATGTACTCCATGATTGAGGCACAATTGATAAAATTTTGTGAACTCGTGGACTCGTCGAGTATTAGAGTCGAGTCCCGAATCCGAGTAACTACCCAAATACTCGACGAGTCCGAGTCGAGTCGAATCGAGTACAGAAACCCTACCTGTCAGTTTATATGCCATAGTAGAAGGTCTGTGAGGATGGCAGGACCTCAGCAGAAAAACAACACACACATCCATGCCTTATCCGGGGTTTGAACCCAGGTCCCTTAGATCAGTAGCCAAGCGCGCTAACCACTCGGCCACGGAACGGCTTGGTGCCGAAACTTCTACATATATTAAAGTATGTCTATTACAACAGCATAAATTATTAAATAATAAAATATCAATGAATTTGTATCAATTTATTAATATTAATTTTAATAATTAATAATACTTTAATTCATATTAAATTTAATAATTTAACAATAATTGACAATTGCCTGTTGACTTTTTAAACATCTATAAAAACTGACAGGCTCCTGTCAGACCTCTGGCAAGCAGCTGCTTGAGGGGGTATTTATTTATTATTATAGATCAATAAATTTTGTAGAAATTTTGGCAAAAGTTTTTTCATAAAATTTATTAAGTTTAATACTTTCATATAAATTTTATTAATGTTATAACAATAACAATGTATGAGAAGTTCAATTTAAGATTTTTTACTAATGCAAAGCTTATAAATTTTACAAAATTCGTTATCAAAAGCATAAAATTTGTTATAGTGAAGTTCTTATGCAAAATTGCATAAAATTATTCTATATATGCTTGCTGAAGCAGAAAGAAGTGCTTTAACTCTCTTGTTTATTTACCATTCTTAAGGTTTATTTACCATCCGTAAGTTTATGTTTTGATGAGAAATAATCCTCTAGAATAATATATGTAGGTTTTACACAATTTTGCTGGTACGTCAATGCACAAACTGAAAATACTACTAAATGTATTATATATCTCATGATTTTAAAAATTGGTCATTGAGTTCAATAATGGATTGTTCATAAAATATCAGACTTTAATAAGTATTTTGGGGCCCGTGTAGTGGGGAGTATGCTTGAAGGAAAGAATGAAGTTTTTGCGTGTGGGATTGAAAATGGCGATAGTAAAGAACACATGTATTTCATTTGAATAGTTTGGGGGTGAATTGAATGTTTTTAGTAATTACGTGTAGTATGGTAATTATTAATGTATTACAGTATAGTGATTTATTAATTTTGTTGTATATTTAGGAGTCTTTTAAATTTAGTTATATGATTTATTGTTAATATATGGAAGCGTCTGGCGACTTTTTGATGTAGTAATTCTGGGTATTGTAGAATTGTCAGTGTGTGAAAAAACAGCAGTTTTTGATGGAGTCAGGAAAAAATGAAAAATTTAGAGGTGGGGTGAGAGTGGCGGAGTCGGTAGCGTGCCAAGCTTGTAATCTGTAGTTCCAAGGTTCGAGTCCAAGCTATGTCAGCGTTTAGATTTATCTTGGCAAATTTTCAAACTCGGCTCATAGTAGGGGACACCGATGGGCTTGGAAAGGCCGCTGTCCGTCGGTTAGGATGTTAAGACGTGACCCTGTGTGTGGAAGAGTTACTCTGTGTACGTTAAAGAACACGCTGGATCGCCTTGACAGGAAGTTACTGTCTCCCAACAGCTGTTCTAGTGGGTCCCGTACCTTCTGTGAGCCTTCGGGGTTCATGTGATCTCGCCATTTAGTCCATGGTGTGGGAAAAAAGTGGGGGCTCAGAGGTAAAATGACAATGTAATTTAGGGGAGGGTTATTTGAGCTGTAAGATGTTTTTTTTCGTCAGTTTTTTATTTAGGGGCTTTTTTTTATAATTCAGTCGGCGGTGCACTGTTTCTGATTTTCATGTTTTTTGGTTTGTGTTGTCTTGGAGGACATTATTTAGTTTTGGGGCTTTTTTATAATTCGTTTGGCGGTGCACTGTTTCCGATTTTCATGTTTTTTGGTTTGTGTTGTCTTGGAGGACATTATTTAGTTTTGGGGCTTTTTTATAATTCGGTCGGTGGTGCACTGTTTCCAATTCTCATGTTTTTTGGTTTGTGTTGTCTTGGAGGACATTATTTAGTCTTGGGGCTTTTTTATAATTTGGTCGGCGGTGTATTGTGTTTTGAAAAGAGGGGAGGGGGAATGGTGGAAGTGGTTTACTGTATGTAGGAAGGCAATCGTTTTTTTTTTTTTTTGTTGGATTTGGCACTTTTATGAGCTTTCATTTTGTAATTGACGGTTACGAGGTTTTTTTGCGGTAATTTAATTTTTTTTACGTTTGTTTGGGTTACTATGGTTATGGTGCATTGCGTTTGACGTAAACTCTGGTTTTTCGTTACTATGGTAACGAAAAAAACAATCTTTTTTCTTGAAACCCCTGTTTGGGTTAGGGTCTCGAGAGTGGCAGTAGTACAGATCATGGGCCTCAGCCGCCATTTTGTTTTTGACGCAACGTAACAAAACGGTCCTTTTAGTTGATTCCCACAACTCCCTAGACCCTAACCCAAACAGGGGTTTCTAGAAAAAAGATTGTTTTTTTCGTTACCATAGTAACGAAAAACCAGAGTTTACGTCAAACGCAATGCACCATAACCATAGTAACCCAAACAAACGTAAAAAAAATTAAATTACTGCAAAAAAAACTCGTAACTGTCAATTACAGAATGAAAGCTCATAAAAGTGCCAAATCCAACAAAAAAAAAAAAACGATTGCCTTCCTACATACAGTAAACCACTTCCACCATTCCCCCTCCCCTCTTTTCAAAACACAATACACCGCCGACCGAATTATAAAAAAGTCCCAAGACTAAATAATGTCCTCCAAGACAACACAAACCAAAAACATGAGAATCGGAAACAGTGCACCACTGACCGAATTATAAAAAAGCCCCAAAACTAAATAATGTCCTCCAAGACAACACAAACCAAAAACATGAGAATCGGAAACAGTGCACCACTGACCGAATTATAAAAAAGCCCCAAAACTAAATAATGTCCTCCAAGACAACACAAACCAAAAAACATGAAAATCGGAAACAGTGCACCGCCAAACGAATTATAAAAAAGCCCCAAAACTAAATAATGTCCTCCAAGACAACACAAACCAAAAAAACATGAAAATCAGAAACAGTGCACCGCCGACTGAATTTTAAAAAAAAGCCCCTAAACAAAAAACTGACGAAAAAAAACATCTTACAGCTCAAATAACCCTCCCCTAAATTACATTGTCATTTTACCTCTGAGCCCCCACTTTTTTCCCACACCATGGACTAAATGGCGAGATCACATGAACCCCGAAGGCTCACAGAAGGTAAGGGACCCACTAGAACAGCTGTTGGGAGACAGTAACTTCCTGTCAAGGCCATCCAGCATGTTCTTTAACGTACACAGAGTAACTCTTCCACACACAGGGCCACGTCTTAACATCCTAACCGACGGACAGCGGCCTTTCCAAGCCCATCGGTGTCCCCCTACTATGAGCCGAGTTTGAAAATTTGCCAAGATAAATCTAAACGCTGACATAGCTTGGACTCGAACCTTGGAACTACAGATTACAAGCTTGGCGCGCTACCGACTCCGCCACTCTCACCCCACCTCTAAATTTTTCATTTTTTCCCGACTCCATCAAAAACTGCCGTTTTTTCACACACTGACAATTCTACAATACCCAGAATTACTACATCAAAAAGTTGCCAGATGCTTCCACATATTAACGATAAATCATATAACTAAATTTAAAAGACTCCTAAATATACAACAAAATTACTAAATCACTATACTGTAATACATTAATAATTACCATACTACACGTAATTACTAAAAACATTCAATTCACCCCTAAACTATTCAAACGAAATACACGTGTTCTTTACTATCGCCATTTTCAATCCCACACGCAAAAACTTCATTCTTTCCCTCAAGCATACTCCCCACTACACGGGCCCCAAAATATCTTTAATAACTAATTATAAACCATATCCTAACCAATTTTCAAAAAAAAAAAAGCTAGAACATATTAATTTTTCTTATCCTACCTATCACTGAACCCCCCATATTAAATATATAATGCACAAGAACTTACCTCTAACCATATAGGTATGTTATCCAAAGAAGTCATCAAGCAAAAGTGGCGAAAAAAAATAAACTAACTTCACACTCTCGTCAAATCACATACATAACACGTGACTCTACATTACCCACCCAAAAGAAACAAATCAAAGAGCCATAGGCAACCAACAGTTATGTTTCTACGTCATACTTTACACTTCGATGTCACACGCCACTTGAGCAATGCCATCTATCTGCTGAGGACCATAAACACTACACTGGCCAATTCTCTATGACACTGTTAAATGTTTTTAAGCATTTTAACACATGGACTATGCTATCAAGTATCAAAAGTTGTTAGAGATTTACATACCATAAGCAGAGGATGGTTAGTAACAGGAACTTCCAGCATGCTTTCAGTGACAAATTTAATAATCAGTGTTCTTGCCGGCTAGTGACATCTCAGTAGAGATTAAAAGAAGGATAACGTATGTCGATGGTCTGCTTACCTTGGTGAAAGAAATAACCATTATACCTTTGATAGAATAGAGTGATTAAAAAAGTTTTAGTTCCACAACTCGCGTTTCACGCCCTTTGGACGCTTCGTCAGGTAATAAGTGAGGAGCTTAAGCTATTGCAGGAGAAGCAGTTGGTTGTTGATTATGGGGGAGGGATGGGGTGCCATAAATTGAATTGTAAGTGACTCAGCTCCGAGGATCAGAGTGATTGGTGGATGTACAGGTGGCCGTAATGTGATCTGCATGTGACGGAGGGTGTGGGATTATGGGAAATCGCCAAAATCAGCGAGTGTTGAGGGAAGCTTCACTGGAGCACCCTGGTGCAACCGAGGTTTTGGAAATTCAAGATCATTTCTAATACTCTCTCAGCAAGCAAATTCTAATTTTTCTTGGTAATCTCATGTTTTTTATGCATGGCCACCCCTATTTATAATGGTTGACTAAACAAAAACTTGTATGAATGGATACATGTATTTTGACTTGGCTATAGGACCTCTGGTATGGGCATTGGCCATTTTTGTAGATATTTGGTTTTGCAGACTGGCCATTTCATGAAAACAGAACTAATTTATAATTGTGAAACCTCTGAAACACAATAAATCATCAAATGAGTAAACATAATCAAAGACTTTAAGCATTTAGCTTCTTTCTCCTCTCTTTTTTTGCAAAATAAATATATTTTTATGCTTTAGAACCACTTATTTTTGGCCCTTAGCATTTGCCGAGTTTCCGTAAAGCAAACATGATCTGCCTGAAGCAAGAAATATGGCTTTGTGGAGACCTATTTAACTGCTCAGCTACAAGGAAGACAGATAAGAATTGGTGGTCAACCAAAGTGGCATTTTTTGTTTAAACATGATGATAATCACAGCGTTACCTGCTGCTCCTTTGGCGTTGATAAATCAATAATTTTTTTCCGCAAAATATTTATTGATTTTTTGTTTAGGTCATGAGAGAACAAAGTTTTGTGCGAACTGAGATCAAGTTGCCTCAGTTTTAATTCCCCGCCCTGTCCACGGTCAGTAGGGGACACCGATGGGCTTGGAAAGGCTGCCGTCCATCGGATGGGACATTAAGCCGTGGCCCCATGTGCGGGAGAGCCATACCCTGTGCACATTAAAGAACACGCTGGATGGCCTTGACGGGGGGCTACCATCTGTCTCCCAACAGCTGTTTCAGTGGGTTCCCTCCCCCAACCTTCTCTGAGCCTTTGGGGTCCATGTGACCTGGCCATTTAGCCCATGGTGTGCAAAAAAGTGCCGCTCAGAGGTAAAACAACCCAAAGCCTGTTTTGCCATCTCCCCTTAATTTTACAAAATCAATCAGTTTTCACAACTCACTGGAATTTTACCAAGTCATTTCAAATTTTGCCAAATTGCCTTTATTTTGCAAACTCCCCTTAATTTTATTTTTAAAAAATCTCAATTTTCAGAACTCACCTGGATTTTATGAACTTGCTTCAAATTTTGCCAAATCTGATTTCCTCTGGGAGGGAGCATCCCCTCCCCACCCCCCAAAACTATGCCCTGGCCATTACGAGTAACAGGATACTGTGTTAAAGTAGTAACATGGCAAAGGCTGCAGAAAGTTTTGATTTCATAAGAGCAATAACATTTGATTTTGATCTGTATTTGAGATGGAACTATATGCTGTTTCAGTAGCTTAACCAACCATGCCCTGAAAAACTTGCTTGTACCCTGTAGTCAGGCTGTTTTTTAATTGTGTTCAGTCAAAAAAGGAACTTTAGAACTTTTTTGACAAATAATGAAAAGAATTGTGAAATGTTATGTGCCATATTAATCAGCATTTAATTCTAGGTTTTCTGAAAATAAAGAAAACTTTACAAAACAGATGACTAGTTTTGTTTTAATAGGGCTTTTTAGAGTCATAGCAAAAAAATGCAACTGACAATGCAAGTACAAATTCATTGTGCTGCTGCAGAATCAGTCCAGGCATGATGGTAAGGAAGAGTCGTGCCACAGGATTAACAATGTCATCGATGTAACATCTTGCCATTAGCATACCAGAAACATGGAGCAGAGGTGTGCAGCCACTATATGTAATGCCACCCCATAGCATTGTACAACATTGGGGAGTCATAAGGTGGTTAATGGAATAGTCTTCCTCGTGTCATTGATGACACCCACACCATGCGTACAAACGGCTGTCCAGAATACTGAAACAGAATCGGGACTCGTCTGTGACCAACACTCTCTTCCATTCCATAGTCCAATGTTTCCTCACTCAACACCACTAGAGATGGCATAACTGGTGATGTCGCTGGAATGTCCTCATTCCTGTGTCATCCAAACATCTAATGATTTGTGTGGAGACCATGGTACCTGTAGTGGTCCACAAATCACTCTGCAGCATAGTTGCTCTGATGAAAGGATCATGAATGGCCCTCCTATGGAACAAGCAGTCTTCATGTCCTGTGGTGCGGTGTGCTAGTTCCGTACTTGTCCTTTGGGTCATTTGGTGCTCCATGATGTTACGTGAAATGCACCATTGCACTGTGCTCACATTGCGCCCCATATGTGCGGCAATAATTTGAAGGCTCAATCCTAGCTCTCATATCGATGATTCACTCTCTATGATATTAAATCTATATATATTATT
Source organism: Ryuthela nishihirai (assembly GCA_038380435.1). NCBI lineage: Eukaryota > Metazoa > Arthropoda > Arachnida > Araneae > Heptathelidae > Ryuthela > Ryuthela nishihirai. Next base: position 36,274,437 of record JAWZYU010000015.1, read on the forward strand.
TCTCTATGATACAAGCTCATGGGTGCCTAGTATTTCATCCACTGCTCGGCTGGGTGTCACATGATCATTTTCATATCTCTGATGGCCAATTGCTTCCTGCGATTAACATATCTTCCATTCCTTCTTGGTGCTGCAATTTCCACTTTGAGCAGTGTATCATTACTTAAACCTTATATTTATTAAATTTTTTTCAAAATTTTTGATCATTTATCCAAACAATGTGCAATACTGATTTTTTTTCCAATTGGCAAACTGAAACTAAGGTCGACATCCATGTAGTAGTATTACAAAAATTCATTTTGCTTTTAAAAACAAGATAATTTAAATAAAAACTGAAAAATATATAGCTAAAAGTGGATAAACAGCTGTGAAGAAATTAAAAAATATGTCAAAGCGAATAGTTTATTTTATCCACTGAAATTGAAATCGAACCCTTTCAGATCAGTTTGCAGTAGATATTGACTACAACAGAAAAGTTGAACTTTATGATAATGGAAAAAAACTGCACTTAAACATTAAAAATCTGAATGCTAGTTATCAAATTAACTTCAGTTTAATTAAAAACAGTGCTAAATTAAGTCCTATCATTTAAAAATTAATTTTTTCATCATCATAATCATCTAAAGTAGCTACCATTTTAAGTAACATATGTAATTTAATTTTTGGTCAAGTTACAAATAATAATTATTTCTAATTGCAGTACATACTTAAGAAGTAATGTAAATAATTCTAGAAATAGTGGAATCATAGTTTAGAAAACCTCATGATTTTCCAGCTCAATGTTAGCTAAAATATCCATTGCAATATTTGGGAAATACTTATTTATCTTTTGAAAACTATACTTCATCATCAAAACAAAACACAAAAAATACTTTGGTACTTTCTGAACATAGTATATTTATTTGTATAGCCTAACATTCATGCTCTAAAAGTTTCAAAACAAAACCAGATGTTTGTTGATCAATATCATATTACTGATCACATGATCAAAGAAATGTTGATTTTTCTCTTTGTGTTTCTGTCGTAAAATATATTCGATAATAGATAAAAATAATTAAATATAAGTAATAAATATCCCCCTCCCCACAATCGGGCGGGGGTGGCTCAGTCGGTAGCGCGCCAGGCTCGTAATCTGTAGTTCCCAGGTTCGAGTCCCAGCTGGGTCAGCTTCGAGATTTATCTCCGCAAAATTCCCCGCCCTGCCCACGGTCAGTAGGAGACACCAATGGGCTTGGAAAGGCCGCCGTCCGTCAGATGAGACGTTAAGCTGTGGCCCCGTGTGCGGGAGAGCCATACCCTGTGCACATTAAAGAACACGCTGGATGTCCTTGACGGGAGGCTACCATCTGTCTCCCAACAGCTGTTCCAGTGGGTCCCCTCCCTCAACCTTCTCTGAGCCTTCGGGGTCCTCGTGGCCTGGCAAATTAGGCCATGGTGTGCAAAAATGTGCCGCTCAGAGGTAAAACAACTCAACCCAACAAGCAGCTGCTTGCCACAGTGGTTTGACAGGAACCTGCCAGTTTAATAAACCACAGTAGATCTCTGAGGATGGCAGGATTTCAGCAGAAAGACAACAAAGACATCCATACCATACCTGTGGCTCGAACTGATCAGTAGCCAAGCATGCTAACCACTCAGCTTCTAAATTATTCTATTGGTATATAAGATAACAAACAAAATTCCTATTGATATGATGTTGAAATTCCCAATCAATTGATAGGATTCTCTACTATGCAATGACCAGTGCTGTGCAGATAGCAGGTAAAGGGCAGGGGCTTAGAGTCAAAAAAGGCTACTTCTGTTTTGGGGGTATGTTTTTGTTTACTGTAAAAAGGGTTCTCAGTGGTGGAGGGAAAAGGTAGAAACACTAAAAAAGTTTTTATCCACAAAATGTATATTTAAATGAAGCAAAAATGTTTATGGCTGTATTTTCATGCAAATCATTGAAATCCTCCAATATAAAAAGTTCCCTTGGCATCTGACTTTGTTTTATTGAGAACACAGATGGTTGGATGTTTAGTAAACAATTCAACCTCCTGGAGTTCTCTGTCAGCTAGTGGGGGAGTAGTAGTAGAGTAAACTTAGCCTGCAGCAATCCTGTCACCTGTGCTAATGGCAGTTTGAGCAAAAGAAAAGGCTTTTTATTTTCTGATACATCAAGTTTGGGAATAGATTGAAAAAAATGCCATTATTTAGGTGCTCCAAAATGTCTATTTTTAGATATATAAATAAAAAAATTAAGTCTGATTTTTTTTTATGTTACAAACAATGGAGTTTGCCATTTCATGGCCATATAGGCAGGCTTTGTTAACCGGATTTTCACCATTGTGACACCATAACGTTTAAAGTTACTATACAATGAGTAGAAAAATAATTCATATCATGTATAGACCAACCATTGGAAAACACATTACACTGTGGTGATGTAGGAAATAAAAATAAATACCCCCCTCAAGCAGCTGCTTGCCACAGAGGTCTGACAGGAGCCTGTCAGTTTATATGCCAAAGTAGAAGGTCTGAGAGGATGGCAGGACCTCAGCAGAATAACGACACAAACATCCATGCCTTACCCGGGGCTCGAACCCAAGTCCCTTAGTTCAGTAGCCAAGCGTGCTAACCACTCAGAGTGTTTCTCAAATTGTGGCTTGTAAAAGACAATTGGTGGCCAACAATTGTTAAATGTAAAAAATAAACTAAAATTTTGAAGTCAACTATTCAAGTTTAAATATTTCCTTTTAAATACCTTCATGTGATATTTAGCTTTAAAGTCTTGGGGCTAAGTAAAAATAAGTGATATATATTAAATATTAATTTGGTGATGGTAACAGACAAGGCAGGGAAAATCCATTTGTCCTATTACCAATGTTGTGAATGTTTTGATGTGATCGGTTACTTTCAAAGCTAGAAAATTTTTCAAAAGTGAAATATTTAGGGGGAAGGAAAATCAGCTTTTGAATGCAATATTATTAATTGCATGCTTTTATCAATTTGATAATATACTAATGCACCCCTTTTAAATTTATTGATATAATTTTTTTAATGTCTGTAAATGGTAGCTTGGCATAAACTGGAAGGAGAGCTGTGTACCAATCCCTAGTGATGATGCACACAACCGGCCAGGTCTAGCACCTAATGTCCGACCCCGCCTTCTCATGGTGCAGGCCGTTAGTACCATTCAAAAGAGATATTCTCTTTTGGAAGGGAACGGAAGGGGAGGGCTGCCAGTTCAGTATGACCTACTGATCTGGTCATCTATGGCCACTTTTTTTTATTCAACCCTGCTGAGGAGTGGTCAACTTCACAAGGTCCTGGTGCTGACCATTTATACCTACTAGACTGGATTTGTTTATGGATTTCAGCTTGATTATGGATCCTGGACTTGCTGCACTGGTGGGCCTCTGTTGAAGGAGAATCTGCCGCTGTGTTTTCTGTTTGCTTTCTGGGTTGCCAGCCGTAAGTGAACAGAGGCATGGAATACCTTATATCAGCTGGTGGATAATACTAATCAGAGGCCATCGCAGGTACCTGAACCTCACTTATCTAGTTGGGCATCGTCAAGCCTGAACTGGAGTAATGTGTCTCAGGCAGACCATATGGCTCTTGAACAAGTCCACTTGAAAAGGTGGTGCCTGAAGTTCCTACCATCATCGGTGACTTCAGTCTTTAGTGGAGGGGGAACAGGTGTTTGCCCCATGCCTGCGATCAGGGGGCTGTTTGACATTGTTGTTGGCCCTACCAATCTCAATAAACCTAATTTCTTTAAAAATGCTACTAATCATTTTCTCTCTGCAGGAACATGGAACGTGAGGACATTATATAGCAATTTTTCTCTTGATGTCCTCACGAAGGAATTCCAGCACTATAACCTAGATATTCTAGGCTTGCAGAGACCAGATGAACAGGTAAAGGTGAGATACTTAAAAATAACTTTAAATTTCTCTTTACAGGAAGGGAGGATGGAAAGCATCACCAAGGCGTAGGTCTGCTTCTCAGCAGACATGCTAGTGATGCTATTCTAGGATATGAGTGCATTAATGAAAGGTTTCTTACAGCAAAATTTCAGACAAGCATTAAAGACTAATGTTATGACTGTTATGGCCCCACTGAGGATGAGGAGGATAGGTTTTACGGAAAACTTCAGGATATTTTGAATTCTGTCAAGAAAGGAGATATTTCCCTTGTTCTCGATGACTTCAATGCCAAAGTTGGTACTGACTGACCTTTCGGGAGGGGTGATAGGCCCTTTTGGTATTTGTAGCTGCAATGGGCAACGTCTCCTACAGGTAAGTAAACTCAATGGTTTCAGAATAACTAACACATATTACAAACACCGCGACATACATAAATACACATGGGCTGCACAAGAATATGATTGATTATATATTAATTAACAGCAAATGGGCTAGTTCTGTTAGAAATACCAGGGCATATAGGGGAGCTGAAATTGGATCTGACCATTACCTTGTTAAAAGTGTCTTGCAACTTAAACTTAAAAAGTGTTGTGGTAAATTTAAAAAATTTATCTTTAATACTGAAGCTTTGAAAAACCCAATTATAGCTAAAGCTTACCATGAGAGGTTACTTAGTCATATGACGGTCATGGTTTGTTTACTGAAGTTGAGGAAAAATGGAGCCATTTCAAACATGCTTTTTTGGAAACTAACTACTCTTTTAGGAAAAAAGGAGCAGAGGAGACAATTACTTAAGTGATAAGGCATTTAAGCTTATTTCAGAAAGAAGGAACTGCAGAAATGTCCTTAATCAGTACCCTACTAGTCCTAATAGAAAGGATTACAGAGAGCTTAAACGTGTAAAGGATCAGTTAGCTACTGATAAGAATCTTTGGCTTGATGGCTTGGCTGACAAAGCCGAGGAAGCAGTTAGGCAGCACAACAGCAGAGAGCTGTACCAGATAGTTAATGTTTTATGTGGTAGAAAACGGACAGGCATACAGAGATTGAAGGATAAGCAAGGCAAGGTTATACAAAGTGAGGATTCTGTCATTGCTAGGTGGGCTGAGCATTTCAGTGATGTTCTAAACAATGTGGTTAGTTCTACTTCCATTGTTTGCAATGATGATAGATGCATTACTGGCTTTAATGTTGGCCCTATAACAATCTGAAGTTATGTTGGCTATTTCTAAACTTCATAAATCCCCAGGGGTTGATGAAATTACTACGGAAATGCTTAAAGCTGGGAATGTTTCGGTTACCACTTGGATGACTGAAATTTTGAATATATTTTATGATAAAGGAATTGTTTCTAAGGATTTTACCAGAGCCATTATTATCCTTATTTTTAAAAAAGGTGATCACAATTCTTGTGTTAACTATAGGGGTATCAGCCTACTCTCTGTTCCAGGCAAAGTTCTTCCCATGATTGTGCTTAATAGAATTAAGAATCTGGTTGACAGTCAATTGCGTGATGAGCAATGTGGATTCAGAAGTGGTAGCGGATGTGTGGATCAGATATTTTCACTCAGGCAGATTTTTGAGAAATGTTTAGAGTTTCAGAAACCTTTGTTTGCTAGTTTTGTTGATTTCAAAAAGGCTTTTGACTCTAGTGATCGTCATAATTTGTGGTTGATTGTGAGATCGTATGGCATACCAGAGAAGTTAGCTAACATGATGAAAGTTCTCTATAATAACACTGAGTCGTATGTGAGAGTTGGTAAGGCTTGTAGCAATTGGTTTAGCATTGTTTCTGGTGTTCTACAAGGGTGCATTTTGTTTCCTTTTTTCTTTAGTTTGATTATTGATTATGTAATGCGAAATTTTTTGCAAGGAAAAGATTCTGGTCTTAAATGGGCTGGAGATACGAAAATTTCTGATTTAGATTATGCTGATGATTTAGCCCTTTTGGCAAATGATGTTAATGAGATGAACTCTTTCATTCGAGCTGTTGATGAGACTGGTAGCAGAGTAGGTTTGGTTATTAACAGAGAGAAAACTAAAGTGATGAAAATTGGTCAGACAGGTTGTGATTCAGTTAATCTGAATGGTTGCAGTCTTGAGCAGGTGTCACAGTTTAATTTCCTTGGGAGCTATGTAACTGATACTGGTGATATGCGGCATGAGATTAACAGACGAATAGGGATTGCTGCCGGGACTTTTAAGAATTATGGAGATTGTAGAGAAATAGGCGTATACACCTAAAGACTAAAATTAGACTGTATAATAGTTTGGTTCTTTCTAGGGTTAGTTATGGTAGTAAAACTTGGACACTTTATAAACAAGATAACAGGAAACTAGATGCTTATGCAGCATCTTGGGCATTAGGTGGTTCAACTTTGTAACTAATGATGAGGTTAGGCAAAGGAGTTTGCAACCTCCTTTAAGCAGCATATTGTGCAGAGAGAGACTCCGTTGGTTTGGCCATGTTGCACGTATGGATAATTATAGATTGGCGAATAGGGTTATGAACAGTGTGCCTAAAGGTTTCAGAAGGAGGGGGAGACTTAGGATGCAGTGGGCAGACAGTGTCAAACAGGACCTTGTTAGAATTGGTGTGCAGTGACCGGATGCAGCAGGTGTAGCTCAGGACAGATATGCTTGGAGAATTAAACTGCACGGTCTGGTTGGACCTCCGTAACTCATGGCTGCTTGAGGATGATGATATTAAAATGGGAACATTTTATGTGCATTGCATATATGAAAATGCATGAACTGGAATATGCATAAATCGAAATGCATGATAACTATGCCTTTACTCTGGCTTATGGTTAAAACTACTGGCTTGTCAGATTTTTATGAAATTCCACACACCTCATAATAGAACAAGTGTCTACTACAGCAGGGTATTCCCTGCTTGTCATTGGTTAGTAGTTTTGACATCACAAATGGGAGACTACTATAAACAAAATGTGTAAGAAGTATTTGTATTTTTTTTTTTGGCAAAAATAATACTCTTTGTGTAAATCAAATTCTTTTGCTAACTCGTACATATTTGATGGTACACAAACTTCTCAGCGAAACTTCATTGATTACAGTTTGCCATTTATGGGTCAACATTCCCATTAATGGTACAGGCTAACCTTAAAGAGAAATTGGCTTATTCAGACATCTTTATTGGTACAAAATTTGTATAGAATAATTTCATCACTAAGATGGGAAATTCACTTGTCTATGTGTCAAGTAGTTGGTGAATTTTCTGTGTGGTCTGATAATTTCAAAGCTAGAAAAATTTTCAAAAGTAAAATATTTACAGGGGAAAGATTTGAATACAGTATCATTAATTTTGGTACATGCTCTATTCTCTCATAAAAGTGAAAATGTACTCCATACTTCCCACATTGGTATGTGGTTTTGCTGTGGTGTGAAGGAATTTTCCAGATTTCTCACTTGTCATATTCATAAATTATTTAGCATGATGTATGAGTTGTGATTAATTATTAATTGATTAATATGACAGCCATGCATCCTCATTAAAATTAAGAATCTAAATTTTCTAATGCACATAATAGGAATTTTTAACTCCCACCACCATGCTTTTATATGCCTTTGCTCTGACTTGTGATAAAAACTGCCGAGTTTTCATATTTTTCCGAGTTTCTACATCCGTGTTGATTGCAAATGAAAATATATCAGATCTCAAGTGAATAAAAAATTTGCAACATGGTGCGTTCGGGCATAACCTGCACACCATTGTTTAATTCTGCTGTGATTTGCCTAGGTGTACCCTGTCTGTTCACTTGCACAATTCTCGCTCATCTCCTTTGACTCTTATCATCCACAAGCTGTTTTTGTCCACAGGATCACCAATCACTGGTAGTTTTTTTACTTTTCATACCATTCTTGGTAAACCCTTGAAGCAGTTATGTGTGAAAAGCCCAGGAAGAGGCTGGAAGATGCTAGAACCCTCACTCCTAGCACCAACTATCATACCAAATACAAAGTTGCTCAGGTTGCTTGTTTTGCTCATTCTGATGCTCAATTCAACTCTAACTGATGCTCAAAGAGCTGGTCTGCCTGATTTATACAGCACACCATGATCACGTGTTAGAATGAACCACTTATGTGACAAGGGGTGGTTTACATAATAAACTGGCATCTCAGTGTATGTATGGATTTAATCACATAGCTATATACACTACTAACTAGAGTGGACATCACAATCCAAGACTAGTTTAACATTATAACTACCGTACTGACAAATATTGATGTCAAGTAGGTAAACTGTGCTGCTGTTGTGTATAAATCTATGGAAAAAACATTCTATAACTAACTGTACAGTTAACAGTTCTGTTGAAAATCATTGCAATCAAATTTCTCCTCATATTTAACTCATTTTAAACCAAAATATGCCACAAAAGCATGAGTAATTAGGATTTTGTAGATTCAAATAAAAAATATAGTGTGCAAGTAGCTAATTTCCACAGTTATCGGTTTAATAGGTTTCAGTGAAGATCTATGAGGAAGGTGAGAGAGCAGAAAGGCAACACATGAAAACATCCATGCCATATCTAGGTGCCAAACCCACATCCCTTTGATTTGCAGCCAAGACTAACTGCTTGACCACCATGATGGCAGATACAAAGTGCATGATCAAATAAGGGTTGGGTTGGGTTACCTCTGAGCGGCACTTTTTTGCACACCATGGGCTAAATGGCCAAGTCACATGGACCCCGAAGGCTCAGAGAAGGTTGGGGGAGGGGACCCACTGGAACAGCTGTTGGGAGACAGATGGTAGCCTCCCGTCAAGGCCATCCAGCGTGTTCTTTAACGTGCACAGGGTATGTCTCCCGCACACGGGGCCGCGGCTTAACGTCCCATCCGACGGACGGCGGCCTTTCCAAGCCCATCGGTGTCCCCTACTGACGTGGGCAGGACGGAGAATTTTGCGGAGATAAATCTCAACGCTGACCCAGCTGGGACTCGAACCTGGGAACTACAGATTACGAGCCTGGCGCGCTACCGACTGAGCCACCCCCGCCATAAATGATCAAATAAGGTACTTTATTATGATTTCGTGGAGGCTTCTAAAATAATATTCTTATATTAATAAATTATTAATAAATATTAAAAAATTATAATTTTCCAGTATTTGAAGTGACGGCATATTCCAACTACTAAATAGATAAATTTTTCATAATTGACTTCTTTACTGGAAAAGAAATTTTAATATTAACATAAATGCTAACGAAAATCAGAAAATTATTGACTAGTGTATACATTAAGGAGTGGATTAAGTTAAATTTTTAGAATCTCTCGAAGAATGTGTAATGTACTTTAATTATAACTTTTCAACGCTTTGCATTTAACCTTGCATATTCTGGAATTTTTATATTTTTGATAGTCATTTGAAGATCTGCAGATATATTTAAAGGAAAGAGGAGAGATAATTCAGCATCTACTTGTTTTTAAACTGTATTCAGTACATAATTCCATGGCGGGCTTATTTTTTTAATTGTGGGCAGGGCTGAAAGGGTTGGAGTGGCATGCTTCCACCTCCTGAGAATGTCAATAATAACAGTCAAAATAGAGGCAAAAAAACATCAAATTTCATCAATTATTATCTGCATGATCTAAATCAAAAATTTTGTAATCTTTAGACTATTTAAGGCCAAAATCTTTCCCTTGCAGTGAATTTCGCATAGCATAATCAATAGCCAAACAGAAAAGGAGACAAAATACAACCTTGTTTAACTCCACTAGCAATGCTATACAAATCGCTGAAAGACGTACTAACTCTCACACACGACTCAGTGTTATTAAAGAGAGCTTTCATTACACTAACTAACTTATCAGGTATTCCATATGATCTAACAATCAACCACAAATTATGACGATCAACAGAGACAAAAGCCTTTTTGAAATCTATAAATCTAGCAACCACAGTTTTCTGAAACTAAACATTTCTCAAGAATGTGCCTAAATGAAAATATTTGATCAATACATCCCCTACCACTTCTGAATCCCACACTGCTCATCATGCAGTTGTCCATCAACCAAATTCTTAATTCTATTAAGTATCATGCAAAGAACTTTACCTGGACCTGGAACAGAAAGTAAACTAATTCCCCTATAATTATCACAAGAACTGCGATCACCTTTTTTTACAAATTGGGACAATGATAGCTCTAGTAAAATTCTTATGAACAACACCTTTATGATAAGAAATATTCAAAATTTCAGTCAACCATGTGACAACACAAATGTTCCCAGCTTTAAGCATTCAGTAATGATTTCATCCAACCCTGGAGATTTATGCAGTTTTAATTTAGAGATAGCCAAAGTGACTTCGTAATGTGATATAGGGCCATTATTAAAGCCAGTAATGCATCTATCCTTATTACAAACAATGGGAGTAGTAATAATCACATTATTTAGAACTTCTAGCAAATGCTCAGCCCACCTTACCATGTTTATCCCTTAATCCATGTGTACCTGATGTTTCTTCCCACATAATAATATTAAAATAATAATAAAACATTAACAATCTGGTACAACCCCTTGCTGTTGTGCTGCCTAACTGCTTTGTCAGCCAAGCTATCAATCCAAAGTTTCTTATCAGCTGTTAACTGATCCTTTACATGTTTAATAAGCTCGTTGTAATGCCTTCTGTTAGGACTAGTAGGGTGTTGATTCATATTAATCCTGCACTTTCTTCTTTCAGAAATAAGTTTCATAACCTTATCGGTCAAATAATTTTGTTTCCTCTGTTCTCTTTTACCCAAAAGAGTACTGTTGGTTTCAGGAACAGCCTCTTTAAATATACCCCATTCTTTCTCAACTTCAGAAGTAACTAAACCACGATTGTCATAATGATTAAGTTGCCTATCATGGTATGTTTTGCCTATATCTGGATCTTTCTGGATTCCGTGTTATAGCTAATTTTTTTAACCTTAGCACATTTCTTAAGCTTCAGCTGCAAAACACTTTTGACCAAGTAATGGTCAGACCCAATTTCAGCTCCGCTGTATGACCTGGTATTCCTAACAGAACTCGCCCATTTGCTGTTATTTAAAATATAATCTATCATATTGCTGTGCAATCCATGCATATTTATAAATGTTTCGGTGTTTGTAGTATGTGTTAGTTATTCACAAACCATTAAGTTTACTTACCTGTAGAAGACGTTCCCCATTGTCATTGAAACAACCAATGCCAAAAGGCCTAAAATTCCTGCCCAATGATTAGAGTCAGTACGAACTTTAGCATTGAAGTCACCCAGCACAAGAGAAATATTCTCCTTCACAGAATTCAAAGTATCCTCAATCTGGCTGTAAAACGTATTCTTTTCGTTGCTGGCTGTAAGACGTATCCTCATTGCTGGCTGTAAAACGTATCCTTATTGCTGGTTTTAAAACGTATCCTTCTTGTTCACATCAGAGTCCTCTTTTTGGGGCATAACAACAGATGACATTCAAGTCTTTTACTTTTTGTTTTAAATTTAACTTGCCAAAACAGCCCTTGCTAAAAACTCCAAGATCTCGCCAGTATCTTCATCAGCTTGCAAGTTCTGTAAGATATCAATGGCATGCCTGATGATGCCTCCATCAACTGGGATATGTATCTGATTGTTCAATCCATGTCAATAACATCAATTCCGTGAGCCTCGGCAACGGATTCCGCATATATTTCATAGGTTTGCAGGAAGAGGCCTAGACTGCTGCACAGATGCCTATATGGCCTCCTTTGCTTGAATGGTGCACACACTGAATTCATTAATTCAAAATGCATATGTCCTATGGCTAAATGGCCAGGTCACAAGGACCCTGAAGGCTCAGAGAAGGTTGGGGGAGGGGACCCACTGGAACAGCTGTTGGGAGACAGATGGTAGCCTCCCGTCAAGGCCATCCAGCGTGTTCTTTAACGTGCACAGGGTATGGCTCTCCCGCACACGGGGCCACGGCTTAACGTCCCATCCGACGGACGGCGGCCTTTCCAAGCCCATCGGTGTCCCCTACTGACCGTGGGCAGGGCGGGGAATTTTTGCGGAGATAAATCTCAACGCTGACCCAGCTGGGACTCGAACCTGGGAACTACAGATTACGAGCCTGGCGCGCTACCGACTGAGCCACCCCCGCCCCAGCAGAGATGCAGAAACTAAAGTTAAAGCAAGAGGGTTAGCAAAAAATATTAAAAATTACAAGTTTATATGTGGTGTAATTCTTTGGTATATTTTATTTGAAATAAATTCAGTCTCGAAGCTATTGCAATCTGTAACTATAAATTTGCTAGATTGTGTAAGGATGTTATCAGAAACCATACAAAAAGTGGAAAGTTATAGACAATCTGGATATGATCAGATGTAAATTGCTGCTAATGAGATTGCAGAGAATCTTCCTGCAGTGCAGAATTTCCTGCCGAGACTGAAGTTAGAGCCAGAAGGAAAAAGCGTTAATTTGACTATGAAGAAGCTGTCGATCAACCCTTAACAGAGGAGAATTTAAAATAAACTTTTTCAATTATATTTTGGACATTACCCTTAATTCTCTGAATGAACGATACACACTTCTGGAAACCCATAGCAAAAATTTTCAGTTTTTATATGACATTTTAAAACTCAAGGATATAGATGACAAAACGTTAGAAAATTATTGTACCAGTCTCCAGTCAATACTTTCGGTCGAAAATGAATCAGATATAAATGCAAATAATCTTCAAGAAGAATTACGTGATGTATCCCGAATGCTACCATATTCTATGAAACCTTTGGATGTTTTAAATTATTTGACAAAATAACTTAATTACTTTGTATCCGAATACTGTTGTAGCTCTGAGAATTTTATTAACACTCCGTCTCTGTAGCTAGTGGGGAAAGAAGTTTTTCCAAATTAAAATTAATAAAACACTACTTAAGAAGTTCAATAAAGCCAAACAAAACTTAGTAATCTGTCATTAATTTCTATTGAATCTACATTGGCTGCCACTCTAGACTAGCAAATTCGTTAATTAGGGATGTGTAAAGTTAAAGTTAGAAGGGTAAAACTGTAGTAAATTATTGTAGTTGATATTATTTTAAAGTAGTTTATATTTTCAAATTAAAAATAGTATTCGTACATTTTGTGCCGTTTTTTTTTTTTAAATCACAATCGAAGGTTATTTTAAAGAAAAAACATTTAAGGGGCGGCATTTCGAAGACTTGCATCATAATGAGAAAATCTACCGCACGGCCCTGGCAACAGGCTATATGGTCAGGTCACAATAGCTCAGAGAATGTTGGGGAATCAATACCCACTGCTGCTAAGAGACAGATAGTAGTCAAGGAATGTAGAGGGTGAAGTTAAGCTTTCATAGAGATTAATGTAAAATCGAGTATCGTGCATTTGGCGTAGAGGTGAAACGAACATTACAGGGGACGAACGCTTTTGTAATTACATGTTACTGTCAACTTCCATTCTCTTCGCTTTTCCTATGTAACAATTTCCCATTGATATCCTTGCAGAGTATATTAATATCAGTTCTGTTCCCTGTTTCTATGCAACCAACAAAGCTTCTAATTGTAATAATTTATTCTATATATTAACTTCAGGCTAATTTGAAATTTTCTCCATCCGTTCGATTTATAATTGTTGATTAAACGAAAAATAATTTCAATGCAGAAAATAAGCCTTTAAAATCATATTTTTTTCAAATACAAAGTGCAATTACTTTTTTTCCTTTTTTAAAATATAAATTTTTTGATGCATAATTCCTTTGCCCCTTATTGTTTGCTTCCCAGCTTAAAATGCACGATACGAATCGAACCACCACTTGAGGTCGCCACTTACGCTTTGTCAAACCTGAACTTCTTTTCCTTATACGTTCTTTTAGTAGTCACCCATGAACACAGACCATGGCTTAAGGTTCCATCTGAAGGATGGCAGTCCCTCCAAGGGGAGGGTGGGTGTTAGCAGAGGTAAATGCCAACAGTGCCACAGTTTGAACTCGAACCTGCAGAATACGAATCTGAAGCGCGGCACCGACTGGGATACCTCGCCCATAATATACGTAAACCAAGCATCCAAAGTAGGTTTCTTAAATGGCGAATACAATATAAACGATCATAGAAATGTTGTGAATATATCGTGTTAAATTGGTTAATGGAAAATAAGCCATACTTTATAAATCGTATCACGGTGTATGGGTGTAAAAACGTTTTTGATACTTAAAATAAAGCAAACAAAGGAGCCATGTTAAGTAACTTAAAACTTTATTTTCAGCGTAGCTTTGCATGTTATTTTGAGCACTTGTTGAGAATTATGCAGAATAAAGTGGTTTAAATTACACAATTGATATTGCAATAATAGCGAGGAAACAAACCTTTATAGATATGATACCCTACATATTATACGGAAGTAGTCACTACATCTTACATTTGTTTTAGGTAAATAAAGTAAGCGTAGAACACATCGGAAGAGAAGCAAAATACATTTCAAAAGCACTTTAAATTACGAACCAGAGGATTTATAATTCGTAAGTTTAACAGTATTGCAATTTCTTTGTGATACCTAGATCATTGAAACGTTTTACATTTAGGCAATTGTGATTAAAAGCTTGTAGTTTTTTTTTACCATCGGCGATTTCCTCTCTGTAGTGAGGAAACAACTGCCTTGTTACAGTCTCTATAAGCTCAACTTGAGATTTCGTTACTTCTCTTGTCCGAATATAGTTAATCTCTTGAAGGATGAAAAATTAATGTTATACATTTTTTGTTTCTTTAAAGTGATAATAGTTAATACATATAAGCTACCTGTGATATAAATGCAAAGCAGTGGTGAACTTTAGGTTTTCTTTGCTTCCCGTAAGTAGGATAGCCCAACTATCTACGTATCGTTACCATCTCAGGTTCCCAGCATCAGGCTTTTGCCAGAGACGCTAATCACTGTCTGTATTTTTAAACACATATAATTCTCATTACACTATATACCACTGAATCAAACGTTGAATCTGTATTTATGGTAGGGCAGATGGGATTTTTACTTATCCCTAAAAGTACGTTTTTTCCTTATGAAACCCCTGAATCCGAAACAGGCGTTTGTTGCGTTCCTTCACACTTATAACGGAATGTTTCACGGATTGTATATCGACTGTAGACTATCGGTTTCAGCAGTATTTATTTCTCAAAATTTAAAAATCATTTGCGATCACTGATGTATTAAGGGAGAGCTGTTGGGATATATTAAGGTAAAAACTGAAAAAGAAATTGTCGTGGGGTAGAAGTAGGGAATTTTCTTCACATTTAAAAAATCTTTTGATGACATATGCTATTTAAGAATTTGAAAATTCATTATTTTATTTACCAAGCAATATTTCTTCTCATCTCGAAGCAACACCACAGTCTGGCTTCAAAATACATTAACATTACCATAGGTTTTGAGACACTTATATGAATGGATGGCCAAATGTAAACTTGAAAATATAAAATAAAAATTAGATTTGTAAGGAAAAAACGACACTGGAGATCAACTAAAATCTCAACTTTTAACAACCTTCGCTGAATTTTTCAAATGGTTATTGAAACTATATGCCGTCTCATGGCTGATTCCAATCGTAAGCGCGCTTGGCTACTAATCAAAGGGACTTGGATGTTAGTGTTGTCTTTCCACTGAAGTCCCGCATTCTTCACAGATCTCTATGACGTATTAAACCGAGTCTCCCGTCAGATCTCTATGGGAAGTAGCTGCTTGAATCAATCCATAAATACACAGATTATCTGTAGAAATAGACTTACTCTGAAAACTTCTAAAATTACAATAATTAATTTTCAGGTAAATTCTTAAACTAGCAAATGCTGCTTTAAATATTTCAATTTCTATAACTTTCATTATCTGAAATGTCACTCCAGATAAATTGTCAATTACATTTATACAAATCTCATTTTTCAACATTTGTTTAACATTTAAAGAATTATGGAAACCTATATAGTCAACTAATTTGCTAATAATAAGGATTTACTTCAAAATTTAAAATCGAAACACAAGTAATAACTTGAAATAATTTGCCGAAAAAATTCGGTTTCGTCCCTAGTGGGATTCGAACCTACGTCTCCCAGAAGCGTACCAGGATCATATATTATCATCAGAGACTACCTTTTCTCAACAGTGTGACATATAAGCATTCCTTCACGCAAGATATAACACACAATTTATAACAAATCGTTTACTAAAATTAATTTCATTTTAAATTTGTGTAGCATTCTTTGATTTCTTCAAGCTTTGAGGAAAAGTTTCCAGGACGAGCATAGCAGAATAGTTTCCTGTTAAATATTCCTTCTTTAATAATACTTTAAAATACTAAATTAATGTTTTTCAAAATTAAGAAATGGAGAAAAGTGAGATCTTCATTGTGTCTCCAGATACATTTTTCGGCAATATGAATGCGCTGTGGGTTGGGTTGTTTTACCTCTGAGCGGCAATTTTTTGCACACAATGGGCTAAATGGCCAGGTCACATGGACCCCGAAGGCCCAGAGAAGGTTGGGGGAGGGGACCCACTGGAACAGCTGTTGGGAGACAGATGGTAGCCTCCCGTCAAGGCCATCCAGCGTGTTCTTTAACGTGCACAGGGGATGGCTCTCCCACACACGGGGCCACGGCTTAACGTCCCATCCGACGGACGGCGGCCTTTCCAAGCCCATCGGTGTCCCCTACTGACCGTGGGCAGGGCGGGGAATTTTGCGGAGATAAATCTCAACGCTGACCCAGCTGGGACTCGAACCTGGGAATTACAGATTACGAGCCTGACGCGCTACCGACTGAGCCACCCCCGCCCCAATATGAATGCGGCTTTCAACTCAAACAACACAGAAAGTGTCCCAATATTTTGGTTACAGTTGTGGTAAGCAGCTGCTTGAGGGGGTATTTATTTATTTTTTTATTATAGCTTGCATATTTATGTTGTTCAAGATATCAGAGCGTCAGTCAGTTTCTTGTTATAGCAACTTCGGATTTTAGTAGGGCTACGAACAAAATCATTTTGAAAACTGGTTAATATCATTGACGGAATGCAGTAAGTTTTTGGAATAATTTATTGGAAACACGTTTAATATTTGGTACAATACAATTAGGAACTTCAACCTTCACTGCATTCATCTTTAATTAGATATATTACATAGAAGCAATAACTAAAAATGTAGCCTAAAGAAGACTCAGATTTATTTCGTATTTCATTAAGCAGATTTTTTTAACCTAAATTGCAAAAAAAAAACAACTACACCTACAATTGTTTCTGGAATCGAGCTATACAGAGAAATATATTTGCTGTGGCCCAATAGTTGGGAAGGCAATGAAAAAATAGTTTAACTTTGTTTATTACATTTTCCTGTCATGTGAAACAGGGGGAAATTTAAATATTACTATAAAGTTTATTTTTAACTTCAAAACCGAAGTTGGCTTGTCTAAGTAGTATGTGAAGGATGAGACTGAATCCCAGAAATGAGCAGCTGAAAATTTACCTTCAGTGACGCTGTAGCTAGTTGTATGACGTTATTCAAAATTTTGTCTTAAGCACCATTAATTTTAGTAAAACTAGATCAAACAAATTGTTTTATATTGTCTAATTTTCACGTGGGCCAGATAAAATTGTTAAATGGGATTGAGTTTGTGCACGCCTGATCTATAGGAACTGCAAATTGTGGTTAGGTCTTAAGGCAATTTTTTAATAATATCGACAGCCATTTTAACTTAGATTTTTGCGGCTACTGCCCAGCTGTAAAATGACCATTTTAAAAATTATTTTGCAGCTGGTAGTTGCCGCAAATTATAATGAGTTCCCCCTTTACAATTCGACACAAATTATACAGTGGATTTAACAAGATTTTACCAGCAAGTAGGATCATCTCTATTGGGATTAGAACAAAGGATTTTTTAAAAAAAAATCAGATCGAAGTAAAAGCCATTACAGCTTTAATCAATAGAGTGCATCTGTGAACACTATTTTTTGGGGGCAATGGTGAAGGGGAGCTACTTTACTTTTTTCTGTAGTTCATTCGAAATATTTCCAATTTCTAAATTATTTCCATTGATTATTTAGGGGTGAAATGCATTTTTTTAAAAGGAAAACTGTTTAACCAATAAGAAACAGGACTCTAGTCAAAGCACAGCAATTTTTCTACATTTGAGGCAACAGGGCAAAAATACAATGTAGTTTTCACAGAGTACTTTGGGTTGTGCTTCGATATTATAAGCTTCACTGTAATGATAAAGAGCGAAACTGAATACATATATCATAAAGCATGATATTAAAAGAACATCCAAAACGTTCCAGTAACATAAAGGATGAAATATATCTAGTTGTGAAAGATATTAAAAAAAATTCCAAACTCTATCAGCAAGCCAATCTAATATGTCAAATATTGCTTATTGTTGTCGCCAAAGTATTTGGGGGAATTTTACTGTCAAAATCCGATCAAGCAGTCTACTCTGGTAAAAAGTCATTGCTTCTAAACATAAACGATATTTCTTTAATTTAATACATTGTTTTGTGATTCCTGAAGAGTTTGAGTTGTTTGAAAAGCATGGATCAGTAGTGGACATTTATGAAGGGTAATACTAATTTAAGTTTTATCCTGTGTCCTCCATTTCAGTAATTTTGTCAGTACAAGAATTACCATTCAGAATGCTGATTTAGTACCGTCATAGTCAATGTGAAACAAATGTGCAACAACAACGTGTAGTCTTTGATGGCTAGTTAACTAGCCATCAAAAGCTAGAGTAGGAATTTAACTGGGCATTGTGTTATTCAGTGGCGACTTCCAAGTTTCTATATAGGTTAGGCCAACATAATATTGCATACAGATAAACCAACTATGCAGGGGCGGTGATGGCAAGACAGTTTCGAGTGTATTACTTCACTAAATGCTTATTGAAATGAAATAAAACAGGCAAGATATTTTAGGGGGCAAATATCCATGCAAAATATTTTTATTTATTCCAGTTTGGAGCAACGGCATATTGAGATGGGTAATCAAGTGTTCAGAGAAATTATTTATGAATATATAAAACATTCTGATTAATGCTTATATTTTAAATACAGCTGTATAGCAAATCTCCTTAACCCTAAAAATACGTACTTTAACTTTAGCATCTATTCTCTCGAAATATTTATTTTTTGCGGAAATTTGCCGTTTCCCATTGGAGATATAACATGTTAAAACAAAAGGATGTAACTACTACACTTACACGAACGAGTATATGCCCCCTCCCCCTCCAAAAATCCCTGATCAGACTTAAATTTAGATAATTTCGCACTTATAAAAAAAAACCTATGCAATTAGCTCTTGTTGGAAAAATGACAATAGTTCCAATACGCATATAATTTTTACCTAGGCTTGTAATCTGCAGTTAGCAGGATTGAGTCCCACCTGGGCCAATTGAGATTTATCTTCGCAAAACTCTCCGCCCTCTGTCAGTAGAGGTCACTGATGAGCTTGGAAGATTACCAACCATCGGATGGGACATTAAGCAGTGGCCTTGTGTGCGAGAGCCATACTCTTGCACGTTAAAGAACATGCTCGATGGCCTTACAGGAGGCTACCATCTGTCCCCCAACCGATATCCAGTTGCTCCCCTCCCCCAATTTTTCTGAACCCCCCGGGTCCTTGTGACCTGGCCATTTAGCCCATTGTGTGCAAGAAAAAGTGCCGCTTAGAGGTAAAACAATTCAACCCAACTTTCAATATTTGCCAAAATATACAATTATTGTATGTTATTGGTGTAATAACATTTGGGACTTTTTGTCAAATTACGTGGGGCTTGGATTGTTTTACCTCTGAGAGGCACTTTTTTTGCAAACCATGGGCTAAATGGCCAGGCCACGAGGACCCCGAAGGCTCAGAGAAGGTTGAGGGAGGGGACCCACTGGAACAGCTGTTGGGAGACAGATGGTAGCCTCCCGTCAAGGCCACCCAGCGTGTTCTTTAACGTGCACAGGGTATGTCTCTCCCGCACACGGGACCACGGCTTAACGTCCCATCCGACGGTCGGCGGTCTTTCCAAGCCCATCGGTGTCCCCTACTGACCGTGGGCAGGGCGGGGAAATTTTGCGGAGATAAATCTCAACGCTGACCCAGCTGGGACTCGAACCTGGGAACTACAGATTACGAGCGTGGCGCGCTACCGACTGAGCCACCCCCGCCCCTAATTACGTGGGGCAAGAATAACGAGAAAACTACAAATCACATTGTCCTACATTGGAAATAATTAATTAATAGGGAGTTGGCCGATTGAATCAGAACACTGTTTTTCTTTATTTTTATCAGAAATTATTCCCACTGAATAGTGCCAAATATTGATTTTCCGATCCATTTTAAAACTCAACAACGTTGTAGTCGTGGAAGACTCTGAACTGTTGTAGTCAGAGGAATTAAAATAAAAAATTCCAGGTATTAAAAATTATTTAAGAGGGAGAGGGGCATGCAGTCCAAAATGAAATATAAATTACTCCTCAGACTACTTACCATATAGGCTTAATAGTACGTTCTCAGTATAATACATATCAAAGGAGAGACAAGACCCATGCTGCATCTAAAAAAACTGCGTGTATGTGTGGGGATATGGGTTGCACCCATGAGCAGCAATTTTTGTACTCAATGGGCTAAATAGCCAGGTCACAAGGACCCTGACGGCTCAGAGAAAGTTGGGGGAAGGGGACCCACAGGACAGCTGTTAGGAGACAGATGGAAGCCTCCTGTCAAGACCATCCAGTGTTATTTAATGTGCACAGGATATCTCTCTCCAGCTCAAGGCTTAATGTCCCAACCGACAAATGGCGCCTTTCCAAGCCCATTGGTGTCCCTCTACTGACCGAGGACATGCTGGGTAGTTTTGCAGAGATAAATCTGAATGCTGACCCAAGCGGGAAGGAATCTGGGAACTACAGATTACGAACCTGGTGCACTACCAACTGAGCCACCCTCTCCCCTAAGGCAAGGACCCCTAAAGGTTCAAATATTTGGATAGGGATCTGCTGCACAGCTCTTAGAAGAGAGTTTAAAACCTTTCTATCAAGGTCATCCAGCATGTTCTTTAGTGTGCACAAAGTAAAGCTCTCCTGCACATGGGGACACAGCTTGGAATGGGTTTACTTTTGAGCTGCGCTCACAAGGCTACAAGTGCTCAAAGTTCTGTAGGGTAAAGGACAGGATTAAGAAACAACATTTTACATCATGGCCATCCAATGTGTTCCTTACAATAGTGTATGATTCCTCTGCACATGAGGCCATGGCTCCCATCTGATTAACAGTGACCTTTCAAAGCCCATCATTATCTCTTATTTACTGAGAGCAAAATGAGGTTACAAGAGAATATCTCAAGGCAGGTAACCATAACAGAGTAGAATCACATTATGGAATGTATTTCCTCCCTTTTAGTGGTCTTTAAAAAAAATGATTGTAAAATATGTGCAATATGAAGTGTATATCACAGTTATTAAAATTCTCAGGAGGGGTGCTCCTGGGAATTTTTATAACTGTTTTTGTCGTTAAAAGATTATGTGGACAAAGTCTTTTAAAACGACAGATTAATTCATTTCAGCAAAAATATCGAGCAGGTTTATATATAAAAACCAGGAATTTGTGCGATTACTAGTGATCACGTATGTGCTCTAGGGTAAAAAAAAAAGAGGGGGAATTTCAGGGATGTAACCGCTAGTTCTTAATCTTATTTATTGATATTCTAGAGAATAATGCCTAATACAAAGTTTACTTTGAATACGAAATTTTTTTTCTGTTATTTCATAAATATCAAAAGTACATAAACATTTATAGGTAATTTTTCTACCTTTGAAAGGCTAATGTACTAAACCAATTATTTTTTTAAAATGGTAAATGTTTGCATTGCTGCTACTATTAACAATCTTGAATAAGTCGATTTTTTTCTATCTTGGGATTATAACAAAAAGAAAGCACTTCAGATCAAAAGCGCATTTCAATTTTGCAAGTGGATAATATTAACAGTGACCCAATAGTTTATAATTAGGGTATGACTTAATCGGGTTAAAAGAATACTTTTTTTTTTTCTTCCAAATTCAAGTTGAAATCAGGTTAAAAAAATTAAATATTGCTTCTCAGGTATTTAGGTATTATTCATATCTAAACTAATACCTGAATAACATTTTTTACCATAAGCAACATTTTCTCCCCATTTTATCACTTTAGAAAAGAAAAAATGCTAAATTAAAAATGAATACAAAAAGTATTACCATGTGTAGGTTGTATTTGCACATTAGTCTCACACCTTAGAAGTTAATGCTGTAAAACTTAATTCACTTACATAAAATAACACTTGATTAATTTTGTAACATGGTAAGGAATTGGGTTGTTACCTTTGAGCAACATCTTTGTGCATGCAATGGGCTAAAGGGCCATGTCACAAGGACCCCCAAGGGCTCAGAAGGTTGGGGAAGGGAGACCAGCTAGGAGCACAGTTTCTAAATGTTATGCATTAATTTGACACATCCCTCATGAGCAAAAGATAAGTTCTCTACTACAATACTTTGGTATGTTCTTAACCAAGGGTTTTCAAACTTATTAGGTTTTCCAAACCATTGAATGAACCAGGCAAATTTCCTCATTGAATTATTATCACTGATCTTAATGATTAGTATTTTTGAGTAAGGAAGTGAACTAAACGTGTTTTAAAATAATTCCTGTATAAAGGAAAAGAAACATAATTTCTCAATTCAAGAATTTTTCTTCTTCTGAAACGCGAGGAAAAAAATGATTAAAGATATGATTTGTTGTGGAATTTGTTTGGGAAAATCAACAGGCAGAAAATTCATGGATGAGGCAAGACTAGCAGTAAGACAACACAGATCTCCACACCTTAAACAGGATTAAAACCTATGTCCCTTATGCTAACAATTGGCATCTGGACAGCAATGATGTACTTTGTTATATCTCATACAGAGTGATTCATTCTTACTTTGCCTATAGTTGCCTGTAAAATGCATTAAAAAAGGAAAATTTATTGTGCAGTAGTGGGTTCTGACAGCACATTAGCACCCTCTTAATATAAAGAAAGCACATGCGGAAATAGTATCTATTAACTGCAAACATGAACTTATTAATTAATCAAAAATAATATCCTCCCAGTTTTCTTTACTATATTTATTAAAAAAGTTAATTACTGCTGAAATTATGCAAATGATATTTTATGATGATTACTGTCATTACTTCTTGGAAAAAGGAGTTTTGTGGTAGTATAGTGTTTATGTGTTAAGTAATATGTTTGAGCTTTCAAATAGTACTTGGCTTGGGTTGTTTTACCTCTGAGCGGCACTTTTTTTGCACACCATGGGCTAAATGGCCAAGTCACATGGACCCCGAAGGCTCAGAGAAGGTTGGGGGAGGGGACCCACTGGAGCAGCTGTTGGGAGACAGATGGTAGTCTCTCGTCAAGGCCATCCAGGGTGTTCTTTAACGTGCACAGGGTATGGCTCTCCCGCACACGGGGCCACGGCTTAACGTCCCATCCGACGGACGGCGACCTTTTCAAGCCCATCGGTGTCCCCTACTGACCGTGGGCAGGGCGGGGAAATTTTGCGGAGATAAATCTCAACGCTGACCCAGCTGGGACTCGAACCTGGGAACTACAGATTACGAGCCTGGCGCACTACCGACTGAGCCACCCCCGCCCCAGAGTACTTGGCAATATGCAAAAATTACATAAAAGGATGGTGATTTTTCACTTTTCACTGCAGGACAGCTAGAAATGTCATGATTTTTATAAACAAACTTGACATAAGTTATATAGGAATTTAGTGTTGCTATACTTTATTATCTCACAAAATAAAGACTAAATATGTACTTAAAGATTTGCTATGTATCAGAGATATTTCCATTCTTTTCTCATTTATCTAAAAATATAAGCAAGTCTGACAACAATACAATGAATATACTTATGGTGATATATGAACAATAAAAAATCATGCTCAATATCTTAAACCTGACTAAGGTTACAAACTTCGAAAAACTTAAGCAGTAGATGTAATTTTCAACGGCTTTATTTTGGTTTTTACTTAAACATTATCACTGAGCAGTCACTTAAAATTTTATATTGCTTTTAACTGCCATGGATTATCAGTAGCAAATGATACTTATATTTCATGTTTATATCTGTAAAAATAGAAACTCATTATTTTTGACCATGATAGTCATGCAAATTTCATTGCACATCTATAGAATTTAATTACATGTAACTTTCTGCATTTTTGTTAAAAACAAGAAAAAATATATTTGGTTTTTAAATTATATTCAGTAACATCCTAAATATATATGTGACATAAATCAGTAATTATACTATCCACTGAGCAGAAAATTACATAAAAAATTGTTTAGTGCTGGATAATAGTACTATAATGAAAATGCCATCTGCAAGTACTACAATTACTAAAAAATTCATTGAATAATAAACAAAAACTTGAGATGTCATTCTAATGGTTTAGGATATCAAACCACAACCAACACACCAATTATCAGATTAATCTCCAGTTATTTCAGTAAATTAAGAACTGTACAATCTTAGCTATCACAACACAGATACTTTCTTTATGGGGGAAAAAATAGCTTTATGGCTATTTGACTCATCCTCCTGATATTACATTGTTACAACTTCAAGTCCATTTAGGAAGAAATGGAAGACACTTATATCACTAACAGTATATCCGCATCCAATTTATACTATTACTCTGGTGCTATGTTCTAGATATACCAAGTGTTCCAAAACATTCTTTTTCACACTACACATCACAATTGCAAAGCAAACACATTTAATTCATTCTATTAATGTGTAATTACTTATTTATGTTACATGTCGTTACTGATCACAGTGGAAAATGCTTGACAGAAACTGGTAGTTCATTTTAATTTGCTGACAACAAAGGTAATTTAATAATTGGAAAAAAGTAAATGTCCATGGTCATATTTGTTCACATTTTATTCAGAAATGCCTTAAACTTGGTATAATAACAAAAGCAATAGAACTAATATTTAAAAACAACACATTTGGACAATAAATTCAGTTTATTTCTTTAAGCAAAAGAAAGTAAAAATTGTAATTTAAAATTTTTTATCATCTGTCTTGAATATTGTTAGTAAATATGAAATAAATGATAAAAAAAATCTGCATTCACATAATATTGATATTTCTGTATCATTAAAAATGCCTTTAAGCTGTTATTCTATAATCTACTGAACAGATTTTTTTTTTTAATGTTTAATTATTTTGGATCACTTGTAAATATCTTTGAAATTAAATTAGACCTTGCACAAGTATTACTGACACTCTAAACCTAAATGATCATGCAAACATTACACGTTCCATATATTTAAAAAATTAGTAGAATCAAATCTTAGTATAAGATTAAAGAGCTCATTTTAAGCCTATCCTCAAAACTATTTTTATTGTAGCCAAGTTGGACTCAAGAAGCAATAACTAAAGCACCCAATAATCCAAGTACACAAAATTTAAACCTTACATTACACGAAACTATATACCAAAATAACTTTGGTAAGTTTGGTATTTATAAATTTTAAGGCTCAACAAAAGGAAATTAGTATTTGAATTATCATTACAATTGCAATTCAAAATGTTTTATTGCCTCTGTTTCTTATAATTCATCAATCTTTCAAATAATAACTACTTTAACTTTCAGGGCTGAACATATTGCATTAAAACATAGCTTAAACAGAACAATAATTTTAAAAAGTTTGAAAACTGTGGAGGTCAATAAATATGTTTTCAAGTAACTGTATATTTACTTTGATACAGGCATTGGTTAAGATATGCTACAATTAACTTTCCCTATTTAATTTAGTATGTCTTATTTCGAGCAAAATTATTGAGCCATTTATTACATTCAGGAAATCAAGATATTTTTAATTACAGATGTTAAGAAAACAAGACAGAAACCAGATCTATGAATTTCAAAAAGCATGCTTTTTTTCCACTCCAATATCAAAAATATACATAAGAAACTTGCACAGAAAACACAATCTGCAATTGTAGAGAAAATGAATTCCCTGCCTAATATACAAATGAGGAATATTTATTAACCTATAATAATCAGCAGATTGAGAAATTTAATCTCTCGAGTCAAAGGGTCTTTAACGATAAATTTCGATTGGGATGAAAAAAAAACACTGTTTCTTTGGTTTAATGTTAACATTTAATATATTGTCAAATTTTGCCTTTCAAACAAACATGTACAAGCACACAAAAACTATAAAAGTTTCTTTAGTCATTAAAAGAAAGTCAGTTGTAATCCATAAATCCTCTGATAATCTGTACTTTTAGTTAATACAGTACTATTTTTCTGTGTTTTTGGTTCAAGAAAAATGTGCAAGAACTATGCAAGTCAATACCAGACATGGGATAAAAAAATATGCAAGATGAACTTTTGAACTATTTGAATATTTCAAACCAATATACCTAAACCTTTTTGCACATAAATAAGCAATTCATAGTTTGGTCGTGAATAAATATGAAAGAGAATATTACATTCCTAAATGGCATGATCTATTTTTCTCACTAGATGATAAAACTAAGTATCAAAACATTTCTTTACTTTTTTAAAAGTAGATCTTACTACAACACTTTGCAGAACTTTAATTTTAAGACACCTGGCATTATGTTCTATCTGTATTTCTGTTTATGGCAACAGCTTGATGCAGGACTGGATCTAGAAGAAAAAAAGGGAGGGATGGGAAGAGATGCCCCTGCCTCTTTCCCCTAGATCCAACCCTGACTTAATGGATGAAATTATAATATGCTCTTGTTTAAGAGGGTCCCAATTAATCCAAGATTCCATATCATCTCAGGTGGGAAAAGATTTTACTATTGTCCTTTATTCTCTCTCTATTCTTTGTTGCAAGGCAGTCACTCTAATCAGTTTTTGGATTAGCTTTTGCACTTTAAGCAAATTTCCACTTATCATTATTGTAAATTTATAATTAAAAAATGGATAAAAAGAAAATTAGTGATTGTATTAGATAAAATAATTATGGCACATATGTAATAAAAAATTCATGTAAAGTATATGGTAAAATGTTCTTATTGCCCCATTTTTGAAAAGAAACTTACAATGCTTATATTACATCAAGAATAACCAAATTTTTTATCTTCTGAATAGGACATCTTGTTTAGCTCAGATAATCAAGACCTATTATTATATTAGGCACTGACATTCTTATAATTCTCCAACGATTTACAATTATTTAAATCTATATGATCTATAGAGTTGAGCTGCTTATAACTAGAAATATTTTAAATATAACACAGGAAAACAAAAAAATTAAACAACAAATAATTAGCGTGTCCAAGCAAATGGGTGGCACACACTCATGAGCACCAATCAAGAATATGCATGTTTCTTCATGAAATGCTTCTCCAGCATGAGTACTCACTGTAGGCAACAGCTTAAATTACAGAAATTGCCGAGTTTTAGTTTCATTTCTGTTTTAACAGATTTCAGCACCAGTGATTTCTTAAAATACTTGACCAACAGGCTCCAAATTTGACAGATGGATACCCTCTTGTACCACCCTCTGTTGCACTAAAAAAGTTCTTATCTATGGTAGAATGTGGTTTAGAACAAATCACTTTGCAACAGAGATCTGGAACCAGTTTGCCATGGTAATTCTGAGATTTTCCATGTGCCATTGACGATTTCATTTCTGTGAAATTCTAAGGATCAATGATTATTATTAGGTCTATGAATGGAAAAACCTGCAGGGGAAGGATGTAACTATGCACCTCAAACTCTTTTGTGGGCTGTAGCTAGTATCTTAATAGTCAAATTCTAGCAAGAATGCTTTAGTCTGATCCACTATACATCAAAACTGAAATGTCCAATTCTACAAGTTGGAATATGTATAAAACAATTTAAATTTTAATTCAAAAGTCATATGTATAAAAAGTATTTTTTGGTAAAAAAAAAAAGGAAAATATTAAACATAGAACGACTTCATTGTTCATAATGTGGCATATGAAGTAAAAAATCCCATTGCCTCTTGTAATCTAGAAAACAAAAATTGCTATCACACAAATTATAGGTTATGAATGCTGTAATATACAAATGATGCAGCAGTTGGATGTTTCAGGTTTTATGGTATATGAGCAACTAAAGCTATATTGCACCATTTAACAAATGGGCTACTCTAAGCAGAAAATAATACAATATATATGCAATACCTAAAAAGCAGTCTATCATCTTTACAACTCCATTAGTTGGGGTGGATGGAATTTAAGAAGGGGATCCAAAATCTCAAGCTCTTGTCCTTTTTCTAGTTTCTTCAAATTTCATTTTACTTTTTTGAATAACATCAATTACATGAAAAGTTGTTGCCTTTCAAAAGACTACTATAAATTGTATTACTGACATGTCCCACCAATACAATACAGAAGTCAGAGTCACATTATAATTACAAAGTTCTTAAATGCTCAAAATTTATAATTTTTTTTCTATTATTTTCAAGTCTTTTTACTCCCCACCTTTGAAGTGTCCCTAATATGTCTCTTTACCACTTCCATGTTTTACCCAAGATCAACTTGGGCAGTTTTTTGTTCTAAACTGCAGTCCTTAGACTGTTCCAGGCAACACTAAGTAATTCTTCATAAAGTTTCTGAACACAAAGAATCTTTTTTCTTGTTTAAAAGCCTCTCACTAGATGTCCATAGATCACTAGAACCATAATGTAGTGTTGCTATACTATTTCTCAACCTGAGGGGGTTGCAATTGAAAGGGTTTTTTTTTGTTTGCGTAATTGACAAAATGGAAATCAACTCAGTTTACCAGGTATTATTTTTCAGTTTTTGGTTTCATTTTGCATTTTGGTTTTGAATTAGAATTATGGATTTCTACAGTGATAATGAAGGAAACTTGCATTTCTGCATAAGCATGGTTTGCTGCTCTAAGAAAGAAAATAATGGAAGAAGAGAGATTAGATTTTATTGTAAAGGACCATAACATCAACCACATATGCGACACCATGCTTAAAACATACCAAACATAGTAGATGAGTCAGTACAGACACTTTCATCAAATTTTTACAGCTTTTTTTTATCACGTATATTAGATATTGGTTTATATTATAATCTAAGTTAAATTAATAAGTATGAATATTTTCAAATAATATTTTTCATTAAAATAACTGAATTTACAAAAAGTCATTTTCATTGATAGTGCCAATAAAAGAATGTATTATTTGCTAAAAAAATTGCCCCTCAAAAAAGTTTTATCATCAAAAGGCATTATGGATGGACTGTTTGAAATACACAAAATTTTTTTTTAAAATTAATTTGGGAGAAACTCAACAGGGAAAAGGTTAAAGGGGTTAATTATAGGAAAATTTAGTCCAATCAGTGAAAATGTTTAAAACTGGAATCAAATACCCACAGCTATACTGCTGTATTAACAGTTAATGTTCTAATTTTTGCAATGTGTCTTTCAAATGGATTTAATGTGGACTGAAGATCAGAAAGTAATATTTTAATAATTTTTGCATCTAAGTAGGAGTGTGATGAAAGCATGATTTGTTTTTTCTTCAAAGACTGATTATTATATATATTACTATTGATTATGAATTTATAATTTTTATTTATTGCATTAAAGCATTATCAAAAATTATGTTTAAAAAATGAATATACAATACCTCTGATAGTCAGACTGCTATGAAACATTTGTAACTGGTAAACATATACATTTAAAAGAAAACTGCTGATCATTTCTCCCCCACTTTTTGGTAATAATGTAAATCGTGTTTTATTTTGGTATTAATGTAATGTTATTAGATCATAGCTCCATTATCAAAACAGGACTACTTCTGTAGGATGCAATTAACATTGTTACTATAATGCATTTTACCAATGCCAATAAAATATGTTTTCCCACTGTTTTCAGTGTTTTAAAGCAGGGATCCTCAACATGCTGGATGCATGAAGTCTGTCATTTTATGTAGCCTGCAATAAACTTCAAATTTACAAACTGCAACAAGAGTTTTACCAAAAAATTTTCAAATTTACAAAAACTAAAACAAGCTGTCAAGCTTAGTAATTCCATCAACAATTTCTCATTTTTAGCGATATTGTTAATCAAGCCATTAAAATTTGCAAGCAATCTTTGGTTTCCCAAGATAGAAACTGCAACTTAGAAACAGACATGTAAGTGTGTCTACTTGAAAGTTTTGTACTACTCTTAGACATCAGAATCCAGAATAGTTTTTGAATTAAAAAATCACTTTATTTTAGAATCAGATTTTTAAAACTGTCATATCAGGTTGAAATTAAAATATGAGTGACAACATAATAAAATTGTGAATTGAAGAGAGCTGATATTTTCTTTTAAAAAGTAAATTTCTCTTTTGCTTTTTTAGTAAATCTAAATAGTTACAAATGAAGGAAAAGCACAAATCTAAACATTACTTACTTCATTAATCAGTCAAACAGACATTAAATATAACTTGTTGCAAGATATATCTAAAATGATTGGTTTAGAATGAAGGTTTATATCCATCCAGGATTACTTTTTTAAAACTTAATATGCAGCTCAAACTACTTGAGGATTCCTGTTTTGGAGCATTTCACCATATCTAAAAGAAATACCTCTTTGCTGAGCAGTATTTTTTTTTACTAGTTAGGATAAGCTGTTAGAGAACTGCTTGCTACTGGAATATAGAAGTTGGAACTGTAACAGTGTGTAAAAAAGTTACAGTTAAGTCATACAGTTAAGTTTTGTGATTATGTCTATTCATGGAAGTTTGCATTAGTGCTTAGTATAATGGAAAATGGTTATTCTTGAAAAAAGAGCATGATTTATTACTCAACATTAATAATTGGACAGCAAATGGAAGTACAACAAAATTTAATTGAGAATCAACTGAAAATTAACATCTGCACTATAATTTTAAAACTAAGAATTACCATAATGCATACGAGTTTTATTTACAAAAGTACTTCAAAAGGTAGATAAGTCTTCATTGATTACACACTAATTATAGTCTGTAACTGATTAGTAGCGAGAACAAGCCAAAATGCTGTGAACCTTGACATATATCTTCAGCCACAGTGAACTATCTTTCATTATTATAGCAGTTAACTAAGATTGAAAAAAAAAAAAATCCACAAATAAAAATAAACTTCAGTTTCATTAAAAAAATTAGGAAAATTGTTCTGCAATCAATTTTTATTTTAATCATTGATTTTGGGATAAAATTGATTCCAAGCTGTAAAATGAATGAAATAAAAATTATGTTTGAGAACTAGCAACTTCATATTTTGGGAATACATTTCTTTGTATCATTGCTTACTACAGTATATTTTAACTTCCGCATTTAATGACTGCTGCAATAAAAAGATAAGCTATGGATGTTAAGTAACCACTGATTACAAAAATTATGTAGGTTCTAAATATTTAAAAAATTCTACTTCCAACACAATTTTTTTTTTCATTTACTGCTGAATTTATAACGATATCAGTATCTCATTTCACTTTCACCATTCTGCACATTTTGAAGCATTCAACAGACAAAGCTGAATTCTACTAAATCTATATACGACAGCATTTAACAAAGCAACAATATAATAGCTCATATATATTATATATACATATACACATAACAACAAAGCACTTTACACTTCAAACATCACATTTTTTTCTTATGTGCTTTGTTTCATTCAAGTTCTCTGCAAGAACTACCTAAGTCACATTGCTTCATAAAGTCAATAAGTAATGACACTCTGAAGTTTTTTCTTAATCCTGCTGGGCAATTAGAATTAGCATTAAATACTAAAGAACATTCTTTGATAAAATAGTGCTATAAACAGAGAAAAGTATTATGTATATATTAATGCTTATACAATGATTTAATTTTTCTAGAACCACTTTTTTTTACTGACATCAAAATATTGACAGACCAAACTGCATTTAATTTTACAGCTTTTTCTGAATGTATTTGAAAAAAAAAAGCATAAGCCTGAAAGGAAAAGCTTGTGAAATATACAAAGATTAACAATTAATGAGTTGAATGTATTGATATCTAAAGCTTTTCTTTTTTAATTCTTAACATTCATAAATTCAGCATCCCTGGCAAACTACTCTAAACATAAGTTTTCAAGAAGACGTTTTTTCTTTTGTTCACATTATTGTTGGATCTAACTATGTCACTACAGTAAGATTTCATGAAAAATATATATCATTGTGGCAATATATTTTTAAACTATTACAATGGATTTATAAATAAAAAAATGCCTACAGTAATATAGTAAATTTTTTAAACCTTTTTATCTTTGCTTTAAAAGCATTTACTTTTCATTCCTAGTTTATTAATTCATATATTCAAACTTTGACTAGCTATGTCTCAAATGAGAATCTGTGATTGAGGCATTTCTTGCATTTCAGTCCTTTCCTTCATTATATCCCATTTAAGCACTTTTGCTCTAGCTGTTTTATCATTTCAGCTAGATTTCACATTCAAATTTATTACAATTAGAATGCTAACAAATGAATAACACAATGCTTAACTTACCTTTCAATAGTAAACTAACAATTATACAATACAAAAGAAAAGTGGAAATCCTTTTCAGGTAGTAGATTCTGAGAAAATTACCCACTCAAAAACTAAATATACATCAAAATCACAAATTTCAGCATTGTTTAAACATTTAACAACATAATAGAAACTATCAATAAACAAACACAAACAAGAAATATGAAGGAATCCCATTCCAATAAAAGCAGAATAGTAGAACTGTAAAACATCACATTAAAAAAATGCCACATATTTAGAACAGCTATTGGTGCTATGACTTTTACAATACATCTGCATTACAGAATAAGAAAATTACATTAAATCAGTTATTATTTTAACACCTATAAGTTTCTCATCCCATAAGAAACAGAAAAAAAAAGGCACAACCCATTAATTGACAACCCCGAAATTTCAGAGTTATGGCAACAATCCATAGCACAACACACCTGAGGGATTTAACAAAATTGTATGACTTTTTGCCAGTAGCTGGCCAATGTTCACTTACTCAGTCAGCACTGATGGCACTTCTTCTTGGGCATGTCAACATCCAAATCTGGAGCTTGAAGTACAGAGAGCAGAAACATTTGGCTAACTTGAGGTTTTTCACTTTCTCTTCCATTCCTTTTACATACACCTTGAATTGGTACTCTAGATGTCTCAGCTTAGCTTCTTTCTCCACCCATATGGCTCTGCTGGTGGCTATGCATTGAGTGCAAGCTGGGATGAAGTGGAGGTGGAGCAGAGGGCTTCACAAACTTCTCCTGTGAGGCAGAAGGCTTGGTCTTAATGGGTATTGGAATAGAACCCTGTAAAATTTATACTGGCATAAATTAATAACATGAAACAGCCTATTTATTTTTATTGTGCTTAGATTACATTAAGTTATTACCCAATATAAGAGTTAAGTGGTAAACAGTTTCAAGTAAAACTAGTAAGACAAATTGTTATGATAAAAATCAGATGACAGTTTTTTTTAAATTAAGTTTGTAATTTTTTAAACTCACTTCTTCCTGCTGAATGTCAGTATAACTCACCCCTTATCACACTCCTAAATTTCAATTTTCTAATATAGTTTTTAAAGTTATTGAATTAAAAAGTTCATAAGCAAGTGATTAAAGTTGGATATAGAAAATTGGAAAATGTTAGCCTTTGATCAATAAATAATATGCCCACCACTAGTGGTGTGATATAAACATTGAGAAAGTGAGGCATACAGCTGACCAGACCATCAATGATATTCTGGGGTTTTCCATGAACATTGACCTATGCTTGCAACTCCTGTAAGGTCCAATAAGAAGTGACCCTTTGGAATTGTCATCCAACATGGTATCTGGTATGCTCAATGTAGGTGTGGGTGGGGGTTATAGGTTCAGCAATCCAGAACCTAACTCCACTCCTTATATGAATAACTGCTTTATTATTTCTATTTGTTAGTTCACTATCCATTGCATCATCATCATCATCATCATCA
Source organism: Ryuthela nishihirai (assembly GCA_038380435.1). Taxonomy (NCBI): domain Eukaryota; kingdom Metazoa; phylum Arthropoda; class Arachnida; order Araneae; family Heptathelidae; genus Ryuthela; species Ryuthela nishihirai. The sequence goes on from JAWZYU010000015.1 coordinate 36,308,355, forward strand.
AGCAGCCATGGGCTACAAAGGTCCAACCAGACCACGCAGTTTAATTCTCCAAGCATATCTGTCCTGAGCTACATCTGCTGCATCCGGCCACTGCACACCAATTCTAACAAGGTCCTGTTTGACATTGTCTGCCCACCGCATCCTAGGTCTCCCCCTCCTTCTGAGGCCTCTAGGCACACTGTTCATAACCCTATTCGCCAATCTATAATTATCCATATGGGCAACATGGCCAAACCAGTGGAATCTCTCTCTGCACAATATGCTGCTTAAAGGAGGTTGAAGACTCCTTTGCCTAACCTCATCATTAGTTACAAAGTTAAACCAACTAATACCCAAGATACTGCGTAAGCATCTAGAATCAAAAGCATCTACTTTCCTGTTATCTTGTTTACACAGCATCCAAGTTTCACTACCATAACTAACCCTAGAAAGAACCAAACTATTATACAGTCTAATTTTAGTCTTTAGGTGTATACACCTATTTCTCCACACTCTCCATAGATTCTTAAAAGTCCCGGCAGCAATACTTATTCGTCTGTTAATCTCATGCCGCATATCACCAGTATCAGTTACATAGCTCCCAAGGTAATTAAACTGTGACACCTGCTCAAGACTGCAACCATTCAGATTAACTGAATCACAACCTGCCTGACCAATTTTCATCACTTTAGTTTTCTCTCTGTTTATAACCAAACCTACTCTACTACCAGTCTCATCAACAGCTCGAATGAAAGAGTTCATCTCATCAACATCATTTGCCAAAAGGGCTAAATCATCAGCATAATCTAAATCAGAAATTTTCGTATCTCCAGCCCATTTAAGGCCAAAATCTTTCCCTTTAAGTGAATTTCGCATAACATAATCAACAACCAAGCTAAAGAGAAAAGGAGACAAAATGCACCCTTGTCGAACACCAGAAGTAATGCTAAACCAACTGCTACAAGACTTACCAACTCTCACACATGACTCAGTGTTATTATAGAGAGCTCTCATTATGTTAACTAACTTGTCTGGTATACCATATGATCTCACAATCAACCACAAATTTTGACGATCAACAGAGTCGAAAGCCTTTTTGAAATCAACAAAGCTAGCAACCAAAGGTTTCTGAACTTTAAACATTTCTCAAGAATCTGTCTAAGTGAAAATATCTGATCTACACATCCCCTACCACTTCTGAATCCACATTGCTCATCACGCAATTGCCTGTCAACCAGATTCTTAATTCTAGTAAGCACAATCATGGAAAGAACTTTACCTGGAACAGAGAGTAGGCTGATACCCCTATAGTTATCACAAGAACTGCGATCACCTTTTTTGGAAATAGGGATAATAATAGCTCTGGTAAAATCTTTAGGAACCATGCCTTTATCATAAAAGATATTCAAAATTTCAGTCATCCAAGTGGTAACTGAAACATTCCCAGCTCTGAGCATTTCTGTAGTAATTTCATCTACCCCTGGGGATTTATGAAGTTTAAGTTTAGAGATAGCCAAAATAACTTCAGATTGTGTTATAGGGCCAACATTAAAGCTGCCAATGCATCTATCATCATTACAAACAATGGGAGTAGAACTAACCACATTGTTTAGAACATCACTGAAATACTCAGCCCACCTAGCCATGACAGAATCCTCACCTTCTATAACCTTACCTTGTTTATCCTTCAATCCTTGTATGCCTGTCCGTTTTCTACCACATAAAACATTAACTATCTGGTACAGCTCTCTGCTGTTGTGCTGCCTAACTGCTTCCTCAGCTTTGTCAGCCAAACCATCAAGCCAAAGATTCTTATTAGTAGCTAACTGATCCTTTACACGTTTATTAAGCTCTCTGTAATCCTTTCTATTAGGACTAGTAGGGTACTGATTAAGGACATTCCTGCACTTCCTTCTTTCTGAAATAAGCTCAAGTGCCTTATCACTTAAATAATTCTGTCTCTTCTGCTCCTTTTTTCCTAAAAGAGTACTGTTAGTTTCCAAACAAGCATGTTTAAAATGGCCCCATTCTTCCTCAACTTCAGTATTAAGCAAACCATGACTCATAATGACTAAGTACCCTATCATATATATATATAACTGGGTCTTTCAGAGCTTCAGTATTAAAGGTAAATTTTTTAACCATAGCACAACACTTTTTAAGTTTAAGTTGCAGGACACTTTTAACAAGGTAATGGTCAGATCCAATTTCAGCTCCCCTCTATGACCTGGTATTCCTAACAGAACTAGTCCATTTGCTGTTAATTAATATATAATCAATCATATTCTTATGCAGCCCATCAGGTGAAACCCATGTGTACTTATGTATGTCACAGTGTTTTTAATAAGTGTTAGTTATTCTGAATCCTTTGAGTTTACTTACCTGCAGGAGACGTTGCCCATTGCTATTGCAGCTACCAATACCAAAAGAGCCTATTACTCCTGCCCAAAGGTCAGAGTCGGTACCAACTTTGGCATTGAAGTCACCAAGAACAAGGGTAATATCTCCTTTCTTGACAGAATTAAAAACATCCTGAAGTTGTCCATAAAACCTATCCTTCTCATCCTCATCAGCATCATCAGTGGGGGCATAACAGCAGATAACATTCAAGTCTTTAATGCTTGTCTGAAATTTTGCTGTAAGAAACCTTTCATTAATGCACTTATATCCTAGAAGAGCATCACTAGCATGTCTGCTGAGCAGGAGACCCACGCCTTGGTGATGCTTTCCATCCTCCCTCCCTGTAAAGAGAAATTTAAAGTTATTTTTAAGTATCTCACCTTTACCTGTCCATCTGGTCTCTTGCAAGCCTAGAATATCTAGGTTATATTGCTGGAATTCCTGCATGAGGACATCAAGAGAATAATCTCTATGTAATGTCCTCACGTTCCACGTTCCTGCAGAGAGAAAATGATTAGTAGGATTTTTAAAGAAATTAGGTTTATTGAGATTGGTAGGGCCAACAATATCAAACAGCCCCCTGATCGCAGGCATGGGGCAAAGACCTGTTCCTCCTCTGCTAAAGGCTGAAGTCACCAATGCTGGTAGGAACATCAGGCACCACCTTTTCAAGTGGACTTTTTCGAGAGCCACATGGCCTGCCTGAGACACATTACTCCAGTTTAGGCTTGACGATGCCCAACTAGCTAAGTAAGGTTCAGGTACCTGCGATGGCCTCTGATTAGGATTATCCACCAGCTGATATAAGGTATCCCATGCCTCTGTTCACTTTAGAGCTGGCAACCCAGAAGCAAACAGAAAACACAGCAGCACTCTCCCTCAACAGAGGCCCACCAGTGCAGCAAGTCCAGGATCCATAATCAAGCTCAAATCCATAAACAAGTCCAGTCTAATAGGTATAAATGGTCAGCACCAGGACCCTGTGAAGTTGACCTCTCCTCAGCAGGGTTGAAGAAAAAGAAAAAAGTGGCCATAGATGACCAGATCAGTAGGCCATACTGAACTGGCAGCCCTCCCCTTCCGTTCCCTTCCAAAAGAGAATATCTCTTTCGAAAGGTACTAACGGCCTGCACCACGAGAAGGCGGGGTCGGACATTAGGTGCTAGACCTGGCCGGTTCTGTGCATCATCAGTAGGGACTCCTCTCCTTCCAGTTTAGTACAGCTCTCCTTCCAGTTTACGCCTAGCTACCATTTACAGGTCACCATTGCACTTTTCAAAAATTTAGCCTCTAATTAATAATGGGGTATAACTATAATATTTTAATTTTGAAGATATACTGCTCACAAAAATTAGGGGATATTTCATCGCTTGATATTCATTTTGAAATATCCCCTAATTTTTGTGAGCAGTGTACTTTGAAAAACTAACCAAATTTGTTATTAATCCAATTAATAATTAAGAATAATCAGAATTTTCTCACTTACACATAAAGTTACAAATTAAAAGGTTAAATAAAATTATTTGTTTTATATAAAAATATAAAGCAAATAATTTTGTTACATGTACAGGAAACTTTTACCAATCATGGGGGATTATGTTATTTGAAAAGATAGTGACTGGCAAAACAGTGATCCTCAAATACCTTATGGAAGGAAATAAAATGGTGATACACAACCATTTAGTATAACAAAAACAAAGATTATATTTTGTTATAAAAGCCTATACACATATATAATATACACAGGACCTGCACACATGTACCCTGCAGAACAATTTTGGTTTTTGATGAAAAGTGATCCAGAACTAATTTCAGATCTAAAATTTAAATTTATTAAAAAATAATTTCAAGGAGTTCAAAATGAAAACTTTGGCATCCTTTGTAAATCTTGTTTATTAGAACATATTCACAGGACATACCATATTGCTATTTTGTTGAAAGTAGCAGTTTGAAATTTCAAGATTGATATCATCAGGCTATATTGACAAAAACAATATTGTGAATTGAATTGTGTTCTGCAGGTACTGTTTTTTTTTCACTAATTTCTTATTTATCTTTAAGAAAACTAATTAATATGTGTTCACTAAATCTTCCAACAAATATTTTGGATAAAGGAGATCCAGAAAATTGTGATTTTTTTCCCCAGAAATATTTTATTGATTTTAGTAATGTTTCAGACAAAATTTTAGGTATCCCTGATTCAGAAGGGGGGATGACAATTACAATTAGGGTATAATATTAGTGATGCAATTTTTTTTTCATCTTGCTTTGTCTAGAAGTAATATTTCTCCACAAATATATACAATAGAATATAAATAAATAAATAAATACCCCCTCAAGGAGCTGCTTGCCACAGAGGTCTGACAGGAGCCTGTCAGTTTATATGCCACAGTAGAAGGTCTGAGAGGATGGCAGGCCCTCAGCAGAAAAACAACACGGACAGCCATGCCTTACCCGGGACTCGAACCCGGGACTCGAACCCGGGTCCCTTAGATCAGTAGCCAAGCGCGCTAACCACTCAGCCATGGGACGGCAATAGAAACTATAATTAATTTGAAACCAAAAATGAAATCATTCTGGATTATTGAGGTCACTGAGATCAATCTGAATATCCAATGGTATTCCAAACCATTGCTGTTCTTAATGGTGTTCAGGGTGGCCTTTTAAATATTAATTTTATTAATTAACATGTCATCAGGAGGTTGTGGGTTGATTCCACCCAGCTCAAGACAATTTTTCCACTACACACATCTTCAGTGTTACTTAAACAGCTAAAGAGTGATTAAATACTTAGTAAATGAATAATGAGCTATGGATTCATTTGTGTAAGTATGAAAATTTTTAAAACTTTATTAAAATATTAAATGAAAGTTATGTACATAATTGCTGCATGATAAATCAAATGCAACTTTTACAACTGATAAAAAATAAAAAATATCTACCTTTCTGTATGGGTCCTAAAAAGTAGAAAATAAACCTAAAGCATATCGATGGTGCAATCAGTCACTGAGTTCATATTTATTTTAAAGGGAGATAGGGCACCGGAAATTTTGTTGTGTAGGTATTTACCTACACAACAAAATTTCTGGTGCAAACATTAGTTTACCATACTAGCAGTCTATTAAATAAGCAAAACAATAACTATGGCACAATATGTGGTGCAAATTTCTCTCGTACCTTTTCACTATAATTAAAGCCAAATGCACCCTTTTACACTCATCCTAGGGCTGTGCACTCTGGATTCCCTGTTATTGGCTTGCTGTTCCTTCCAGAAAATTAGCTCAACAAACAAAGCTCTATCAAAATTTACATTTATACATGATGTAACAAAGGACTAACCTGCTTTTATAGCCAGCTAATAAGGTATATACAATGGTTCACAAATAGATAAAAATTGAATAGATAGGTGTTAAAAGGGCATACATGATTGCTGTATCATTTGCATAATAATTTATAAATGCATTGGGAAAACTATAACCCCAAGAGCTTAAGTCTTTCTGATTTAATATACACTAATAATAATACTTATTAATAATGTTACTTATTAATTCACTTGACAAATGCAATGCAAGGAACGTTTACTGCGAGAGTGCAGTAAGTTGCCATTCAATGAAAATTAATCTTTTGATGTAGTAAAACATTTTGATTTAGTCTGAAAATTTCCTTTGATGATAAGGAATAACTAACTATTAAAATAATGTTAAAATCTTTTATTACTCAATTTTTACTTATAGTTTTAAAGGCTAATATGTAGGGAAAACTGCAGACTAAGCCTTACACAAGCAAGACATCAGCTAATGTATCATATTTCTCCCTGGAAACTGGACTACATTATAAAAAAAAAAAAATAAATACCCCCTAAAGCAGCTGCTTGCCACAGAGGTCTGACAGGAGCCTGTACACCAACAGAAACTATGCATTATTATATAAAATAGTTCAGTCCTAAGGAATTGCTTATTGTCTCAAGATGGTGTAAAATGACCTAAACTGCAATTTAATCATAACTCATAATTTACTCCACTGTATATAGTTTGTTAGGTAGTTTTCAGTATCTACAATTATTCTGGACCATACAGTCTTTTCTTATCTAAAATTTCTAACTCCCCCCCCCCCCCCATAAACAGAACAATTTCTTTGTACTTCATGCAAAAATAAGTAAAATATTCAGTTATAACTTTTTAACTGTAGAGTGTTTAGGAGTGCACTGATTCTTCTGGAGGGCTTTCTTGGTTTTTGATACCCAATTTGGGAATTGAAGCATTGCTTTTGTTAGGTATATCTAGCTAGAACATGATTGTGGACACATAGTTCGTTCTTGTGATGGTAGACATCCGATTGCGCCCATTCATAATAACACACATCACTTCAAAGCCATGTAAATATAACATAGCAACATTAGTTACCTTCATACAGTACCTCATCTGCAAAACAGAACAATGAGCCTGGTGTGATACAGACTGAGCTACCCCTGTCCCAACAAAACAAGTATGAGAATAGTGTTTATAAAATGTACTAAAGTAAAAGAAAAAAAAAATGAATTTGAGCTTACAGAACTGTGTGCTGTGAGTATAGGAGCAGAAGGAGGAGAAGGGCTAGGCATATGGCCACCAGGAAGAGCTAAATGGTACAGAGGCTGATTGCAGTGTGGGCAACGGCCCATTGGACTTGGTGGACTAAAGGCTTCTCTGCTACTGCTAAGGCTGAGACCTATAGGAAATAAAATTACCATGAAATAGGCAGTGCAAAATACACTCCAGCGTAAACAAAAATAATGCAATCAAAATAATTTATTATCATTCAACCATTTGACAGAGTATTCAAATAAAAATTTCAAAAGTTAAGTAATAGCACAAACAAAAAAGGAAAACATTAATGTTTGTCTTCAGTGTAGTCTCAATTACATTTGATACACTCTTTCTAATACGAATTGATGACTCGATTCCTTGAGAGAAAAGTCTTGTGGTTGGCAGTGGAGTCACTCATGCATTGCTATTTTGACTTCTTCATCTGATGAGAAGTGATATCCTCTTAAGAGTGCATTTTCAGTAGCCGAAAAAGGTGGCAATCACTTGGTGCTAAGTCTGGTGAATATGAAGTGTAACACCTCAAACCTTCATCTTCTGTATTTACTGACCATTACCTGGTCAAAAGTGTCTTGCAACTGAAGCTTAAGAAATGTTGTGCTAAGGTTAAGAAAACTATCTTTAACACTGAAGGTCTAAAAGATCCAGATATAGCCAAAGCATATCATGATTGGCTATTAGTCATTATGACAATCGTGGTTTTCATACTGCAGAAGTTGAGAAAGAATGGGATGTTTAAACAAGCTTTTCTTGAAACCAACAGTAATCTTTTGGGTAAAAGGGAATAGAGGAAACAAAATTATGTGTGATAAAGCTATGGAACTTATTTCTGAAAGAAGGATGTGCAGGATTAATATGAATCAACACCCTACTAGTCCTAACAGATGACGTTATAACAAATTTAATAAAAGTGTAAAGGATCAGTTAACTGTTGATAAGAATTTTTGGCATGATAGCTTGGCTGACAAAGCAGAACAGTTAGAAAGCACAATAGCAGGGGGTGTACCAGATTGTTAATGTTCACACACAGACAGGTACACAGGGATTGAGGGATAAATATGGCAACCTTGCCATATTTATCCCTCAATCTCTGTGTAATGATCAATCCTCAATCCCTGTGGGTTGAAGGTGAGGATTCTGTGATGGCTAGGTGGGCTGAGCATTTCAGAAATGTTCTTAACAATGCAATTATTTCTATTTCCATCCTTTATAATGAGGATAGATGCATTACTGGCTTTAATGATGGCCCTATATCACATTCTGAAGTTGCTTTGGCTATCTCTAAATTAAAATTTCATAAATCCCCAGGGGCAGATAAAGTCACCTTGTTGAAATGGCATATGACATGCCACAATTCCTTTCAATAGTTATTTGGCAAAAAAAATTCTAAAGTAAATATTTTTTGGCTGATCATAATGAAAAAACAATCATGAATAAAACTTCTCTTAATTTATAAATGAACTGATTGTGATTCATATTCTGAAAGAGTTGTTCGAACTTTCTGCAATCTTTCTCATTAATTATAAATTTGCTACATCATCCTACCTCTGTTTAGTGAAACATCAGTTCTTTGAATTATGCATATATATTGATTTTGTTTCAGGTTTCATATATTAAAGATATAGTTAAGTATCTCAAATTAAGCTGATTATTGAAATAACAATTGGAACTTTAATTGACTGATTCTGAATTAATGTCAACTTCAGAATACACATTTTTTCAATATTTGAATATGGATTATGATTTACTTACCTGGACTCAAAGGCCTAGAAGAACTCGGAGAAGGATTGTGTGGAATAGGGCTAGACCCTGTCCTGGGACGTACAGCTTGAACATGAGATGTCATTTCATTGAAGTGTCTAAGAGAAAGATACAGATTATATGAAGTACATACTAAATAAGAATGATATATGATGAAGTAAAAAAGGCTGTCACACTAGATACTCAAATTTAAGCATATTCTAACTTTTATGAGCTAGCTGACTCTAATGCAAAGCTTACAAAAAAGCTACAAATTTTATTTTTTAAGTCAAAAATCAGGTTTAAATTTAATATAGATTTTGGTTAATTTTTAGGTGGTAATTAGCATTTCGTCAGCAAAACTGCAAGTTAGAAAAAAAAACGTATCTCAGACTAGAACTTAGGATTGGCTAATCTGCCTCTATATAACTGTACCTGAAATTTGATTAGTAACTTATATTTTAATAAGTTCTATAAATAATAGGTGTGATGCAATGCAATTTGCACCATTTAACCCTTAGTGTGATAAAAGTATCTGTAGTTTCTATAGAGCCAAATGCAGATTACAATCGAGTCAATTTAAATTTTAGAGGAAAAATTGTCTTGAGCCAGGTGGGATATGAACCCACGACCTCCTGATAACATGCCAGATGCTCTGGACCACTGGGTTCGTATCCCACCCAGCTCAAGACAATTTTTCCTCTAAAATTTAAATCAACTCAAAAGTGGTAATTACTTAGTGTATACCAAAAAAGTCGAATTTATTCAATATTTAAGATTACAATTCTTAAGATATATACTATAAATTTTAATATTTTCCCCATAGAAATCACTTTAGGTTTTTTTTTTAAAGCTAATCTGGAAATTTACAGAGTTGATAATAAATTACACACCTGATTATTTAGATATACAATAAAATTGAAAAAATAATGAAAGAAAGCATTACACTGCTTTAGTAGCCATTACTATGGACTTCTTTCCTGCTAGAATATCTATATTGTTATCTTCTTTCATATAATGCTTCCAAATTAATGGAGAGTATTCATTGAGCTGTTGCCATTAGACTTTTAAATCTTTTTAAATTGCCTCAAGCCTAACTACATCTATACAACACTGCAGAATACACCAATAAAATGGACGTTTCTAGAATCATTTGGTAAGAATGAATTTGCTTCAGCTTTGCAACTTTTACTATATCTCCAGTTTTTAAATTGCTTTGCAATTTGTAAAAATATGGACTTTATTTCATTACATATATATATACACTGAGAGGCCAAAAGTCATGGGATACGTGCCTAATAACTCCTCGAGCCCTTAGCAGTGCAGCCACACATCAAGGCATGGAGTCAATGAGTTGTCGGTACCATTCTGCAGGGATGGTATCCCAACATCCTGCAGTGTAGACCATAATTATGTTGCATTGGATGGTGCTGGATTCATGGATCGTAATCTTGTTTCCATTGTGTCCCACAGACACTCCAAGTGGTTCATATCAGGGGACCATGGGGGCTAATTCATGGTGGTTATGTCTGTGGAATGTTCCTCGATCCACCTCCTAGCAACCAAAGACTGGTGACACATTGCAATATCTTGTTGGAATACTCCTTCACCTTCAGGGTGGTCGAGACTCATGAAGGGGTGCAGGTGATCTGCAAGAATGTCCACGTATCTCATACCTGTCAGTGACTGCTCCAAATGGATAAGAAAGCCCAATGTAGACCACATGAACATACCCCACACCATCACAGAGCTGCCTCCAGCCTGAACAGTACCTTGCAGACAGGAAGGGTCCATGACTTCACAGGGCCTACGCCACACTCTAACACGCTCATAAGAGTGAAACAACTGCAACCTTGATTCATCGGACCATGCTACCCGACACCACTGTTCTACTGTCCAATTTCGATGTCTTCGGGCCCATTCCAGTTGTTGAGCTCTGTGACGATGTATAAGCAATGGAACATGAGTGGGTCTTCAGTTACCAAATTCAATGGAGTGCAGGTGGTGATGGACAGTCGATTTCTGAAAGGACTGTCCATCGCCACCTGCATGCTTTCTTCTTTTCAGAAACGTTTTGTGTTTTGCTCACATTCAAATTGGCAGTGATTTATTGCACTGTAGCCCGTCTGTTGGTCGTTACCATTCGTAACAGCCGATACGAGTTCCGTTCGTCAACTGCATGTGGTCGTCCCATTCGCTGGTTTACGTGTGTGGAAATCCATCAATAGAATACTGACGATAAACTCTTGACACCGTAGACCTGGGAAAACCGAATTCCTGCACAATCTCCAATATTGCATGACTCATCCTTCTGGCACCGACGATCAAGCCACATTCAAAGTCCGACAACTCACGACATGCAGCCATGCTGAATTAACCACTACTCCGAAATGAATGTTGGGTTTGTAGGTTACTGCAGCACCATTCTGCAGTTGACGTCCAATGCATCAGTTACGAGTACAGTGTGCTAGTTCTACTTTAATTGCTTTTCCCATGACTTTTGGCCTCTGTGTATTTTGGTTTGCAAAATGTTTTTATCTAAAACTGCAGGAAAGCAACAGAATTGTGGAAAAACTACAGCTAGTTCTAGTTCTGAAAAATAATTTGTTCAATGTGCAGCAGTTTGAATTGGCTTTGTTTCATCCATAACTTAAAAAAAAATCGTTTATGCATATTATAATTAATATATATAATTTTACATTTTGTTTTAAACCTTTTAAACAAAGATGATTTCTTTATTTTTAATCTTCTGTGAATGAAAGTTTAGATAAACTTGCACCTGTAAATCTGGAATTTTTCATGAAACATTTTATGGGATCTAATGAAAAGGAATTCTTTGGTATTCTACCACAGAAATAGATATTTCTCATAGTAAATGATACCAAAAGTGAACAGTATAGCAACTGATAAAATTTTCAGCAATACAGTAGAAGAAAAAAAAATAATACAAGAAATAAAGATTATCCTCTTTGAAGTAGATCTGTGCATATATTATTATGTAGAATTAAATTCTCATATAATATGCCCTATTCTGCTTATTAGTTATTTTAGAATGAGGTTCAATCCAATTTAACACTCGTTTTTTACTGTTTCACTTTTAATAAACACTATTAAAATAAAGTTTTTTTGTCAAACATTTTATTTTTCAAAAATTCATAATTATAACCCAATTCACTTTGTGATGGATGTATCAATCTGCAGTTGTAAATTTAATTCACTGATGAGCAACAATCATAAAATTATCATTAGTGTAAAACAATAGTTTGAACTTGAACAATACTGGCAATGTGCCAGTTGCTCTAACAATGTGTGTAATAAGTAATGTGCCAGATATTCAAATGTGTAATAAGGTGTTAGTTAAGATGGCAATGTCTCTCCCTGCACCAAGTTATATGCCCGAGTGGGGTAATTTGAAAAGATTTAATGAGCCAGCAGTTTTTACAAGCCAGAGCAAAGGCATATATATGAACATTGAGGTGATGAGGAAAAACACCTTTTCTGCTTTCACATGCATTAAAAAAATAAAATCATTTAAAGAGGGTGGGATTATATTAATCAATTAATAATCTAAATTGATGTTCTTTCCTTTGGAAATATATTACTGCTGCAGTGTTTCTTTGAATGTAATAAGCATATCAGAAAATTCACTTCCCATTGACAAGCAGGTGTCAATCAGCCTTAGTTTTTAAATTGTATATTAAGTATGTATGAGGTAGTGTAGTTTTTGTTTAATTGGAGTATTATACAGAGAGATCAAGGTAGGTACTGCAGATAAGTTTTAAAAACTAAGATAGTGTAAGAAAAAAAAAAACACACCAACCTAGCTCCTTGATTCAAACATGAAAGCTCATGATTTACAACAGTGAACTAAGTGGTGGTGATTTCATTTGCTTCATAATACATTTCAAATTGACAAGTTGCTTCCCTTGTGCTATTTAAGGCAACAGTGAACTAAGCATTTAAATAACTTGAGTTATTCTGTTGTGGCCAACACTGATCACTCATTATTTTATAACTTTAGGCCCCAAGAATTTTATTTGAAGCAAAGGAACTCACACATTTAGTGACAGTTGTAAGAAACTATTTAGTTTTCAACAACTAGCCAATGTGACAAACCCCAAAAAAAACTCGTGTTTGCTTCCTGGATTCGAACATAGGCTATACTTGTTACACACACGCTCTTTTAGTTGAGCTAAAGCAGTGGCATAACTAGGAGATCCTAAGTTTGAATCCAGGAGTTTTTCTCACACTTACCTAGTTGTTGAAAAGTAAAAGGTCTATTATGACTATCACTAAATGAACTTTTTGCTTCAGATAATACAGATATTTTATCACACTTAATTTGCCTGACTGATCACTGAACTTAACTTTTAAGTTCAAGTTTACAATTGTAGTAATATTTAACCTTCAAGAAAATAAAACTGTGCAAAAAATTTAAATTAAATAAATGTTTTTTAATAACTATTGTCCATTGTACAATTAAAAAATTGTGCTCTCAGCTATGAAAAAGATTGGGTGCAATTGATGTAGACTATTGTTAAAGTGATCTAGCATTTTAATATTATTATTCATTTTGTGCAAAGTCCATAACTGGTGTTATGACAAAACATAGATGATTTTATTTCATATTCCACTGTAAGAATATAGAATTTCAATACATTAGCACAAACCGTTCTTCATCCATTTCCAGACTAGATTCACTTTCAGACAGATGACGGCACAAAGCTTCACGTCGTTCCACTTCCATCTGAAGTTTTCTTTGAAGCCTTATATTTTCTTCTCTCACTTGTCTTTCATCCAATGCAAACTGTGCCATTTTTTCTGAATCTGGAATTTAAATTTCATAACAATAATCAGTTAACAACATATTTGGGTAAGATTAATATTTATTTATTTAAATCCAGTACTGAAGATCAAGCAGCAATTTATTTTTATCTGTGATTACTGGTCAAGGCCTTTCAGAAGGGGAGTGAAGGGTCAGGAGGGCTCCAAAGGGGCCTCAAATTTATACACTTTGTTAATTTTTTGATATTAGATGTAACAACAAAAGATGTAACTTAGTAAAAGATATATTTTAACTGATGAGTTTCAGACAAAGCATGGGTGTTTCTTTTTCAGTGCCTTTCTGCTGAGGTCTTGCCTTACAGATATTCTTTATCAAGCAGCTACTTGAGGGGTAATTTTTTAATATAGATTTTGTTGGGTTGTTTTACCTCTGAAAGACACTTTTTTGCACACCATGGGCTAAATGGCCAGGTCACATGGACCCCAAGGGCTCAGAGAAGGTTGGGGGAGGGGACCCACTGGAATAGCTGTTGGGAGACAGATGGTAGCCTCCTGTCAAGGCCATTCAGCATGTTCTTTAACGTGCACAGGGTATGGCTCTTCCGCACATGGGGCCACGGCTTAATGTCCCATCTGACAGATGGTGGCCTTTCCAAGCCCATCGGTATCCCCTACTGACCGTGGGCAGGGCGGGGAAATTTTGTGGAGAAAAATCTCAACACTGACCCGGCTGGGACTTATACCTGGGAACTACAGATTATGAGCCTGGTACGCTACCGACTGAGCCACCCCCCGCCCCTATAGATTTCTTCAAATCAGAATTAAAAGCAGTCGTAAATAATGACAGTTTTGATTTTGGCTAGGGGTCTCAACAGTTGAAAGTACCTGGGCCACTCTGGACCTGTGAGAGGCCCTGGCATACTTAGTATTTACCTAATATCAAACTCCGAAAACAATATTTGAAAGTGAAGAGATCCGCACAGGTGACACATAACTTGGAAATGCATACTACATGTGGCAAAATTTAATACACTAATAGAACTAATCAAAGGGACCTGGGTTTCAACCCTGAAGAAGACATGGACCTTTTTACCTTGCGTTTTTTTTTTTTTACTGAGGTCTTGCCTTCCTCATAGATCTTCCCTACTGCATATTAAACTGGCAGGTTCCTGTCAGACATTTGTGGCAAACAGCTGCTTGAGGGGATACTTATTTTTATTTAATAGAAGGCATTTTGATCGGTCTGTAAATGGTAGCTAGGTAGTCACTGGAAGGAGAGCTATGCACTAATCCCCTGTGATGATGCATAGAACCAGCCAGGCCTAGCACCTAATGTCCGACCCCGCCTTCTCGTGGTGCAGACCGTTAGTACCTTTCAAAAGAGATACTCTCTTGTGGAAGTGAACGGAAGGGGAGGGCTGCCAGATTAGTGTGGCCTACTGATCTGGACAATTATGGCTACTTTTCTTTTTTTTTTCTACCCTGCTGAGGAGTGGTCAACCACACAGGGTCCTGGTGCTGACCATACAAACTCACTGGACTGGACAGATATATGGCTCTGAGCTTGATTATGGATCCTGATTTTGCTGCAATGGTGGGCTTCTGTGGAGGGAAAATCTTCTGCTGTGTTTTCTGTTTGTTTGTAGGTTGACAGCCCCTAGTGAATACATTCACAGGATATGTTTATCAGCTGGTGGATAATCCTGAGCAGAAGTCATCGCAGGCACCTGAACTCTTTGCTTCTATTGGCATCGTCAAATTCTACACTGGAGGAAGTCTTCCAGTGTAGATGGCTTCAGCCTTTAGTGGTGGGGGAACGGGTCTTTGCCCCTAGTCTGCGATTAGGGAGCTGTTTGATATTGTCAGCATTCCCTCTCTCAATAAACATAGTTTCTTTAAACATCCCACTAACCATTTTCTCTCCATAGGTAGTTGGAATGTGAAGACTCTGCACAGAGCTTTTTCTCTTGATGTCCTCACACAAGAATTCCACTGTTATAATTTAGATATTCTCGGCTTGCAAGAGACCAGATGGACAGATAAAGGTCAGATTCTTAAAAATAATCTTAAATTTCTCTTTTCAGGGAGGGACGACAATAAGCATCACCAAGGTGTGGGTCTGCTTCTCAGCAGACACGCTAGTGATGCTCTTCTAGGATATGAGTGCATTAATGAAAAGTTTCTTACAGCAAAATTTCAGACTTGAATGTTATCTGCTGTTATGTCCCCACTGAGGATGGGAAGGATAGGTTTTACAGACAACTTAGAGATATTTTCAATTCTGTCAAAAAAGGAGATATTACCCTTGTTCTTGGTGACTTCAATGCCAAAGTTGATACTGACTCTGACCTTTGGGGAGGAGTAATAGGCCCTCTTGGTATTGGTAGCTGCAATGGCAATGGCCAACGTCTCCTACAGGTAAGTAAACTCAGTGGATTCGGAATAACTAACACGTATTACAAACACTGTGACATACATAAGTACACATGGGTTTCACCCGATGGGCTGCATAAGAATATGATTGATTATATATTAATTAACAGCAAATGGGCTAGTTCTGTTAGGAATACCAGGTCATATAGGGGAGCTGAAATTGATTCTGACCATTACCTTGTTAAAAGTGTTTTGCAACTTAAACTTAAAAAGTGTTGTGGTAAATTTAAAAAATTTACCTTTAATACTGAAGCTCTAAAAGACCCAGTTATAGCTAAAGCTTACCATGATAGATTAGTTAGTCATTATGACAGTCATGGTATGCTTACTACTGAAGTTGAGGAAGAATGGGATCATTTTAAACGGGCTTTTTTGGACACTAACAGTACTCTTTTAGGAAAAAAGGAGCAGAAGAGGCAAAATTATCTGAGTGATAAGGCACTTGAGCTTATTTCAGAAAGAAAGAACTGCAGGAATGTCCTTAATCAATACCCTACTAGTCCTAATAGAAAGCATTACAGAGAACTTAATAAACATGTAAAAGATCAGTTAGCTGCTGATAAGAATCTTTGGCTTGATGGTTTGCCTGACAAAGCCGAGGAAGCAGTTAGACAGCACAACAGCAGAGAGCTGTACCAGATAGTTAATGTTTTGTGTGGTAGAAAACGGACAGGTATACAGGGATTGAAGGATAAACAAGGTAAAATTATAGAAGGTGAGGATTCTGTCATGGCTAGGTGGGCTGAGCATTTCAGTGATATTCTAAACAATGTGGTTAGTTCTATTCCCATTGTTTGCAATGATGATAGATGCATTTTTGGCTTTAATGGTGGCCCTATAACACATTCTGAAGTTATTTTGGCTGTTTCTAAACTGAAACTACATAAATCCCCAGGGGTAGATGAAATTACTACGGAAATGCTTAGAGCTGGGAATGTTTCGGTTACCACTTGGATGACTGAAATTTTGAATATCTTTTATGATAAAGGCATGATTCCTAAGGATTTTACCAGAGCTATTGTTATCCCTATTTTCAAAAAAGGTGATTGCAGTTCTTGTGATAACTATAGGGGTATCAGCCTACTCTCTGTTCCAGGTAAAGTTCTTTCCATGATTGTGCGTAATAGAATTAAGAATCTGGTTGACAGGCAATTGCATGATGAGCAATGTGGATTCAGAAGTGGTAGGGGATGTGTAGATCAGATATTTTCACTTAGACAGATTCTTGAGAAATGTTTAGAGTTTCAGAAACCTTTGGTTGCTAGCTTTGTTGATTTCAAAAAGGCTTTCGACTCTGTTGATCGTCAAAATTTGTAGTTGATTGTGAGATCATATGGTATACCAGACAAGTTAGTTAACATAATGAGAGCTCTCTATAATAACACTGAGTCGTGTGTGAGAGTTGGTAAGTCTTGTAGCAGTTGGTTTAGCATTACTTCTGGTGTTCAACAAGGGTGCATTTTGTCTCCTTTTCTCTTTAGCTTG
This sequence comes from Ryuthela nishihirai, assembly GCA_038380435.1. Taxonomy (NCBI): domain Eukaryota; kingdom Metazoa; phylum Arthropoda; class Arachnida; order Araneae; family Heptathelidae; genus Ryuthela; species Ryuthela nishihirai. Next base: position 36,325,760 of record JAWZYU010000015.1, read on the forward strand.
GTTGTTGATTATGTTATGCGAAATTCACTTCAAGGGAAAGATTTTGGCCTTAAATGGGCTGGAGATAACGAAAATTTCTGATTTAGATTATGCTGATGATTTAGCCCTTTTGGCAAATGATGTTGATGAGATGAACTCTTTCATTTGAGCTGTTGATGAGACTGGTAGTAGAGTAGGTTTGGTTATAAACAGAGAGAAAACTAAAGTGATGAAAATTGGTCAAGCAGGCTGTGATTCAGTTAATCTGAATAGTTGCAGTCTTGAGCAGGTGTCACAGTTTAATTATCTTGGGAGCTATGTAACAGATAATGGTGATGTGCGGCATGAGATTAACAGACGAATAGGGATTGCTGCCGGGACTTTTAAGAATCTATGGAGAAATAGGCATATACACCTAAAGACTAAAATTAGACTGTATAATAGTTTGGTTCTTTCTAGGATTAGTTATGGTAGTGAAACTTGGACACTTTGTAAACATGATAACAGGAAGATAACAGGAAACTAGATGCTTTTGATTCCAGATGCTTACGCAGTATCTTGGGCATTAGGTGGTTCAACTTTGTAACTAATGATGAGGTTAGGCAAAGGAGTTTGCAACCTCCCTTAAGCAGCATATTGTGCATAGAGAGACTCTGTTGGTTTGGCTATGTTGCCCGTATGGATAATTATAGATTGGCGAATAGGGTTATGAACAGTGTGCCTAAAGGCCTCAGAAAGAAGGGGAGACCTAGGATGTGGTGGGCACACAATGTCAAACAGGACCTTGTTAGAATTGGTGTGCAGTGGCCAGGTGCAGTAGATGTAGCTCAGGATAGACTTGGTTGGAGAACTAAATTGCACGGTCTGGTTGGACCTCCGTAGCCCATGGCTGCTTGAGGATGATGATGATGATGATTTTGATCAACAACCAGTAGTTCAGTGATAAAACACAATATATAAACAGGAGGTCAGAGGTGCATAACAGTAAATTGGGTTATTACCTATTGTAACAAAAAGAAACTTGAAGACAATCTTTTTTACCTATAATTATTAAAAACTTCAACATGAAGAAAAAAAAAAAGGCTGTAGTTTACATTATTGCTAGAATGCCAAAATACTTTCAGCATTTAGCTCTATATCTGGTTTTTTCTATGCATTACCTCCTGAGAATAGTGCACAAGGAATAATATTTTGTGTCATTTACATTATTTTCCCCTCAATGGATACAGACTGCTGTTCCATAAGCAGCAGAAATGCTCTGTTTCTATCACTATAAAATTTTTAGGCCAGGACTGTTCAATTCTTAATAATACAATAACTATTATTTTTATTCTCGTGTATCTTATGACACTTTTATTTATTTAGTTAATAATATGTTGAAATTATCAGCTGAAATTACCCACTCAAAGGAAATATAAACCTTTTCTCACTAATAATATGTTTTTTTTTGGTAATGTGGGAAAATCCAATTTTTAATTCTTAATAAATGTAAAAAGTACACACATTAAAAAATTATGAAATTTCCATATATTAGTAGAAAGCTAATCATATACCAATTGAATTAAAATTGAAAACGGTTAGAGCTTAATAACTTTAAATGCTAATATGTATATTCATTTCAAAATCGGAAAAAGCCAAACCAATTTTTTTTAAAAACAAAATAATTTTTTCATTCAAACACTTGACTAATAACTAGGCATGCAATTTTAATAAGATAGAAGGAGTAGAGAAAGAAATTGTAATTGATTGAAATCTTTTGTGGAAAACACATGCAATTGAAGCAATTAGCAAGATAAATATTATCCCAAACTGTATTATATTAAATTTTTTTTGCGAATTTTCATGCTAAGAATTATGCATTTCTCTTGGGTGAAATCTTATTTGATTTACAGATTGTTATTATGGAGAGGTGCTTATTTATCTGTATTGAAACCATCACAGTAAGTTTGAAAGTGTGAGAAACTTAAAACATTTATGCATCTCACAAATAGAAAAACAATATGTACAAGTGATAAAATATTTGTAAAAGAATCTGAGAACGTAGATTTATGAGATACTTAAGACTAAACACTGCGAGAGACACTTAATCTAAACATTTTACAGATGGCAGTTTTCTTTTTACTAAAAAAAACTACAGTTCACAACATTTTGTTTTGGCAGTAAGGGTGCATAATGATTCTCTGCCAGAAGATATAAACGTCAATTGAAAGTATGACACTATTTCAAAAATATTAGATTATGGTTATTGAATCACAGTTAATAGTGAAGCTGTTTTAAAATCTGGAATTAAGTTATGAATGCAGGTTATATTTATCAAGTTCTAAGCATTAAAATAATAATAGAAATAAAAATAATACTAATTTAAACAAAACTGAAATTGAAATGCTATTTGCAATTTTTCCTTTTAATGTCAGTAATATTTCAAATTTTTTTAAATTTTGTTTTTCCAGTATAAATATCTTTTTTTATTAATCTATTGTATGAATTTTTATTAGCATTATGTGTGTTACTAATGTTTTACTATTAATGTGAAAATGGAAATTATTTATATATTTTTAATTATTTCTTCCACAATTCTTTCTAAAAATTCTAAACACAGATTTTAAGAATCTCTTCCACAAGTGAGTGCTTACTCTCATGGAGGATTACTGTATATTTCTGAGACTCAAAATTCATAGTCATAATTCTGCGATCTTTATATTTGTTCTGAGAAAATAAATACTATACTATTACAGTCAAGAATAATGGTAATAGTTATATTTTCCACATTTCATCCTTCTTAACCCCTGATGCACTGAGTTTCTAACTCAGTGCATTAGGTTACTCAGTACATTTCTAAATATGTAATCTGCTAGTGGCAAAATTAATTTTGAGGTGTTGTTGTCAGCAGAAAACACTCACATATTTTTAAACCTCATCCAACAAACACAAACAGAAATTGATCATGCTAGGGTTGCGTTGTTTTACCTCTGAGTGGCACTTTTTTGTACACCATGGGCTAAATGGCCAGGTCACATGCACCCTGAAGGCTCAGAGAAGGTTGGGGGAGGGGGAGAGGACCCACTGGAACAGCTGTTGGAAGACAGATGGTAGCCACCAGTTATGGCCATCGAGCATGTTCTTTAACGTGCACAGGGTATGGCTCTCCCACACACGGGGCCATGGCTTAATGTCCCATCCGATGGACGGCGGCCTTTCCAAGCCCATCGGTGTCCCCTACTAACCGTGGGCAGGGTGGGGAATTTTGCGGAGATAAATCTCAACGCTGACCCAGCTGGGACTTTAACCTGGGAACTACAGATTACGAGCCTGGCGCGCTACCGACTGAGCCACCCCGCCCTTTGATCATGCTAGATACCAAAAGAGAAACATTTAATTCTGAGCAACAAAATAACAGAAATTTAAATGAAATAAGATGAAACTGAAATTTTACATGCAATATTTTTAATTGTTGCCTTTTTCTAAATTATTTTGTTATTCCAATAAAAATTTCACATTTTCCATTATGAATTACAATAAAATATAACTTTCAGGGACAATTTTTACAAAATAACAATATTGTAACACATTTTGGCATAAGCAACTTTAGCAAGAACAATTCATCAGTTTCTGGAATACTAAAGGTTAATGCATTTGACGAGTGCTTGCTGTGCCAGAATTCATCTCAATTTTTGGAAACACTGAAAAAAAAGGGGGGTATAATGAGCCTCACTTGAAGTGGAGCCAATACTGTATAGCAGTGGCTCCCAACCTATGGTCCTTGGACCCCTAGGGATCTGTGATGAAAGTTCATGAGCTATTTTCAGTATTTCAGAAAGCTCTAACAGAAATGGTACATTTATCATGATTACATTAACATAGTTTTATTGCTTTTGTCAGGAATTATTATATCAATTCAGTTTGGTGACACTGGTTATCTCATGCTGATCACAAGATGTAATTGGTTGTGGAGATATAAGAATTTCTGCATCTAATTGCTCTATGCAAATGATAAGATTCAAACTAAAAAATTGCCACTAAATGAAAAGCAAATAAAGAATCAGAGATATAACCCATTCTGGGACTTTAGGGAGACCTCATTGTGACATCTACATTTAGCTAAAATGTAGTAGGTAATAATGATGGAAGAGGGTCAGCAGAAAGAATAAAACATCACAGGGGGGGGGGGGGGGGGGTCCATAGAACTGAAAAAGGTTGGGAACCACAGCTCTACAGATTTGACAAAAGAACTGTTAATGATACTTCCAGGAATGTCTAAAAACTTCTATGAACCATGCTTATTTTGATGTGTAGATCATTTGTTTTGAAGTATTATTCTGAAATTATGAATTTCTAAAAGCCACCATAAACTTCACCTCTTTCAATACACACATATATGATTATATTTATTTATCTAAATATTCCTGTAAAATATAAAACTTATGTTCATACAGTTCTGCATTAACATCAAAATAAGCTTACGTTCTTGTTGGGTATTCAGCAGTTGCATTTTAAGCTTGGCAACTTCATTACGTAAATGTTGTACATGCATGGTAAGATTTGCTGCAAGATCACCATTATTGATGTCTCTTGGTGATGGTGGGGCTGACACTGGTTGGTCCAACTTTTCTTGTAACATTCTTGGAAAAATCAGTAATATGTTTAAAATAAAAAAAAAAACTCTCATGGATATAAAATTCAGAAAAATATTACACCACTCTAAGAATTAATACAAAAGAGAACTATCTAATGCTTATGTTTAACACTTTGATGTAGTAGCTTCAGTAGGATAATAAACTTATATTTTCAAAAGTTTTTTTTTGTCAAATTATACAATAGAGCCCTAAATATCATTAGAATTTATTTCTATGTTTTGCTGATGTAAAACTGAATTTGGAGCTCCATAATTTCTGAAATAAGTCTTATGGGAAACTGGCACTGAAAATTAAACAAAAATTTAAATCCTGATTTTTAATACTATTTGTTCAGGATTTTTAATACAATTTCCACTTAACTTAATCTCTGTTAAATGAAATCCATATTCACTAGAGATATTATAACATATTTTATTGATAGAGAGTAGGGGTCCAAACCCAGGTAAATATTTATAATTCATAAAATGTAAACACAGAGATACATAAAATTTGGGGAAAAATGTATAATTAATAAGAAAAGTTTAGTTTTCATTTGATTTATGAATAAAAACTAATAAAAAACAAAACAAAAAAAAAAACTCTCAGAGCTTGTTGCTGAACTAGATGTGTTGAGCATAGCTCTCATCTAAAAATGTCCAGGATTGACTATTTGCCGCTTTTTCTCTATTGGTATATAATATTTATTTACATCTATTTACCTAGAGCTCTATTTACATCTATTTTACCTAGAGCTCGTTGCTGAACTAGATGTGTTGAGCATAGCTCTCATCTAAAAATGCCCAGGATTGACTATTTGCCGCTTTTTTTCTATTGGTATATAATTTTTATTACCAAGAAGCAGTTCACAAATACATTTCATAGTACACTTGTGTGAAGTTATAGTTGTGCTCCTCCAACAAAGCCATGCACTAATTAGAAAAGAAAATAACTTACAACCACAGCTATAATTGTATTAATTTAATTACCCACAATTTTTAGCTGTCTTACATCTAAAATATTCTTCAGGTGGTCGTTTCTAACCATTACTACAATCTGGTCATATTGTCTCTTGTGCAATGTCTTGATTTCAGGTTTACTACCTCTAAATACTTCATATCATCTTTTGCACTCAAAAGGTGACCAAGTACAAGAATAACATAAAAAAGAACATCAGCAACAAGTAGGAATTGTCTATGTCAGCTGTAAACAAGTGACAGAACTGGTAATATCATACTTTCCTGTACTTGGTAAAAAGTATCATCACTCTGGAAATCTTGAACTTTGGAGGACTTGAGTATGTTTTAAGCTCACATACGAGGTAAAAGTAAATGCTGAAATGGCAAAAGATAATGTAATGTAATAGTTATGTAGATTTGGGTTATTGGGTTGTTCTACCTCTGAGCAGCACTAAATGGCCAGGTCACAAGGACCCCGAAGGCTCAGTGAAGGTTGGGGGAGGGAACCTCCCCAACCTTCACTGATACTAGAACAGCTGTTGGGAGACAGATGGTAGCCTTCCATCAAGGTCATCCAGCGTGTTCTTTAACTTGCACAGGGTATGGCTCTCCCACACATGGGGCTCATGTTTTAAGCTCACATATGAGGTAAAAGTAAATGCTGAAATGGCAAAAGATAATGTAATGTCAACTACTGTAATAATTATGTAGATTTGGGTTGTTGGGTTGTTCTACCTCTGAGCAGCACTAAATGGCCAGGTCACAAGGACCCCGAAGGCTCAGTGAAGGTTGGGGGGAGGGAACCTCCCCAACCTTCACTGATACTAGAACAGCTGTTGGGAGACAGATGGTAGCCTTCCATCAAGGCCATCCAGCGTGTTCTTTAACTTGCACAGGGTATGGCTCTCCCACACATGGGGCCATGACTTAATATCCCATCCAATGGACAGTGGCCTTTCCAAGCCCATCGGTGCTCCCCACTGACCATGGGCAGGGTGGGAGTTTTACAGAGATAAATCTCAATGCTGACCCAGCTGGGAATTACAGATTACGAGCCTGATGTGCAAAACTATATAGAAATTCTTATATTTAGGGGTGGTATAAGGTAAAAGTGGTGATTAATGCCAATGATAAGATAAATTATTTTAATTACTTAACATGCTACAACCTCTATGGTTTAAGAGATATGAGCTTAAGTTGAAAAAAACTCAATGATAAGTTTTCTACCTTGCCTAAGTGCAATGTATAGATAAACCGCAGAGAATATAGCTGCTCAATAGCGATTACATTATAGCATAACCGTGTTAATTAAACTGATTAAAAGTTAGAGTTTCAAATTTTATTTTTAACCAATGTAGTTCTCTAACAATTTGTTAATGCTCTCCTATATTGCCATACATGGTTTTATTGTATTAATTAGGAATTATAAATCTTTTGAATTAGTGATTTTTAAAAAATAAAATTTTTATATCTTGCTACCTAATAATTTTATACATTTAAATATTAAAAAAAAATTATGAAACAATTTACAGCAGTTTCTACTTACATTCTTCACACAATCATATTAAATATATTTTTTATTTACCAGGCACTTAAATAAAACAAAATCTTCCTAAACCACAATGCAAACAGTAGCCATAATTCAAGCATGTTCAGTTTGCAATGTTACCAATTGGTGGTAAAAATGTAAAAGTGTCCTTTAAATGGGATTTTGAGGGTTAAGCATTCCCATTTCTTGTTCGTCTTTAATATTCTTCCATACCTGTTTCAGATAGTATAGAGAAAAAATTAATCAAAGAATTTTTTTTCTAATCAGCGGTGGGTTGTGAGCTTATAAACAGAAGGTGCCAGTATATCACAGAGTGAAACCAACTCACAGGGATGGAGGGAGGGATATATAAACTTATATGCAGCATCAATCAATATAGGATCTAAAATCAAAAGAATATTCTATATGAGTTGTAAATCTACTTTTACATAAGAATAGCTTGAATTCTTGAATAGGAAGGTTTTTTTACACAAACTACAATATTCAAATAATTTGAATGTTTTCTGAGTTTTAACAGTAATACAATTGATTACACACACCAGCCACTGAATTAGAAACCTTTATGCAGATGTACGTAAATGTCACTTGCACAGCATATAAGCAAAATATGTGGTCACATGATCTAGGCAACTATTTAAGACTGCTGCTCATCAGTAATCATCAATAGCATTGATCACAATTGGAAAAACAAATGATCTTTTGGGGTTCGATAAAGGGCTTATTTTGAGTGCCCATCTGGCTGGGGTACGATTTATAAAATATCAGAGCTACGAAGTGGTTTATCAAAAGGTGAGATTATCTCGGGTTTTTAATCAGTGGAAAAATAACCAACATTGCTTGTCTAAGAGGTGTAAGTGTGGTGGATGACAATTTGTCAGGAACAAGATCGCCATCATTTGAGAAGGCTTGTATGGAGAAACAGGACTTCCTGTGTGCAGCAATTGACTGAAGCATTCAATGAAGGCTGTTCCTGACCCATATCTCAGTGATCTATCGCAAGGAATTGGGGGTCAGTATCAGAAAAAGAGGATCAGTATTAGCAGTTGCATCCTATACAGAAACCACTGATTTCTGTGAAGAATCAGAAAGTTCTTCTACAGTGGTGTCAAGAACAACGTGACTGGACACTGGAAATAAGTCATGTGGTCGAGTTGCAATACATCTTATTCTGTACCGATGGTAGGCAGAGAATTTGGTGGAAGCCCCATGAAGCAATGGACCCAGCTTGCCTTGTAAACACAACTCAAGGTTCTGGAGGTGGTGTTATTGTGTGGGGCACAACGTTCTGTTGGTACGGAATGGGAAGGTTTAACATGCTACAATGACATGCTACAACCTCTATGGTTTTATTTTAAAAAAACCTTTTCCTTGATATTGCTGGAAGGTCAGATGTCTTCCAAAGATTATCTGAACATTGTTGTCGATCAAGTCCATCCTGCAATATTGACTTTTTATCCAGCAGATGATGGCTGTTTTATGGACAATGCTACTACTGTCCATCATGTAAGATGTGTTCAATAGTGGTTCAGATAACATATACACAGTTATGATGATTTAATAGTTTCAAAACATTGTTTTACTCACATTTATATTTCAGAAATGAAAATCATACCCTATTTTTTTCATTATTGAGGACTCAGAGAAGAAAAATGCAGTGATTGGAGTTTCAGCCAATAAATGACTTATTTGGTTAGATGGAACATACTGTTCATTGACTGACAGGCATAGGCAGCTTCAGATTAAGCCAAAATCACACTCCTAACCAGCATACTGCTCAATAGAGGAAAAGAACCAATAGGTGAATAATCTTGACACTGCTTTAACATGCTGAATGACAGAAGGTTCTGGACACATTCTCAATTGCCCCACTAAGAGTCACAAAGACAGTGCAACTACAGTTTGCAACATACTTCACTGAATACATACTAAATGGAAATAAAGGAGCAAAATACTAAAATAAAATGAATTATGGTTTTTACATTCATTTTAATTTAGGTTAAAATTTATGATAACATTAAAATTTAAACTGATAAAATTAAAATTAAAATATATATTACAGAAATGTTGGTGGGTCCATACCCCTAATATTGAGTTGCCCCTGCTTCTAATCAAAACAATTCTATTAATATTAAGGACTGTTATTTACCTCTTTTCAGCTTCCAGCTTATCCATTCGCTTCCATAGTCGGTTAACAAGTGCTTCTTGTTCCTGTTCCAGAGTATTTTCCAATTCTACTTTTTCACGACGAAGTTGTTCCAAGTTAGATTGCTTTCCCAATGTCTCAGCCTCCAGTTTTTCTATTTTTCTCATCAATTTATTCACTAAAGCCTCCTGCTCCTGTTCCAAAGTCTGCTCAAGTTGGACTTTTTCTTGTCGAAGCTGTAGAGAAATTTTCGAAATTTTACACAAACGAAGGTACATTTTCATGAGAAAACAAAATGCTTATTTATATTGCAAAATATATTTATAGTTAAAATGGGTTAAGCATAGACAAACTGGATGATTTAGGAAGATATTGAAAAAGCACATATCTGATGCTAGTCACTGATTGACATATGATTTTTTCAAAATTACCATAAACCATCCAGTTTCTCAAGTTCATAGTATAAATAACAAGTTATTGTAAAAAGAATGCAGAAATAAGCACAGGACAAAAACATTATGTTCACTGCATATTCAGGAAAAGTTAAGATTTGTGCATGTACAATTTAATTTGAATTTGATTAACCTATAAAGTGTTGCAAGCTGATTTATCACTTAAAAATTAATACAAAAGAGCCTGCAACATGTTTTTTTATGATTACCTACCATTTTTTCTTTCAATTTTTATATTTTTGGTTCAGAATTAAATGCTTTCTTTTAATAATAAATGTGAACTATATCATTCATAAGTTGCTTCATAATAAGGCACAGAAGTTGATTTGCTTTTTTAAAGGAAAAGACCTTGGCTCTTTAACCCTTCTAGTGTCCAAGCCATCTGTATATGTATGGAGAATCTGAATTGAGGGGCCAATGACGTATGTATATGCATTTAGTACAACAAAAATACATCAATTTTTTTAAAAATAAAAATTGTCGTAATTTTTTATATATATACAGGATGAATCTGAAAAAGTGGGCAAAACTTTACGGGGTGGTAGAACGCAGCTATACGAGCAATATTCGTCATAGAATGTATGGTCGGAACGCAAGCGGTGAGAAGTTAAAAGGTAGTTTTCCACTGTCACATTTAAAGAATGAACACAAGAAGGAGAGGAAATACTTCAGAAAACAGTTTATTAACAGGAATGTAATTGAGGTACATGCTCAAAGAAATTGCTCAAAAGAGCTGCCGCCAGCTGTAATGCAGGCTTCACACCTGCGGGATAGGGACCAATGCACATTTGCGAAGACACCAGGCATTTCCCGAATATCGCTGGCAACAACGGTGATCCTGGCGACTAGATCCATATCAGTTTCAATGGGGCACTCATAGATTAGGTTTTTCATATGGCCCCACCGTACACAAAGTGCATATCCGTCATTTCGTGGTTAGTATAACCAGCCATCCTCTCGGCAATCCACGGTAGAAATGCCGTTGGGTGTGAGGACCGACCCTTTTATACCATTTCCAACGCCACCTAGTGGCTCGCCGTTTGCGTTCCGACCATACATTCTATGACGAATATTGCTCGTATAGCTGCGTTCTACCACCCCGTAAAGTTTTGCACACTTTTTCAGATTCACCCTGTATATATCTTATAAAAATATAATATTTCAGGCTTCAAAAACAATATTTCATTTTTTAATTTGATGCACATTTTATTAAACTACAATATAAATAATTTTATAAAGCCATCTGATTGCCATTTCTTAGAAGCACTAAATGGTACTACCGATTTGCTTGTTAACATTCCTATTTGCTGAAGCAACCTTTTGATTTAAGCTTACAAGTTTGATTTGAACTATTATCAACAAATTTTTCCTTAAATTTTAAAAAATCTTATAAAAATTAAAAAAAATAAATAAATAATAATAAAAAAAACTGCTATTTTTAAAAACGATAAATTTTGGAAGTAATTACAAAATATGTACCAGCAATTTTTTTTCCATTTCACACTCTTTTCTGTCATAAACCTATTTCAGTATTCCCAAGTTATTTTTATCATTTTTCCCAGCATCCATCAAATCGAAACTGAAAGTAAACAATCCTTCTTAGAAATTCTGGTTGCACCTGCATTTAATTACTTATGCTTCACTGAGTCAAACAAGAACGCAGGTGGCTGACACATGCTATCTCCGTGCAATATACCAAGACATCATCATAGAGTTCGTTAAGGTTGATGAAAACGATTGGTGGTTGAAGCAAGACAGGGCCATGTACCCACGTCTCAAGGATTCCAAACTCGGATTTCAAAGTGTATAGACGTGTTTTCAAAGTTCTCTCAGTTTCTAGACCTATAATGGATATCAAGAAGGATACTAGATTGAATAGATGTTTTAAATTCCTGCATAGAGACATCAGTTATGAGATTTTTGTGACCATACTAGCTACCAACAAGCAACCAGCTGCTACTGATGTCGCCCAACGAATTTCAAGGACATTACGATTGTTACCTTCTCATCAGACGAAGTCGCCGATGCTTTTGCTACTGACCCACACCTGGATTTTCCCTCGGATCTGTCAGTGTCTTTCAAGCGACTTGGATTCCCCCACAAAAAAATTACGATCACCAAATTGCCATTCTTCATCTCAAACAGCGACATCGCTGCTGCCCTGAAGCCATATGGAACTGTATCCCATGTTAACGACGAATTTCTGAACCTCCCGGGATTGGAATCGATCCGGACAGGCACAAGGGTCGTCCATATGGAGATGAAAAAAATGGTTCCTAATTTCCTCCAAATTTCAACTTTTTCGGCCACCATTTCCTACCCAGGCATGATCAAACTCTGCAAGTGGTGCAGACTTCCAGGCCATCTAATCAAGGACTGTGAAGCATTTGCCACCAAGAAACAACCACTTCAGACTCCTCCTGCACCTGTTTTGGACCCTATTTTGGACTCTAACTCGACCTCCATCCCCCTGCAACAGCCGGCACCTGTTAAATTTCAAAGTGAAGAATCTCAGGTTACTTTACTTCAAAATTCTACACCAGAGGAGACTGAACCTACCACCCCCTCCAACCAAAAAAGAAAACATCTCTCTTCTCCATCTGATTCGCCTTCCACCACAGAGCCTTCCAACCCTGCTCAACTGAAGAAAAAATTGCCAGCTCCTGATTCAACGTCTTCACTTATTGGTAACCTACAAAATTTTATTTTAGATAGATCCACCACCCCATCCCTCTCTCAAACCTCAGACCCCCCTGAATTTGTTGAGACCTTTGAAGACATTCTCGACTTCTTAAAATTTTTAATTAACCCAAAATTAACTTCCTCCGAGTGGGAAATTCCCATTCCTCTAAAATCACTCAAAAAAACCCTATCTAAAGATGGATATGTACTGCTGAAGTATCGAGATCTCTACCTCTCTGCTTTAGGCAAATGTCAGCAGAGAGAAGGTTTCACTATCTGGGACTTTCTCCAATTAGTGAAACAATTCCTCCCTTTATTTAGGTAATTCCCACTCCTTCAAAATTATTTCTTCTCGTTTTATTTTCCCATTTTTCTGTTACCTCTGCGATCAAAATTCATATCACTCTCCAAATTCCTGCTCTCAGCCAATCCCAAAATTCCTCTACTCTCGTTGGCTGAGACCTCCTGCTTACTTCCTCACTCACTCGGACATCTCTAGCACTCAAAAACCTAACACCATTCCTGCTCCCGCTCTCAACCAATGCCAAAATTTCTCCCCTCTCATCAGCTGAGCCTTCGGCAGCCAGAATCTATCTTCTCACTCGATTTTAGCTTGGATCGCTACCTTTACCGACTTTATTTTGGCCTTTTTCCCAAATGATCTTTAAATTTATTCCAATTCCCCTTCATTTCCTCCCTTTTCACTCACCACCCTCACTTTTCCACGATAGCAGACATTTATTTGCTTAACTTTCGACTTCCAAAATTTTCTTTCGCCACTACATTTGACCAATTTTTTTTTTCAAATTCCAACTTTTGTAACCATTTTAAGACTCTAGTTTTTCCAGGGTCCCTCTAAATTTTTTACATTAGCTAACACAGATTACCTTTGCGTATGGACCTGATGATAGCAGATACACTATCAGCTTACAAAGAGGCCCAGTTTTTAGGAGAATTTATATATGTTATATGCCACATCTCAAATGAGACCATGCTGTTTTTGCAAGAGTTTTTCAGTGACTGTCTTATTTCTAAATGCTTGTGGCCCCCAAGAGCACTGGTTTTGTCACCTGCAGTATTTTTTCTTTGGGGTTATATCAAAGGAGATATGTAAAAAATAATCCTCACACATTGGATGAACTAAATACAAACATTTCAACAGTGATCACACAGTCTTCAGGTACTTCACAACGTGACATCAAACATGGTAAAAAGAGCTCTTGCCTGCATCCATGAACAAGGATGTCATTTTCAACTCATGTTGTAATGACATTTACATTCTTCTTTTGCGGGAAAATTATACTTATGTTTAAACTTATAAAAAAAAAATAAAAATAAATACCCCCTCAAGCAACTGCTTGCCACAGAGATCTGACAGGAGCCTATCAGTTTATATGACACAGTAGGAGATCTGAGAGGATGGCAGGACCTCAGCAGAAAAACGACACACACATCCATGCCTAATTTCGGGGCTCGAACCCAGGTCCCTTAGATCAGTAGCCAAGCGTGCTAACCACTCGGCCACGGGACGGCATATATTTTTTTTTAACTTATATTTTGTTAGAAAATCATACTTATGACTATAACTTATGTTTTGTAGCTATTTAATTTTATATATGATTATCATTAACCTCGCAAAATATGTGTTTATTATGGGTTGTGCGACTTTTCAATCACCCTGTACATACACCCAAAATACTATTTTGAAAAAGCTTTAAAATTAATAAAATATTAATACATTCTCTGACCTGGTTAAGTTTCCTGGATAAATCATTTGTTAGGCATTCCTCTTCTTGTTCATAGTTTAGGGCTAAGGTTTCCTTCTCTTTCTTCAGAGACTGTATTTTTTTCAAAAGTGTGTTACTAATAAATTCCTCTTCTTGTTCTGCTTTTGCTTGCTGCAGAGGTATTGAATAACATTCATATATAAATTGCTGTTATTACATTAATATTGCCATTATTACATTAATTGGCAACAGACATTTCAAATCAGTAGTAAATTCAGCTTATAGATAGTCACTCAGTCACTTGGGATGAGTTAAGATTTATGTTAATTGGGTAACTTTATTCATTTTACTACTTGTAGTAAATGTAATTAAGCATTAAAAGCATTAGTTAGAAAAGTTATTATAACTTCATTTTAAAGCCAAAAATTTCATCCAAAAATTTCATGCTTTTAATAAAACATATTTAAAAGAGAGATATTACACAATGTAAATATCAAACAAAATATTTAATGACTTAATATCACTGTATACTACTTAAAAACATATTCTTATAATAAATGTTTAAGGTATCAGAATGCTATATATACCATTTTACAAATATACCCCATTTGCAAAGAGAATACATTCCTGAAAACTAGTATCAAGAATTTTTGTCCATAAGGAATAATGTAATATGGGGAGATGCATTTAGAAAATTATATATAAACATAGTTATAAATCATTTCCCCAGTTTTCTCCCAATACACAGTATATTTGATGGCTTTCCAGTAGCTTATTATTCAGATAGTGCAACATTTTTATATAAAACCATACAAAAATACATTTTCTTTAAGCACATTTGTATGCAGTCTCAAACAAAAATTTAGTATAAATTTGTTGATTACATTACAGTGAGCATATATACATTGGGTATCCTAAAATTGGGTACCTCTGTACTGTCAACTAAGTAAAAATTACTGTAAAATATACACTATGTTAGTTGGTTGCTAGTGGTAGGTAGATATATGTTATAGATATGAAGGAGAATGGATTGATCAATCCAGTAATGATGAATGAAATTAGCATCTCTTAAGTGGCAATAGAGAATTAGTCCATACTTGAAGAACCAGTCCAAGGTAAGTAAAGAGAAAGCAAAGTTTCAGCACTTTTGCTGAGGGAACATACATTAAGCCTCTTCCTCTAAAGGTGGCACAAGCACAAATGGTAATGATGGTGTAGCAGTTTACCTTAAGATAGAGAAGAGCTTATATAGCTTACATAATAAGGTCCAAAAATTTCTGGCCCAAGGTATTAAAGAGGTAATAGAATCAAACAATAATTTTTATTTTTCAATATAATCACTCTTTATTTCAATACATTTTTTAGAATGGCTAATTAACCTTTCTATACCACTGAAAAAATAATCTGAATTTTTGTTCCTAAAATGGTTTAAAACTGCAAAAATGACTTCATCACTTGTAAATTTTTTCCCACGTAAATCCAACTCCAATTTTGGAAACAAAAAACAGTCGCTATGAGCTAGATTGGGGCTGTACGGTAGGTGGTTTAATTCCTGGAAACCACATTGCTGAATAGCAGCCTTCACAGCAACTGAAGAGTGCACTGGCATATTGTTGTGCAATAACCTCACCCCCCAGGACAGCTTTCCTTGGCATTTCTCTTTAATGGTATCCTTCAATTTGTACATTAATGATACATAATATTCATCAGTAACTGTAGTATTTCGTTCCTTAAAGTCAACTAGCAGAATCCCAAAAGATGGTGGCCATGATCTTTTTTTGGGATTGTGTCACTTTTACTTTTTTTTTGACCGTGGGGATACAGGATGCCACCACTCCATAGATTCTCATTTAGACAGAGGATAATGGTACAGAACCATAGTTTCATCTCCCATGACAATTGAATCAATCACTTCTTTATCTTGCCCCTCACAGAGTGCTAAAAATTCAGTACAGCATTCCACGTGTAATTGTTTTTGGATAACACTCAAAAGTTTTGGGACTCATCTTGCACTCACTTTGTTCATACCAAGATGGTCATGTAAAATTCAAAGCATTGTGGTATTTTGAAAGTCCACACCTTGCTGATAATTCTTTAGTTTTCAGTCGTCTATCCTTTAGCACCTTTTCTTGCTATGATTCTGCAGGTCTTCAAAATAATGAAGCTTCTGCAGATCGATTGTTGATGAGGTTCATCTTCAATCGAATCTCTCCCTAAAGTCACAGATAGAAGTGCTGTTTTACTTGAATGAATGCTTCTGCAGGTCTGCCTTGATGAGGTTCATCTTCAATCGAATCTCTCCCTAAGCGAAACTGCTTAGCCCATTCTTTATCTGTCAGATATGATGGGGAAGATTTGCCATACACATCATCTAAACATTTAATTTCTGCTGGGTTTTCACCTTCTTTCATCAAAAATTTAATGATCGCGCGATACTCAAGCCCATTCTCTATCTGTCAAATATGACGGGGAAGATTTGCCATACACATCATCTAAACATTTAATTTCTGCTGGGTTTTCACCTTCTTTCATCAAAAATTTAATGATCGCACAATACTCAAGTTTAAACATATTAAAATATTGGGAAACAGCACTTCTATCTGTGACTATCTGTGCTACTGATGTTAGAGCTGCAAAATTTTAACTGCAGTGCAACAAAACATAGGGTGGGGGGTTGTCAGAGTTAGACCTGTCAATTCTTGTTCTAACATGTTAGCTCTTTAGTGTAATTGACAAGTGTGTTGCCTCTTCTAGCAGCATTTACCAACTTCCTCAAGTCACTAGTTTGAAACCAAGGGAAGCTTCACCTTAGCAAAATGCCTTCTCCTCTGAGAGTAGAGCTGCCTAAATATGATTTGGATGGATTTATCTCATAGTAATGGACAAGTACCATATTTCCCCGAAAATAAGACCGGGTCTTATATTAATTTTTGCTCCAAAAGACGCATTAGGGCTTATTTTCAGAGGATGTCTTATTTTTTCATGTACAAAAAACTACATTTATTCAAATACAGTCATGTCATCTTCTTCTGGATCATCATCATAACTCTCCAAACCCCGAATTCCAGCCTGAATTTCTTGCGACTCCATTTCCTGTAGAACCATTGGCCCTAATCTCTCATGTCCAGCAATAGAGCTCTCCTTAAATGAGCACTTCTTGTCCATGTAGCCTGGTCATTCGGCAATGAGTGGAGTTCATCTGTTTACATAGACGTTTACCCCTCATCCAAAGGCGCCCGCATGGGTATTTAGAAATACTTAATTATAATTTATATTATCATTTATTTTAAGTATTAATGTCAATAATATTATTTATTTATATTTAATTATATATTAATATTATTATTTTAAAATTCAATACATCCGTTATGTGTTGCAATGGACGTACTAAATGCATCCGTCTGGCTGATGATCTTAACTGGGGCTTATTTTTGGAGTAGGGCTTATATTACGAGCATCCTGAAAAATCATGCTAGGGCTTATTTTCCGGTTAGGTCTTATTTTCAGGGGAAATATGGTAGTTAGTGCGATTGGATACTGATTAAGACCTGGTTTGAACCCCAGATAAGGCACTGATTTTTCTTGTGTTGTCCTTATGATGTAGAGTTCTGCCTTCCTCACAGATCTTCTCTATGTTTTTAGTATACTGACACGTTCAGATCTCTATGGCAAGCAGTATGCTTCAGAGGTATTTTTATCTCCTTTTTATTAATTTTCTGCATTTGTATTAAGTGTTATATTTTTTATGCTTTAAGTTTTTTTTAAAGCATTATGAAGAAGTCTTGTAAAAGTAGAAACATACTGAATAGAAAGGTATTAGTTTGGCCTGTAGATGGCAGCATGAATAAAAGTGTAGTAAAATTAAATTGAGATATTGGATAAGTGAAGAAATGATGGAGCACTAGAATAAAATTAGAGGGAAAATTCAATATTAGGAGGATTTAAGAGAAATTAAGAAAGTCTAGAGAAAAATAAGGAAAATGAAGTGTAGTGAGATATGGATCCACAAAGTATGGCCTGAATTTTTCATAGCTAATATAGCTAATGCTTACTTATGGGTTTCAGTATAAAAACTGGGCAGTTGTGGATTTCAAAAGATGAGTTAGAGAGCTCATCTGACTGTAGTTGCATAGTATCAGAGGTTGATTATAGTGATTAATGTCCAAGTTGTGGAGCATGTTGTTTCAGTGGCCCACCAGCTCTGCATGTTCATTACAGCAGTATAGGATGTACATAACTCCCACTGCAGTACTATTTAAAGTATAATGTGGATAATGCCCAATGATACAGTCAACGGGTTGTTAGACTTAAAATTTATTACTAATGGACTAACTGCATAACACATCTAAAATTATGAAAAGCTAGGAATATTAGCAGAAAAAGAGTAGTCACAATGTATTCATGCTTCATCACCTGTCTGAGATCTCCTCTTAGATGATCAGAGCTACCACCACCAAACTTTGTCAACTTCCATGTTTTTGCAAATGAAAAGCTAAAGTCAATGTTCTAAAACTTTCCAAATAAGCTTTATATTACATAAATATAGAGGAGAAATTGTCATTAACCGGGTGGGATCTGAACCCACGACCTCTTGATAACATGTCAGGTGCTCTGACCACTGAGCTACCGGCTGCCGAACAATCATCCTCTATTTTGTGACTTTAAGCATTATCCCATAAAATTAGTCATTGGAAATGCATTTAACTGTAAATGAATATGTGTATGTATGGAAAAATATGTAAAAGTATATTGAATAGAATGAGTTTGGTTGTAGATGGCAGCATGAATAAAAATGTGATGAATATGTGAAATTCTGCATAAAAGTGTGATGTTACGAAGCTAAATTAAAGATCTCAATTATATTTAACTAGATCTCAACTGTCGACAATATTCAGTATTTAAAGGAAGTTTGTGGATTCAATAAGAGCAATGCAGCCAAAGAAATTTACCTCATAAGTTAAAACTTTAATATTATTTCAAGGACCAGAACCATAACCAACAATTTTCCCTCCTGACCATGAAGAAAATAAATTTCCTGTGTACATGCTGAATTGTTGTTTAAGGAATAATGAAGTAGTTCCTCGAGACTGGCTAGTTTGGAGTAAAACCAAACAAGCTTCATTCTGCTTTCTGTGTCGTCTATTTTGCAAATTACCTGAACTACAGCAATCTATTTTTACGACAGAAATTGGCTGGGGACCTTCTTAAAGCTCTATGACAGAATACCTGATCATGAAAACAATAATAATCATGTTATATACCATATTAAACAGAATTGAATAATACAATTTTATGAAAATTAAAAATTTAAGCAAATTTTAAAGCATATTTAATTTGAATGACTTGTTTACAGTGATAAAGTAAAAAAAAAAAAAATACATTGGACTATGCAATTAAAGAAATTATGTTTATTGAAAGAGAGAATGCTGACAATATCAAACAGCCCCCTAATCTCAGGCATGGGGCAAAGACCCATTCCCCCACCACTAAAGGCTGAAGCCATCTACACTGGAAGATTTCCTCGAATGTAGAATTTGATGATGCCAATACAAGTGGAATGACTTCTGTTCAGGATTATCTACCAACTGATAAAACATATCCCGTGAATCCATTCACTTGGGGCTGTCAACCCACAAACCAAAAACACAGCAGCAGATTTTTGCTCCACAGAAGCCCACCAGTGCAGCAAATTCAGGATCCATAATCAAGCTCAGAACCTTAATCCAGTCCAGTAAGTTTATATGGTCAGCACCAGAACACTGTGTGGTTGACCACTCCTCAGCAGGTAGAAAAAAAAAGTAGCCATAGTTGTCCAGATCAGTAGGCCACATTAATCTGGCAGCCCTCCCCTTCCATTGACTTCCACAAGAGAGTATCTCTTTTGAAAGGTACTAACGGCCTGCACCACAAGAAGGAGGGGTTGGGCATTAGGTACTAGGCCTGGCTGGTTTTATGCATCATCACAGGGGATTGGTGCATTGCTCTCTGTCATGTCCCTCTAATGTATTTATTGTATTTTTGCTGTTGTAAATATTTTTATCTATTTAGGAAAAGTTCCAAAGTTTTTGGAAAGTGTTATTGTGGGGATGTGACTCATAGCTGTTGTTTTTGGGCCTGAGTTGGCTGCCTGCACAGGCTGACATGTCAAAGATTTATGACCATTTACAACTAGCCTCAGACGCAAGTGGAGTGCTGCAGATGGCTGGGCAATAGTAAACAGCAGTCTTGAGCATTGCTGTCAAACAAGAAGGACGTTTGAACACACGTCAAGGGATGCCACTCTTATTCAAAACCCTTAAGGAGAAGGTTTGATTCTTTGTGAGAATCAAGTCAGTTCTTGGTTCACCAAGTGAGTTCTATGTGAGAATCAAGGTTCAGTTCTTGGTTCACCAAGTGAGTTCTATGTGAGAATCAAGGTTCAGTTCTTGGTTCACCAAGTGAGTTCTATGTGAACCATGTTGTACACAAGGGATGGATATCCTTTCACCAAGTTTGAGGTCGGTAAAGCGCAAATCTGCAAAGTGCAGTTCTTCATCTGATTGCATAATTGTCTGCAGCAGAAAAGCAGTGAAGGCCTACAGAGTCGTGTGCATCCCCAGCAGGTGATGGTGTATAAATGTGAATAAACTGTGCCATCCCTATACAACTCTCCTGTGTAAATTGTTGGACATATCTCTATACATCACTTGGCGCAGCAAGTCTGAGGCATACATCGATATAGGTGTAACAACCCACGAACCTGTTATTTTATCTAAGCAATGGTGAATCTAATTAAAGGGTTAAGTGATCTCCTCTGCTAAAGAGTGACCTTTATGTCATTAGAGTAGCAACACGACATTCGCCCAGTTCAGTTCAGCAGCACAACTGATCATACATGATTTCATTGACAAGAAGAAAAGTGTGTCATTTGCTTACCACTGATTACGCCACTCTCCTTCCAGTGACTACCTAGCTACCATTTACAGATTAACTTTAGAATAAAAATTAAATTGAAGTCTTTAATTCTCTATGACACTGTTAAATACCTTGCATTTAATAGTGCCATAGAGAATTAAAGACTTCAATTTAATTTTAACTACTGCACTGTGAACCTCTACTGTAACTTTAGAATATTTTTAATAAATAACTAATCAACAGAAATAGGTCATGTTTTATACCAAATTAAAGAAAATTTAATTCCGAATTTTATTGAAATAAAAGATATGAACATTGTAGTAACATTAATTTTAATAACACTTTTTACAGTGGTATACCAAAAAAAGGTACATATTTCATAATTACTTCCAAAATCTTCCATTTTTAAAAATAGCAGTTTTTCATTAATTTTTGGGAGATTTTCAGAAATTTAAAGAAAAATATATTGACAATAGTTCAAATCAAACTTGTGAGCAATGATTGAAACAAATGATTGCTTCAAATAAACAATTTTATTACAAATTTTTAATAAAAACAAACGTTAAACAAATTGGCAATACTGTATAGCACTTCTAAAATATGACAATCATAAATGATGGCTTCATCAAATTATTTATATTGTAAGTTTAATAAAACATGCATCAAATGAAAAAAGAAAATATTATTTTTCAAGTATGAATTACATATTTTTAAAAGACATAAGAAATTTTCAAATGGCAATTAAAAACAAATCTGAAGTTTCATGTGCTGTACAAAAAAAAGTCTATAGATGTCCTTGACCTGGGAAAGGTTAAACATGGACACCAGTCCTCTTTTTTTTTTTAGCAAGATAGGGCAAGTTCTTTCCAACAATAACTTTCATTGTTGTTGTTTGTTGAAAACACTATATTGCTGATGTTTACGTTTAATAAAATCTTTCTGTTATCTGGTTTTCTGCTGATGGCTATGCAAACAATTTCTTTCACCATAATACAAATCATGGCCTGTAAACTTACAGTACTGTGCGAATTAGTTGGGACAAGCGAAGCCTGGAGAACCTCTTCAATCCAGCCACATCCAGCAATCCCCCAAACACCCACCCAAGGTCATGTTTTGGGGATGTTTCACAGCTTCCGATTCGTCTGTGGTCCCAGATGTTTCACCCCATTGAAGGAATGATGGACAGTAAAAAGTACATGGCATTCTGGAGGCGAAAATGGCCTAACACTGCAGAAGCTGTTTCCTAACGGCGATGGGGTATTTCAACAGGATCTGGCTCCATGCCACAATTCTAAGCTTGTTAAGAGCATCTTTACCCAACAACATTTGAAGGTATTGGAGTGGCCAGGAAATTCACCCGATCTAAACTCCATTGAAAATTTGTGGGCCATTATTAAAGCGCGCATATCTAAGATGGATTGCACGATGAAAACCAAAATGAAGAAAGTGTCATGAAAGTGTGGTACCACAACCCTGAAGTGAAGGAGATGTGTGGAAAGCTAGTGGCATCAATGGTTGAGAGGGTGGAAGAAGTAATTAAAGCTAAGGGGGGTCACATTCACTATTAACTACACTATTCAACAAATAAATATTTTAGTTGTGTCTTTGCTACTGCATTTTCCTATTGTCTCAACTAATTTGCACAGTACTGTATAAATGTAACTTAAAATTAACTTAAAACCCTTCAACCACAACAAGGTTCTCTGGTTACCATCATCAGGTGGTCATTATCTGATGATGCTCATAGAATCTATCCCAAAATCTCATAGCATTCAGAGAACCTCCATCAAACACATGAAGGTTGGTAATGGCCATCCAACGAAGACCCATTCCACACAACCAGACCTCCACCACTAAATGCACTTTTCTCAACAATGTTTTGAGGCTGGTTGCAGTATTCCGGCTTTCTATAAATCAGTATACATATGCTGTCATATTGTAGAGACAATATAGACTCGTCCACGAACAGTATGTGACTTCATTGTTCTCAGGTCCAGGTTGAATGATCATATCATTCTCAAGCTGGCCTATCTGGCATTTTTGCAATGGAATTATCGTTGCAAAGAACTCACCCATCTTGCACAAAAGAGGACTGATGTCCATGTTTAAATTCATCCCCTCACTTTGGAGGTTAAAGGTTGACAGGCATGGAGTATGACTTGTGAAGCCTGATCACAACTCAGGCAGATTCCAGCTTTTTGCTGCAATGAGATCTGAAGGCAGAAATGCTGCTGTCCTGTTCTTTCAGATAACAGTGTGGTGGACACAAAAGGAATATGGCTACAACCTTCTAATAACTCTTCATCATTTTGAATCATCTAAATGTTTTCTTTGAGGCATTATGAAACAATCAGCTGTTCCAGATTGACAATGTAGTATTTTAATTCAAAATGATCAAGTATCTGCATAAGTTCTTCTATAAGATATCTGTTTCGCATATTCTGTAACTTTATATGGGATTGGAATGTCAATTTTTCAAATTAAACATTATATTACCTGAGTAAGTTGCTTAAACATCCCACTAACCATTTCCTCTCCATAGATAGTTGTAATGTGAAGACTTTGCACAGAGCTTATTCTCTTGATGTCCTCACACATGAATTACACCATTAAAATTTAGATATTTTCAGCTTCCAAGAGACCAGATGGATAGATAAAGGTCAGATTCTTAAAAATAACCTTAAATTTCTCTTTTCAAGGAGGGAAGATAATAAGCATCACCAAGGGTCTGCTTCTCAGCAGACACAAAAGTGATGGTCTGGGATATGAGTGCATTAATGAAAGGTTTCTTACAGCAAAATTTCAGACTTGAATGTTATCTGCTGTTATGTCCCCACTGAGGATGGGAAGGATAGGTTTTACAGACAACGTAGAGATATTTTCAATTCTGTCAAAAAAGGAGTATTACCCTTGTTCTAGGTGACTTCAATGCCAAAGTTGGTACTGACTATGACCTTTGGGGAGGTGTGATAGGCCCTTTTGGTATCGGTAGCTGCAATGGCAATGGGCAACGTCTCCTACAGGAAAGTACACTTAATGGTTTGAGAATAACTAACACTTATTACAAACACTGCGACATATATATGCACAAACAGTTGGGTTTCACCAGATGGCTGCATAAGAATATGATAGATTATATATTAATTAACAGCAAATGGGCTACTTCAGTTAGGAATACCAGGTCATAAAGGGGAGATGAAATTGGATCTGACCATTACCTTGTTAAAATTTTTTGCAACTTAAACTTAAGAAGTGTTGTGCTAAGGTTAAAAATTTGCCTTTAATTCTGAAGCTCTGAAAGACCCAGTTATAGGTAAAGCTTACTATGATAGGTTACTTAGTCATTATGACAGTCATGGTTTGCTGTTATTTTGAGATTGGGACTGTTAAAAACATTTCAACTTGAAGAAGAATGGGACTGTTTTAAACAGGCTTTTCTGGAAATTAACAGTACACTTTTAGGAAAAAAGGAGCAGAGGAGGCAGACATCTGAGTGATAAGGCACTTGAGCTTATTTCGGAAAGAAAGACTGCAGGTATGTCCTTAATCAATACCCTACTAGTCCTAATAGAAAGCATTAGAGAGAGCTTAATAAATGTGTAAAGGATCAGTTAGCTGCTGATAAGAATCTTTGGCTTGATGGCTTGGCTGACAAAGCCGAGGAAGCAGTTAGACAGCATAACAGCAGAGAGCTGTACCAGATAATTAATGTTTTGTGTGGTAGAAAACAGACAGGTATACAGGGATTGAAGGATAAACAAGGTAAGGTTATAGAAGGTGAGGATTCTGTCATGGCTAGGTGGGCTGAGCATTTCAGTGATATTCTAAACAATGCGGTTAGTTCTATTCCCATTGTTTGCAATGATGATAGATGCATTACTGGCTTTAATGTTGGCCCTATAACACAATCTGAAGTTATATTAGCTATTTCTAAACTTAAACTTCATAAATCGCCAGGGATAGATGAAATTACTACTCAAATGCTTAGAGCTGGGAATGTTTCAATTGCCATATGGATGACTGAAATTTTGAATATCTTTTTATGATAAAGGCATGGTTCCTAAGGATTTTACCAGAGCTATTATTATCCCTATTTTTGAAAAAGGTGATCGCAGTTCTTGTGATAACTATAGGGGTATCAGCCTACTTTCTGTTCCAGGGAAAGTTCTTTGCATGACTGTGCTTAATAGAATTAAGAATCTGGTTGACAGGCAATTGCATGATGAGTAATGTGGATTCTGAAGTGATAAGGGGATGTGTAGATCAGATATTTTCACTCAGGCAGATTGTTGAGAAATGTTTAGAATTTCAGAAACCTTTGGTTGCTAGCTTTGTTGATTTCAAAAAGGCTTTTAACTCTGTTGATCGTCATAATTTGTGGTTGATTGTGAGATCATATGGAATACCACACAAGTTAGTTAACACAATAGAAGCTCTCTATAATAACACTGAGTCGTGTGTGAGAGTTGGTAAGGCTTGTAGCAATTGGTTTAGCATTACTTCTGGTGTTCGACAAGGGTGCATTTTGTCTCCTTTTCTATTCCGTTTGGTTATCGTTATGCAAAATTCACTGCAAGGGAAAGATTTTGGCCTTAAATGTCTGGAGATAAGAAAATTTCTGATTTAGATTATGCTGATGATTTAGCCTCTTTGGAAAATGATGTTGATGAGATGAACTCTTTCATTTGAGCTGTTGAAGAGACTGGTAGTAGAGTAGGTTTGGTTATAAACAGAGAGAAAACTACAGTGATGAAATTTGGTCAGGCAGGCAGTAATTCAGTTAATCTGAATGGCTGCACTCTTGAGAAGGTGTCTCGGTTTAATCATCTTGAGAGCTATGTAACATATACCGATGATGTGCAGCATGAGATTAACAGATGAATACAGACTGCTGCTGGGACTTTTAAGAATCTATGGAGAGTGTGGAGAAATAGCCGTATACCTCTAAGGACTAAAATTACACTGCAAAATAGTTTGGTTCTTTCTGGAGTTAGTTATGGTAGTGAAACATGGACCCTTTGTAAACAAGATAGCAGGAAGCTAGATGCTTTTGATTCTAGATGCTTATGCAGTATCTTGGGCATTAGGTGGTTCGACTTTTGTAAGTAATGATGAAGTTAAGCAGTCAGCAACCTCCCTTAAGCAACATATTATGCAGAGACTCAGTGGGTTTGGCAATGTTACACATATGGATAATTATAGATTAGTGAATAATTAATCTATAAATGATTAATTATGAACCTAATTATGAACAGTGTACCTAAAAGGCCTCAGAAAGAGGGGGAGACCTTGAATGTGGTAGGCCAACAATGTCAAAAGGACCTTATTAGAATTGATGTGCAGTGGCTAAATGCAGGAGATATAACTCGGGACAGATATGCATGAAGAACTAAATTGTGTGGTCTGGTTGAACCCCTGTAGCCCATGGCTGCTTGAGGATGATGATTCTAAAGTTGACTTGTTTATTGGATTCTGCAACAAGCCTGGATTTTTCTCAAAGTATGGTACGGAGAAAAAAAAATTGCAAACAGAAGAAATATTTACTTTAAACAAGAAAATTTTTTTTGTATTCAGAAATAAAAAGTTTTTATATTCATGTGATTTATAATCATTTCTGTCTATTAGTGTTTTTAAATAAATTTTTATTTGTGTTGCCAGATGCATTTTTAACTACATGATTAAAAATGTCCTATTAAAAAAAATCGTCTTTTTTGATAAATATTTTATTTTCAGAAAATCCAGAATTAAATGCTAATTAATTTAGCATATAACATGCTATAATTCCTTTCATTAGTTATTTGACAAAAAAGTCCTAAGTTAATTTTTTTTGCCTGATCAGAGTGAAAAAATAGCTGGACCTGGGAAGGGTTAAATTTATTACCTCAGTATGACAACAGTGCTATCCAAACAACTTGGTTACTGAATGAGCCAGCAAACAAGGACAGAGTGGCAAAAACATCACTGGGAAGCAATGTCAACTTGCAGCACAAAAGATACCTGTTGCATTGAAACCAGCTAACTTCAATGCCTTTGCCTAGGCAAAGATGAACTGTAAGTTTTAGGATCTTTTCACTGTCATAAAAAGTTGTTTCCATTGCAATAAGCAATGAAAAATAATTATAGTGTGAATTCTGAACTTGTGTTCTAATAATTTTAATTTAACAGTGAAATTGTCAAGTGAAATAATTTAAAGCCCTATGCTGGTGCAGTAGATGACATTTTCCCCTAATAGATGATAATGCCTGTCCACACAGAGCAAGACTGATCAATCATCTTGAGAAGGCATCTAACAAACAGAATGGCCTACATCCTCTCCAGATCTCAACACAATAGAATATCTTATGGGATGCTTTGGGTAAACATAATACTATGATATTGCCCTTCAACTCCCTTCCAGACTGCTCTTATTGCTCAGTCAACTTTATTGCCCTCCCATTCTCTTCTCTGGGATTACATTATTGAGAGCATGGATTGATGCTATCAGACTTGGTTTAGTGGTTAGAGGAAGTTATATCCTTATCAATCACATTTTGAATTTGAAAGCACCTCCCACTTTTCGCATTGCATAAGATATCGAATTTTTTCCTTACTTATCATCTATATCCCTTGTAGTAAATTCACTTGGACAGACTTATTTCACATTACATATGCTTTCATTTTGTGCCTTTTTTTTTTTACAGCATAGCAATGGTGTTAGTAGTTAATTATGTGATATTGTAATAAATTAGCTGCTGATGTCATCAGAATTGAGAAAAAAAAACCTAAGTATTTTAGCATTACAAAATATCTTACAAATACTCATCCCCAAGAACAAATTTACTACCCCCTCCTCATACAAGTGTTAATTTAAGGATGACGCTTTGAAAATATTTTTTCGGCTGTCTGCCTAAAAAAAGAAGTTTAGAAACAAGCATTTATATAAAATGTCAAATGCACAGATGTTTAAAATAATTTAATTTTAACACAATTATCCTGTATTATCATTAAATACTTTTAGAGCAATTAAATCACATTTCAACGAGTTCACTATTATTCATTGCTTCTTATGCAATGATAGCAACTCTACAATACCATAAAATAAACTTTTGAAGTAAAAGTCTTTTTAAGTTTAAAGATGGAGTCAGGGGCAGATCTAGAAAATGTCCTTTTTTTTTGGGGGGGGGGGGGGAATATATGAAGTAAGTCTTCTTTTCGAATCAAGAGGTCTGCTGACAAAAAAATGGATTTCGCAACTTTATTAGGCCTGTTGGCCAAAAAACAGCCGTCTTTTTTCTAAATTATTCTTATTTTGCATACAAAACCAAATTAATAAAATAAGATTACACCTGTCCCTCGATTTACACAGTAGATAGGTATGTTACACTGTAGATAGGTTATGAGATATCAGCATATAAATCGAAACTGTAGAAATCAAGACGAAGAACTGATAAAAAAAAATGGGGATTGGTTCTGAAAAAAAAAAATCCTTATTATGAATAAAATGTACATTGAAAGTTTATTTATACATATTTATCTCAAATCTATCTCTGATTTTCAATCTTACCTATGATATTGTTATCAATAGAAGAAATTGAGTCTTTATATTTACTTACATCATTTCTGTCAGATACATTATTAAAGATGCAAGAACTAGAAATAACCATCATAACCGATGCACCGTCAACTGAAGTTGACCATTCTACATGTTTTAGTTCACTATGATGTTCCACAGCAGCAAATGCATCATCTACAGTTTTGCAAATTGCTGTTCCTTCTGTTGTACAGCATACATGTAAGGATTTATTCTTGGATTTTTCAATTTCTATAGCTGCATTAACATCAAAAGCAGTGGTAGAAGGGCAATCTCCATTTCCTTAAAAAAAAAGGAAGGGTGGTACAGGCTGTGACATTGGAGAGATCTGAACTTGGTGTCATTAGCAAGCAGAGAAATGCCACACAAGAATCTCTTTTTTCGAACTATAGATGACACTTCTGGGAGCAGTTGTTGACCAGTGGAACTTATCACTGCTGTCAGTATGCAAAACTCGCATATGATTCAAACAGAACAACCTATCCCAAGTCACCTTTATTGGCTTGGGCGGGTTTGGTCATTTGAGGGATACACAAGTTGTAGTTTCATGCTGCTCTGTGAGCGGAAGTTCAGTAGTGCTCATGGTCAACATTGTTGACCTCACCCAGCCTCCACAATAGTTATTTTACTTAGATATCTGCTGCCCCTAGCTTCAGATCTGCCACTAGCTCAGTCAGCTTTCGAGCAGCTGTGATTAGCTTATTGGAAAATTTGCCATACAGATCCATAACCCTGGCCCTTCCAGTTCTAACTTTTTCTGGTATGACTCCAGAGGTTTGTGCTAGGTGAAAAAGAACAGATCAACCCAGGCATGCAAAAAGAATAGAATACATGCATTTTTTTTGGAGTAATTTGGAGATTGGAACTTCTGTAGTTGTTAAAATTTCCTGATATAATTTTGGAGTTGAGTTATATTTTGTTTTTTGGGAGGTATTTCCATAAAGAAAAATTTTGAAGGGGGCAGAAATTATGAACATTTGTCATTGATAGTTCAGAGAATGAATATGATGAATTCAGGTTATCTGAAGAAGTGAATGAGGTTTCAATCGCAATTGACCAAGAATATTCAGTTGTACTAAATCACGAGCAGAAAGGATTTTTCAAACCTACAAAGTGATGATAGGGATGTGATTTTAGTAATATTTCATGGTTCAATCAAATCACTAAATAATCAATGACCTGGATTGCTCATGAAAACAGAGCTGGACCAGTTCATAACCTTTCAGTATAATCAGAACCCTTTGAAATTTTAAAATTACTGCTGACTGAAAATATGCATAAATCGATTATGAAAAATATGAGCCGATATGTTGACCACTTAAAGTAAGCCCACTCAATCTGCGGCTCATAAAACACACACATGCAAAAAATATATTGGATCTGGCTCATTTTTTCAAATTATTCAATGAAACATATTTAAATGCATAACTTAAATGATTTTACCAATTCCTAATACTAATTAAAAATGTATATTATGGTTTCTGATCAAGATATTTCCTTGTTTCCTTAAATGTAGTTTCCTTTTTCCGATTCCTTTGAAATGTATGTTTTCATTTTTAAGTTGAGAATATTTCCCTGCTGCTCTTAGATAATAGTTTGTTTTTATTTTAGTGCCTCTTCAATAAGTTTGGGTTGGATGATCCTAATCGAAAAAAAAATACCCCCAAGCAGCTGCTTACCACAGAGGTCTGACAGGAGCCTGTCAGTTTATATGCCATAGTAGGTCTGAGAGGATGGCAGGACCTCAGCAGAAAAATGACACACACATCCATGCCTTGCCCGGGGCTCGAACCCAGGTCCCTTAAATCAGTAGCCAAGCATGCTAACCACTCGGCTACGGGACGGCTAGGGAAACAAATATGAATCTAAATTTGAACCCTACCGATAATATTAATGAAATATGGGACTTCTTTAGCATTCTTTAAGAGAAATGTCATGCTTCGATTTGCATCAGGCATGACGATCAACCCGATCACTCCTCTCTGGATCCACCACAGGATGTAGTTATAAATGATATCACCACCATTATGCTGAATGCCCAAAGGCTGGTTCAAACAGACTTGTTGCCATTGGCTGTTGATGGTTATCCAAGTTGTTGGCTTTGACAAGCTGGATGATTTTGATCAACAGTAGTTATAGTTGTAATACCATACACTGGTTCTTAATAATTTATGGGACACATCAGCTTATAAATATATGATATTATATATATTATGTAACCTGATAGCATTCTCTTACATGGCAGATATGGTGGTGCACTTTCATTGTTGGATGTTAAATTTTGTTGCTCATAAATTGAGCGTTTATATCATTATTCTGCAAGCTAGGGAGTTATAAAATTATAGAAAATAAACAGGAACAAATAGTTTACCAATTAATTCATTAGCAGCTATGTTCAGCCAAATTCCAATTATGATATATGGAAAACATGATTAACAAACAAAAAGAAAGTATCTGTAATAATGTGATACTACCCCTCCCATCCATAAAGAATCTTCTGTTGTAAAAACAGAACTGAAATGTAAAATAACTGCAGGTCTGCTATTATTTGCTTGAAAAATTTTTTTTATACTACATACATATTATCAGCTATTTTTGTATTAGGTACTTATATTCCAATTACTTCCAAAAAACTTCCGTTTTTAAAAATAGCATTTTTTTGTTAATTTTTTGGTGAATTTCACAACTTTAAGGATAAATTTGTTGATAATAGTTCAAATCAGACTTGTGAGCTTACATAACAGGGCTACTTCAGCATAGAATAACATTAACAAATTGGCAATTCCATATTAACCCTACCTGGGCTAGTGGTTAGCATACCTGACCTACTATTCCAGTAGGCATGTTCTTGTGTGAGTTTGTGTGTGGTCAACTTCAGGATATCTTGAATTCTGTCAAGAAAGGAGATATTACCCTTGTTCTTGGTGACTTCAATGCCAAAGTTGGTACTGACTCTGACCTTTGGGGAGGCCCTTTTGGTATTGGTAGCTGCAATGGCAATGGGCAACGTCTCCTACAGGTAAGTAAACTCAATGGTTTCAGAATAACTAACACATATTACAAACACCACAACATACATAAGTACACATGGGTTTCACCTGATGGGCTGCATAAGAATATGATTGATTACATATTAATTAACAGCAAATGGGCTAGTTCTGTTAGAAATACCAGGGCATATAGGGGAGTTGAAATTGGATCTGACCATTACCTTGTTAAAAGTGTCTTGCAACTTAAACTTAAAAAGTGTTGTGCTAAGGTTAAAAAACTTACTTTTAATACTGAAGCTCTGAAAGATCCAGCTATAGCCAAAGCTTACCATGATAGGTTACTTAGTCATTATGACAGTCATGGTATGCTTACTACTGAAGTTGAGGAAGAATGGGATCATTTTAAACAGGCTTTTTTGGACACTAACAGTACTCTTTTA
The DNA here is from genome assembly GCA_038380435.1 of Ryuthela nishihirai. NCBI lineage: Eukaryota > Metazoa > Arthropoda > Arachnida > Araneae > Heptathelidae > Ryuthela > Ryuthela nishihirai. The sequence goes on from JAWZYU010000015.1 coordinate 36,357,755, forward strand.
GGAAAAAAGGAGCAGAAGAGACAGAATTATCTGAGTGATAAGGCACTTGAGCTATTTCGGAAAGAAAGAACTGCAGGAATGTTCTTAATCAATACCCTACTAGTACTAATAGAAAGCATTACAGAGAACTTAATAAACGTGTAAAAGATCAGTTAGCTGCTGATAAGAATCTTTGGCTTGATGGTTTGCCTGACAAAGCCGAGGAAGCAGTTAGACAGCACAACAGCAGAGAGCTGTACCAGATAGTTAATGTTTTGTGTGGTAGAAAACGGACAGGTATACAGGGATTGAAGGATAAACAAGGTAAAATTATAGAAGGTGAGGATTCTGTCATGGCTAGGTGGGCTGAGCATTTCAGTGATATTCTAAACAATGCGGTTAGTTCTATTCTCATTGTTTGCAATGATGATAGATGCATTGGTGGCTTTAATGTTGGCCCTATAACACAATCTGAAGTTATATTAGCTATTTCTAAACTTAAACTTCATAAATCGCCAGGGATAGATGAAATTACTACTCAAATGCTTAGAGCTGGGAATGTTTCAGTTGCCATATGGATGACTGAAATTTTGAATATCTTTTTATGATAAAGGCATGGTTCCTAAGGATTTTACCAGAGCTATTGTTATCCCTATTTTCAAAAAAGGTGATCGCAGTTCTTGTGATAACTATAGGGGTATTAGCCTACTCTCTGTTCCAGGTAAAGTTCTTTCCATGATTGTGCTTAATAGAATTAAGAATCTGGTTGACAGTCAATTGCGTGATGAGCAATGTGGATTCAGAATTGGTAGGGGATGTGTGGATCAGATATTTTCACTTAGGCAGATTCTTGAGAAATGTTTAGAGTTTCAGAAACCTTTGGTGCTAGCTTTGTTGATTTCAAAAAGGCTTTCGACTCTGTTGATCGTCATAATTTGTGGTTGATTGTGAAATCATATGGTATACCAGACAAGATAGTTAACATAATGAAAGCTCTCTATAATAACACTGAGTCATGTGTGAGAGTTGGTAAGGCTTGTAGCAATTGGTTTAGCATTACTTCTGGTGTTCGACAAGGGTGCATTTTGTCTCCTTTTCTCTTTAGTTTGATTATTGATTATGTTATGCGAAATTCACTTCTAGGGAAAGATTTTGGGCTTAAATGGGCTGGAGATACGAAAATTTATGATTTAGATTATGCTGATGATTTAGCCCTTTTGGCAAATGATGTTGATGAGATGAACTCTTTCATTCGAGCTGTTGATGAGACTGGTAGCAGAATAGGTTTGGTTATAAACAGAGAGAAAACTAAAGTGATGAAAATTGGTCAGGCAGGCTGTGATTCAGATTTGAATGGTTGTAGTCTTGAGCAGGTGTCACAGTTTAATTATCTTGGGAGCTATGTAACAGATAATGGTGATGTGCGGCATGAGATTAACAGACGAATAGGGATTGCTGCCGGGACTTTTAAGAATCTATGGAGAGTGTGGTGAAATAGGTGTATACACCTAAAGACTAAAATTAGGCTGTATAATAGTTTGGTTCTTTCTAGGGTTAGTTATGGTAGTGAAACTTGGACACTTTGTAAACAAGATAACAGGAAACTAGATGCTTTTGATTCCAGATGCTTACGCAGTATCTTGGACATTAGGTGGTTCAACTTTGTAACTAATGATGAGGTTAGGCAAAGGAGTTTGCAACCTCCTTTAAGCAGCATATTGTGCAGAGAGAGACTCCGTTGGTTTGGCCATGTTGCCCGTATGAATAATTATAGATTGGCGAATAGGGTTATGAATAGTGTGCCTAAAGGCCTCAGAAGGAAGGGGAGACCTAGGATGTGGTGGGGAGACCTAGGATGTGGTGGGCAGACAATGTCAAACAGGACCTTGTTAGAATTGGTGTGCAGTGGCCAGATGCAGTAGATGTAGCTCAGGATAGACTTGCTTGGAGAACTAAATTGCACGGTCTGGTCGGACCTCCGTAGCCCATGGCTGCTTGAGGATGATGATGATGATTCCTAATATGTTTGTATAGTATACAAGAAACCAACACAAGTCAAAAGTTTATAGGTTATCTCCGTCCTTTTAACAAAAAAAAAATATATATATATATCGAGTCTAAGAAATGGGGGATAAGATGGCTTTAACAAATTATTTATATCATACTTTAATAAAATATGCATCAAATGAAAAAACAAAGTATTTTTCAAGACTGAATTATGTATTTTTATAAGATATGGTAATTATTTAGAAAGGAGTACATTTTGCTTTTTTTAGAACATTAAAGTAGTCCATTTTTTTTTCATAACCTCAAAACCAAAATTCTGTCTCCACCACTTTTTAACCCTTCCAAGGTCCCCAACAAACAGAAGCTGACGGACACAGATGTCTTTTGTAAAACTAAAAAAACAGACTTTAAAAAAAATAGAAATTGCCATTTGAAAATTTTCTTACAATATATCTTTTAAAAATACATAATTCAAGTTTGAAAAATTATTTTTTTTCATTTCATGCATATTTTAATAAATTACAATATAAATAATTTGCTAAAGCCACCTGATTGCCATTTCTTAGAAGCGCTATATGGTATTTCTGATTTGTTTGTTAGCTTACTCTATGCTGAAGCAACCATCTGATTCAGGCTCACAAGTTAGATTTTCCTTAAAGTTTCCAAAAATTTGTAAATTAACAAAAAGCTAATTTTTAAAGAAGATTTTGGAAGTAATTGTGAAGTACGTACCCTCCCCCTCCCATTTATTTCTTTCTGCTTTAAACCTATTTCAGTATTCTTAGAATTATTTTATCATTTATTCCAGCATTCTATGCATTTTTTTCCCCTTTCAATCAAAACTATAACCAAAAAAAAAAAGTTTTCATAGCAAACTTATTGAAGACTGGCTGCGACACACAGCAGGAGGAAATTGCAGGTGTTCTAACTGCTCGTTCACACATGTGCAACAATGGAGAGAGCCGCCTGCTAAGTGGCTGCATGGCAAGTTGTTACACACCCCCTTCATAAAGTTATTATTTTATTTCCTTTTATAATTAAACCTTAGTTTTCATTTCTGTGCATTTACTTATTTCCATCAATTTTTCAGTTGTTGGGTTGGGTTGTTTTACCTCTGAGCGGCACTTTTTTGCACACCATGGGCTAAATGGCCAGGTCACATGGACCCCGAAGGCTCAGAGAAGTTTGGGAGAGGGGACCCACTGGAGCAGCTGTTGGGAGACAGATGGTAGCCTCCCATCAAGGCCATCCAGCGTGTTCTTTAATGTGCACAGGGTATGGCTCTCCCGCACACGGGGCCATGGATTAACGTCCCATCCGACGGACGGCGGCTTTTCCAAGCCCATCGGTGTCCCCTACTGACCGTGGGCAGGGCAGGGAAATTTTGCGGAGATAAATCTCAACGCTGACCCAGCTGGGACTCGAACCTGGGAACTACAGATTACGAGCCTGGCGCGCTACCAACTGAGCCACCCCCGCCCCCAATTTTTCAGAGTTATGCTACATCAGATGGCTGGCTTACAACTCTGGATATTTAACAGTGCAGTAAATTATATGTATTTTTTCATTTTCCAGTAAAAAACTTTGAAATGTATTGTTTTCTGAAAATGTATAAGGTCTTGGATCTGAAAGCAAAAAGGGCTTCCTAGGATGTAAATCAATCCTCATGTGAGAGGGCAATTTAGGGAAAAGATTTTACCCCCTCTCCCCAGCCACTAAATCAATGAGGACATTTTCCCCTATACAAACATAATAACAGTTTATATGTTTATACTGAATGATTTTAAAAGAATTCCCTCCACCCCCTTAGTATCTTGCTGTGCCATTCTGACGATATACGGGGTGGAGTGACTCAGTCGGTAGTGCACCAGACTCATAATCTGCAGTTCCCAGGTTCGAGTCTCAGCTAGGCCAGCATTGAGATTTATCTCCACAAAATTCCTCGCCCTGCCCATGATCAGTAGAGGAGACTGATGGGCTTGGAAAGGCCACCAACCATTGGATGGGGCATTAAGCCATGGCCCTGTGTGCAGGAGAGCTATACCTCATGCACGTTAACACATTGGATGGCCTTGACAGGAGGCTACCATGTCTCCCAACAGCTGGTCCAGTGGGTTCGCTCTCTGTACCTTCAAGTTTCTTGTGACCTGGCCATTTAGGCTATTGTGTGCAAAAAAAAAAGTGCCACTAAGAGGTAGAAAAATTCAACCATGAAAATATAACAGTTTTCTTTTTCTTGTTTTGGTGCACTAACTTTTCAGCACTTTAGCCAAAATCCATGTTTAGAAAAGCAGAGAAGAAATATTCCCCCATTTCATAAACAAGACAGAAAATCCCATTAATGTGTGAGCAATCCAAGTCACCTTGTATAACACTGGCCTCGTTATTAAAACATATGGCACTGAAAAGAATCATTTAAATAAATAAAAATCATGTTTCAAGTAAATATTATATTCAAGAAGAAATTTCAATTAATAAATAATTTAACTGTTTTTATATTTTTAGAAAATCCAGAATTAAATGCTGATTAATTAGGCATATAACATACCATAAATCCTTTCATTAGTTATTTGGTAAAAAAAGTTCTAACGTCAATTTTTTTTCTGGCTGATCAGAGTGAAAATATAGGTGGGTATCTGGATATAAACCAGTTTTTCAGGTGAGACCCTGAAAAAGTTAATAGTGAAAATTTTTTTTTTTCAAAACTCCTCATGATTCATGATTGAAGAAAGCCCCAGGGGGGTTAATAACACAGTGGGCTAAAACAGTTGGAAAAATGCTCAAAATCACAATCGATGCACCACCAAAAATCCCCAGGAATTAAAAAAAAAAAAAACAATGGGATGTAACAATGACAAAAATACTCATAATCCTAAACAAAGAACACATTCAAATAAAGCCTCAGGGTTTAAATGACCCAATGGGTAAAAAAAGACATCAAAGAGCGTAAACCAAAAAAACCTACAAAATCTAAAAATTTTCGTTTTCAGACCACAATATTTCCTTTTCTGAACATCACTAATTATCCCCAATTAATACTATAATTCAAACACATCAAACTACCAACATTAACATCTAATACAAGAAAATTTTCATACAGCAACCATCAACACACTTGAAAAAATATCCCATTAAATGTCAAATTTTTCACAATACCATTTACATGAATCAAAATTTACTATACACCAGGACTACCTTTATTTGCAAATTAACACACTCACTCACTTCTATCTACCACCAAATTCTATTCATATGCCATAAAATGATGTTCCATCACATCACAATGCCTCTACCAACTCACTGTACTTGCAACCTGACAGACTGACAAAGTATTATCCCACGATAAAAGAATCCCTTACAAAAATCCTTCTTATTCCATATCTAATTTTAATTTTGAACAACTTTCTGATCTAAGTTTAGATATTCAAAATACACTAATTCACTATGATTTCTAACCCTCAAACCCCTCAATTACATCAGTACCATATATTCAATGTATACCTTATATTTATTTTCATTTTATGGTGTTTTGTCATTTTTTTGGAGAAAAAAAAAATCAATGTTTTTTATGCCAGTTGTTAGGATTGCATTTTGGTTTTGTAGGTATGGAGAAAATTGCACTACTTTCAGGGGGAAAAAACTGCACTGGTGGCATTAGTACAGCTTTGTAAAAAATTATCATAATAAAAAAATTAACACATAACCTAATGCAACATTAAAAAAAAATCCACATCAAAAAGTTGTATGCTGGCATTGTCATAACCAGCAATATAGCATAACTTTGAAAAATCAATAATGGCATATACATCTATAAAAATGAAATCAAAATAAAGCTACAGAAGTAAAAATGAAGGTAATTATAAAAGTATAAATAAAATAAAAATATATATTACTAACTGAACAAATGGAGATGATATTCAATGTGTTGGGCTGATACTATAAACAAGCCACATGCAAGCCACTGAACACATAACTTGCCCACACAAGTAATTAGAGATCTGCACTTTGCACATAGAAGAAAATATATTGGTTTTGGTTTCATCCTAAAAAATGATGCAATGAATGCTGGGATGAACAATAAAAATAATTCTAGTAATATGTTTTAAGCAGAAATGAGAGTAAAATAGAAAAACAGCCGTCCCATGACCGAGTGGTTAGCGCGCTTGGCTACTGATCTAAGGGACCTGGGGTCGAGCCCTGGATAAGGCATGGATGTATGTGTCATTTTTCTGCTGAGGTCCTCCATCCTCTCAAACCTACTATGGCATATAAACTGACAGGCTCTCTGTCAGACCTCTGTGGCAAGCAGCAGCTTGAGGGGATATTTATTTTTATTTATAGACATATTCCAGTTGATGACAATCAAGTGGAATATGTCTATAATCAATCCTCATATCATTAGAAATCCTCATTCTTCCAAAATCCTCTGATTAAAAAAAAAAGTTTTTGGTTAATTTTCATGAGAATTTCAAAACTTTAAGAAAAACTGACAATAATTCAAATCGAACTTGTGAGCTTAAATAAGTGGTTTGCTTAAACATGGAGTATGGTAAATAAATGAAATGTACATCATGCTTATGGAATGGTGGTGAGAGTGCTGGAAGAAATTTATATTTTACCTTAACAAGAACTTCACAAAATAAAAGATGTTATTTCAGAAGTTTCAATTATTTACAGTCGAACTTGGTTATAACAAGCACCAGGGGACCGACAAAATTTTGTCATTATAACTATTACTCACTATATCAGTAATGACTTACATCAACCTCCTATATTTTTTATTTTTCAATATCTTAATAATACAATAGATTCAAAAAAAATAAAGGAAATATTAGAGAGAAAAAATAATATAATTACATACCTACATATCATTTGTATTAACATGCTTGTATAAACTACAATACATTTAATAGTAAACAGAAGTTATTTCTCCATAATTAAAAATAATACTAATTAATAATAGACACAATTTCAATTAATCTTTTATGAATTTTAAAATTTGATGTTTGTTTTAAACATCAATTCACTTTGACATCTCATATTTCCCCTTAATTTCACTTTGATATATCTCATATTTCCCCTTAAAACATTCAACGCATTAAAAGTTTCATTATTTGCCTCAGTTCCTTCAAAAAAAAATTGAATGTGCTCATTGTACCTTCAGCCAGGGAGATTGAGGGAAACAATTTTGATTCACTTTCACTTATCATCTTACCTTCTTTTTGCTGATTACCTGAGCAATTAAGAATGTTTGCCTTTTTCCATAGTTATCAAAATTTGTATGGTATATCCATGTAGTTAGCTCTTTATAAGAGTGAGCAATTGTATGGGAATATTTGTAAATTCTACTAATAAATTACCACTTTGAAGTCAATTCAAATTTTTAGAGTAAAAATTATCTTGAACCAGGTGGGATACGAACCCACGACCTCCTGATAACATGTCAGGTGCTCTGGACCATTGAGCAACTGGCAGCCAATCAAGATCTCCTCTAATTTAATGCTATGAACATTCTATTATGTCACATACAAGCACTACTCAGGCAATCTAACCACAAGAGGTTTTCTATTTGCCATATAGATGGAAAGTATGTTATACTGATGATAAATAATAAAAGAAACTCGACTTATAAATTACCACTTTGAAGTCAAATCAAAAAATTGTCTTGAGCCGGGTGGGATATGAACCCACAACTTTCTGATAACATGTCAGGAGCTCTGGACCACTGAGTTACCGGCCACCGTTCAAGATCGCCTCTAACACTATGAACATTCTGTCACATATAAGCGCTATTCAGGCAATCTAGCTGCAAGTGGCTTTCTATTTGCTATATAGATGGAAAGTATACTTGTAAGACATACTTTCCATGTATGACATACTTTCCATGCAAATAGAAAGCCGCTTGTGGCTAGATTTCCTGAAAAGCGCTTATATGTGACATAATAGAATGTTCATAGCATTAATTAGAGATCTTGATCGGCGGCCGATAGCTCAGTGGTCCAGAGCACCTGACATGTTATCAGGAGGTCGTAGGTTCATATCCCACCCGGCTCAAGACAATTTTTCCTCTAAAAATTTGAATTGAGTTCAAAGTGGTAATTTAGTAGTAGATACTAAATAAGTCGAGTTTCTTTCATTATTTAGCCATAAATTGAATCATTAGCATAGTTGTGCTCTCAATACAAAAATCCTAATTGTTCAATACATGGATAAACTCAAGAACATGTGTATGTGTGTGTACTTAAATTAATATTATCTAGATTATTCATGAGGGAATGGGAGAATTTTTTTTATCAAAAATAGCTAACCAAAACAGCTTGTAATCCTCCAAACAAAAGTATTCACATATTATTTAAAAATACAAAATACAGAACATTAAGAACTATTTTGGAACACTTAAATTTAATTAAATATATTTTCCATTTTTCATAATGGGAGTTCCATCTTCGAGGATATATTAAGAAAACATTAATGAAAAGAATTGCCATGAACACTAATTTAAAACTAACTTCTCGCTTAAAAATAACTTACAAATATCAATTCAAAAATAAAATAAACAGAGGAATGAGTTTAAAGAAGTATTTTTTTTTTCTTACCAAGAGTCAGAAATTAAATTTATTTCTCTTTCGTTCTTTTTATACATTGCTTCAAAGGTTTCTTTTTTTACTTAATTATACCTTTCGTTACATAAAATTAGGAAATCACTGAAGTACAAAATGTACCATTTATCAGCCTATGAGAAATAAGTTAATTAATTTATACACAGTTCTCGATCTAATCATTAAGAAATAAAAAGCATGCTTTTCGAAAGCCAGTTCTAAAATAAACACAACTTTTACAATGTCAAAATTCACTTGGTATCTGTATAAAACTTAAAAGTTACGCCTACACGTTAGTCCTAGTCAATATTAAGAGGGCACACTTACGATGTTGACGCTGGCTTGCCTTAGAGCTCGATTTTCTTCTTGTAATGTCTTCACCCGAAGCTTAAAAGTTTCGAGTTCCATCTTAAGTACCCTATTTTCTTGCTGCAAAGATTCTATTCTTTTCTGAAATTGCTCCCTAGAGGCGGGAGAGGAAGGAATTAGCATTCCTCCATCTACAGAACTACTATCGCTTTCACTCGCACTATCCGCCATTTTGCAAGGTTTGCTGCGGTAAGCATGAATGAGACACAGTAGGGATCACGTGTTTTTCCCATTTCCCATATTTTTTTTCTTTCAAATATATTCAAATTATAAATGAAAATTAAGATCCTAACAGATACAAAAAAATCATTAATATTTATTTTTCTGTTTAAATAATTATTTTATTTTAAAGTCAAGAAACATTTAAATATATTTAACATAATCTTAGTTCCTATATTCTCCTTTCGGTTCTCTAGATTACATTGCCATATTCTTTCTGTTGATCTATAAGTTATAAAATAATTTTAATGCGCAGCACGTGGCACTGTAATCAAATGTAATCGGCCCAACTATTCTGGTAATTGTACTTATGCATAACGCATTTTAAATAAATGATAATACAATAAATAATTGATGTTAAATGACGCAACTGAAGTATTATATCGATATGGATATGTCATTGGAGCACTGTGGTGCCAATTAAAACATTTTTCTGTCTCAGAGTGTGAAAGATTATGATTAAACGATTGTAATATTTCATCAGGATTACAATTCGCTTATTAAATTTTCCATTTTTGTTTTCAACTATTGAATATATATATATTGTTTATTGTTCGAGACTGTGTAGAAGAAGAAAGGAATTTAAATTTTCAACATTTCATTTTTTAAACTGAACGAACTCCGGGTTTAAGGTGTTGTTAGTTCATGGTGAAATTAGCCTCCAATGAGGGACTCCCTACACCAGTCACAACAGAAGGCGAGATAGCGAATGCAGAAGAAACTGCTTCTCAGCTATCTCTTGAAGCTAATAATAGTACTAATCTGGAGAAAGAAAAAAAAACATTAGACCTTGCGGAAAAGGCCAATGTTCTGAAAAACGTCAGAGACAAGTCGGAAGCTGGTTCGCTGCAGCTTCAGATTGTGGTGGTTACCAAATAGAGAAGTAATGGAGTAGTCCGTGGTGGTTAGCATGAAGCTCCCGAACAAAGCTTCTCTTTCGGCATTCTAGAGAGATTGCACCTTATGAGAGAGCGCAGATTTTATCTCGTTTTCTTTGAAAAAAAAAAAAAAAAATTACAAACATCTTAATTTATATATTTTAAACTTATATTTCAGCTTTTCAGTTATTTCATAGAATTTATTTTTCAACATCGAGAGGAAAATATGGTTAGAAAAGGGATTTCTATCGAGTAAGACGAGACTATCGATCTAATCAAGACAAAACGGCCCTAAGGTGTATAAAATATTCGGATGTGCCTTTTCCATTAGATTGTGTATATATATTACATATTTTTAGATATAAAAAAAATATTTAGAGAGTGTATATAATATATCTATATATATTTTTAAATATATATATTTAGATAGTATATATAATATTTATATATAATATAATCATAATATCGAAACTATTATCTCGTTTTCTTTAAAACGAAATAAGAGTTTCGCTTTGTCGTGTTTCTGCCTGTCTGTCTGCAGACATCGAACTTTTTAGTTTACAGAGATAAATAAAAAATTCTTTTTGTGTTGGATAGATATTGATGAAATATTACGATATGCACTTTCGCAATCTATCTAAAGCTATAATTACGCCCTGTAGCGGTGGAAAAAGACTGAATATTCCAAAATTTGAAAAGAATATCGCAAACGACGTATTTATGGTCGAAATTTGAAATTTTAATGATGGAAGTGAAGGTCACGAAGTTTCCATTGCCAACAATGAGTTGACCTCTTGGATCCAGGGGAGCACACCTTTTTAATTTTAGCAGATAATTGTTTGTTTGTATTTTACTTCTCCAGTAGTTCCCTTTAGGTTCAAAATTTCTGTTACAATTTAGTATTTTATAGAGAAGAAAGTTTTTGTGTTTGTCTGTCTGCCCATGCATCCCCCCAGATCCCCTCACAGATACTGGTGATGTGCACTATGTATAGGGCCAACATTAAAGCCACCAATGCATCTACCATCACTGCAAACAATGGGAATATAACTAACCACATTGTTTAGAATATCACTGAAATGCTCAGCCCACCTAGCCATGACAGAATCCTCACCTTCTATAACCTTACCTTGTTTATCCTTCAATCCCTGTATACCTGTCCGTTTTCTACCACACAAAACATTAACTATCTGGTACAGCTTTCTGCTGTTGTGCTGTCTAACTGCTTCCTCAGCTTTGTCAGGCAAACCATCAAGCCAAAGATTCTTATCAGCAGCTAACTGATCTTTTACACGTTTATTAAGTTCTCTGTAATCCTTTCTATTAGGACTAGTAGGGTATTGATTAAGGACATTCCTGCAGTTCTTTCTTTCTAAAATAAGCTCAAGTGCCTTATCACTCAGATAATTTTGCCTCTTCTGCTCCTTTTTTCCTAAATGAGCACTGTTAGTGTCCAAAAAAGCCTGTTTAAAATGATCCCATTCTTCCTCAACTTCAGTAGTAAGCAAACCATGGCTGTCATAATGACTAAGTAACCTATAATGGTAAGCTTTAGTTATAACCGGATCTTTCAGAGATTCAGTAATAAAAGTAAATTTTTTAACTTTAGCACAACACTTTTTAAGTTTAAGTTGCAAGACACTTTTAAAAAGGTAATGGTCAGATCCAATTTCAGCTCCCCTATATGACCTAGTATTCCTAACATAACTAGTCCATTTGCTGTTAACTAATATATAATCAATCATATTCCTATGCAGCCCATCAGGTGAAACCCATGTGTACTTGTGTATGTCGCGGTGTTTGTAATATGTGTTAGTTATTCTGAAACCATTGAGTTTACTTACCTGTAGGAGACGTTGCTCATTGCCATTGCAGCTACAAATACCAAAGGGCCTATCACCTCTCCCCAAAGATCAGAGTCGGTACCAACTTTGGCATTGAAGTCACCAAGAACAAGGGTAATAACTCCTTTCTTGACAGAATTCAAAATATCCTGAAATTGTCCATAAAACCTATCCTTCGCATTCTCATTGGCATCCTCAGTGGAGGCATAACAGTCATAACATTCAAGTCTTTAATGCTTGTCTGAAATTTTGCTGTAAGAAACCTTTCATTAATGCACTCATATCCTAGAAGAGCATCACTAGCATGTCTGCTGAGAAGCAGACCCATGCCTTGGTGATGCTTTCAATCCTCCCTTCCTGTAAAGAGAAATTCAAAGTTATTTTTAAATATCTCACCTTTACCTGTTCATGTGGTCTGTTGCAAGCCTAGAATATCTAGGTTATAGTGCTAGAATTCCTTCGTGAGGACATCAAGAGAATATTCTCTATGTAATGTGCTCACGTTCCACGTTCCTCCAGAGAGAAAATGATCAGTGAAATTTTTAAAGAAACTAGGTTTATTGAGATAGGTAGGGCCAACAATATCAAACAGCCCCTGATCGCAGGCATGGGGCAAAGACCTGGTCCTTTCCGCTAAAGGCTGAAGTCACCGATGCTGGTAGGAACTTCGGTACCACTTTTTCAAGTGAACTTTTCCATGAGCCATATAGCCTGCCTGAGACACAGTACTCCAATTCAGGCTTGACGATGCCCAACTAGATAAGTGAGGTTCAGATACCTTCGATGGCCTCTGATTAGGATTATCCACCAGCTGATATAAGGTATCCCATGCCTCTGTTCACTTAGGGCTGGCAACCCAGAAAGCAAACAGAAAACAGAGCGGAAGATTCTCCCTTAACAGAGACCCACCAGTGCAGCAAGTCCAGGATCCATAATCAAGCTCAAATCCATAAACAAGTCCAGTCTAGTAGATATAAATGGTCAGCACTAGGATTCTGTAAAGTTGACCACTCCTCAGCAGGGTTGAAAAAAAAACAACGAAAAAGTGGCCATAGATGACCAGAGAAGTAGGCCATACTGAACTGGCAGCCCTCTCCTCCCGTTCCCTTCCAAAAGAGAATATCGCTTTTGAAAGGTACTAACGGCCTGCACCACGAGAAGGCGGGGTCAGACATTAGGTGTTAAACCTGGCCGGTTCTGTAAGATTATGGTTAGTTTCAAAAAAGCCTGTTTAAAATGGCCCCATTCTTCCTCAACTTCAGTAGTATGCAAACTATGAATCTCATAATGACTAAGTAACCTCTCACGGCAAGCTTTAGCTATAACTGGGTCTTTTAGAGCTTCAGTATCAAAGACAAAATTTAAACCCTATCACAACACTTTTTAAGTTTAAATTGCAAGACACTTTTAACAAGGTAGTGGTCAGATCCAATTTCAGCTTCCCTATATGACCTATTATTCCCAACAGAACTAGCCCATTTGCTGTTAACTAATGTGTAATCAATCATATTCTTATGCAGCCCATCAGGTGAAACCCATGTGAATTTATGTATGTCATGGTGTTTGTAATCAATGTTAGTTATTCTTAAAACATATCATAAAAATTGTTGTTCTCATATTGGGATATACTAGAACATTGACTGAAAGCCCATCAATCAAAAAAAGAAATAAAAAATACCCCCTCAAGCAGCTGTTTGCCACAGAGGTCTCACAGTAGCCTGTCAATTTATATGTCGTAGTAGAAGGTCTGACTGAAAAAAAAACGTTTTTAATGTAACTACCGTTGTGAAATAAACTGTAACCGCAGCTGTAAATGCATCATGGTTTGCTTTTTTAATGAGATGTGTGAGAAATAAAATTGAAAAGTATTTACAGAAATATGATTCATAAGTTGCATATTTTTCCTTGTAATGTGTAAATCGTAATTATGTTGTCCGCACGTGGTTTCGGCTTCACAGAACTGGTATTAATAACTGTTGGTAAGTTTAGGTAGCAAGTTCAGTTCACTAAGCTTATCGTTTTCTAACCTGAGTTGACTATTGCTTGAAAGATAAATTCAGACTAATATCACAATTATATGATGATATATTTTTCGAACAGTGGCATATTCAGGAATTTACAGTGGACGGTTGACGTACTTGAACTTCAAATTGGAGATGACTTAAGAGATATTAATGCTCTTGGGGGTGAGGATGGGATAACCCGCTTTGGGTACACCAACGCTTTGGAAAGCTAACGATTCAGCAGAAACAATGTAAACGTGTGGAAAAAGCTAATGTACCATGAAACCAAGAGTTGGGTTACCTCTGAGCAGCACTTTTTTTTGCACACGGTGTGTTAAATAGCCAGGTAACAAGGGCTCAGTCAAGGTTGGGGGGGAAGTGGTGTTGCCAGATAGGGATCCCTAGATCTACGGTGTGTTTTTAGCATTTGGGGGAATTTATAAATTTGTTGGGGATAATTTGGGGGTTTATTTTCACAGTTCTTGTGACAAATTTAAATAAGAATAATTATGTGGTGGAAAAAAATGAAAACTACAGACAACTTAGATCATAAAGCTGTGGTCTTGTGCATGTTAAAGAACATGCTGGATGGCCTTGATGGGAGGCTACCTGTCTTTCAACAGGTGCTCCAGTGGGTCTCCTCCCTCAACCTTCTCTGACCTGTCCATTTAGCCCATTGTGTGCAAAAAAAGGTCACTCAGAGATAAAACAACCCAACCCTAGGATGCATCCCATGCTGTGCTAGCAGGTTCTTCTATAGCCAGTAGAGATTAAAATGAAACATGATATGAAGATACTTCTTATGTTGGAAGGGATTAGCACAATGTGAGTTTTTGCTCATGGTGATCATGGGATGATGGCGGGTGTCTGGGAATCTGCAGAAGGTTGCAGAAAGGTGATGACAATGCAGTGCTAGCAATCGATTGAGACCATTGACTCATCAGCTGGAGTGAAGACTTCTCATTTCTTGGGATGCCAATCTTCATATGGTTTGGCAAGCCTTGCATTCTGCATTGAAAAGAGCGAAAACATCCATGACTGTTATTCTGAATTCATTTTAATATACTATATTAAACATGTACTGTTGTTATTAATTGTTATTCAATGTACTGGTGATTTCAACACCTCAAAGGAAGTTCAAAACTTCATTACTTAAAAGCAATTAGAAGTATAATAAAACTAGGGATACATCAGGTTATCCTAAGTATCTTATAGTTAGGTCATTATCTTAAGCATCTTATATGTGTGCATCCTGTTGGTTTTGGTGGGAAACAGTGATATATATTACAGCTGACTTCAAATGTGGTTAAAATTTAAAATAGCCATTCTTTGAAATTGAATCATTAGTCTTTAAACAATGAATAATACAATAAAATAATACAATGAAATGATACAATAAACTATACAATAAAATTTCTTAAAAGTTGTGAAGTAGAAAGGAAAAAAATCAAAATATTTTTAGAATGTTTCAATTTTACTCCTATTTATATCAAAAAGTTTCATTTTATATATTAAAATTTTTGAAAACTTTCTGACAAATGACAACAGTTAGGATTGTAATTGTAATTAATAACATTAGTTTGCAGTAGACATTTAGGAGGTGTAAATCTAATGGTACATCTAAATGGTAGCCTAAATGGTCTGTAAGTGATAGGCATAAACCAGAAGGAGAGCTGTATACCAATCCCCAGTGATGACGCACAGACGACCAGCACTAGCAACTAAAGACCAACCCCACCTTCTCATGGTGCAGGTTATTAGTACCTTTCAAAAGCGATATTCTCTTTTGGAGAGGAATAAAAGGTGGAAATATGATTAAGTGATTGTGCTGAAAGGTTTTAAAAGGAATTTTGAGCTTCTTAAAAAAAGAATGATTTTTTTTTGCTACCTAAATATATATTTGGGACAAAAGTCCAAGTCCCAAGCTCTCATGGTTTCGTGGATAGTTGGGTGAGGAGACTCACTGGACAGCTGTTGGGAAAAGGATGTCAGCCTTCCATCAAGGCCATCCAGCATGTTCTTTAACATGCATGGGGTGTGGCTCTCCCACACATAGGGCTACAGCTTAATGTCCCATCCGATGGATGCTGGCCTTTATAATCCCAACAGTAACCCCTATTCACTGGGCAGGGAGTATAGCAGAGAAAATCTCTACACTTGCCCAGCTGGGACCCAAATCTGAGAATTGCTGGTTACAAGCCTGGTGCGCTACCGACTGAGCCTCCCCTACCCCATAAAAAAAAGAAAAAGAAACAAGGAAGAAAAGAGAAAAAGGAAAAAAAAATATGTTAAGATAAAAGAAAGAAGACAGAATAGATTAATAATATAATAAATAAAGGGAAAAAAAGACAGAAATATATAGAAATTTAAAATAATATAACAGAGGTACACATAGTAAGTAACATGCACAGAATAAAATAGTAATAAGCATAGTAGCGTGCTCTGGCATGAGTCTGGAGAGATGCAGGTTTGATTCCCGCCGTATCGGCGATGAATTTTTTTCAGAATTTATTAATGTTTGAAATGCTTAGAGCTGGGAACATTTGTGTTGTCACATGGCTGACTGAAATTTAGAATATTTTTTATTATAAAGGTATTGTTCCTAAGGATTTTACTAGCTATTATTATCCCAATTTTTAAAAAAGGTGATCACAGTGTTTGTGATAATTATAGGGGAATTAGTTTACTTTCTGTTCCAGATAAAGTTCTTTGCATGATTATACTTAATAGAATTAAGAGTTTATTTGATGGACAACTGTGTGATGAACAGTGTGAATTCAGAAGTGATAGGGGATGTATTGACCAAACATTTTCTCTTGGGTAGTGGTTAATAGCTTTATAGATTTCAAAAGACTTTTGACTCTGCTGATTGACATAATTTGTGGTTGATTCTTAGATCGTATGGAATACCTGATAAGTTAATGTAATGAAAGCTCTCTATAATAACACTAAGTTGTGGTGAGAGTTGATAGATATTCAGCGATTGGTTTAGCATTGCTAGTGGAGTTTAGACAATGGTGCATTTTGTCTCCTTTTCTCTTTAGCTTGGTTATTGATCATGTTATGGGAAATTCTTTGCAAGGGATAGAAGAATAGGGATTGCCGCTGAGACTTCTAAAAATCTATGGAGAGTGGAAAAATAGGCATGTACACATAAAAACTAAAATTTATAATATAATAAACAAATTTTAATAGATTCTGAAAAAAATTCATCGCTACCACGGCGGGAATTGAACCCGCATCTCTCCAGATTCATGCCAGAGCGCGCTAATCATTGCACCACGCGTCGGACAACGAATATTTTCAGAATATGACCTTTTAAATCTTCTTCTTGAGACGTGACTGAGACAGCGCCATCTATACTCAAGGAGATGCAACGTTTTCAGTCGTTGCATTTGATTATCAGATGTTATTGAGAAGGTCGCTAACGCTACCGCGTTAAATATATAATTGAAATCCAAAGTGAATGCACAGTATTCCCTGTTAAGAAACATTAATTAATAGATTCTGAAAAAAATTCATCGCTGCCACGGCGGGAATCGAACCCGCATCTCTCCAGATTCATGCCAGAGCGCTTAATGTTTCTTAACAGGGAATACTGTGCATTCACTTTGGATTTCAATAATAAACAAAATTATTTAAAATATAAATAATAATAAATAAAAAATAAATATCCCCTCAAGCAGCTGCTTGCCACAGAGGTGTGACAGGAGCATATGAATTTATACTAGTTTGGTTCTTTCTAAGGTTAGTTATTGTAGCAAAACAGACCCTTTGTAAACAAAATAACAAAAAAAACCTTTGTTCATCAACCTCCTCTGAGCTGTATTTTGTGCAGAGAGAGAGATTGCATTGGTGTGGCCATGTTGCTTTTATGCATAGCTGCAGATTGGTAAACAGGATTATGAACACTGTGTCTAAAGCTTCAGGAAAAGGGGGAGAACTATGATGCAGTGGCAGGCAAAGTCAAACTGGACTGTCCTAGAATTCGCCTACAGTGGCCAAACGTAGTAGCTGTAGCTCAGAACAGACATGTCTGGAGAGGAAAATTACAGTTTGGTAGAACCTCTGTAGCTCATGGCTGCATGAGGATTATGTATGTACATACAGATTTCCATGTTTCAACACTTGTAATGGCCACCAAAATGGCAGAATTAAGTTTGTAAGAGTTTATACATTAGCTATTGAACATTGTGTTTTCAAATATATATATGTAAAATTATTTATACCAGATATTGAATTTTTTTTTTAAATGAAGTTTTGTATGTTTTACTATGTCTATGTTCATTTTTGCTCTGTATGCACAATGTGTAAAAATGTAGATGATGGGAACTTTGGGAGGGTTAAGACTGATGTGTAGAATTTTCAGCTCTAAAGAAAGGATTATACTTTTTTTTTTGCAGTTATCAGGAATATAAATGCCCATCTCCATCCTCCACCTCACAATTTATCATGTTTCTACTGTAGTACCTTAACTGATGGTGATTCTTGCAGGAACGTACAAGCAAATAGTAGTCAGATGCATATCTCATGTGATACTGACCAAATATTTTGTTCTGTAAGTATATATTTTCAAGGTTAACCCTTTCAGTACCATACTGGCTGAAAATGGCCAAGACTTTAAATGAACTGATACAATCAATGCTATTCCTTTCTCTTCATTACCTCCTAATTGCAGTTAGGGCTGTTTTTGGCCAGTATGGTAGAGGAAGGGTTAAAGAAGATTGGTTTCAGTTACCTAAACTTTTAGGTTTATTATCAGTAAATATATTTTGTATGGTGATACTTACAAGTGCTGTGGGCCACTTAGTTCCATTCAAATATTGTCTTACTTGCAAATTTCAAAATATAAAGATAAAGAGATTTCAATTAAACATACAAAGACATTCAACATTTTTTTGCAGTCTTGTGGATAGGTACATTTTGTGAGTAGTTAGTGTGCTTGGCTAGTGATTAAAGGAACCTGGGTTCGAGCCCTGGGTAAGACTTGGATGTTTGTGTTGTTTTTCTGCTGAGGTCCTGCCTTTCTCACAGAGCTTCTACTATGGTATATAAACTGACATACTCTTATCAGACCTCCGTGGCAAGCAGCTGCTTGAGAGGGTGTTTATTATTTTTTTTTTGATGTATGATAGTCATATTGACTTTTTTTTATTGATGTGCAGAAACACTTTTGGATAGTGGGCATCATGAGTGTGGCCTGGACTGGATTTTTTTTTTAATTGCATATTATTCACATATTGCCCTTTGGCCAACTAATTCAGGTCATTGACTCCCTCTGTTTGCACAGTCAATTCTAGTGTCTCAGTATATTCATGTAAAACTCAGTATATTCGTTACTAAATCCTATTTTTCATCATAAAAGCTAGTCACACTATATTTCAAGTGCATTATAATTTCTAATGAATAAACACACTTCAAACAATTCTTACCTGAATTATTTTTTACATATATTATTATATCTCATTGAAACTTGCTGTATATTTCTGTACACATTGATGGTTGACAGATCTGTATGGATCATTTAAGACCACATGGGTGCAGGAGAACAGAGTCTAAGAGCTCATGTCATCTATGGGAGCAAGTACTATGCTTATACAATCGAATACTATTATCAGAAGGGTTTGTAAATGTTGTCAAGATATAAGTGTATACAGAAGCAATATATATGCAGTCTAAATGAGTGGTACTTTTTAGTACCTCGGATACCTAAAGATTTAAAAGTGATTGATATTTCTCATTAAATAATGCATGAAGTAATTGTTCTGATTAAGTTCTACCCATATTTTTCTGAAACTTGCATAGAATAACATAGTTCCTAATTTTTTTTTTTTTCATTGACTCTCTTTACAGCAGTAGTATTAGTATTTGAATTAATGAATTTTTTTTTACAATTCGTAGGTGAAGGATATTGAAAAAGGTGACACTTGTAGGTATACAACAAAAGTGGCAAACTTACAGATATGTGTCATTATAATAGACATAGATGATTCTGTAAAAGTGTTAACTTCCAAAAATAATGAACTAAGAGGTGGTCAATTATATACACTATATTACCATTTCAAAAATGCTAAAACAATAGGGTGTTTTTTTTTTTGCAATGGCAGAATGTTTTTTTTTGCAACTCACTTAAAATAGAGCTTTTGATCATCTGATATGGTAAACTTGCCTAATATGATGGTACATATAGAAGGCCTGTAAAAGCTAGGAGTAGGTTCTAGGATTCTTCTCTGTCCTAAATGTTGCAAAAAAATAAAATATTAGAGCAGGTGTAGGCAAATATTTTGTTTGGCAGGCCACATAAAATGTTCTAGTCTTTTAGTGGACTGGGTTGGAAAAATTGTACTTTTTAAAATATAATTTAAAATGTATAAATATTAATTCAAATATATTTATTCTGTAATTTAGAATACTAATATGTATGAAAAATATTTTAGACTCTGCACATATGTAGGTATCTGCAGCAATCATTAAGAAAAATGATCTCAGAAAGTATTAATGTTAAATGATAATTGGACCAATTGTACAATTTTTGCATAGATTGGACTGTTAACATTACACCACATGGATACAAAGGGGGGGGGGGGGATACTGTTTCCATGTGTTTTATATTCCAGAAAAAGGATTTACTTCTGAAAATGTGAATTTAATTTCTATTTCTTTTTAGTTTTATATTTTTTAGTCTTAAAAAGCTTCACAGCCTCCCAGCTCCTCACAGCAGGAGTGTTGCTATGGAGGGGGGAGGGGGGTAAATCCCCTCCCCCCCTCCATAGTAAATCAGAATTGGCAAAATTCAAAGTGACTTGGTAAAATCCAGGTGAGATGTGAAAATTGGAATTTTTTTTTGTAAAAGTAAGGGAAGTTGACAAAATTCGAAACCACTTGGCAAAATACAAGTGAGTTGTGAAAATTGGGGTTGTTTTTTTAAAATTAAGGATAGTTGACAAAATCAAAGAAACTTACCAATATCTTGGGCATTTGCAAAATTCAAAGTGACTTGGCAAAATTCAGGTGAGATGTAAAAATTCAAATTTTTACTGTAAAATTATGGCAAGTTGGCAAAATCTAGGACAGTTGTCAAAATTCAAAGCCACTTGGTAAAATAAAGGTGAATTGTGAAAAGGGGGATTTTCGTTTTTTGTAAAATTATGGCCAGGTAGCAAAAACTAGGCAAATTGAAAAGGTGTAAAAAAGTTGGCAAAATCGAGGCAAAATCTTGGATAGCTGCCCTTGCAAACTGAATTTCCTCATCTGTCTCTTTCAAAGTATTTATTAAAATTCATATATAGCAAAACTTTTATTATTTAAAGCCATTGTTTCCAAATATCTATAATTGTTGCATGTTCTCTAATTAGCAAGAGCATTTTTTTTTTCAAAGTTTGCTTTTTTCATGTAGGTTATTCGTCTTGAATATACGGCTGATGGAAGCAAGGTTATATTTTGGTCTGTTGAGAGGAACTGTTCCACACAATGTGAAGAGGGCTGCATTGTACTTGGTGAACGAATTAAACTATATCTGTGTCGTTCTTGCTGTACTGGATATCTTTGTAATTATGGAAATAATGCACAAAACTTGCAAATTCCTAAATTTGTCTTATGGTTAGCTTTGAGTTTATTGTTTACTGTATTTTATAGTCCACAAATTATTTCTATATTTAAAAAGGTTTAAACTATTAAATTTTTCATATTAAACCTATTTTATGATATGCTATTATAACAAAATAGATATATAAAGTGTATGGTGAGTCTTTCTCAGTACAGCTCCCCAAATTGTGTTTCTCTTTGTATGTATACTGTTATTGAAGTACTTTACTCCCCAATCAGTGTCTAACTATGAAATATGCATTGAGAACATGAGGTGAATACCACAATATGTTAGCAGATAAAAAGGAGCTCTCAGGCTGCTGCAGAATTTCAAGTTTGTTCCAAAGTGTTGAAACCTAGTTGTAAATTTGAAGAGAGGGATCAATGAAATATAGTTATGGAATCTCAGATATATATAGCCAGATAATCAGAGGGGAGGGGCAGCAAATTGTGGTGGAAAGAAAAAAATTTGAGAGAGGTGAAAAATTTTTTTTATTCATTTGTGGCAAAGCACAAATTATATGCAATTCATAAATAGCTTAAAAAACCACTAAATCACAAACGAAATTTAAATCTTAATCTTCTGATTTTTTTAATCATGTTGAGAATTTTAGGGGGTAAGAGCCATTTTTGCAGGCTATGTAGCCAGTGGGTTTAAAATATGTCTTTAGGTATGTCATTATTTGAAAATAAAATACATTCAGTGAAATGAACCAGTGTTAATGTGTTTGCTGTGATGTTTGGATAATTCTGATTGTAAAGTGACATCATGCAGATTATTGTAGTAAAATACCGAGAGAGGTAAAATATTTGAACAAGGACTGATCCAGAAATATTAAAGTACAGTCATAGCATGTAAACTTAGTTCTGATTCAGTGATGCTAATAATCATAATTTCTTCACCATGTCAGGCATAATGCTAATTTCTTGTTTTCCATTGTCTTCACTCTTATTTTTAGCATCCACAGGGTTCAGCTGAATGTGCACAAATAGTTAATGATCAATCAGTAGTAAATCCACAGTTGTTGACAAAACTATTTATTGAATAGTTATTAATTAATATATTTTTTAAAATCCTAAATTTCTATTAAGCCAAGAAACATAGTCTCATTGGTCAAGAATCACAAACTTGCTTTTTGCATGGGTTGGGGCATGAATAGTTAGAACTAGGCATGGATCTAAAAAAATGTGTTCAACGAAGCAAGAAAATAAGTAGGGAAGAGGGGGGGGGGGGGTTCCTCTTGCCCTCCTCTAGATCCAGTGCCTTTGTCAAGACCAATGGGAAAATTGTCCAGAAGCCACACTGCTACTTGAATCTGCTTTTTACTGACTTCTATTGTCTACTGGTTCCTCTCTCTTTGCTATTGTTCCCATTTGATCCAGTGAGTGAGGACTCTGACACTGTATATAGGCAACTTAGTTACTTTCTGTTTTCTGTTATACACTCTTCATTTGCAAGACATCATATATATATAATTGCATGTCAGATTCATTTATCAGTGTAATTTCCATTATAATGTTGATTTATGTTGCTAGTCAAGGGTAAGTTCCACAAACTTCCCATTTATTCTCAGGTATACTTTGAAATTTCCATGACAATGAACTTCATAATATTATACTTAAAATACATTCACATTTTGCTTTGCTTTTTTCCACTGCTTCCTAATAGTTGTGCAAATGAATATTTAAAGTTTATTTTAATAGAATAAGGATTTTAAAGCCACATTTAGTACTTCAAATGTATTTAAAGAAAAAAAAAAAAGACATAAAAGGGTCTGGCTGTTATTCTATTTCACATTCTATTTCATAAAAGATTTGAGCAATCTGCTAATGAGAGAAAATGTCATTAAACTTATGAGTGTTATTATTGATCATTATAAATGAATTCTTATAAAGGGGAATACTGAGGTGTAAATCATAAATTTCTTTTTGGGTCAGTATTCACTTAAAGCACAAGTGTTCAGCATTTTTCACTGGTGGTTATTATTCAATAATGGTCACTGCACTCAGGCTACAACAATAATGCATTACACATATATTAAATGGTATCAAATACTTGAATTAACAGTTAAACTCCATTTTTTAGATGCAATTTTCAAGAACCATGACCATCACTACATGTATCTACAATGTGCTGATTGAATTCAGCAGCTTTTGTACAGTTTCTCAGTAGGAATAAACAAACTGCTTCAAATTTGGTGGCAGTTCCCAATCATGTGGAAATATCCATATGCATTCACTCAACAGTCATAGGTTGCATCTCTCTGACTTGAAGCATTTTAAAGAGCTATAGTTATTTATATATTGAAATTCTGTTTGATGTTGTATAACTTTTTATTTAAAAATTTTCGTTATTAGTTTTTAGAAATTTATTTATTTTTTAATTCATTATATATATATGTGTGTATTTAATGTTGATTATTACTTATAAACGAACAGATATTGTGTATAGCATATTTACTTTTCATTATAAATATATTTTTCTACAAATGTTTGTAGAAAACATTTGTAGTTTTTTCTACAAATTTTTTTCTGCAAATGTATGTTTCAAGCAAACTGAAATTCAGACATTTTTTATTTCTACTACTGGTTCCTCTCTACTTGCTGTTGTCTCCACCTGATTCAGTGAGTGATGATCAAGGGATATGGGAATTTCAATAAATAGGGGATAAAAGCTAGTAGAGTACGCAAAACATTGTATTTTATGTTAGATGAGTGCATTTGTCCAAGGTAATTATAACATGTCATCTTGGTACAGTGGTATCACATGGTGACACAGCAACTGCTGAGGTGCAGGTTTGAGTCCTAAGTTGGATGAGCATTGGTTGTAATGTGTAAATAAACTGTTAGTTTTGCATCTAATTACAAATTAAAAAAAAATGTATAAAGTCAAGTTGGTTTGGTTGTTGTATACTTTAGCTCTCTATATATTTTATTTGATGAAAGATTTTAAGCAATGTACTAATGAGGCAAAATATAATTAAAGTTATTATTATTATTAATCATTGTAAATAAAATGACAGGGCATGATTAATATAAATATACAGGGTTTATCAAAATAATGGAAACACTGATGGCAACTGGAGTACATGCAATGTACCATATGCATATCACAGGGATGACGTTACTTGCGATGTGAGGTGTATAAAGGGGAGAAATACAATGTTGGCTATCATGTAGCAGTGCCACAGGTGCAGGTGAAACAGCTGTTATGGTGTAATTGTCGACAATGTCAGATCTCAGTGACCTCCAAAAAGCATGATCATTGGTGTGCGTCTTGTAGGAGCTTCAATAACCATAATGGCAGAAATAGTAGATGTAACACAAGGAACTGTTGAAGATTATGACTACCTATCAAAAAAGACGGTGTTGCCTCCAAACGTGCAAATTGTGGATGCCATACGAAGTTGTCAGATAGGGATAGGCGAACGTTGGCATGGATTGTACAATGGAAGCACAAGACCATGGCACCACAAATAGCAGCAGAGTTTGAACACCAGTCGGAATGACCCCGTTTCCATCATAACAGTTCGTCAGGAACTTCATCGTACTGGTATTTATGGCCATCTGCAATCCACAAACCTCTGATTACCAACATCAATGCAACAAAACATATAAGGTGGTGCAAAGCACATAAAAACTGGGATGCTAAAGACTGCAGCATGTCATCTGGTCTGATGTATTGTGCTACACCTTGTTTCCCACCACTGGTAGAGTGTACATCTGGTGAAAACCTGCAGAAGCATACCACCCCGATGGTTTGGTTTTAACAATGAAGCATGGAGGTGGATCCCTGATGCTATGGGGTATCATATCATGGTATTCCTTAGGGCCATTAGTTATTCTGCAGGGTTGTATCACATCTGCAATGTATGAATCCATTCTCTGGAACCACCTGCACCCAATGTTGCAGACATTGTTCCGTAATGACTGCCCCTGATTTCAAGCAAATAATGCACACAATCTTTGCTGGCACAATTGGGCCATATTTTACAGGAAGAATGGTCCCACATTATTACCGTATGTGCATGACTTATATAAGTCTATTCCACATCAAATTGCTCTGTTCTGAATGCACAAGGTGGGTCTACAGCTTATTAATAAAATGTTCTCCACAAACAGTATGTGTTTCCATTATTTTGATAAACCCCTGTATTTCCTCTTATTTTCTAATAAAAATAATTTGTTAATTAAAAATTTTCTAATCTGATATTCTGTTAATTAGCACTTCCACTAAACAAATATCAGGTGAATTGGTAAATTTTCCTACTATATAGCATGGTTGGTAGTTGTATACTAATGTGCTGGCTGCATTAAGTTAGGACACCTAGCTATGAACCAGAGAAGTTCACACCAAAATTACACAGAGCACCTGTAACTGTATTTCTATTTTGTGTCAAGTCTAATGATGTTGTTGTGATAAAAGACTAAAATTCTCTATGTTTTTTAGTTGATGAATATTAAGAACGTTAGGCAAAGGTGTCATGGAGGATCTGACCTCTAGAATATTGTATTCAGTACTGTATTGTAAATTAATTTGTATGTGTTAAATTTCTAATAATGCATTTTTCCAAAGTAATTAGGGTATTTTCAGCAGTAAAGAAACTGAAATTTAAAATCTTTCTTTTGAAGTAATTAAGAGATAAAGATTAAGTTTACATAACAAATAAAAGATTTAATTTCAAATAATAAAATAATTTCAAATAGAAAAGGGAGACATAAACCTAATTGTCAAAAACTTTTTTCTGAAGTTTTATGGTTTAAAAGACTAAATATATATAGTTTAAGTGTTAAAAGATGATCAGCTGTGTTATTGGAAATTGGCATATTCTCTGAATTGGCACTTACCAGGCTCTTTGCATTCTGGATTAGAAGAATTCTACTGTGTTAATTTTAATGACTCTGTCTGCTCACAAACTGGAAGCTCCTTTTGTTAATACGGCTTTCAAAGTTTTGAAGCATTTTGCCTTTTTTTGCTACTGTACAGATACATACTTTTGAACACCTAGTTTTGGAATATTTTTATTTTTTGTGTGAACATACACTTACTTGTTTTCATATTTTGGGTTCCATGCCAGCATTTTGAAGAATGTTTAAGCAACAAGTGAAGCAACTTTTATACTTGCCTATTGATATGAAAAAGTGCTCTGCAAACTTTTTAAGCTTGCCTAGTTGTTTTTTATGCCAACACAGTATAGCATTTAAGATATGAGGTTAAAGTGGACTTATTACGGGAAATATGAATACTTTATTTCGTCTTTTCCTTAAAATATTTTGCTCCACACTTGAATCTTGTGACCATAGGTATCATCTATAGGGATGGAGGAAACAGAGACACTTGATTCTGCAACACAAAGATGGAGCTACACTTTGTTGAGCTGAAATGCTAACACAAAAATATGTAAATTAAGCACTGCAAGAACTTTCATTTTTAGAATTATTGTCAAGTGCATTATATCTTAAAATGCAAGTTCTTGCACTTCAAAAGAATTTTTTTTTTACATCTTGAATATATTATTCAGTATCTAGGTCAGAGGGATAGGAGACTACTGTTTCTATAACACAGCACCTATGGGAGTAAAGCTTTTCATAATAAATATTTCAGTTCATTTCGAATCACATCAGTGCTCACTGAAAAATGTTTTAGGTCACTACTGTTCTGTTTAATGTATGAATAAAATTTTCCAAGCATCAGATTATGCAGTGCCTTTTGCCATTTTGTGCTGGTATCCCCTGGTGGGTGTAGTAGATCATATGCTCCATGTCTGTCTTGCTATCATCTTATCTCTTGTAGTCATAGTGGGTTAAGGTTCATTATGTGATCTTATAATTGTGGGGGAGGTCCATGTTACCACTTCTTTGCTTTCATTATCATCATCCTATTGTCATCAACTTGAAATCAGCAAGTTTGTCCTGTGGATCCATCTGCCTAAAAATTGACATTTTGTTTTGTAGGTATTCTTTTCAACTTGGTGTGAGATTTTTTGTAGATTGATTTGGCAGAGATTCGAGTCCATGAAAAAATGATGCTGAACATCTGAAGCTAATCCCCCTTTTGTAATGTTTTTATTGCTCAGTTGCATCACAGAAAGAATGCTGAAGCCACCAAGTTTTAGCAGTTTCGAAGCAGAGCAGGACCAGAAGCAGTAGAGAAGTATATAGTGACAGGAGAACAGTGCAAAGATGTGAAAGTGTTTGTCTTTTGATATACACTGCTGGCCATTAAAAGTGCAACACCTGGAAGAACTCGTCAGATTGTCCCAAAATATGCAAGATGGGTAGCCCATGGGAGAACCTGTAAATGATTCAAAGTGCAACTCATATGCACATCATTGTGAAAGTGCTGGAATTGTGTTTGCTCACAGTTCTTGCACACTAAAGGTTCAAGTATGCCCTGTTGAAGAACACGGCATCCATACGACCAGGTTTCTGACTTTGATCGAGGGAGAATTGTGGGATTACAGAAGGCGAATTATCATACCAAGACATCAGTGCTTGTGTGGGACGGAATGCTGCCACAGTGATGAGAATATGGTATCAATGAGTAAAGGAGGAATGAACTCACTGATGTGAGGAATCTCAACGGCCCTGTCACACAAACGAATGATAGGACGACATTTCATACATATGGCTATGAATGATTGTACAGCCTCATCAAACACCTTTGCTCAACAGTTGGGTGTGTTGCACATCAACCAGTGTCTGTACATACGGATTGACATTGTCTGCAGCATTGGAGCATCTTTGTTAGGCGGTACAACCAGATACGTTGCTTCGGCTACCATTGACTCTCCAACACAGGCATATGCGACTGCAATGGTGCCAAGAACATCATGCATGGATGTGCGAATGGCATTGCATCGTCTTTTCAGATGAATCCCACTTCAGTATGCAGCACCATGATGAACTAATCCGTATCTGGTAGTACTGCAGTGACAGCCTCAGTGAGACATGCATGACACAGTGCCATACAGGTCCGGCCCCTGGTGTTATGGTATGGAGTACCATTGGACTCATGCATGCGTCTCATACACATTACTGGTACTTTGAGCAGCCAGTATTACATCACTGAGGTGTTGGAGCCTGTGGTCGTATCTTACCTTCAGGGGCTCTTTGGTGCCATTTGCCAACAGGACAATGCCCAATATGTGGCCTGCATTGTCCAACAATTCCTGGATCGCCACCATGTGACACTTCTGTCTTGGCCTTGTGCGTTCACCGAATCTGTCCCCAATTGAACATGTCTTGTCCATGATCTGATGACGACTAATACACCAGACACCAGCAGCTGATACAACCGATGAACTTTGACTACATATCAAAACTGCATGGACTGACATTCCCCCAACACACATCTGACATCTCATTCTCTTAATGCCGGACCGTGTAGCAATTATTATTGCCCCTCATGGTGGCTACACAAGATATTGATTTCTTTGTATTCCACAAGTCCAACTGAGTTGTATTTGTAATTATTTGATCCTTATAACATAAGCTATGTAATCATTAAATATGGCTTTTTGATATCTCTTGTCTTTCCTGGTGTTGCACTTTTAATGGCCAACAGTGTAGTTTGTGGATGTTTAGTCCATGAAAGGGACTTTTTTTATGCTGTTTTAGTTTTGATAGGACTTTTATATATATTTGTGGGGGGAGAGGTGTCAAGAATCTAGGCAGAATTCTTATTTTTTTATTTTTTTTTGGTGTGAAGAAGGTTTTTAGTTTTAGAGGGTTTGAATGTATTTTTTTTAGCTTGGTGAGCTATAGAATTGTTTGGAGGTATATTAGACAGGGAGATTCTACTAGAGATGTGTAGTTGCCAGATTTTTGAGGTTTCAAATGTAACTTTTTGGGTCAAAGTATAAGGATGTAAAAGGATATGGGAAGAAGTTGCTAAGCATCTCTATTATATTAAAGTGGATGAGATTTATTTTTTCCCTTTTTTAGTCAATTATCATAGAGTTTGAGCTATATATAGAGATATATTTTTGGAGTTGATGATCTGTTAGATTGCTTCAGCTAAGATTGTTTGGACAGGAGATTATTTGTTTTGAAGATGAATTTAAATTAAGTTACAATGCAATTCCTGCTATTGATTTGGTGAGATTTTTTTTAAAATCTTTATATATTGCTATTTGCTATTCTGTAGCGAGTTTTATTTAGAAGGTCTTGAATTTTTTTTACACTGGCTTGATATTTTCCTTTTTAGTTTATTTAAATGGAATCTTCTTTTTTTTCCTTTTCCATTCTGATTTCAGAGTTGTTTTGTCCTGGAGGAGTGGGTCTGCTGTGGTTGAGTGAGGGAGAAGTGCAATTAGTGTCAGCTCTTTGTCCTTAGATGATAGGGGAAGAAAAGACACTTCAATCAGTTTAAACAATGTGTTTTGAATGACTGCTTTGCCAATCTCAGCAATACTAGTGGCAGTGATATAGAACTAGATGCGGAGGTGCACGCACAACTGCTATGGTTGTCTTCCTTGTTTACTTTCAGGTTTTCTGCCTCGATTCCAGTATCCAAGACCAAATCACATTTTTGCATTTTTTGTTGGTGTGTTTACGTGTATATTAAAAGATTAAAAAAAAAGTTTATTTTTTGATTATAACAAATCATTTTGGGTAATTAATTCATTGAACCGAAGCCTAAAATTATTTTGACTTCGTATTTTATTGTCTCATAATTTATTGGTGTTTAAAAAGCATTTCTAACAAGTTACATAGAAATAATTTATTGTTTTGAAACACATTCCATAAAGAACAGAATATTTCATTCAAGATGAAAGTGTATTTTCACCATTTTCATCGGCCTTTACATTTAATTGAAATTTTCGTGTTTATTACTATTGCTTTAAAATATGACAAAATGGCAATTATAGCACAATGTGTAATATATTTTGAAAATGAAATGGCACAATTTGTATAAGTATTTTTATTCATCATAATTTTATTTTCATATATTTCATTTTTATTCATCATATTTATTATAATATTCATTAAGGAAATGTTTTGATGTACTTTATTTTAAAATTACAGCATTATTAAAGAGTATTTTGTATTAGTATTAAAAACAGACTTGTTAAAATCGCAAAACAATTTAAAGTCCTGCAAAGAAAAATTTCTAGCAGAAAAATTGCACTACCTTAAAAATATATTGTGCAATTTTCGATACAATCCGACTCTAACGTAGTTTTCCGTTAGCAAAATTAAATTGTGTGGTAATCATTGAAACATGAAAAATGATAATTAGAATTCATTTTCATATTTAAAATCATATGCATTTTGCACAACTAATGTAAAAACTAAGAAATAAATCTTTTTAAATATTAAACTTTTTTGCATATATTACTTTTAATAATCCTTCCTATGGTATTGCTCATGTTCTAAATACACAACTGAAGACCTCTACAGCATTTTCATCTATTTTAATTAGTGATTTAGGAGAAAGTAAAAAAGGGGAGTTTACATATCGAATAAAATGGTATTAGTGTATATTTATAACATTTTGATTCACTTCTAAGAGTTGAAAATAAAAAATTACTGCAACTCAATGTCTACATTTTTCCGAGATTAATTTTATCCTTTTGATCCAAAGCATTTCCAATTCATCACTGTACCCTTCCTCACTATTGCAGAGTTATTGCTATATGATGATAAACCTGAACATAGCACAGTGGGAACTTAAACATTAGATTAAAAGCTAGCTGCCTTACCTAATAAAGGATTTTAACATGTATTTAATACTACCAAAAATCGAGTTCCAGTGAATGTTGAACTTGAATCAACACCTAAATCTAAGCAATAAGTTTTCCCTAAAGTAGCCACTTGTCACAGAAATCTGACAGTAGCCTATAAGCATAAACTACAGATATGAGATCTGTGAGGAAAGTTAGACCTCAGCACAACTCACAGAGAAGAAAAAAAACTGCCAATAACTTATCCAGTGCTAAACTCAGATTCTATTGATGAGTAACCTAGCATACTAATCACTTGGCTATTGGCACATTCTCCTAAATTTATGTAAGGTGAAAATCTTCAGTTATAAGGAACAGAAAAGTACCTGTAATTTTTGTTGAGTAAAAAGATGTTCATGAGTACCAAGGTTAAAAAATGTTGAGTGAGTAACGGAATGTTTTGACCTTCAAAATCTCAATCCATATTTACTAATTTACAACTTAATATGTAATTATTAGTAACTGTAACAATTACTAATACTTTATAATGCTTATTTTGATTCTGAACCTTGCTTAGGTTCATTTGTCATTGAGCATATTATGCATGAATTGCTTAGGAAATTTTAAAATATTCATAAGTGCCACTGAATTTAGCTTTCCTTACACTCTAATATATTTTTTAAATGTCATAACATGGAAATATTATAGTTTATTCTCATTAGTTTAGAAAAAGGAGCAATTTTTGAAAGAGAATTTCAGCTAGATTTATAATTACTAATTTTAAGTTCATTATGAAACAATAGCCGTCCCGTGGCCGAGTGGTTAGCACGCTTGGCTATTGATCTATGGGACCTGGGTTCGAGCCCCAGGTAAGGCATGGGATGTATGTGTCGTTTTTCTGCTGAGGTTCTGCCATCCTCTCAGACCTTCTTACTTTGGCATATAAACTGATAGGCTCCTGTCAGACCTCAGTGGCAAGCAACTGCTTGAGGGGGTATTTATTTATTTATTTATGAAACAATAACTGGGATAGAAGTCAGGTTCCCAATCAGTAATTCAGAGACAGCTGACACACATAAAAATGGCTCGCATGAATAGTGTCTAGCTATTTTGACCATCATCCTAGTGATTTCTGTGAAAAGAAAAGCATACTATGTACTTGAATGAGTACTAAAAATAATAAATGGGAAAGAAAAAAAAACTATATAATACAGCACACGAAACATTGTATTTTATGTTAGATTCATAAGTGAAGCTCTAACCAGTGTTCATAATTGATACAGAATGTAGTGGGAGTACAAATTTAGCTAACTGCCAACAGTTAAGATGCTTATACAATCAAGAATTTACAAGCAATCAGTAATTTTTATTAAAATCCGAGTGGAGTTTTGCTATAGTAGTGAAAATACAGTTTGACAGTTTGAAAACAGGCAAATGAAACATTGGTGTGTAGAAAGTCATCTCTGAATACACCACATATCAGACCTTGTGAATGGGCTGTAACAGCAGCTGACCATGTCGAGGCTGATGTAGGCGAAGAACATGGAAGTGTGTCTCCAGTGGGAGTAGGAACATCAACATTGGACTGTTGAGGACTGGATAAAGGTAGCCTGGTCAGATGAATCAAGGTTAATTTTGCATCGTGCTTATGGAAGGATCAAAGTTTGGTGCAATCTACACGAGGATGATGATCATGGAGCGATTTTGTCTGTTGTCAACAATAGAGGCCAGTGTGATGGTGAGAGGAATATTTCCTAGCCCACATATAGGCCTGATACCCATCGAAGCACAAATGAATGCTATGGCATAAACATCATTACTGATCAAGTTCATCCATTCATGGCTACAGTTTATCTTCACTCTAATGGACACTTTCAGCATGATAATGCACTTGCTCACAAGGCACGTATCATCACTGAAGGATTTCAGGAACATGACAATATGAGTTTTCCTTTCTTCGTTGGCCTGCAGATTCCCCAGATCTAACCCTATTGAAACATAGGTGACAACAATCACAGCGTTACCTGGGTGACATTTTAACGTCAATATATCAATATTTTGTGGAAAAAATTTCGCCGACATACGGGATTCGAACCCTCATTTCTCCAGAAACATGCCAGAGTATTCTTACCGATTGAACTATTGAACTAATGCCGGCTCATCTTTTTTCCACTAATTTAAGACAAATCTTCCACCGATGATATCGGCGCCTCCCTATGTCGGCAAAATTTTTTCCACAAAATATTTATTAACCCTATTGAGCACCTTTGGGATGAGGTGGTAACGGCTGTTAGCAGCAAGACTGTGCTGCCATTCAGTTTGCAGCAACTACATGACGCAATCGTTTCCGCATTGTACAACATTCCTGCATAACGCATCCAGCATCTTCTAAGTTCCATGCCCCAATGATTTTAGGCTGTTGTGTCATCTCGTGTATATTCAGTTAATTTATGTCATCATGCAGATCTGCCTATCATAGTATTTACTTCCTTAAACATTGTCTGTGGATTCTTTAGTGCAACAGCTTGAAATTTATGAAAATGTTTTCCATGTCAATCTATCTCCATTGCAGCATTTAAATCAATATTAGTTTTATTAATTTCTATGAAATATTAATAATTGCTAATAGTGGCTAATAATTGTTAATATATATGCCTTTGATCAAATGGACTTTGGTTCGAGTCCTATATAGTGTATGAATGTTATCTTTCTGTTGAGGTTTCATTTTTCTCAACAGATCTCTATGGCACACTATACTGTCAAGTTTTCGGACCTTTGTGGCAAGCAGCTGCTTGAGGAGTAATTTATTTTAGTCTTTTATCCCTTAGAGTGCATGAAGATACTACAGTATCTAAATAACCTTGGTTCTAAATTGTTACACAACTGAAACCATCTACTTTAATTTTTTTTAAAACATTTTTTAGAATTTACATATTACATTTTATACAACTTGTTCTAATTCTATTATCTACCCCAGGTGTTGTTGTTTTAAAATGACAGTTCGCTGTCATTGAGCAATAAATTTTGAAGTTTACCCTTCAAACTATTTGCATATTAAAAAAGATTTTAGGAGCAAACGGAAGCTGTTTGGAGCAAGGAGAGTGTTCCATCTTCAGTGAAGTGACACTATGTGGTGACATTAGGGCTATTGAGAATGTCTTCTCATATGTCTTGAAGAGTGATTCCAGTGTCTCGGTTGCAGATGGGGACGGGCAAGATAATTATTTCAATATCCTCATGGATGATAGTTCCGTAGTAAGTGGATGCATTTGCTAGCAATGTGATGTGCTCCCAGTTTATGGTAGCTCTGTGTTGTGTTACCAGCTCAGCAGCAGCAATCATTAGCTTGTTTTGGCTGATATCTGTGATTCTTCATGAACTTGTAGAGAACGTATAGTTTTTTTTCGATATTCAGGGTGTTTCAAAAAGGACAACCCTTTATTGTATTTTTCTATTTAAATTTGACAAAAGACACAAATTTCATAAGATGCAAATTGGACATATATCTACCTTTACAAAGGATGTTGAAAGTGATTTCCTGCAACCTGGATACAGGTTCGTACCCGTTTCATGACATTTGCAGCCACCTTTCGTAACGTTTCTTGTCATGTTTAAAAACTCTCTTTCAATGTTGCCTTCAAGCCTTCAAGTGTATGAGGATTGTTTTGAAACACCACATATTTGAGATATCCCCAAAGGAAAATATCTGGAAGAGTAAGATCTGGGAATCTTGGGGGTCACCAATTTTTTTAAATCAGATGATTCCAAAAAAATTCCTGCAACATGACCGTTGTGTCATTTGCAGTATGAGAGGTGATGAGAAACAGCACGTGCTTATGTGAGAAACCAACACTCTCGTTCATTCACATCCAATAGTGCAATAAACTGTTGGATGAGGTCACGATAAACTTCACCAGTTACAGTTGAGTCAAAAAATAAAGGTCCTATCATATGACGACGGAATTGCACACCAAACCAATTTTCCGTGCGTGTAATGGTCATTCGTGAAAAGTGAGGATTTTCACT
Organism: Ryuthela nishihirai; assembly: GCA_038380435.1. Taxonomy (NCBI): domain Eukaryota; kingdom Metazoa; phylum Arthropoda; class Arachnida; order Araneae; family Heptathelidae; genus Ryuthela; species Ryuthela nishihirai. The sequence continues at coordinate 36,392,931 of JAWZYU010000015.1, forward strand.
GCTCCATATTCGACTGTTTTGATTGTTCACATACCTATCCAAGTGAAACCGAGCCTCATTACTGAAATAAACACAGTCCAACACCTCAATTCCATTTTCATCAACGAAAGAACGAAACCAACGACAGTACCGTAAACATTTTTCATGGTCTGGTTCTTTCTGTTCATGAACGACACCAATGCGGTAGGCATGAAATTTTAACTTCTTTGTAGCTCTGAAAACTAGCTGGTGACAGTCCAACCTGTGAAGACAACTTTCTAGGAGATTTTCTGGGTGAGCGAGTTGAAACGCTGAGACACATCATCAAGAACTTTGGCAGTTAACAGTGATGGCTGACCTGGGCTCTTTCAATCCTGTACAGACCCACTCTGACGAAATTTATCAATCAAACGAGATATTGTCGACTTGTTGGGAACTGCAGACTGAGGAAACTTTAACTCAAACTCTTCTCTCACACGTTTGTAAGATTTGCATGCCCAATAAGCCAAAAATAAATACACTTTCGTTTTTGGAAAACGACATAGCTGACACAGCACAAAGGAATGAATGCTTGAGGGAAACTAGCTCGTGACAAGGTCATTTCAGCGTCTAAAGGCTGTTAACCTTGGGTACAGTAATGACAACTGACTAATATTATGGCATAAAATGTACAGTTCATTGAGTTCTACTCTCTTTCATTTAGGTTTGCATCCGTTTTGAAACGCCTTGTAGTAAACAACGTAATTTATCCAGCATACTCTCGTTTTTGAAGGAGGCTACATTTTTCTGTCCCTTTTTATAATTCTTTTTCAAATTTGGAGCTGGACTGAAAACATAGCGATTTTTTGGGCTCTGAGCAATTTGCATACTGATTTACACAGAACAGAAATGTAAGATATGGATCTGGCAAGGCAACTCTGATCTGGCGAAGGTTGCCTGCTCCATTTATGGAAACCAACGTTAAGTCAATGGGAAGCTAACGTCAAAACTCTATAACTCCTAAAATAAGTTTTTTTGTGTTGAAAAATGTGATTGCAGATAAAGATCTCAATGAAATAGATCAATAACTCGATTTTCAACAATATTCGTTCAGTATTTAATGAGTTACGGAAGTTTGAATATTTAACAACAGTGATGCCAGTCTTAAGAAACGTATACAACACTGAAGAATAGTGAATTCTTTACACAAAGTTCTAAAATACAATATTTATTACTAAGTTTTAATTAACTTCTGAAGTCAGTTTTTGTGGCTGGCATTGTTATCGCTAAATATTCAAACTTCCATAACTCATTAAATACTGAACGAATATTGTTGAAAATCGAGATATTGATTTATTTAATTGAAATCTTTATCTGCAATCACATTTTTCAAAACAAAAAAAGCATATTTTTGAAGTTAAGAGCTTTGACATTAGCTTTCCATTGACATAGAGATCTTTCTTAATTTATGGGAACCAGTATATTTGTTAAATAACATTGTTTGGAGAATTATTTCGTCACTGTTTTAAACAAAATTAATAGATCAACTCATATTACATTATATAATAGTGGGTCATCCATCAACAATTCTCCTGAAGTTTAATAATATTTCTAAGCACTTCAGTTTTCAGCTCCTCTCTAAGAATCTAACCTTAACATCTTCAGCAGTGAAAGCTAATAAGGAGGTTCATTTGTGTTAAGAGCTGCTTCGAGGCAAATTCTTTGAGAACGGAATCCCTTCCCACCTATGCTGATACGAAGGGCTTGAGCATTAAGATCAATTATAGTTAATCACAATTACTTCATCATTCTACAACCAGCAAAAACAATGAATTACAGTTTGAAAATGTTACTAGCGTCTCGTGGCAGCCAATAAAATCGGCAGTGGTACTAACTCGCTCACCTATCCGCTCGCGGCAGCCCTGGTCGCTGCCATTTTTTGCATTGGTGAGTTCTCCCAAATTTGATTCTTCCAATAATCTCGCTGTTTTCTCACGAGATAAATAGCCGTGAAAGTCACCATTTTAAAGCCCGAGAAAGACGAAAGCGATGTTAAGAAATCTCATCAGTAGAGCAATTTCTCTGTCTCGCTCTGCTTTTTAAAGGAACAATGAGTTGGGTCTAAATGGAAAGAGGAATGTCAGTACAACCGCAACATCAAGTACTTACAATTTGTTTAATCAACAATAGGCAACAGATGTGATGAATCTGTGTGGCCGATGCATTGGTCCAGGGTTAACCCTCAAGTATTAGAAAGAGCCTGGTCAGACTTGGGTTGTAAAAAGTGAAGTTTTATTGCTGTGACACATAGCACATTTGTTCCTTATTTGTAATGGAGGCTAGGAGAGCCAGTCGAGGTATCACGACGAAATGCCGTCGCAATATTATGCCGAAAACGTCGAATGCCGACACTGCAAAATGCGCCGAGAATGATATGTGTTGCAAGAAAAGCATTAATGACACTACTGTTATTAGAATTTACTATGGAAAAAAAAATTAATTAAAATTTTCGTCTTGTCGTCTGTCTGTCCATCTGTATACATTCAGCAGTTTTGTTTTTAGAGATATATGTTAAGAAAATTACTTTCGATAGGTATAGATGAAATTTACGGATTGAAATATTACGGAATTTTTCGGCATTCCCAAAAGTTTCGATAGCGCCCTCTAAAGTTGAAAATTTCAAACGAATATTGAAAACGATGCATTTAGGTGGAAATTTGATTTCTTTTGATTTTTTGAAATTTTCTTTGTTGGATAATTGAAAAACTTGTTTTGCATTGCATGGGCACTAAAATATTATGATTAACATTTAAAAATTTTCAGATTTTCCCGTTACCTACTTTCTCACTCTTTAAAAGTTTAAATTCGACCAAATGGATGATTAGGAAAATGAAAACAGTACTATTCTACTAGTAATTATACAATACAAAAGAGGATTTGCCTATTTCTCTTTAAAATTAAAATGTTGCTTTTTTACACCGCTCTGCGAAAAGGAAGCAGATTGTTGCAGTCAATGGGACTACCTTTTGACACTGAAATTTCAAATTTCTATCCTAAACAGATCTCTTGCAATATTCATTAAAAATTTCGCTTTTTTCCGTATTCAGTGACCTCTAACGGTATAAATTCGAACTACCAAACGATTTCAAAAATGTCGATAATAATATTTCATTAGTAACAATAATCGGAAAAAAATGTTTTCAAAATATTTCTTAAAAAAAAGTTTGCAATTTTCCCATCCGACTTGGGACAACAGCCAACTCATTGTTGCTAATGCAAACCTCATGACTTCATATTCCATCATCAAAATTTCTTGCAAATGTATCGTTTGCAATATTCGTTCAAACTTTTGTAATTTCCAAATTTTTTCCCCCTTACAGGGAGCACCGTTAGAAGGTGCAAATAACAAGATTTCATACTACCCATCAGACCCAAAAAAATATTTTTATCTCTTAAAATATTTTACTATATGCACAAAAGAATGAAAAGCAATAGGAAGATCGTTAGCAAGCTACTCGAAACAAATTATTGGGCGGCTTTTTTTTGTTCTCGGTGTTATGTACAGGCGGCATTTTTCTTCACGGCGTTTTATAAAGACGCCATTTTTGTTAACGGCATTTTGTATAGGCGGCGCTTTCGTTCACAGCGTTTTGTATGATGCGTTTTATTGGCGGCGTGATGTAGAGTCTGCGTTTTTGCATTTGGCGTTTTGTCGGTGGCATTTGTGTATTCGTCGTTATTTCGTCAGCGTGTTGTCATGGAACCCCAGTGGACAGATACATAGTGACCATGTGTGTGACAGTGGTGGGTTGGGTTGTTTTACCTCTGAGCGGCACTTTTTTGCACACCATGGGCTAAATGGCCAGTTCACATGGACCCCGAAGGCTCAGAGAAGGTTGGGGGAGGGGACCCACTGGAACAGCTGTTAGGAAACAGATGGTAGCCTCCCGACAAGGCCCGCCCTGCCCACGGTTAGTAGGGGACACCAATGGGCTTGGAAAGGCCGCCGTCCGTCGGATGGGACGTTAAGCCGTGGCCCCGTGTGCGGGAGAGCCATACCCTGTGCACGTTAAAGAACACGCTGGATGGTCTTGACGGGAGGCTACCATCTATCTTCCAACAGCTGTTCCAGTGGGTCCCCTCACCCAACTTTCTCTGAGCCTTCGGGGTCCATGTGACCTGGCCATTTAGCCCATGGTGTGCAAAAAAGTGCCGCTCAGAGGTAAAGCAACCCAACGCAACCCGACAAGGCCATCCAGCGTGTTCTTTAACGTGCACAGGGTATGGCTCTCCCGCACACGGGGCCACGGCTTAACGTCCCATCCGACGGACGGCGGCCTTTCCAAGCCCATCGGTGTCCCCTACTGACCGTGGGCAGGGCGGGGAATTTTGCGGAGATAAATCTCAACGCCGACCCAGCTGGGACTCGAACCTGGGAACTACAGATTACGAGCCTGGCGCGCTACCGACTGAGCCACCCCCGCCCCTGACAGTGGTGCACTCAGGATTTAATCTTGGGGAGAGCCGAGGGGCCCGCTGGCCCCGCTTGGGCAAACGAAGTAGTGCTGGTCCGCCTGAGCACTACGTTTGCCTTGTGTTCACAGTAGCCGTGATTCCCGAGAGCTATAGGGTATTCCCTCCTTATGTGACCGCTAATTCATTAGTATAGAAATGAAAGACACGACACAACATAAATATAAAAAATAAACTTTAATTAGGAAAAGATTTTTGTAAAAGTTTCTGGTGTTTTTTCTTTTTCTTTGAGGGGTGCCAGGGCCCCTTGGCCCCCCCCTTCTGGGTGCGCCTGGTGTGTGATGTAGCTAATTGTCACTAAACCAAAGAGAAATTTATTTCCTTGATTCAAAAGGGACTTTTGCAGTTTTGGAGGAGAACAAAATTTGATATGGGAGAGGCAGGACACAGTTCCGAGCTGAGCGGAATGCGATTATCTGTGGGCTGAGATGCCCTGCGTGACGAAATAACCCATACTTCAACATTTTCTTAATTTGATACTACACAAGGTAGTAGTCCTCAATTCTTAAATGGGACCTAAAGTTTCATACAAAGGTAATCTACGTTTGGTGACCAGCCATATAAAAAATAGTGCAACTGCTAACAGGGTACCTTCCCATAACTTTAAAAAAAATTAATATTATTCTTATGAGTGACTTGCCTGTTGATTGTTGGCAGGAATAGGCTACTATTTGCTGCCAAGCATACGAATCAACAAGCTTCGTACAGTCACTCAAAAAAATATCCGAACACCGTGGCTGATTTCAGAATTCAGAAAAAAAATTTGGCAACGATTTCTTTAGAAATTAGTGATCTGGCAACCTTCGTGTACGTTTCTGAATTCTGAAATCAGCCATAAGTTCGGATATTTTTTTGAGCAACTGTACGTTGGAGTAGAGATAACAATCAATAGGAAATAAAAGCAAGGGCTCCATAAGATCTCATAATTGGCACAGTCGACAGATTTTGTGCTCAATGCAGCGGAGAAATCCTCATGCAACAGCATCAAAAGTTCCTCATCATTATTGCCTGTGATCGTCGAAGTGTCTTGTGTAAAGAACGTTTGGAGCATTTACCATTTTGTGAGATTTTATGGGGACTTCTGCTTTTATTTGCTCTCTATTGTTGCTTCGATTCTAATATAGTTGTTAGTTCGTGTGCCCAGCAGCAAATGATAGCCTCTTCCTGTTACCATCTCCCAGATACGAGTCCCGCCTGGGCTAGCATGAGATTTATCTGGGCAAAACCCTCTACCCTGCCCTTGGTCAGTAGGGGACACTGATGAGTTCAAAAAGGCCGCCGTCCATTGGGTGGGATATGAAGCAGTGACTCCATGTTCTCCTTGTGCACTTTAAAGAACACCCTGTATTATGGCCTTTAAGGGAGGCTTGCATATGTTTCCGAAGAACTATCCAGTTGAAACTCTTCTCTGAGCCCTTGGGGTTTTGTAACCTGGACATTAGCCCATTGCGTACAAAACAAAACGCTGCTCAGAGGTAAAACAACCCAACCGAAGCAATTTCAGGTTTCCTTAAAGTAGTGCTTCCCATGGGCACGACAACAACTGCAAATCGATGGAAACAAATTTACTGCATTTTCATTGCCATGCCATTTGTTTTGTTAACCAGTAGCAATAGTTATTTATGTTTGAAGTTGTAAAGCTACTTTGTCTATTTAGATGTGTAAGAGAATGTTTAGTACAGTTTAGTATAGCCTTAACCCAGGGCTGAGATTCAGCAGATATCAGCGGTCATAATAAAAAAAAAATACCCCCTCAAGCAGCTGCTTGCCACAGAGGTCTGACAGGAGCCTGTCAGTTTATATGCCATAGTAGAAGGTCTGTGAGGATGGCTGGACCTCAGCAGAAAAACAACACACATAACCATGCCTTACCCGGGGCTCGAACCCAGGTCCACCGGTTGTTAAATAATATAACAATAGCTGCAAGTGTGATCAACACTTTCTATAAAGAAGGCCAATGGGCCAAATTTATGACGTCACTTAAGTAGATCCTATTATATAAACAATTCTTATATTTTTTATTCTAACATCATTACTGGTGGACTCTTGTGCTAATCTTTATACAAATGTTTATCTATAAATATATTTTATTTAGGAAGAAATTTATTTGTATTTGTTATCAAATATAATAATGCTAATTAATAAAAATAATTTTTCTCCTAAATAAAATATATTTATAAACATTAGTATAAACATTAGTATACAGAGTCCACCAGTATATACATTAGAATAAAATTAGAATAATTGGAATTTAACTAGAACAATTAAATAATACATTAGAATCAAATATATAAGAAGTGGCTATGTGGTAGGACTACTTAAGCTGACGTCATAAATTTGGTCCCATGGCTTTCTGTTATAGGAGGTGGTTTGATGCTGTTCCCTCTGTCAAATCATGACTCAGACATCATTTAGCTGTTCACAGTCGCGTCAAACAAATGATTATACCAACAATTTCTAAAAATCAACAAATGATTTGCACTACAACTTTTATCACTTGGTAAGCAATTTTATAACATATGTATATAGTATACATAGTTTAGTTTATTTAGTTTATTTAAAAAATAAAAGGGTAATTTCAAGTATGTACATTCCTTGCGCAGGCTGGTACAGATTTTTTTAAAATTTTTGATTTATATATTAATTTATATTACCGTATCGGTTGTTAAATATTTTGAATATCACCCCTGCCTTAACCAGTGGTAAAAGTAGATTTCTTACCTGTACGCTTCAAAGCATAGCTATGGCAGTCACTCCACTGAAGACATCTTACAGGGGTAATAGAGTGATGTATATGATGAATGTACAGTATTGTGTCCAAGTATTTTCTATTTCTCCCTGTTTTCCGCTAATAGAGAATGATTTAGGATTTTAATGTGAAATATTAATACACCTAAATACTGATTTGGTTGCAATCGCGAATTTCAGCCTTATTGAAAAAACAAAAAACAATTCCTAATAAGACACAGGGTTCTTGTCTAGTGTAAAATTTTTTAACTGATTTTAGTTCCTAAAAATTTTACTTTTCTTTTTAAAATTAAGAGCAAACTTTTCACTTATATTTTAATTTTTATCACTCCAGATTTTTATCACTCAGATGCCAAATTAAATTTTTTTTAGACTAACATATATCGGAGATTCAGATTTTTTAGGGTATTTATACTCTACTAATCTAGTACGTATGAAGATATCGTGATATCACAGAGATTAAGAGTTGATTATTTTTCAACTCTCTACTGCCCACGTACCACCACATTATCTATTCCAGTGGTTCTCAAAGGGCGTGTCACGAGATTTGCCAGGCGTACCGCGAAATTTCGGGTGATATTGCAGATAAAGGGAAATTTATAAACCATTTTGTTGCTACTTTCTCTCACTGATTCTCCATATAGCTTTTTTCAGTTTAATCAAAAACGTATCCATATTAAGAATTAATGTTAAAACCAAAATTAACAGGAAATATGCTCATAACACGTACGGCATGAGCACTAAGCTCAATACACGTCAGAACTTGAACAGAAGAGTCTGCTTTTTACAAATGACTCTACAGAAATGGCAATTATTGAAAGCAAACTGCACCTGTTCGAGCCTACCATAGAGATTAATGTAAAATCGAGTATCGTGCATTTGGCGTAGAGGTGAAACGAACGTTACAGGGGACGAACGCTTTTGTAATTACATGTTACTGTCAACTTCCATTCTCTTCGCTTTTCCTATGTAATAATTTACCATTGATATCCTTGCAGAGTATATTAATATCAATTCTGTTCCCTGTTTCTATACAACCAAGAAAGCTTCTAATTGTAATAATTTATTCTATAAATTAGCTTCAGACTAATTTGAAATTTTCTCTATCCGTTCAATTTATAATTGTTGATTTAACGAAAAATATTTTCAATGTAGAATATAAGCCTTTAAAATCATGATATTATTTTTTTCAAATACAAAGTGCAGTTACTTTTTTTCCTTTTTTAAAATATAAATATTTTGATGCATAATTCCTTTGCCCCTTATTGTTTGCTTCCCAGCTTAAACAAATGCACGATATGAATCGAAACACCACTTGAGGTCGCCACTTACGCTTTGTCAAACCTGAATTTCTTTTCCTTATACGTTCTTTGCCATAGTGTTGTCAACTTTAAATTTTTAGTGTGTCTCGTGTATTCGCTGTGGAAAAAAAAAATATGCCGTTAACAAAAAGTTCGAGAATTACTGATCAATTCAAAAGTTGGCAGGGGCGTAGCTGTGGGTGGAGATTCTTCCCCTCACAAAGCCAATCGGAGTTAGCAAAATTCGAAACGACTTTGCAAAATCCAGCTGAACTCTGAAAATTGGGATATTTTTGTAAAATTAAGAGGAGTTAGGAAAATCGAGGCAACTTGGCAAATCTAGGGGAGTAGGCAAAATTCGAAGTTACTTTGTAAAAGGTTAGTTATGAAAATTGGGATTGGTTTTATGAAATTAAGGAGAGTTGGCAAAATTCAGGTGAGATGTAAAAATTGGATTTTTTTTCTGTAAAATTATGGCGAGTTGGCCAAATTGAGACAACTTGGCAAAATCTAGGGAAGTTGGCAAAATTCGAAATCACTTGGCAAAATTCAGCTGAGATTTAAAAATTGCGATTTTTTTCTGTAAAATTATGGCAAGTTGGCAAATTCAAGGAATGTTTGGCAAAAAACGAAGTGACTTTGCAAATTCAGGAGATATGTAAAAATTGAGTTTTTTTTTTTATAAAATTACGGCGAGTTGGCAAAATTTAGGGGAATTGGCGATATCGCGGGAACTTTGCACAATAAAGGGCAGTTGGCATAAATCGAAGCCACTTTTTTTTTATCAGTTGTGAAAATTTGGATTGGTTTTGTGAAATTAAGGAAAGCTAGCCAAATTGAGAAAATTTTGCAAAATGAAGTTGGAGTTGTCAAAATTTGACGTGAGTCGATCATAGCTAGGTTGCTAAATTTAGGAAATGACAGAAACATAATTCATGTAAAGTTATTATTTTCTGATTTTCTGAGTTGGCGAAATTTGCTATCCGAGTTGACAAATTTTCGTTCTCCCTCTCCCCCAATCAAAGTCCTTCGCTACGCCCCTGATAGTTGGGTTGTTTTACCTATGAGCGGAACTATTTTTGCACACAATGGGTTAAATGGCCAGGTCACAGGAAGAAGCCTCAGTATTGGATTGTTTTACCTCTGAGCTGCACTTTTTTGCACACCATGGGCTAAATGGCCAGGCCACAAGGACCCCCAAGGCTCAGAGAAGGTGGGGGGAGGGGACCCACTGGAACAGCTGTTGGGAGACAGATGGTAGCCTCCCGTCAAGGCCATCCAGCGTGTTCTTTAACGTGCACAGGGTATGGCTCTCCCGCACACGGGGCCACGGCTTAACGTCCCATCCGACGGACGGCGGCCTTTTCAAGCCCATCGGTGTCCCCTACATCGCTGACCCAGCTGGGACTCGAACCTGGGAACTACAGATTACGAGCCTGGCGCGCTACCGACTGAGCCACCCCCGCCCCAGGAAGAAGCCTCAGTAATACCGTCGACAGGATGTAGCATAGAGGCAGCCTGCTTCACGGCACCTGTGAAGGGCCACCCATTCACTTTTACTTTTCTTTAACCAGTTTTGCTTAATTTACGTTGGTCTAGCAACTATATCGATAGAGGCGGACATAGCTTATAATTTAAATTTAGAAGAGCTTATGAACAGTTTTATTGGGCGATATCCCCGTAGAGCAAACATTTAATTAATATTATTATATAATTGTTTTGCATTAATGTTTCTCTTGTAATAAAAACAAAATAGCAATTGGAGATTTTCCTATATTTTTGTCTTATAATCCATCAGGGGTGATATTTGTTTGCCTCAGGGCGCGATGTAATCTGGCGACGGCCCTGAGCCTCAGAGAAGGAGGGGGGGGGAGTGATCCACTGGAACAGCTGTTAAGAGACAGATGGATGTCTCCCGTCAAGGCCATCCAGCGTGTTCTTTAACGTGCACAGAGTATGGATCTCTTGCACACAGGGCCATGGCCTAACGTCCCATCCGACAGACGGCGGCCTTTCCAAGTCCATCGGTATTCCCTTACTGACCGTGGGTAGCATGGTGAGTTTTGCGGAGATAAATCTCAACGCCGACTCAGCTGGGACTCGAACCTCGGACTGCAGATTATGAGCCTGGCGCGCTACCAACTGAGCTATTCCCCCGTCCCTCTATTCAATAGTATCAATTCTTTTCAATGTTAGAATAAATTATATGCTTTTGGGTGGTGTAGTTGCATCACGTTGCCTCGCCGTGACACTGGAGCAGCAGGGTACGGTTCAAATCCTGGCTGTGGCATCGCTGTTTGGGCTTTGAGTTGTTGGGTTGTTTTGCCTCTGAGCGGCACTTTTTTGCACACCGTGGGCTAAATGGCCAGGTCACATGGACCCCGAAGGCTCAGAGAAGGTTGGGGGAGGGGACCCACTGGAACAGCTGTTGGGGGACAGATGGTAGCCTCCCGTCAAGGCCATCCAGCGTGTTCTTTAACGTGCGCAGGGTATGGCTCTCCCACACACGGGGCCACGGCTTAACGTCCCATCCGACGGACGGACGGCGGCCTTTCCAAGCCCATCGGTGTCCCCTACTGACCGTGGGCAGGGCGGGGAATTTTGCGGAGATAAATCTCAACGCTGACCCAGCTGGGACTCAAACCTGGGAACTACAGATCACGAGCCTGGCGCGCTACCGACTGAGCCACCCCCGCTGTTTGGGCAATGTGCTGTCTTTGGATGAGGGTTGGGTTGTTTTACCTCTGAGCGGCACTTTTTTGCACACCATGGGCTAAATGGCCAGGTCACATGGACCCCGAAGTCTCAGAGAAGGTTGGGAGAGGGGACCCACTGTAACAGCTGTTGGGAGACAGAAGGTAGTCTCCCGTCAAGGCCATCCAGCGTGTTCTTTAACGTGCACAGGGTATGGCTCTCCCGCACACGGAGCCACGGCTTAACGTCCCATCCGACGGACGGCGGCCTTTCCAAGCCCATCGGTGTCCCCTACTGACCGTGGGCAGGGCGGGGAATTTTGCGGAGATAAATCTCAACGCTGACCCAGCTGGGACTCGAACCTGGGAACTACAGATTACGAGCCTGGCGCGCTACGACTGAGCCACCCCCGCCCCATCTTGGATGAGAGAGCCTAAACAAGGTCAGAATAGCTTCTAGGGCTTTCATTGAAAAATTACGCTATGACAAAAAAATAAAAACACAAACATAAATGCGAGCTTTTAAAACTTTTGTTGGACGATAAAATAAAAAGAACATGTATTAGGTTATGTATTATGCTAGTCCAGTAGCGTAATGTGATTAATTTGTAAAAATTTATTTTTTTTGAAAAAAAGATATTTCATGAATTTAGATTTTTAAAAAAACACACACCTAAATTTAAGTCCCCCTTCAACCTTGAAACTCATTACTTAAATTTGTAGAGGCCTTACTGGTTCTCAGGTGTGTTGCAGTTTTCAATTCAGCAGAATATAAAATTATATTCAAAAATATATTTAGGAGATGAAAGCAGAAAACATGAATATATTCGCATCTTATAACTGATCGAGTAATAGTTGAAATAATAATTTAAAAACTAGAAATCCCTTTTCCCAGTTCTGTCATTGGTGGTTTTTAAGACCAAACCGAGACAGCTACGGCAGATACGAACGTCCCGAACTCCCCGGTTTTGCTTGGAGACAAGAGAGGGAGTTTTTGCCCACAGGGAGTGCCAAGAGGGATCTTGGCAATCCCTACGGCAAAAATGGAGCCTCAACTATGCGGTTTTCAAACAGCTTGGTATCTAAAGGGTTAAACTGTAGTAGTGTAATTAAAAAACGAGAAATGTTTTTTGAAAGGAAAGATCTGCTTTTTTTTAATCGAATGCTGAATTGAAAAATCATTAAAGTGCAAAACAGATTGTTTATTGCAACGCTACGGAAAAATGTTTTACCGCTACACCCTACCGACGAATAATTTCTTGCCAGCACAGCGTACCGGCGTATTTTCACCATTGGCCTTAATTGACATAGTGTTAGGAAACTAATTACTGTTCCACCAGGGCAAACTTTGTGTGCTGTGTTAACCCTAACTGAGGCAGTGGTCAGCAGTGACTTCGGTTGGGTTGTTTTACCTCTGAGCGGGACTTTTTTGCACACCATCGGCTAAATGGCCAGGTCACATGGACCCCGAAGGCCCAGAGAAGGTTGGGGGAGGGGACCCACTGGAACAGCTGTTGGGAGACAGATGGTAGCCTTCCGTCAAGGCCACCCAGGGTGTTCTTTAACGTGCATGTATGTCTCTATCACACAAGGAACCACGGCTTAACGTCCCATCCGACGAACGGCGGCCTTTTCAAGCCCATCGGTGTCCTCTACTGACCGTGGGCAGAGCGGGGAGTTGTGTGGAGATAAATCTCAACGCTGACCCAGCTGAGACTCGAAACTGAGAACTACAGATTACGAGCCTGTCTCGCTACCGACTGAGCCACCCCCAGTGACTTCGGTCTTGTATGAGAAGGCCTGAGAAAGCTAGGAATAACTTCTAGGATTCTTTGCCCTGTATATCCAAATGGCAGAAAAAAAATATATATAAAGGAGAGCGACTCAAGAAAATCCTCAGGAGGCAAAATGGAAAATATACATTTTTACACGTTTTTAACTTCAGATATATTTTTTCTTTTAATATTAAGTTAAAATACATCAATTTCGTTAAGTTGAAGTTTATAGCTTCATAAAATATATCAACTTTTTTTTCATTCCAGAGAATCCTCTTGTAATCTCTTAACTAGAATCGGTTAAGTTCCTGTTTTGGTGACTTCCATCGCTTCATGAAGAACACACCTTAAGGAACGTAGATTGTGCCCATGTGTGCGTTTCCAGCGCCTCAGTTTCCTCATTCCGGCTGACCTTTCTGGTGAATTGCCTCGAGAACTGCTAAATTTCCAGAAGAATTTATTTACTTTTCTGATTGCGCAGCTTTTGCGATTAATTAAACGAATGAAATGGGAAAACAGGGCAATTATTAAATACCCCCTTGACCGCAATTGGCAAATCAAAGAAAACCGTGACGCTTACAACAATAAGCTAGTTTTGAACCACAGAATCGCAAGAACGCACTGTCCAATGAAGGTCTTTGTTCCTTGAAGCATATTCCCAATCCCTTTCTTGTCTTCTTTCTCCTCTGATCACTTTTTCTTCAGCAGTTCGAACTTACCACAATCTGGTTCGTCTTTGCAGCATGTAGTGCACTCTCTGATACGAATGCCAAATCCTTTTTCGCTGCAGTTTGGAGCACAATCCTGGGCGCAACTTCTCTGCAGCAATACCAACACACCTCCCACTCTGGTGATGACGACCTGCAATAAAGAGAACGAGAACTGAATTTGACAACTTTAGAGTAATGTAGGTCTTTTCGACAGGTTCCTTCTCCGCTGCTTTGCAACTTTGATGTTTATTGTCTTTTAGGCCTCAACCAGCCTCACGGAATATGGCATGTGGTGCCATCCATCAGATGTAGTACTGTCCTGTATAGTGGAACATTGGATGGCATCATTCATTCATATTCTAACCTCTTCTGAGTAGTGGGTTGGGTTACCTCTAAGCGGCACTTTTTTGCACACCATGGGCTAAATGGCCAGGTCACATGGATCCCGAAGGCTCAGTGAAGGTTGGGGGAGGGGACCCACTGGAACAGCTGTTGGGAGACAGATGGTAGCCTCCCGTCAAGGCCATCCAGCGTGTTCTTTAACGTGCACAGGGTATGGCTCTCCCGCACACGGGGCCACGGCTTAACGTCCCATCCGACGGACGGCGGCCTTTCCAAGCCCATCGGTGTCCCCTACTGACCGTGAGCAGGGTGGGGAATTTTGCGGATAAAAATCTCAACGCTGACCCAGCTGGCACTCGAACCTGAGAACTACAGATTACGAGCCTGGCGCGCTACCGATTGAGCCCCCCCCCCCACACACACACACAGTCAAGGCCCAGACAGGTATAAAAGGAGGTCTCTACCACACAATGGCATGGCAAACCTCATAAACACGCATGGACAGGAGAATGGATCGTAAGGCAGAGCTTCGACACTGCTGCATCTGTCCCGATCAACTGTAAGCGATGTTATTGTGAATTGTAAATGCCTACCCGTGGCCGAGTGGTTAGCGTGCTTGGCTACTGATCAAAGGGACCTGGGTTTGAGCCCCGGGTAAGGCATGGATGTGTGTGTCGTTTTCCTGATGAGGTCCTGCCATCCTCTCAGACCTTCTACTATGGCATATAAACTGACAGGCTGCTGTCAGATCTCTGTGGCAAGCAGCTGCTTGAGGGGGGTAGTTATTTATTTTTAAGAGAAAGAACAACGAAAACGTGACCGGAGAGGCCACGTAAAATGACAGAGCAGGGCCGCCAAGTGCTGAAGTGGGTGGTGGGACAAAATCGACTGTCCTCAGTTGTAACACTCACTATAGAGTTCCAAAATGCCTCTGGAAGCAACGCCAGCATCATAACAGTTCGTCACGAGCTTCAGGAAATGGATTTTCATGGCCGAGCAGTCTAACATCAACGCCAAGCATCAGTTTGAGTGTGTAAAGCACGGCGCCAGTCGACTGTTGAGCAATGGAACCGCGTTCTCTGGAGTGATGAATCAAGCTTCACCATCTGGCAGTCTGACTGACGCGTCTGGATGTGGAGGATGCCAGGTGAACGCTACCTGCCTGACTGTGTTGTGCCAACTGTGAAATTTGGTGGAGGAGGCATCACGCTCTGCGCTGTTTTTCATATTTTAGGCTGCCCCTTGCTCCAATGTCCCTAGTTCCAATGAATGGGACTCTGAACGCCGCTGTTCAGGATGACATTCTCGACAATCTGTGCTCCCAACTTTATGGCAACATTCGGTGAAGACCCTTTCTTGTACCAACATGACAATGCCTCCATCCACAAAGCGAGGACCGTGCAGGAATGGTTTGTTGAGATAGGTGTGAAAGAACTTTGACGTTGAACACAGAGTTTTTGTCTTTGAACACAGAACTTTTTGTCTTTGAACACAGAACTTTGAACACAGAGCCCCTAATCTCAACCTAATGGAACATCTTTGGGATGAATTAGAACGCCGACTGCGAGCGAGGCCGAATCGTTCGACATCAGTGACCGGCCTCACTAATGCTCTTGTGGCAGAATGGCAGGTAATTTCCGCAGCAACGTTCTAAAATATAGTGGAAAGCCTTCCCCGCAGAGTGCAAGCTAGGCTGTTGTTGTTTTACCTCTGAGCGGCACTTTTTTGCACACCATGGTCTAAATGGCCAGGTCACATGGACCCCGAAGACTCAGAGAAGGTTGGGGGAGGAGACCCACTGGAGCAGCTGTTGGGAGACAGATTGTAGCCTCCTGTCCAGGCATCCAGTGTGTTCTTTAATGTGCACAGGATATGGCACTCCAACGCACGGAGCCACGGCTTAACGTCCCATCCGACGGACGGCGGCCTTTCCAAGCCCATCGATGTCCCCTACTGACCGTGGGCAGGGCGGGGAATATTGCGGAGATAAATCTCAACGGTGATGAGGCTGGGACTCGAACCTGGGAACTACAGATTACGAGCCTGGAGCGCTACCGACTGAGCCACCCCCGCCCTGAGTGGAAGCTATGATAGCAGCAAAGGGTAGACCAAAGCGATATTAATTCCTTTCCTATTACCGGGAGATTGCGGATGAGCGAGTGTCCGGATACTTTTGATCATATACTGTATATGTACTACACGTATTTTTCAACAGACATTTTAAAGATTGCTAAAATGGAGAGTAAAAGTTTATATTAAAAGCATCCATTCTTGGTTGGTTTTGATCTGTTGCACAGAGTTTCAAAAGAGCTTTTTTCAGAAATGTCATTGGCCAGGGAAATATTCCGAGAGTTGATTATTTTCCTAAAAATTGAAATTGTTGTAAAAATAATCGCCTTAAATATACTTCACTCTGAGAAAATTGTGACTGTGTTACTAGTTATGAAAGTGACTATCGTTTTTTTAGAAGGGATCGATTGAAAACCTTGCCGATTACAAAAACAACCACTCACTGAGAGAATGAATCATCTGCGTAGAATAATACTCTGAAATAAATAGCAGAAAGTATTGAGGTATAAGTATTTCTGAAAGTGACTCAGGTACAAGTACCTCTGAGAGCGAATCGGGCACAAGTACCTCCGAGATCGAATAAGGCACAAGTACCTCCGTGATCGAATAAGGCACAAGTACCTCCGTGATCGAATAAGGCACAAGTACCTCCGAGATCGAATAAGGCACAAGTACCTCCGAGATCGAATAAGGCACAAGTACCTCCGAGATCGAATAAGGCACAAGTACCTCCGAGATCGAATAAGGCAAAAGTATCTCTGAGAGCGAATCAGATACAAGTACCTCTGAGAGCGAATCAGATACAAGTACCTCTGAGAGCGAATCAGATACAAGTACCTCTGAGAGCGAATCAGATACAAGTACCTCTGAGAGCGAATCAGATACAAGTACCTCTGAGAGCGATTCAGGCACAGCTACTTCTGAGAGGGATAAAACTATTTAGCATCTAATGTTGCAGTTGAACTACAAATAGCTTTGACCTTGCCTTACTGATTTTTATTAGTGAATTGACAGAGCAACTGAAATCATACATTTAAGAATTTTCAAAGAAATTTAATTGAAGTTTTGGGCTGTTTTACTTCTGAGTGGCACTTTTTTGCATACAATGGGCTAAATGACCAGGTCACAAACACCGTAAGAGGTCAGAGAAGATTAGGGGAAGGGGACCAGCTGGACAGTTGTTATGACACGTGGCCTCCACCAAGGCCTGCCAGCGTGTTCTTTAACCAGAATCAAGAACAAAGTATAGCTCTTCTGAACGATGGTCTCACTGCTTAACGTTCCACAAGACAGACGACAGTTTTCTATTCCCATCGGTATCTCCTTTCTCACGATGGGTAGGGTGGGATTGATGGAGATAAATCTCAGTGCAGGCACAGGTGAGACTCGGACTGGGGGCTGCAAATGACGGGCCTGGCACGCTATCGATTGAGCCACCCAGTCCCTAATGCATGAAAAGAGTTGGGTTGTTTTGCCTTTGAGTTGCATTTTTTTGCACATCATGGGCTAAATGGCCAGGTCACAAGGATCCGAAGGCTCAGAGAAGGTTGGGGGAGGGGACCCACTGGAACAGCTGTTGGGAGACAGATGGTAGCCCCCCGTCAAGGCCATCCAGCATGTTCTTTAACGTGCACAAGGTATGGCTCTCCCGCACATGGGGCCACGGCTTTACGTCCCATCCGACAGACGGCGGCCTTTCCAAGCCCATCGGTGTTCCCTACAGACCGTGGACAGGGCGAGGAGTTTTGCGGAGATAAGTCTCAGCGCTGATCCAGCTGGGATTGGAACCTGGAAACTACAGATTACGAGCCTGGCGCGCTACCGACTGAGCCACCCCCCCGCCCCCATGAAGAGAGATTGTTTGAGCTTGCACTGCTCAAAATGATGATACTGAAGTGTCGAAAGCAACTTGTCTCATTATCTAATGGAGGATGGCACGAAGCAATGGTTTATTTAGAAGCCAAATTAATAAGATTCATGTCACTCACACTTTTAGAAATCTTGCTAGAAAGCAACGTTTGTTAATTTGTAAGTTCTGACCATCTCAAAGAAGTAAAATTTAAATGTAAAGAGATTGATGATCGTTACTGTGAGAATTGTCCGGTTATTGAAGATATCCAGTATTTTCTTCTTTACTGCAAAAAGTATGAAAATGACGGAAAGTGCATGAATATAAACAGCGAATGGCAGAAACTGAATAACCAGCGAATACCAAAACCCAATTTCATTGGCCTCCTCTCCTTAGAGTTTATCCAACGGATGGCGGAGAATCTCTGTGCCAGAAATCTGTTGCAAGCTCTGGCATCTCTGTCCCAGAAATTTGTTGCATTTTCTAGGTTGAGAGAAGTGACATAGTCTCATTCTTCCAAATTCTCTCGAATAAAAAGAAGAAACTGAACCTGAAGTATGAAAAACTTTTAAAGCGCGACAAAGAATTCGTTTCAGGAGGCAAAAAACAAGTGAAGTTCATTTCAGACGTCCTTGTTTTTGTAAAGCCGTCGTTCGTTGGATGGGACATTAAATCTTGGCCTCTTATGCAAGAGAGCTATACTCTGTGCATGTTGAACAACACTTTGGATGACTTAGACGGGAGGATTGCATCTGCTAATACCTACCCAGGGATACCTTTACTCGAACCTTTGGGGTCCTTGTGAACTAGCCCTTTAGTCCATTGAACCCAAAGGCAAAAAAAAAAAAAAGGAATTGAACTGGAAAGGGCTAAAGAGCAATTCCGATTTCTTTTCATCAGAAAAAATTTTAAATGGTGCAATATAGTATGTCTTTTTCCTACTTTAATAATCTGCTAATAATATTTCTGTTATAAAAATTCTCTGAGATATGAAGACACGACGCCTAGCATCCCTTTCTCTTAGATATGGCCTTGGAGCTGTCAGACGCCTCCATGATCCTCCCACATCTCTTCTTATACAGGAAACCGTTTATTAAACTTCTAGGAACACAGACGTGCTACGAAAAGTGAAAAAGTCTCTTTTTACATCAGTCCTAGTTTTCCGTTTGTGTTATATCGACTGATTCTAATCTTCAAATCCATTACACTTATTAAATTTCAGTAAACGGCATCGTGTTTCGATTCAGAAAAAAAAAAAACTGTTTTCATAAAAAAAAAAAATTCTCAAGGCCAATGTTGAACGTCTTCTAACGAATCTATATTAATGCAAATGCACGTCTTCATACAAACGCTGCCACTGCACATTTGAATCTTTCTTTTGTGATAAAGGCGGCATACGAAGAGTTTTAATGTCATCAATATTTTCGAATTTTCTGACGTTTTATATATCGTTGCCAAGCAGGTGGCCTCACTGGAGCAACTTCACATGCTCTAGTTTAAGCAGGTGCCCTCAAGTGGAACAACTGCAGTTGAAGTGAGCAGTCTCATCTGCAATTGCTCACTAGAGCATGTGCAGTTGCTCCAGTGAGTCTACTTCAGTTGTTAGTAACTCCATTTTCCTGTGAGGCTACTCCAATTGTAACGGTTTTAAGACACCAGAAAGTTTGGAAATTTAAACGCTCCATTTTCCTGTGAGGCTACTCCCGTTGTTGGTAATGGTTTTAAGACGCCAGAAAGTTTGGAAAAGTAATTTTACACGCTCCATTTTCCTGTGAGGCTACTCCAATTGTAACGGTTTTAAGACGCCAGAGAGTTTGGAAATTTAAACGCTCCATTTTCCTGTGAGGCTACTCCCGTTGTTGGTAATGGTTTTAAGACGCCAGAAAGTTTGGAAAGGTAATTTTACACGCTCCATTTTCCTGTGAGGCTACTCCAATTGTAACGGTTTTAAGACGCCAGAGAGTTTGGAAATTTAAACGCTCCATTTTCCTGTGAGGCTACTCCCGTTGTTGGTAATGGTTTTAAGACGCCAGAAAGTTTGGAAAAGTAATTTTACACGCTCCATTTTCCTGTGAGGCTACTCCAATTGTAACGGTTTTAAGACGCCAGAGAGTTTGGAAATTTAAACGCTCCATTTTCCTGTGAGGCTACTCCCGTTGTTGGTAATGGTTTTAAGACGCCAGAAAGTTTGGAAAGGTAATTTTACACGCTCCATTTTCCTGTGAGGCTACTCCAATTGTAACGGTTTTAAGACGCCAGAGAGTTTGGAAATTTAAACGCTCCATTTTCCTGTGAGGCTACTCCCGTTGTTGGTAATGGTTTTAAGACGCCAGAAAGTTTGGAAAGGTAATTTTACACGCTCCATTTTCCTGTGAGGCTACTCCCATTGTAACGGTTTTAAGACTCTAGAAAGTTTGAAAATGTAATTTTACCTCCTCCATTTTTCTGAGAGATTACTCCTGTTGATAGTAATTGTTTTAAGAAGAAAGAATGAAATTGTTAATAACCCAAAACCAGTGAAAACGCTCTGTATATGGCGATACTCTTAGTAGTCGAGTCATGTGATCTATTTAGTGACGTGGCATTGACACTCACCTTGCAGAATTTGCTATTGCTGCTGCAGTGCGCCATGTCTGCATGGTCTTTGGGAAAGAGGCACGTGTTGTTCACCGAAAACTTCTCCGAGCGGAAGTCAACAGCGCATGTGTAGCATCGGACATCTGCAGGAAAATACACATGCATAATTAAAGTAAGAGAAAGCACGAAAGCTGAATGAGATTAAGTTCAACTAAATCATTAATGATTCAGATTTATTCAAAAGCATTAATAAGAGAAAAGGATCAGAAGAAGATTAATTTTCTTTTTGCATTAAATTCTTGATGAATTGCATCTGCAGCGTAACTAAATTTTTATCCCCTTCCTGGCAGTGGTGTGTGTGGGGGGGAGGGTTAGCTCAGTCTCAATCATCTCGTAATCTGATGCTCCAGGTCTCAAGATTCGAGTCCCAACTGTGCGGGGCGGGGGTGGCTCAGTCAGTAGCGCGCCAGGCTCGTAATCTGTAGTTCCCAGGTTCGAGTCCCAGCTGGGTCAGCGTTGAGATTTATCTCCGCAAAATTCCCCGCCCTGCCCATGGTCAGTAGGGGACACCGATGGGCTTGGAAAGGCAGCCGTCCGTCGGATGGGACGTTAAGCCGTGGCTCCGTGTGCGGGAAAGCCATACATTGTGCACGTTAAAGAACACGCTGGATGGCCTTGACGAGAGGCTACCATCTGTCTCCCAACAGCTGTTCCAGTGGGTCCCCTCCCCCAACCTTCTCTGAGCCTTCGGGGTCCATGTGACCTGGCCATTTAGCCCATGGTGTGCAAAAAAGTTCCGCTCAGAGGTAAAACAACCCAACCCAACTGTGCCTAAGTCGAGATTTTCTCCATTAACCCGCATTCTGCCCTCAGCCAGCAAGTGGACATCGATTGGCTCGGAAAGATCACCGTCCGTCGAATGGTACATTCAGCCATAGCCCCTTGTGCACTAGAGCCGTGTCTTCAAAAAAGCATCACTCAAAAGTAAAACAATCCAACCCTCATCTCCCACATAAAAAAGGGAGTATAAAATGATCTTCCCAAAGTCAGTGGGGGATTAAGATTTTCTGAGGCTCCAGGCACGAAGACCTTCGGGACTTTTCCTCGTATTTCGTAACAGTATTAAAAAAGCTATCAATCCATATTGAAGATTTGTGTTGTTTTACCTCTGAGCGGCACTTTTTTGCACACTATGGGCTAAATGGTCAGGTCACATGAACCCCGAAGGCTCAGAGAAGGTTGGGGGAGGGACCCACTGGAGCAGCTGTTGGGAGACAGATGGTAGCCTCCCATCAAGGCCATCCAGTGTGTTCTTTAACGTGCACAGGTTATGGCTCTCCCGCACACGGGTCCACGGCTTAACGTCCCATCCGACGGACGGCGGCCTTTCCAACCTCTTCCCAAAGAAAAGGAAAGTAATGTGAAAGTGAATTCAGGAAAACATTTCCTTACTTGGGCCTTGGTTGTTTCCACAGCTTTAGTCTGAACTTTACCAAAAAATTATTATTTATGATGAAAAATGCATTATATGAAATTTGAACTCTTTTATTTAAAATCTATAATTAATTTTACAGTGGATCTATTTTTTTTAAATATAAACATGGTAAGCAAATTGAATAGTGACCTAATATTCTTAATTAACAAATTTTATGATGCAAAAGGTATTTCGATAAAGAGATACCTTAGTGATCCTCCTTATTTGGTGGGAGGGGGGAGATAGTCTCCCTCATACTGCATGAGTGATTCAAAGGATGACTTCAGTCTCCATCTCGAATCACTAAAAGAGTCACAAAAGTTAAAAGGACTGATCGGATCTGACTGGTTCGGATAAACCATCCTGTTCAGGATTGTGTTATTTGAAATCTGAAGGGTAATTTGTTTTTCGTACACAACAGCTAAATAATTAAAGGCTGCCAGGTCACAAGAACACCAGAAGCTCAGGCTACGTATGGGAAGAGGGCCCATTCTGTAGTTTTCACGAGACAACTGGAAGTCACTGGTCAAAGCTTAATGTCTCATCCGACGGACGGATACGTTTCCAAGACCATTAGTGTCCTCTTTGCCACCGAGGGCGGAACATAGGCTAATGGCCAGGTCACGAGGACTCCAAATGCTCTGAGAAGGTTGGGGGAGGGGGCCCACTGAAACAGCTGTTGCGAGATAGATAGTAGCCTCCTTTCTTTAACATGCACGGGGTATGGCTCTCCAGCACACGGGGTCACGGCTTAACGTTCCATCCGACGGACGGCGACATTTTCAAGCCCATCGATGTCCCCTACTGACCGTGGGCAAGGCGGGGAATGTTGCGGAGATAAATCTCAACGCTGACCCAGCTGGGACTCAAACCTGGGAACTACAGATTACGAGCCTGTCGCGCTACCGACTGAGTCACCCCCTCCCCACGGAACATAGGTTAGATAAATTCTCAAAGCGACACAGTGGAGACTTGAATCTAGGAACACCAAGTTACGAGCTTGGCACTTGCCGTTGCACCTATGAACTGATCCCCTCTCCCCCAACTTCTGTTCTGACAGTTATCTCCGCAAAATTCCCCGCCCTGCCCACGGTCAGTAGGGGACACCGATGGGCTTGGAAAGGTAGCCGTCCGTCGGATGGGACGTTAAGCCGTGGCCCCGTGTGCGGGAGAGCCATACCCTGTGCACGTTAAAGAACACGCTGGATGGCCTTCACGGGAGGCTACCATCTGTCTCCCAACAGCTGTTCCAGTGGGTCCCCTCCTCCAACCTTCTCTGAGCCTTCGGGGTCCATGTGATCTGGCCATTTAGCCCATGGTGTGCAAAAAAGTGCCGCTCAGAGGTAAAACAACCCAACCTGTTCTGACAGTTGATAACAGTGAAGCGGTAAAGACCTGAAACTAAAGCTGAAAACTGATTAATATTTGTTAAGGCTTGAATACGGGGAAATAACAGTGAATTCATTGAATCCTACAAATTCTCTTACTGTTCCCTGATTTTACTTAATAAGCTCTCCTAGTGGTCAATCAGTTCTATGTAGTGTTGCCAATTTAGTCATTTTTCACCCATCATTTTCTCCTTTACAAATTAGAACACTCATTTTAATTTTCTTTTGTGTAAAAAATACTGTCGATTTTCGTGATTCACTACAGCTTAGTGATACGAAACCATTTTTCAAGTAAGTATCACATGAGGTTGAATATCCTTAAACCTATTTACCAAGTAACCAAGTAATACACTGCAGTTTGCTGTTTCCCAGCCTTTTTGATTCAGTATCACACTAAAGTTGAGTGTTCGTAAATATTTTCAATCCAGCAACACATTATAGTTTAGTCTCTAAACAGGGCCGGGGGTGGGTGTGGAAGGATCAAGGGGGCCATGCCCGCCCCCTTTTGTGAATGATAATAATGGTAATAGAGGCAAAATATGATTAAACTTGTGCAAATTTCACACATTTTTCAAGAAAATTTTAAAAATCTTTAAAATGTAGGGGAAAATGTTATACTACAAGGGAAATCCAGTCTCTTGGTCCCACTTGTTACTTTTTCCAAGTGAGATTGCGCCCCCCCTCCTCGTGTTTCATTTTTTTTCTAGATCCGGACCTGTTTCTAAACAATTTTAATTCAGTAACTTTGTAACTAATGATGAGGTTAGGCAAAGGAGTCTGCAACCTCCTTTAAGCAGCATATTGTGCAGAGAGAGACTCCGCTGGTTTGGCCATGTTGCCCGTATGGATAATTATAGATTGGCGAATAGGGTTATGAACAGTGTGCCTAGAGGCCTCAGAAGGAGGGGGAGACCTAGGATGCGGTGGGCAGACAATGTCAAACAGGACCTTGTTAGAATTGGTGTTAGGTCTGGTTGGACCTCCGTAGCCCATGGCTGCTTGAGGATGATGATGATGAACACACCGGAGTTTAGAGCTTCCCAATATTTTTAATCCAGACACTCATTGAAATATAACGTTTACCAACTTTATCTGCCACCATTGCACTAAAGTCATTACACTAAAATTTAACGTTTTTAAACCGTTTTTATCCAGCAACACATTAATATTTAATGGTTCTCAAATTTTCTGTTTAACATAACACAAAGTTTAGTGTTACTAAACATTTTAGTCCAGCTTTACACTAAAGTTTAATGTTTCTAATCTTTTTCGATCAAGCAACATACTACAGTTTAGTTAGTGTTCACGACCTTTTAAATCCAGCAACACACTGAAGTTTAGTGTTTACCAAAGTTTTTTGATCCAGGAAAACATAAAAGTCCTTCAACCATTTTCATTGGGGCGAGGGTGGCTCAGTCGGTAGCGCGCCAGGCTCGTAATATGTAGTTCCCAGGTTCGAGTCCCAGCTGGGTCAGCGTTGAGATTTATCTCCGTAAAATTCCCCGCCCTGCCCACGGTCAGTAGGGGACACCGATGGGCTTGGAAAGGCCGCCGTCCGTCGGATGGGACGTTAAGCCGTGGCCCCGTGTGCGGGAGAGACATACCCTGTGCACACGCTGGATGGCCTTGACGGGAGGCTACCATCTGTCTCCCAACAGCTGTTCCAGTGGGTCCCCTCCCCCAACCTTCTCTGAGCCTTCGGGGTCCATGTGACCTGGCCATTTAGCCTATGGTGTGCAAAAAAGTGCCCTCAGAGGCAAAACAACCCAACCCACAACCATTTTCATCCAATAACATGCCAAAGTCTAGAGTTCCTCAGCTTTTGCTTAAACTACCGCCAACTAATGTAGCTTTCGCCAACATTTTTGAGCCAGCAACACACTACAGTTTAGTGTTAGTGAACTATTTTCAGCAATCACCACATTTCAGTGTTCACCAATATTTTTAAGCAAATTTAATTTAAATTTTGTGTTCAATTGACCGAGTGGTTAGTGTGCTTGGCTACTGATTAAAGGGACTTACGTTCGAGCTCCGGATAAGGCTGGATGTTTTGTGCTGTCTTTCTGTTGACGTGGCTCAGTCGGTAGCGCGCCAGGCTCGTAATCTGTAGTTCCCAGGTTCGAGTCCCAGCTGGGTCAGCGTTGAGATTTATCTACGCAAAATTCCCCGCCCTGCCCATGGTCAGTAGGGGACACCGATGGGCTTGGAAAGGCCGCCGTCCGTCGGATCGGACGTTAAGGCGTGGCCCTTGTGCGGGAGAGCCATACCCTGTGCACGTTAAAGAACACGCTGGATGGCCTTGACGGGAGGCTACCATCTGTCTCCCAACAGCTGTTCCAGTCGGTCCCCTCCCCCAACCTTCTCTGAGCCTTCGGGGTCCATGTGACCTGGCCATTTAGCCCATGGTGTGCAAAAAAGTGCCGCTCAGAGGTAAAACAACCCAATCCAAATCTTCCTCACAGATCTCTATGGCGTATTAGACTGACAGCGTTCAGTCAAACTCTTTGCAAGCACTTAGTGCAGGGGTTATTTTTTTTTTAAAAAACTTTGTCAATCAGCAATATACTACAGTTGAGTATTTCTGAACCTTTTTAAGCCATAAACACACTCACAGTTAGTGTTCCTGGACCTTTTTAAGTCAGTACCACACTTTAGCCGTCCCGTGGCCGAGTGGTTAGCGCGCTTGGCTACTGCTCTAAGGGACCTGGGTTCGAGCCCCGGATAAGGCATGGCTGTTTGTGTCGTTTATCTGCTGAAGTCCTGCCATCCTCTCAGACCTTCTACTATGGCATATAAACTGACAGGCTCCTGTCAGACCTCTGTGGCAAGCAGCTGCTTGAGGGGGTATTTTATTATATTTTATTTTACCACACTTTAACGTTCCTCAACTTTTTAAGCCAACGACACGACAGAGTTAATCTTCTGCAATAGTTTTAATCCAGTAGAGCAGCTAAATTTCGTGTTCTACAACCAATTTAATTCAGCGATAAACTAAAGCTTAGTGTTCGCTGGCTTTATTGTATTTAACTTTTTAAATTCAACGACACACTTATTTTTCTTGCCAATTGTAGGAGAACGATCGTTACATTTAAATAAAACCTGAGAGAAGAGGGAACACATGGGAGGGGGGAGGGCAAGTATGAACTCTTTCCCTTTAAAGAATTCCTCTACATACCTATTGCTTAACATTATACTTAAATTGTGGGTAGCGACGCACCAGTAAGGAAGTTGTAACTTTCGTTCCAGACTTGAACCTACTATTCCTAGGTTCGCTGTTGGATTGTTGTTTTAACTCTAAATGGTCCTTTTTGCTCACAATGGGTTAATAGACTAGGTTATAAGGACCCCGAGAGCTCAGAGAAGGTTCGGGAGACAGACTGAAAAGCTGTTAGGAGGTAGATGGAAGCCTCCCTTCAAGGCCATCCAAATTATTCTTTAGCGGGCACAGGGTACAACTCTCATGCACATGAGACCACAGCTTAAATCCCCATCCTATAGATTGTGGCCTTTCTAAACTCACTATTGTCACCTTTTCTCATCGAGATACCTGGGGGAGGGGGGATTTGGGTTGTTTTACCTCTGAGCGGCACTTTTTTGCACACCATGGGGGAGGGGGGATTACCGGAGATAAGTCTCAACGATTCGAACCTAGGAACTGCAGTTATCGACTGAGTCAACCCCTGCCCCTTCTCTTAGGTAGGCATCCCAACTGTTTCAGCATTCATATTTCCTCTGCATACCCTCTTCTTGACCATGGTGAGAAAGAACACTAACCGCTGGACTTAGAATGGCCTTCGTTTGTCGGAAGAACATTTCCATAACCACCTCGTTTCTCCTGCTGATAATTCCTCTCATTCCTAATCTGAATAATTTAACTGAAGCAAATAAACTGAACTTACTTGCAGAACAGATGCCAGTTAACATTCCCAGAAGGACAATATCGATCCAGATACTTTTAAGAAACAGCATTCCTCCCAAATTGTGGGAAAACACAATCTGTGACAACGTGTGAAAACAGGAAAACCTCAAAAGCCAACCGCAAATTCGCAGAACTGTTGCAGCGGCACTTTCGACTCCTCGCACGCTGAATAGGCGAGTGCTCTCCAAAGTGATAAACGTTAAGTAAGGCCGCGTGGTTTGGGACAGATTTGTATACCCCGAAGGGTGTGTCTCGTAACTTCAGTGTTTTTTGTTCTGCGAGCATGACCTTTTCGGGCCAGTACTTTAGACAAGTGCTCTGTAATGTACGAAAGCCCTAATGGTTATCGATTCGTCGTCTGAGCGAAAGTGCCGCCACTTTCGGGCATTTGTTGCACGTGTCCGAGACGCGCACGCATGCTGCCAGATATCTGTGTTGATATTGTTGTCGGATTTGGTTCGGAGCTCATTAAAATGCGACGGAGGCGTCGAGTGGAGATCCAGTGCTCTTTTCAGAGGCACGATTCTGAATACTCTTTAGAACTCGCCTAACAACTGGGGAACAAAATGCTTTTACGAAGCAGATGAATATTCAACGGGGCGTAAAATGTTCAGTAAGGTTCATATTCCAAAATTTTTGTTTAAATCGTGTTTCAGACAAAACAGGATTTAGGTAGAGACGAAGGAAGGAAAGCCATCTTCTTGGAGAATTTTAATGGAACGAAGGTGAAAAAAAAAATGAAGATATGTAAATATTTTGCAAGCTGATTGTTTTACTTCTGAGTGGCACTTTTGTTTCGCAGACAATGGACAAGGTCCACAACGACCCCAAGGTTCAGAAAAGGTCAGAGAAGGGATTATACTGGACAGGAGACAGATGGAAGCCTTCCATCAACACCATCCAGTGTTCAACGTGCGCAAGGTATTGATTTGTCAGGGGCCAAGGATTAACGTCCCATCTGACTCATGGAGACCATTCCAAGCCCATCAGTGTCTAGTTTGCCAGAATATATTTTTAGTCTTTAAAATGCTAGTAAGAAAACCTGTGAAGTTAGTTTTTATTCCAGTTATTACAGCGCACTCTAGGTGATCGATGAGAACAATTATGTAAATCTACATCATAGCAAGTGTTTGAAATGATCTCCTCGAGTAGCAATACACGTCTCACAGTGTCTTCTCATCCTCTGTCGAACAAGTTTAAAAAAGTGCCGGAGTGTTCTGAATTATTTTGCAACCATCCATGATCCGTTCACTGAGCGCTTGGGTATTAGGAACAGCGATAGCGTAAACATCAGCCTTACCGTGTCCCCATAAGAAGAATCCAGTGGATTTAAACTGGGAGAGCGTGCAGGCCATGCATTTGGTCTCCTTCTACCAATCTAACAGGGGGCGGGATTGGCTCAGTCGGTAGCGCGCCAGGCTCGTAATCTGCAGTTCCCAGGTTCGAGTCCCAGCTGGGTCATCGTTGAGATTTATCTCCGCAAAATTCACCGCCCTGCCCACGGTCAGTAGGAGATACCGATGGGCTTGGAAAGGCCGCCATCCGCTGGGTGGGACGTTAAGCCGTGGCTCCATGTGCGGGAGAGTCATACCTGCACGTTAAAGAACACGCTGGATGGCTTTGACGGGAGGCTACCATCTGTCTCCTAACAGCTGTCCAGTGGGTCCCCTCCCCCAACTTTCTCTGAGCCTTTGGGGTCCTTGTGACCTGGCCATTTAGACCTTGGTGTGGAAAAAAGTGTCACTCAGAGGTAAAACAACCCAACCAATGTAATAGGCAGGATACTTACAATTGAGATCAGCCACGAGTAGTAGGATTTTGACGAAGCCATCAGACGTGCAAATTGATGCCAATTTATCTAGCATCGTACAGTCGCTCAAAAAAGTATCCGAACACCATGGTTGATTACAGACTTCAGAAAAAATATCTGGCAACGTTTTTTTAGAAATTAGTGATCTGGCAACCTTCGTGTCACGTGACACGAAATTAGTCTCTCTGCATTTGCTCTGTAGACTTCTTGATCTCCACGACTTAAATTTTCACAGATTTACAGATTCGTGTCACGTGACACGAAGGTTGCCAGATCACTAATTTCTAAAAAAAACGCTGCCAGATATTTTTTCTGAAGTGTGTAATCAACCATGGTGTTCGGATACTTTTTTGAGCGACTGTACCTTATGACACGCACTCTCCAAAATGTGGTATAACTCGGAAGAGAAACTTTTCTGGTCCAATGTTCATAGGAACGTTTTTCATCACTATGCAGAGTAGAACACGTTCCCAAAATTTGAGTAGACCTTTTGCACACAGCCTGTATGTATTGCATTTTAGATGAGGAAAATTTCTGAAAGAAAAAAAAAATACTTGAACGCTTTTCTGATGTCTTTAGTTTCGATCCAGTCACTTCCTTCCTTTCCTGAAAAAGTGACAATTGAAGCCATGTTCTTTTGCTAACTGAAATTCAAAGATAAAGTTCAGATTTAAAAATTCGAATTTGCATTTTATTTTTACGATTAGGTTGTTTGTCTGCGGATTAAAGGGTGACTTCTCCACAGACCTTGTCGGTATCGCGCCAGATTCGTAATCTATAGTTCACAGGTTCGAGTCCCAGCTGAGCCAGCGTTGAGATTTATTTCCGCACAAATCCCCGCTTTGCTCACGGTCAGTAAGGAACACCTATGGGTTTGGAAAGGCCGCCGTCGGTCCGCCGTCCTTCGGTTGGGATCCCCGCCCTGCCCACAGTCAGTAGGGGACACCGATGAGCTTGGAAAGGCCGCCGTCCATCGGATGGGACGTTAAGCCGTGACCCCGAGTGCGGGAGAGCCATACCCTGTGCACGTTAAAGAACACGCTGGATGGCCTTGACGGGGGGCTACCATCTGTCCCCCAACAGCTGTTCCAGTGGGTCCCCTCCCCCAACCTTCTTCTGAGCCTTCGGGGTCCATGTGACCTGGCCATTTAGCCCATGGTGTGCAAAAAAGTGCCGCTCAGAGGTAAAACAACCCAACCCAACTCCAAATTACTATTTTCTTTATAATCTTTATAATTTTAAATTCATTTAGAAATTTTGAGATGAACACAGTATGAAAACAAGTTGTATTGTAATAGTTTTCTTATCAATTTAACAAGAACAAAATCAGATAACCCATTCTAGTTAATACATGTCTGTGGGCAGGCAAGTACCCATGATTTAGGGGCGGTGGTGGCTTAGTCGGTAGCGCGCCAGGCTCGTAATCTGTAGTTCCCAGGTTCGAGTCCCAGCTGGGTCAGCGGTGAGATTTATCTCCGCAAAATTCCCCGCCCTGCCCACGGTCAGTAGGGGACACCGATGGGCTTGGAAAGGCCGCCGTCCGTCGGATGAGACGTTAAGCCGTGGCCCCGTGTGAGGGAGAGACATACCCTGTGCACGTTAAAGAACACGCTGGATGGCCTTGACGGGGGGCTACCATCTGTCTCCCAACAGCTGTTCCAGTGGGTCCCCTCCCCCAACCTTCTCTGAGCCTTCGGGGTCCATGTGACCTGGCCATTTAGCCCATGGTGTGCAAAAAAGTGCCGCTCAGAGGTAAAACAACCCAACCCATGATTTAGTTTCGGGGTGGGGGGGTTAGTCCCAGAAAATTTCCAGAACTTCGTTTTGGGGGTCCGATAATTCAGTTTAGGGATGGATCCGAGAATGAATTCAGTTTCAGGGATGAGAACAAGACGAGTAGAGTTTCCCAATTACTAACGTATTCCACCGGACAGGAAAGATTAAAATGATATTCTATAGAAAATAAGATTTTATAGTTATTTTTTTATCTATAGTATTTTTAGTGTCGGACATAAAATATGAGACTAAAATAAAATTATACAAATACAACTGTTTTAGATTACAAAGCAGGTAGACAAGTTTGAGATTTAGCATATGACGACTGGATTTTCGAGGAGGGGATCCTGAGACCCCCCCCCCCCCAGGTACGTCCCTGTCTGTAGGATAATAACACTAACATTTTAATAGTTAACGTGACTGCGTTTAGAGAAATTAAAATTTTAAGAATATATTTATCCAATACCAAAAGAGCATTTTGGAAATCTTGCAAATTGAATTCTTGAATGATCCAATTTCTTAAAGCCAAAGGATATTCTTTAACATTATATATAAACTTCAGATAATTTGTCATCAAGCATCTATACAGTCTGTAAACAAAGAAAATACAATGCTTAGTAAAAATATTTTTCTTAATTGATCTTCAGTTAATAATATTTTCTTTGGGTAATCTCGTATGTGCAGCGAAACTACTATTTCTCCCAATATCCCAAATTTTATTTAAATATGCTAAAAAAATTAATGCATATAATTGACGTAATTCTAAAAAATCAAGATATTAATAACTCTAATAGTTTCCCCTTCTTCTCGTTAGCCGTGGTCCCATGTGCGGGAGAGCCATACCCTGTGCACGTTAAAGAACACGCTGAATGGCCTTGACGGGAGGCTACCATCTGTCTCCCAACAGCTATTCCAGTGGGTCCCCTCCCCCAACCTTCTCTGAGCCTTCGGGGTCCATGTGACCTGGCCATTTAGCCCATGGAGTGCAAAAAAGTGCCACTCAGAGGTAAAACAACCCAACTCAGAACCCCGAGAAGGAATAGAGTAAGGTCCGTGACTTGTATGGGACATGTTTAGAACCTGCTATTGAAGAAGAGATTATCAGGGATGCAATCGTGTTGTGCTACAGGCCAATGAGAACATTCTGGAAAGTGTGTGACTGGACCTTTCATGCAGGTATTTAAAGGGACTGTAGCCGTATTCAGCTTATCAGTTCTTGTACAGATGTTGCTAAGATGTGCCGCGCAGAATGGTCCGAGTTCCATATCTCAAGGTGAGCGAGTTGAGAGAGGGCGTATTGTTGGCATGAGAGAAGGCAATCTTTCTTATTGAGAAATCGTGGCTCGCTTTGGGAGCACTGTATCTGTTGTGCATCGAATATGCAGAGATTGGTTCGAAGATGGGCAGCGAACAGCCAGGAAGATTGTGGACCTCATCCGCAGACAACCCCATGGGAAGATTGCGATTTTTGGAGGCTGACTATAACAGATCGCTTTGCCCCATCTATGGCCCTTGTCCAAAAGTAGAGGTTCACTAACACATTTTCCAATGTGAGCAGTAACACTTCAACTTTATTTATTGCAATTCGGACCGCATACCCATCGGCCATTGGGGAGGCTCAGTTGGTAGCGTGCCAGGCTCGTAGCATGCAATTCTCAGGTTCGGGTTCCAGCTGTGCAGTGTAGAGATTTTTCTCTGCCAACTCCCCGCCCTGCTCACAGTGAATAGGGGTCACTGTTGGAATTGAAAAGGTCGCCGTCCGTCGGATGGGACGTTAAGCCGCGGCTCCGTGTGTGGGGAGGCACACCCCACGCCCGTTAAAGAACACACTGGATGGCCTTTACGGGAGGCCAACACTCTTCTCCCAACAGCTGTCCAGTGGGTTCCCTCTCCCAACCATCCATTCACCCACGAGAGCTCGGAACATAGATATTAGTCCCAACTATCTGGGGCGGGGGTGGCTCAGTCAGTAGCGCGCCAGGCTCGTAATCTGTAGTTCCCAGGTTCGAGTCCCAGCAGGGTCAGCGTTGAGATTTATCTCCGCAACATTCCCCACCCTGCTCACGGTCAGTGGGGGACACCGATGGGCTTGGAAAGGCCGCCGTCCGTCGCATGAGACGTTAAGCCGTGGCCCCGTGTGCGGGAGAGCCATGCCCTGTGCACGTTAAAGAACACGCTGGATGGCCTTGACGGGAGGCTACCATCTGTCTCCCAACAGCTGTTCCAGTGGGTCCCCTCCCCCAACCTTCTCTGAGCCTTCGGGGTCCATGTGACCTGGCCATTTAGCCCATGGTGTGCAAAAAAGTGCCGCTCAGAGTAAAACAACCCAACCCAACTATCTGACTATAACAGATCGCTTTGCCCCATCTATGGCCCTTGTCCAAAAGTGAAAGTCAGTAACACATCTTCCAATGTCGGCAGTATGGTGCATCGAGCGATGGCAGTGGCGCGAGGAATGGCACAACATCGTCTTTTCTGGCGAATCCCATTCTGTCTGTTCGAATCCGATCGCAGCATCAAGAAATACATCGAGAGGAATGTTTTTGGAAAGGCAGACAGCAACAACGTGTGAAATTATGGTGTATAGTGCGATCAGTTATGAAACAAATTTGCTCTAGTACGGACTACCGTAGTATCCACACCACCATTATCAGTGCTCATTACATCCAGGACATTTTAATAACTCTTCGTGTCCCACACGCGATATTTCAGAAGGACAATGCCCCTATTGAATACCTGAGGCAAAACAATGTGCACATCCTTCTGTGGCTAGCTCGATCCCCTGAATTATCTCCCATCCAAAATATATCGGATATGGTGAAACGGAGTTTGCAGCAATACTAGAATATCTCGGCAAATGTACAGTCGCTCAAAAAAATATCGTTACACGAAAATTACGTAACACGAAGGTTGCCAGATCACTAATTTCTAAAAAAACGTTGCCAGATATTTTTTCTGAATTCTGTAATCAACCATAGTGTTTGGATATTTTTTTGAGTGACTGTACACGAACTGTGGGCACTGGTGCATAGTGCTTGAAAGACTATTCTACAATCCAGCATCAAACATACAGTAAGTCATAGAAGCAACGAATGAAACAGTTATTATTAAATAATTCGGTATGTAACTCACCAATTGCATCCATGTTGTAATCATTTATTACTGCAATAATATGGGGCGGGGTGACTCAGTCGGTAGCGCGCCAGGCTCGTAATCTGTAGTTCCCAGGTTCGAGTCCCAGCTGGATCAGCGTTGAGATTTATCTCCGCAAAATTCCCCGCCCTGCCCACGGTCAGTAGGGGACACCGATGGGCTTGGAAAGGCCGCCGTCCGTCGGATGGGACGTTAACCTGTGGCCCCGTGTGCGGGAGAGGCATACCCTGTGCACGTTAAAGAACACGCTGGATGGCCTTGACGGGAGGCTACCATCTGTCTCCCAACAGCTGTTCCAGTGGGTCCCCCCTCCCTCAACCTTCTCTGAGCCTTCGGGGTCCATGTGACCTGGCCATTTAGCCCATGGTGTGCAAAAAGGTGCCGCTCAGAGGAAAAACAACCCAACCCTTCTCGATGTTCCGATTTTCGTGAGCATCAGTGTATATTTGTCAAATGCATCTCCCCAAGTCCTATGTGACAATACGACTTAATTCGCGAATTCTAAATTATTTTAAACAAAGGTAAATCAACAAATATTTTTTCATATAATATGGGCTTGATTTAAGGAGGGAGGATTTATGATCATGCAAAGGGCACTTATTTATATTTCATGCATTTTTCAAGAAATTTTTTAAGACCATAAAATGAAAGGGAAAATGTTATACTGCACTGGAATCGTGTTTTTTAGATCCGGGTCTACATATAGAGGGCGGGGATGGCTCAATCGGTAGCGCGCCAGGCTCGTAATCTGCAGTTCCCAGGTTCGAATCCCAGCTGGGTCAGCGTTGAGATTTATCTCCGCAAAACTCCCCATCTTGCCTACGGTCATTAGGGGACACCGATGGACTTGGGAATGTCGTCATCCGTCGGATGGTACTTTAAGCCGTGGCCCCGTGTGTGGAAGAGCCCTACCCTGTGCACGTTAAAGAACACGCTGGATGGCCTTGACGGGAGGCTACCATCTGTCTCCCAGCAGCTGTTCCAGTGGGTCCCCACCCCCAACCTTCTCTGAGCCTTCGGGGTCCATGTGACCTGGCCATTTAGCCCATAGTGTGCAAAGAAATGCCGCTCAGAGGTAAAACAACCCAACCCAAAGCCTGCATATATTTTTAGGAAAATACCATTAATTGTTTTACCAACACTCTGTATTTGATCTTCCACGTCATCTCATTGAGGCGTTTTAAATAATAAGTATCATTTTGTCATCTAAAAGTTTAACAACCACGTTTTATAATTGCCATAGGTAATTACTTTTAAGACAATTTACTTGATAACCGAAATATAAATCCAATCTTGCAAGTAGAAAAATGGACCCCCCCCCCGTCTTCTCAAATGAAATTTTTATTATCAGTTAACAGCTGATAAGAATCTTTGGCTTGATAGCTTGGATGACAAAGCCGAGGAAGCAGTTAGACAGCATCACAGCAGAGAGCTGTACAGTCGCTCAAAAAAGTATCCGAACACTAGGGTTGATTACAGAATTCAGAAAAAATATCTGGCAACGATTTTTTCAGAAATTAGTGATCTGGCAACCTTCGTTTTCACGTGATTACAGAATTCAGGAAAAATATCTGGAGCGTGTACAGCAACTGTACACGCTCCAGTTACCGTTCACAGCAAACTGGAGCGTGTGCAGTCACTGCACACGCTCCAGTTTGCTGTGAACGGTAACTGCACACGCTCAATATTTCCTGAGTGAGCCCACACGATCTAGTATCAAAATAATATGACCACCTACAGTCGCTCAAAAAAGTATCCGAACACTACGGTTGATTACAAAATTCAGGAAAAATATCTGGCGCCGATTTTTTTTAGAAATTAGTGATCTGGCAACCTTCGTGTGACACGAAGGTTGCCAGATCACTAATTTCTAAAAAAAGTTGCCAGATATTTTTTCTGAATTCTGTAATCAACCTTAGTGTTCGGATACTTTTTTGAGCGACTGTACCAGATAGTTAATATTTTGCGTGGTAGAAACAGACAGGTGTACAGGGACTGAAGGATAAACATGGTAAGGTTATAGAAGGTGAGGATTCTGTCATGGCTAGGTGGGCTGAGCATTTCAGTGATGTTCGTCCCGTGGCCGAGTGGTTAGCGTGCTTGGCTACTGATCAACGGGACCTGGGTTCGAGCCCCGGGTAAGGCATGGATGTTCGTGTTGTTTTTCTGCTGAGGTCCTGCCATCCTCTCAGACCTTCTACTCTGGCATATAAACTGACAGGCTCCTGTCAGACCTCTGTGGCAAGCAGCTGCTTGAGAGGGTATTATTTTTAAGACCTCCCGTGGTCGAGTGGTTAGCGCGCTTGGCTACTGATCTAAGGGACCTGGGTTCGAGCCCCGGGTAAGGCATGGATGTTCGTGTTGTTTTTCTGCTGAGGTCCTGCCGTCCTCTCAGACCTTCTACTCTGGCATATAAACTGACAGGCTCCTGTCAGACCTCTGTGGAAAGCAGCTGCTTGAGAGGGTATTATTTTTAAGACGTCCCGTGGCCGAGTGGTTAGCGCGCATGGCTACTGATCTAAGGGACCTGGGTTCGAGCCCCGGGTAAGACATGGATGTTCGTGTTGTTTTTCTGCTGAGGTCCTGCCGTCCTCTCAGACCTTCTACTCTGGCATATAGACTGACAGGCTCCTGTCAGACCTCTGTGGCAAGCAGCTGCTTGAGAGGGTATTATTTTTAAGACGTCCCGTGGCCGAGTGGTTAGCGCGTTTGGCTACTGATCTAAGGGACCTGGGTTCGAGCCCCGGGTAAGGCATGGATGTAAATGTCGTTTTTCTGCTGAGGTCCTGCCATCCTCTCTGATCTTCTACTGTGGCATATAAACTGACAGGCTCCTGTCAGACCTCTGTGGCAAGCAGCTGCTTGAGGGGTATTTATTTTATTTTTTTATTTTAAACAATGTTGTTATTCTACTCTTATATTCATGATTTTAAAAACTCAAAGGTACTAGATATTAAAAGTGTGCAGAACAAAAAATGGTTTTCAGCAAATGCAATTATGTCTCTTGACACGACTAGTAGCAGCCGGAGGGATAATGACGAAATCGTATAATGGGCATAAGGACTGCATAGGAGAGCACGGGTTCCCATGATTGACAGTCATACAACTCACGTGACACATTCCCAGACAGTTGACGAGGTTGATCAGGTTTCGTGCTTAACAAAGCCTAATTTCTACGAGAGCAAGTATGAGCTTACGGAAAATCCATTTGAGAATGCTAGTAACGGTAATGAAGGCATATATTATTAAATTTGTGCATATTTCATTCATTATTTTTAAGAAGATTTTTGAAAATCTATAAAATAGAGGGGGGAATATTTTACTGCAAATCCAGTTTCTCCCGGCTCCCCTTTCACTTTTTCTACTTCTCGATTGGTCAGTTGGCCCCCTTTTATTTTTTTCTAAACCTGGGCTCGGGTTTGGTTGTTTTTACCTTTGAGCTGCACTTTTATGCATACACATGGACCCCGAAGGCTCAGAGAAGGTTGGGGGAGGAGACCTGGAACAGCTGTTGGGAGATAGATTG
Source organism: Ryuthela nishihirai (assembly GCA_038380435.1). NCBI lineage: Eukaryota > Metazoa > Arthropoda > Arachnida > Araneae > Heptathelidae > Ryuthela > Ryuthela nishihirai. Next base: position 36,430,533 of record JAWZYU010000015.1, read on the forward strand.
TAGCCTCCCGTCAAGGCCATTCAACGTGTTCTTTAACGTGCACAGGGGGCGGGGGTGGCTCAGTCGGTAGCGCGCTAGGCTCGTAATCTGTAGTTCCCAGGTTCGAGTCCCAGCTGGGTCAGCTTTGAGATTTATCTCCGCAAAATTCCCCACCCTGCCTACGGTCAGTAGGGGGACACTGATGGGCTTGGAAAGGCTGCCGTCCGCCGGATGGGACATTAAGCTGTGTGCGGGAGAGCCATACCCTGTGCACGTTAAAGAACACGCTGGAGGGCCTTGATGGGAGACTACCATCTGTCTCCCAACAGCTGTTCCAGTGGGTCCCCTCCCCCAACATTCTCCGAGCCTTCGGGGTTCATGTGACCTAGCCATTTAGCCCATGGTGTGCATAAAAGTGCCGCTCAGAGGTAAAACAACCCAACCCAACGTGCACAGAGTATAGCTCTCCCGTACACGAGGCCACGACTTAACGTCCCATCCGACGGAAGGCGGTCTTTCCAAGCCCATCGGTGTCCCTTACTGACCGTGGGCAGGGCGGTGATTTTTGCAGAGATAAATCTCAATGCTGACCCAGCTGGGACTTGAACCTGGGAACTGCAGATTACGAGCCTGGCGAGCTACCGACTGAGCCACCCCCGCCCCTAACCTGGACTTTATCTTCACCATTAAAGAAAACGTTAACCATGCGGAATCTATGGGGACATCATCATCACCCATAAGCATGAAATCAAGACCGTCTACAACTAAACCTGTCTTCTTATAAAATGTCTCTTAAGTCTTGAGAAAACATTTTTGTGGCCCAATTAAAGACTCTGGATATCTCGTTCTGTGACAGACACGCTTCCATCCCTCACCACTGTGAGAAGGCTTTGTAACATAGTGAAATTAAACTGTAGATTGGCTGGAATGGAAATGAGTAGCGACTGCCAACACGCTTTCTTTTATAGCAACCCTAATTTACATGCTAGTGCTCACGTCGGTCAAATGAGCACGCATTTTCTTTTTTCTCCTCGCAGAATTTACCATTACTCTATTTCACGTCTTTCCATTACATACTTTCGAGACATATTATTTATAATTGCTTGGCCGAATGGCTAGCGCACTTGGCTACTGATCTAAGGGACGTGGGTTCGAGCCCCAGACGGGCGGTGGTGGCTCAGTCTGTAGCGCGCCAGGCTCGTAATTTGTAGTTTCCAGGTTCGAGTTCCAGCTGGGTCAGCGTTGAGATTTATCTCCGCAAAATTCCACGCCCTGCCAACGGTTAGTAGGGGACACCGATGGGCTTGGAAAGGCCGCCGTCCGTCGGATGGAACGTTAAGCCATGGCCCCGTGTGTGGGAGAGCCATACCCTGTGCACGTTAAAGAACACGCTGGATGGCCTTGACGGGAGGCTACCATCTGTCTCCCAACAGCTGTTCCAGTGGGTCCCCAACCTTCTCTGAGCCTTCGGAGTCCTTGTGAGCTGACCATTTAGCCCTTGGTGAAGAAAAAAGTGCCGCTCAGAGGTAAAACAACCCAACGTAACTCGAGCCCCAGACAAGGCATGGATGTTTCTGTTGTTTTTCTGCTGAGGTCCTGCCATCCTCTCAGACCTTCTACTGTGGCATATAAATTGACAGGCTCCTGTCAGACTTTTGCGGCAAGCAGCTGCTTGAGGGGATATTTTTTTATTTTTTTATTTTTAAATGTTATTAATTAATGTGACATTAAATCGGGACAGGTTTTTGGGTTGTTTTACGCTTTTTTTGCGCTTTTTTTGCACACAATGGGTTAAATGGTCAGGTCACAAGGACCACGGATGCTCGGAGAAGGTTGGGGGAGGAGACCCACTGGAACAGCTGTTGGGAGACAGATGATAGCCTCCTGTCAAGGCCATCCGGAGTGTTCTTTAACGTGCAAAGGATATGGCTCTTCCGCGCACGAGCCAACGGCTTAACGTCCCATCCGACGGACGGCGGCCTTTCCAAGCCCATCGGTGTCCACTACTGACCATGGGTAGGGCGGATATTTTTGCAAGGATAAATCTCAACGCTGACCCAGCTGGGACTCGAACCTGGGAACTGCAGAACTGGTCTACGGACTGAGACATCCCCGCCCCAAATCAGGACAGCTCTAGAGGAGGAGGCCAAGGGGATATCCCCCTCCCCCACTTTGAATGTGCTCATCATGCATTTTTCAAGAATTTTTTTCAAAAATTTCCAAAAGGAAGGTGAAAATGTTACACTGCAATAATCGAAATCCAGTCTCTTGGCCCCTCCATTTACCTTTTTTCCCGCTCGATTGCGTCGGATACATATTGAAGCCCCCCCCCCCCCCCTGGACCCTTATTTAATTCCAGCTCCAGGCCTGCATTTAATCATTACCTTTATATGCCACCAGTCACTGAACCTATGACTTCATAAAAATTCATTCTCATTTTATAAATATGTTGATTAAGAAAAATTCAATATTTCAATAACTAATGACTAATATTTATTAAATAATTTAATTAGCTGCCATCTTGAATTTATTTCCTCAATGCAGTGGTTCGCCAAGGGAACATTTTAGAAATACTGGGCGCCATTTTCTTATATTTTTCAGCAGAAATATGTTATATCGAATAATTGGTCCATTAGCATAGTCATTCAAGTTTTTTGTTTCTTTTCTGCAGAAAAACCTTAGAAATTCATGCATAGAATGTCAAAATACCCATAAATTTGTATATTTAATATCTAAATATTTCAAAATGATTCATTCTTGAGAAAGAATCGAGCTGACAGATCTATCAGTCTTCCAAGAGTTTCTAGCTAACAGGTTGTTGTTGGGTTGTTTTACCTCTGAGCGGCACTTTTTTGCACACCATGGGCTAAATGGCCAGGTCACATGGACCCCGAAGGCTCAGAGAAGGTTGGGAGAGGGGACCCACTGGAACAGCTGTTGGGAGACAGATGGTAGTCTCCCGTCAAGGCCATCCAGCGTGTTCTTTAACGTTCACAGGGTATGGCTCTCCCGCACACGGGGTCACGGCTTAACGTCCCATCCGACGGACGGCTGTCATTCCAAGCCCATCGGTGTCCCCTACTGACCGTGGGCAGGGCGGGGAATTTTGCGGAGATAAATCTCAACGCTGATCCAGCTGGGACTCGAACCTGGGAACTACAGATTACGAGCCTGGCGCGCTACCGACTGAGCCACCCCCGCCCCCTAGCTTACAGGACTAATATTCAGTTATTCCACGATCAGAACCAGCGCCAGTTTACCAGCTGTTCATCTATTAACTCTTGCTCGCTATGTTGGGAAGCTTCCCTAATGGGGTCTTAATTGCATATGAATCATTATGTTGGCTTGTCGATTCAGATCCTGATCGACGCTGATTATTGAGACGCCGTGTTTCTTCCAGGAGATTAGTTGTGCATCAAAATCCACTTTCAAAAATTTATTGCATATGTTTAGTGGAAATGGTAGCTAGGTAGTCACTGGAAGGAGAGCTATGCACCAATCCCCTGTGATGATGCATAGAACAGGCCAGGCCTAGCACCTAATGTCCGACCCCGCCTTCTCGTGGTGCAGACCGTTAGTACCTTTCAAAAGAGATTTGTGGATTCTTGTGAAAGTGAACGGAAGGGAAGGGCTGCCAGATTAGTGTGGCCTACTGATCTGGACATCTATGGCTACTTTTATTTTTTTTTCTACCCTGCTGAGGAGTGGTCAACCACACAGGGTCCTGGTGCTGACCATATAAACTTACTGGACTGGACAGATATATGGCTCTGAGCTTGATTATGGATCCTGATTTTGCTGCAATGGTGGGCTTCTGTGGAGGGAAAATCTTCCGCTGTGTTTTCTGTTTGTTTGTGGGTTGACAGCCCAAGTGAATAGATTCGCAGGATATGTTTATCAGCTGGTGGATAATCCTGAGCAGAAGTCATCGCAGGCACCTGAACTCTTTGCTTCTATTGGCATCGTCAAATTCTACATTGGAGGAAGTCTTCCAGTGTAGATGGCTTCAGCCTTTAGTGGTGGGGGAACGGGTCTTTGCCTCATGTCTGCGATTAGGGGGCTGTTTGATATTGTCGGCATTCCCTCTCTCAATAAAAATAGTTCATTTAAACATCCCACTAACCATTTTCTCTCCACAGATAGTTGGAATGTGAGACCTCTGCAGAGTTTTTTCTCTTGATATCCTCACACAAGAATTCCACTGTTATAATTTATATATTCTTGGCTTTCAAGAGACCAGATGGACAGATAAAGGTCAGATTCTTAAAAATAATCTTAAATTTCTCTTTTCAGGGCGGGACGACAATAAGCATCACCAAGGCGTGGGTCAGCTTCTCAGCAGACACGCTAGTGATGCTCTTCTAGAATATGAGTGCATTAATGAAAGGTTTCTTACAGCAAAATTTCAGACAAGCGTTAAAGACTTGAATGTTATCTGCTGTTATGCCCCCACTGAGGATGCCGATGAGGATGAGAAGGATAGGTTTCATGGACAACTTCAGGATATTTTGAATTCTGTGAAGAAAGGAGATATTACTCTTGTTCTAGGTGACTTCAATGCCAAAGTTGGTACTGACTCTGACCTTTGGGGAGGAGTAATAGGCCCTTTTGGTATTGGTAGCTGCAATGGCAATGGGCAACGTCTCCTACAGGTAAGTAAACTCAATGGATTCAGAATAACTAACACTTATTACAAACACCGCGACATACATAAGTACACATGGGTTTCACCTGATGGGCTGCATAGGAATATGATTGATTACATATTAATTAACAGCAAATGGGCTAGTTCTGTTAGAAATACCAGGTCATATAGGGAAGTTGAAATTGGATCTGACCATTACCTTGTCAAAAGTGTCTTGCAACTTAAACTTAAAAAGTGTTGTGCTAGGGTTAAAAAATTTGCTCTGAAAGACCCAATTATTGACAAAGCTTACCACGATAGGTTACTTAGTTATTATGACAGTCATGGTATGCTTACTACTGAAGTTGAGGAAGAATGGGATCGTTTTAAACAGGCTTTTTTGGACACTAACAGTACTCTTTTAGGAAAAAGCAGCAGAAGAGACAGAATTATCTGAGTGATAAGGCACTTGAGCTTATTTTAGAAAGAAAGAACTGCAAGAATGTCCTTAATCAATACCCTACTAGTCCTAATAGAAAACATTACAGAAAGCTTAATAAACGTGTAAAAGATCAGTTAGCTACTGATAAGAATCTTTGGCTTGATGGCTTGGCTGACAAAGCCGAGGAACAGTTAGGCATCACAACAGCAGAGAGCTGTACCAGATAGTTAATTTTTCGTGTGGTAGAAAACGGACAGGCATATAGAGATTGAAGGATAAGCAAGGTAAGGTTATAGAACGTGAGGATTCTGTCATGGCTAGGTGGGCTGAGCATTTCAGTGATGTTCTAAACAATGTGGCTAGTTCTACTCCCATTGTTTGCAATGATGATAGATGCATTGGTTGCTTCAATGCTGGACGTATAACAGAATCTGAAGTTATTTTGGCTGTTTCTAAACTTAAACTTCATAAATCCCCAGGGGTAGATGAAATTACTACGGAAATGCTTAGAGCTGGGAATGTTTCGGTTACCAATTGGATGACTGAAATTCTGAATAACTTTTATGATAAAGGCATGGTTCCTAAAGATTTTACCAGAGCTATTATTATCCCTATTTTCAAAAAAGGTGATCGCAGTTCTTGTGATAACTATAGGGGTATCAGCCTACTCTCCGTTCCAGGTAAAGTTCTTTCCATGATTGTGCTTAATAGAATTAAGAATCTGGTTGACAGTCAATTGCGTGATGAGCAATGTGGATTCAGAAGTGGTAGGGGATGTGTGGATCAGATATTTTCACTTAGGCAGATTTTTGAGAAATGTTTCGAGTTTCAGAAACCTTTGGTTGCTAGCTTTGTTGATTTCAAAAACGCTTTTGACACTATTGATCGTCAAAATTTGTGGTTGATTGTGAGATCATATGGTATACCTGACAATATAATGAAAGCTCTCTGTAATAACACTGAGTCGTGTGTGAGAGTTGTAGCAATTGGTTTAGCATTACTTTCTGGTGTTCCTTTTGGTTTAGCATTTACTCCTGGTGTTGGTAAGGCTTCTAGCAATTGGTTTAGCATTACTTCTGGTGTTCGACAAGGGTGCATTTTGTCTCCTTTTCTCTTTAATTTGGTTATTGATTATGTTATGCGAAATTCACTGCAAGGGAAAGATTTTGGCCTTAAACGGGCTGGAGATATGAAAATTTCTGATATAGATTATGCTGATGATTTAGCCCTTTTGGCAAATGATTTTGATGAGATGAACTCTTTCATTCGAGCTGTTGATGAGACTGGTAGTAGAGTAGGTTTGGTTATAAACAGAGAGAAAACTAAAGTGATTAAAATTGGTCAGGCAGGCTGTGATTCAGTTCATCTGAATGGTTTCCGTCTTGAGCAGGTGTCACGGTTGAATTATCTTGGGAGCCATGTAACAGATACTGCTGATGTGCGGCATGAGATTAACAGACGAATAGGGATTGCTGCCGGGACTTTTAAGAATCTATGGAGAGTGTGGAGAAATAGGCGTATACACCTAAAGACTAAAATTAGACTGTATTATAGTTTGATTCTTTCTAGGGTTAGTTATGTAGTGAAACTTGGACTCTTTGTAAACAAGATAACAAGAAACTAGATGCTTTTGATTCCAGATGCTTACGCAGTAACTTGGGCATTAGGTGGTTCAACTTTGCAACTAATGATGAGGTTAGGCAAAGGAGTTTGCAACCTCCTTTAAGCAGCATATTGTGCAGAGAGAGACTCAGTTGGTTTGGCCATGTTTCCCATATGAATAATTATAGATTGGCGAATAGGGTTATGAACAGTGTGCCTAAAGGCCTCAGAAAGAGGGGGAGACCTAGGATACGGTGAGCAGACAATGTCAAACAGGAACTTGTTAGAATTGGTGTGCAGTGGCCAGATGCAGAAGATGTAGCTCAGGACAGATATACTTGGAGAACTAAATTGCACGGTCTGGTTGGACTTCCTTGCCCATGGCTGCTTGATGACGATGACGACGACGATGATGGCGATGATGACGACGATGATGACGATGATGAGTGGACGTATGCTTGTTTCCAGATAAAATCGTCTTTTCGTTTGAGTTGTTTATCTCTGGTAAGCACTTTGTGCATAGAATGGGCCAAATGGTCAAGTTACAGGACCTCAAGGACTCAGAGTAGGGGATCCAGTGGGCAGCTCTTAGGAGACCGATGGAAGCCACCCGTTAACGCCATTCATTCTTTAATGTGCTTAGGTATGGTGAACATTGGGTTCGCTTCCCCCACTGTTCACCATACAGCTATCCAGTGGGTTCGTTTCCCCCCAACCTTCTCTAGACCCTTGAGGTCTTTGTGGTCTGGAGATTTAGCCCATTGCGTGTAAAAAGAGTGCTACTCAGAAGTGAAACAATCCAATCTTTGGCGGAAATTTTTGTTTTTATTCCAATAGTTTGGCTTTTCCCAAATGAAAAGGGGCGGGGGTGGTTCAGTCGGTAGCGCGCCAGGCTCGTAATCTGTAGTTCCCAGGTTCGAGTCCCAGCTGGGTCAACGTTGAGATTTATCTCCGCAAAATTCCCCGCCCTGCCCACGGTCAGTAGGGGACACCGATGGGCTTGGAAAGGCCGCCGTCCGTCAGATGGGACATTAAGCCGGGGCCCCGTGTGCGGGAGAGACATATCCTGTGCACATTAAAGAACACGCTGGATGGCCTTGACGGGAGACTACCATCTGTCTCCCAACAGCTGTTCCAGTGGGTTCCCTCACCCAACCTTCTCTGAGCCTTCGGGGTCCATGTGACCTGTCCATTTAGCCCATGGTGTGCAAAAAAGTGCCGCTCAGAGGTAAAACAACCCAACCCAAATGAAAAATCATTTGATTCTGAGTTCTGAGTTTCATGAATTCTGAGTTCCTGGCAGTTTGCTTACATTTGCGCCACCAATGAAAGACATGTATTTAAGGAAAATGGTTTTTAGCCTCATCACCGGGGATATCGTCAGAAGCTGCCAATATAGTTATTGATGGGCCAAGCACGTAACCTATTATTCTCAGGCTTTAGTATCCATTGTGCACGGGCAAAGCCGTCTGATGATCGTTTTGTCCCAGTCCTAGATCTAAGTAAGGAAGTTTTGAAATTGATTGTAAAGAATCGTGAAATAGATTGTCTTTGATCAATGGCTCCGGATTGTTCGAACAGAAAACTTCTTATCTATTTTTTTTTTAATTTGGTTGTTGGGACCAAATGCTTTATATCCTAATGTGAGAACATAAATTTTTCTTGACATGTCGAAAAGTGAACATTTTTAGATATTTAGAGACAATCACAACAGATCGGACAGAAAAGTCGACCATGCCATCCATATTGGGACTCGAACACGGACCTCGGCAGTCAAATGTCACCGCGAGCCAACGCGATATCACTGAGCCATCAAGGTCTGGAGCCGCAAGAAATGAACCAATATTCGGTTATTCCAGACTTTTTAGAAGAAAAACCTTTTAAAATATGTTTAATTAGGTGGTTTACCTCGGAATGGCACTTTTTTGTGTACATTTGGTTGAATGAATAGGTCACAAGGACCCGAGGGCTCAGAACTTGGCAGATGAAGGAGATGAAGGGGATGAGTTGTTAGGAGACAGATGGAAGCCTCCTGTCAAATTGGGTTGGTAGTTTGACCACTGAATCACACTTTTTTGCATTCAATGCGCTAAAAATGATCAGATCGCAAGAACACGCAGGGCTCAGAGAAGGTTGAGGGAAAGGGACCCACTAGACAACAATTGGGATAGAGCTGAGAGTTTCCTATCAAAGCCATCTAACGTGTTCTTTAATTTGCAGAGAGAAAGGCTCTCCCCACACAGTGCCATGGCTTTACGTCCCATCCGACGGACGGAGCCGTCCCAAGTTCATCGGTGCTTCCTACTAACCGAGGGCTGGGTGGAGGTTTAGCGGAGATAAATCTCAATGCTGGCACAGGTGGGACTCGGTCGGGGGGGGGGGGGGCTCAGTCGGTAGCGCGCCAGGCTCGTAATCTGTAGTTCCCAGGTTCGAGTCCCAGCTGGGTCAGCGTTGAGATTTATCTCCGCAAAATTCCCCGCCCTGCCCACGGTCAGTAGGGGACACCGATGGGCTTGGAAAGGCCGCCGTCCGTCGGATGGGATGTTAAGCCGTGGCCCCGTGTGCGGGAGAGCCATACCCTGTGCACGTTAAAGAACACGCTGGATGGCCTTGACGGGAGGCTACCATCTGTCTCCCAACAGCTGTTGCAGTGGGTCCCCTCTCCCAACCTTCTCTGAGCCTTCGGGGTCCATGTGACCTGGCCATTTAGCCCATGGTGCGCAAAAAAGTGCCGCTCAGAGGTAAAACAACCCAACCCAACCCAGGTGGGACTCAAACCTGGGAACTGCAGATTACATCTGGCACACTGCTGGCTGAGTCAACCCCCACTCCAATTAAATGGACAGGTTACAAGAATCCCAAAGGCTCGTGGTTCGTTAGGAAAAGGGTTTGGGTTGGTTTTTTTTTACCTATGAGCAAAACTTTTGAACACACAATGGGCCACCCTGCTAGAGAATCATACACTTTGCACGCTGAAAAAACCTGCTGGATGATCTTGACGGGAGGCTTCCATCTGTCTCCTAATTAATGTCCACTGTTTCCCCTTCCCCAACCTTCTCTGAGCTCTTGGAGTCCTTTATGGCTCATTATGTGTTCAAAAGTTTCGCTTAGAGGTAAAATACCCAATCCAACATCTGTCCCTGCAGCGTGAGGATTAACGAATAAACTCTAAACTCAGGAACAATGAAGACTTAAACCTCGGAACAGCAGGATATCAGCTGACACACTATTGACTGAACAAAACCACTCCTCTACAAAACACACGTGATATATACGTTCATTATTTTTAATTCCCAGTCCGTTTATTAAAATTCTCGACATGGGCATAGTTTCTTCTCCATTTCACTAGATCCGGCCTTGGCCATTTACATAAATAAATCCAATTACGCGAGATCTAACACAGGACACAGTGGCTGCGACATTCACAAACATTTACTCTTGACCCACAAAACGACAAAGAACTCTTGGAAAAGCATCAAATATGTGCAGAATTTATATCTCGATCAATACTACCTCTGAATTACCTTCGTGTGACTTCCGAAAATGACCCGCCCATATATTCATCTACTCGTTCCTGTAAGGAGACACACCCTCTTGTCTTGGCAAGGCTTCGTCTGTCGTGTGACAGTGGCTAAGGCCTTGGCTCCTTTACTGGCCGTTGCTTCGCTCAGAATTATCAGATTGCCATACCTACTGCCGAGGAGGCTCTTTGGAGGAATATCGTTCGACCCCTGATGGAAATCCTTCGTGAATTATTTAACAGCAGATTAGGAGCTTAATTAATTAGTACTTTATTTGGTAATTATTTTTATTGTTGTTTGGAGAAAAAATGATCGGGATCTGGATAATTCTCGCTCTTGAATTTGGACTACTTCAGCTTTGTGTAACAGGTAATCTTTTGTATGTATGTCTGCACTAGGGTTTGTTTAACGAGGTTCCGTGGTTCTGTGAAATTTTCAGGTCATTTAAAAAGTGTAATAATTAAAAAGAATTTTTCTCATATCTTGCTAAAAACACTACATTGAAAAACAAATAGATTATAATCTCAATATGCAATCAATAATAGTGCATTGCAAATATGTAATTTAGCAGTATACTGTATTAGTTAATTTTCATTTAAGGAGAGTTATTACGCAGTAATTCCATTTTCAATAATAATTTACAATATAATTAATTAAATGTTTTTAATTATTTATAGGCTGAAAATCAGTGGTTAATATATATATCAGTAGTCAAAATCTATTAAACTTTTCAGTTTTAATATGTTTGTAATTGACTCAAAATGAGATAAAACTAACATTTCGATTTCTTACTGCCTTCTGTTCATTATGTAAGAATTAGTGCTTAGCATTAATATATATACAAGTAAAGGAATTATATTTTGATAGTTTTAGTATTAACTAATATGCTTAAATTGTGCGAAGAAGACATGAATGCAGTAGAAAGTTAAATAAGAAATACCCTTTACTGAAAGTTGAAGAATCCTTGAAAGCTAAACTTCGAGTTATATCATATTTTTCCAATCTGTGTGTTTTTAAATGTATGCGGAAAATTATTTTTCTTTATTACTTTAAGTAAATCTACCTAGAGGTCTCAAATATACGGCCCCTGGAGCATCCCGGCGATTATAAGCATGGTTTTATCATAACTATTGAGGCGCACTGTGATTCACCCTCTCTTGACACAACTGTGGTGATTTCACTCTAGATGGAGAATATGGTCACTTTCAGATGAAGATAAAGCCATATACAAATGAAATTTTGGTTTAGTTTTTCAATGTAAATAATTATGTTTTGCTTATTATTCCTTAAAACAAAATGCAGCCCCCCATATATCGAAAAGTTTTGGTTCTCCATATGATTTGAGTTTGAAACACCTAATCTACACACAGGAATATATCTCCCTTACTTGAGGGGTTTACTTGCGTTTATTTTACTGTGCAAAGTCTGTCACGGGCATCCCATATATTCTTTCTTTGGATCTCCCAGAAGTTGCTAGCTAATTGCTCACATTTATGAGCTGCTGGGTTGGGTTGTTTTACCTCTGAGCGGCACTTTTTTGTACATCATGGGCTAAATGGCCAGGTCACAAGGATCCCGAAGGCTCAGAGAATGTTGGGGGAGGGGACCCACTGGAACAGCTGTTGGGAGACAGATGGTAGCCTCCCGTCAAGGCCATCCAGCGTGTTCTTTAACGTGCACAGGGTATGGCTCTCCCGCACACGGAGCCACGGCTTAACGTCCCATCCGACGGACGGCGGCCTTTCCAAGTCCATCGGTGTCCCCTACTGACCGTGGGCAGGGCAGGGAATTTTGCGGAGATAAATCTCAACGCTGACCCAGCTGGGACTCGAACCTGGGAACTACAGATTACGAGCCTGGCGCGCTACCGACTGAGCCACCCCCGCCCCTCAGCTGCTGGTATTTTCCAGGAGCATTCTCAGAAAGACAAATAGAAAGAAGAAAATTCTACATGCTTCATTTCGTCTATAAAATCGCTTTTTCAAACGTAATAAACTAAGATATTTTATTACGCTTTTTCTCAGAAAACAGCACTATTGAAATTTATTCCTTTGAAAATGTTAAAAATAGACCCAATTGATGTTATCATATACAGAAGTGTAAATATGAGAAATATCACACCCCAATAAATAGTGCAATATTACTGTACTCTTTACAATTTTTACAACAGCAAAGGAATAAATTTTACTCTTAACATTTTTTACAGCATAAAAAGAATAAATTTAACCCATGTTTTTTTCCAAGAAAACGTGAGTCTTACTCATTTCATCAGCACACTTTTTAATATAGAAGTTATTCAAGCTTCCTGATTCAATAGCAGCTTGGATATCAGTATAAGAAGCGAACTGTTGCTGCTATTTATTGTTATATTAGTGAATTAATTGAAATTGCAATTATCTTCTAGTGAAATCAGAACCATTTTATACAAATAAGTCCTCCATATGTAGTTCACATCGCACTTAGGCTAATTTGCGAGTAATTCCCTTTTAGGAAATGGGGCGGGGGTGGCTCAGTCGGTAGCGCGCCAGGCTCGTAATCTGTAGTTCCCAGGTTCGAGTCCCAGCTGGGTCAGCGTTGAGATTTATCTCCGCAAAACTCCCCGCCCTACCTACGGTCAGTAGGGGACACCGATGGGCTTGGAAAGGCCGCCGTCCGTCGGATGGGACGTTAAGCCGTGACCCCGTGTGCGGGAAAGCCATACCCTGTGCACGTTAAAGAACACGCTGGATGGCCTTGACGGGAGGCTACCATCTGTCTCCCAACAGCTGTTCCAGTGGGTCCCCTCCCCCAACATTCTCTGAGCCTTCGGGATCCTTGTGGCCTGGCCATTTAGCCCATGGTGTGCAAAAAAGTGCCGCTCAGAGATAAAACAATCCAATCCTTTTAGGAAACCAGGAAATATTTCCCCCCCTGTTCGGAGGATATAATATTGTACCTGTGTGGCCCAGTGGTTCGCGTGTTTGGCTACTGATGAAATGGATCCAGGTTCTAGCCCGAAAAAAGAAAGTGGCTTTTTACAATTTTCTTCACCCTTGCAAATTTAAATATAACAACTATTATTTCCGAAATTTTACAAAACTTTACTCTTTTCTATCAATCTTTCTGTGTGGTGCCAACTTTAAATTTGGGAATGCTTGCAATTTGGAACTGACAGAAGCTTCTCAAGAAATGAGAAGATGATGAAAGCATTGGTTTTTTTTTCTGTGTTGCTCTTCTGCTGAGGTGCCGTTTTCCTCACAGACATTCTTTGTGACGTATTATTATTAGAGGTTCCTCTTAAATCTCTTGTGGCAAGCATCTTCTTGAGAGGAAATTAATTTTTTCAAATCAAAGGAAGAGTTAAAAACTATAGATATCTTTAACATTACGTTCAAGTTTCAATTTTAAACTTTTTTTAATATATAGGAACCATTAATGAATTAACTTGCTTTTTTAACCTGTTTTATGTTTTAAAAAATTTAAAATTTGTTTTTGCAATGCAAAAAGAACTATTAATGCTTCAACTACACGATCTCACTGTATGAGAGTGCATAGTTGAAATATTGATAGTTCTCGTATATCATTGGTTGACTGAACTATCAATAATTTCTCTATGGTTGACTTGTTTTACCTCTGAGTGGCACTTTTTTGCACACCATAGGCTAAATGGTCAGGTCATATGACTCCGAAGGATCAGAGAAAATTGGGGGAGGGGACCTACTGGAACAGCTGTTGGGAGACAGATGGTAGTCTCCCGTCAAGGCCATCCAGCGTGTTCTTTAACACGCTGGAATTAATGAATACGCTGGCTTTAATACGCCGTAATCCTTGTATTCACAGGGTGTGGCTATACCGCACACGGAGTCATGACTTAACGTCCCATCCGACGGACGGCGGCCTTTCCAAGCCCATCGGTGTCCCCTACTGACCGTGGGCAGGGCTGGGAATTTTGCGGAGATAAATCTCAACGCTGATCCAGCTGGGACTCGAACCTGGGAACTACAGATTACGAGCCTGGCGCGCTACCGACTGAGCCACCCCACTTCTCAATGAATCAGTGATCTTTTATCAATGAGATCATTGGTTGATTGAAAACTAATTGATAGTTTAATAAACCAGTGACCTCTGAGAACCACCAATGCGTCATCAACTGCGCAGAACGTTGGAAGAGTTCCATCCAGCCCTGATCTGGGGTGGGGTAGGTGAAGGGTCATACCTCCCCCCAAAGAATGCCAGTAAGATTAATGTAAAATGTAAGCCAAAAAGTATTGAGCTTGTGCATATTTCACTCATTTTTCAAGAAAGTTTTAAAAAATCTCATAAACAAAGGAGAAAATGTTACAGTGTAATGGAAATCCAAAACCTTTTTTCCTTACCTTTTTTCGGCTCGTTTGCGTTGCTTACCATTTTATTCCATCCCTTATTTTTTCTAGATCCGGACTTGATTACATCCCGTGTATTTAAATGCTATAGAGAAATATCACTGAATAGTGGTTTCTCTGCATTACTGAGATGCATTGGAAGTCACCACTGAACAAAGTAAATCACTTGGATTGAAAAATGTACTTTCTTATTACTCTCCTCTTGTGTATTTCAGGTCTGTAAATGGTAGCTAGGTAGTCACTGGAAGGAGAGCTATGCACCAATCCCCTGTGATGATGCATAGAACCGGCCAGGCCTAGCACCTAATGTCCGACCCCGCCTTCTCGTGGTGCAGACCGTTAGTACCTTTCAAAAGATATACTCTTTTGTGGAAGTGAACGGAAGGGGAGGGCTGCCAGATTAGTGTGGCCTACTGATCTGGACAACTATGGCTACTTTTCTTTTTTTTTCTACCCTGCTGAGGAGTGGTCAACCACACAGGGTCCTGGTGCTGACCATATAAACCTACTGGACTGGACAGATATATGGCTCTGAGCTTGATTATGGATCCTGATTTTGTTGCACTGGTGGGCTTCTGTGGAGGGAAAATCTTCCGCTGTGTTTTCTTTTTGTTTGTGGGTTGACAGCCCCAAGTGAATAGATTCACAGGATACGTTTATCAGCTGGTGGATAATACAGAGCAGAGGTCATCGCAGGCACCTGAACTCTTTGCTTCTATTGGCATCGTCAAATTCTACATTGGAGGAAGTCTTCCAGTGTAGATGGTTTCAGCCTTTAGTGGTGGGGGAACGGGTCTTTGCCTCATATCTGGGATTAGGGGGCTGTTTGATATTGTAGGCATTCTCTCTCTCAATAAAAATAGTTCCTTTAAACATTCCACTAACCATTTTCTCTCCATAGATAGTTGGAATGTGAGAACTCTGCACAGAGTGTTTTCTCTTGATGTCCTCACACAAGAATTCCACCATTTTAATTTAGATATTCTCGGCATGCAAGAGACCAGATGGACAGATAAAGGTCAGATTCTTAAAAATAATCTTAAATCTCTCTTTTCAGGGAGGGACGACAATAAGCATCACCAAGGCGTGGGTCTGCTTCTCAGCAGACACGCTAGTGATGCTCTTCTAGGATATGAGTACATTAATGAAAGGTTTCTTACAGCAAAATTTCAGACAAGCGTTAAAGACTTGAATGTTATCTGCTGTTATGCCCCCACTGAGGATGCTGTTGAGGATGAGAATTATAGGTTTTATGGACAACTTCAGGATATTTTGAATTCTGTCAAGAAAGGAGATATTACCCTTGTTCTTGGTGACTTCAATGCCAAAGTTGGTACTGACTCTGACCTTTGGGGAGGAGTAATAGGCCCTTTTGGTGTTGGTAGCTGCAATGGCAATGGGCAACGTCTCCTACAGGTAAGTAAACTCAATGGATTCAGAATAACTAACACTTATTGCAAACACCGCGACATACATAAGTACACATGAGTTTCACCCGATGGGCTGCATAAGAATATGATTGATTATATTAACAGCAAATGGGCTAGTTCTGTTAGGAATATCAGGTCATATAGGGGAGCTGAAATTGGATCTGACCATTACCTTGTTAAAAGTGTCTTGCAACTGAAAGATCCAGTTATAGCCAAAGCTTACCATGATAGGTTACTTAGTCATTATGACAGTCATGGTATGCTTACTACTAAAGTTGAAGAAGAATGGGATCATTTTAAACAGGCTTTTTTGGACACTAACAGTGCTCGTTTAGGAAAAAAGGAGCAGAAGAGCGAGAATTATCTGAGTGATAAGGCACTTGACTTATTTCGGAAAGAAAGAACTGCAGGAATGTCCTTAATCAATACCCTACTAGTCCTAATGGAAAGCATTACAGAGAACTTAATAAACATGTAAAAGATCAATTAGCTGCTGATAAGAATCTTTGGCTAGATGGTTTGGCTGACAAAGCCGAGGAAGCAGTTAGACAGCACAACAGCAGAGAGCTGTACCAGATAGTTGATGTTTTGTGTGGTAGAAAAGAACAGGTATACAGGGATTGAAGGATAAACAAGGTAAGGTTATAGAAGGTGAGAATTCTGTCATGGCTAGGTGGGCTGAGCATTTCAGTGATGTTCTACACAATGTGGTTAGTTCTACTCCCATTGTTTGTAATTATGATAGATGCATTGGTGGCTTTAATGTTGGCCCTATAACACAATCTGAAGTTATTTTGGATATTTCTAAACTGAAACTTCAAAAATC
The DNA here is from genome assembly GCA_038380435.1 of Ryuthela nishihirai. Lineage (NCBI taxonomy): Eukaryota > Metazoa > Arthropoda > Arachnida > Araneae > Heptathelidae > Ryuthela > Ryuthela nishihirai. The sequence continues at coordinate 36,447,318 of JAWZYU010000015.1, forward strand.
GCCAGGGGTAGATGAAATTATTACGGAAATGCTTAGAGCTGGGAATGTTTTGGTTACCACTTGGATGACTGAAATTCTGAATATCTTTAATGATAAAGGCATGGTTCCTAAGGATTTTACCAGAGCTATTGTTATCCCTATTTTCAAAAAAGGTGATCGGAGTTCTTGTGAAAACTATAGGGGTATCAGCCTACTCTCTGTTCCAGGTAAAGTTCTTTCCATGATGGTACTTAATAGAATTAAGAATCTGGTTGACAGTCAATTGCGTGATGAGCAATGTGGATTCAGAAGTGGTAGGGGATGTGTGGATCAGATATTTTCACTTAGGCAGATTCTTGAGAAATGTTTAGAGTTTCAGAAACCTTTGGTTGCTAGCTTTGTTGATTTCAAAAAGGCTTTCGACTCTGTTGATCGTCATAATTTGTGGTTGATTGTGAGATCATATGGTATACCTGACAAGTTAGTTAACATAATGAAAGCTCTCTATAATAACACTGAGTCGTGTGTGAGACTTGTAACAATTGGTTTAGCATTACTTCTGGTGTTCGACAAGGGTGCATTTTGTCTCCTTTTCTCTTTAGCTTGGTTATTGATTATGTTATGCGAAATTCACTTCAAGGGAAAGATTTTGGCCTTAAATGGACTGGAGATACGAAAATTTCAAATTTGGATTATGCTGATGATTAAGTTGTCCCCTTTTGGCAAATGATGTTGATGAGACGAACTCTTTCATCCGAGCTGTTGATGAGACTGGTAGTAGAGTAGGTTTGGTTGTAAACAGAGAGAAAACTAAAGTGATGAAAATTGGTCAGGCAGGTTGTGATTCAGTTACTCTGAATGGTTGCAGTCTTGAGCAGGTGTCACAATTTAATTATCTTGGGAGCTATGTAACAGATAATGGTGATTTGCGGCATGAGATTAATAGACGAATAGGGATTGCTGCCGGGACTTTTAAGAATCTATGGAGAGTGTGGAGAAATAGGCGTATACACCTAAAGACTAAAATTAGACTGTATAATAGTTTGGTTCTTTCTAGGGTTAGTTATGGTAGTGAAACGTGGACACTTTGTAAACAAGATAACAAGAAATTAGATGCTTTTGATTCCAGATGCTTACGCAGTATCTTGGGCATTAGGTGGTTTAACTTTGTAACTAATGATGAGGTTAGGCAAAGGAGTTTGCAACCTCCTTTAAGCAGCATATTGTGCAGAGAGAGACTCCGCTGGTTTGGCCATGTTGCCCGTATGGGTAATTATAGATTGGCGAATAGGGTTATGAACAGTGTGCCTAAAGGCCTCAGAAAGAATGGGAGACCTAGGATGCAGTGGGCAGACAATGTCAAACAGGACCTTGTTAGAATTGGTGTGCAGTGGCCAGATGCAGTAGATGTAGCTCAGGATAGACTGCTTGGAGAACTAAATTGCACGGTCTGGTTGGACCTCCGTAGCCAATGGCTGCTTGAGGATGATGATGATGATGATGTGTATTTCACACTTAAGTTGCCCCCTTAAGCATTTAAAAAACAAACGTACCAAATTTAACTACCGTAGTTAACTAAACATTTTTTTCTTAAATTCGCAGAAATTTGTGTTTAACCACAGTTTTGTCTGCAGAAACGACGAGATTCGGTGTTTCCTGGTAATATAAAGAAAGATTCGTCGCTAAGTAATCCCAGACTGCGTGTCTTGTTCTTTTATCCAGGCACTATCAACCGTTGAAAGCGCCCAAAAGAAGTGGACCAGAGTGGCTTAATTATAGAGGAATGGGATATGCAATATTCATTTAATATTTAAAGAGCTATTAAATCTAAAACATTTAACATCGGAGTCTCTTGTTACGCTAGCTTGGAACAATTTTCTTCAAAATGGACGAAAACAAAAGTCATCATTATAAAAACTTTCAAATTTACTTTCATTTTATAGGAAAACGATTTATTTTAACAGTTATTATTACACTTTAATTCTGAGGTAAATGCTTATGACTAGCGATACTACTGTTAAATGGGGCGAGGGTGGCTCAGTCGGTAACGCGTCAGGCTCGTAAATCTGCAGTTCCTAGGTTCGAGTCCCACCTGAGTCAGGGTTGAGATTTATCTCCGCAAAACTCCCGCAATTCCTTTGTTCAGTAGGGGGACACCGATGGCCTTGTGATAAGGCCGCCGTCCGTCGGATGGGACGTTAAGCCGTGGTCTCGTGTGCGGGAGAGCCATATCCTGTGCAAGTTAAAGAACACGCTGGATGGCCTTGACGGGAAGCTATCATCTGTCTCTCAACATCTGTTCCAGTGGATCCCCTCCCCCAACCTTCTCTGAGCCTTCGGGGTCCATGTGACCTGGCCATTTAGAACATGGTGTGCAAAAAAACTGCCGCTCAGAGGTAAAACAATCTAACTACTGCTTAATATTTCAGTTTTCTTCAACCTTTCAAATATTTAACGAATATTGCTTGAAAATATGACATTTAGAGAGCTTTGAATGACAGCTTCAATTTATCTCTAGTGGCATTTTTCTATGAAAAGCTGTTTTTTTAAAATTAAGGAGTTTTGAATGGGGTGCTTTCCATTCACATAGCATGTGTCTGGTGAGTTGATAATATAAATCAGTGGTTCTCAACCTATTATACTTCATGCACCCCCTGGAAATGTGCATGTAACTGGCGTACCCCTTGTATACATAGATAAAACTATAGTTATAGTATAACAATGGGAATAAATAAAACACAGATATATATATATGCACATTAAATTTTGTATTCATAAATGACATATATCGATAAACACAAAAAATGACATTTTTGCACAGCAGTGTTGCCAACTTAGCGACTTTGTTACTAGATCTAGAGACCTTTGAGCTCTCACGGTCTCTAGATCTCAAAAAAATCTCTCTAGATCTCTCTAGATCAAAAAATTTTACCTCGTACCCCACGTTGAGAACCCTTAATATAGAGTATATAAATAAAAAAAAAAACTTCCTGAGGGAGCTGCTTGCCACGGAAGTCTGACTGTTTAATACGTCATAGCGAAGATCTGTGAGGAAAGGCGACACCTCAGCAGAAAAAAGGCAACACTAATGCCTCACCCTGTGTCGGAACCCATGTCTCTTTGCTCAGTAGACAAGTGCGCTAACAGCTCGGCCACGGGACTGCTATAGTGTATATGTAACAAATGTTTTACAAAAAATATTTAATAAAAAAGCACTAGGACATAAAGAAAAAATATATTTCATTCTTTGGTGAGAGTTAAGAAAAGTAGTGGAGGGTTGGGGGTGGAGGCGCAAGGGCATAGTTGTATCCCCCGTTTGAAAAAGTTTCGAAAATAATTTTTTTTATTAAACGGAATAGTACATTTTGTATCAGTCCCCCAAATTTAGGAATGAAAATAGGTTTCATTTAATTAAGCGTAATAGAAATAATTTCTCTTTAAAACACACTGGGAATTTACGTTTATTACGGCATATAATTTGAGTGATTCGTAAAAAAAGTCGATATTTGCTCATCTACACTGTTCATGGTGGAGTGGCAAGTGAGACACCATTTGCAATTGCTGTCTGAAAACAACGCAACTGAGAATTTTTAGCGATGGAAGTAGAAATTGGATTCCCCCCCTCCCCCAACTTCCACAACGGGAAGGATTTTCCCTTGCGATTCCCCTGAAGCGCCTATATTTCAATGTAGGGGGTGGGGATTGTTTCGGTTGGGTTGTTTTATCTCTGAGCCGCACTGTTTTGCACACAATGGACTAAATGGCCAGGTCACAAGGACCCCGAAGGACCAGAGAAGGCTGGGAAAGGAGACCCACTGGAACAGCTTCTAGGAGATATATGGTAGCCTCCCATCAAGGCCATCCAGCGTGTTCTTTAACGTGCACAGAGTATGGCTCTCCCGAACACGGGGCCATGTCTTAATGTCCCATCCGACGGACGGCGGCCTTTTCAAGCCCATTGGTGTCCCCTACTGACCGTGGGCAGGGCGGGAAGTTTTCAGGAGATAGATCTCAATGCTGACCCAGCTGGGAATCGAACCTGGGAATTGCAGATTAGGAGCCTGGCACGCTACCGACCGAGCTACCCCTGCCCACATTGGTTCAGTCAATAGCGCTCCAGGCCGACACTACTACTCCCAGATTCGAGTTTATCTGCTTGCATTGAGATTTCCTCCTCTGACCCCACTCTGCACTCAGTGAGAAAGACACCGATGTATTTTTGGGATGACCCACATCTATCTTAAGCTGTGGTTCGTTAAACAACGCTTTGATTGGAAACTTGCATTTGTCTTTCATCTGTCATCTCCCAACTCAGCTTTGAGCCTTTTGGTTCCTTGTGATGTGACCGTTTAACCCCTCAGCGGACAAAAAGTGCCATTCAGAAGTAATAACCCTATAACCCAGTATTAGAGTTGATGTATAATTACGGTTTGAGGTATATGGTTTTCTTGCAGTCGCCAAATTTCCCTAAGGGACAACTCTTGCGTGTTGAAACTGATAAGCCGTGAGCAACATGCTCGCTACTCTAGACCTTTCAATTTAATTGCTCTAAAGACATCGTCACATCCTTAACAATTAGCGGTTTCGTTGTCCATTAAGAAGATGGATTAATCAACGGAACCAACTTATGGGAATACATCGAGGCAGCATCTAATCGGAGGATTGAGAATAGTGGAGAGCAAAGTCACTCAGTTAGTCTTCATCAGGAATTTTAATTTTCTAAATAGCAGGTTATTAAAGTAATATCGCTACTGTTCTTGATTGATAGCCTTTTTCAAGAAAATGCACGCCTTAAAAAATCATGCTGTCCTCTTCCAAATTAAAAAAATGTTGACAGCTTAATGTAGCAGAGTGACTTTATCTGTCTCCTAAACCTAGGTCGGCAACGCTTGATACTCAATTCTGACATACAGGTAATCCCCGAATTGCGTACTTATTGCCCCGAATTGCGACTTTACGTAAGGTTTGAACAGAGCTGGATCCAGGATTCGTGGCCCCTATTGCAAAAAATAAAAAGTGTACCTTTTTGGTAAGACTCCCCCCCCCCCTAAAATTAATGGTATGGTATAACAAAGTCAAAAAAGAGTTTAAAAAATGATTTTTCTGACATCTATGAAAAAAAATATTGAATTAAAAGGAAGATACGTGTTTTTTTTTTTCAGGTTAATTTTGCTTGCCTTTTATGTTGCAAAATTGTTAATGAAATAAATCATTTTCGACGGATAATAATGAAGCGACAAAGATTTCCTTCAATTTTTAAATATATATACAAAACAGCAATGAGTGGTTAGCGTGGGGCTTGGAACACCGATGGGCTTGGAAAGGCCGCCGTCCGTCGGATGGGACGTTAAGCCCGTGGTCCCGTGTGAGGGAGAGCCATACCCTGTGCACGTTAAAGAACTCTCTGGATGGCCTTGACGGAAGGCTACCATCTGTCTCCCAACAGCTGTTCCAGTGGGTCCCCTCCCCCAACCTTCTCTGAGCCTTCGGTGTCCATGTGACCTGGCCATTTAGCCCATGGTGTGCTAAAAAGTGCCGCTCAGAGGAAAAACAACCCAACCCAACTACTGACCAAAAGGACCTGGGTTCGAGCCCCGGGTAAGACACGGATGTTTGTGCTGTTTTCCCGCTGAGGTCCCGCCATCTTCACGGACCTATTATGGCGTATAAACTGTCAGACCTCTGTGGCAAACAGCTGCTTGAAGAAGTGTTTTTCTTAATGCATGAAATTTGGCATAAATACATTTGACCCGTAACTCTCAACTCTATGGTTGAGGCTATATTGCCGTAGCCTCAATGAATGGGTTTGAAGGGGAAATTTCATTTTTTTATTAAAGCATTTCTTGTGACATGAAGATGTAGGAGTAACAACGGAGCAAAATTCGGAATGAATAAATTAATATTCCTTATGCAGAAGATTGTAAAGCACTAAAACACAAAATTAGTAAGTTGAAGAAGTGAAAAGTAGTGCGTGTATTTTTAGTATGTATGCATGTATTTACATAAAAACTCAAATTCAGTAAGGTAACCCTTACTGAATTCGAATTTTTACGTAAATACATAATAATAAGGAAACGAACCCTTAAGTTGAATAAATACATAATAATAAGGAAACAAACCCTTAAGTTGAATAAATACATAATAATAAGGAAACAAACCCTTAAGTCGTATACAACCCTTAAGCCGTAAACGAACCCTTAAGTCGAATAAATACATAATAATAAGGAAACGAACCCTTAAGTCGTATACGACCCTTAAGCCGTAAACGAACCCTTAAGTCGAATAAATACATAATAATAAGGAAACGAACCCTTAAGTTGAATAAATACATAATAATAAGGAAACGAACCCTTAAGTTGAATAAATACATAATAATAAGGAGACGAACCCTTAAGTTGTATACGACCTTTAAGTCGTAAACGAACCCTTAAGTCGAATAAATACATAATAATAAGGAAACAAACCCTTAAGTTGTATACGACCTTTAAGTCGTAAACGAACCCTTAAGTCGAATAAATACATAATAATAAGGAAACGAACCCTTAAGTCGTATACGACCCTTAGGTCGTAAACGAACCCTTAAGTCGAATAAATACATAATAATAAATAAACGAACCCTTAAGTCGTAAACGAACCCTTAAGTTGAATAAATACATAATAATAAGGAAACAAACCCTTAAGTCGTATACAACCCTTAAGCCGTAAACGAACCCTTAAGTCGAATAAATACATAATAATAAGGAAACGAACCCTTAAGTCGTAAACGAACCCTTAAGTCGAATAAATACATAATAATAAGGAAACGAACCCTTAAGTTGAATAAATACATAATAATAAGGAAACGAACCCTTAAGTTGAATAAATACATAATAATAAGGAAACGAACCCTTAAGTTGTATACGACCTTTAAGTCGTAAACGAACCCTTAAGTCGAATAAATACATAATAATAAGGAAACAAACCCTTAAGTTGTATACGACCTTTAAGTCGTAAACGAACCCTTAAGTCGAATAAATACATAATAATAAGGAAACGAACCCTTAAGTCGTATACGACCCTTAGGTCGTAAACGAACCCTTAAGTTGAATAAATACATAATAATAAGGAAACGAACCCTTAAGTCGAATAAATACATAATAATAAATAAACGAATCCTTAAGTCGTAAACGAACCCTTAAGTCGAATAAATACATAATAATAAGGAAACGAACCCTTAAGTCGTAAACGAACCCTTAAGTCGAATAAATACATAATAATAAGGAAACGAACCCTTAAGTTGAATAAATACATAATAATAAGGAAACGAACCCTTAAGTCGTAAACGAACCCTTAAGTCGAATAAATACATAATAATAAGGAAACGAACCCTTAAGTCGAATAAATACATAATAATAAGGAAACGAACCCTTAAGTTGTATACGACCCTTAAGTCGTAAACGAACCCTTAAGTCGAATCAATACATAATAATAAGGAAACGAACCCTTAAGTCGTAAAAGAACCCTTAAGTTGAATAAATACATAATAATAAGGAAACGAACCCTTAAGTCGAATAAATACATAATAATAAGGAAACGAACCCTTAAGTCGTATACGACCCTTAAGTCTTAAGTTATAAACCTTAAGTATTTATTTAAGTATACCCTTAAATCTTAAGTTATAAACCCTTAAGTCGAAACGAACCCTTAAGTCGTATACTGCTGTTGTCTTGGATTTCGGTTTAATTTGCGTTTATCAAAGAGTATATTTATTATAACGCTGTACTTACGATTTTTTAAGAATTCGAGTTATTTTGTAAAATTCCAATTGCAGCAACTACAGAGGAGTTCGAGCTTAAATTTTCGAGTTCGAAGTTAGTGAGAATGAAACCGTGCGAACGTTTTCGATAATTATCGAGCACGTGCTTGGTCAGGGGAAATTGTTTTCTCGGGACACATCGTGAAACAAGTACAGTCGCTCAAAAAAGTATCCGAACACTTGCCAGATCACTATTTCTAAAAAAAAATCGTTGTCAGATATTTTTTCTGAATTCTGTAATCAACCGTAGTGTTCGGATACTTTTTTGAGCGACTATACAGTCGAGTTGTAAAGTTTGAAACATGTACCGTTGAGCGACTGTAAGCTATATTATAAAAAGTAACCTGGCACTTCTGTTATGCAAATGCAAAGCCATATTTAAATACAAGTTTTTTGCGGAAAAATATCACTAAACAGAAACTAAAGAGTTTTAAGAAATTTAGGTTTCTAAATGTAGATTTTCGAGACTATTTGTTTAATATATAAGAAATTATTGAAGGTGGAATATTTAAACCAGACGATCCCCCCCCCTACACACACACCAATTGATGAAAACTAAAAAAATGATTACACAAAATTCAAACATTAAATTTATGTTAGTGAATGATTTGTTATGTGTTGTACTTTTGAAATAAATTTTCAAGATTGACAAAAGTTAGAATTAAATTTTTTAACTTCCATATTTCTTTAAATATTAAACGAATATTACGAAGTGTAGAGAGATTTGAATGAGATTTTCAGGTTGTCTCCAGTAACAGTTTTTTCATGAAAGAAATTATTTTCAGAGCTAGTGAGTTTTGAATGTGGCTTTCCATTCACATACCATAGAAGCATCCCGTTACTTCTTGTAAAATAGTGTACTTTAAATAACGACTCTCATTGTTTACATTTTAATTATTCAAATCATAATAAACGGAAAATATTATTATTATTAACTGCACATTAAAAGAAGTCGAAAGTTGTATTTACTTAACTCTAGAGTCCGAACACACAGTTCGAAAAAATCGACGTAATCTGAAATCCTAAATGAAAATAGCAAAGAATTTATATAGTATCTGTTTCACACTGTTAGTTTTTGTTCGGAAATTCTCTTATTGCTCTACAGATGGCGCTGTCTAAATGCCTGCATTTTCGTACGTGTTTCGATGCACGGGAGCTCACATTTAGCTGAAAAGTTATAAATCATCGACAGTCCTTCGTGCTCCACTTTTCTGGCACGGGAAAACCCTTTACTGAATCGATGACAGCTGCTGCGAGGCGCCAACGTTCGGTATTCCACTTGGCTAATGGAATCAGTGGACTGTGCGATATGCCATTTGCTCGTATCGCACATGTCGTGAATGTTGTGGCTTTTTCGGTACACCTTTAATGCACTCAAAACTTTGGGAAAATCAAAATGAATCAGACAAATGGATTCTCGCTGGTTGAATAGTTCGTTTAAAGGTATCGATTGTAAGAAGAAAATTCCCTAATGACAATAGGTGCTTTTGGTAGAAAATAACTATCTGCTCAACTGAATGAAGTTTTCTGAAATTCGAAGCGAAAACACTGCGAGCTAAACAACTAGTAAGTCACGAACCAATTGACTATACACAATTTGTTATTTATAAAAAAAAATACCCCCTCAAGCAGCTGCTTGCCACAGAGGTCTGACAGGAGCCTGTTAGTTTATATGCCACAGTAGAAGATCTGAGAGGATGGCAGGACCTCAGCAGAAAACAACACGAACATCCATGCCTTACCCGGGGCTCGAACCCAGGTCCCGTAGATCAGTAGTCAAGCGCGCTAACCACTCGGCCATGGGTAGCTAGCTTAATTTTGAGGGCTGTCGAAACGACTATTGCCGAACTAGTGTAATGGCGGTTGTCAGTAATACTGCCGATTGAAATACACTGCCCTACCAAAATGTTAAGAGAAGTCCATGTTATGTAAATGAGAATCTAACTTCGAACTTCTATAACTTCTTAAATATTTATTTCATGGGAAAATGTGTGACTGAAGGTAACTTAAATACCATAATCAAATCTGTTTATATCTCAATTTGCAACAATATTCATTCATTATTTAAAGACTTATGGAAACTGGAATATTTAACAATAGCAATGCGTCGTAAGAATTTACCTCTGAAATTAAGACTTAAATAATAATTATTGTTTCAAATCCTTTAAGAAAATAAATATACGTTTTAGAAGTTTGTGCACAAGAACAATGAATCTCTTTTGTTGCGATCTTATGCAACCACGGCAATTCCAGGTTCCGCTTGTACAGCACTACCTGGTTATGAAAAGCCATGACCATCTAGAGCCGGGGGCAAGGAATACGCCCTATAGGCGCACCTCAACCCCAGCCTCACATGGCAGCAGTCCTATAGAAGGAAAGCTGACCACCGGAAGAAACCTTACTTTAATCTATTCCCCGGTTTGCAAATGTGCAAGGATATATAGATCCAAGCTCGATCGGCACCCGGGGTGGAGACTCTTAGTAAGACCCAGACTTTTGTGAGGTCTCTGGCTTACTAGGAATCAATCCGTTCTGCCGAGCCCTCGAACAGCTCCACTGAGCTCCTGATAGGTGAGGTCTCCGACGCCGTCACCATCCGACCGGCAATCAAGCCGGCCAGCAGCATCTTCAACCTCGGTTGGCTTCAGCAATGCTCCAGCAGGGGACCACCCCAACCGGCAAAACCTTGTCAATGCTCCAGCTGGTGCCCACTACAGCCGGCAAAGCCTTCGGCATGCTCCAGCTGGGGATCATCCCGACCGGCAAAGCCTCAGCCGGGTTGCTGGGCCCTAGACCCCCCCCCCCCCACGACAAGGTGGTCCCCTATCGGGGGGGGGGGGGGTGCAGAAGAACAGCTGTCACACTCTTCCTAAGCATATTTTCCTCCCAAATTGATGAAAAATGAGAAAATCGTTACGCAGACTTCAAATATTACCAGGGCCGGATTAAGCGTTACGAAAAATGCGCAAGTGGAGCTCAAAGGAAAAAGAAGCCCATAAGGAAAATGGAGTCCTTAAGAAAAGAGGGCACAAAGGAAAAGGGAGTCTTAAGGAAAAGATGGCACAAAGGAAAATGGAGTCCAAAGGAAAAGAAGGCCCAAAGGAAAATCGAGTCCTAAAGAAAAGAGGGCACAAAGGAAAAAGGAGTCCAAAGGAAAAGAGGGCCCAAAGGAAAAGGGAGTCCAAAAGGAAAAGGGAGTCAAAAGGGAAAAGAGGGCCCCAAAGGAAAAAAAAAAGAATCCAAAGAAAAAGAGGGCACAAAGAAAAATGGAGTCCAAAGGAAAAAGGAGTCCAAAAGGAAAAGGAAGTCAAAAGGGAAAAGAGGGGCCCCAAAGGAAAAAAAAGAATCCAAAGAAAAAGAGGGCACAAAGAAAAATGCAGTCCAAAGGAAAAGAGGGCAAAAGGAAAATGGAGTCCAAAAGGAAAAGGGGACCCAAAGGAAAAGAGGGCACAGAGGAAAATAGAGTCCAAAGGAAAAGGGAGTCCAATAGAAAAGAGGGCCCAAAGGGAAATGGAGTCCTAAGGAAAAGTGGCCCACAGTTGTAAGGTGACCAGATTTCTGAAAAACGAAAGCAGTACATTGGCTGATTTGACAGATTTATCGTCCGACATAGAAAAAAACGGCAATATTTCTGTCAGTGATGCTTCGAAATCAGTTTTCGTGGACGACTTATCACATTAATAGTTATTCAAGTTCGGCCGATTAATTGTTGGTGCATCACACACCTGCAGATTTGTCAGGTTACCTCGTCTCCCGATGAATCGCACTCAAGTGAAGCAAGGAGTAAAATACTTACTCCACTGAACGATCACCTTGTATCTCTTTCTTTCGTTGCTTTCTGCTGTGGTAGTTGGACAAAAACCGCACCTGGATGTTTCTGGTATAGTTGGGTTGGGTTGTTTTACCTCTGAGCGGCACTTTTTTGCACACCATGGGTTAAATGGCCAGGTGACATGGACCCCGAAGGCTCAGAGAAGGTTGGGGGAAGGGACCCACTGGAACAGCTGTTGGGAGACAGATGGTAGCCTCCCGTCAAGGCCATGCAGCGTGTTCTTTAACGTGCACAGGGTATGGTCCTCCCGCACACGGGGGCCACGGCTTAACGTCCCATCCGACGGACGGCGGTCTTTCCAAGCCCATCGGTGTCCCCTACTGATCGTGGGCAGGGCGGGGTTTCTGGTATAAGATATCCCAAAGTTTGCTCAGCAGTCCCCCACAGAAAATGATAAACAATCTAATATACAGACTGCTGTTCACGAAAATCAGAACCCCGAGAAGGAATAGAGTAAGGTCCGCGACTTGTATGGGACATGTTTAGAACCTGCTATTGAAGAAGAGATTAAAGTGTCAGAGATGCAATCGTGTTGTGCTACAGGCCAATGAGAACATTCTGGAAAGTGTGTGACTGGACCTTTCATGCAGGTATTTAAAGGGGCTGTAGCCGCATTCAGCTTATCAGTTCTTGTACAGATGTTGCTAAGATGTGCCGCGCAGAATGGTCCGAGTTCCATATCTCAAGGTGAGCGAGTTGACAGAGGGCGTATTGTTGGCATGAGAGAAGGCAATCTTTCTTATTGAGAACTCGTGGCTCGCTTTGGGAGCACTGTATCTGTTGTGCATCGAATATGCAGAGATTGGTTCGAAGATGGGCAGCGAACAGCCAGGAAGGTTGTGGACCTCATTCGCAGACAACCCCGTGGGAAGATTGCGATCTTTGGAGGCTGACTATAACAGATCGCTTTGCCCCATCTATGGCCCTTGTCCAAAAGTAGAGGTCAGTAACACATTTTCCAATGTGAGCAGTAACACTTCAACTTTATTTATTGCAATTCGGACCGCATACCCATCGGCCATTGGGGAGGCTCAGTTGGTAGCGTGCCAGGCTCGTAGCATGCAATTCTCAGGTTCGGGTTCCAGCTGTGCAGTGTAGAGATTTTTCTCTGCCAACTCCCCGCCCTGCTCACAGTGAATAGGGGTCACTGTTGGAATTGAAAAGGTCGCCGTCCGTCGGGTGGGACATTAAGCCGCGGCCCCGTGTGTGGGGAGGCACACCCCACGCCCGTTAAAGAACACACTGGATGGCCTTGACGGGAGGCCAACACTCTTCTCCAAACAGCTGTCCAGTGGGTTCCCTCTCCCAACCATCCATTCACCCACGAGAGCTCGGAACATGGACATTAGTCCCAACTATTTGATTTCATGGTAGCGATAATCATTCTTTTTATAATAAAAAACAAAACTCGAAACTCCCTCTTTGAAAACGATCGACTCTGGGCACAATTCAATTACAGAGTTACAGTATATACTCTGAATTTATCGCTACCAAATCCTATTGGCAATAATTCCTTGGCACAGCTCAAAATTCAAAAGTTCCATTTTCTTGAATTCAATTTACAGACGGAATTAAACAACTATTGTGTAATGCAGATCTTTTCCATAGATTTCTTCTCCGCTGCTTCGGAGCATTAATGACAGTTTTCCTTTTGCATCGATCAGCACACGAGAGTGACATGTGGTGCCTTCCATTAGATGTAGTACTATTCTGTATAGTGAAGCATCGGATGGCATCACTCAACCATATTTCTACCCATCGGCCATTGCTAAAACTGCCTCTGACACCCCAACACAAGCAGCCAGACTACAGCGGTGCTTCGAGCGTGCAGAATTCTAATCTGCCTATGGGTTGCTGATAGGCATTTAGAGTCTAACATCTTTCTTTAAAAACTGGACCATTTCGTAAAAGGGACCTTGGCCCCTTTATCATCTGGTCCACGAGAAAAAGTTTTTTTTTGTGTGCGTCAAAAAGTAGGGACCAGTACAGTGAAGTGCTAGCGACCCTACATGTTGGCGATAGGCTTTTGGCTGCAGGCCGCCTAATAATGAAGGAGGTGGTTGAAGTTTCGTGCCAAGGAAGTGCTGCGTCGTAGTTTTGTGACAAGGGGATGATGACAGGTCGACAGATCTTAAAATTTCTGATTTAGAATATGCTGAAGATTTAGCTCTTTTGGCAAATGATGTTCATGAGATGAACTCTTTCATTCGAGCTATTGATGAGACTGGTAGTATAGTAGCTTTGGTTATAAACAGAGAGAAAACTAAAGTGATGAAAATTGGTCAGGCCGATGGTTTGCCACCACTAGTAATCATTTTTGAAAAAGGGTACTTTGGGAGTTCTAGTCTATTGTTACAGAGTATAATTATGTATATATATTTTTTTGAAAACATCAATACAATTGCACTAGGGAAATAAGGTGGTGCAGTAATGTGTCCAAAATGCTTCTTTTTTGTCTCTGTACTGGATCTTTTTTTGTCCCTTTGGATCTTTTGGTGTCCAATGGATCTTTTGAGTAGGAGGTGTCTGCAGGGAGGAGAGTCATATTTCACATATTGAGATGGAGAGTCTGCAGGAAGTTGGAAGGTTAAAGGATCTGGCCATCTCGGTGATTCACTATCATTGGTTGATTGAGTCACGTGGTTTATGGGCGCCATGTTTTGTCGTACCGTGAGACGAAAGCCTATGAGTTAGTGTATGTACCAAGTTAAAACTTCTCAGTTGTTATAGTTTTATGTATTTCTACCACTTTTTTGTCTATAAAAGCTTCATATTTTATGAATGCCTCACTGTGCTGCATTTGGGTGTAAAAATATCACTCAAAGAAATAAATAAATTAATTTTTTTCACCGAGAAACTCTATCAAAAGACGGCAAACGGCTGCAAAAGTGAAACGAGCTAACTTGAAAACCAACAAATAAATTTCTTTTAACTTCGTTTGAAAAACGAGCTAATGTTTTCACTTTGTCGTCTGCCTATGCCAGTATTTGTTTATCTGTCTGTCCGTCTCTCTGTTAACTGTTGTCTGTCCATCTCTCTTTCCACCTGTCTGTCCGTCTATAGAAAATCAATTTTTTTACTTTTAGAGCTAAGTGAAAATTCTTTTTAGGTTGGATAGGTGTCGAACAAATATTGCGATTCGCAATTTCCTTTAATAGCGCCCTAAAGCGGTGTAAAATGATGGAAAATACAAAAATTTTAAAAGAATACTGCAAATAAACTATACACTAGTAATCCGAAATTTTCGTAGTACAGTGTTTACAATGACAACAAGACTTTGCACTCTTAACTAAAAGGGGGTGCAAAAATAAAACTTTTTTTTTTAAAGAGATAAATGAAACAATATATATACATTTTTTTGTTTTACAGGCCCTAACAAAATAGTAATGATTCAAACAATATTTGATAATCTCAGCGTTACCTGTAGACGTTTAACTACAAATCAATAAATGTTTTAGTGAAAAAAATTTCGCCCACATACGGGATTCGAACCCGTATCTCTCTAGAAATATGCAAGAGTATTCTAATCTGTTGAACTAATGCCGTCTCAGTCTTTTTTCCACTAATAATGACTATTACTCTTCTCGTGAATTTTGGGCGCCACCTTTTGCACCATCTATGCTCTCGGGTGGAAACTATTTCTTTTTTAGTGCTCTGAGTAATAATAATAAATACCCCCTCAAGCAGCTGCTTGCCACAAAGGTCTGACAGGAGCCTGTCAGTTTATATGCCACAGTAGGAGATCTGAGAGGATGGCAGGACCTCAGCAGAAAAACGATACATACATCCATGCCTTACCCGGGGCTCGAACCCAGGTCTCTTAGATCAACAGTCAAGCGCGCTAACCACTCGGCGGATGGAAAAATAAAAGGAATTCACATCACGCTATTTAGCGTTATTAATGATTTAAAAAATATTTGATAATAGCGTTACCTGTAGTCGTTTAAACGTCTATAAATCAATAAATATTTTCATGTGAAAAACGCCGGCGTTAGTTCAACAGGTTAGAATACTCTGGTGTTTCTGGACGATGCGGGTTCGAATCCCGTATGTCGGCGAAATTTTTTTCCACAAAAATATTAATATTTACATTTTTCGAATCCTCATCAGTTGGAGTTTCCAATGTTAGAGAGTGCTAAAGGCGGTAAATCAAAAACTCGAAAAGCAACCTCTAGTGGCGGAAAAAAGCTGGAAAATACCAAATTTTTAAATAAATATTGCAAACGATCTATTTTTGCTAGAAACTTAAATTTTTGATAATAGAGTGTAATGATCAAGTGGTTTACACTAATAGTAATGATTTGTACCATTGGTAAAAATACTACTTTTCTGCATTACAGGTACAACAATTTACATTACAGGTCAACATTACAGGTACTAATAAAACATTAATAGTTTATTTTCTCAATTATACAGTAGTTCGAATTCCACTGTCAGAGGGTACTGAACGTGTAAAATAACTAGAAGAACGCATATCGCCTCTGGCGCTTATGAGAATCTCATTTTCAAAGAGAATGAAGTTCTTCCTTTGCCTACCTTTTCGCTCCTTAAAAGTTTTATTATGGATGTTCGTGTTTTCTGCTGAGGTCCCGCCATCCACATGGACATTCTACTATGGTGCGTAAACTGACAGATTCCTGTCAGACCTCTGTACAAACAGCTGCTTGAGGAGTTTTTCATTTTTGAATGTATGATGGGGGGAAATGCACACAGTAGATTTTATTAGTAATTATAAAGCATAAAAGGTATTTGTCATTTAGTTCTTAAATTTGAAAAGTTGCTTTTCTCTCGCTCCTCTGAAAATAGTGGGCAGATCATTGCTGTCAGTGGAATTTCTACCATAACAGAACTCTACACGCTGAAATTTCTACCATAAATAGATCACTTGAAACATTTGTTAAAAGTTTTGCAGTTTCGATATTTAGTGATCTCTAATGAGATAAATTAAAACTACCTTTGAAGATGCGAATTACATTTCATTAGTAACGAACCAAAAAAGAGTTTTCCAATTATCTTTTAAAACAAAACCGTTCCGTTTCTTACCTACCCTGAGCTTAGGGTTAACTCATTGTTGTCAATGGAATTTTCAAGACTGTCACATTCCACGAACAAAATTTCAAATTTTTAGCATAACTACATCATTTGCAATATTCGTTTTAAATTTTGGGATTTTTCGATTTTGTTCACCGTTAGAGAGCGCAATTATAACTTTTGGGAAATTCGCAAAATGCAAATTGTAATCTTTCATCAATACCTGTCCAACCCAAAAAGAATTTTTAATTCATCTCTAAAAACATACATTTTTCTGTTAAAACAACAACCCAAAAAATATAGTTGTATTCACCTCCCCCTCCCCTAGGTCTAAAGAGTCAAGTGATTGTTGCCAATGGTAACTTCGTAACCTTCATATTGCAACACCAAAATTTCAAACTCCTAACATAATTACATCGTTTGGAATATTCGTTTGATATTTTGGAATTTTTAAAAATTTACACCGTTAGAGGGCGCAGTTATACCTTTTGGGAGATTCGAAAATGCAAATTGTAATATATCAGTAATACCCATCTAACACAAAAAAAATTTTTTATTTATCTGTATAAACAAAAAAAGTTCGATGTTTACAGACAGACAGATAACAAAACAAAAATTATATCTCTTTTTTTTTACCAAAAAAAAGCCCTAATTTACTTTTCCTTTTTTAGCCGTTTTCTAAAATGCTTCCAATCATGAACGCTGAAATCTGTATCCAATATTACCCTACCCTTTTCCGGAATCCATAAGTACCGTGCAATACCATTCAGATATGCACGCTAAACAATCCGAGAGAGGGGCGGGGGGGGGGGGGGGGGGGGGGGGGGGGGGGGCTCAGTCGGTAGCGCGCCAGGCTCGTAATCTGTAGTTCCCAGGTTCGAGTCCCAGCTGGGTCAGCGTTGAGATTTATCTCCGCAAATTTTCCCCGCCCTGCCCACGGTCAGTAGGGGACACCGATGGGCTTGGTAAAGGCCGCCATCCTTCCGTCGGATGGGCCGTTAAGCCGTGGTCCCTTGTGTGAGAGAGCCATACCTTGGTGCACGTTAAAGAACACGCTGTATGGCCTTGACGGGAGGCTACCATCTGTCTCCCAACAGCTGTTCCAGTGGGTCCCCTCCCCCAACCTTCTCTGAGCCTTCGGGATCCATGTGACCTCGCCATTTAGCTCATGGTGTGCAAAAAAGTGCCGCTCAGAGGTAAAACAACCCAACAATCCGAGAGACGACAAAACATGGCGTCCAATTTTGAGATGGCCAACCTTTTTTACCTTACAGGGCCTCTAGTCTATACCAGGCATGGGCAAACTACGGCAAGGGGGCGCATTCTGCCAGACACCTCTTTTTATGCGGCCTGCAAGCTATTGACGACAAATAAATTTGTAAAAGAGAAAAAGAACGTATAGAGCAGTGATTTTCGTATAGATGCAGGTCGCGACCAGCATTTTTTTTAGTGAAATAAAGTAGAAAATATCAGAGTGGAGCTCACAGACGTCAAATGTATTTCTTATTGTGGGTCGCGGTCGAAAAAGTTTTTCTTTTGTGTTGG
The DNA here is from genome assembly GCA_038380435.1 of Ryuthela nishihirai. Classification (NCBI taxonomy): domain Eukaryota; kingdom Metazoa; phylum Arthropoda; class Arachnida; order Araneae; family Heptathelidae; genus Ryuthela; species Ryuthela nishihirai. Next base: position 36,465,500 of record JAWZYU010000015.1, read on the forward strand.
TTATGCATACGTTATTGATTTTTTATTTTCCTTTGGCGACCACTTTCCATTTGTTTTCTTTGGTGGCCCCACTTCCATTTCAGTTTTCTATGCGGCACTTCAGCTAAAGGGGTAGCGCGCCAGACTCATAATCTGTAGTTCCCAGTTTCGAGTCGCAGCTGGGTCAGCGTTGAGACTTATCTCCGCAAAACTCACCGCCCTGCCCACGGTCAGTAGAGGACAACGATGGGCCTAGAAATGCCGCCGTCCGTCGGATGGGACGTTAAGCCGTTACTCCGTGTGCGAGAAAGCCATATCCTGTGCACGTTAAATAACACATTGGATGGCCTTGACGGAAGGCTACCATCTGTCTCCCAACAGCTGTTCCAGTGGGTCCCCTCCCCCAACCTTCTATGAGCCTTCGGGGTCCATGTGACCTGGTCATTTAGCCCACGGTGAGCAAAAAAGTGCCGCTCAGAGGTAAAACAACCCAACAACAACAACTTCAGCTAAAACTTTTCCCCAGGCCTGATCTATACAATACGTAATTTTCCATTATGGCCACTGCCCAGAATATTAACGTTATCTATTATAGCGAAACTCTATCCCGTGGCCGAGTGGTTAGCACGCTTGGCTACTGATCTAAGGGACCTGGGTTCGAGCCCCGGATTAGGCATGGATGTGTGTGTCGTTTTTCTGCTGAGGTCCTGCCATCCTCTCAGATCTCCTACTGTGGCATATAAACTGACAGGCTCCTGTCAGACCTCTGTGGCAAGCAGCTGCATGAGGGGGTATTTATTTTTATTTATTTTTTATTATAGCGATGACGCAAGTGCGCATACGCCGAAATAGAATAGTGATCAGCTGTAGAAGTTGGGTCACCATTTTTTAATGCCACATTGACACGTGATTGGTGATTCTACCCAACCAATAATCGAAGATCTTATTTAGCGGAAATCTTCATTTGATTGTGACAGGTTCAACATGTCTAAATTTTCCTGGCACAATGTGTCTGACATGAACTGGGTTGCCAAATATTTATTTTGCTAAGGAAGGATTGTTATGTCTACAAGAGAATAATAACATATTTTAACATAACTCATCACCAGTAATGTTTAGCTCAGTCGGCTTATATGCGCTGCTGTTTTTACTTTCGACTCAAAAGTCTCCGGCACTGCCACTCCATAAATAGTTCTTGGTTATTTTTTTCTGTAATTCATTTTTATTACCGTTCACGTTTTTAGAATTCGTTGTAAAATGAATTCACATCGTAAATTAAATATAACCAAACTAGACAATTGTTCGAGTGATAATTTACTGCGATTAATATAGTTTTAAATAATAAATATAAATTTGTAATCGGAATAGAGTTTAAAAATGGAAACCTATAAAACATATTTTTTACGAATAGTTTTTTTAAAATACCTCTAGAACGGAAAGGATAATTACAGATATATAAGTAATTATTACGACGGAGGGGCGAAATACTGGAGTAAAAAGGACAAGAATCCCTTTCTGAGTTTGTTTTTATCCAAAAAATTTTCCTAAATAATGAGTTTCGAAAATAACCGAAAAAAAAAAAGGATATATGTATTATGGAACCTTTTTTTTTTTCAGTCCTATTCGTTCAATTCAATATAAGATATACCTCCCCAAAAAAGGTGAACTAATTATTTCAAGTATTTGGGTTGTTTCACCTGTGAGCGGCAATTTTTTACACACCATGGGCTAAATGGCCAGGTCACAAGGACCTCGAAGACTCAGAGGTTAGGGGACCCACTGGAACAGCTGTTGGAAGACAGATGGTAGCCTCCCGTCAAGGCCATCCAGTGTGTTCTTTAACGTGCACAACGTATGTCTCCCGCACACGTGCCACGGCTAAACGTCCCATCCGACGGACGGATGGCTGCCTTTCCAAGCCCATCGGTATCCCCTACTGATCGTGGACAGGGCTTGGAGATTTGCGGAGAAAAATCTCAACGCTGACCCAGCTGGGACTCGAATCTGTGTTGGGTTGGGTTGTTTTACCTCTGAGCGGCACTTTTTTTGCACACCATGGGCTAAATGGCCAGGTCACATGGACCCCCAAGGCTCAGAGAAGGTTGGGGGAGGGGACCCACTGGAACAGCTGTTGGGAGACAGATGGTAGCCTCCCGTCAAGGCCATCCAGCGTGTTCTTTAACGTGCACAGGGTATGGCTCTCCCGCACACGGGGCCACGGCTTAACGTCCCATCCGACGGATGGAGGCCATTCCAAGCCCATCGGTGTCCCCTACTGACCGTGGGCAGGGCGGGGAATTTTGCGGAGATAAATCTCGACGCTGACCCAGCTGGGACCCGAACCTGGGAATTGCAGATTACGAGCCTGGCGCGCTACCGACTGAGCCACCCCGCCCATTTCTTGCACACAAGACGTTTTCCTATGATCCTTTATTTAAAAGTTTGAAGAAAAGAATTAATTATATACGCTGTGAGCATGAATGACAGATATTACTACCATTACATGTGGCAGTTTGGTTACCCGATTCCTGATAATAGATGGTGCCACTCAAATCAGCAAAAATTGCAAGAATGCTTATATGTCACATTGTCGAACAAATAGTAACTTCTGGTGGTCTAGCGGTTATGACGCTTGCATGCTTCTGGGAGATGTGGGTTCGAATACCACTCAGGACAACCAATATTTTTTTTCGACTAATTAATTACTCTTCATATATAGACGATTATTAGAGACAGATAAGGGATCACGCAGATTCCATTATGCAGAAAAGGTAGAGCTCTGAAAAATCTGCACCCATGGGGATTCTGGGTCGCAGATCTCCGGAAAACTTTGAAATTTGACCTCGGACGTGCCTTTTAAGGTCAAACATTGACCTACAAGTACTAGATACATAAAAATTGGAGTCTAGGGATGTTTCAAGTTGAAGATTTCGGAAACGTTAAGAAATTTCGGAGCCGGCGAGGTCAAATTTAAATTTACTGTATTAGAGAGCTAAAATTTATTATCTAGAGGTATTTCGTGTCTTAATCTCAGAAACATGTAATAGTGGATTCAGTGGATCCTTAGATGTCAAGTTTTGACATACTAGTGCTACAGACCTAAAAATGACCTACAGAGATATTTCAGAAATTTCCTGTCCAGTTCAAGGTCAAATATGGGTCAGTGTGATAGTCTAGAAATCAATAGGTGCCGATTGATTCCTAGTTAGATAATAAAATTGTTCCCGATTGTTGGCAATTAGGTGCATGCATACATGCATATCCGTTTTAATAAAAAATATATTCCTAATCCTTTATTACAATCTCTCTCCTTCCAGAAAGAGTGCATTGCTATACATGCAGTGTGGACTTCCGCTCAGTGCCCTTTTCTATGAATGACACCTGCATGTTCCCCAAGAACGACTCCACAGATAGGCATAACAGAGTGGAATGCAGTGAAGCTTCTACCCACTGCAAGGTGAGCATTCTTGAAACAAATTCATTTTCCGTTAATAACCAAAGGTAAAGGTGTTGTGTTCAGGAATTCCCGCCACCAACTATGGTATTAAATTAAATACAACGCACTCTTGACAGTCCTTTTCACATATATAAAACGATGGTAAGATTTTTTACACTCAGAGCCAACTATCTACCACTCGTTCCTTCTCTATCACGGGAAAAATTTATGAAAAGTACAAAACTCTGGCAAATGAATAGTGTAGGGCTTCTCAAAGTATTGGTTCATGGACCATTGCTGGTCTGCAGTACGATGTGTTGTTTTACCTCTGAGCATCACTGTTTTGCACACAATGGGCTAAACGGACAGGTCAAAAGGACTCCAAGGGCTTAGAGAAGGTTGGTGGTAGGGGATCCACTTGGACAGCTGTTGGGAAACAAATGGACGCCTCCTTCATGTTCCGTCTGTCTCCTAACAGGACATCCATCATGTTCTTTAAAGTGCACAGGTAAGGCTCTTCTGCACATGGGGTGACGGCTTTATGTCCAATCCAGTGGACAGTGGCCTTTCCAAGCCCATTGGTATCCCCTACTCACTGAGGGTAGGGTGGAGGGGTTTGCGGAGATAAATCTCAACACTGATCTGGGTGGGACTCAAACCTCGAAACTGCAGATTATGAACCTGGCATGCTAATGAGTGAGTCACCCATGCCCCCGGTCTGCAGCGAGTGGCTAGGAAAAAAATATGTTTTCAAAAGCATAACGTTGATATGCATAGCACCACAATTCATACATTACAAACTTTAGATGACACGATGTCTGTTGTGTGAGGAAAGTATTATGCGCATACACATACCTTATTTCTTAAGGCAACATGTGGCCAGAATCTCCAAGTTCATGCGAGCCAATGCATCTCAGAAGCCCATAGTTCATTGCCATGGCCAAGTGCTTAGCGCACTTGGCTACTTATCTAAGGAATCTAAGTTTGAGCTTATATACAGGGTGATTCAGAATTCATCATCAATATTTAGTGGGGAGGAAGGGAATAAGAAAAAAAAAGAGATTTCACATAGGAAAGTATGGGGGCAGACGAACGCATGGTGGTGTAGAGGGCGCTGTGTGTACACACCTCTCATACAGAAGCACAGCTGTTTGACGCGTGCAGTCAGTTGTCATTCGACAAGGTGAATTTGCAGAAGTAACATGAACCGGTATACGTGGAATGAATGTGCAGATATGCATGTAACTTACGGTGCGGCAGGAGAAAGATGTCTTCGAGCCAGGCAATTGTATGCAGTGCGCTTCCCAAACCGCCGTGTGCCACAGCATCAAATATTTTCACGTATTCATCGCCAACTGCGTGAAACAGGATCGTTTGCTGCTAGTAATGTTAATCGAGGGAGGCGCAGATCGGCACGGCCAGTAGCAGTAGAGGAAGCTGTCCTACAGGAAATCGAGGAACAACCTGGTGCTAGCACACGAGGTATGGCTAGGCAGTTTGGAATTTCGCAAGCAACAGCGTGGCGGATATTACACGATGAAGGGTTACATCCATTTCATCTGCAAAGAGTGCAATTATTGGCAGCAGACGACCATCCCAAGCGTGTTATTTTTTGTCAGTGGTTCATGCAGAGAACAGCCGTTGATCCCAATTTCCCAACGTATGTTCTTTTCACCGATGAGGCGTTCACTCGAGAGGGTGTCTTCAACACACACAATTGGCATGTGTGGGCTCATCAGAACCCACACGGTACAAGACCTGGAGCTGTGCAACAACGTTTTGCTGTCAATGTGTGGACTGGGATTGTCGGTGACTGTTTGTTGGGCCCGTATTTACTACCATCCCGTTTGGACGGTGCCAAGTACCTAACATTTCTTCAGACTGTGTTACCGGATCTTCTGAACGAGGTTCCTGATGGTAGTCTCCGGCGAATGTGGTTCCAGCATGACGGCGCTCCTGCACATTTCGCAAATGCTGTGCGTGCTTACCTATGCAGACAGTTTGGTGGTCAATGGATTGGCCGCGGTGGACCGGTTTCTTGGCCACCACGTTCACCGGATTTATCTCCAATCGATTTCTTTGTATGGGGTGCTATGAAAAACATGGTGTACGAGACCCCTGTTGATAGTGCTATGAATCTTGTAGCACGCATATCAGTTGCTGCCTCAAACATCCGGGAAATGCCAGGCATCTTCCACAGGGTCTGGCTGTCCATGCAACGCCGTTGTGAGTCATGCATTCTAGCACATGGTCGGCAGTTCGAGCACCTCTTGTAAGTCTGTACAACCAATGCAAAGAAATGTTACATGTAAGAAAATAAATGTTTTTTCCTTACCACTTCCTTCTTATGTGTTCTTTCCATCATTGAACTGGGATCATTTTGCCCTACTACATGGCATATGCGCCCATGCTTTCCTATGTGAAATCTCCTTCGTTTCTTATTACCTACCTCCCCACCAAATATTGATGATGAATTCTGAATCACCCTGTATATTATAATTTATATTATTATTTATATTATTATAATTCTTTACATATATATCAGAAAAATACTATATAGTAAAAATGATTACAACTGAGAAAATATTATTCTTACGGACACTGATGGTGGGATCAATGCAGATTTATCTATGAGAATCTCTTTTTCCCTGTAAAAATTTCGTACAGGGCCCCATTTGTTTTAACTCTTTTCCACTGATGGCACTTACGTTTACTTGCATCCTAAAGTTATCCTTTCTCACCTAGTGGTATTCTAATTATCTCAATGCAAGCTTAAAGACAATGCACTTAAAAATGTAATCATATTCTCTAAATCTTGGGTAGACTGAGCTAAATGTCTGATCACCCTATGGACTCAAGGCTGGAGAAACCCTAGACAATTATCAAGAGACAGATAAAAGCCTTCTGTTAAGGCTATCCAGTACTTTCTTTAACATGCACATTACGTGTAACAATGTTAAAGAACATGCTGAATGACCTTGAGGACCCTTCATTATCTTCTACCATATCCAGTGGGTTGTTTTCAGACCTGTCCTTGTGACCTAGTCAGTCTATTGTGTGAAAAAAATTGTTTCTTACAGGTCAAACAACTAGGACTGAATTAAGGTCCTCATAGGCCTTAAGCACTTCTGTTGCGTAGGCTGTTTGGAAGACGTATTTTTATGGGTATTTCGATGGGTAAAATTATATGAATAACTTTTTCCTGATAGCCAAACTATATGTAACAGGCCTTAACAGCTATTTTTTATACTATTTATCCAAGAAAAAATCTTGGCATCGAAAGGAAAAAAAAAAACACGTAAAATTCTTTTCATAGGGCCCAATTATTTTTTTTAATATTTAAATCCTGTTTATATGGCTCCGCAAAAAACCTGGAAAAATTTTCAAACAAATCTTGAATTACAGCATAGAGAATGCAATGAAGCTGTAGATCAATATCAGTTTGCCTGATCTTGAACACTTCTATGTTGATGCGAATGGAAAGCCACAATAAAAGCTCCCCAACTTTGAAAATACACTTTTTATGAGAAAATACGACTGGAAACAAATTGACGAGTTTACTCCTCTCTTTAAATCTCAACAGTGAATGAAAAAAAACAAACAAACCCTCAAACAGCAGCTTGCCATAGATATCAGTTTATACGCCATAGCATGTCTGTGAGGATAGCAGAACCTCATCATAAAGACAACACGAACATCTACACCGAAGAGCTAAAACATTGATCAGCGAGTCTTTATGCAAATTGAAGCAACTGCAGGTAAACAACGGCGCGTGTGAAGGTCATGAAACGGTATAAATAACACTTGATACTTACCTCTGTTAATCAGTGTTATTCTTGTTCTTCAGATGGGAAAAGCAGGGGACTTAGTGAGTTTGACAAAGGTCGAATTGTAATGGCCAGATGACTGAGTTAAAGCATTTCCGAGACAGCAAGACTTGTGGGGTGCTCGCAGTCAGCCCTTATAAAAGTAGTCCTAGGAGGAAAAAACCACGAACCACCAGCAAGGTGTGGGCTGACCAGTGAGCAAAGGCTATCCCATATGGTACAAGCCAGCAGAAGGGATACTGTGGTGCAACTCGCCCGAAATTTGAATGCTGGTGACAGAAGTAGTCACAAAACACACTATATCGAACCCTGCTGAAAACGAGGCTGCTCAGAGTGCCCATGCTAACCTCAGTTCACTGTCGAAAGCTCCTACAATGGACATGCGAGCATCAAAACTAGACCTAGAATGATTGGAAGGTCATCTAGTCCGATGAATCTCGTTTCATGTTGCACCATGTGGATGGCTGGGTATGTGTGCATCGTTTACCTGGGGAAGTGTTGGCACCAGGATGAACCATGGGATTAAAACAGACTGATGGAGGAAGTGTAATGCTTTGGGAAATATTCTGTTGGGAAACCCTGGGTCCAGTCATTCAGGTGCAGGAAACTATGACATCTACCTAAACATCATTGTAGACCATTGTATCCTTTCATGGCAACAGCATAACCCATGCCGCACAGCCCGGATTTCTTCGAGAATGGTTCATGGAACATGGACTTCCAGGAATTGCCCTGTCCTCCAAATTCCCCAGACATCAATCCAATCGAGAATCTGTAGTTTGTGTTGAAACAGCATATCCGATCTGCGGCGGTTCAATCATGTAACTTACAAGAGTTAAAGGATCTGCTGGTAACGTGTTGGTACCAGATACAAGAAACCTTTAGAAGTCTTGTAGCGCCCATGTCTCACTGAGTAAGAGCTGTTTTGGTGGCACGTGGAGGACCGTCATCATATTAGGCAGGTGGTCATGTTTTGGCTCTTCAGTGTATGCCTTACCTGGGGCTCTTTGATTAGTAGTCAAGCACGCTAACCACTCGACCAATATTTGTTCAATACTTAAAGACTTAGTCAAGCAGAAATATTTAACAACAGATGCTGCTAATCCTCACCACTTGATTTAAATTTATGACAAACTGCATCAATATGCAAATTTTTAAAATTGCTTTTTAACAAATGATTTTGTTATATTGTTTTTACTTTTGTGGTAAATTCCAATGATTAGTAGTGTGTGCTGTTAAATGTTCCAGCTTAAATATCTCTTTACCTATTAAATGGATATTATTGAAAAATGATATTCAGGGAGATTCAAACGAGATCCTCAAACTATCTCCAGTGATATTTGTTCAGAGAAAGACCATTTCATAGTATAGATTTTTTTTCATAGATTTTTTTTCATTTCATTTCATAGATGCGACTTCCAGTTCATATAATTTGGAAATGCTCTTTTTGCAATATAGTTTATGTCACTGCGGAACTATGCTATTAGATAGTAATATGAATTCAGTCATCAATAAGAACATTTATGCATTTTTTTTCAGCAAAAATATTTCTTGAATGGTATCTGTTGTTAGGCCACCACAGAGTACTCTGGTGAGAAAGAGGTTTTACTGACAACTTCAGGATGTTTTGAACTCTGTCAAGAAAGGAGATATTTTTCTTGTTATAGGTGAAGGGTTTTAGTGTTTTGGGCAAGGGTATTAGGTCCCTTTCACATTGGTAGTTCCAATGGCAATGGGGAAAGTCTGCTACAGGTAAGTAAACTTAACAGTCTCAGAATAAAACACACATTACAAACACCGGAACATTTATAAATACACATGGGTTTCACCTGATGGGTTGCATAGGAATATGATTGAATATATGTATATTAACAGAAAATGGGATAGTTTGGTTATGAATAACAATCACATAGGTGTGCCAAAATTGGGTCTGACCCAATTTTACAAAAAGATATAGCCAAAGCATACTATAAGTTACCCAGTCATTATGACAATTGTAGTTTGCTTAGTAATGAGGTTGAGAAAGAATTGGATCAATTTACAGACTTTCCTTGAAACTAACAGTATTCCTTTGGATAAAAACAGGAGAGACAAAGTTATTTGAGTGATAAGGCTATGCAACTTACTTCTGAAATAAGAACTGCAGGAATAATATGAATCAACACCCTACTGTTCTAAATCCTGGGAAGGATTTATGGGCATTACAGAGCTTAATAAACGTACAAAAGGCTCAGTTAACAGCACAATAGCAGGGAGTTGTAGCAAGATCATTTGTGCGTGAAGAAACAGGTTGGCATACAAGGATTAAAGGTAAATATGGTAAGGTTGGTGAAGGTGAAGATTTTGTCATGGGTAGGTGAGCTAGTATTTCAGAGATCCCATTGTTTGTAATGAAGATAGATATATTACCAGCTTTAATGTTGGCTTTATATCACATTCTGAAGTTGCTTTGGCTATCTCTAAATTAAAACTGCACAAAGTCCCAGGAGTGGATGAAATTACCATTGAAATGCTTAGAACAGATTTAATTTTTACGATTTCTGCTGTATTTAAAAACTAAAACTTAACATGTTAGTTTTTTATATACAAAAAAAGTATGGAAGTCCAAAATATGATTGACAGTACCATTCATTGTAATGATGAAAACAGCTGGCTCAGACGTTGCATTCTCAGCTATAGGTGACGATGTGAACTCCAGTGCTGATATTGAACTTATTACAAATTTCTGGAACGGTTCGATGTTAATGCTGCCTCGTATACCAGTCCGTTCATCATTGCAAAGCTTGATTTTACTTGACCAACTTTGTTTTTGCTCATCATAAACAACGGGAGCATGAAAACCACAGATGGTCTTTATGCTCCCATTGTTTCTAATGAGGATGGATGGGTTACGGCTTTGACAGACCTATATCACATTCCGAAATCGCTTTGACTATCTCTGCATTAAAATTGCATAAATCCCAAGGGTGGATGAAATCCCCAACTGAAATGCTTAAAGCTGAACATTTGTGTTGTCACATGGCTGACTTAAATTTTGATTTTTTTTATGATAAAGGTGTTGTTCCTAAGAATTTTACAAGAGCTATTATTGTCTCAATTTTTAAAAAAAGATGATCGCAGTTCTTGTGATAATTATAGGGAATTAGTTTACTTTCTATTCCAGGGAAAGTTCTTTGCGTGATTATACTTAATAGAATTAAAAATTTGGTTGATGGACAACTGCGTGATGAACAGTGTGGATTCAGAAAAGGTAGGGGCCGTATTAATCGAATGTATAACTTGGGCAGATTATTGAGAAATGTTTAGAGTTTCAGAAACCTGTGGTTATTAGCTTGACAGATTTCAAAAAGGCGTCAGTCTCTGTTGATCATCAAAATCTGTGGTCATTGTTAGATCACGTGGAATACCCGAGAAGTTGGTTAGCATAACGAAAGCTATTTATAACACTTGAGTCGTGTGAGAAAGTTGGCAAGGCTTATAGCAATTAGTTTAATATCCCTAGTAGAGCTAGACAAAGGTGCATTTTGTCTCCTTTTCTCTCTGGTTATTGTGTTTTACGGAATTCTCAAATGGTCAAGAAATTCCAGATTTATATTATGTTGACGATTTTGCCCTGATGGCTAATGTTGACGAGATGGACTCCTTTCATTAGGGGTGTTCCTAAGATTGATAATAGAGTACCCTTAGGATAAACAGAGAGAAAACTAATGTGATGAAAATTCGTCAAGCAAATAGTGCTTCAGTTGCTTGAATAGCTGCACTCTTGAGCAAATGTGTTAATTGTCCCGAGCTATGTAAGAGAAAATGGTGATGTGTTTTCAAACAGGACCCTCTAGAATTGGTCTACAGTGGTCAAATGCAGTTGTAGCTCAGGACAGACATGTCTGTAAAACAAAATTAGTTTGGTAGGACCTCTATAGCCTATGGCTATATGAAGATATTGTATGTTTACAGGTAATCCGATGCCTCAACTATTGAATCTAAGAGTGCACTTATTAACTTTAAAGGAGAAAGTTGATTTTTTTTTTTGGTAATAAAGTAACATATTAACAGTATTAAAATTATTCCTTGTGAAAAAATCCCTTCAATTCACAATTTCTTCTTGAAATATGTTCAACTGATGAACATATTTCAAGTAACGGCATTTGCAAGTTCTGGTCAACCTGTATGTCCGATGGCATAAACAAGATGAACTTTGTAAAATAACTTTAGTTGGGCTGTTTTACCTTTGAGCAGCACTTTTTGTATACAATGGGCTAAATCAGTGATTCCAAACCTTTTCTGGACCATCGCCCCCTTTAGAAGCGAACAAAAATTTCAACGCCCCCCCTAGTCCATAATAGTTAATTTTATATGAAATATTAAAATATTGTTGCATATTATCTGTACCTAATTTATCTGTTTATTTATCTATTAAAAATCATAAAGCAGAAATTAATAAAACGACAACCAAATGTACAATAAAACTGTTTATTAAAATTTTAAAAATAAACACAGAATCAATAAGAAATAAAAAATAATGAGATAAACACAAAATTAATAATAAATAAAAAAAACTAATGAGATGGGGTGGCTGGTGGAACGCTAACAATTTGTTAATGTCGGGTTCCAATTTCGTTAATATCAATCGCAGATCGCCACGTTCAGTGATGTGTAGTCTGTTCCTCTTCTTTGACAGTAAATTAGCTACTGCAATGAATCCACGCTCAGCCATATAGGACGAAGGAAATGCGATAAAAAAAACTTCTGTACTATTGCCCACAATCCAGGGTAGAGAACTGGTATTGATTTTTGAAGCCAGAACTCTTGGTATCCATGTTTGAATTTTACTTTGAGTGCTTCGTTAGTCGTGAGTTCTAAGAGTTCCTCTTCCAAATTTGATGATTCTTCAGTATCTGTGTTTGCGAAAGGATCTAAAACCCAATTCGATATATTCATGTTTAAAATATCTTCGAAACGCTCCGTAAAATCAATATGAAGACTTACAAGTGTTGGCAGTAAGTAAGTAAATCTTCCGGTTTTGCAGAGACTGCTGATAATGTGGGAAAGTGGTTGTATTCACCTCTACCTAGATTTCGTTTGAATAGAAGTTTTCCCGCAAAAGCAGCTATGACGTTTTTTGTTTTAATTAAATTCAACTCATCACCTTGCAATTGTAAATTAACTTGGTTAAACATTTTAAACAGGTCTGTCAAATAAGTGATGTCATTTTTTGACGTAATCAGGTTTTCGCGCAATTTTTCGTCTCTGTCTTCAAGAAAGTACAGTACTGAGTCAAACAGATTGAAAAAACGATTCAGACAAACACCTTTAGAGAGCCAACGTACTTCTGTGTGCAGCAGCAAGCGATTGTAATCTTCATTTTCATTATAAAGCTTACCAAATAATCGGTCATTCAATGAATTGCTTCTAATCTTATTGATTGCTTTAATAACGTAATTGAGCGACGTATGCAGACATTCATTCAAATTTTTTGCAACCAAATGCTGACGATGAATAATACAATGTACAGCGAGTACATTTGGTACTGCTTGTTTCAAATGCGCTATGAAACCCTTATGACGCCCTGTCATTGCTGGAGCACCATCAGTAGCAGCAGACAAAATATCGCAAATAGGAATTTTTCTCGTGAAAAAACTTTTGCATGGTATTAAATATAGATTCTCCCTTTGTATCAGATTCCAAATTTTTAGCAAATAATAACTCTTCATGAATTTTTTCTTCTTTTATAAATCGTACGTATGATAAGAGTAGAGCTTCGTTATTTGGTAGAGTTGATTCATCGAGTTGAATGGAAAATTTGAAGTCTTTAAGTAATCACATAATGATATTTCAACGTCTTTTCCCATTTCATCTATTCTTCTTTGCACTGAATTATTATTTAGAGGAATTTTTTGATGATATCTGACAGTGTCTTATGATGAAGAACAGTTTTTAATATCTCTTTGACTGCCGGCAAAATTAATTCCTCGCCAATTGTGTGTGGTTTTCCTGCTTTTGCGATTAACAATGAAACGTTATATGAGGCTCGTAGTCCATCATCGTCTTGTTTAGAAGACGACGCAAAAAGGTTTGACATAGTCGGCCGTTTTAAATATTGCTTTTCCAGTTCTTGAAAATAGGATAAATCTTTGTTCTTCTTATCAGCATGCATTTTATTTAAATGCTCTTATAGCCTAGGTTTCATAGCTTCATTTGAAAAACTTTTCGGTAAATTAAACACATAGGTAATGATTGGTTTGTAGGAGAGTACGTAAATCCGTATTTCAGATACTCAATACTGTACTGCCGGCATTTCTTTTTAGATGTAGATTCAGACATCTTCAAATACAAATTAACTTCTCAACTGATTTATAAATAGTTATAAAAATAATGTTTATAATGACTTCTAACACTTATCACTCACGACTATTTATCACGGCGAAGCACATAAAAATAATAAAACATTCATAGAACTATCGCTTTTATAGATTTAATTTTGTGCACGCATTAACTTGTATGTTTGCGATGCCGGCGCACTTGCTCCGTAAACAAGTCATTTCAAGCTCCCATATTCTTGTCGAAACATGTTAAATTGCATGAACCGCGTGTTTGCCTACCAACTTGCAAGGACTTGTCACCGTCAATCTATTCTAAACTAAAACAAATTAGGTATAGGTATACCTAATGCTAATTTACGCGATAACAATAAGATAATTTACATAGCTAGATAAAATATTTATTCATGAAAACAGGTATTTTCAAAGTATTTTATTATATTAAAAAATAATTATAAAAAAAATATTAAATATAATAAATTTATTATTATTATATTACTATTGCATCCAGGTTGATTTGCCTATCAGGACGGACACACGTCCAACATAATAGCCTGATATAGTAGTGCATGCTAAGGTATTGAATGAGATTACAATTATTGAAGTAGGAATAACATCTCAGGATAATCTGCAGACAGTAGAGGTTGAAAAGAAGAGGAAGTATGATCTGCTGGCTAATGAGTTGAGCCTAATTCACAAGTGTAATGTTAATATTATACCTTATGTTCTGACGTGTGATGGTATTGTAACTACGTACCATAAAGCATACTCAAAGCGACTTGGAGTGGGAAAACATATTGAAGCTTATATCCAATCTGTGATCTTGAAGAGAACTTTTGAGAGCATCTCAGTCGACTTCAGACGTACCAATACGCTAGTAGGCGGTAGCAGGGAACTTATTGTCCAAGCTGCAGTTGAAAAGCTGTACATGACGGATGAGGTAGTGGATGACCAGAATCACCAGGAAGACACCACAGAATAGAAGAGATAAAAGGGTTGTCACAGAATACTCCATTAAATTTATTTGACCGCACCTCTTAACTGCCTCAACGCCCCCCCATTTGCCTCTGGATCCGCTACCGCCCCCCATGGAAGGCTCCAGCGCCCACTGGGGGGCGGTATCACCCCTGTTGGGAATCTATGGGCTAAATGGTCAGATCACAAGGACACAGAGAATGTTGGGAGAGGGGACCCACTGGAACAGCTATTGGGAGAGATATATGGTAGCCTCTCTTCAAGGCCATCCAGAATGTTCAGGTGCACAGGGTGTGGCTCTCCCACACAAGGAGACTAAGCTTAACATTCCATCTGGTGGATGGTAGCCTTCCAGACCAATAGTGTTCCCTACTGACAATGGGGTAGGGCAGAGAGTTTTGTGGAGATAAAGCTCAATGCTGACCAGCTGGGACTTGAACCTGAGAACTGCAGTTACGAGCCCCACAAATTTTTTTTAACCATTATAAATTCTAAAGCAATGGTATTGCTATACCACTTGAGTGTTGCATAGGGTCTCAAGATTTATGCAATTCCTTCTCTATGAATTCTTTAACACTCATAGTAACTAATTACATCATTTCCCCCTCTTCACATCTTTAAAAGCAGATCCCCTAATTTCAATTTCAGGGGAAAACAGAGAGGTGGGAAACTAGAAAACTAAAGAAGGTAAAGTGGTTTTTTCCATTCTAGCTCGATCAGTTTATGATTAATCAACAGGTTGCCTTTGGCATGTTATACAATATATTATATTCAGAATATATTTTTGTCAACTACCAAGGCTGCACTTTGCCCTGATTTTGCTTTGTCAAATTATTCTTTTTGTTCAAACATGGTGAAATTGTGGCCCCTTTTCTTATATGGCTGGCAAGAACTTTTGTTTAAAAACCAATTGCCACCACCAGGCCGGTGGTCAATTATTTAGTGTGTTTTGTGCAGATCAGCTATGAGAGTTTGAGCCTAGATATAGTATATGTCTTTTCTTGTATTCTTTCTGCTGATCTCTTTCCTTGAAGATTGCTCTGTGCCATATTGACAGGCTCCTGTGGCAGGGTGCTGCTTGGAAGGAATTTGAAGTTGTTTTTTTTTAAAAAATAATCAAGAATTTATTACAGTAAAATTCACATAGTTCACCAATTACGTAGAACCGCAGGTTTATTGTACTATTTTTTATGGCAGAATTTAGAATAGCTTCAATATGCCACAGAAATTCTTTGGCTGCCTACTAATAAATTTTCCAATAATGGCAAAGGCTTGGTATATGTACTAGCTATTCTGAATAATTTTTTATTAGAAGTAAAACCATATATATCAAAGTTTTTAATATTATAAATTTTTTTAATATTTTATGAAAAATAATTTTTCACCAAATGTTTTAATGGCTCTAAAATATTTTATTATATTAAATTTTAAATATGTTATTACATTTCAGGCCGTGGTGACAAGGGTGAGTGGCATATTAGCTCAACTTGTGAGAAGTTGTGACACTGGCTGTGAAAAGACTTGTGCAGAGAAAGGCTATGGAATTGCATTCAGTGATTGCACCTATTGCTGTGACAGAGATCCTGCATGTGGCTTGGAAGCATTAGTGAAGTCAGGAGATAGTGCAATATTTTCTTGTAAGATTGGAGCAAGTAGAACTGTAATATTGGGCCTTTCTGCAAGTTATACTTATTTCATTTGGAGAATATTGTCCTAGCATTCAAAAACTGCCTTTGGAATAAACAAAACAGGTTCCACAGGATGAAATACATGTAATAGGAGAGGGTGGGATGCCCTAAAGTTTTGTCCTTTCAAAATAACTTGTACACATGCTAAACCTTTGATACTACTGGAAGGTGGAAGGTTTAGTAGTGGGCAGCCAGAGGATTTCTCTGGCATGCATACTTTGTATGTGAACAGCTTCTGAGAAGAAAATAAAGTATCTAATATTGATGCCAGAGAAAGTTCATTGTCAACCCATTATTCAAAAATAGATACAATTCTATGCACTTTGTTTCGAATTTGAGATTACTTAAAATATGAATTGCAAAGATAGTGAAATAAAAGTATTTCTAAGATGAGGAGAAAAACCAACATTAGCTATATGTTCCTGTGACAAGTGATGCAAGATTGAATTTTTTCTTTACACTATACCACAACTGACATGATGTGCAACTATTCTACAACTGACAAGATGTGTTCCTAACATCTTTCACGCTGGACTTCAAATGAGAGCATGAATTAAATCCTGTTAGATCATTAAAACAATTTTCATAGAGGCTTTCATAATGGGTAGTAATCAGTTGACAAAGTACCACTTTAAAATTTTCTTACATAGTAATTGAAGATTGGTAAATATATTCATGTTGTTTTAAATCTCCTGTTAAATTTGTACTGAAAAGGCTCAAATTAAAACACTAATACTATAACTTTGAGTCAGTTATTTTTTATGAATGAGAATAAAGCTTAATGAAATCCAAAAGAGTTATGAGTTATTTAAGTTCCATTAGTTGAAACAAAATTAATTTTCTTACATGTGTATAAACATAATTAAGTATGTTGAATCACTGTGCTTTGCATAGATTTCTATCTTTTATAAATTCCTGCTGATCATAGAAATTTTGACATTTTCGTAATGTTAAAAAAACACATATTTGAAGTTCATGATATATATTCAACACTATTTTATAAAATATTTATTGCATTTTCAAAAAAAAACTATGATCTATGCTATCATGGCTGTCTTATATAAAAGTTCTTCTGGAATAAGCATTTTTTAAACATAAAATTAACATTAAAACTAATAATGAGATAAAGTCATGCTTGACCAGTATAATAAGCACTGCTAACTGCATGTTGTGAAGTCAGATGGTTCATTAATTTCAAACATTTGCAGGTTTTTGGTAATGGAACCCAAAAAAAAACAATTCATAAGTAGACTAGTGAAATCCTGCCAAAAGTTTGGCACCATGAGTCTACTGATAACTTCCCATTGATAACTTGTTCATACTTTCCACCATTAACATACTGTTCACAAAGTACTACTCCATTCACAAACTAGGCGATGGCAGCACCCCCAGAAATTTCTGACATTTTCCAAGGGATTCAGCAACTAGAAACCCAATCTATTAACCCAACAGGGCTAGAACTAAGTGAGACCACCACACAAAATTTGGGACCAATCACAGAACAACAGGGAACAGAGAATTTCTACCACTGATGACGTCACACTATTGAGCCATTCACCTACCTGCCTGTAATTATGACTATTATATATGATTTTTGAAATTCTGTAATACTTACAACCAGAAATATCAATCCCAGTTGAATAAAAGGTCATGAACTGATTCAGTGAACTCTATAAAATTAGCTGGGAGGGTAGATAAGAGGGCATTTTTTAGATTTGAGAAGATATTTTTTGGGCAGTAGTGTCAAAAACTGATTTCCTTTCCAAAATAAGTGCAATTATATTGCAATCATTTTACACAATCGAGTGTGATTACATTTATAATTTACACAGTTATGAGTGCAATCACATTTGATAGAGTATAAAATACACAATTTTAAAGTTCTGAATAAACTACAATACTGCTTAATCTACTGTATTTGGTCTCTTGTGCTCAAATCATAATCAATAACAAGAACTTAGCACACTTTGTGACGGAATGGATAACTCAATAGCAAGTGCAAAAGTTTTGTTAAGAAGAAAACATTACACAATTAGCAATGATATTTTCTCATAATATGGAATTTTTGATTTTACAGTTTTAGGAGAGCAAAGCTTGAAGTCAGTGCCAATAAGGTGCATTCTAATTTACTACTGATTTCTGAATGTTAGCAGCTATACTGCCTGATACTGATGGAATATGAAAAATCAAATACCAATAGACAAAGTGCCACTGAAAACATTAACGTTAAACATTCCTCCTCGGCATTTATATTTTATATCATCAAAGTATAATAAAAAAATCACACACTAGTTATTTAGAAAACTTAATTTATTCATATTTTCAGCATATTCTTGTCAATCAGTGCTCAGTGTATTATTTTTAAACCACTTACAGATTGGTCAATAACATTCTTACAAAATGTTTCTTTACTCAAAATACTCTAATCATTAACATTAAAAACCTTTTCAAGCAATGAAAATTTTTTGAGAGTAAACGAAGAAATAATTTATCCTTAATTGTGGACCTATCACACTTTGTAACTAGCTGCACAAGGAAAATGAGCAACTGTAGCATATGCCTTGGGCATTATTTTATGACCTAGTTGTTCTAACTCAAGAGGGCAATTTAGTTAATAAAGAAAATATAATTTACTCTAACTGTGAAACTCACACTTTGCAATTAGCTGCTCAGGAAAATGAACAACCTGACATATGTCTTGAGTGACTGGATTCTTCTGTTTTGCACTGATGATCAAATGCCATATATTAAAATGGTTGAGTATCTTAAGAGTTCTTATAAAATTACACTGTTTTGTCATTTGGCTATGCTATAAAAATAGGACAAACCACGTAAATTAAATCAAGCTTCAACAGTACATTGTAAGCATTTATGGCATCCAAATATCTTCTGCAGTGTATAGCTTCAGTTTTCCCAAACTTTTTCCATGCAATATGTCATTGCCTGAAAAACAGAAAAATACCAATAAGAAATGCTAGTTTAATTCAATACTAATTACTGATATTTAAACCAGGTTATTCTAATGGCAGCCTGCAACCACACCTGTTCCATGAAGAATATGTGCAAACTGCATAAACAAAATAGTTTTTGCCAAAAGTAATAAATAAAAAACAACTAGTGAAATATAAGAAATATACCATGCAAATGTAACTGTGTAGTGTTTTTGACTGACAAATCAGAAAGAAAACGGCAATAAAACAGGACAAATCCCCTGCATAAAAAGTGCTGCAGTTAGATCTTTGTTTCTGTTCTAAATGCATTCTGAAGTCTAAAGAATGGCTCTAAAACAAAAAGCTAAAGAACTAAGAATGGCTCTCAAAACATCACTTGAAAGATGGAATCTAACAATCTATCCTGGCAAACAATCTGTCAAAGATATACTAAGGTCATGATTGTCTTGGGATAAATATTGAGTTTGTAACCTACAGAAACAGATTTAAAAGTTGAAAAGTGTGGGACATATTACATCAATCAATGCAGATTTCTTTTAATATCCTTTACATCCAGTCATATATATATGACAAAGTGTATAGTATTGATAAATAATGTAAATCACTGCATTAACAATTATGGAGGACTGAAATTTGCATATCTTGTCTTCTGTTTTGTGCTGAAGCATTTCAGAAATTAAAATCTTAAGGTGTTGAAACATACTGCAGTAAATAAATAAAAATAATAACTACCCCCTCAAGCAGCTGCTTGCCACAGAGGTCTGACTGGATGGTGGGACCTAAGCAGAAAAACATCACAAATGTCCTTGCCTTACCTGGGGCTCAATTCCAGGTCCCTTAGATCAGTAGCTAAGTGCGCTAACCACAGCCATGGGATGGTAGTACACAAAACACAACGCAGTACACAAAATTTTAACCCTTCCAGTGTCCATCTGAACTGAGGGGCAAATGACGTATATGTACATGCATTTAGTACAACAAAAATATATCGATTTAAAAAAAAATAAAAATTGCTGTTGTAATTTATATATATATATATCTTATAAAAATATATAATTTAGGCTTCAAAAATAATATTTTCTTTTTTAATTTGATGATATTTTACTAAACTACAATATAAATAATTTTATAGTCATTTGATTGCCATTTTTTAGAAGCACTAAATGGTATTGCCGATTTTGCTTGTTAACATTCCTATTTGCTGAAGCAACCTTTTGATTTAAGCTCACGAGTTTGATTTGAATATTATCAACATATTTTTCTTTAAAATTTTGAAAATCTCCTAAAAATGCTAGATTTTGGAAGGAATTACAAAGTATGTACAGCCATTTTTTTCTTTCGATTTCGCACTCTTTTCTGTCATAAATGTATTTCAGTATTCCCAAGTTATTTTTATCACTTTTTCCAGCATTCTATGCATCTTTCCTGTCTTCAAAATCGAAACTGGAAGTAAACACATCCTTCTTAGAAATTCTGGTTGCAGCTGCATTTAATTAGTTATGATTCACTGAGTCAACAAGACGCAGGTGACTAATACAAGATATCTCCATTGTTCCTGTGTGCTGTGTTTTTTTCAGTTTTGGTCCAGCATATCGGATACTCTTTGTCAAGTTACTATTTTTTTATATTTAAACCTTAGTTTTCATTTCAGTAGATTTATTTTCGGAAATTAGCGATCTTTTGGCAGATCGACAAGTATTGATTTTTTCATAGTTATATCGTATGGCAGGCCTACAACTTGTGGCTGTGGATATTTTAACATCGCATTAGCCATATGTTAACTTTTATTTTATTATTTATTACTTTTCCAGTAAAACTTGGATAATAGTATTATTTTCTGAAAATAAAAGAGGTCTTGAATATGAAAGCAAATTAATTTCTATATATTTACTTCCGTTAGTTAGCGATCTTCAATCGGCTGTTTTTATCGATATTTCCGGGTTGTGCTAGATAGGAGGCCGGCTTAAAAGTTGTTGTGGATATTTTGTTTAACATTCCATTAGGTTATATGTAATTTTTCCTTTATTATTTCTTGTTTTTTTAATAAAAAAAAACTTTGAGCTTGTACCGTTTTCTGAAATTGAATGTCTTGGATACGGAAACAAAATAGACTTTCTTGCTATGGAAATTGGCCATCATTCGGGAGGGCAATTCCGGGAAGGGCTGGTCCTTGGTGCACAAACCTTTCTGCACTTAGTCAAGATTGCCAAACTTCAACACCCAAAGAAAAAATTCTTAATGTTTAATAAAAAAAAAAGCAGACAAGGAATTTTTTTTCCCCATTTCAGAAAATCCTGTGAATGTGAGAAGGCCAAGTCACGTTGTATAACACTGGCCATGTGTAAAATATACAATACTGAAAAGAATCATTAAAAGAAATGAAAATCATATTTCAAGTTGAATATTATATTAGTCAGAAGGAAATTTCCTTTTGATAAATATATAATTTAACTATTTTTATTCAGCAGATTTTCCAAAATGAAGGCTTAATTGTATAGTACGATCTTTTCTTTTACCATATCACACTGAAAAAGGCTTATTAAAATCAATATGCTTGCAAATTTATTTATATTATTTATTTTCATAAAATTCCTAATTAAATTCTGTTTAATTTGGTATACAACATGACCTATTTCTGTTGATTGGTTTTTTTTTAAAAAAATTCTGAAGTTCACTTGTTTATCTGATTAAGCACAGTTGGCTAAAAGCCTGGAATTTTCTTAAAGTATAAAAAAATAAAATAAATAAATACCCCCTCAAGCAGCTGCTTGCCACAGAGGTCTGACAGGAGCCTGTCAGTTTATATGCCACAGTAGAAGATTTGAGAGGATGGCAGGACCTCAGCAGAAAACAACACGAACATCCATGCCTTACCCGAGTACCGAGAAAAAAATTACAAAACGAGAAAAATATTTATTTAAAATCAAAAAAGTAATTTTTTTTTCTTATTCAGAAATATATAGTCATTCTATTCATGTGCTTTGCAATCATTTCTGTCTATTAGTTATTTTTTAAATAATTTTTTATTTGTTGCCAGATGCATTTTTTTACTACACGACTCTAAAAAAGTCCTATTAAAATAAAACATATGGTCTTTTTGTTAAATATTATAATTTCAGAAAATCCAGAATGAAATGCTGATTCATTTTGGCATAATCCCTTTCATTTGTTATTTGGCAAAAAAGTTCTAAAGTTAAAGTTTTTTTGGCTGAGCATAGGCAGAAAATAGCTTGGCCCCTGGATAGAAACCTGTTTTTCAGGCTGGACACTGGAAGGTTTAAAGGATGAACATAACATGATACCACAGACACTTAATAATCTATATATATTTGCTATAAATGAAAACTGAGTGGAGTTGTACTCACCTCACATGCAGTAGCATGAGCATTGCTCTTGCACCAGTAGGTTGGTCCAAAGGTGCACTTTTCTCCACCCAAAAGATTTACATGTCCTGCAGGTCTAGCACACAAATCAATATCCTAAAGCGAATTAGTAATTAATGTTCTGTATGCAAGACTAAGATGCAATATTTACAGTTACTGAAACTACCATATTTTTTAGGTCCTAAGATGCACCTTTTTTTTTAAATCTAAATTGGCCTTAACTATTTCACAGTTGCACAAATGGATAGTAAAAAATTAGCTCTTAAGTTTTTCAAGAAATGTAGCACCAATAATGCCCTTATGGAACTGAAGATGATACAACTGTTGATAGTTCAAAACCATGACATAGCAAAGGTGAATTTTTGAATTCTAGGAGCAAAATCCTTGAATCATTGCCTATGCTATACTGCCATTTTGTTTAAAAACAGTACTGTGAAATTTGAATATTAAATGTATGCAAAACATTTTTTCACAGTTTTCCTTTAAAATCTGGGTGCATCTTATGGCCAGAAAAATAGGGTAAATGCTTGCATTTTAAAGCAGACGCTGAAGAAAACATATAGAGCTTCAATTATTAAAATTAAAAAATGCCTGAAAAAAACCCTATGATTTTAACAATAATAGGTTTTCTAATGACACTTTTTAAACAGAAGGAAATAATATCTTACCACAATTATTCAAACACTTTAGTTTTTCATATTTTACTATGAAATCTTTTATTGCTGGATAATTTACCTAAATTATATCGAATAGTTTCTTGAACATTTACAAGTTTTATTATTTCAATTATTCTGCATTATTATTAGTTAGTGTGGTAGAATTCGTTGCATAAACTTTTTGTTTTATTTAGACATAAAAGTTAGAATGCACATGATTTTACATAAAGTGGGCCAATTAAGCACATTTCACTATATGCATAAGAAGTAAAAAAAAATTATATCTTGCACATAATGAACTAAATAGCAAGATCACAAACATAGGCAGAAGGACAACTTTAGAATACAGATGGAGGCCTCCCATCAAGGGAGTTCTTTAACATGCACAGGGTATGGCTCTCCTGAATATGGAGCCACAATGTAAAGCCATCTTTAGTGCCTTTAGCCATTTGCAGACTTGAAGCCAACTTATCATATTTGTTAAAATTATGCTATACATCAGGAGTTACATCATTATTTAGAATTATATTATAATTTCTTCCTAAATGTTTTTATAGTTCTTTTAATTGTGCAAAACATTTATAAATATTTTGTGGAAAAAATTTCGTTGACATATGGGACACGAACCTGCATCTCTCCAGAAACAATGCTAGAGTATTCTACCATTGAATTAATGTCGACTGATCTTTTTTCCACTAATGTTAAGACTCTAAACTCATCACCGAGGATTTGGGCACCTACCATTGGCCCCATCTGTGATCTCAGGTGATATATTATTAGTTATAATATATTATTAGTTATTAACATAAATTTAATATATATATATGGTTTATAATATATTATATTAACAGTTTAACGTACACATAAGGCTCTCCTGCATGTGGGAGCATAGTTTTATGTCCCATCCAATGAATGTGGGAGCATAGTTTTATGTCCCATCCATGTTTTATGTCCATCCCAGGAATCCATCCATCAAATGAATCCCATCCAATGACACCAATTGATGGCCTTTCCAAGGCCATCAATTGGTGTCTCCTAACCAAGTTTAGGGTGGGGGGGTTGGCAGAGATAAATCTCAGTGCTGGGTTAAATGGGACTTGAACCTGGGAACTGCAGATTATGAGCCTGGTGCACTACCAACTGAGCTAACTCCCGTTGCTGAAAACAGTTCAAAATTAATTCTGCCAGCAAGCAGAGTTTATTGCTAGATTCTTAATATGTTGAGAACATACTATAATAGGGGAATATGACATTATAATTTAATAATGTTAACACAACTGATTTGTAATAAACATTAATAAAAAAAAGGTACAAATCTAAATTACCTGACACACTTGTTTGCTGTCAGCTAATTGCCCAATCATTTGAAGCAGGTAAGGACCATAGGCTTCTATTATACCAGTGCACTATAAAAAATATTTCATTAATAAGCAACCACTCAAAAATATGAAAAAGTCAAATAATTTCATTAATACTAACTTTTTAACAATTACAGGTATATGTGCTGAGATTGATGGTGATTCCATGCTTGGCATACATATTGGATATTTCTTATGATGTAAAATTCCTATATATATAATTTATTAGAGTATTTACTTAGTACAGGAAATATGATTGCAATTTTTATTAGTGATGAGTTCAGGCCTGGACTGAGCCCAAGATGTTGAAATTTGTAGCATAGGCAACTTTGTGCTTGCCCCCCCCCCCAACTAAACAATCAAAATTAAGATATCAATATTATAAGACACCAAAAATCAACATTAAAAAACAACAACTAATGTTTCTAAGAAATATAAAAGTATACCTACCACAATTCTGAAGCAGAGGGTATAAATTAAATCTCTATTTGAGGTAAAACAAGTGGATTTTAAAGTTATGTGGCTGCATCTTCACTAAATATTTAAGCTCAGGAAATCATGCAATTGTTGCTCCTGAAGATCAGATTTCGTTCTTTTTTTGTGTAATGGCCGTTGAGATACCTCACATCACTGAGTTCGCTCCTCCTCTACCCACTGATGCCATATTCTCATCACTGTGGCAGCATTCTGTCAAACACGAGCACCAACGTCTCTATATGATAATCCGCTTTCCTTGTGATCAGCAATGCCCCATAACAATATGGATAAACCACTAATAATTTCCACTCTGTAAATTGATTCAAATATTTAGGGGAAAAATTGTCTTTGAGCCAGGTGGGATATGAACCCATGACCTCCTGATAACATGTCAGGTGCTCTGGACCACTGAGCTATTGGCCACCGATCAAGATCTCCTATACCTGATGTTACTGATTGGCGGGTTTGCAAATGGGGTATTTGCCCCCACCTCCCTTAGTCCAATTATTCCCCACCCTTTAAAAAAGATAGGGATTATTTGCAAAGTGTCTGTTGGTACTCCATATAAAAAAATTCTTTCCAAATCTAAACATTCAACTAAGGAAAAGCTGACTTTTTTTTTTTACCAGGCAAATGAACTTTTTTCTGTACAATTCTCTAAAATGAGTCACAAAAAATCTGGTCTTCAGGAGCAACAATTGCATAATTTCATGAGCATAAATATTTAGTGAAGATGCAGCCACATAACTCTAAAAAAACTGGACACAAAAGATGCTGGCCATTTGAAGTGCAACACCAGTAAAGACAAGAGATATCAAAGCCATATTCAGTGAATACATAGCTTATGTTACAAGGATCAGTATGATTACAAATACAACTCGGTTAGACTTGCAGAATACAAAGAAACCATTATCTAGTGTATCCACCATTAACGGCAATAACCGCTGCTACATGGTCTGGCATTGAGAGGATGAGACGTCAGATGTGAGTTTGGGGAATGTCAGTCCATGCAGTTTCGATATATAGCCAAAGTTCATCTGTTGTAGCAGCTTCTGGTGTCTGGTGTGCTAGTTGTCATGAGATCATGGACCAGACACGTTCAATTCGGGATAGACCCGGTAAACGTGCAGACCAAGGCAGAAATATCGCATGGTGGCTATCCAGGAATTACTGAGCCTGTTGCCACGGTACTGCCAGATACGGATTTGTCCATCATGGTGATGCATACTGAAGTGGGATTCATCTGAAAAGATGATGCGATGCCATTCACACATCCATGTGTGATGTTCTTCGCACCATTGCACTCACAAATGCCTGTGTTGTACAGTCAATGGTAGCCGAAGCAATGGCTGCCTAGCAAAGATGCCCTGATGCTGGAGATGACATCAAACCATATGTGTGGACACTGGTTGATGTGCAACACACCCTAACTGTTGAGCTTAGGTGTTTGATGTGGCTGTACGATTATTCATAGCCATGCGCACGAGATGTGTCTTCTTGTTCATTTTTTTGTGATTGGCCACCTCACGTCAGTGAGTTTGCTTCTCCACTGATGCCATATTCTCATCACTGTGGCAGCATTCCGTCCAACACGTGCACCAACGTCTCTATACAATAATCCCCCTTCCTGTAATCCCACAATTCTCCCTCGATCAAAGTCAGAAACCTGGTCATATGGATGCCGTGTTCTATGACGGAGCATACTCGATCCTTTAGTGTGCAAGAACTGAGAGCAAACAGTTCCAGTGCTTTACACCAGCTCTTTGTAATCTCCTCTTATACCACTTCTAGGGGGCGTTACTGTCATACATGATGTGCATATGTGCTGCGCTTTGAATCATTTACACGTTCTCCCATGGGCTACCCATCTTGCATATTTTGGAACAATCTGATGAGTTCTTCCTGATGTTGCACTTTTAATGGCCAAGCAGTGTAGTTAAACTAACAGAGCAAAGGCACATTTAGAAAATACTTAAAAACCTAGGAAGCTTCTGCGAGTGCTACCCATTTCTAATTAGCTGATGTTATAGTTATGAACATAATGACTGTTGAACATAATGACATTCACTGAACCAAAAAATTTCCAGAGATTACAACTGAAGAAACACTTTTTGAGAACTTGCAATAACTGATAAAATTATTTTTATATATTAGATATAAAATCCATTAGAATTAAAATAATGTATTTGAATAGAAATAAAAAAGCTTAAAGCCAAAAAGATAATAAAACACAGAGAAACACAAATCTGCTGAGCTATTGCATTTTCCCAAATTGGAGAAAACTGTTTCCAACTGATAAACAAACAATTCCTTCAGAATGAATTTTATTCTGAAATATTTGCATTAAGTAGAAAATGCCCATTATAAGTCAATTCACTGAAATAGCCACATCACCATTGATAATGGATTATTTATTTCTTTAATAAGTAAATCAACAAGTAATTTATTTTAAATTTGATTTCTTAATTTTTCAGACTGAATTAAAAAAAATCAAAAAGGAGTTCAATATTTTAAAACACTGATCAGTTCAGCAATATAGACACAGCTTTGGCTTTTATTTTCATTGAATTGAGAGCTCGAGAAGAACTGGCAAAATGCCAATGGATAACAACCATGATGCTGATTGGACTGCAGCTGGTGCCTTACCATTTATCGTGTAATAAAAATTTTCCTTGGTGGTTTGTTTTATACTACCTAATTCAAAAGTGCCTAAATGGGTGATATTTCTGGATTTATGGAACTTTTTGTAACAGTTGTTTTTACCAGTTTTTAATCACATAACTGAAAAATCAAGGATCTGTCCTAAATCATGAGATGTCTGTTAGAGCAAACATTTTTCACAGTCATTTCAACCTCATAACAAACTTTTATTGCATTTAGTTATGATGCAAAGGTGCGATTTTTTACAAAAATAATTTATAACAAGAGTGATTTTTCTACAGTAGAGTATATTCTAGGTTTTGGAGTCAGATGTAAAATAAAAATCTCGCATAAATGTGTTGGAAATAATATACATGACTTACATCACAAGCAGAACTGATGATAGACTTAACATATTTGAAAAAAGAAACACATGGAAAATTCTGATCATAAAATCAACTCTATTCATATTTGCTTTTACTGCTAAAAGAAGATATCACATACATTTTTGTAGGATTTATTAGATGCTTTTTAGATTTACCAATTTTTACTAAGTACTACACACTTTGATATATTTTTATACCAGAGACAGAATGTACAAAGATTCAAAAGCATTCTAGTAAATACTTACAGAAGTGTGTTCTGAAGTTACATTTGCTTTTTATTTCATGTATAAAGCATCTTTTCATTTTACATAAGCATTTCTTTTCTTAGTATGCAAAATTCTATTGCTTACCTTGTCCTTAACAGATGCTGGTACTACTGTGCATACTTTTTCTATAAGTGATGTAATTTCTTTGTCAACATCATCTTCCTCCAACAGCTTATCCAAGTAGTCCACCACAGTTTTACATATTGAACACTCATCTAACTCCAGAGACTTTACAGCCACTATAAAAGTAGAAGGTGAAAAGCTGAATATAGCATAAAAATGTAACTTTATTTCATTACTATCAAACTGAATTATTACACAGAACATATACTTTTTTCTTCACTTTTCTCAATGCCAGTATTCAAAATACACACAAAATATACACTTACCTTAAAATAAATTCCATGTCTTTTATACATAGTCATTCTTAAACAATTATTTCCAACAAGTCAACCTTTAAAAACAATTTCATGTCCATGTTTACAAGTTATTCGAGCAACTTTGGAAAATGCTATTTACACATAAAATTTCAGTATTTATTTGCCAAAATTTGACACTATGTTCTAGTTTCTTTTTCTCAAACATATCTGGAATTTTATTAGCATTCAAAATTCTTCAATTTTTCATTAAGATGAAAGTAATTGCAAATTTACGCATTTTCCGAGATCATAGATTGTAATGTTAGTCACGTTTCCCATAGCTTCAACATTAGTTTCCCCTACCCATAAATTATGTTTCACAGAGTAAAAAACATACATATTTTCATTTTCATAAAAAGCTTATTTAAGAAGTTAGTGAGTTACTATTGACATTAGCATGGAACTATACATAATAAAGTAGTTGCTGAGTACAAATAAAATAAAAAATATGAAATCTAAATGAAATATAAAGGACAGATTTATATTTTATTGTACTACTTATTTATGTATAGTTCTATGCTATTGTCAATAGTAACTCAGTAACTTCTTAAATAAGCTTTTTATGAAAAAATTGTGACTGAAGATAATTTAAAAATCTCAATCAAATCTATTTCATTAATATTCATTTGGTATTTAGAGAGTTATGGAAATTGGAATATTTAATAGTAATAATTCCAGTTTAAATAATTGCTCTGAAAAGTTAATAAAACAAGTTAAAGCAAAAACAATATCCACTCTACTAAACTTTACTAAAATATTTAGGAGCATCTTTAGCAGTTCACAAAATAACTTAACTTTCATTAATTTTGAATGTTTTTTTTACAGAACGAGCCAACTTGCTAAATGTGATGCGATAATGTAATGCAAATGATGTTTCAGTGTCCATAACTCTTTACTGAGCACACATTGTTGAAAATTGAGATTTAAATAGATTTGATTGAGCTCTTTAAATTATTTACAGTTACATTGTTCCATACAAAATCTTATTTAAGAAGTTACTGAGTTACTATTGACATAACATGAAACTGTACCTAATAAAGTGGCATTCTGACTGTATATTTCAAGTTATCTGATCTTATGAAAGGAATGCTTTTTTCTCACATTTGGTGTTTAGACTTTTCTTCCAAGACAGTCTAGGACAAATAATTAAAATTGCTCAAGACTGCCATCACATGACACTAATCTGGTTAGGAACAGTTTAGTCACATTGATCAGCATGGATGGAAAGATGAATTTCAGGAATGAGGAACCTGTGGTTATTTTCAAGATGTCCTTGAGCAAAGGCCTTCTCCAATGAAACCTCTAGTTTTGCAGCTAGACTATCAAAAAACCAACACACATCTCTAAAAATATCTCATAAAATAAAAATTATTTCTTACTAAAAGGCAAAGTAAATTTTTAAAATATAGATCCTGAATATCTTTTGAAGGAAGCTGTTTGGCAGAGAAACTGAATACAACTGTTTCAGTATTAATAATTATTATTTAAAGAAGGAAGTGTACACACTCTGTGGGTGAGTGTGTAGAATGCTTAGCTATTGATCGAAAGGACTTGGGTTTGATCCCCAGTAAGCCATGAATGCATTATCTTTCTGCTGAGGTCTCACTTTCCTCATAGATCTCCTCTATGGCATATTAAACTGTATGGCTCCCATCAGACCTCTGTGGCAAGCACTTGTCTCAGGGGTAATTTATGTAATTTATTTTACTATTATTTTTATAAGAAGGAATTTGGTATATAAATGCCTCTAAACCAGGATCACCCAACCCACAGTTCATAAAACAAATAATAAATACACTGAATCTGGCTCATTTCTTCCATTTTTTGGACCAAACATTTTTAGATGCATATACTTTTTTTTTGCTTTTCTCAATATCAGTATTCAAAATACACACAATATATAAACTTATTATAAAATATGTTCCATGCAATGCATGTATTTTACATAAACAATCATTCTTAAACAATTCAATGAATACAAATCAAAAATGAATACAATGAACAAAATCAATGAATAAGTCAACATACAGAGTTATCTGTTTGATGTAGAATTCAACAAATCAAGAGTTTTGTGGAAAAAAATGAGTTGTACTGATGTGCAGGACTTGAACCTAGCGCGAGTATAGGGTGGCACCAAAAGCTATGTTTTACCAAGGTCATTTGAATGTCCCCGAGAGGTTATGCTCCATGATGTCACAGTGGGAAGGATTTACATAATTCGCCCATTCTTTCATGTCTTGACTCCGGCCAAAAGGGCCATTTTATTAGATACAGTTCTACATTATGTTAATACTAACGCAGATATAGAAATGGTGGATTTTTATTGGGTACACTGTTTAAAAAACAGTGTACCAATAAAAAAGTTGCAAAATCTCAACTTTGTGCTTTACTTGGTGAATCTCTCTGTGAAGTATATCAGGTAATATATTTTTATCATGCTGAACTGTAAAGTAGCAAATTATATAAGTATCCTTCAAAGAATAAGAAAAGCAATGTTCCATATACATTCCCATTAGAAGCAAAATATAGCATTAAGATAAATTTGATGAGCACATCTAAGATATCTGGTAAACATATTTCAGATGCCTATCAAGATTAATCACCTATGAAGTAAATTCTTAGGATTACCTATTAAATATAAACTAAATGATAATGGCATTCCAGATAAAAAAAAACGTCACATAAAAAATTCAATCTTGTCATGATAACAGATTCTACTCTGACAAAACTTATTATCTCAGGAAACAACAAAATGATTGCTGGAAAAATAAACTGATCGCTCTGAAAACTATGATAGTGTACCCAATAAAAAAAGTTGCAAAATCTCAGATAATTGATAATTTAAATACCTTGGCTTATATGCACTGATGCCTGAGAATAAAAACATATCATTGCTTCATAGTCTATGCATTAGGAAATTACAGCAGCAGTTTCAAATTGCTATTAAAAACTAAGTAAAAAAAAGGGGAAAATTTCTGCTTTGCAAAACAAGATTATGATCAAAATAAAAGCAGTGGAATAAACATCAGTAAAAATTGACACAGCAAAATAAAAATAAAAAAACAGACTTTTCATTGGATAACTCCAGGAGAAATTTTCTTAGTAAACTGAAAACCATATATACACCAGGTCATATTGAATGTTTTTTTGGAAGGCACAAAATTTAACCACTACTCATGGTGAAAATTTTTTTTATTATTATTTTAAATATGATTATTAACATAGTTGGCAAAAAGATAAGTTGAAATAAAAGATCTGGTGTTTTAATTTTATCAAATTTAATTTTAAAAGATCAAAATAATTTGTCATAATCATCTAATAAAAATTCTATAGTAATTCGATATGAAGTACAAATGATGTAATTATATCGGTAATATCAACATACATTCGAAGGGCCATTTTATTAGATACAGTTCTACATTATGTTAATACTAACGCAGATATAGAACTTAGTAACTCCTTAAATATGATTTTTATGAAAAAATACAACTGAAGATAATTTTAGGAACTTAATCAAATCTATCTAAATCTCGATTTCCAACAATATGCATTCAGTATTTCAAGAGTTATGGAAATGTTAGTTATGGAAGCTGAAATGCTTAGCAAGTTAGTTCATTCTGCAAAATATCATTCAAAATTAGCAAAAATTAACCTAATTTTCACATGAACTGTTGAAAACACTCAGACATATTAAAAACGTTTGGCATAACAGTTATTGCCTTAATTTTAACTTGTTTTTATTAATTTTTGAGAGCAACTACTTAACCTGGAATTATTGCTACTAAGTATTCCAATTTAATTTCCACGAATAATTACTGTACATAAAATTTAATCATGTTCACCAGCCACTAAGCACCAGTAGGGTGTTTTAAGTTAGACAACTTCTGCATATATAGTCATATGGACTGCTACAATCTCCAATAACTATTAAAATAGTATCTATTCTAGATCACTACACCTCCGGAGGTCTATATACAGTTATTCCGATGTTACACACTACTACTAACTATGAATAATCTTTAAACCCATTTAAAGGTCACTAGCTTAGCAATGCTTACAAAACAGAAGAGTATTTTGACTTACAAAATCGCTGGTACAACTGCATCAGATGATCTTGTTCAACAGAACATGAGTAAATGTTCGTTTGCATGAACAATGCGCAAAAATGTGCATAAGGCACTGGAGCTGGCGACCTCATCCAATTTCTTCGATGCTATCGGAAGAATATGGCTACAATCCGAGGGAGTCCCTATGGGGTCTCTATTGTTTGGTTTAATGGCAGATGTGGTCATGTGCCATGTAGAGGAAACAGCGCTGGCAAAATGTGAATGGGTACCATCCCTCTACTTCTGGTACATCAATGATATATTTTTTTGGCCACACCCACTGGATAAAATAACACAATTTATTGAGGTCTTTAACTCTGTCATGCCCACAATCCAATTTACACATGAAGCAGAAGAAAACAATCAACTTCTGTATTTGGACATTTTAATAACACAAAAGAAAAACAGATGTGAAATGACAGTATACAGAAAGAAAACCCACATACCCAATTATATCCTGTATGACTCTGCACACCAATTCAAGCATAAAAAAGTGTCCATCTTACCCGCATTACATTAGGGCCCACAGGTATTGTTCAAGGCAAAGTACATTTCAAAAGGAAATATAATATATTACAAACACTGCTATAGAGGCAGGATATCCTAGGAAAATTCTGAACAGATGGCAAAATAACTAAATATATAGTACTAAAAGAAACACAAATAATACCGAGACAGCCACGTAAAACAATCCGATATGCACACAGCTTTCCATATATTAAGAAAATAACAGATACTATGCATAATATTCTAAATAAATATGATTTATCCTTACCAGTTAAAACAACTAACACAATTAAAGATTTGATAATTAACAATATTAACATTATCCCACTGGGGGAATCTACCAGGTGGAAATTCCATATCCAACAATAAAATTGAAAGGAAAAAATACTTATATTGGAAAGACTTACAGGCAATATAGTATAAGAATGAACGAACACGAGACAGACATTGTAAAAAAAACAACCAAACACGGCCCTGGCACAAATTGTAATATAAACTAGATACTATTTTAATAGTTATTGGAGATTGTAACAGTCCATGAGATTATATACGCAGAAGTTGTCTAACTTAAGACACCCTACTGGTGTTTAGTGGCTAGTGAACATGATTAAATTTTATGTACAGAAATTATTCGTGGAAATTAAATTGAATATATCCTACTGTGAATAGTATTAATTAAATAAGTATTCCAATTTCGTTAACTCTACATAGAGAGAATATTGTTAAAAATCTAGTTTGAAATAGATTTGATTGAGATCCTTAAATTGTCTTCGGTCACACTTTTTCAAAAAATGTTTATTTAAAATGTTTCTGAGCTCTATATCTCAGTAACTATCAACATAACATGGAACCATACCAAATAGGGTAGCTGGCGAGTGTATATTTATAACAATAAATATTTCCCTGATAGCTAGATAGACCTCAAACAGTAAAAAAAACAACTGAAATTGTAATTTTACTCTTTTTCGGTCAACAGCAATCTACCTTACACTTCTTTTAGGCTTTGCTTACCATCGTCTCCCCACTGTGACATCAAAACCACTATCCAATGACCGTCAAGAAACACTTCCTTGTGCAGTGAGACTACCCTACTTCATTCACCCTGCTTGAATCCACGTCTCTCCATACTCATGCCAGAGTGTTCTAACTACTAAAGTAGCACCAGACTCCTCCATTTATGCAATAATGCAACTTATAAATCATCCCACATGTCCCTAATGTGACATCCATGATTGGGAATGGCAACTTATTTTTCCAATATTTTCTAAACGAGACACTGAGGCAACACCATCAAGCATAACTGAAACATTTTGTTAATTCATAGTACTCAATTAAAAATGCATATTTTTGCTTTTTGATCAAGATATTTTCTTCATTCTTTAAAAACATAGTTCCCCCAATTCATCATTCATTAGAAATGTATGTTTTTGTTTTAAGTAGAGAATTTTTTTCTGTGGCTCCCTAAGACCATAGTTTGTTTTCTAGTGGCCCTTCACTAATTTTGGGTTGGATGCATTTGATCTAAACAATTATTAATGCAGGAGAGAAAAATTTATGAAATCGAAGATTTAGTTCTACAGTTTCTAATCAGTTCTGCTCTGAAAACTTGATTACATACAATCATTGGAAAATTCATTAGTAGTTAATCTGGGTGTGCATATGCTTCTAAACAAAGGGTAGAGGATATGCTTTTGAAGCTATTTCTATGGCATAAGCCCAAAATTATTTTCAATATCACTGGCTTATTTTATAACCTATTGCTGACAAAGACATTTTCTAGGAAAAACTGATCTTTGCCTTGGAGGAAAGAACAAGGTCAGATTGATTGCTAGGCATGAATTTGGAAAATTTCCATCTCTCCTGATCAGGGAATTGGCAAAGTTGCAGTGTTTTAAAAATGTAAAAAAAAAATGTTTAGTATGTCGTCAACAAAAAAAAAGCAAAAATATTACAAACAACATGGATTAAAAAAAAAATTCAAAACCTTCAATATTTCTTAAAAAGTATTTCTGCATAACCACACAGTATATATGGTATCAATTTAAGTTTACTGTTTGATGACTGGATGTTAACAGTAACCTCAACATAAAATCCTATTTCAACTAGCAACAGGAACATAAAATCAAGTAGCTTATTAATCTTTTGAAGATAGCTGGAGATACAGCAGTTGCATCATCTGCTTCTTTCAGAAATTTCAGGGTCATTAAAAGCTAAGCTGATAATGTGAGGGTGTATATGGGGGGATAGGGAAAAGCTCTGTGCTAACTGTTGGTGGACAGTCCATCTTCCATTTAACTCATTAATTTAGGTGGGAGTGTTTTGTCTTCCTGACTGGTGTGGAAGGGGCTACACAATCCACTTATTAAAAGGACAAAAGGGCTAGTAGGGGTGGACTTTGGACATTCATTCATGCAGAGATTTTTAAGAAGACTTAAAAATTGCTTTTAAAAACTTGACAAGAGAGCACTCTACAAAAGATTCAGGAAAAAATCAAAATGTACTTAATTTTTATACCTTAGAAAAATTATATAGTTGAGAAGCACTTAATTTTTTCAAAAATACATACTATTATGCATTCTAAAAATATTGACAGTAATTTAATTATTGATATCACTATCTAGGTCAGCTCTTTTTTTTAGTTTCTATAAAAATAAAAATTTGTGTCCATATTGGTATTTTAAACCAATATGGACACAAATTTTAGTCATATATAAGTCAAATAAAAGTCACATAA
Organism: Ryuthela nishihirai; assembly: GCA_038380435.1. Taxonomy (NCBI): domain Eukaryota; kingdom Metazoa; phylum Arthropoda; class Arachnida; order Araneae; family Heptathelidae; genus Ryuthela; species Ryuthela nishihirai. The sequence goes on from JAWZYU010000015.1 coordinate 36,501,605, forward strand.
ATGATATGCAATGTAAATGACTGGATTTAATAAAAGCTCTAAAACCACTGTTTTAATAAGGAAGCCATATTTATAGAACAAACTTAGAAATCACAATATCACATTGTGGTTATAAGTTCATGTGGATGTTTATCAACTAATTACATCATGAAGGAGCTACAATACAAATTCATTCAATTTCACCAGATATAATTTTGATGTTTAATAGCAGTTAAAATGCTTTAATCCACAAGTGCATTCACACAGTCACCCATCACTAAAAACATCAAGATTAATACTTTAGCTTTAAACAGAACACTTACTAGGTTCAGGCAACTTTCGAACTACTATGCTATTAGCAGGACACATTCCAAGCTCTGAGCATGTAGAATTTGGATCCAGTTCCTGGGCTATTAGTGTCAGCAAGGCAGATCCATATTCATCAACAAATGCATCACAGTTTTGTGCCATGCCTTCTGGAAGGAGAGCACATATTTTCTTTACGGAATTCTTCAGTTCAGCCTATAAAAAAAAAACATATCTAGAACAGTTTGTAAGAGTTAAGTTTCAATATAATTAACAAATGAATACTAATAAATACTTCAGATAATTAAGAATTTGCATAATTCATGCATTTTTTGCACGAATTTAAGGCTCAATGGGCAGGTCACAAAAACCTCAAAGGCTCAGGGCTGAGTAAGGGTGGGGGGGGGGGAATCCACTGGAGAACAGTTAAAAGACAGATATGGTTCACTTGCACACCAGATCACAGCTTAAATGTACCAATTAATGGATAGCAGTCTTCCTAGCCAATTGAAGTCCCCTTTATTATTGAGGGAAGAATGAGGTTAGCAGAGATAAATTTCAATGCAGATAAGAGTGAATTTGAACCTGAGAACATCAGATTATAGCCTACAGCATTTTCAACAACATAACCCTTCATTTGATATATAAAGTTTCACTATTATTCCTCAGACTGGTTGTGCCACAAATACCTACCCATTTAGAAACTTTCTCTTCTTTTTTCAAAGGGGGGGGGGGATAAAGAGAAATGGGATTTTCTTTTATAACAGCCACTGATATTCCCACATTCTAAGCTTTTTTATGAAAGGTTCAATAAAAACTAGTTGGAAAGGAATTACGCATGATGCATTTGGCCCAGTCACACAAAGTGAAAGTCACAAAACTCTGGATACTTTTCACATAGAATTTTTCCAGCTGCTGGCCAAATTTTGAATTTTTCCAGCTGCTGGCTGCATGCACAATAGGGGATGCAGAACACTAATCACTGAGGTTAGCATTCACAACTTTGACCCTTCTTTGTCTTGACCAAATGCAACAAAGAAAAGCAGTAGAAAAAAGTTAAACAGAATTTGCTACAATTGTCTGAGAAGGATTTCAAACAGAGATATGCTCCAGAAAAAAACAACTAACAGTTGGTAACTGCAAGAGTTGCATCAAAAACATTACTTCAAATATAAAATTCCCACAAAATTTCACTAAACAATCCTCACTTATTAAGACATTCAGAATTATTCACACATATGATGATTACCATTGAGATCGTTGTTTAGAGTAAAATTATTTTTCAGCTATATAGATAGTAATAATTTTTTTTTTGCTCTAGTACATACAATGGAGAAATATGTCCTTTTTTAGGACTAAACAGCTGTTTTACATAAATCTCACAAACACATGCCCATGCACTAATCAAGATTTGACTGACTCTGATAGCTATTTTAGCACTACTGCAAATTAATTCAATACCACTGAGACTACTGTTATATGTACATACCTGCATGAATGCAGATATAAAAAGCAGATATTTCAAAGTGTTCTACAAATAAAGTTTTAATGTTGAACACAGATGGCAGATTTATAATAAGAAGACACTAAAAGTGGCTTTCACTAAACATAAATTTAGCATATGAAGCATGGATGTAGATAAAACTTTACTCATCCATGCAGAGCTCTAATATAGAATTAATAAAATTGCCAGTTTTAATATTTATTAGAACTAGTTCAGAGCTTTATTAAGAGAAAATTATGTGTAGAAATGATATTTTTTTTTACATATTTACCTCATGCTCCAGTATAAGAGGGCCACTTGTTAATTTTTTGATTTAAATACATCAAGTAAAAATGTGGTTTAGTAAAAGATAAAAATTTTTTGAAAGCCATGAATTGTTTTTCTGGTGTTGTCTTTCTGCTGTGGTCTTGGCTTATTCACAGACCTTCTCTAAGGTGTATTATATTAACAAGCCCCTGCCAGATCTCTATGGTAAGCAGCTCCTTGAGGGGTAATTTTTTTTTAGATTTTGTTAAATTAAAATTAATTTTATTTTTGTTAGGGGTTTCAAAACGTTGGAAGTGGCCTGGGCCTCCAAAGCTGATAAAATGACTAAGGCCTCTTTGGACATATGAGAAGCCCTGCTCATGCTTGCAAATATTGGATTCCATTTAACTGAAGGATTTACCAATCGTATTGGAACTTTTTACCCATATTTAAATAATTTAGCTTTTCTAAATACAAACTAATTAAAAAATGGTTTATAGAATCAAAAGTAATCATGCTCTTTCCTCATTAGATCATGGTTACTAAGTTGATTAATAAGGTTTCAACTATAACAAAATATTTCCTAAGTAAAACCTTTTAACCTTTTGTACTATAAGAAATTTAAATATTTATAGCTAGAACTTTATTTGGCAAAGACTTAGAGTTAAATAGTTATTTGCGATAGTTAGAAAACTAGAAAAAACATAGTACTGTTTTTTTAGAAATTTAAGTTGATTTACTGCTTTGCCCCTAAAAAAATATATATATATACATTAATTATAATTACAGTTACCCTCATTTAACAATGGTGTTATGTTCTTGAAAATTGTCCTGTTATTCAAAACATCATTAAGCAAACTGTTTTTCCCCATAAGTAACAATGGTTTAAAGGGAGATACATTTTTAATGCATGACAAATTTAAACTATTTCATTAACAATACTTCAAATTCAAATTTGATACAATTGATATATTAAATTCATATACACTTCAAATATAATTATTTACAAGCATGATTTAGCATATTTAACATTTTTCACCTTTAGTATAAATTAATTTAATACAGTATATGAGCTGCATATTTTAATAGAAAAAGGCAAATTTTTGACCCACCTTAAAAAAAAAAATCAACTAATGTGCATGTTACAATAACAATTTAACTAGGTCAGAATTCAAATACAAAAGTTTACCAAATATTTACATTAAAAAACACAATTTTCAAGAAAATATTTTCAATTTCCTCTTTTACAGCTACTATTTTGTTTTCCCATTAAAACTGCAAATAAAATCTGAATGAAACCTTAACTTTTTTGTACATTAAGTAAATATAAAACAAAGGAAAAAAAACTATTAAATAACCATTCTCCTGTTTGTTCTCTTTACTGCCTTGTTTTTTTTGTCTTTCCTGAGCTTTACATAAAAGAGAAGGAAATTTAGCATTTACAAAGAGGATTTTGAAATGGTTTGATTGGATGCCTAGTAATGTAGTATACAAAATTATTGAAAGAAATTGGAATATGCTGGGTCATCATGTAAATGAGTAAGAGGAATGAAGGAAGCTGCATTTTCAGAAGTGTACTCAGAGCTGCAAGGCTTTTCTTTATGCTATCCGAGTCAATGGAGGTTTTTGATGAAAACTTGCCTAGTTTTAGTTACATATTTGTTTTTTCCAACTGTTACACATTTCTGTAATACCAATGGTCATGTTTGTTTCCCAAAGATACTTCAAATTTCACTACTATTCTGGTCACATAAAATGGGAATGGTTCACCAGAAAGGGACAAGCTCTTCAACAGTTTTAATATTTTGGAATTTACAGAAGAAGCAATGCAGTTTATTTTAGAAGAGAGTATATTGAAGGGAGAGTGAGCCCATAATGGCAGAATAATGTAAATAAAATAATGTTATAAAAATAGAAACGTTTTTACATTCCATTTTTTAATTAATATTTTCCAATTTTTTAAATAAGCAATTAATATTATTAAGCAAGTCTGTTTTAAGAAAGTAGATAAAAGTAAACTTCAAAAATTTACAGATAATGATGGAAAGAAAATTGGAACTTTGAACTTGATCATTATTGTATTTTAAATGACAACTTAAACAAACCTGAATATTACTGTTCATTAACTGTTCTTGCAAAAAGCTTAAAAGATACTGGCAAGATTTACATTCAACATCTGCAGCTGGAAACAAAAGAGAAAGTGATTTTTTTTCTGAAATTAATACTTAATCACAATACATTAATAAACATAATATTCCTACAGCAAAGCCTTCCAAATTTACTAAACTTGTGGCAGACAGATATTTCTATTATGTAGATGAATCACAATTGTAAAAAATACAACAAATCATTCGCTAACACAAATGTAATATTTGAAATTTGTGTAATGATTTTTTAAGTTTATCAATTCAGGGGGGAAAATGTTTAGGAAGACTGTGCCAGAGGCATCTGCTTTTAAATGTTCCAGCTTCAATAACTAAGTATTAAGCAAATAATCTTGCAATTGAGTTGGGTTGGGGCACACAATGGGCTAAATGGCCAGGTCACAAAGAACCAGAGAGTTCAGAGAAGGTTGGAGTGAGTGGACCAACTGGACAGTTGTTGGAAGATGATGATAGCCTCCTGTCAAGGCCATCCAGTGTGTTCTTTAATGTGCACAGAGTATGGCTCTCCCACAAATAGACCACGACTTAATGTCTCATTGGATGGATAGTGGCCTTTCCAAGTCCATCAGTGTCCCTTACTACAGATAACAGGGTGAAGATTTAGGAAGATAAATCTCAATGTTGGCAAAGGTGGGACTCTAACCTGGGAACTTCCATTCCATTGCAAATTGAAATTTGGAGAGATTTGAGTGAGATCTTCAGTTTATTTCTAGTTATATTTTTTCCATAAAAAGCTTATTTTCAAAGTTAGGGAAATATGAATGTGACTCCATTCACATAAGATGGAGTGTCTGGTTACTTTTTGTAATAAAGTTTATGTACTAAAATGCTAGTTTTACAAATCAGGGTTACACAATTATATTTTTTAAGTAATCCATATTTTTTCACTTTTTAATTTTTCTGGCCTTATTACAGAAATGAAGGTAACACATGAATATGATGCATTTCATATTTTACACCAGTTCATTTGCTTTTCATATTTCTTTTGTGAACTTTATTTCATTTCTGTTTTTAAATTTTTTTACCAATCTTCAAGGGACATAAGATTTCTTTTCCAGGCTGGATATGGCCATAGGCCATCATTTAATAGTTCTGCCATAAACCATGGGTGGATACACTAATCACTCTAAAAAGCACAATTTCAGTGAGAATTTTACAGTACTGGCTCATTGGTAATATTCATAATGCCTAAAGAAGATGGTAAATGTCATCATTTGATACATTCATTAGGGGCGGGGGTCAGTAGCGCGCCAGGCTCGTAATCTGTAGTTCCCAGGTTCGAGTCCCAGCTGGGTCAGCGTTGAGATTTATCTCCGCAAAATTTCCCTGCCCACGGTCAGTAGGGGACACCGATGGGCTTGGAAAGGTCGCCATCTATCAGATGGGACGTTAAGCCATGGCCCCGTGTGCGGGAGAGCCATAGCCTGTGCACATTAAAGAACACACTGATGGCCCTGACGGGAGGCTACCATCTGTCTCCCAACAGCTGTTGCAGTGGGTCCCCTCCCCCAACCTTCTCTGAGCCTTCGGGGTCCATGTGACCTGGCCAGTTAGCCCATGGTGTGCAAAAAAGTGCCGCTCAGAGGTAAAACAATCCAATCCAATGATACATTCATCAGCTATTTATAAAATTTGTAATATGTTAGTAAATGCTAAAAATTTCAGTTATCACATTTATCTGTTAATTTATCTAATTCCCAATCAATGGAATAGCCAAGATTTGACATATATTTTGAAAGGGAGGAGGGTGAAATTTTTAAAATATTTCAGTTAACATAAATTAATGAACTAATGATTTCCAAGAAAACAATTTCATCAAGGTAAGCTAAAACCTTGCTAAAATATATTTATTGGGAACATTGTATATATCAGGTAACCAAATAGGTTCGTGCAGTTTTTCAATGTTATCATTTCAATGAAAAGTATATAAGCACAATTGCAAGTGGTGTGCATGCATTAATACACAGTTGAAAGCATGTGGCATGCTGAGTCAGTTGATGTGTAGCAAGCATGAAAAGTGGTTTGGTGAAATTGGGAAGGGTAACGAAAACATGTCCGTGACAAATACAGTGCATGTTACTTTACGAGTTTAAACTGAGAACTAAAGCAGTGCAAGCAGCTGCAAGATATGTATGGCCTTTGGAGAGAACACAGTGAGTGAACAGACAGCCCAAAAATGGTTCAGAAAATTTGTGTCAGATGATACAGTCATTGATGACAATGAACTGAAGGCCAGCATAGAGTTGGATTCACATCAAATGTGCCAAGACCTTGTAGAAAGGTTCCATGTAAGTGATAAAACCATTCGTTTGCATTTACACTGCCTAAAAAAAGTCTGGAAGCAGAGCAAATGGGTTCCACATGAAATGACTGCTGACAACAAACTCCAGCAGCTTATGATTTGCTTGTTACTGCTTTCACGCCACAATAATGAGTCATTTTTGGACAGATTGTTGATGTGTGATTAAAAATGGATTGTATATAGGAACATCAAATGTTCATATCATTGGTTGTTGTTCAGTGAACCTGTACCACACACCCGAAAGTCCAAGATTCACCAACAGAAAATTTTGTTGTCTGGTGGATTACAGCTGGTATTGTCCATTACAAGCTTCTTGCCACTGGTCAAACAATTACACTTGTTCTAGACTACTTATGTCAGATGAATGATATTTGCTTCACATCTAGGTTTTTAGTTCGGGCCGTGTAGCTCACCCATGATTTGTATTATGATGAATTGCTTATGAGTGATAGGAAAGTGTAGCTCAATGAAAAAGTCACCATGTTTTAGTGCAGACAGTACTGAACAATGAATAGACAGTTCCCATATTTATAAACTAGAAAATTGTGCACATGAAAACTGTGAAAAATCCTGTATGAACTTGTAAACCCGCAAATGATGTCTTCACGGCATGGCCCAGTATGAAAATTTTTGCCTTATAGGCTGTACTGTGTACATGTGATTCACACTTAAAAAGAGGGTGACAAAATGTTTTTGACATAAATTCATCATAGTCATCTTATGGCATTTTCAGTCAAATATAAGAAAACAATATAGTGTAGCCTGGGGGACCCTAAAATTCTTACCATTGTGGCAGTCAATGTGTTAATTTTGTCATCAAGAGAAAATGAACTATAAAGAACGTGATAGAAATCTTCCATTATTGCACTACTGTTTATCTAATGTTTGTATACACTTTAAACATATTGTTTGCAACAATTATTTTTTGTTGCTAGATGCACTTCCGCTAGTGAAAACTAAAGTTAGAAAATGTGTCCCAAGTTGTTGCCCTCAGCACCATTCAATAGTCACTTCATTATGATGAAATATTTTATAATAGAAGTGTGAAAATAGATTTTATGAAACAATTCTTGGTGGTCTAGTGGTTAAGACATCTGGGTTCAAATTCTAGTCAGGACAATTAGTGTTTTTCAACTCATTATTTCAAGTGTTCCTTGTCTACAGGACACTAAAAGGGTTTGTAAATAAAATACTAACTAATTTATTACTGAATATTTCCTTCATTTCACAAAATTTCAATCAAATCCCAATATATAAACTAATAAAAACAGAAGAAACTTATCTTCATGACAGAATTAATAAAAGAAATATTATTTACTGATGTTATAGTGTTAGTAGAAAATTTGTTAATATTTAAAAATAATTTTATTATATTGCATGCATAAAAGTTTTATCATTATAGGAGGAGTAGTAATATTAGTGGCATCATAAAAATAAATTTAACCTTTAGAGTGCCATTCCCTTAAGTGTTGTAGATTTGCTGAAATAAGAAAATTTCTGTTAATTTTACATGGAATATTTAAATCATTTATATGATGCAAATAAAAAAATGAAAACGTCTTAAAAAGTGTGATAATTTGTTCTTTTATGTGTACTTTTTCTGTTAGGAAGTGAATGTAGTAAGTAACATCAATACAAAACAAAAATGCAACTAATATTTAAAAAGTGCTTTCTCTTAAATACATACATTTTTACATGGCACTAATTATGCAATTTCTACTATGCTATTCAAAAGTGAACTGGATATTTCATTTACACCATCTGAAGAATCTACTAATGTGGTGTGAAATGTGTAATGGGCTATTAGTAATTGTTGTCTTACACCTATTATTAGAGCAAATATGACTGATAAGGGTTGTACATGTCAGAATTTGGCATTATTTTAACTCTTTTGTTATTAATGTTGACATAGGTGCAGATATATTGGCACGTTTAAATGAACAAAATTAAAATTCAGTTAATAACTTGATTTGTGATGAGTTGAACTATAATTATATCAGTAGAAAAGTTTTTAAAACCAGTAGTGATATTTAGAAAAAGACTGCATACTGTATATACATAATACAGCATAACTTATCAGTTTATAACAAATTTATCATCTACCTTTCATTATTACATCACTATATGATTCATACTTCTTTACATAAAAGAACTTATGCAACCCTTCCCAGTGTGTCTTTTCATCACAAGTTATAGCATTAAGATAGTATACAGTGCTTTGAAACAGGAATTGACTTGTATCAAACCTTATTCAGCATCCTACATTTAGAGTATATTACATCATACCATTAGTAATGATAACTGGTACAAATAGGTTTCCTGAGTACTTTTAGGAATAATAACTTATTATCAGGAACCTCTATTTGTGCAAGTTAGTTCGAGGCCAGGGGAAAGCATGGATGTGTTGCCTTTCTGCTGAGGTCTTGCCTACCTTCCAGACATTGTCTATACAGTGGTCTGCAGCTGCTTGAGGAGGAATTTTTTTATTGTTGCCAAGCATGTAAATTAACTGCAGTTATGTGTTAACAAACATATTAATCTTTTAACTCTTCCATGGTTCAGTGTGAAAAACTGACATCCAGAGGCTCAGCTAAAAAAAATTTAAATATTGAAAAAAGTTTATACTTTTAGCCAGCTGTGCTGAGTCAAATAAACAAGTCAACTTTACAATATTTTTTTTAACAAATAAGCAATCAACAGAAATAAGTCATGTTATATACCAAATTAAACAGAATTCCAAATATTATGAAAATAGAAAAAATTAAAAATTTATTAACTTTAGTAACACTTTTACCAGTGATACAGCGGGAAAAAAAATATCTGCCAAGGCAATAAGGTTTAATTTTGGAAAACCTGTAACCTCTTGAAACTATTCAATATAAACTTAAAAACTAATAATCTACAGTAGGGATTCTCAACGTGGGGTACATGGTAAAATTTTTGGGGGGTAAGCTGTGAGAGCTCAAAAGTCGCTAGATCTAGTAACAAGTCCATTTCACTGATTACCCAGTAAAATGTTTATAATTTTATAAGATCTGTTAAATTGTTTATGTCATTTTTTGTGTTTATCGATATATGTAATTTATGAATACATAAATGTTTTATTTTATTCCCATTGTTATACTACAACTCTAGTTTTATCTATCTATACAAGGGGATGCCAGTTACATACACATTTCCAGGGGGTACGTGAAGCATAAAAGGTTGAGAACCACTGATCTACAGCAACAAGTTGCAAGCCAGCCATCATATCTAGCGATGTAGAATAACTCAAAAAGTTTAATAATGACATAAATTTATGGAAATAAAATGAAAATATATTTATATAAATAAAAACTAAAATAGATCTATAGAAATAAAAATGAAAATAGATCTATAGAAATAAAAACTAATGTTTAATTATAAAAGTATAAATAAAATACTAACTAAATTGAAAAGATATCCAATGTTGTGATGCTATACTCAGAACATTGCACACGCATGGCGACTAATTAATCTCTCTACTACTAATCATCTGCATCTTGCTAAGCCACGACTTAGTTTATGTACCTAAACTTCTCAAACAACAAGTTACAGTTTTGGTTTCAATAGCTGTAGAGCAAAGTTGAATGCTGGGATGAATGATAAAAATATTTCTAGGTATATTGAAATAGCTTTAAGGCAAAAAGAGAGAAAGAGCTTAAAAAAAAAGGTATATGTACTTCACAATTGTTTCCAAAATTCTCAGATTTGAAAAATAGCAGAATTTTGTAACCTTAAGGAAAACATGTTTACAATAGTTCAGATCAAACTCATGAGCTTAAATCAGGAGATTGCTTCAATGAAGAGAAATGGAAACAAGCATATTGGCTTTAAAAAATGGTGATGTGATGGCTTTAATAAAATATTTATATCACAGCTTAATATTCATCATATGAAAAAAAAAGGATCATTTTTCAAAGCTTGAATTACACATTTTTATGATTATGTAAATATGTAAAAAAATTTCAAATGACAATTTCTATTTAAAAAAAGTTGAAGTTTCAAGTGTTGTACTAAAAACTTATATAGTCGTCTTGGGCCTCTAATTTCAGATTCTGTCATTGTGTATAATTGACAGGGATCCTAGAAAGGTTATTGACCAGTGACCACAAATCTTGAAGACTACAGAAACTTATATATACCATACTACTAAACTTTAATGTTGATATTCATCCATGCCACCAACAATTTCAGTATGGCTGCTCAGACTTCATAAGCTTTGCAAATGTCCAGTTGCATTACCTACTTCATGAATTTTACTATATTAATTTGTAACTTGGACAATCTTTTTGCTGAGCTCTTGTGATATCATTTGGTAACCTGGACTATCTTTCTGCTAGACCTTATGAATTGTTGCAAATTAAAACAAATGCATATGTAACTGATGCAATTCATACATCACTGTTTAGAACATAGATGATACTTCTCCATCTTGCATCAAATTAAGTTGATAACTAACTACTAGGGACATAGAATAATGATCTCAACAGGAAGAATACCATTTTTTTCCAGGAGGTTGTGGGTTAAGTTCCCACTCCCACCAAAACTCAATATTTTCAGCAAACTCTTAAAACACACTATTTATCCTATATATGTCTTTTAGGTAATAAATTTTAAGTGATATGTTTGCAAAACTATGCACTCTTGGTAATTTTGAAAGTCATTCTCTTCAACAAATTTAATGTGGCACTTTTTAATTATGTAGTGACATAGTGATTAAATTAATTTTAACCATACCTTGATATTTGAAATGGATTCATCTGAATAGTACTATTCTCCTGACTTAACAGTTTTCTGGGTCATTTATGCCCTCAACTGACTCAGATGTCTTCAATGATTATAATTATTATATTCATTTTAGGCCATTACAAATATTTTAGGGTTAACAGAGCTTTTTTTTATTTCATTTACATTACATATACACTTTGGGATGAAAAAATAAGGAGGAAACAGCATTTTAGTACATACAGTAAGATGAACTATAGACAGGGGTAGGGAAATGTCAGAATTACAATGGAAGAATTGAGGCAGATCTCTTGAGCTTTTAATACAGTACAGCATAATCTTTAAATTTGTCCAAAAAAGAATTAGTTACAGCAAATTGAGAGATCCTACTAAGAGAATTCCGTTCCACACTGTAAAATATAGCTAAGTGAATAAACAAACCCCTCTATAAATCCTGTGATCTATTGGTTTTAGATATTGTAATTCATACACTGTGCAATGTCCTTTTCTCTCTTTTTCCCTTTCCTTGTTGAGACAAAGTTCACTGAAAGTTCCAGAAAGTATCCACTTTCCTTTTAATTCTTTTACATTTTTTAACCATTTTGAGTGATTTACTACTCTAGACTTTCTACCAGATATTATCATTTGGTAGAATTCAGATGTTACCATTTGTTTTACTATAGTGCAATAGTGATGAACTGCTCTTCTGTTTGCCAGTGGAGTTAGTTATTATAATTATTAAACTATTTTAACTGATAAACAATTGTAAGGGTAGAAAGTTTTTCAATTTGTTGAACTACTGAATATAATAGCAAGTGTATCTTTACAGGCAAAGCATTATGATGAAGGTATGTAATTTTTTATACTGTTAACATGAAAAACTATTGTTTTACTTCTAAATGGCACTTTTACCATGTCACATGAACCCTAACACTCAGAGTTGAGTAAGGGACCCATTAGGTAGGAGTATATAGATGGAAGCCTCCTGTCAAAATCATACATTGCATTTTTTAATGTGTACAAAGTATAGCTCTCTTGCAAACAGACCCACAACTTAATGTATCATCAGAGTGATGAAAACATTTCCAAGGTAATCAGTGTCCCCTTTCTTTGCAAAGTGGGAGTTAGCAAAAAATAAAAAAAAAAAATCTCAATGCAGCACAGTTGGGACTTGCATCTGAGAATATCAGATTAGCATATTATCAACTGAGCTAATCACTGCCCCATTATTTTGGAAAGAAATACATAATTTTAAATTATATTACTTACCAGGGCAGACATTAAGAGCTGCACAAACCATAGATGGATCCATTTCTTGAGCAAGCAGGGTTATTATGAGATTCGCATATGTATCAACAAACTTCTGGCATTTTTTTGCCATACTTGAGGGAAGTATAGAGCATACTTTATCCAGTGCCTCTCTAATTGCTTCCTGCAAATTAAAAATGAACTAAATGAATAAAAGAGTAAACCAAATAAAAAATAATGCTAATGCTTAAAACTAAATTACAATTAAATCTTACATTTGCTTTTTCTAGGCTCAGGGCTCAAATGCCTATTACTAATGTACTCCATTCGTGCAATTTATTTTTAGAAATCATGTATATAATTATTTCCTATTTTCAGCCAAGCATCTAAGAATTCGAAGATGAAAAAATGTGTGAATTTGATGAGGAAAAATTGTGACGCACGAAAGGTGAGATATAACAAAGCTGGCTTGACACAAGGTTTATAAAAGCAAGCAAAACTGAGAAATAACCATTACAACTTGAAACAGCCCAAGAAACCAAATAAGGGAAATAGAAAATGATTAGAAAATTCTACTGGATATTATTGTAGAAAACCAATACTTTAAAGAGAGATTTGTATGAACAGATTCTATACCACCAAATCAGAATTCAAGTTTCTTCAGAAGGCTTTGTATACCCAAGAAATAGATGTCTGCCACGGACATCTACATTTGGGGTTTACTTATTTTAGAGGATGAAAAAAAGTTATATAACTCACAACTAGATAATGTTATCTCGAAAAATTCAAAATTGGGAATTTAAAGAATAAAAAGTTGGTTGCTCTCTGAATTTATAAAAGTTTCAGCTAATGAAACCATATTTCTAAACCTGAAAGATCACATGTTGTTAGTGAAATGATTTTATGAAAACTAAAATATTGCAACTGTGAGAATTACACCATTATTTTTTATTAATGGTGTAATTCTCACTAGATTTAACCTTTGAAATCTGAAAATATTCTGCCTCAAAGGTATTCTAGTTAAAGATTCTATTGTTGCTCAGACTTTCTCTTTCTATTGATAGATAATGACCTATTTCATTATTTCTTTGAGAACAAGAAACAGAAACAATTTTTTTTCAAATATTATTTTAAATATTAAAGACTATGCTTGAGTTTTTAGCATAAACTGAAGCAAAATATTGTGCTTTTTTCGATCAAAAACGTTTATGTGTAAGTCATGTATGCCTCTCAAAGCCACTTCGAAACCCATATTATGAGTTACTGTTATACTATATGATTTTTTTAAATACATATGAAAATGCTGTTAATGGGGGGGAAAAAAACTCTTCCCGGTAAACATTATTTTGCCACTTAAAATTTTTTTGCAGAAGACCCTTAAAAGCAAGAATAAATTTCTGTACAAAATTTTAATATTTTTGGCAACCACTTTTCTTTTTACATTATTAACTGTAGTGTGTAATACAGTTTTTAAATACAATATTTAAAAACTGCATTTTACATAATGCAGTTTTTAAATACACTGCCCTCCACTGAAATTATCCCACTAGAAGGAATGCTTGCATGTGAATAAAACTAGTTGTGATAGTAGCTATACACATAAAGAAGCAATGATTACAGAGGCAGACAGTTGTACCAATATTTAATGACAAAATGAGGAGGACATAAGTAGGGGGTATGCTGCCACGAGGACAACATACAAAGCAAAACATCACGGGATGAAGTTGAACGGCAGCAAATGTGATCTTGTGTGATATTCAGCCATGCTAGGTACACCCTTGCTGTCACTTCAGTGATAGTTGTAAGTAGCTGAGCACTGGATGTAATGTACCACCCCATTGTATCCCACATGTATTCATTGGGCAACAGATCTGGTGAATGTGCAGGCCAAGGAAGGAGAATAATATCACAGAAGCACTGCAGGGAGACCAGGTGGTATGTGGCCATGCATTATCCTGTTGGAAAATGGTGTTTAAGCATGGTATTGATATGGCAGCAGCACAGATCACAGCACAGTTTCAACATACCACATCACCATCAAACTGCCATCAGTAACAGCCAGAGGTGACCAGCTGTTGTAATTAATGGCTCCCCACTGATGATGCTGAGAAGTCAATACCATATGGCACTCCCAGGTACATGTTGTATTACATCTGTCACCTGGCTGTCTCCACACACACATACTCCATGGCTGTCACTGACCCCTAAACAAAAATGGGAATCGTCACTGAAGATGTCACGATGCCACTCTGGTCTCCAGGAACTTCTCTCCCTGCAGGATGATGGGATAGAGACAGAGACAATCCAAGGGACGGCACACATACAGGCCCATGTCTCATAGTCATCATTGGATTGTGCTAGCAGACATGTGGACAGGTAGGAATGGTGCAAGTAAACTGCCATACTGTTGCAGTTCTGTCACCTACAGCTTGTAGCTGGAACCAATGGTCCACCTGCACAGACATTCTCCAACGGGTACCTGAACCTGGCTGCTGTGTTACCCATTGTTGCCAACAGTGTTCACAAGTTCATGCATCATAATTTGTCTATTAGATAATCCAGCTTCTGTCATCCCAATAATTTGCCACTTTCAAAGTCTGTGAGGTGCACATAATATCATCTTTAGCATCATAAAAGCATGGCTACTTCATTCTGTGTAATCATTCACATGAGTACACAAAAGTCTGCCCTACTACTGTTTGCTAGCAATTGTTTACATTTTTTATAGTGCCTGGTGTTCTCACATCATGGGGACAGCTGGCTATGTTGTGCCTCTATTGGCATCATTTGCCATAGATATACATTGTTGTCATACATGCAAATTTTCAGCTTTTTTGGCTATTCTTTCCTGGTGGGGTAATTTCAATGGAGGGCAGTGTATATACATGCCTATATTTTAGATAATCTCCATTAACATTCCTTACCTCTGTTTTCTGATCCTTCAGTTCATTTTCCACCTCTTGTATAATTTCTTTGCAAAGATCACATTCCAATTCATTAGATACTGGTGATATTAACTTCTTTAAAGTTCCTATTCAGAGTTAAAAGCAGTTATAACAAGAGCAAAATATATAGATAAGCATACTTTAATAGTTGTGGATATTCTAAAAAGAGTCATCTCTCAATTATCTGGGTGTGTGGATAAACTGATTTGCATATTAACTGTGGTAAAAAATAACAGACCATACATCATATGTAGCCCTTTGTCCATTTTTCATCAAGCAATTTATGTGAAGTTTCGTGTTCCTAAACTATCTATATTGTACTTGTATTATTTTTAAACTTTTGGATGACATCTATAGAATGGTAAATGTGTTCCTAAATATTGGATGTAATTTTAACTATGTTTATGTTAAATCCATTTTATACCATATTTTATTTTATACCATATTTTATTTTATACCATATTTTGACTTGTTTTGTTTCACCCACGACCTCCTTCTCCCATTCATCATCATCATCCTCAGGCAGCCATGGGCTACGGAGGTCCAACCAAACCGCGCAAAGTTCTTTTATTTTACCTTACCAGTTTTGCTTAATTTATGTTATATTTATCATTTTGGGGATTTTGATTTCCTTTTTGGCATCACAGCACTCGTTTCCAAGAGTTAGGAGTTGCGCATGCGCAACTCCTAACTCTTGGAAACGCCCCTCGTGTCATAGCTTGCGCCGCTCGTCAATTTATGCAAATTCTTTCCTGGCGTGCAACATGACACGTGTGGGCTTTGTACCTCCTGTTATAACCTGGTGACATGTTGTCATAGGAGCACAGAATCACAGTAGACAGAGAAGAGAGTGTGGTAGTAAGCACGGAGGAGCAGTTAGTGCAGTGTGTTTAGTCAAAGTTGAGAAATGATGTATCTTCTCCATTAAAGTTTTGGTGAGTGTTTTTTGGAAATAAATTGTTTTGTTAGTTAAACCTTTTTGAATCTTTACTAATTTTTTCTCTTGAGCAACATTAATTGTTTTGGATCAAAAATTACCTTTACATTTTCACAATCATTTAATATTTTTTGAATTCTTACTCATTAACGCTCGCTGGTATTTTGAACCCTAATTTAACTTTATTTTTTTTTTGGCAATTTGTTAATTATTGCCTGGCGCCCGACACAGCTTTCCAGAGCATGAAAATAATTGGATCAGACAAAGGGTCCAAACTTTAAAAGTAATTCTTTTCGTAGGAGCGTTACAAAGACCTCTGGTTTCCTTATCAAGATGTAAAACAGTAATATCATGAAGCACATTAATAAAAACTGTGTAGTCTTTTCCCCTCCACAGTGTTTTTTTTTAATTCATTCATTTAGCATATTTGTATTATAATGGAATATTTAAAAGTTTTAGGCATATTTAGAAAAAACATAAAAAATAGTTATGCTTTTATGAAGAAATGAAAAAATAAAATGCTTTACACAAAAAAAGTGAAATTTCCATTCACCTAGGGCAGATGATAGGGCCTGTTTCCTTAATATATTTTACTTCCAAAGGTCCAAACTAATGATGCAATAGCTTTTTTACATGCCCCTGCTTCCTTATCAGGAATTAAAAATATGCATGTGCATCCTTTCTTCTATTGAATGCAAAAAGTACATTGAAATTGGGTGATTAGTTGCAGAAATATTGCATGCATTCACAGATGGATACAAAAATATCTACGTGCACACTGAGCCTTTTCCTCATCCAATGCCAAAGGAACCATCGAAATCTATTGATTGGTTCCAGAGATATTGAATGCAGAGACAAGATGGATGGATGGTTGAACCTGGATATAATGTTAACAAGTTTTATTTTCAAGAAAATGTATTAGAAACAAATAATAAATAAAATAAATACTTGATTCACAATAATACTCATGAAATATAACATTCAGGGTTGGATGAAGGAAGAAAACAAAGAGGGGGGGGGGGAGAGTAAGAGACCAGATTTCCATTGCAATATTTTCGCCTTCATTTTGGAGTCTAAATTTTTTTTTAAAAATGATTAATATTCAAATTAATATTCATGGAATTCAAAATATTTTGAATTCTATGAAGAAGGTGACACTGGACTCATCCTTATTCTCTCTGATTTTCTCCTATTCTCAACATTTAATATAATTTTCCAATAACTAAGGCTTTTTAAAGCTTTTCGCTTAAATGCAACATTTAGTGTTTTTTGTCAGTTTTTTAAACAGAAGTGGAACTAAAACTGCTTTTGTGTGACTGGCAAATTATCATGAAAAGAAAAAGTAAATAAACCCTCAAGCAGCTGTTTGCCAGGTCTGACAGGAACCTGCCAGTTTAATATAATAATCCACAAAGGTCAGTGAGGATGATGAGATATCAGCAAAAAGACAATACAAGAAACATCCATAGATTGCACATGTCCTTTTGATCAGTAGTCAAGTGAGCTAACCACACAGCTTGAACACAAATATATAATCACCTTAAGCTTTAACACAAATAAATAATCAAAAACTATTTAAGTGTTTGAAAAATAAGCAGCACCTCGAAATTATTGGCAAATGGAGATAGTGGATCTTGAAACTATATGACACCATTAACACAAATTAAAAAACATATTAAACAGATTTTTTCTATACCTGGGCAAATTTTTAGAGCAGAACACACAGTATCAGGGTCAAGTTCTTCAACTACCAAATTGATAATAGCATCTATGTTGTTGTCTACAAAATTCTTGCAGTCAGCTGCAAGAGACTGTGGCAATAGGGAACATCCTCTCTCTAATACTTTTATTAGAGATTGCTGGTGAGAAATAAAATACTTAAAATTAATTATATATTCAAAGGTAAAAAAAAGTCACAATAAAACTAGAATCTATAAAATTTTTTGAAATAATTGAAAACTGCATTGTTTTATTTACATTTATTCCTAATTCAAAAGTTAAGCTACTTTCATTAATATTAATGGCAAAATAAAACTGAAAAAAAGGGTAATTTTTTCACATCATGCAGAATTCATTATTAAATATTATTTTCTCTCCTAAAATGGACCACATTCTCTGTAAAAAAAAGTTTTAAACATTACACTGTAACCTTTAAATCTTGGAACTACACTGAATTAGCTATCCCAATTGCCAAATATCTAACTGAACTGCCATAATTTATTGAGAATGATCATATTCATTGCCATTTTGTGTATTCAGTTTCTTTGTGTCCTTTCTGACCAAGGGCAGGGTAGGAATTTAGCAGAGATGAATCTCAATGCTGACACATCTGGGACCTGAACTTGGGAATTACATATTCACAAATATACTTTCCATCTTCATGGCATTCTTGTCTTTGCTTGATGCTTGACTGCTGGAACAGTGCCTTCATGTGACACAGTGAATTGTGTACTGTAGGTAGAAATGTTCATATCATTAATTAGAGGAGACATTGATCAGTGGCTGGTAGCTTAGTAGTGCAGGCACCTGACATGCTATCAGGAGGTTGTGGGTTCATATCTCACCCACTCAAGACAATTTTTCCTCTAAAAAAATGGATTGATGTAAGAGTGGTAATTCCCTGATCATATTGTATGATGTAATAATGGCTTTGATGTATAGCACCACAAATGCTCACCGTTCAATGATAAAGAAATCTTTATTAATTTGGTCTGGTATATTAACACTTTTCATTCATAAAGTGAAAGATTTTAACTCAAGTTTGTGCTAATCTGAGATTCAGTTTGAAGCTGGTGTACTAAATTCTAGTACTAATTTTAAGCATGTACTCATTATCCAGTAGATATAATTTCATTAGTAAGGAGAGGTTTTTAAGCAATGTCCAGGAAGAAACAACTGTCTCCAAATTGATGCTGTAGGCCACAAATTACCAAACTTATTCACATATCACTTGCAGTGCATCATTCTGCTGGGAGTAAAAAATGCGTGGCATCATGGATAAACTTAGGAAAAACCTATTAATGATAAATGCACTATTATACTTATTCATTAGTGTTCAGATCAACAAAGCTACCAGCTTATCTGATGATTATGGCAAAACAAATAACCATGTTTAGAATTTGGACTCCAAGTAGATGCAATGTAACTTGAACAAATGCAATACTCTGTGCTAGCAATTTCATAAAAAAAAAAGTCTCACCCAATAATTGATATTTGCAAATTCAAATCAAAGGACAACATGAAATTTTCATATTCTTTCTTTTGTGTGCAGATGCGAGTCAAGTTTACATTTGTGGTAATTTTTTTCCCATTATGAACTTTAAAAACACTGTCCTAGATTTAACTGATGATAGACTAAAGGACCTTTTTTAGTTATGTTCAAAGCTTAATCCAAATACTGATAATGTCATAAGCACTAAAAAGCCTTCATTAGAAAATATTTTGTTGAATTCTTTCCCTAACTAAATCTATGATGTTTACCATTTAAGTCATCAGAATTTGGCAATAATTTTATAATCGTAACAAATATTGTGATTTCCAAAAATAGTATTATTTAATTTTCAGTTATACCAAGTGATACATCTTGTATGTTTTCATTTCACAATGTATAATCATCATTTGATAAATTACCTATCTTTGCAAAAGAATCATAAAGATATCACTAGTATAGAGTAAAAGGACTCCACTCTTTCTGTTACTGCAGTTGCTTTAATGCAACATAAATTTTGTGCTATTTTTATTTGAAGTTTGAAGTCTTAGCATGTCTGTATTCTGTAATGTTCAGATAAAAAACTTCCCTGTCTATTTAACAAAAATTTAATACACTGCAAAATAGTTGTAGTGCATTTTATCATGTTTATTTGCATTAGGAAATTTCTTTCAATTGCAAACAAAGAAAATAATATTTTAACTTACCAAACACTATCAATGAACTTTTTTTTATATTGACACAAAAATAATTTTTCAGCAAATAGGTCTATGAATAACCTAAAAGTAAGAAAAAAATAGCATTAAAGGAAGCAAACCTTTGTTTCGGGATTTTGCAGTTCAGTTTGCAACTGCTGTACAAGTTCCTTACAGAGATCACATTCTATATCTTTTACTATGGTGGGAACAGGAGATTTGTCTGATTCTAAAATAATGATAAAAACAAAAACAGTTATTTTTGTTGACTTGCACTGTAACTATCTTTGAGAAGAATAATTATTATACCAACCATTTTTTAGCATTTTACACAAATTAAGAATCAAACTAAAAGCAGTCATAGATTCATTCATACAATAACAACCAAATAAAGCATAATAACCAAAAATAAGCAGGTAAGTTCAAAAAGTTAATTTTAGACAATGACTTTTGATAATACACTATTTTAGGTAATTTGTACTACTCCATGCTTCTCCAAGTGGTGATAAGTATGCAAATTACAGTCAATCAGAAATCAAAAAACTTTCTATTAGTTTTTCAAAAACCTGAAAATTGTTAGAAGCAATATCAAAATTAATTTGTTTTTTTCAAAATCTATAATTTAATTCCAAGATTAAAAAATAAACCAAGTGAAATTGCATTCTCACCAAATTAAGTTTCAGTAGTGACTGCAGCAAAGTAATGTATTGTCCATCAATTTTGTAAAAAAAAAAGCATAATTTTTGGATACATTAATTGTCAGGTATATATTAAAAATAGTTTACTTTGTAAATCTGCAAAATTATTTTAAAATGAGCAATTGCTGTTGGAAAAACAAAAAATTCAACAACTTATAACATATTACCTTCAGAACTGTTGTTCCCAATGGATAATACACTGCATTTGGTTCGGGGGAGGTTCTGAAAGGCCCAAATTGTTTTTAAGGGCTCATAACAGATATCCTTATTACATTTCTCCAGCCATCTGTATTTATTAGTAAACAAGCAATAATTCTAGACATTTTATCGTTAGGCTGAAAGTAGATGTTGTAGTTTAATATATCCAGTTTGGCTGTTTCAAAACTGCAGCAATACCATTAACCCAGTTAGCAGACTCGAAGATAAAAAGCCCTGAAAGCTTTTGATGTCAACTTATTGCTCTCGGCCTCTTTCATCATACTTAGTTGGAGTGAGCAGAAAGGCTGCAGACTTCTCACTCCAACACTGCCACTCAAGGCCAACTTGCAGCTAACAGACCACCTTAGCACAAGACTATTAAAAGCCATGAACATTCCATTGAGGGATTTCTATAGCTTCCTTTCTGTGATAGTGACCAGACATAAATACACATAAGAAAAAGAAACAAAAAATATACGAAGAATTCTCAAAATATCTGAAATGACTTCTACAGGCTTATTTAGCCCCCATAGAGAAAAAAAATCCAATAAAAGGAATTTACGTACTTTTCACTATAATCTACATTAGATTGTCTTTTTGCTCCTCTAAAAACTGAAACCATAAATATTTCATTTTCTAAAGACAAAATGTGATTTATAGTGGATTCTCATTCGTAATAAGAAATGGCTTTTAACATTACTCAAACTAATAACAGTTGTTGATAGTACCAACCTCATTAACATAAGTTTGTTGATTGAAACAACCCCAACATTCAGATTCCTACATTGCAAGAAGCATATTTATCGAATGCTATGGGTTCACTATGGAAAAAAAAAATTCCTTTGCAACTTCTTGAACAGAAAAATAGCTGAAGGCGAGGAGACCATTGGCAGCCATTATCCTTCTTTTAATCTCCACTAAGACGTCACTTGCTGGCAAGAATATCGATTATTAAATTCGCCACCAAAAGCATCCTGGAAGTTCCTGTTACTACTCATCCTCTACAGCATGGTATGTAAATCTCTCCTTAATAATTGTTGATACTTGATAGCATAGTCCATGTGTTGAAGTGCTTAAAAACATTTAACAGTGTCTTAGAGAATTAACTAGCTTTAATTTTAATTACTGCATTGTGTACCTCTGAGAAATTTAAAGTTATTTTTAAGTATCTCACCTTTACCTGTCCATCTGGTCTCTTGGAAGCCTAGAATATCTAGGTTATAGTGCTGGAATTCCTGCATGAGGACATCATGAGAATAATCTCTATGTAATGTCCTCACGTTCCACGTTCCTGTAGAGAGAAAATGATTAGTAGGATTTTTAAAGAAATTAGGTTTATTGAGATTGGTAGGGCCAACAATATCAAACAGCCCCCTGATCGCAGGCATGGGGCAAAGACCCGTTCCTCCTCCGCTAAAGGCTAAAGTCACCAATGCTGGTAGGAACTTCAGGCACCACCTTTTCAAGTGGACTTTTTCAAGAGCCATATGGCCTGCCTGAGACACATTACTCCAGTTTAGGCTTGACAATGCCCAACTAGCTAAGTAAGGTTCAGGTACCTGCGATGGCCTCTGATTAGGATTATCCACCAGCTGATATAAGGTATCCCATGCCTCTGTTCACTTAGAGCTGGCAACCCAGAAGCAAACAGAAAACACAGCGGCAGACTCTCCCTCAACAGAGGCCCACCAGTGCAGCAAGTCCAGGATCAATAATCAAGCTCAAATCCATAAACGAAACCAGTCTAGTAGGTATAAATGGTCAGCACCACGACCCTGTGAAGTTGATCACTCCTCAACAGGGTTGAAAAAAAAAAGAAAAAAGTGGCCATAGATGACCAGATCAGTAGGCCATACTGAACTGGCAGCCCTCCCCTTCCGTTCCCTTCCAAAAGAGAATATCTCTTTTGAAAGGTACTAACGGCCTGCACCATGAGAAGGTGGGATCGGACATTAGGTGCTAGACCTGGCCGGTTCTGTGCATCATCACTAGGGATTGGTACACAGCTCTCCTTCCAGTTTACGCCTAGCTACCATTTACAGGCTTTAAATTTCTCTTTACAGGGAGGGAGGATGGAAAGCATCACCAAGGCGTGGGTCTGCTGCTCAGCAGACATGCTAGTGATGCTCTTCTAGGATATGAGTGCATTAATGAAAGGTTTCTTACAGCAAAATTTCAGACAAGCATTAAAGACTTGAATGTTATCTGCTGTTATGCCCCCACTGAGGATGCTGATGAGGATGAGAAGGATAGCTTTTACAGACAACTTCAGGATATTTTGAATTCTGTCAAGAAAGGAGATATTACCCTTGTTCTAGGTGACTTCAATGCCAAAGTTGGTACTGACTCTGATCTTTGGGGAGGGGTGATAGGCCCTTTTGGTATTGGTAGCTGCAATGGACAACGTCTCCTACAGGTAAGTAAACTCAATGGTTTCAGAATAACTAACACATATTACAAACACCGTGACATACATAAATACACATGGGTTTCACCTGATGGGCTGCATAGGAATATGATTGATTATATATTAATTAACAGCAAATGGGCTAGTTCTGTTAGAAATACCAGGGCATATAGAGGAGATGAAATTGGATCTGACCATTACCTTGTTAGAAGTGTCTTGCAACTTAAACTTAAAAAGTGTTGTGCTAGGGTTAAAAAATTTACCTTTAATACTGAAGCTCTGAAAGACCCAGTTATAGCTAAAGCTTACCATGATAGGTTACTTAGTCATTATGACAGTCATGGTTTGCTTTATACTGAAGTTGAGGAAGAATTGGGCCATTTTAAACAGGCTTTTTTGGACACTAACAGTACTCTTTTAGGAAAAAAGGAGCAGAAGAGACAGAATTATCTGAGTGATAAGGCTTATTTCGGAAAGAAAGAACTGCAGGAATGTCCTTAATCAATACCCTACTAGTCCTAATAGAAAGCATTACAGAGAACTTAATAAATGCGTAAAAGATCAGTTAGCTGCTGCTAAGAATCTTTGGCTTGATGGTTTGGCTGACAAAGCCGAGGAAGCAGTTAGACAGCACAACAGCAGAGAGCTGTACCATATAGTTAATGTTTTATGTGGTAGAAAATGGACAGGTATACAGGGATTGAAGGATAAACAAGGTAAGATTATAGAAGGTGAGGATTCTGTCATGGCTAGGTGGGCTGAGCATTTCAGTGATGTTCTAAACAATGTAGTTAGTTCTACTTCCATTGTTTGCAATGATTATAGATGCATTGGTGGCTTTAATGTTGGCCCTATAACACAATATGAAGTTATTTTGGCTAATTCTAAACTTAAACTTAAATCCCCAGGGGTAGATGAAATTACTATAGAAATGCTCAGAGCTGGGAATGTTTCGGTTACCACTTGGATGACTGAAATTTTCAATAACTTTTATGATAAAGGCATGGTTCTTAAAGATTTTACCAGAGCTATTATTATCCCTATTTTCAAAAAAGGTGATCGCAGTACTTGTGATAACTATAGAGGTATCAGCCTACTCTCTGTTCCAGGTAAAGTTCTTTCCATGATTGTGCTTAATAGAATTAAGAATCTGGTTGACAGGCAATTGCGTGATGAGCAATGTGGATTCAGAAGTGGTAGGGGATGTGTGGATCAGATATTTTCACTTAGGCAGATTCTTGAGAAATGTTTAGAGTTTCAGAAACCTTTGGTTGCTAGCTTTGTTGATTTCAAAAAGGCTTTCGACTCTGTTGATCGTCATAATTTGTGGTTGATTGTGAGATCATATGGTATACCAGACAAGCTAGTTAACATAATGAAAGCTCTCTATAATAACACTGAGTCGTGTGTGAGAGTTGGTAAGTCTTGTAGCAATTGGTTTAGCATTACTTCTGGTGTTCGACAAGGGTGCATTTTGTCTCCTTTTCTCTTTAGTTTGATTGTTGATTATGTTATGCGAAATTCACTTCAAGGGAAAGATTTTGGCCTTAAATGGGCTGGAGATACAAAAATTTCTGATTTAGATTATGCTGATGATTTAACCCTTTTGGCAAATGAAGTTGATGAGATGAACTCTTTCATCCGAGCTGTTGATGAGACTGGTAGTAGAGTAGGTTTGGTTATAAACAGAGAGAAAACTAAAGTGATGAAAATTGGTCAGGCAGGTTGTGATTCAGTTAATTTGAATGGTTGCAGTCTTGAGCAGGTGTCACAGTTTACCTTGGGAGCTATGTAACAGATACTGGTGATGTGTGGCACGAGATTAACAGACGGATAGGTATTGCTGCTGGGACTTTTAAGAATCTATGGAGTTTGTAGAGAAATAGGCATATACACCTAAAGACTAAAATTAGACTGTATAATAGTTTGGTTCTTTCTAGGGTTAGTTATGGTAGTGAAACGTGGACGCTGTGTAAACAAGATAACAGGAAACTAGATGCTTTTGATTCTAGATGCTTACGCAGTATTTGGGTATTAGGTGGTTTAACTTTGTAACTAACGATGAGGTTAGGCAAAGGAGTCTGCAACCTCCTTTAAGCAGCATATTGTGCAGAGAGAGACTCCGCTGGTTTGGCCATGTTGCCCGTATGGATAATTATAGATTGGCGAATAGGGTTATGAACAGTGTGCCTAGAGGCCTCAGAAGGAAGGGGAGACCTAGGATGCGGTGGGCAGACAATGTCAAACAGGACCTTGTTAGAATTGGTGTGCAGTGGCCAGATGCAGTAGATATAGCTCAGGACAGATATGCTTGGAGAATTAAACTGCATGGTCTGGTTGGACCTTCGCAGCCCATGGTTCCTTGAGGATGATGATGATGTACCTCTACTCTAATTTTTGTAAAATCAGATTCTCTGCTACTGACAACTTTATTAAAAAAAAATTACTCCTTCAATGGTTGTCTTGTCTGTAAGTTATTTTTGTGAAGTTTATAAAAATTTTTGTGAAGTCATTAAAAATATTACCACGAGCATTGGCTTTCATATAAGTTATTTCCATCCAAAATCATGTAAACCACGATGTTGAAAGTTTGTAGAGGGTAATGTGTATCCCCATTCTGAAATTCCTAGTTAATGAAGTACAATTGGATCCTAGACCTATTCGCAGAATCTGGGTAAAGGGAAAGAAGCTTGTAGTCCAACTTTGTAAGACATTTTAAAGATATAGATTACTTGTGTTTGTTAACTTCCTGGGATGAAAGGATAAATAATAACTCAGTTTATAACAACAGATAAGAACTTCATAAATAACAACAAGATTTCGCAAATGACATGCAAAATAGTATTGTCAATATATGAGAATAAGAAAATAAATTAAAATTTAGTTAATATGTTTTAACATTAGATGGAAGATAAATTAACATTTACTTTAAAAGGAAAAATGTCATTAGAAGTGACAAAATGTAAAATACAGGCAGCATTAAATTTAAATTGTAAACCCATTATAGTTTACATTGAAAACTTAAAAAAAAACCCCACAAAGGGACCTTTAGTACTGAAAGAAAAAGTTGCTGATTATAATTTTGGAAATGTTAACATTTTTGCAAGTTTGTTTTGAATAAATAATATGAAATTACCTTAATAAAACAGGTATTTCTAATGTGTATTAAGCAAATAATCATCTTTTAATTAGGTTTCTTAATCCTTCTTTACTGTTGATGTCTTAAAATATTGATATTTGCTATTAACAGAAATAAAGTAGCCAGATATAAGTTTTTATAATATAAATTATATTTATTATTAATAAACAGTGGCATACTTGGGCACAGTCTGAGAGCTGGACATGCACTATCTGGATTTAATTCTTGTGTCAGAATTGAGAACAAAACATC
The DNA here is from genome assembly GCA_038380435.1 of Ryuthela nishihirai. Classification (NCBI taxonomy): domain Eukaryota; kingdom Metazoa; phylum Arthropoda; class Arachnida; order Araneae; family Heptathelidae; genus Ryuthela; species Ryuthela nishihirai. The sequence goes on from JAWZYU010000015.1 coordinate 36,528,580, forward strand.
TATATTATCTTCAACAAATTCTTGGCACTTCTCTTTCATGGATGTTGGTACTATATTGCAAACGTTGTCCAAACATTGCTTAATAGATTGCTATAAATCAGATACAAACACTAAAAATTTTGTTGAAATATTACAATCACTTAAAAATCAATTATATTTATTCTTTTATCATTTTACAACATTTGGAAACTTGGTTTGGGAAAAGGAATTGAAAGACAAAATAGAGTTTTTCCTTTTTTTTTATACATGCACACTGAGTAAAAAAAAAAAGCTGATTGGCTTTACATTTAACTGAAACTAATTTCAACTGAAATTGGAATAAAATAAAACACATCAAACACACATCAAATACTTAAACTAGGCTACAAATGCATCAGGATAGTAACTAAGATATATAAATACCAGTTTTATGTGCATCACAGTCACTCTTATATAATATCAGCTTAATTGCAGTTAGGGTGACTCCTGTGTTAAATGGCATATGGGAGGCAATGTACTTCAACAGTCATGATCTTTCCTGCATTATATCAGTGTGATTATAAAAATTTACCTTAATTGTTAATAACTGATAATCAATCAGTAGTCATGACTGCTGAAAAACAGTGCTTCCTATGCATTATGATGAGAGCTGCCACTGCTACAGTCCAAGAACCTTTTTTCCTCCCAATATACTGAATACATCAAATTCATTCATCAAGTATTCAGTATATTGGAGGGAAAAAGGTTCTTCCCCTTCATCCCATACTTTTTTTAGAAAAAGTTCTTGGACTGTGGCAGTGGTAGCTCTCATCATAATGCATAGGAAGCATTGTTTTTCAGCAATCATGACTAAGTCCACAGTATATGTACTTTATGATATTAATCAATATGCAGACATTAATTAATATTTTCCAGTAATTTACATTAAAATACAGTAAATTACATTTTTCCAGTAATTTACATTAAAATACAGTCACAGGCATATGCTGCAGAATTGACATGGCATCCCTGGTTAGCAGATGCATTAATTATACTGAAGGAATACCCTTGAGCCATTAACCCTTCCAGTGTTCAAGCCATCTGTATACATACGGAGAATCTGAATTAAGGGACCAATGACGTATGCATATGTTTCTAGTACAACAAAAAACTATCGTTTTTTAAAAAAATAAAAATTGCCGTTGCAATTTTAATAATTCAGGCTTCAAAAATTATATTGTTTTTTAATTTGATGCATATTTTATTAACCTAAAACATAAATAATTTAATAAAGCCATCTGACTGCCATTTCTTAGAAGCACTAAACAGTATTGCCGATATGCTTGTTAACGTTACTATTTGCTGAAGCAACCTTCTGATTTAAGCTCACAAGTTTGATTTGAACTATTATCAACAAAAATTTCCTCAAATTTTTGAAAATCTCCTAAAAATTAACTTTTTAAAAATGATATATTTTGGAAGTAATTACAAAATACATACGGCCATTTTTTTCCCTGTTTCACACTCTTTTCTGTCGTAAACGTATTTCAGTATTCCCAGTTGTTTTTATCATTTTTCCCAGCATTCTATGCATCTTTTCCGCCTTCAAATTGAAACTGAAAGTAAACACGTCCTTCTTAGAAATTCTGGTTGCAACTGAATTTAATTAGTTATGCTTCACTGAGTCAAACAAGACACAGATGGCTGACACATGCTATCTCCGTTCTGTGTGCTATGTGTTTTTTACAGTTTTGGTCCAGCATATTGAATAGTCTTTGTAAAGTATTAAATCAACATGCTTGCAAATTTGTTTATATTACTTATTTTCATAAAATTCGTAATTAAATTCCGTTTAATTTGGTATATAACATGACCTATTTCCATTGATTGGTTATTTAAAAAAAAATTCTAAAGTTTACTTTTTTTATCTGACTAAACACAGTTGGCTAAAAGCCTGGAATTTTCTCAAAGTATGGTCCAAGAAAAAAATTACAAAATGAAAAAAATTTACTTAAAACCAAAAAAGCAATTTTTTTGTTATTCAGAAATATATAGTCATTCTATTCATGTGCAGTGTAATCATTTCTGTCTATTATTTTTTTTTAATTTTTATTTGCATTGCCAGATGCATTTTTTTTACTACATGACTCTAAAAAAGTCCTATTAAAATGAAACAAATGGTCGTTTATGTTAAATATTATAATTTCAGAAAATACAGAATGAAATGCTGATTAATTTGGCATACAACATGCCATAATTCCTTTCATTAGTTATTTGGCAAAAAAGTTCTAAAGTTAAAGTTTCTTTTTGGCTGAGCTTAGGCAAAAAATAGCTTGGCACCTGGATGGAAATCTGTTTTTCAGGCTGGACACTAGAAGGGTTAAAGTATACCACCTCCCTGATGCTGTTTAACACAGGAGTCAACCAAATTGCAATTAAGCAGAGTTTTAAATTCAGATTATTATATTATCATTTATTTAGCACATTTCAGTATAAGAAAGGTAGCTAATATTTACACCCAATTCCTATATATATTAAAAATCCTTGCATAATGGCCACAGCTGGTTTTTTGCACTAGGAAATTGATAATGTTACTATTACACAGTAAATATTAATATGTAAGAGATGTCCTTTGGCAAAAGTAAACTGGAAGCCACAGCTTGAAACAGCAAACATTGAATGCCAATGATAACATAATACAAGTGATGGTTTCATAAAAATAAATCCTTAAAATCCAAATTCTAATAAGTACTTCAGATTTACAAGCATTTAACTGCAATTTTTTCCCTTTTTCTATTATTCATTCTATAATGCAAAAAAACAACAACCAACAATTGTGGTCTGATGGTCAAGAAATCAAAAGCTGCTAAAATGATTACTTGTTTATTGCATGTTATAGTAGATTTCAGCTACAACAGTTAGTTGTTTAAGGTTTTTTACATTTAGTTCTTACACAAAATCATTGTAGTTCTATTTAAACCTACAGCTGCAAACCCTTCAAAATCACTCTCAATCTAAATCTCATAATCACGAGATAGGTGACAGTTAATTATATCATAGTGGAATACACCTTACATTATTGTTAAAGTGGTAAGAGAGGATATGTAATAAGGATATATAATAAAATATAAACATTTTGCTAATAATTTGGATTGGATTGCTAATAAATTGGATTGGATTGTTTTACCTCTGAGCGGCACTTTTTTGCACACCATGGGCTAAATGGCCAGGTCACATGGACCTCGAAGGCTCAGAGAAGGTTGGGGGAGGGGACCCACTGGAACAGCTGTTGGGATACAGATGGTAGCCTCCCGTCAAGGCCATCCAGCGTGTTCTTTAACGTGCACAGGGTATGGCTCTCCCGCACACGGGGCCACGGCTTAACATCCCATCCGACGGACGGCGGCTTTTCCAAACCCATCGGTGTCCCCTACTGACCGTGGGAAGGGCGGGGAATTTTGCGGAGATAAATCTCAACGCTGACCCAGCTGGGACTCGAACCTAGGAACTACAGATTACGAGCCTGGCGCGCTACTGACTGAGCCACCCCCGCCCCCAGGTAAGAGAGGAAAGATGTTTTTTACCGCTTTATCCAAGTTGATGTTAAAATCCTTGGAGTTCACAGGCTGACACACTCTTTTAGGGACACAGTGTTGATGATTTTCGTGTCTATCTTTTGTTGAAATGCCAGTCCTGTTTACACACTCTTGAGTGGCTTGGCACTATTGTTGCATGTGCACTCAATTTTTCTGCAGCATTTATCACTCTTCTTATCTATCAAGCATGGGGTTACCCCTTATAACTTTCTGCCACACCCAAATTAAATAACTTAAATAAAAAGAACTTCTCCCCTATTAAAAGCATTGTTTCAATATTCAACATAAAGCACAAAAAGGAGACAAAAAAAAGACCTTAAAAAATCACTGCTATGCACTTTTCACACGAGCTTCATCTGGCAGGTTGGGTTGTTTTACCTCTGAGCGGCACTTTTATGCACACCATGGGCTAAATGGACAGGTCACATGGACCCTGAAGGCTCAGAAGGTTGGGGGTGGAGACCCACTGGAACAGCTGTGGGAGACAGATGGTAGCCTCCTATCAAGGCTATCCAGTGTGTTCTTTAACGTGCACAGGGTATGGCTCTCCCGAACACGGGGCCACTGCTTAACATCCCATCCAACGGATGGCGGCCTTTCCAAGCCCATCGGTGTCCCCTACTGACCGTGGGCAGGGCGAGAAATTTTGCGGAGATGAATCTCAACGCTGACCCAGTTGGGACTCGAACCTTGGAACTACAGATTATGAGCCTGGCGCACTACCGACTGAGCCATCCCCTCCCCTTCAATTATATTACAGATCTTTATAAGGCAGTCCCTCTAGCGGATACCCAGTGCGTATCCTGTTAAATAGTTTAAAATCAATCCAGACTGAGGGGGTGCCAATGGGATCACCTCTGTCTGGACTAATGGCCAACATTGTCCTCTGCCATATTAAAATAGAAGCATTGTGGCTGGTACAATTTAAACCTCATTTGCATTTGTCGTCGAAAAGTAGTCATCGATGATGTACTACTTTTTAGGGACTATGACTCTGATAGATTACAAACCCTACTGGACACTCTAAATAGTATCCTTAAATCTATTAAATTCACCCATGAAAAAGAGATTGTTTTTCAATTACCATATTTAGTTATTTTAATAACACATAATAATACAAAATGTGAAACAACAGTTTAAAGGAAACTGATTTATATACTGAATATAATTCAAGAAAACTCAACCCACCCAGGACATTACAAAAAATTTGTTCAATTCACACTTTCTGAGAGCATATCGATATTGCTCTATGAAAAGAGCTTTGAATACTAAACTATATATATAATAGGAATACTGGTAGGTTACCAAAAAGAATACTTGTAAGAAATTGAGAAAAAAATAAAATATAAACATTTTGCTAATACACAAATAGAACCAAGTCAAGTACCTCACTCAAATATAAAATATACAATAGCTTTTCCTTACATTCCTGGTTTCTTAGATGTATAGCCAAAATATTACATAAATATAAGATTACCTTTGAAAATAGTAATGTAAAAACATTAGTAGTTAATGATAGGGATAAAACTGTACCTACGGGGAGAGTTTATCTAATAGAAATTGAGGATGAAAATAAAGTATTAATTGCTAACATAAAATATATTGGAAAAACGTATTGACAGATGGCAGCACAAATAGCAGATCATCAATATAATTTAACCAATCAATTAAGCAAAACAGTGTCAATGCATATCATTCTACAGGTGAATTTGCATAACTATACATCAAAACCTAAAATAATAGCATCCCTCGGAACAACGGAATCATATGGAAAATTTAATTATTAACTTAAATTAGAATGAATTATAATTCATTCTGAATTAAAAGCTGATGGTAAAGGTATATATCATTATTACATATATATATATGATATTAAACCTTTACCATGGGCTTGGAAATTGATTTTAAACCATTTAATAGGATACACACTGGGTACCAGCTAGAGAAGCAGTGCGGCAGTTAAAAGAGTGCGGCAGCCAAATATCTTATAAAGATCTGTAATATAGTTGAAGGAGCACACTGCCTGAAGCTCATGTGAAATGCATGTAGCAGTGCTTTTTTTAATGTCGCTTTTTTTTTCTCCCTTTGGTGTTTTATGTTGAATATTGAAACTTAATGCTTTTAATAGGGGGAAGTTCTTTATATTTAAGCTATTTAATTTGGATGTGTCAAAGTTATAAGAGGTAACCCCATGGTTGATAGATAAGAAGAGTGATATATGCCACAAAAAAATTGAGTGCACACGCAACAGCAGTGCCAAACCACTCAAGAGTGTGCAAACAGGACTGGCATCTCAATAAAAGGTAGACCACGAAAATCATCAACAGTGTGTCCCTAAAAGAGTACGGCAGCCTGTGAATTCCAAGGATTTTATCATCAACTTGGATAAAGCGATAAAAACCATCTCTCCATGGACTTTGTCATCAATTTGGATAAAACGGTAAAAAAAAAACGTCTTTCCTCTCTTACCACTTTAACAAAAATGTAAAGTGTATTCAACTATGATATAATTAACTCACCTATCCCGTGATTATGAAATTTAGGTTGAGAGTGATATGAAGAGTTTGCAGCTGTAGGTTTAAGTAGAACTACAATGATTATGTGTAAGAACTAAATGTAATAACTCGTCATTGTGCTTTTAATATGAATTTTAAATGTTTAGGGTTTTTATGTCATCAGCTATAAGCCTTTGATGAAATGTCAAATTCATTCCTGATTAATTGCTATTTTATATTATATTTAACAATATTACTTATCACAATATATTTTTTGAACAAATAGTTAATATTTTTCCTATTATCAAGTTCATTACATGGCAGAGCACAAAAGTTTAAAATTAATATGAGTAATCCAAGAGTACCTCTCATTTGGATTGCTAAGCAAGTTAAAATATAAGAAATGTTTAAAATATTATAAAGATAATTTTTAAAAACTTAATGGACAAAAAAGCAGTAATCAAAATGTTAATTTCTATAATGTGTTCAGTCTAAGATTTAATTTATTAACGTCATTAGTTAAAAGCTATAAAAATTAAAAAACACAGTCAAAAATGTAAAACAAAAATTGTCTCATTGAGTTTGCTCTCGACTTTCTTCAGTAAAAGCTTTGTTACGGAACCAATCTAGAAATTTCCTAAAGATGAAAAAGGGGAGTCTTTATGTAAGGTTTTAAGAAAGCATTGGAAACCAGGCAATCTTCCACTACAGTGGATCACAGAATTTGGCTGATTAACTAGTTACATAGAAAATGGTCACATAATGACCTTCAGCCAGAGTTGTTCAGAATGGTACAATGTAAGCTCCCAAGTATAGATATCCTTCAACTTATACATATTGCCTGTTAACAATATTTCATAGCAATATTGATATGACATATCAATGAAAAAGTTACAAAATTTATAAAATTTTCTCTTTATAAACATAAATTTAATAGTATCAGCCCTAATAAAATATTAATCACCACACAAAAAAGTAGCTAAATATATATTGATATTAAAATACACCTTTTAACCTTCTTCCCTTAAAATATATCCTATCAGATATTTTATTGCTTTCAACTATGATGTTAATAAATTAAATCTTAGACTGAACTTATACTACAGAAATTATGACATTTTGATTACTACTTTTTGTCCATTATGAAATTCAATAGTTTTCTCCAATATCTTTCTTTGCTAGGCTTCAAGCAAAATATTTTTATTAGCATTCAAAGGATCATTCACATGTATATTAAGCTCTGTTGAACTGTAACACAGTCTGTTTAAATCAAAAGAGTGTTGATTCAACTTAGCCCTGCACTCTTTTCTTTCAGAAATATTCAGCATAGCTTTATCATTGAAATGACTGTCTCCTACGCTCCACTTTACCCAATATAGTACTGTTAGTTTTAATAATAGTCTGTTTAAAATGGTCTTATTCATTCTCAATCTCTTGTCATAATGACTGGATAACTTACGATAACCTTTGGTTATCCAAGAGTCAGTTGTTTGGGGGGGGGGGGGGGGGTTATGGTGCAAGTGCATATCCAAGCATCTTTTAGAGCTTCAATGTTAAAATTTTTTTTAAACTAAGAACGTTTTTTTAAACTTCAGTTGACACTTTTACTGGGGTAATGGTCAGAAACAATTTCAGCTCCCCTACATGACCTGGTGTTTGAAACAGAGCTAGCCCATTTACTACTAACTAATAAATTAATAATCATATTGCTATGGAACTGTTTTGCTATGCAATTTTCTTTAACATTAATTTTAAATTATCAATATTTCCATCAAATTTAACAATTAAATTGTTTAATATATAAAGATCATTCAATGAAAAATGGGACAAATCAGAAATAAAGCATAAAGGATTGATTTATCTATAGATATTGTCCTTGTGAATTTGTTCCGAGACATTTGTACCAATGTTAAGATAGCAACATGATACCCTATTCGTAAAAAATTTTTGGTTGTTGTTTGAGGAATTCTGTGACCCTGCACTTCTTTGTCCAACTTGAACTTCCTTTCATGGTTTTTTTCAGAAGGCTGAAAATCACACGAGGAAAAAGTTAAATACTGAAAATGATACCTGCTCAACATTTTTACCATTAACCATTTCTGGGTCACTGTTGAACATAGATGTTGACAGAATCCACAATGAGTATTCAAAGACATTAATAGAAGCACAAGAACCTTTGATCTTTTTTTTCAAATTGCCATTGGAAAATTTTCTTACATATATCTTTTAAAAATATGCAATTCAAGCTTGAAAAATATTTTCATTTTTTTTATTTGATGCATATTTTATTAAATTGCAATATAAATAATTTGATAAAGCCATTTGATTGTCATATTTTAGAAGCACTATATGATATTGCTAATTTGTTTGTTAATGTAACTCTGTATTGAAATCACTGATTTAAGCTCACAAGTTTGACTTTAACTATTAACAAATATTTCCTTAAAGTTTTAAAAATTTGCTGAAAAAAAAAAAAACTTATTTTTAGAAACGTAAGATTTTGGAAGAAATTGCAAAATATGTACTGCTATCCCCCATTTTACACTCTTTTCTGCCTTAAACATATTTCACTATTCCTAGAATAATTTTTATCACTTATAATCATTTATTCCAGCATTCTATGCATCTTTCCCATTCTTCAAATTGAAACTGAGTAAAAAAAAAAGTTTTCATAGAAGATTGGCTCCATACACAGCATCATAATACAAGAAGGAAGTAGCAGGTATTCAAATTGCTTTGCTCACACACACACATGTAGCAGTGGGGACCATCTGCTTTGTGTTAAGTGTAAGTGTTATATGTGTTAAGTGTAAGCTGCTCTGATTTAAATCAAGTAGCACATAACTCCCTTCATAAAGATAGCATTTAGTTTCCTTTTATAATTAAATTTTTCATTTAATTTTTTATAATTAATTTTTCGTATCTGGGATTTACTCTTATTTCTATAAGCTATTGATTTTTCGGTTGATTGATAATTATCAATTTTTCAGATGCTATATTAGATGGCTGGCTTACAACTTGTTGCTATGGATATTTCATTTAACACTGCATTAGGCTATATAATACTTTAAACTTTATTTCTAAATTAAAATTAATTTATCATAAAAAATTTATTACAAAAAAAAAAACTTTGATTTTGTATAATTTCCTGAAAATAAATGGTCTTTGATATGGAAGCAAAATGGACTTCCTTGGCATGGCAAGTTGTTTTACATGGATGATTTAAGTCAAATACTTCCTCTCAACAAATGAATTATAAACTCCATGTGTAAAGTTAAATTTAATTATATATAAAAAAAATGAAATACTTAGTTTTTACTTCTGTAGATTTATTTTATTTTTGTACATTATTGATCTTTCTGTCAATCAATTATTATCAATATGTTATTTTTTTCTTTTCTATTATTTCTTCACTTTCCAGTAAAAAAACTTTGGTCTTTCATCTTTTTCTGAAAATGAATGCAGTCTTGGATACGAAAGTAAAAAGACTTCCTTGGCATGGAAATCAGTACTGTGGGATGGCAATTTCGGCAAGAGTTTTTGACCTGCCCCCTGTAGAATTTATTTTTTAATCATAAGTTTTTAAGTTTATATTCAATAGTTTTAAAATATTACTCCCCCCCCCACTCTCAATATTGGCTGTGCCACTCTGATGATATAGATGTTTGCTTTTTACCCTTGGTACACAAACCTTTTTGCACTCAGCCAAGATCGGCAAACTTCAATATCCAAAGAAAAAATTCATGATGTTTAGTAAAATAAAAAGGCAGCCAAGAAAGTATATTTTTCTTCATTTCCTAAATATGGCAGAAAATCCCATTAATGCAAGCAATCCAAGTTACCTTGTATAACACTAGTCCATGTTTTAAATATCTATACTGCAAAGAATCATTAAAAGAAATAAATATGTTTCAAATAGTAAATATTATTAGGGAAGAAATTTACTTTCGATTAATATATAATTTAATTATTTTCATCCATCATGTTTTCCAACATTAAGCCTTAATTGCATAGTTCGATCTAATTTTTCACTATCATCATCATCATCATCCTCAAGCAGCCATGGGCTACGGAGGTTCAACCAGACCGGGCAATTTAGTTCTCCAAGCAAGTCTATCCTGAGCTACATCTACTGCATCTGGCCACTGCACACCAATTCTAACAAGGTCCTGCCTGACATTGTCTGCCCACCGCATCCTAGGTCTCCCCTTCTCTCTGAGGCCTTTAGGCACACTGTTCATAACCCTATTCGCCAATACATGAAAATGTCTTATTAAAATTAACATGCTTGCAAATTTGTTTAATTATTTTTATTTTTAGAGGATTTGGAGATAAATTCTGTTTAATTTGGTATATAACACAAATTATTTCTGCTGATTGGTTATTTAAAAAAATAATTCTAAAGTTGATTTGTTTATCTGACTGAGCACAATTTATTAGCCTGGACTTTTTTCAAAGTATGGTAACTGGGAAAAAAAAAATTACAAAATGAAAGAAATATTTACTTGAAATAAGAAAATTAATTTTTTTGTTATTCAGAAATAAATAGCCTTTCTATTTAAGTGCATTATAATTATTTCTATCTTAAAAATAAAAATAAATACCTCCTCAAGCAGCTGCTTGCCACAGAGGTCTGACAGGAGACTGTCAATTTATATGTCATAGTAGGTCTGTGAGGATGGCAGGACCTCAGCAGAAAAGCGACACATAACCCTAGATCAGTAGCCAAGCGTGCTAACCAAATTTTTTAAAATAAATTTTTTGTTGCTAGATGCATTTTTTTATTATATGACTCTAAAAAATCCCTATTAAAACAAAACTAGTCATTTTTTTTTTCGAAAAATATTTTATTTAAAAAAAAAAAATCCAGAATTAAATGCTGATTAATGTGGCATATAACATGCCATAATTCCTTTCATTGGCTATTTGGAAAAAAAGTTCTAAAGTTAAATTTTTTTTGCTTGATCAGAGAGTAAAAATAGCTGGACCTGGGAAGGGTTAACTATTAATCTGCCATTCGTACTCAATCAGCTACTTTGGAATGCTTTTGCCTCAGACCAGCTAACAGCCCTTTTACTGGGCTCTCCCACACATGGGGTCGTGGCATAATGTTCCATCTGATGGCTGGTGGAGTTTCCAAGCCCATTGGTATTCCCCACTGACTGAGGGCAGGATTTGGAGTTTTGCAGAGATAAATCTCAATGCTGGCCCAACTGGGACTCGAACTTAGGATCTGCAGATTGCAAGCCTGGCATGCTACTGACTGACTACCCCCACCCCAATTGGATGTGCAGGGCTACAAATGGTGTTCAAGTGGAAATACACTAATTATGCTCGAAACTATTTGAAATTGGTGGACACCAGCTTTTAAATAACATTATTTCTTTCCACACAAAGAACATGGCGTAGAAGTTTGTTTAGTGCAAAATAGGTCTTTTAGATTTACAACTGACTTTGATAGAATAGGCTAAAATTCTAGGTGCACAGTGGATCATATAATTGTATTAAGCTATTTCTAGAATGCCATAATCAATACAATTTATAGGATAGGAAAATTTATTATATATAATTCAACAAAAACATTTTCAATTAAAATATCCCTTTCTTGAATATGCATATTATTATACTACATATTGGTTCTCGAAATTCCACCATTATTTTTTGGACACCCTCTATAACTAAATTGTGCCAATTATAAATATTTACAAACCTACTAACCTTGGTTGATGGATCCTTAAGCTGTTGCTCTATTGTATTTAAAACTTCTTTGCACAAATCACACACAACATTATCACCTGATTCAGGAGCTGGAGGAATAACCTTCACAGATACTACTAAAACATTAAAAAACAAAAACAAAAAAAAAACATGTAGATGCATTTTAATGTAAAACTGTAAGAGCAATTTTTTACATTATAGTTTTAAAAATTATTGAAAAACATTAGAGTAATGTTTCAGTCACTAATTGAACATTTTGTTCAAAGTTGTTGATAATTTTGGTTACTTTTTGTTTTTAAGTGATCAGAACTTTTGATAAAAATTATTTATAAATATATTATTTTATACACTTACACAAATTATTTTAATACCAGTGAAAGCACTAATATTTTGGATTAATCATATAGTGACTTTAACACTTAGCTATAATGCACACAAAAAAATATGAAGCCAAAAGAACCATCATAAACTATAACTTTATGAACAAGTTCTATACTTATTATTAAAAATGTCCAACTCAAACAGATACTAAAAATCGTTTAAAGTTTTTTTGATCATGTAAGTCAAAAACCTATGTATTTGGTGATAGGATCCAAATACATAATTATCTAATTACATTAGGTGCTTTCACTGCCTGCACTACTGGATACAACACATTGATTTAACTTTAGGTACAAGGAATCCCTGATGCACACAACATAGGGCCTATTGCTCATTACACCCTCATGAACATTTGTTAATCAATGTTATCAGGTGAACATAATCTAGGTATTGCTTTCTTTCTACTATAAAAGCATCCTGTTATTTGTAACACCAAGCAAAGCTAGGAAAATACAAGAAAAATTCATACTGATTCATAAAGATAGATCATGTTATAACTTGATGTTAAGCCATTAACCCTTTCAGTGTCCACAACATCTGTATACATCTGGAGAATCTGAATTGAGAGGGCAAGGACGTATGTATCCATTTCTAAAACAACAACAAAAAAAAAACGATTTTTTAAAAATAAAAACTGCCATTGAAATTTTCTATATATATATATCTTATAAAATTATATAATTCAGGCTTCAAAAATAATATTTTTTTTAAATTTGATGCATATTTTATGAAATTACATTATAAATCATTTTATAAAGCCATCTGATTGACATTTCTTAGAAGCACCAAACGGTATTGCCGATTTGCTTGTTAACATTCCTATTTGTTGAAGCAATCATTTGAATTAAGCTCACCAGTTTGATTTGAATATTATCAACAAATTTTTCCTTAAATTTTGAAAATCTCCTAAAAATGCTATTTTCAAAAACGATAGATTTTGGGAGTAATTACAAAGTACGTACTGCCATTTTTTCCCCTGTTTCACACTCTTTTCTGTCATAAAGTTATTTCAGTATTCCCACGTTATTTTATCATTTTTCCCAGCATTCTATGCATCTTTCCCACTCTTAAAATCTAAACTGGAAGTAAACACATCCTTAGAAATTCTGGTTTCAGCTGTATTTAATTAGTTATGCTTCACTGAGGCAAACAAGATGCAGATTGCTGACACATGCTATCTCCATTCCAGGTACTATAAGTGTTTTTTACAGTTTTTGTCCAGCATATTGAATACCCTTTATAGAGTTAGTATTTACTTTTTTATATTTAAACCTTATTTTTCATTTCAGTAGATTTATTTTCAAAAATGAGCGATCTTTTGATCGATCAGTAAGTATTGATTTTTTTCATAGTTATGCTACATCATATGGCCAGCCTACAACTTGTTGCTGTGGATTAATTTTTATTATTTCATATTTTCCAGTAAAACTGATTTGGTATCATTTTCTGAAAATAAATGAGATCTTGGATATGGAAGCAAATTGATTTCTGTAGATTTATTTCTGTTAGTTAGTGATCTTTCGATCGGCTGATTTATTGATCTTTCCGAGTTATGCTAATCGGAGGCTGGTAAAAAAAATTGAAGATATTTTATTTAACATCCCATTAGGCTATATGTAATTTTTATTATTTCTTATTTTTTGTAAAAAACTTTGAGCTTGTCAGTTGTCATGTGGGAGCACAATTTCGGGAAGGTGTCCCCCCTCCACTAAACTCACGATGAAAGTTTCATCCCTCTTCCCCGCATCTAGAAAAAAATATATATTTTTTAATTACGAGTTTTTATGTTTATATTGAATGATTTCAAGGCACCCCCCTCTCAGTACCCTGGCTGTGCCACACAGATGATATAATACCGTTTTTTTTTGCTTTGGTGAACAAACCTTTCTGCACTTAGCCAAGATCATCAAACTTCAACATCCAAAGGAAAAAAAAATTCATAATTTTCAGTAAAAAAAGCAGCCAAGGAAGTTTTTTCTATTTCATAACCAGTTTAGAAAATCCTGTGAATGTGAGAAGTACAAGTCACTTTGTATAACACTGGTCATGTTTAAAATATACAATACTGAAAAAAAAAAAATCATTAAAAGAAATAAAAATCATATTTCAGGTTGAATATTATTCAGGAGGAAATTTGCTTTTAATAAATATATAATTTAACAATTTTTATTCATCAGGTTTTCGAAATAAAGCCTTAATTGTATAATGCGATCTTTTTTTTTCTCCATATAACATCGAAAAAAGCTTATTAAAATCAATGCTTGCAAATTTGTTTATATTATTTTCATAAAATTCATAATTAAATTCTGTTGAATTCGATATATAACAAGAGCTATTTCCATTAATTGGTTGTTTTTTTATTTAATTCTAAAGTTGACTTGTTTATTTGACTCAGCACAATTGGCTAAAAAGCCTGGAATTTTCTCAAAGTGTCGTACAAAGAAAATAAATACAAAAGGAGAGCAATATTTACTTACCCCCCCCCCCCCCAAATTTTTTTTTGCTATTCAGAAATATATATAGCCATTCTATTCATATGCATTGTAATCATTTCTATTTAGTTTTTTTTTAAATAAATTTTTATTTGCATTGCCAGATGCATTTTTTACTACATGACTCTAAAAAAGTCCTATTAAAGTAAAACATCATCATCATCTTCAAGCAGCCATGGGCTGCGGAGGTCAAACCAGACCGTGTAATTTAGTTCTCCAAGAAAGTCTATCCTGAGCTACATCTACTGCATCTGGCCACTGCACACCAATTCTAACAAGGTCCTGTTTGACACTGTCTGCCCACCGCATCCTAAGTCTCCCCCTCCTGAAACCTTTAGGCACACTGTTCATAACCCTATTCGCCAATCTATAATTATCCATACGTGCAACATGGCCAAACCAGCGGTCTCTCTCTCTGCACAATATGCTGCTTAAAGGAGGTTGCAAACTCCTTTGCCTAACCTCATCATTATTTACAAAGTTGAACCACCTAATGCCCAAGATACTGCGTAAGCATCTGGAATCGAAAGCATCTAGTTTCCTGTTATCTTGTTTACAAAGTGTCCAAGTTTCACTACCATAACTAACCCTAGAAAGAACCAAACTATTATACAGTATAATTTTAGTCTTTAGGTGTATACGCCTATTTCTCCACAATCTCCATAGATTCTTAAAAATCCCAGCAGCAATCCCTATTCGTCTGTTAATCTCATGACGCACATCACCAGTATCTGTTACATAGCTCCCAAGGTAATTAAACTGTGACACCTACTCAAGACTGCAACCATTCAGATAAACTGAATCACAGCCTGCCTGACCAATTTTCATCACTTTAGTTTTCTCTCTGTTTATAATCAAACCTACTCTACTACCAGTCTAATCAACAGCACGAATGAAAGAGTTCATCTCATCAAAATCATCAGCATAATCTATATCAGAAATTTTCATATCTCCAGCCCATTTAAGACCAAAATCTTTCCCTTGCAGTGAATTTCGCATAACATAATCAATAACCAAACTAAAGAGAAAAGGAGACAAAATGCACCCTTGTCGAACACCAGAAAGTAATGCTAAACCAATAGCTACAACTCTCTCACACGACTCAGTGTTATTACGGAGAGCTTTCATTATGTTGTCTGGTATACCATATGATCTCACAATCAACCACAAATTATGACGATCAACAGAGTCGAAAGTCTTTTTGAAATCAACAAAGTTAGCAACCAAAGGTTTCTGAAACTCTAAACTTTTTACAAGAATCTGCCTATGTGAAAATATCTGATCCACACATTCCCTACCACTTCTGAATCCACATTGCTCATCACACAATTGACTCTCAACCAGATTCTTAATTCTATTAAGTACAATCATGGAAAGAACTTTACCTGGAACAGAGAGTAGGCTAATACCCTATAGTTATCACAAGAACTGCGATCACCTTTTTTGGAAATAGGGATAATAATAGCTCTGGTAAAATCCTTAGGAACCATGACTTTATCATAAAAGATATTCGAATTTTCAGTCATCCAAGTGGTAACCGAAACATTCCCAGCTCTAAGCATTTCTGTAGTAATTTCATCTACACCTGGGGATTTATGAAGTTTAAGTTTAGAAACAGCCAAAATAACTTCAGATTCTGTTATAGGGACAGCATTAAACCCAGTAATGCATCTATCATCATTACAAACAATAGGAGAAGAACTAACCACATTGTTTAGAACATCACTGAAATGCTCAGTCCACCTAGCAATGACAGAATCCTCACTTTGTATAACCTTGCCTTGCTTATCCTTCAATCTCTGTATGCCTGTCCATTTTCTACCACACGAAAAATTAACTATCTGGTACAGCTCTCTGCTGTTGTGATGCCTAACTGTTCCTCGGCTTTGTCAGCCAAGTCATCAAGCCAAAGATTCTTATCAGCAGCTAACTGATTCTTTACACGTTTATTAAGCTTTCTGTAATGCTCTCTATTAGGACTAGTAGGGTATTGATTAAGGACATTCCTGCAGTTCTTTCTTTCTAAAATAAGCTCAAGTGCCTTATCACTCAAATAATTCTGCCTCCTCTGCTCCTTTTTCCCTAAAAGAGTACTGTTAGTTTCCAAAAAAGCCTGTTTAAAATGGCCCCCTTCTTCCTCAACTTCAGTAGTTAGCAAACCATGACTGTCAAATGACTAAGTAACCTATCATGGTAAGCTTTAGCTGCAACTGGGTCTTTCAGAGCTTCAGTAAACACTTTTTAAATTTAAGTGCAAGCCACTTTTAACAAGGTAATGGTCAGATCCAATTTCAGCTCCCCTATATGACCTGGTGTTCCTAACAGAACTAGCCCATTTGTTGTTAATTAATATATAATCAATCATATTCTTATGCAGCCCATCAGGTGAAACCCATGTGTACTTATGTATGTTGTGGTGTTTGTAATAAGTGTTAATTATTCTGAATCCATTGAGTTTACTTACCTGTAGGAGACATTGCCCATTGCAGCTACCAATACCAAAAGGGCCTATCACCCCTCCCCAAAGGTCAGAGTCAGTACCAACTATGGCATTGAAGTCACCAAGAACAAGGGTAATATCTCCTTTCTTGACAGAGTTCAAAATATCCTGAAGTTGTTCATAAAACCTATCCTTCTCATCCTCATCGGCATCCTCAGTGTGGGCATAACAGCAGATAACATTCAGGTCTTTAACGCTTGTCTCAAATTTTGCTGTAAGAAACCTTTCATTAATGCACTCATATCCTAGAAGAGCATCGCTAGCGTGTCTGCTGAGAAGCAGACCCACGCCTTGGTGATGCTTATTGTCGTTCCTCCCTGAAAAGAGAAATTTAAGATTATTTTTAAGAATCTGACCTTTATCTGTCCATCTGGTCTCTTGCAAGCCGAGAATATCTAAATTATAATGGTGGAATTCTTGTGTGAGGACTTCAAGAGAAAAAGCTCTGTGCAGAGTCCTCACATTCCAACTTCCTATGGAGAGAAAATGGTTAGTGGGATGTTTAAAGAAACTATGTTTATTGAGAGAGGGAATGCCGACAATATCAAACAGCCCCCTAATCCCAGACATGAGGCAAAGACCCGTTCCCCCACCACTAAAGGCTGAAGCCATCTACACTGGAAGACTTCCTCCAATGTAGAATTTGACGATGCCAATAGAAGCAAAGAGTTCAGGTGCCTGCGATGACCTCTGCTCTGTATTATCCATCAGCCGATAAACATATCCTGTGAATCTATTCACTTGGGGCCACAAACAAACAGAAACACACAGCGGAAGATTTTCCCTCCACAGAAGCCCACCAGTGCAGCAAAATCAGGATCCATAATCAAGTTCAGAGCCATATATCAGCCCAGTCCAGTAAGTTTATATGGTCAGCACCAGAACCCTGTGTGGTTGACCACTCCTCAGCAGGGTAGAAAAAAAAAGAAAAGTAGCCATAGTTGTCCAGATCAGTAGGCCACACTAATCTGGCAGCCCTCCCCTTTCATTCACTTCCACAAGAGAGTATCTCTTTTGAAAGGTACTAATGGTCTGCACCACGAGAAGGCGGGGTCAGACATTTATCATCTTTTTTTGTTAAATACTTTATTTTAAAAAAAATCCAGAATTAAATGCTGATTAATTTGGCATACAACATGCCATAATTCCTTTCATTAGATATTTGGCAAAAAAAGTTCTAAAGTTCAAGTTTTTTTTGGCTGAGCATAGGGAGAAAATAGTTTGGCCTCTGGATGGAAACCAGTTTGTCAGGCTAGACACTGGAAGGGTTGAAAACAAGTCTCAGAATTCTAGAAATCATATGAATTGAATCATTAATTTCTCTTGTACTAAAAAATATTTTTATTACAGTGCTTTAATGGTGTATATTATTTTGCTATGCTAATGAGTGCTTTCTTAGTATCAACATTCAACCATATTACATAAAAACTATTCTTAAAATTCTTCCAAAAATTTCCTTACCTGTGTTTTTATCTTCCAAAGGACAAGCTTTCACATTGGAACAAATAGTGTCAAAGTCATTATTTGATGCAATCTCATAGAGGATTTTTCGTGAATATTTCTGTACAAAGGTTTCGCAATGTTCAGGATACTCTTTTACCCATTTGTCACAAACATTATCAAGAGCATGTTTTATACCATTCTGAAAAATAAGAAATTACGTATTAAATAATATTAGAAGAGCATAGCTTCAGTAAATCCTTGAAAAATGACAAGTTGATGTTACCCTGAAAAATTTTATGTATGATATCAAAAATTTTTTTTAACATACAGATTATACAACTTCCCAAAAGTGGTCTAATATCCCAAGTGATGGACATCAGCACTATTTCTTTCCACACAAAGGGCATGGTGTAGAAGTTTGTTTAGTACAAAATAGGTGTCTTTCAAATTAACAACTGACTTTGATAGAATAGGCTCAAATTATAGATGCATAGTGCAAGGATTATATAACTGCAAAGTTCTAAGCAAGGAAAAAGTTTAAGGGATTTCTAGAATACTTATCCCATAAATTGTATTGATTGCGGCAAATTCATGATATATACTTTACCAATAATTAGTGGAGATAAATGGGTCATTATAGCAAAAAAAGCATTTAATTCAGAACGTTAAAATTAATAAAATAGGTAATGATAACTATATGAATTTTTCTGTGTTAAAGAACTACTTTTGTTACATTTTATTTTGTTTCTGTAGTTGTGCATATTGTTTAGATTTCTCTTACACCGTAAAAATAATTAGTCTGACTTGTGGTCGGAAAACATTTTGAATATTCTAATTTTCATCTTTCGAAGCATGTTATAACTATATATTTATACATGGAGAATCACTAGTTAGGTATGTTTATCTTTTCTCTACTTTTAAAACTATTATGCCGAACTACTTTTTAAAAACAATTATTATAAACCAATGAGCCAAAACATTAAAATCCTACCTAATATGATGTAGGTCATCCTCTTGCCACCAAAAGAGCTCTCACCTGATGAGGTATAGATTCAACAATACGTTGGTAGGTGTCACTTGATATTTGGTACCATAACTGCAACAGAAGATCCCGCAGTTCCCGTAAATTACATGGTTGGGATGATGCTGCTAGCACACGTTTCTCCAACTCAAACCACAAATGCTCAATAGGATTCATGTCCGACGAATTTGGGGGCCATGGCAATAAATGGAATTCCTCATCATGTTCTAGAAACCATTCCTGAACCTTCTTCACATGTGTGACAGATGCCATCTCAGCCAGGGAATACAGTCGCCATAAAGGGGTGTACTTGGTCAGCCATGACGTTCAGGTAGGTGACAGCTGTCAGAGTTTGCTCTACAGGGATAATTGGTCCAAATGTTCCCCAAGAAAATATTGCCCAGACCATCACACTCCCTCTAGCTGCCTGAATCCATCCCACAGTGCATCCAGGTGAGAAGGCTTCGGTGAGCAAACGTCGCACACGAGCTCATATATCCACATAGTGTAACAGAAAACAGGATTAGTCTGACCATGCAACCCTCTTCCAGTCTTCCATGGTCCAATGTCGATGATTATGTCCCCACTGCAAGCGTTGATGACGGTGAATGGCTGTGAGCATAGGCACACGAATGGGGCTGCAGAAACCCATATCCAAGAGCTTACAATGAACTGTGTGTTCGGACACAATGGGCCTTTTACCACAATTGAAATTATGGGTAATGTCAGACACAGTAGTGCTCCTGTTGCTGCGGACAAGATGAGATAGACTGTGCTGACCTCTGGCATCAATGAGGTGTGGCCGGCCCATGCCTTGTCGATGGCTCAAAGTGTCACCTGTTTTGGACCATCTTTGATAGGTACTAACTACTGAAAAGCATGAGCAGCCTACCAACGTTACTGTTTTGGAGATGCTCTTACCAAGGTGTCTTGCCATAACGATCTGGCCTTTGTCAGAATCAGATAAATCCTTTGCTTTTCCCATGTTGAGATGAAACGAAATACTGCCTGCGAGAGTTCTGACCCAAGTATTATATATATCATTCGCGACCTTGGCACGTGACACTGATTGGCCGAATGTGCACTTCTTTGCATAATGCAGAGGTGGTTTTAATGTATTGACTGATCAGTGTACATAAATTATATATACTATAAAATTAAAAATTATTAACCAAGTTTGAAACAAAAAGAAACAGAGAAGGTGTAATATACATTGCTTTCAGAAAGTCCCTCCACAGTGAACATGCTTAGAACATTTCATTCATCCTTGCATAATTTCAAACCAAGTACAAAAGTACAGCAGCACAGTATGCACACAAAAGGAGCAACAAAATCTGTTCTATGTCAGCATGTATATGTTCAGGTGGGATTCAGGAAGCTGGGGATACTAATAGTTGCTGAAGGTCACCTAGCATGTTCATCGCAGAGGGATTTTCTGAACGTACTGTATAAGGTTACATCCAACCTGAGCAGCACTTTTTTGCATATAATGAATGTCACATGGACCTCAAGGGCTCAGAGAAGGTCCACAGAAGACAGATGGAAGCCTCTCATCAAGGCCATCCAGTGTATTCTTTAATGTGCAAAGCATATGGCTCTCCTGCACACAAGGCCTTAGCTTAATGTCCCATCTGACAGATGTTGGTCTTTATAAGACCACTGGTATCCCCTAGAGAAGCAGGACTCTTACGAAACAGAATAATAATAATAAAAAAAACAGGATTACACAAGCACATAACATTAACATAACAGATTGGAAAAACTTTAAATTCTTAATTATTTTTCAAGGAAATTACATGGTCTGATCCATGCAATAGAGGGCACTGGCTTAATCCCAAACAATGTCTGGAAAGCAGTCTTAATAAATTCCAATAGGCCTTAGATAATTCAAGTACAGAAATTTTGTCTTTTTTAAATTTAAGAAACTAAAATGAATAACAAAGACCACCATGAATGCAATTGTTAATGATTATTTGTTTTAAATTATTATACAAAAATAATATTAAAAAATGAAGTTATCAAGAAAAACTAAGTGATAGCACCAAAAACTGAATTCATATTAATTACAGTGAATTTCACTTCAGTAAATAAAAAAAAAATCACAAGTAAATGTTTTAAGCTGTCAATTTGTGCACAGATAAAATTATAGTAAACCTAAAAAAATCTGATATTATCACCATCATTAAATTTCCACACTTGTTTCCCCGATGATGCATCAGGGAAACAAGTGTGGAAAGCATCAATTCTTACATTAATTATTTATGCTCTAATTCACTTGCACTACAAATAAATTAATTGGAAGTGTTTTTTTGAACTGTTAAACATATTGTTATTATTAATGGAAATTGCATCATCAAGCTTGTACTTCATGTTTTCTTCATATTTTACTAAATTTTTGGTTTTAAAGCAGGTTTTCTTTTCTTCAATAACTTTTTTATTATTTATAAGATACATAATTCTAATTAAAAAAAAATCACGTCTAAAATAAAGGAACTAATCAATTTTAGTATGTTAGAATTTGCCACCATAGGCACATTAGAGCACTTATTTATTATTAATACCATTATCAAAATTAGTATTATTAGTAGTTGATTAATTTATAAAGTACCATTATCAAAAATCGAGACTATATTTAGATATTTTTTCATCGTTTAATAATAATTTGAAACAAAAGTAGTACATTTTATTTTCAAATTAAACTTATCCACTGCTTTAAATGAAAGCTTAATTCAAAAGCAATTCTGATCTCAATGTTTTGGTTGAGTTTTCTTCTATGCTGCAATATATTTTTATTTGATTATTTTCCCAGTTCTTTAACTCTTTTTTAGATATATTTCTCAGTTTTTATAAAATTATCTTTTTTAATACAAAACAGACTTTTTTAAGTACTAATTTATTCAGCCTATAAATTACTAATTATTAAAAGTTTAGTGCATTCAATGCATATGAAACTAAAAATTAAAACAATGAACAAAAGACAAACTAATAACAATGTTATAAAACTTACAATAAAATGAAAAAAAATTGAAAACTAAATTGTTTTGATTAAAATCAAAATGAAAAAGCTTGTATTTGGGGAAATTTTTTTATTAGCTGTTTACTTTTTCTCACTTAATAAATGAAAGAAACCTTTCAATGTTTTTGCAACTATCAGGGGAGTGATATCGATGTTAAATTAAGAGTGAATACTCCCCTGATACTTTTACTTTTTCTTCTTGAATTTTTATTGCTCCCAATGACATGCTTTTTGGTATATAACACGACCCATTTCTGATATTCAATTAACTACTTCAAGGATCTAGTTTCATTTTTTGCTGAAAGTCTTTAAAAATTAACCCAACTACTATGGAAAGATCAGTTTCAGACCTGACAGTTTAAGGGGTATAATTGGTATATGATCTTAATTTCATCATTTCTGATTTGGAATTTTTGGAGTTCTGCAAAAATTGTGCTTCTCCTTATATTTGGAATAGTGTACAAAAAGAATTTTTCCAAATGAGTGATATCCTATTTATACATATATCAGTAGTTTTTGTCACATAATCTTCTAGTTTGTGATGCAATTGCAAGGATACCACATATTAAACATAGCTGCAACTTGAAAGGCGATTACTGAAGATTGGTAGTATCTTCAAACACCAGTAACATTTCAGTAAGATTAAGCAATAATAAAAATTTTTTCACCTATTAAAAAAGTTCATAATTTTACTCTTTTGAACAAGCTAACAGCTGAAGCAAAAAATGTTTTTTGATCTTTTTTGAACAAGCTAACAGCTGAACCAAAAAATGTTTTTTGATCTTAATATTCATAAATTTCATAATCCCATAAGACACATTAATAGTGTGAACTGCCACCAGTGCTCCAATATCTATCTGTTTATGCATTATACAAATAAAGAATACAGGAATACTAAAAAATTAAGGGCACCTTCATTGATGAAACAACGGTAGTATTTTCAGTGTGCATGACTTAAACAGAGAGGAAAATGGGCAACACTTGATTGTTCATTTTGTGCATAAAAGCATAGAAAAATTTGCTTTTCCATTAACTTACATCAAGAATGAACATCAGATGTAATTCACAGGTCACTGGTTTAATGGAGACTAGATATGGGGTAAAATCTATGCAAACTAAAATCATTTTAATGTGGAAGTTTTCTCTGGGAATACTAGGGAAATTGAAATGTCTCAAAAGCAGCATCTCCATTTAAAAATTTAAATTGCAAATGAATATTTTTTGTTGAAAAAAAATTTTTTTTATCCCAAGATAGCTTATTGTAAATGAACTGCATTTTTATTTTACTGAAGGAACTGACAATCTCTGAAATACACTGAAGAGTCAAAACATTATGACCAGCACATCTTTATGCAAATCAAAACAATGGCAGGTAAACGAAGGTATTGTGTGAAAGTCATGAAATGGCAAAAATAATACCTGATACTGAGCTATGTTAATCAGTGTTATTCTTGTTCTTCTGATGGGAAAGCAAGTTTGACAAAGGCCAAATTGTAATGGCCAGATGACTGGGTAAGATCATTTCCAAGATGGCAAGGCTTCTGGGGTACTCACGGTCAGCCGTGGTTAGTACTGTCAAAAAGTGGTTCGAGGAGGGTAAAACCATGAAACACCAGCAAGGAGTGGGGCCAACCACGGCTCATTGATGTTAGAGGTGAATGAAGGCTATCCTGTATGGTATGAGCCAACAGAAGGGATACTGTGGCACACACTCACCCATAATTTGAATGATGGTGATGGGAGTAATGTATCACAACACACAGTACATTGAACCCTGCTGAAAATGGGGCTGTGTAGCTGCAGACCATTCCGAGTGCTTATGCTAACCTCGGTTCACCACCAAAAGCACCTACATTGGCACGCAAGCATCAAAACTGGACCTTGAATGATTGGTCTGGTCCGACGAATCTCAATTCCTGTTGCACCATGTGGATGGCTGGGTACATGTGCTTCGTTTACCAGGGGAAGTGTCACCAGGATGCACATGGGACGAAAGCAAGCTGGTGGAGGAAGTGTAATGCTTTGAGCAATGTTCTGATGGGAAACCTAGGATCCAATTATTCAGATACAGGAAACTGACTTCTACCACCTACCTAAACATCATTGCAGACCAGATACATCCTTTCATGGCAACAGTATACCCCTCTAGTAATGCCTTCTTTCAGCAGGATAATGCCCCATGCCACACTGCCCAGATTGTTCGAGAATGATTCGCAGAACATGAGGAAGACTTCCAGGTATTGCCCTGGCCTCCAAATTCCCCAGACATCAATTCAACTGAGTGTCTGTGGTTTGTGTTGGAACAGCATATCTGATTTGCAGCGGCTCAACCACGTAACTCACAAGAGTTAAAGGATCTGCTGGTAATGTGTTGGTACCAGATACCACAAGACACCTTTAGGAATCTTGTAGCATCAATGGCTCACCAGTTAAGAGCTGTTTTGGCAGCACATGGAGGGCCAACATCATATTAGGTAGGTGGTCATAATGTTTTGGCTTTTCAGTGTATGTGGATAGTCAAAGTTTTGAGAGTGATCTGTAAGTAAGCTGCATGTAATTACAAAACCCAGTTCACTAGAAGACTTGTCAAAGAATAGGCTTATTCAGTCAGGTTTATCTAATAATCACCATTTACTTCATATGTTTGGCAAGAAAATGTAGCTCTAAAATTTACAACAAATCGTATACATAAAATTCTTTATACTTACTTTGCTTCTATCTCCATTTAAATCAGTCTTCAAGTAAAACGTAATAGCTCTGCAGAAGGCACATTCTGTATCCCTTTCAAATGTTATTATAGGATGTGAAAGCCTATTAATAGGCAACTGATTGTTTGCAGATGTATCTGTTGAAAAGAAAGGTAATCAATTAACTATGCAATATTGCATTATAACATATGATTTTGCAATGAATTTCCAAACATTACACTGTTGGTTTATTAGACCCTATACTTTCAAATACCTTTGTTATCTTTTAGTGAAAAATCACAGCCATGTGACAGATTATATGTAGTATAAGATGTCTGTAGAATAACATTTTTAACTCTGTTATTGATACTTTATGCATCAGAAGCTCAGATATTTTCACTTTTCAGATTCTAGTGACTGAAATGATATCTCAGTTCTGTAGTAAATGTAAAAAAAAAGTTTTTGAATAGAATTACCATTTTTGTAAAGGTTTCTAATCAAATGGGACAAATTACATTTAAATCTATAATATATTTTACCTGTTGATTCCCCTTTAAAAATGATCCATTTGTGCTTGTAGTGATCATACTTACATGCCTGAGTCATAGTAATTAACAAGTAATTACCATCATAAATTCTGCCAAGGGTTGAGGCATATGGTATTCTCTTCTGTATGTAGATTATACTACAAATAATCTGTCACATGGCAGATTTGGTTTTGAGGTAGTTCACATTATTTTTACATCTAGCAAATTGTAATGCTTTCTAAACTTTAACATTAAAATATAAACTTTTATTAGAAAACATGTTTTATAGCAACTATGTACGGTACAAAATGGTTACCATGCAAGTCAGGGACCAGTGTAAAATTTTGCATTAACAGTATATTGAAGAATGACTTGCCATTGTTGACTCCTAATGCTATTGATAGTGTATGCAGTATTTTATGAGTGAAGATCAAGATAAGATTAAATGAGACCTTTATTAATGAAAGATGTGGAGTCCGAACCCATCCAGCCTTCATTAATAGTATTCCCAATCAAAGATTAACATATTTGACAATCTGAACAGAATGGAGGAAACTACCATCATAATCAGCAGACAACAAAATCATTAACCTGCTTAAGATAAGTGTATTTACAATAATAAAAATAAATACCTCCTCAAGCAGCTGCTTACCACAGTGGTCTGATAGAAGACTGTCAGTTCACATGCCATAGTAGGTCTGTGAAGATGGCAGGACCTCAGCAGAAAAAAACACAAACATCCATGCCTTACCTGGGCTAGAACCCAGGTCCTTAGATCAGTAGTCAAGTGTGCTAAACACTTGGCCATGGGCAGCCTTATATTAAATGACTAATTAGCAAGAAAGCTGTTCAAAATTTATCAAACAGTAGTTGGGATTTTGTCTGCTGATCCTCTTATACATTTTGTGTTATCTGAGGAAGTTTGAATATAATTTTATTCATTGGATTATAGAAAATGTTTGCATATTATCTGTTTCGCTTTTAAAGAATATTTATGAATATCAAGTAATATGTGCTGTTGCTGGAACAAGTCAATTTTTAGTTTTGCATTAATCAATATTTCATCTTATCCATTTTTGTATTTTTGACTGTATATTTCTTTTGGACAACATTTTAACAGACTTTCAATTTCAAAAGCTTTTTCTTTTACTTTGCTGTTCCTAGAATTATTTTTCATTGCTCCTCAGATATGTACTATGATTAAAATGAATGAAAATTACCAAAATCTAAGCATATGTATATTTTTTTTTGAATGACTAAACTTAGAAATTAAATAAATGAGAGGTTTAGGGAATAATGAAAATATTTCAAACTATATTAGAATAATGAAATAATTTAGAAAAGACTGCAAAATAAATTTTTAAAAAATCACTACAGTTGAAAAAAACAGTAAAATTTTGAAAAATAAATGCAAAAAATTTCTCTACTTTTTTGAAATTTTTGCTATTTTATTAATTGCAATTAGATGCTCTTTCTTTTGGTACTTTATAACTTTTAAGACAAGCTAGTTTTCATATGTCCCATCTGAAGAAGTGTGTACGTTATTTGACCAGAAATGCATACATGGTAATGTTTAATATTATTTTGCTGCTATTTCCATAGCACTGTATTATACTCTGTTGGGGCTGTTTTTGATGTTGGTGATTTAGATAGTTTTTTTTTTTGTCAGCAATGATTTTTCACCATATTTGTGCTGTGATACCCTTTATATAATAGTAAAGGATTGCCAATGGGTAAATTAAAATAATTATTATAAAATTATTCACTTTGTAAAAAAAAACTGTCAAAAAGAACATTTTGTGCTAAACATTGCTCAACTGAATATTGCAAAAATTTAAAACTAGCATAAATGCCACCAGTTGATTATGGAAATAAAAACCAAATATTTCCATAAAAATACAATATATGTTAATCAATTACATTATTATATATGGTGATAAGTGAATCAAGATTTACAAGTAGATCAGCTCAATATGCAAAGGCATGCCAGAAGGAAAGATTTTAACTGAGATTGGTAGATGAAAGTATAGCACAAGAATTCTCGTTACTTTATTTCAGGTTTTCATTGAAATTCAGTGAAACTCATAAATAATGTTACCTTTTCAATTTATTCCTCAACTTGATGTGTTTAAAAATAAGAAATATTTATGATCTTGGAAATTGCCACTATAACTATCCAAATACTGGGGAAAAATACCACTATAACAATCCAAAGTATTCGAAGCTAGCATATGTGGCCAAACCAAGCACTAATTGTTTACATTAGATTCACCTGCATATGTTCAGTTAAATGGGAAGTTTGCAGGAGAAACTTTTTCTATATTGGAGATTTTTCCTTTTTTACTATAAAAGTGCAATAACATTTTTTTACTACACATTGTGGTTTTAAAATAATTTAGAAACAATGAAATAATTTTATCATTTATATATTATGGAGGAAAAAAAGATTTTTTTTTACTCCTTTTGAGGATGATTGCATGTAATTGGGATAAATAGTTTTGATTCAAAATTTTAGTAGCTGTGTGGATGTGCATTATGATGGATATTTCTTTGCATAGTGTTGGGAAAATTTCAACATTTTTTAATTGGTGTTTTTTTTTATTAGTATCTTACTTAGCTTTTATGAACTGACTACAAATGTGTTCGCAAAATTTTCAATGCATTTTATTTTTGTATAAAGCTGATCAAGAACATCATAATTCCTTTTCAGAGAAGTTTTGTTCATTCTGATAGCAAATATTTTAGGCTTTCCTGATTCAGAAGTGGGATATCAATTCCAAGAAGAGCATAATACTAATGAGGTAAATTTGTTTTGCATTGCTGTTTGTAGAATTATTTTTATTGTTCTTCAAATATATACTGCAATTAGAAAGAATAACTAATTTGAACTTTTAAGAGATCATTTAAAAATTATTTTTGGGTTGGATAGGTATTTATGAAATATTACGATTCCCATTTTTGGAATTTCAAAGCAACTTAACCCTTCCAATGTCCCTGACAAACATAGATGTTGGCAGAATCCAAAATGAGATGCCCAAGACATCTATGTTCGTTTTTAGTACAACTAAAAACAAAATTTCAGAAAATCCAGACTTAAATGTTGATTAATTTGGCATATAACATGCCATAATTCCTTTCATCAGTTATTTGGCAAAAAAAGTTCTAAAAAAAGTTCCTCTAATGGTGGAAAAAGTTGGAAAGTGCCCAAACTTTCAACAAATATTGCACATGATCTATTTATGCCAGAAATTTGAAATTTTGGTGATTAAAGTGTCATGGTTAAGATGTTTACATGGGCAGTAATGATTAATCAACCATGACTAAGCCACCATGGGTCATAGTAAAATGCAATTTTTTTTGTTCAAGAGATATATGAAAAATTCTATTTTTGCTTTATAGGTACTAATATTATTCTTTGCATTTTCCCAATCATTCTTTAGTTTGAATTTTCACTGCTAGGAGGTGCTAAATGGAGAAAATAAAATTTCAATTTTCTTTGAAAACAGGCATCCCATAATCACCAGAGGTAATATATTATTCTTCTAGTTTTTGCTATATCACTCTAAAAAGTCTTATTAATATGTTTGAATTTTATTTCATTATTTCCTTTTCATAAAATATAGAATTAAATGTTGTTTAATTTGTTATACAATATTATTTATTTCCTTTCATTAATTATTTGCCAAAAAAGTCATAAATTTCATTCTTTTTTGATTAAGCACAATTGAATAAAAACCTGGCTACCTAGTACATTTCAATTTTTCAGGCTAAGCCCTCTAAGGGTTAATCAAGGAGTTCATGAAATAATTATAATAGAAATTGAATTTTTTTTTCAACTAACAATTTCACGAGTCCCATGCCTACATTCTTTCAAAATGACATCTCCTGTGATACTTTACTACTGAATTATTGATTTAATGCCATGAGCGTGAGTGACAAATATTAAATTCCATCATATGAAGTAACTTTGTTGTCTATTTCCCAACATAGTTGGATGGTGCTACAAGAAAATCAAATAATATACAGGAAAGTCTAAGTCACATTAGTGGAAGGTTAGTTGCTGATGGTATAGTGATTAGCACACCTGACACATTACTGGGACCATGGGTTTTAATCCCACTCAGCAAAACTGCATTTTTTCAGCTAACCATTTCATCAGTCCCATGCTTACAAGACATCTGTGATTTTTTATTACTGGAACTTAGATGGAAAATAAAGGATTATCATTGAACTTAGATGATGAAATTAAAGCATATGAGCAAATTGTTTCATGATGATTAAGAAACTGAACATCTAGATCACCTAACAGAATTTCATCTGATTATTCAGTAAGATTTAAATAGCTTGATTCGACATCTGAATTTGTTAAAAGATCAAGTAGAACATCTTGGGATAATGATTGCAATGATGGAATTTGGTTGCAAAAGATCCCAAAGTTCCTTTTTTATTCACAATTAAGAAAAAATGAATTTTTAACTTTTTTTTTTTTACATTTCTTTAGATATAAGAATAATTTCTGTTAACAGATGACTAGAAATCGAAAAATTCTGACTTTAAGCAGTTTTTCTAATTTATAATGTTATCCATCTTCATGAGGTAATTTCATTGCTCATCTGCATTCAGTGCATCACCATTAAGAATGGTGAGTTTTTAGTGATCTCTCAAAACACATTTGAAGGTGTTCTGTTACATATTAAAAAAGGAAGAAGGTATTTCCCTACACAAAGAACAGACATAACCTAGAAGCTATAGTAGGCTTGTTCTGGTTTCTCATACAACATACAAACACACATGGGCATGTCCCTCTGGTCTTAGTACTCAGGTACACTAACCGCAAGATCAGGTCTAGATATACTAGACCTTTAAATAATATACTGATGTTAAATAATGGAGATATTTTCCATTATGTAAATCAGTTTCAATACACATGACTGAGTCATGAAAATATGGAGAGTATCTTAAAAAATGCAATAAAATCTGGCTTTGGGTTGTTGTTGTTGTTTTACCTCTGAGCGGCACTTTTTTGCACACCATGGGCTAAATGGCCAGGTCACAAGGACCCCGAAGGCTCAGAGAAGGTTGGGGGAGGGGACCCACTGGAACAGCTGTTGGGAGACAGATGGTAGCCTCCCGTCAAGGCCATCCAGCGTGTTCTTTAACGTGCACAGGGTATGTCTCTCCCGCACACGGGGCCACGGCTTAACGTCCCATCCGACGGACGGCGGCCTTTCCAAGCCCATCGGTGTCCCCTACTGACCGTGGGCAGGGCGGGGAATTTTGCGGAGATAAATCTCAACGCTGACCCAGCTGGGACTCGAACCTGGGAACTTCAGATTACGAGCCTGGCGCGCTACCGACTGAGCCACCCCCGCCCCAATATAAAATCTGGCATTTGGGTTGTTTTACCTCTGAGAGGCACTTTTTTGCACACCATGGGCTAAATGGCCAGGTCACATGGACCCCGAAGGCTCAGAGAAGGTTGGGGGAGGGGACCCACTGGAACAGCTGTTGGGAGACAGATGATAGCCTCCCGTCAAGGCCATCCAGCGTGTTCTTTAACGTGCACAGGGTATGGCTCTCCCGCACACGGGGCCACGGCTTAACGTCCCATCCAACGGATGGCGGCCTTTCCAAGACCATCGGTGTCCCCTACTGACTGTGGGCAGGGCGGGGAATTTTGCGGAGATAAATATCAACGCTGACCCAGCTGGGACTCGAACCTGGGAACTACAGATTACGAGCCTGGCGCACTACCGACTGAGCCACCCCCACCCCAAAATCTGGCATATCTGTGACCTAAAAGTCATTGGTTTGCAGTATGAATGCAACAAAACATAGCTGTTTCTTTGTGAATGGGAATGCACAGTTAAAATCTCATATGCTATTAACCCTTTCAGGGCCCAGCCTGAAAAACTCACTTCCAGAAGCAGCTAAGATATTTTTCCATTAAATAAAATATTCAAATGGAAAAAAGTATTGTTTTTCAAGTTTGGATTACGTATTTTTTTATAAGATAATAAGAAAATTTTCAAATTGCAATTTCCATTTTCAAAAAAAAAACGAATTTCAGTAGTCATCTTTGGCCTCTCATTTTTCAGATTCTGTCATGTGTATAATTGACGTGAGTCCTAGAAAGGTTATGGATTGGCCATCTTTAATGAAGAAAAGAACTACCCCCTCAAGTAGCTGTTTGCCAACATCCGACAGCATAATATGCCATTAAAAAGAACTGCAAGGTAGGAGAGATCTTAGCAGAAAGACAACACAAGAAAGAAAACATCTACACTTATGCAGGGCTCGAACCTGGCCAATCAGCATCCAAAAACATTTGCCCTCATTGTCAAGTTTTATTTCCCAAGCATAGAAATGCTGTCCACTATCCATTAGCAGATTCTAAAAAGTTTACTTCCCACCTCTGTGTATCAAAATAAAACATGATGAAAAATTCACTAATATATTGAAATAGACTTTGGTATTTGAGAAAAATATTTGTTTAAATCACTATTTCCAAAAATGCTTTTGACGTAGTCCTGAATAAAACTGAAAGAGCAGCTACGAATGCCTTTAAATCAGTTATCCAGAACTTTTTAGATAGCAAATAGTTTGGTAATTTCTTGTTATTGGTTTGTGAGCTAATCGAAACTTCCAGAGCACTAGGATGCAATACATTAAAAAACACACATTTTTACATTCAGATTTAATTCTGTCCTAATTTTGTAGACATTAAGTGAAGAATATTGCAGAGCAGTTTCATCAAATTTCAACACTGGTAAAACAAATACAAGGCAGGTGAAATATACAAATATGCTGGCTGATGACTGCCGAACATTTATCAGAGAGGGTTATTTGACCTCTGAATGTACATTTGTGCACATTAATGGGATAAATAGCCAAGTCAAAGATTCCAAGGACAGAGTACAGGATTAGCAAAGAAAATCTCAATACAGACAGAGCAAGTATTTGAACCTGGAAACAGTAAATTAAGAACCTAGTACACTAGCAACTGAGCCAAACCCTGCCTCAATGAAGAGGATTCATATGTCATTTTCTAAGGCAAAATTACAAAAAAAGTAAAAAAAAAGTTGTGGTTTTCTAATTATTATTTTAACACATTTGAATTAGAAAAAAAAAATTGAGGGTGACATACAAATTCCAATGTAATTTTCATAATCTGCACAATACACAAAAAAATGACATCTGTGAAACACACCCTGTTAAACATTACAATTACTTTTAATTATTGAAGAGCTAACACATCATTAATGCGAAAATAAACTGATATTAATAAACAATAACATATGATGAGCTAAAATTTATTTGATAAAGATCCTTTGTTTCTTTTAATGATAAATATAGTTTCAACATGTGGTTTTATTCAGAACAAAAAAATTCCTGTTTTAATGTAGAAAACTTTAAAATAGCCAAATACAGATATCAATCATTATATTGAATAGTGTTTAAAAGCTTACTAATATTAAAAATTTGTAGAACCCATATATCAGTCTTATACCAATAACCAATTTATAAGTTTTGCACAGTGAAATAGAGACATATTTCACAGCAACACTCTACTGTAATTATTTTTAGACTGTACCCAATTTAACATCTATCAAAAATCATATATTAAATTACAATTACCAAAAATGTCATTAGAATCTGCATTTGATATCTTCATATCTTTCTTAGAAAGAGCTTCAGCTGGAAATATCTTTACAAGAGGATGGATATCAGAGTTTTCAGTATTTGGAAATGCAGGCAAAATCTGTACCATTGAGATTAACGTGTTTACATTTTGTCCAGGCTGAATTTTCACTAATGGAGCAATGCCACTGTCACACAGTCCCAGAAATGTACAAACACCTTTAGTATCCTAAGAAATATATTCATACAAAAACATAATTATTAAACTACTTTTATAATATATGATAGTTTACACTGTGTGTGTGTGTGTGGGAATGCTCAATATAAAAAGTCAGATTTGGTGCATACAACTTGTACTATATATATATCAAAACTACTTAATAATTCATCCTTGTCATCAGAAGTCAGAACACTGATGTTACCCTGCTTTCAAATAATATTCTTACAGATATTTCCAAAGTTAATAAAGTACTGTAGTTTATTTAACACCTTCTTGACTCTGTTAGAGCAAAAGTGAAATAACAATTGATGGTATGAGTAAAATTAAAAACATGATATACAGTATTAATTGTTTTACTGCAAAGATGGTATTAAATCAAACAATGAAATCTAGTATTTAAAAACTAGGTTTATGCCATTGCTTACTTTTAATGAAATTGTTTGCTAGAGCAAACTTTTTCATCCATTTTAAACTCACTATAGCCTTATTTTAAGTAATGCAAAATATATGGATGGAAATAAATATATATCATACCAGTTTCCTGATGTAATCATACAACATGTCAAAATAGTCATTCACAAGTTCTCTGCACTAGAAAAGAAAATTTACGTAGTGTAGCTATAGGATATTAATTTACTACAATATAACTTAAATTCTTATTGTTTAAATGAAATGCTTCACATCATAATCCATAACTTTAAAAAATGCAAAAATAATATTATACAGACAAACCTATTTATAATGAAATCAGTAATAATGAAATTATGGATATAATGAAGTAAAGCCCATTTCCCTTCAATTTGAGTTTTAAAGCTATGTTATATGTACTTTTATTACAAATATATTTTATATTCTTTACCGATATAAATAAACCACTTTTGTTCTTAAGAATCTTTTAGTCAGAATATATTGAGAATTTATATGCACAATTTTACTATTAAAACTATTGAATGCCTCATTAGTGCAATTCTTAACTGAGTTAAATATATTAATACTTCTACAGTTCTAATATATTAACACTGCTTTTTGCTGATTGAAATCATATTTTCATCTAGTAAAAAGTAATATAGTCTTCAATTGTTACAAGCACAAAGAGTTAAGAGTATATTAACCTTTTCAATGCCAATTTCATCTGGTATGGATATCACAGTTTTCTTGATGTTAAAAGATGATGTTGATGTAAAGTCCAGTCAGGGTTGATATCGATGCAAAGTCAGGAAACACTGGTTGCACTCTCAGCCAATTAGAAGAAGCGATATGTCTATGTCTATGCAGCTGTTGTTAACTCAAGACATTTATCTTTTAAGATGTGATGTCAGATGTGCTTTCATTATGCTAATACATGCATTATTGATGGTACAAATCAACTACAAGTACTTTTTTAACTCAATAAATACACTGAGTAAGTAACATTTTATAGCTGGCAATAATGACTATCTTCCTTTCCGACATTACAATTCCTTAATTCTTCATATGCAGGGTAAAATTTATTGCAATAATTCTCAAACTCCCAAAGAAATTTAAGTCACAATAACACCAAAACAACTGAAGCACTCAACCACATAAAATTAAATAAGTCATTAATTAAAATGATGAATAAAATTATTAATAAGATGATAACAATGCATTTTGTCCCCACAAGTGAGGGACTTTAACTGTATATTATATATATCATTTTAATATGTGGAGTAGTCAAAGTCAATTTCTCTACTTTTGTCATAATGCATTTTTCGAGCGCACTTGGCTACTGATCTAAGGGACCTGGGTTCGAGCCCCGGGTAAAGCATGATTGTTTGTGTCGTTTTTCTGCCGAGGTCCTGCCATCCTCTCAGACCTTCTACTATGGCATATAAACTGGCAGGCTCCTGTCAGACCTCTGTGGCAAGTAGCTGCTTGAGGGGGTATTTATTTTTATTTTATTATTTTTCGAGGTTATCTGATCTTTGACAATATCAGATTGGTTTCTAAAAGAGCAGAGCATTTTCTGACTCTTCCCTATGTGGGGGAGCATATTTACTGATCTAGGAGAGGTCATTAAGATTTTGAACCCGGTCACAAACTCTATGTAACACCCCAGGCATTGTTTTAACACAAATATCCCAAAAAATAAATTATGGTCAATTAAACAATGAAATTTGTCAATCTGCTGGTTGTCACACAGTCAGGTGTAGCATTCCTGGGTGATCAAGTGAATTTAGAGTGGTTTGTAGGAGCAAGAGCACAAAATTTACAGCTAAGCAGTCAACTGCTTGTAGTGAAAAGAAAAACAG
Source organism: Ryuthela nishihirai (assembly GCA_038380435.1). Lineage (NCBI taxonomy): Eukaryota > Metazoa > Arthropoda > Arachnida > Araneae > Heptathelidae > Ryuthela > Ryuthela nishihirai. The sequence goes on from JAWZYU010000015.1 coordinate 36,564,545, forward strand.
TGTTCATCAGATTCAGGACTTATTAAAAAGTAATAAGTATCTTTTAATCAATATTTTTTATAGCAAATTTGTGGATATAATGAAAATTTTTAGCTGTCCCTTCAAATTTGATATAAACAGGTTTGACTATACAATAAAACAAACATAATTTAAAAAGATAAAATATTTGATAAGCAATAAAGTTATTTATTTCATTTTCACTCAAGGTCAATGTACTCTGAAACATGGTGACCTCATTTATACTGCAGGGGGCTGTATAATGGGGTTGCTGCATATTTCCCGATACCAAAATAATAGACAGGGAGAATTGTATTTTATCATTTCATATTAATCTTAAAAATATTAATTAATATTTTTAAGATTTCACACTGATGGGCACTGTCACACTGATGGGCTCCTGGCTGACAGAGTGGTCTTTGAGCTCAGAGAGGAGCTCAAAGCCAATCCATCTCCCATGGTGTGCACGATTTCCCATGGGGGCTGCAAGGCCCTCCATGGGAGATGGTGCACACCATGGGAGGTGATCGCTTCCATAAGGGTTGTCTTGACCTCCCATGTAAAGAGTGGAAGGATCGAGGAGGAGCAGATGGTGAGGTCAATGGCAATGAAAGTGCAGGTTAGGGAGTGAAAGTACGTACTGACACCGGTGTTCAACAGAGAGAGAAGGATCCAGGACCCCACCCCTCCAGTTGGTGTCAGCACTGTCCCAAAGTGGATTGTGTCAGTTGAAGTTCCCCATTATGAGGAAGGGGGACAGCAGCTGCGAGACGAGGTCATCAAGATCTTCCTGGAAGACTATGCTTCCAGGTGGAAGAAATACTGAGCAGACAGTCAGGGTTGTTTTACCTCTGAGCGGCACTTTTTTGCATACCGTGGGCTAAATGGCCAGGTCACATGGACCCTGAAGGCTCAGAGAAGGTTGGGGGAGGGGACCCACTGGAACAGTTGTTGGGAGACAGATGGTACCTCCCGTCAGGGCCATCCAGTGTGTTCTTTAATGTGCACAGGGTATGGATCTCCTGCACATGGGACCATGGCTTAACATCCCATCCAACAGATGGCAGCCTTTCCAAGCCTTTCGATGTCCCCTACTGACCGTGGGAAGGGCGGGGAATTTTGTGGAGATAAATCTCAATGCTGACCCAGCTGGGACTCTAAACTGGGAACTACAGATTATGAGCCTGGTGTACTACCGACTGAGCCACCCCCGCCCTTCAGACAGTAAGGGAGAACCCCATAAAGAGGCGGATGGCTACCATCTCTAAGTTGGTGGTGAGGGGTACGATGTGGAATGAAGATTGGTTCCTCAAGAGGATGGCAACACCCCCGCGAGCTGGACCATCTCCATCGTGGTCCCTGGAAAACTAGTGAAAAGTGCTGGATTGTGAGATCTGTGACTGGCTGCAAGTATGTCTCCTGCAGGCACACACAGGTGAGCTGGTGTGCCTGAAGGAGAGCACTGATGTTGTCAAGATCCTCTGGAATCCATGACAATTCCATTGTAGGAATGTGGCTATCTCAGGACCTTGAAGAGTAGGTGGATGACGAATTCCTATTCAACTTAACTGCTGCAGAGGACAGTTTAGTGAATGGGGGCGGTCTGTATCCATGTCCTTGGAATCGTTTGAGGGACATGAATCGGTGACTGCCCTTTCCGGAGGAGTGATAGTTTTCTTATTTGGCCTTGGTTTGGAAGGCTTAGCTGTCTGAGGATGGGAAAGAGGCCTTCCAGTGGAGGTGGAAGGCCAAGTTGCAGGAATGGAAACTGGGGTTGATGTAGAAGTCAACACCAAACTCGGTTTTGCCTGGATCAGGAGGTATTTAGCTACAGGCAAGAAAGATTCAGTATGTGGTACACTGATGTCAGTCTGCACCACCACCAAAGTCATTGAAATGATGGTCTTTCCAATGACTGCACTGGCATAGGAAACTTTGCCAGATAGGGTAGGTGGTGCAGCAAGCTTTCTCGCCTCAGCTTAAGAGATGTTATTGATTATCTTCAAGCATTGAACCTCCTTTTCTTCCTTCCATTTGGGATAGCCATGAGAATATGTCGGATGTTCGCCACTACAATTCGCACAGCTTGCCTTTTCTGCTGTGCAGTCAGGATCAAGATGATCCTTGCTGCCACAGAGAGCATAGGTGGCTTGCCCCAGCAAGCTGTGTGGGTATGACCATTGGGTTGTTTTACCTCTGAGCGACACTTTTTTGCACACCATGGGCTAAATGGCCAGGTCACATGGACCCCGAAGACTCAGAGAAGGTTGGAGGAGGGGACCCACTGGAACAGCTGTTGGGAGACAGATGGTAGCCTCCCGTCAAGGCCATCCAGCGTGTTCTTTAACATGAACAGGGTATGGCTCTCCACACATGGGACCACAGCTTAATGTCCCATACGATGGATGGCGGCCTTTCCAAGCCCGTCGGTGTCCCCTACTGACTGAGGGTAGGGCGGGGAATTTTGCGGAGATAAATCTCAACACTGACCCAGCTGGGACTTGAACCTAGGTATGACCTATATCTGACACTGAAAGCAGAGGGTTCAGTACATAAGTCCGTACCTCGCAATGCAAATAACCTGCCTTGATGGAAGAAGGCAGGTGTGGCATGTTAAATGTCACAATAAGTATCTGGGTGGGTACCAATTTCCCATCATGGCGAGTCAAAACCCAATGGACTGCTGTTACTCCTTGAGACGTGAGCTCAGAGGATTTCGTCCTCGGCGACTTTGAGAAGGCCTCACTCAGTGATCACACCTGAGAGAAATTCAAAGTTTTGTGGGGAGTGACCTTGACAGCCACCCCACCAATCTCTCTGACTTTCAGGAGCAGTTCCAAATGTTTGGAACAAGCGGTCTCAACCTGCAAGTCACCAGATCTTAAGCGCTTGAAGGATTTTGGCTCTCCCGCAAGACCTTTCAAATCTTTATTGACGAAAAATAGAGACATGTCCCCAAGTACCTGATCACCCGTGAAGTGGATGATCAGGAATCTCGGAAATGAAGACATAGACAAAGAAGATGATGGCATAGATAACAGAGACAACAAGGAAGATGGGCAGGGGGGGGGGTCATGTCAAGCCCTCTTGTTGGTATTGATCATATCAATTTCTTCATCAACTCTCATGTTTGGTTTTGTGTGGTTACGTGCCCACCCTCCAAGGAGCCCAGTAAGGGGTCGCCCAGTCGGGCACCTGGGCTATATGGGCACTATACCCACACAGTGAGCCAAGCCTTCAGAAATAAAAGAGAAATGTGGGAAAAAAACCTTTCTTCACAAAAGGAACTAAGTGAAAAATAACAAAATTGTGAACAGCCAAACAAAGATAGGATAACTCAAAAGGAAAATAAGTTGTGAGGAAACTTGCAAACCTGTGCCCAAATGTGGGCAAGGTTACTCACCGCTCTGCACGGTTGATCCTAACAGGTCCTGCCCAGCAGCCAATTGCTCCTGGGGGACCACCTAGGAGCTCCTATTTACCAGAAGCAGAGGCCATGGAATCTGCTGCCCAGCCCCACGATGAACAGGCTCTCCAATGGCAAGGTGGCCAAAGGACTGCCAGAGAGAAGACAGGGACCCCCGAGCAACTACCGGGATCCTCCTTTCCCGGGACACGGATCTCTGCACACAGCAAACACGCAGGCGAGCATTCAGGACCCTGTGAAGATACCCAAGCTAGTAGAACCTTCACAGGGTGGTCCCCTCACTGTGTACAGGAGCTTGCACCAAGGGGTATGGCACAGTTCCATTCGTCCTGCTACACGTCTGGTATGATACCACTGCAACCTTATGCAAGGCTGTGCTGCAGTGAGTGGCAGTAGTCGCAATGGCTGGCAAGAGCACAAGCCTGCTTCAGACCAATCTGCAATTCACAGTTTGTTTTGATATGAGGATGTCCGTAGCTGCCTGTACACTGCATCAAATGTCGTCTGCTGTGGATTGTGGGGCTGCTATGGCTTGCTGTCAAGAATGCAACAATCAAGGCATTCGGAAATCTATGTGCACCAGTCCCACTATGGTGACACGTTACCTTCCCCCAATCACCGTCACCAAATTCGGCCGACAGTTGCAGACATCCCGATGAAACCAACCAGTTCTATGTAGCCATATGATGAAGCTTCTGGTAAAGGTGTCTGTGTGATGGTAGGATTCCTGATGATGTCGCCCAGACATTCTCACTCCTTACACATGCTTTCGCCACCATGACCACTCCAGTCTAGTGATCCACATGCCCAGATAAGAACGACCAAACTTAGCTATGCTGAGTCGTTTTTCCCTGTTATCTCTCTCACCAATTATGTGATTGGTCTGCAAATGATTTACATAACCCAAATGTCAACATATGCCCAACTATCTGCATGGTGCTCCCATAAATATTTCTTGATGTGGCATTTTCTATGTTGAGCAGTGTATATTTATGTTGAATTAAATATATGTTACACTTACTGCCAATACCATGCTTTACTTGAATTTAAACTTTAAGCTCTTTCTAAAATTTAACACTATTTATAAAAATTAATGTTGGAGCTAATTAAGATGAAATTAAAACTTAGAAATTAGTTATTGGAATTACATATAAAAAAAAGGGTTCAGTATTACCTTATTGGAAAAGCTTCCCGTATGATTACAAAAATTGAGTAGAGCAGTTCTAAATTCCTCCTATTTAAAAAAAAACAATTAGATATTATAATTCTTATTTATCTACATGCAAAAAGATTTAATTTAAAAATATCCATATTTCAAAACATATTTTTAAGTTAAAATAATTAGCTCTTCTAATTTTAGTGAGTAAAGAAACACTATAGCAAAAGTTGAAACCAGCTGCTGCATTTCAGCCAGCTCTTTATCAAGTTATTAGATCAGTTCCTTTTTACATGCTAAAACAAGTTATATCTTACTGCTTTTAGTTTTCTTAACTTGCATAAATAATCAATACTGATAGTTGGATTAATGTTTATAGATACTGAACTTCAGTTGCACATGTGGATGATTATTAAGTGATTGTGACAAAGTCACAATTCACTTAATAGTTCAAAATATTTTCAAATATTGTTTATAACTTATATGTATGATTTTCTTGTTTAACCCATCTCATGTAGATGTTGACAGAATCTGAATTTATCTGCCTTTAGTACAACAAAAAAAAATTAGATTTAAAAAAATAAAAATTGCCGTTTGAATTTTTTTAAAATATATATCTTATAAAAATACATTATTTAGGCTTGAAAATAATACTTTCTATTTCATTTGATGTACATTTTATTAAACTAGGATTTCAATAGTTTGTTAAAGTAATCTTATCACCATTTGTTAGAACTGATATACAATATTGCTGAATTATTTGTTAACATTACTCTATGTTGTAGCAACCCCTTGATTAAACTCACCAGTTTGATTTTAATGATTATAAACTAATTTTTCCTTAAAGTTTCAAAAATCTCCTGAAAATTAATAAAAATAGAAGATTTTGGAAGTAATTATGAAGTACGTATCTGTTTCACATTCTTTTCTGCCTTAAACCTATTTCAATATTCCCAGAATTATTTATATTATTTATCCCACATTCTATGTGTTGTTCCCATTCTTCAAATCGAAGTTATAAGTAACATAAGCTTTGATTATTGCGAAGCTGTCAGCAGTGTCACGATAGAGGAGCAGGTGCCATGACCTAGTTTAATTGCTCACATATGCTGTCAAGTGGCTACATAGAGAATTGTTTACAGTGAGCATTATTGATTAAAATATTGGATAATGTCACCATGCATCCAGTTAGTATTTATACTTTTATATTTTTACCTTCATTTCTTTATATTTATTTTATTTCCATAAATTATCCATCTTTTGGAGTTACACTACATTGGATGGCTGGCTTACAAGTTGTTGTGGATATTTTATTTAACATCACATTAGGTTATATGTTAACTTTTCTTTTATTATTTCTTCGTTTTCCAGTAAAAAAAAGTTGATCTTATATTTATTTATTTATTTAAAACATTACATCACTCTGGGAGCTCGGTGAACTTGCACCTCATACCCAAAAAAAGTTTATAAAAGATGATAACAAATATATAAAAGATATGATAAATTATCGTATCACGCAAAGCAAGTGAAAACACACATTTTTTTTTCTTAAGCAAGACATAAATAAATCATGAAACATACAAAAGAAATTACAATTTGGATAGGAGATTTGTTTCTACAAGAAAGTTGTATAATGCATTTAAAAGTTGATACTGCAAAGTAGTTGAAGAAATAGTTAAAAGATTTGAAAGTGTAAAATCATTTAATTGCAATTCTTCAAGATGCTTAAAAAATTTTTTATGCTCAGTTTCATATAGTATAGCTCAGTATCTTACATTGCTTCCTGAAAATGAATAAGGTCTTGGATATGGAACAAAAAAGGACTTTCTTGGCATGGAAATCAATCCTCATGTGGAAGGGCAATTTTGACAAGGGCTGCTTTGTGAACATCATCACTTTCTTCATATTTCTCTGTCAGTTAGCTGATTCCCAACAGATGGTTCATTGTCAATTTCCATCCAGTGCTGTCTTCTTCCATATCCTTCATGAAAGTGTTGTTGTTGATCCCTTAATGAATCCATAATTTCAGATACAATCTTTTTATCACTAATTTAAAAACCTAGAAAATCTGGTGGCCTTTCATGACAACCTGCTTGCAAACCACAAATCATGCCAGACATATGTTGTGGTTATTACATAATTCTATGACACAGCAACAGTCCAAATTGTATCCTTAACATTAAATTCCATTTTAAATTTTTCAACACATTGCCCTCTAATTTTCATGCATGTTATGTGGTCATGACCACATAAACACAGCAATTTGTTATTTCAATAAAACACATGAATTGTGTTTTATTGATAATAATGGAATACCATACATCTAAAAAAAATCCTCCTCCTTTCTGATTCTCTATATTCTATCATCTCCTTATTTGGTTCTAAACCCTCTTCACCCTCCTTATTGGTGAAGTATAGTAGGCAACCCTAAGGTCATCAGTTGACAGCATCAGCCAGATTGTCATCTAATTATGCAATATGCACATTTATCTATATTCCATTAGTCTTAGTGAAATATTATTACAACTAGGATTTAATATGATGAAACACTCAACAACTTCATTCAGTTTACAAATAACATTTTGACTTACAAACTTTATGCAATCTTGTAAATTTTAAAGTAGCCACCAAATTAAGCATTTATCTAAATTTATTTTGATAATTCTATTAATTAAACATAAAGAATATTGAAGTATCTTCATAATACACATCACATAGGTAAATTTAATATCATATTTAATTATCTTACTTCTGTTGTATTAGCAATGATCATCTGTTTGATGTGCTCAAGAACACCCTCACAGAACTCACAAGTTAAATTATCCTTCAGATTATTGGTATTTTCCTGCAAAAAAAAAATATATCACTAAAAACTAATAATTTTTGAATACACATTTATTTTGTTTTACTTTCTCATTTTTCAGAACCTGAAGAATTACAAAAAATGGAAAAATTACAAAAAATTGCTCTCTGGGTAGAAAAATACAACCAGTCTCTATAAATCATTTCATAAACTAATATTACAAACATTGAGAAATTAAGTTATACACTCTAATAGATTCAAAGTTAAATGTTGGATTTAACAATTCTGTACCAAAATCCTCAAACTAAAATATTTAGCTCAATAATGGAAAATTGTCCATTGTCTATAATTGTGTAGTACAATAATGCTTAAAACAAAGAAACTAAGACTGCACTGTGAACAATAACATCTTAATGCATGCAATAGTACATTTACTAATTCTAACACTGGTAAGTTTATTATCCATAACTCCTTTAAAAACATGAATTGTGTTTTATTGATAAATAATGGAATATCATACATTTGAAGAAAGTTTGTCAAATGGGGAAAAAAATGCCTACCTTTAAATATTATTAATAGTTACTAAACTATAAATGATAATACACAGCAAACTGTTTTTGGAGATGAATGTACAACTCTTTCTAAAGCTTATAAAAAGTTTAAGTACACAGCAGAAAATGGCTTCCATGTCTGCTGTGTACTTAAACTTTTATAAGACCATCATCCTCCTTACCCAGAAAATTCTAATGGAGATTTGATATATGTGAGTCTAATGAAAGGTAATGATTGATGTGCTTGAGCCTGATTTTTTGGTATTGCCTTCCAGGGCTCAAAGGTAGTTCACCTTTAATCACTATCTTAGCACACAAACATTCAGCTGCTGGGACAAAAATAATTACTCTTCAAGCAGCTGCTAGCCAAAGAAGTCCAACAGGAGCCTTGCCAGTATAATATGCCACAGAGATCTGTGAGTAAGATGAGCTCTCAGCAGAAAGGCAACACAAGAAACATATTACCATAATGAGGTATCAAACTCAGGTCCATTTGATATGAAGCCAAGTGTGTTGACTCAGAACAATATGACAAGTAACCTGATATAAAATATAGCATGGTATCTCTTGGAATTTTTTCCCTTCACATTTTTTTATGAAAGGTTATCTTTTTTACTATATTAATAAAACATGCAAGAACTTCCCCCCAAAAAAATCTTTTTTTTATTTTATGCAATTGTAGAAAGCACACACACAAACAAAACTTTCAAAATCTTTAAGAACAGTTATTCAAATTTGGGAATAAAATCAATCTTAAAAAATATATTATTTTTAAAACAAAAAATGAATTTTTCAATTGCCAAAATTTTGCCATCCTAGTGGCAGAGTAGTTAGCATGCTTGGCTATTGATCAAAGGTATCTGGGGTTTGAGCCATGTATAAGGTATGATGGATATTTCTTTTCTGTGTTGTCTTTCTCTAAGGTTTCACCTTCCTCACAGACCTCTATGACATTAAATTGACAGGCTCATGTGTTAGAACTCTGTGGCTATCAGCTGCTTGAGGTATAATTTTTATTCAAATTTAGGAGAAAAAAAAAGTTAACCTAAATGCAATAAAATTAGCAGTTTTAAATATACTGGACATTTATAGCTGGACCTTACAACACAAATCCTGTGCGATTTGGTAATAGCAGATTTTCAACTTCTGTCCTAATATTTTTAAATTTTGCAACACTGTGCCACAGTAGCTTAGCAAAATGAGGTGCTGTTTACTTTCCATTGCAGTTACATTTGCCATCTAGAAAATGATGCAGCTATGATTTTTTTTATCAATGCTAATAACCAGAAAAACTTATAATTTGCCAATGATGCATAGTGGGTTGGGCTGTTTTACATCTGAGCAGGACTGTTTTGCACACAATGGGCTAAATAGTCAGGTCATAAGGATCCCAAAAGGCCTCAGAGAAGATTGAGGAAAGGATACCCACTGGACAGCTGTTAGGAATCACATGGAAGCCTCCCATCAATGCATCCTGTGTGCCCTTTACTGTGCACAGGGTGTGGCTCTCCTGTACATGGGGCCATGGCTTAACATCCCATCTAACAGACAAAAGCCTTTCCAAGCCCATCAGTGTCCCCTTTTCTGACTGAGGGCAGGGTGGGGGTTAGCAGAAATATATATCAACATGGGCACAGCTTGGATCTGAACCTGGCAAGCTACTGACTGCACCACCCATGCCCAATCTCTGATGCTTGAGGTTTGGTATATTTACATTGAAATAAATCAGAAAAAAACTTAAAATGAAAAAAAAAGTAAGAATTTCTAGCATTGTTAGAGAAAAAAAAAGTAAAACATTCCCCCTACCTTTATTTTAAAACTTCATATTTTTTGTGTGTGTAATTAAATGCCTTAATTTTGGTATTAACTTATCCTGAAACAACTAGTAAATGAATGTAAATTTCTAATAGAATTGGCATCAGTTAAGTAAATAAATGAAGTGTGCAAAGGAGTAAAAGTCTAATTATTCCAAGATTTGATTAATCATAACTGACAAAAGACTTGAAGGTCTTTTGTAAGGATTTAAAGAAATTCAGATGATAGTCAAACTGGCAAAGGTCCCTATTTGAAAGATCCAAATTCCTTTCAGTGTTTTTTCATTATTATTTAAAACTTTAATATGAATCTTAAAACTGAACAGTCCTTGCAAATACATAAAACTTTTCATAAAACTGAAATAGTCACACAGTTTGTTATTGTCAAGTTTTCTAGCTGCTTTTGTCTAATATATAGAAAACTTAGAACTGACAACTTGTAATGAGATAGTATTGATAAAGGACAATAAATTTATTCTGATTAATTATTGTCACCTAACTTTTAACATGGAGAATTATATAAAAATAAAGACTGGGTAATAAGAGTAACAGATAATATCCCAGCAGCATATTGGCTAAAAAGGTTCCATTTCATTAGGCATGTTCAAATGCATTCAAGTAGGAACATTAAGTAACTGGTTGCAAACTGACTAATAAAACCAGTTTGTTGAAATTATTTTTACAGAATGCAGGAATGATATTAACCCTTCAGTAGAATGAGAGGTCTACAGGTGTAAATCACATGTTTCTTCTAATATACTTCTTGTTTAGACTTCTTAATGCATTCAAGCTCAGATTTTGCTTCTTGTCCACTTGGTATAATTTTGCAGTGATAAGTGCAGCAAGTTTTAGAATATACAGTGAATGTCTACAAGTGTAGTCCAAGTGCCTAAACATGCAATTGATTTCCTTATTTATTGTGACACTTTTAAAAACTTTTTTTTTTGCAACTGGTTAAACTGGTGCAACAAGTTCTAGTGCTACATCTGCATGTACATGCAACTGGTGCAACAAGTTCTAGTGCTACATCTGCATGCAAAAATTATTTTTTAATATTCTTTTTCTTACATTTGATTTTATTTTTAGGCTAATATAGAGATAAAAATTATGTCTACTCCAAAAAGTGAATGACCTAAAGATAGCCACAATTTAGCTATAATGGTTAAATGAAACATCATGAAAAAAATTAAAATAACATTGCATGCTTATTACCATAATTCTTTTTAGTGCTTTGCATAACAGAGTTTTATATTATATCAGATTTTTAAGTAAAAAATATCAGAAAGATTTCAGTCAATTAAAGCACAAAATGGTCTACAACTGTAGCCCATGCACCCAATCTTTTCCCTACAAAGAGTTAAATTAGGTCAATATGCTGGTAGGATTGGGCTTAATTCATGTCAAAGAACAACACATTAGTTTATACTTGCAATAAAGTGGCCAATAAGCGAGTACAATTACAGAAAACAAAATGAAAAACTATGTAATCAGCAACAATTTTTATACATTAAGTTAAAGAAACATTCCACAATTTTAATAATCTATATGGTGGTTTAGAAATCAACAGACTGCACAAAAGTTTTTTTTTGGAGGAAAAAAAACATGCATAATTTTTTTTACAAGGTTTTTGTTTGTTAATGGATAAATAGCCAAGTTTCATGATGTCATATCTGGTTACCAGCATTCATTGAGATGTACAGGTGTAAGAAGCATGCAAAAGAACAAGATGATGCCAATAAATGCATGATACATTAATAAATTCAGAAGGCAATATCAAATGCATATTCAAAACCACTATTACCAGATTAAAGGCTGGCTAACAAAACAACTCAGTAGTTGTTTAGCAGAGTAACTGAAGTAAATGAGTAGTGGTGGAATAGTGATTGAAACACTTTTCACAATACTGCATATACCTGCTAGGTGAGAATCATGGCTCACCATACAATGCAACTATAATATGCAACTATAAATGCTACCAGTCACAACATCTGGATACAAATGTCAGCATATGCCTGTCCTGGATCTGAAGAAGGCATCACTTATGCTCTGAAACATGTAGAAAGTTCAAGGTTTTTATTTGATGTTTAAAAGCTTCTAAAAGTTTCAGTAATTCATATGTATAATACACACCATGCGATTATCACCAATGGGTAGGTAATGCTAAGTTGAATGAACTGTGATAGATTATTTGTCCATAGAATGCAACTCATGAGCAACATTTAAGAACTCTCAGCACAGATTACCAACAAAACCAAAAGTTTAGCTATGCCTGAATGGAAATATTTAGGGATTTTTTTATTCTAATACGATTTACATTTTAAATACTCTAGAATATAAAGCATAACTGTAGAAACTAATGCAGACAAATTGTGATTGAAATACAAAGTGTAACAATCATTGATGGGCATCCAATATTCCTTAGCAGAATCAGTATATCTATATTTTAAGCCTTAAGAAGTACAGGTGCCATAATATAATTTTAACTAGAACAGTTTTATGTTTACATTAGTCATGGATATCAATAAGGATGAAGGTCTTTTTGGGAGTTAATGTGTGGGTTGGTATAGTGAGAAACATATTTGTGGGTATCTCTTTCCAGATAATTTCAATGCTGCAATGTATCAGGTATCCTTAAGCCCAACCCAAGATTCTAAAGGTTATCCCATTTGTGACATGACAAAATCTCTGGTTTCAGCATGATGGAGCACTCCTGTATTCTGGGAGGCAAGTCCAACAATGACTAAATATACAATTTCCTAGGCAGTGAATTGGAAATGGAAGCCCTGTTGAAGGGCCTGCAAGGTCCTTTGGGGATATCTTAAAGGACTAGCTACTGAATGTCACCCAACAGTTTGGACAAGAACATGATCACCCATGCAGCCATCACCATTATAAATATTTATATTTTGCAGCATGTGCACAGTTGTATTTCTTGATGTGCTGTTGCCTCTTGTGCAAAGCAAGGTGCTTATTTCAAACACTGGTTAATGCTGCAATAAAACATATTCACATAATACTAGTTGCAATGTAATATTTTATCTCCAGCATAGATCTGATTATAGTACAGCACTATAGTGTTTATTGATGTGCCTATGAGTGGTGGATGTCAGGGTTCTCAGCATATAACAAAGGCTAACATGATGCTCTAGTTATCTTGCAGATTCTCTCAAGTTGATAACCACCACCATTTTATGAGTAGCATAAGCAGGTGAAAAAGAGAAATGCAAATCTGTCAACACCACTAGTTGGGAATGCTACGTTAGGGCTGGATGGATGGATTGGGAAGGGGGGCTTGCCATCACTGCTTGAGAATACATACTGCCATTGAATACAAGACTACTTGCCACTGACTACTATTACTACTGCCATTGAATACAAGACTACTTGCCATTGACTACTACTACTACTGCCATTGAATACAAGACTACTTGAATACTAGCACTTTCACAAAAAATGGCATAAATGAAGATCATGATGTTAGGGGCTGTCACTTGATTCAGTCACACAATCCTCTCACATCAATAACCTATGAGAAAAAGAAATGGGGAGAGGGTGACTTTTGTTTCTGGACCTCTTAGGAGGAGCCTGGTGGTAGGCCTACTTCTTGTCCATTGACTTTGTTCAAGGTGAAGCAATGATTGTGGGCTGATATAGTATTTCTTTGTCCTAGGTATGTTCAAGGTTGAGTTCATGTGCATTAATATTGTTCTACAAAGAAAATACCTTAAACTAAGGATCCAACAAGTTGGATAGTTATGTATAGTGTGATGTGGAGTGAAAGAGTTGTTAATTATCCCTCAACTCTGTGTTCTTTCACCTAGTCCTAACTTCATACAAATAAGTTCTCTCACTCATGAACTATTACCATTCAGCCTTCAATAAAATCCCATCTATCAATATTCAAAGATGAATTAGGATATGCTTAGATACAGGAAATCTGCACATTAAACAGTGGCCAATGTACTTTTCTGTACAAAATAAATTATTTACTTTAATAGTTGTGCTCACAGTATTTGCAGTTCTTGCCACATCAGTTGCAGTTCTATCATCTTGCATACTTCCCATTCCTGCAAATCTGGCTGAATACTGGTATATGGATATGTCACAAAATTTAAAACATTTTTCCACTGAATGAAGACTCAATCAATAAACATGTAAGATATGTTTATTTTTCCTCCAAGAATTGCCTAGTGTGGTCTGTGTGCAATATTTATTGACCACTTGCATAGGTTAGTAAAGCTTACTTTCAGGTGAGGAGACTTTCCAGGGCAGACACCAAAACTTTCACAAACAGACTCAGGATCCTAGTTATTAAAAATACTTTTTTTAATTAAAATGAAAAACAGAAATGTTATATATGCTTTATAGCTTAACCAAGTATTAAAATTCAATAAGCAGGAGTAATTTACAAATTGGTATTAAAAATATATTTAATGAAGACATTAATTAGGACAATATATATATATTTTAAGACTTAAGAAACACAGGTGCCATAATATAATTTTAACTAGAACAGTTTTATGTTTATGTTAGTCATGGATATCCATAAGGATGAAGGTAAAAGGGCCTTTTCCTGGAACACATGCAACTTTTTACAGCAATTATACTGTAAAACTAAATCCACGTGTATGTTCACCAATATGAAAGTTAATAACTATTGTGAATTCTTTAAGGGTAACTTTAATTTTTTTAAAAAGTACTCTCAAAAAATTAAATTTTCTAGGACATAAATATGCAATCTTTGGTCCAGTCCACATCAAGTGAAGGTAGAATGATATTAACATTTTCATATGGTTGAAACTGGCATTCAATTTCAGAAAGTTTATGCTTGCTTATAGATAATCTGTAGGAAAATTTCCGAATTTATTCTGCACCTTGCAGATTTGTTCATGATAATTGTATTTACACATCAAATTACACTAATGTTTAAAAATTTTATTGCACTTTATCAGTATAATGCATTAATGTTCAGGCTCATATGTCATCTCCACTGCTGGAAAACTGCACACCAGTAAAAAGGATTTGGGTTGTTTTACTTCTTTTTCTTTATTTTTTTTTAATTATGGTACAAATAAGTTATATCTTTGCAGGTGGCCTGTGAAGCTTAACCTTTACAATGCCAGGGTTTTTTTTCTCTAAAAATGCAACCCAACTTCTAAGCCTTATTATGAAACAGCTAATTAAATAGTTCATATTGTAGTTCACATTGCATACTAAGAGGACGAACATTTAATTCTGAACAAAATGTATAAAAATTAAAAGAAAAAAAATATGTAGATAAGCATAAAATTGCATTGCAATTTCATTGTAGTGATTTTTGAAAACTGATCAATCAGGTCTTGGCACTGAAAGGGTTAAAGCTTGTCTGTATATAAGCTATTACTTACATATTTCATTATAATAATGTGATTAGCACTTTTGTGGGCACAAAAGGTAAATTGCCAGTTTATAAGGACTCCAAGGGCTAGACAGCTGTTAGGAAAGAGAAGCCTGTCAAGGCCTTCCAGCATTTTCATCAATGCACAGGTATGGTTCAACTGTTGCACCTGACAGAGGATAGCTTTTTTCGAGGCTCATTAATGTCTCCTTTCTCATTCAAAGTAAAGCAAGGGTCACAGAAAAACTCCCAATGCAGGTGCAAAAAGTCTCAGGGTTATAACCCGAGAATAAAAGGTTATGAGTGTATGTTTAGCGAATGATGTAAACAAATGCTGGGGGAATTGATCTCTTTATATGGTTTTTCAGATTGGAGCTGGGGGTAAAAATTTGGTAAAGTGAAGCCAATTGACATCAATTGTGAAGTTTGATAAATATGGGTTTGGGAAGATAGTTCCTTCTGAAAATAATAAAAAATATAAAATTAAAAAGAGATTTGGAGGAAATGATTTTAGATGTAGCAGATGGAAAGGAAAAGTGGAAAAAAATAAAAGGAAGCTGATTGTTAAATTTTCAAGAATTTTGCAAGCTGGTTGTTAAATTGAGAATGACTATTAACTGTAGAGTGGTGTGCACTTCAATCCACAATGGCAAGCGGCATTTGGGTGATAAGCTTGTATATGATGACAAAAATCCAGTTCGGGCACGATTATTTTGGCACCCTTTGTGCTTCCTTCTCCCCTCCCTATGTGGCAACTTCTGTACGGATTATTTAAGACGTGACCCAGGCAAAATTAAGCAGATATTTACTGACAATGGAATTTTCATTACTTTCAAATGCTCTTCAGTCAAGATCAACTAACATTCAGAAAGCACAAAAATTAATCAAATGCACAATAAGAGCTGTGAAAAATTTAAAAGTTGGTTCTGGAAAACATGAATCTGAAGTTGAATATTTAATTAAATCAGATAAATATTAAAAATATTAAATTTGATAAAAATAATAAATTAAATGCTCTTTCTAGGAATATGTTACTAGAAAATATAATTCAACACATGAATTTACATCTTTTTCAGTTATCAGACAGAAATAAAGATAAAATCATTTTTAAATTATTTTCATTCATTAGAATCACCTACTTGGCCTTATGAAGAACTAACTTCACCATGCATAGCTGCTACTGTTTGAAATTTTTTGTATTCTAAATTATGTAAATCAGTAATACTTGCAATAAATATACACACATATATTCTTGGTCTTTTTTTTTAGTAAGCCGGTTGTTGAAAATTTACTAGCATACTACTGAGCATCAGTGTTGAAAAGCAAAATGCCACCACATACTCTCATTCACAAAGCCAAAAGTAATGTGCTGCACCTCCTAGCTAAGTCTGTCAAGAAAGCGATGATGTCATTTTTGGAAGCTCGACAGGATTTTTCGTTATTGAAGGCAATTTTGAATTTGTTCCGGATGTTGCCTCTTCTGTCAAGAACAATATCTAGGGAGAAATATTTATCAAACTTTTCCCAGTTGTAGTATGGTTTTCTGGCTGGATCTTGTGCGAAGAAGATAAAAAAATTTAATATATCATGATTAAGCTGTTACATTTGGTAGCACAGTGTATCACAATCTTAGTGTGCAAAGCGCATATTATTTCCCACAAAAGCTGGGAGCATAATTATTAAGATATAAAGATATTAGAGTAATTTAAAAGCTATAAATGTAATCTTAAAACTGTTTGAAGCTACATTAGATCTTAAAGCAAATAAAAGATAGTTACCACTTAGTGGAAGCTGGCACAATTGCTTAACATAGGTATTAACAGTTGTGATGATCTAATTCTCACAGTCCTGATGTTTTTAAGCTACCAGTCCTAATCATATGAAGTGGCTGTATAATACTGTTCACAGAAAAATAATGTGCCACTGCTGATTATTGTAATTCCGTCTTGTTACTTTATTAGGATACAAGTAGATGGACACTTAAGTAGATGGTCTTATGTTACAATTCAGCTGATACTCTGTTTAGGTTGTGTGAAAGACCTTGGCACCACTATTCTCTGAGTACAGGACACTTTTGGTCATGTGCGTATATAAGCTCGTATGTGCTGACTCTGATATCAACCTCAGAAACTTCAATGTTTCAACTAATAACTATTGTTATACACATTCCTATGTGAATTTTAACACTAGATGTAAAGAGATCTTGTTATCAGCAAGGCATACATAAGCACAAGTCCACATGTTGTCATAGCCATTATACAGTTCCAGTTAGCATTCTTAAGTGGATAATATCCCAGGTTATTTTAAAGCTTTACTTCTTACATACATTAGCAACAAATTACATCTGCGCTATCCAAATTGTTAAAGAACATACATGCTGCTGTTTAAAAGACTTTAAAGGACTTTTAGAAAACTGTCCAGCCTGCCTCCAGGCAACTCTGAGCGACGTGTTTTGCCGTGTATCTATCTATGGCATCTTCAGGCTCGGTGCGGTGTTATTTCAGGTTTGGCTATTTAAGTTGGTCTCGCTTCAACGTCATTACTACGTGTGCATGCCGCGCTTGCACACTGATGCAATAACAGGCTCCACGCCGCTGGTAGCGGCGGGATGTCCTTGTTGCACACGTGATCTCGGTTAGCATCAATAAGAAGTTTTTCTGCATATTGTAATTGGTATTTTTGTTTGCGGGGCTGCTAAGGATTTATAATTAATTTGGTTAATTTGTAGATTATTGTCTAAAACTGTTTGGGTTAATGCAGTGTTATACTTATTTTTCTGAATATCATCCCGATGTTGTTGCATCCCATCGTTGTATTGTCAGAATGTCTTGCCAACATAATTGTTTTTTCCCTTAAGGATATTTAATGGGTCGGGTATTGTAATTTGATACACACCCCCTGTGACCGGTTTCTTATCCCTATCGTTAACTACCAGATTTTTTATTGAGTGCGTTATTGTTGTAGGTAATTTTAAATCATGAACCAATACATATCAGAAATATTTTTCATATATGGAAATGTGTAAGCAAAATTATTTGGGGGTGATTTGTTGATTGGATTGGGAATCTCGGTTAACTATGAATTTAGCACTGTTGCTCCATCATTTTAATTGATTTTGGGTATAACCTGCCTGAGATGTTAGATTTATATAGTTTAGTTCATCTTGTAGTGCTGCTTGTTTAGCGCAGTATCGATATGCTCTGATGTAGTGAGGTATGACACTAGCTTTTTTGTATTTTAAAGGGTGACATATGAGTTTGCAGGGATATGGGTAGGTATATGATTTGCTTTTTGGTACACAGTTGTTTCACAATGTTTTTTATGTCTTGTTATCATTATATCTAAATACGGTAATTGTTGTTTTGTTTCAGATTCTAAGGTAAACTTTATACTGGTTAATATTCCATTAATTGTTTGTATAAATTCATGCAATTTATCAATACTTGGCTACATCATCCAACTTTTTTCAAGTTGGAGCTCGGATGTGGCTCCAGACGGAGGGTGTCCCAATGGGATCCCCTCTGTTGGGACTCATGGCCGATGTTGTCATGCAGCATGTGGAGGAAACAGCCTTGGCGAAAGCCACCTGCAGTATGTCGATGATGTGCTAATTTTTTGGCCTCATGATATTGATAAATTGCATGAATTTATACCAAACAATTAATGGAATATTAACCAGTATAAAGTTTACCTTAAAATCTGAAACTAAACAACAATTACCGTATCTAGATATAATGATAGCAAGACATAAAAAAACATTGTGAAACAACTGTGTACCAAAAAGAAAATCATATACCTACCCATACCCTGCGAACTCATGTCACCCTTTAAAATACAAAAAAGCTAGTGTCATACCTCACTACATCAGAGCGATATCGATACTGCGCTAAACAAGCAGCACTGCAAGATGAACTAAACTATATAAATCTAACAACATCTCAGGCACGTTATACCCAAAATCAATTAAAATGATGGAGCAACAGTGCTAAATTCATAGTTAACCAAGATTCCCAATCCAATCAACAAATCACCCCCAAATAATTTTGCTTACACATTTCCATATATGAAAAATATTTCTGATATGTATTGGTTCATGATTTAAAATTACCTACAACAATAACGCACTCAATAAAAAATCTGGTAGTTAACGATAGGGATAAGAAACCGGAAGTGGAAAAATAAGATTCCCAATCCAATCAACAAATCACCCCCAAATAATTTTGCTTACACATTTCCATATATGAAAAATATTTCTCATATGTATTGGTTCATGATTTAAAATTACCTACAACAATAACGCACTCAATAAAAAATCTGGTAGTTAACGATAGGGATAAGAAACCGGTCACAGGGGGTGTGTATCAAATTACAATACCCGACCCATTAAATATCCTTAAGGGGAAAAACAATTATGTTGGCAAGACATTCTGACAATACAACGATGGGATGCAACAACATCAGGATGATATTCAGAAAAATAAGTATAACGCTGTATTAGCCCAAACAGTTTTAGACAATAATCTACAAATTAACCAAATTAATTATAAATCCTTAGCAGCCCCGCAAACAAAATACCAATTACAATACACAGAAAAACTGCTTATTGATGCTAACCGAGATCACGTGTGCAACATGGACATCCCGCCGCTACCAGCGGCGTGGAGCTTGTTATTGCATCAGTGTGCAAGCGCGGCATGCACACGTAGTAATGACGTTGAAGCGAGACCAACTTAAATAGCCAAACCTGAAATAACACCGCACCGAGCCTGAAGATGCCGTAGATAGATACACGGCAAAACACGTCGCTCAGAGTTGCCTGGAGGCAGGCTGGACAGTTTTGTAAAAGTCCTTTAAAGTCTTTTAAACAGCAGCATGTATGTTCTTTAACAATTTGGATAGCGCAGATGTAATTTGTTGCTAATGTATGTAAGAAGTAAAGCTTAAATAACCTGGGATATTATCCACTTAAGAATGCTAACTGGAACTGTATAATGGCTATGACAACATGTGGACTTGTGCTTATGTATGCCTTGCTGATAACAAGATCTCTTTACATCTAGTGTTAAAATTCACATAGGAATGTGTATAACAATAGTTATTAGTTGAAACATTGAAGTTTCTGAGGTTGATATCAGAGTCAGCACATACGAGCTTATATACGCACATGACCAAAAGTGTCCTGTACTCAGAGAATAGTGGTGCCAAGGTCTTTCACACAACCTAAACAGAGTATCAGCTGAATTGTAACATAAGACCATCTACTTAAGTGTCCATCTATTTGTATCCTAAAAAGTGACAAGACGGAATTATAATAATCAGCAGTGGCACATTATCTTTCTGTGAACAGTATTATACAGCCACTTCATATGATTAGGACTGGTAGCTTAAAAACATCAGGACTGTGAGAATTAGATCATCACAACTGTTAATACCTATGTTAAGCAATTGTGCCAGCTTCCACAAAGTGGTAACTATCCTTTATTTGCTTTAAGATCTAATGTAGCTTCAAACAGTTTTAAGATTACATTTATAGCTTTTTTTTTAAATTACTCTAATATCTTTATATCTTAGTAATTATGTTCCCAGCTTTTGTGGGAAATAATATGCGCTTTGCACACTAAGATTGTGATACACTGTGCTACCAAATGTAACAGCTTAATCGTGATATATTAAATTTTAACTACTATTAGCTCTGTTTAAATTATCTATAAAAGATAAAAAAAAGCCTTCAAGCTGTGAGTCGAAGTTAAGAGGCTCAGGAATGGCACAATCATTGTAGATGTTGAGGCTGGGGGAAGCTGCTTTGGGTGAACTTTCTATGATGGTGTTGGAAAGTTCTTTTTTATTGGAGTTTTCTGCTTGAATACATTTTTGATATCTTTAACATCAGTAACTGAATTTCCCAGTTCATAAGTATCATTACTGGCTATGGTTTCCATTTCTAAATCTGTATTGCTTTCTTTTGAATGTGTTGAGGGTTTTTTTTCTGCAGAAGCATTTTTTTTTTTATTTCTGAAGGATCATTTGCTATCAGTTTTTTTTATTTTTTTGTTGCTATTTTTTTCATCTGACCTTCCTCTCTTGTGGCCTTTTCAATTACTTCTGCAAATATAGATGGGCTGGATCCATTTTTTTTTTCTTTTTCATTCATTGGGAAGTTTGCAGCAAAATGCCCACTTTTCTTGCAGCAATGGCACAAACGGATTACTCCATGGTATTCAATTGTGGCATCAAAAGTTCTAATTCACAGGAAGTTTGGGATATCTTGCTTTAAGTTGATTTGCACAATTCTGGTTCCTGTTTTTATAGTGCAAAGGTGATTGTCTTGGAGATGCTGATCTTTTAGACTCTTAATTTCTTCATAGTTCTGCACAACTTTTTCAATTTCCATATTTTCAATGAAGGACATATGGTGTTGTATAATGTTTTCATTGTAGTGCCAATTTGTTTGATTTCTATTTTTTTCCATTGACTTCCCAATTTATGGATCCCAGCTCTTGAATGATGTTTTTAATTACTTCAATATAGGCAATATCTGGATGGAAAATTCGGAAACATCTGTGGAGTTTGCTATCATCTATTATCTCGATAGTCTTTAAAACGACTTTTTAAAGTATAGAGATGAAATCTGGTTCAGCTGGAACTACACGAATTCAATGAACTCAGGAGCTTCAAATTACATGTCCATTCAGTATCATATTTCAAATGCTCTCCATCCCAGGTGAGCCTGGTGAATTACTTATAAAACCAACTACCATCCCATAATAGTGAGAAGATGCTGTCTGCATCTTCTATGATTAACAGATAGACATGAAAAATTCTTAAGTAACCAAAGGCTATGAAGGTCAAGACTGAAATTTTGTTCTTCCAACACATATATTCTGAATGACAGTTTGTACACTAGGCCATTACAAACCAATTTTAATAAGGTAATTTTCAACATTGTCCACTGGACTTCAACATTGCTTATTGTCACTGCAGATGATGCTGTGCTGTATGGAATTAGATTCTAGTTATGACAATAGTCTGTAGAATTTTACATTATGGAGATTATCTACAATCTAGAAAAAAGATGGAACAAAGCATAGTGTATAGGTAAATGATGCTAAAAAAATTAATGAGTCTACAAATAAAAACAAAAAAGTTTTTTTTCTTGAAAGTTTTTATTTTTTAATTACTAAAAATCCTTGTAAAGCATTTCCTGATTAAAAAAAAAAACGATGCACAAGCTGCAATTTTCACGCATGTTACAGAATTGCTGAAAAAGCCTTCAATTAACAAGTTTTAGGTTCCTTTCATCTGTGAAATTTTAACTTTTTTATATCTCACTCAAGTCTATTTACAGTTAAAAAATGTCCAAGATATAACTGATTTTTAACCATTTTGGACCAAAATGCAAGATTTTACAACTATCTTACTAAATGTGCCAAATGTATCCATAGAGGCAATTCTCAGATTTACATCAAATTATGTTTCCAGAACAGGTGTTGTAAGTCAAAATGATGCAAGACCAATTTTACAATAGAAACAATAATATAATAGGGGGTGGGGGGGGGCTCTATTCTTTACCACATTCTGACATGCAACTTTAACAAATTGACAATGAATTAAAAGTGAATACAAATATTGTGAGCATCAACTATCAATAACAGATAAAGTAAAATAATAGTGTTACAGGAAAATTAGTGTTCAGATAGCTCTTCAAACTATATGCTCTTTAGAAGAAAAGGGGTAGAGGAGATGACTATTTGCATTTAAACATTCAGCATTGGATCCATTAGCATTTTATTCTTTCACAGTCCCAAATATATTCAAAGTCTCATGATAAATGGTAACAATGTTTAAAGACACATAACACAGAGTTTGATCCTGAATATATTTTATATAGTAATAACCATTATAATTTTTTTTAAAAAAAGGACAGAAGGTACTCCCCTACAAAAAAGACTGAGATAACACAGAAGCTGTATTAGGCTTGTCCTGGTTTCTCATACAACGTACAAACCCATATACAGTGATATGCCTGCTAGTTTAGTAGTCAGGTACGCTAACCACTAGACCAGATAAGGGCTATGAATGGAATTGGGCACATTAAGCTTAATTCTAACAGACTAGATTATATATTTATTTCACTACATCTCGAGCTGAAGGAAATTACTTTCAGTGTTTTTCCAATATTCTTGGTGTTTTTTTTTTTGAAGGAAAAAAATATGTATATATAAATAAAGCATTGCAATTTCATCTGTTATGAAGAAAAACTTAGCATTGCTACCAGGAATTAACACTTAAGGTAATTTCTTCATATCCTTAGTAAAACAATTATCTTTTAAATTTAAATTCAATTCATTTTAATAATCACTGTATGCTTACCGCTGCAATGATGTACTGGTACACCTGTGTGAAATATGTATTGACAAGATCCTTGCACTATAAAAGGAAACATATTTATTAGAACTAAATCTATTATAAAATATCTGCTGAAATTATGGCAATTTCAATAGTTTAGATTAATACATCTAACAGTTTGCTGTTTTATCTCTGAGTGTCACTTTTGTGCGCAAAACATGCTAAATGGCCAGGTCACAGGTACTCAAAGGGCTCAGAGTTGGGTAGGAGGGAGGGGACCCACTGCACAGCTGTTAGAACACAAATGGAAGCCTCTTTTCAAGGCCATCAATTGTGTTCTTTGACATGCATAAGGTTTTGATTTCCTGCACAGGGACTACAGTTTAATTCGATGGTCTTTCCAAGCCCCTTTCTCACTGCAGATGGAGTTTAGTGGAGGTAAATCTCAATGCAGGCAGAGTTGAGACTCGAAACTGGGATCAAATTAGAAGCCTAGGATGCTACTGACCGAGTCTAACTCCTGTACATTAAACATAAGTCAGAATTTATTACAACACATCATAATGCAATTGGCTTAAAAATTTTTTTTAGCAATAATACTTTTTTTAATATTTTTTATAAATATTTTTATCAAGATCATTGACTAAGGTAAATTGTATAAGTGTTACAAAATATTTGAATGGCTGCATCATTTGCTCAAAGTATCATTATAATCACTGCAAATGACACTTCAGCCATATAACGGCAACAAAACTATGATTTGAAAATAATATTAAACCATTACGAAAATTCTTAAAATAAATTTTTGAAGCCTTAGTTTTAGAAAATAAAAAAAATTCAGAATTATCATAAGTGATTGTCCCTTCCTATATAATACTGATTCACAGGTTGAGGATTATTCTTAGCAATATTGGAAATAGGTCTTTAGAACTAAGTGAACACTCCATAACTATGGCTGTGCACAAAAATAAAACTACCGTTTGATATTTTAAAGTTAATTCTTACAAGCTAGATCTAGGGAATGGCATTGCCCAAGTTCCACAATTGGTTTTAAGAAATAAGGTGGTGCACAACTGGACCTATCTTTATTTAATTGTGGTATAAAAGTGTAATTTTAAAAAAATTACCATTATTGTGGCATGTAGACTTTTAGCATGAAAATTTATTCTTAATAATAGTTTTGTTACATAGGTTGATCACATTTTTAGTTGCCTTCTGTACCTTGCATTTTGATATGATGTTCCCACAAAAATAACTCCTGAATAATCCCAATAATTGTTTTCAGGTTTTAAAAAGCATATAACAATGGATATTTGTCTCAAAGTAGATATGCAATAAACTGCAAATACATTGGTATTAGTTCATTTCTTCCTAATTCTAATATGTGCCTTGAATTAATGTTCAAGATTTGATATTCAGTGTTGAAATTTACCTCAATTTTAAATGATTTTTCAGTGTATAAACAGTTAGCATAAAATGCACTACCATGGTCAAAAGTATCCACACACTCGTTCATCCAAAATCTCCTAGTAATAGGAATGGAGTTATTCTAAAGTTTCATTGGTCCTCCCTTTGCTGTTATCACAGCCTCCACTCTGCAGGAAAGGCTCTCCACTAGATTTTGGTATGGTGCTGTGGGGATTGTCTGCCACAAGAGCATTAGTGAGGACTTTGGTTGGTTGGTTGTTTTACCTCTGAGCGGCACTTTTTTTGAACACAATGGTCTAAATGGCCAGGTCACAAGGACCCCGAAGGTTCAGAGAAGGTTGGGGGAGGGGACCCACTGGAAAAGCTGTTGGGAGACAGATGGTAACCTCCCGTTAAGGCCATCCAGTGTGTTCTTTAAGTGCAAAGGTTATGGCTCTCCCACACATGGGGTTATGGCTTAACGTCCCATCCGACGGACACATTAGTGAGGATGATCACTGATGTTGGGTGGTTCAGCCTGGCTCACAATTCATCCCAAAGGTGTTCCATGGGGTTGAGATCAGGGCTCTATGCAGGCCAGTCAGGTTTTCCACACCCATCTCATCAAACCATTCCTGCACGGTCTTCGCTTTATGGACAGGGGCATTGTCATGTTGGTACAGGAAAGGGTCTTCACCAAACTGTTGCCATAATGTTGGGAGCACAGAATTGTCAAGAATGTCATTATAGGCTGCCAGAGTCTTGTAAACTGGAACTAGGGGGCCCAGCCCAAACTATGAAAAACAGCCCCAGAGCATGATGCTCTGGGCCTCCTCCACCAAACTTCACAGTTGGCACAACACAGTCAGGCAGGTAGTGTTCACCTGGCATCCTCCACACCCAGACTTGTCTGTCGGACTGCCAGATGGTGAATCGTGATTCATCACTCCAGAGGATGCAGTTCCACTGCTCAAGAGTCCACTGGCACCATGGTTTACACCACTCCAAACAATGCTTGGCACTGATCTTGTTGATGTTAGGTTTGTATGTGGTTGCTTGGCATGGAAACCCTTTCCTGAAGCTTGCAACGAACTTTTATGGTGCTGGCATTGCTTCCAGAGGCATTTTGGAACTCTGTATGTTGAAACCGAGGACAGGCAATTTGTTGCACCACCTGCTTCAGCACTTAGCAGTCCTAATCTGTCATTTTACAAGGCCTACTGAGTCATGATTGTGCTGTTGTTGCTCCTAGGTGTTTCCACTTCACAATAACATCACTTACAGTTGATTGGGGCAGCTGCAGCAGGGCCAAAATGTCCCAACTGACTTGTTGCTAAGGTGGCATCCTATAACCATGCCACATTGAATCATTGAGCTCTGCTGTGCATCTCATTCTCCTGTTCATGCGTGTCTTTGAGGTTTGCCAAGTCATGTGCATCCTTTTATACCTGTTTGGGCCATGGCTGTAGCATATATGGGTGAATCCACTACTCAGAAGGGGGTGTCCGGATATTTTTGATCAGATAGTGTCTGCTACAAGATTAATTACAATACTACCACACAATCTGCGTAAAATTTCAAATTTTAATATTGAAACTGAATATAAGTTTAATTCACGATTATGCTGTAATAATATTGGTTATTACAGCATAAATGTGAATTAAATATTTTTAAACATTTTGCTGTGCAGTTCAAATTAATAAGCAAATAAAGTATAAAAGTACTTGTCCGATAAATTTACGACTTTAAGGCTAGCAAAAATGCTAATTTTTGCAGAACAAAGTAAATGATTAGTTACATATGCAGACCACAGTCGTTACTTAAGTAATAAATAACTGGCAATTATTCCAGCACATTCAGTTACTATGAATGACAAGTTAACTTTGATTGAATTTAATGCTACATCTTTATCCATTATACAAAAGATTTTAAATGTGATTACTAGTAGGGTTTGGGGTTTTCAGTCTTGCTAATTAATAAAATATGAACTCTTTCAATTAGTAGTTTATCTTTCAATTAGTATATTATCAGATGTGACACAGATCATCAGCATGCATGAAAGAACTTTCTGTGATCTTATGGGTTGTTGTGAAACAACCCATAACACTAGGGTTTTTATTATTCTTTAAGTATTCCCTCAGTTCCAAGGAAATTTTTATGGGCTCATTTCTATGACTCATCATTGTTGACGGGGCCATTTGAGACTTATCACTGATTATTATTTGCATATATACATATTACCCCAAAAATTAGGAGCTTCTGCCAAACAATGCATCAATATGTACAAAACAGGAGTGATTGGTCAACACCAAATTGTAAGTGTTGAAAAATTGTACAGCTCAACAGTGTTAAGAAGGCATCCAACTGATTTTTATTGCATAGTCAAAACTTTGTTGCATGATAGAAACAGCTAACAGTTGAAAAATATCAACTTTAAAATTTTCTCTAGCCCACTGCTTTTTAAACTCTTCAGCCACAATATCCTTTTTTATACTCAAATCTTTCACAGAATCCCAATTTTTTTGTAAAATTGGTAATACATACAAACATAAATAAAAGCAATAAATAAATACCCTTCAAACAGATGCTTGCCATAGATGTCTGATAAGAGCCTGCTAATTTATACATCATAGTAGAAGGTCTGTGAGGATGGTGAGACCTCAGCAAAAAAAATCTATGCCTTACCTGGGGCTTGAACCCAGTCCATTTGATCAATATCCAAGTGCGCTAACCACTTTGCTGCCATGTGTGGGAAAACAAAATCACCATGTCTTTATTGAATAAAATATATAATAAAGTTTATTAAAAAAGGTTTTAATGCATGATTATGCTGTTCAGAGGGAAGTGAGCTAAAAAAGCAATCATACTACACAGAGACTATACCTTATAGTCTAGGTAAGAGTTGTTATAGATGTCATGAAATAACTTAAGGCTGTCTTTAACAATAAGGTTCCGAAGTAATGCCATAACATATTACCATTTATGGAGTAGTCCTGCTGGCTTCAGGTGGTTGAGCAAGTTGATTAATCCTCTTTTGTGATATCTTCATCAAGATGTTAATCAGAAGTGTTGACCATTCGCAGAATATTAAACACTGATGTATTTATGCTATGCACCAGATGCCAGTCCGGAAAAACTATGATGAATTCACAAAGTCCATGTTGAAAATGGTAATGTTGGTCAAAGTATCTGATAACAAACTCGTTGATGTGAAAAGAAGTAAGCTCGCAAAGCGATTCCATGGTTAATGTCCAATGCAGATTGCTTTTGACTTATTCAAATTTGCTTCGACAAACTCCATTAAACAAGCATATTCAGTGCAAGTTCATTTAAAACACAACCAAAAGCTCTAAACATTTAAAATGCCAAAAACATGCCCCCCCACCTTCCCACAGGCTAACAATGTAGTGACATGTTTCGTCCTGAACGCATGCAGGGCTTCGTCAGGCAATGAAATGATCAAAGTAATAGTATATATGAGAGCATCCCCCTATCGGTGATTTAATAAATTTGATTGATGCTCGCGCAACAGGAGGTTCCACACTGCAGATAGGTGTGGAATCTGTGTTGCACAAGTGATTTTATACAAATTGATCAGAATTTTCTCAGCATATTGTAGTTGGAATTTATTTGATGGTGCCATTAAAGGTTTATAAGTTAAATCATTAAAATGTATTTGATTTTGTTTTATTGTTTGAGCCAAAGCAGTGTTATTTCCATTTGTAATATCAAATTGATGTTCCGTCATACGTTGTTCATATGAATGGAAAGTTTTTCAGATATAAAAATTTCTTCCCCCAATATCTTATTCTCATCTGATATTTCAATTTGTATACCCCCCCCCCCCCCCTGTTGGTTCAGATTTATCTCTATCATTAATAATAAGGTTCTTAATTGTGTTATGGATCTTATGTGGCATATTTAAATCATATTTTACTAATATATTTTGAATTGTTTTAGACACTCCTGGTACAAAAGGAAAACTGTGTGTATATCGAGTTTTCTCCACAATTTGTGCAGGGTTAGGTTGCAATGTTTTCTGTATGCTATATTTCGTGGATTTTTGAATTTTATATATGAATTTCTCGGGATAACCAGCTAATCTTGTTATATTATATATAGTATTTAACTCATCATCTAATATGGTTTTATTGGAGGAGTATCTATAGGCACGTAAAAAGTATGTTTTAATAGCTGACTCTTTATATCCACATGGGTGCGCTGAGTTGTACGGGATAAGGTTAGGTATGAATGTAGGCTTTCTATATACAGCACTATTATATCTCAACTGATTACATTTGATTAAAATGTCCAGAAATGGTAATTCACCATTCTGTTCTGCTTCATGAGTAAATTTGATAGTAGGCATGATACTATTAAATATTTCAATAAATTTATCTAATTCAGCTAAAGAGTGTTCCCAAAAAATAATGTGTCATCGACATAACAGAGAAAAAGTAATGGTTTAAATTGTGCTTTCTTCAAAGCAGTTTCTTCAACATACCTCATCACAACGTCGGCCATAAGTCCAGACAGAGGAGATCCCATTGGGACCGCTCTCGGTCTGAACCCATGTCCGCCCTCTGACAACAAACCAATTAGAGGAGGTAGCCAGGTCCAGGGCCTCATGTACACTAAAGTATTGTTAGGTCGTGGGTCTGGTGACCTCCAACCACTTAGCTTTCAGTCACATCGTGGCATCCAAGCCAGGTGTATTGGGGCACAGTGACACAACGTCGAGGGAGTGGATGGTCACTGTGTCTGTGATGCAGGTCTGCTGAACATAACCAATAGCATAATGACATGAAGTTAATGTGTGCTGCGCTGACAGAAAAAATGGGCTATAAAAGTCAAACAGTGCACGTTCCAACAAATATGTTGGAGACTTGCATTTATTAATCAGGGGTCTGAATGGTTGGTTATCCTTATGCATTTTAATCTTTACAAACATTTGTGGTATATCGGGATATATAGGTGGTTTACAAGCTCTAGTGATACTTTCAGGTAAGTGAGGGTCATTCCTTAACTCTTCAAGATGCTTTAAGGTTCTAAGTATAGGGTTTCTATTTAATGGTTGACATCCTAAATCTTGTAATAATTGGGTTATTTTTGTATCATAATCAGATTTATTTAATATTACAATTTGCTCTGTTTTATCAGCTAATAAGATTTTTATATTGGGATTAATTTAATTCTTTTAAAATTTCGGTTTCTTTCAATATGTTAGATTTTTTTCTTTCTTGAATTTCCTCTTGATGTTTTATACTACAATGTATTTTAAATCTATGTTTGTCTTTATCTAATGTAGATATTTTATTAATTGTTTGCTTGATCTGAGGTATTAATTCAGTCACCTTTGGTATTAATTTTGGAAATGCATATTTTGCCCCTTTTCTAATATTTGAATTTGATCATTGTTTAATTTAATTTTAGACATGTTGATAAATTTAGGTTTATTTTTAGGTATATTTATATCCCTATTATTATTATCTACTATATTTTGCTTAAAAGAATTAAGTAATTTATGTGTTATCATGTATTTGGTAATCTTTAACATTTCTCTTTCTGCTTGATAATAAATGATCCATATTAACTGATTCAGGTGTATATGATCAAGTTTAGCTACGAGTTTAAGGTATTGTATGTTTTAGTTTCAAGCGAACAGATTTCACACCAAGTTTCTCTGATCATGGCTGTTAACATCTTGTTCTCAGCAGTGGTCAGAATAGTATCAACAAGATTATTAAACTTGTTCCTATCAATTTGCAAAAAAGTTTATTACGTGATACTTTTTACAATTCATCATAAATTTTAACCTAAATAACTTCCGATTTAGGGAGACTCATTTTCGTGATTTTCTTAGTCTCCAAAAATGAGGCCATGCCTCATTTTTGGAGACCAAGAATTTTTTCCATCAACACAGCACACATTAACTTTATGTCATGATGCTATTGGTTATATTCAACAGACCCGCATCACAGTCACAACTACCATCCACTCCCTTGATATCGTGTCGCTGTACCCCAATACAGCTGTCTTGGATGCCGCAATGCGAATGAAAGCTAAGTGGTTGGAGGTCGCTAGGCCCACGGCCCAACAATACTTTAGTGTACAAGAGGCCCTGGACCTGACTACCTCCTCTAATTGGTTTGTTGTCGGAGGGCAGACATGCGTTCAGACTGAGAGCGTCCCAATGGGATCCCCTCTGTCTGAACATACAGCCGACGTTGTGATGAGGTATGTTGAAGAAACTGCTTTGAAGAAAGCATAATTTAAACCATTACTTTATCTCCGTTATGTCAATGACACACTAATTTTTTGGGATCACTCGTTAGCTGAATTAGATAAATTAATTGAAATATTTAATATTATCATGCCTACTATCAAATTTACTCATGAAGCAGAACAGAATGGTGTATTACCATTTCTGGACATTTTAATCAAACGTAATCAGTTGAGATGCAATACTGCTGTATACAGGGTGAATCTGAAAAAGTAGGCAAAACTTTACGGGGTGGTAGAACGCAGCTATACAAGCAATATTCGTCATAGAATGTATGGTCGGAACGCAAGCGGTGAGAAGTTAAAAGGTAGTTTTCCCCTGTCACATTTAAAGAATGAACACAAGAAGGAGAGGAGATACTTCAGAAAACATTTTATTAACAGGAATGTAACTGAGGTACATGCTCAAAGAAATTGCTCAAAAGAGCTGCCGCCAGCTGTAATGCAGGCTTCACACCTGCGGGATAGGGACCGACGCACATTTGCGAAGACACCAGCATTTCCCGAATACCGCCGGCAACAACGGCGATCCTGGCGACTAGATCCATATCGGTTTCAATGGGGCACTCGTAGATTAGGCTTTTCATATGGCCCCACAGGAAAAAGTCCAAACACGAGAGATCCGGCGATCTTGGTGGCCAAGCTATGGGACCACCTCGACCAATCCATCGCCCTGGGAACTTTGCATGTAAAGTGTTCTGCAGATCTAAGCTGAAGTGTGCAGGCGCACCGTCGTGCTGGAACCACATTCTCGACCTGCTGGGGGTTGGAATCGGACGCAGCAGCTCCGGCAACACCTCTTGTAGGAATGTGTTATACGATTTGCTGTCCAGACGGTGTGGCAGGAGGTATGGGACAACCAAATGGTCATGGAAGATCCCTGCCCAAACATTTACGGAGAACCGCTGCTGGAACGAATGAGGACGTGTGGCATGCGGGTTCGTAGATGCCCACGTGTGTGAATTGTGGGTATTCAAAACGCTCTCACGGGTGAAAGTGCACTCGTCCGTAAACAGAACATGTGCACCAAAATCCGGCTGCGCTGCATTCTGCTGGAGGTACCAATGTGCGAAATTGACATGTGGCTGATAGTCCACTGGTGACAACGCTTGTACCTTCTGCGTACGATAGGGGTGCATTCCTTCCTCCTGTAGCACACGGCAAATCGACATTTGGGACACGTGTACTGCACGGGAAACCACTCGCGTGCTACATCCCGGTCGCTCTTCCACCCTACGCAGAATGTCCTCTGCAAGTTGCGGCGTCCTGACACTCCTTTCACGCCCTGCGTCTTGCTTGGCCGCGGCGAAGGGTCCCGTTTCACATAGCCGCCGATGCAAACGCTCATAGGTTTTCCGATCTGGAGTGCATCTCATCGGAAACCGGTCACGGTAACGTCTCTGTGCCTCACTTGCATTCCCGTCCGCCGCACCATACACAAAGTGCATATCCGCCATTTCGTGGTTAGTATAACCAGCCATCCTCTCGGCAATCCACGGTAGAAATGCCGTTGGGTGCGAGGACCGACCCTTTTATACCATTTCCAACGCCACCTAGCGGCTCGCCGTTTGCATTCCGCCCATACTTTCTATGACGAATATTGCTCGTATAGCTGCATTCTACCATCCCGTAAAGTTTTGCCCACTTTTTCAGATTCACCCTGTATAGAAAGCCTACATTCATACCTAACCTTATCCTGTACAACTCAGTGCACCAATGTGGATATAAAAAGTAAGCTAATAAAACATACTCTTTATGTGCCTATAGATACTCCTCCAATGAAACCATATTAGATGATGAGTTAAATACTATATATAATATAACAAGATTAGCTGGTTATCCCGAGAAATTCATATATAAAATTCAAAAATCCACGAAATATAGCATACAGAAAACATTGCAACCTAACCCTGCACAAATTGTGGAGAAAACTCGATATACACACAGTTTTCCTTTTGTACCAGGAGTGTCTAAAACAATTCAAAATATATTAGTAAAATATGATTTAAATATGCCACATAAGATTCATAACACAATTAAGAACCTAATTTAAAACTTTATTTACTCCATAAATGGTAATATGTTACGACATTACTTCGGAACCTTTAATATTTTTAAAGATTGTCTTAAGCTATGTCACGACATGTATAACGACTCTTACCAGACTATATGGTATAGTCTCTGTGTAGTATGATTGCTTTTTTAGCTCACTTCCCTCTGAACAGCATAATCGTGCATTAAAACTTTTTTTAATCATCTTGCTGTGCATTTACAACTGTTTAATAAAGTTTATTTTAATATCTCAGTAAGAAGGATGCAGCTGTTTTGATGGGAATACAAATTGTAAATTTCGGGTAATAAGAAACAGTTGCAATCTGAGATCTGCCTCATCATCCAGTTTATTTCTGTATTTGCTTTCTGTCACATTATATCATGAAAAATCCTTATTCATAATAGTAAGTGGTTGGAAATGACAGCAGTTTTTTTTAACAGCTTGAAATCTCTGGGCATTCTTCAATTAAGTTATCCCAAAATCATGAAAAATAGGAAATTTTTCTAGTTGAATCACCAGAAATTTCTATAATATTGAAGTTTTTATAGTGTTTTGCAGAATCTAATTTGAAAAACTTTTGCTCTAATCTGTCAGCTGTGTTAAAAAAATAATAATTCCTGTCATGGAATATGTCTGTCCCTATGAGGTAAATCTGGAAGCTTTAACTTAGTTGAAGCAAATAAATATATTGTGAAATGAATTTTTGTCTAGCTTTATTGGGTTAAAAAACCACATCCTCATAAAATCATTTGTCTACAAAGGGTTTTGTATGATTCTCAAATTATTGTTATATGCTCCAGTTTAGTTCTCTAAATGTATTTCTTCAACATTATAAAAAATTCTGTCACCTAAGGACAGTTTGTTTTTGCTGGTAGGGAAAGAACATTAAAATTACTTTTTACAAGAATATAGTATCAAGTTCAAACCCACTTCCTGCCTCTAGATCCAAGTAAATTAAAGTTAGGCTGCATCATTCATTAGTCATATACCATTAGTATTTGATGTGATTGCATATAATGCTTTGAAACAATATCAACAAAGTGATGTAAAGCTGAATTTAGAGTAAATTGCTCTAAATGCCTCCTTTTTGATACACTCCCCTATTCAAATCAGGAGAAGTCAGTTTTTTAAAGTGGATTTTTTACAGATATGAAACATTTTATAATGTACTTTAATTGGATAAGATTATCCAATGAGTTACACTCATACATGACATTGCATGATCAAAAAATTAGTTAGGGATAAGACTACACTACTTTTGACCTCTTGAGGGGTGAAAGGGCAATGAAAGACAATGGGGATCTAGTCCTTTGCCATTTTTCTTTTCATGTTGCATTCTTGTCGTGGGAAGGTTAATTTTTTGGATATCATAAATACAAAATATCTCTTCTGCCTATATTTTAAACATATTAAAACTAGTATACTGATTGTAAACTTCTAAAATTTTGAATTAAGTTACAGAAAATTCAAAAAATGAACATTACTTACAACAAACGATGAAACTTCTTTTTCACAAAAATTTAGAACCATGTTTTTAAAATCACTCTGAAAATGAGCAAAGCATTATATAATTTGCATTTTCAAGAAATAAAATGTTAATTGATTATGTAGCTTTCAGAAATTACACACAAATCACACTAAAAGTGAAATAAATTTATTTGAAGTTTTACAGTGATTAAACAAAAAAATTGTCCCTTAATTTTAATGATGTTACAAAGTAAGCAAAGTTACACCTATAACATTAGATAATTTAAACAAAATATGCTTTACCAAGTTTGGCTAAACAAATCAGAGTTGTTTATTATTTTCTTCTGATATACAATGTGATATTTCTAAACTGCAAAGCATGGTAAAGTTCCAAGAGAGAAGATACAAAACTTCAAGAATACAAAGCATTTTTAACTTCACAACAAGTTCAGAGCTTTTAACATAACTTGGCAATCATATTGCTGCAATATGCATGGTTGCTGTTCATTGCCATGAGCATATTATTCTGTACTAAAAAATTATGGTTAACACTTTTCTATACATCAACATTTTGGTAATAAGATCCACTGTATACAATAGATGCTCTCTTATCTGGTCTCTGCTCAACCAGCCTCTGCTTTAACCAGTTGTTCCAAGAAGCGGAAGGAAGTCACTGCTTGCTTTGTTTATTTGCTTCAGTTCCAAGAAGCAGAACACGTCACCACGTGTGTTGTTTATAGTACAATACATATTTGCTTCAGTTCCTCTTTGTGAATATTACAGTGTACAGTGTATATACAGGTGTATATGTTGTGATCTATTAATTATTGTGTGGTACAAAATGAGTGGGTGCAAACATAAGCATAATGTCATTATGATGAAGATGAAATTAAAAGCATAAGAACATATTGAAAAAGGTGATCCAGTAAAGCATATTTGCGATGAACTAGGTGTTGGTAAAAGTACGGTAAATGACTGGAGAAGGAATAGAAAATTTTTACAAGATTTTTGCATTCAAGTCGAGTCTGAAAAAATGCTTTCTTCTTGGTGCACTCTTAAAAAGATGAAAAATGAAATTGTCGATCATACACTTCATGCAAGAGCATCTAAAAGATGGGCCAATCTTGAAATCTTTCAAGATTGGCCAATCAGTGGACCAATTTTGAAAGAAAAAGAATCAATCCCTCATTCTAAAAACCATAATGGGCAGGATTTTTCAGTGAGGGATGGCTTTCTTGCTGGAAAAAACGGCATGGTATTCATTACCTTGGTGTTTGTGATGAGAAATTGTCAATAATCATTTAGCAGCAAAGGAATTTTCAGAAAAACTTTTGGTGCTTATTGAAGAAGAAGGCCTATGCAGAGAACAAATCTACATGTAGATAAAATTGGGTTAAATTTTAAACTTCTTCCAACGAAAACGTTTGCAACAGTGCAAGAAACCTCAGCATCAGGATTTAAAACAAACAAAGAAGCACTGTGGCTGTGTGTACAAATGATGCAGGTATGCACAAATGCCTGTAAAGGCCCTACTCATTCTGACACACCCAATGACCCCAAACGAACTCATTTCTGACAACATAAAAGCCATGTTTTTGCCACCTAATGTAACATCTTTAGTGCAACCAATGGATCAAGGCGTGCTTGTAAGTTTAAAAAAGGCGATACAGGAGAAAGCTTCTTTCAGAAATTTTACAGTGAACCAAAAATGACTGAATAGGACTTTTAAATGCTTTGAAAACAATAAATATCAAGGATGTGATCTATATGTTGGCAAGAGCTTTTGAAGAAATGCCTTGTACAAGTTTGTGAAGTTTTGGAGAAAATTTTGGCCAAGTTGGAAACTGTGTAGAAAGCACCAAAGATGATGACACAAAAGTATCGAATGAGCCTGTGCCTGCCAAAGACATGACAGATAATGACAATATTTTGCTGCTTAATGACTTTAAACTGCTGCCTGGATGTGACACACTTGAAAAAGATGACACTGAAAAATAGTTAAAAGGTGATGAATAGTTGGAAAATGAAACACTGAATGATGATAAAATTATCAATGCAGTCTGCCAAGAAGGGAATGGAGAAGACGAGGATTTCATGTTATGCAATATTTAGGTGAGTCTATTTGCATAATACCCATTTTTGTACATTAATTAATGATCCTTTTTTCTAAATACAAAACATTTGACTTAAGCAAAAGAAGACAGTTCTCTCAAACAGGAGTAAATGTAAAAAAATGTAAAATATGGCTAAGGGTTGGGAAAAAATAGGTTTTGTACAATCGAATGTTACTATTATAGTGTAAATGACTAATCAGGAAAAGTCGTTAAATATCATATGCATATTAACAATTCTGTACAAACTAACAAAAATGCTCAACTTTTGAAAAGTTTTGGAAATAAATCTTAAACATGAGAAAAAGTAAAATACAGTCAAATAGCAATGAACTATTTTAATGCTTGCTCAACCTTCTATAGTGGCACAACTTTCACCCCTAAAATGCAGGTTTGCTGCAAAGCCTCTGCAAAGCTGACAAACTATGTTACAAGTAGTGTAATTTTATGATGAATGAAGCATATGAATGAATATTCAGTATTCATGCAACATGTACTAACTAATCTTTCTTAACCATTACTGAAATGGTCGCAGATATCAGTGTTGTCATTATCAAAGATGGCATTGCAAATAAGCACAACATACCCTAATGGGCATACAGAATACCCATTGAGTAGTGGAACCCAATTTCAAACATGATGGCATAAAAGTGTGTCATATGATATCTATGATCATCAATAATTTGGTAGTTTTTTGCACCAGCAAACTAAATAGTGAAATCTACCTCAGACTAAACGCTAAAGGAATGATGGGATATTCATTCTCCCTCAATATACTATGATACATCTGGCTTCAATACATTGGGAAATGTATATTCCAATTCAGAAACACATTTCCAATTGTGCAGGGTCATTCACACTGAGATGCCAGTTTACTAGGTACACCTACCTAGTAGCATGTTGTGCCTCCTTTGGCCTTCATAACAGCTTGAATTCATTAGGGCATGGAACTTACAAGACACTGGATGTATTGTGCAGGAATGTTTTAAAATTAATACTCCCTTAAGCAGCTGATTGCCACAGAGATCTGACAGAAGCCTGCCAGTTTATATGCCATAGTAGGTCTGTGAGGATAACAGGACCTCAGCAGAAAAACCTAAACATCCATGCCTTACAGGGCTTGAACCCAGGTCCCTTAGATCAGTAGCCAAGCACATACCATGTGGAAATGATTGTGGTGCTGTTGCAGTAATTGGACTGTGGCATAGTCTCGTTACAAACAGCCCTTACCAACTCATCCACAGATGCTCGATAAGGTTTAGATTTGGGAACTGTGCAGACCAATGAAGCAAGGAATACTCACCTTTGGTGCATTATCATGCTGAACATGTCCACTTGAGTGAGGATAAACTGTAGCCATGAAAGGATGAATTAGGTCAGCAATGATGTTCAAATACATTGTGGCAATCAGATGTCCTTCAATACGTATCAGGGGGCCTAATGTATGCCAGGAAAACATTCTCCACACCATCACCACCAGCCTGTAGTGTTGATACCATACAAGATGACTCCATGGCCTCATGCTGCTTGTGCCAAATTCTGATCTTTCCATCAGCATGATGCAAAAGGGACCTCGATTTATCTGACCAAGCTTCCTTTTTCCAGTCCTCAACGGTCCAGTGTCAATGCTCCTGTGCCCACTGGAGACGTGCTTTTGTGTTCTTCACTGATATCATCGGCACTTGACATGGTCGGTGGCTGTTGCAGCCCATTTGCGATGAATTCTCAGACCTTCAGAGAAGACCTTCTGCACACCAATGTTTAATTCTCCATGATTACCTGGTTGTGGTCCATCTGTTCGCCTGTACAATTCTTGCCAGTCTCCTTTGATCCCTCTGATCCATAAACTTTTCTGTCCACAGCATCACCAATCACTGGTAGTTTTTTTGCACTATTCTCAGTAAAACCCTTGAAACTATGGTGCATGAAAAGCCCAAAAGGACAGCAGTTTGGGATGCTAGAACCGACATGCCTAGCACCAACTATCATGCTATGTTCCAAGTCACTCAGTCGCTCTTTTGGTCATTCTGATGCTCAATTCAACTCTAATGCTTGAAGAGCTAGTCTGCCTGATTTATATTGCACACTGTGGTCATGTGATATATTACAGATGGAATGAACCATTTATGTGATGAGGGGTGGTGTACCTAATAAACTGGCATCTCAATGAAGTACAGAAACAATCTGCTATACAATGTAGTTGATATCTGTTTGAATTTAATTTCATGAAATTAAAGTTCATTTAATTAAGTTTAATAACTTAAATTTAGTTAAAGCCTGTATGTTTTAAATATATTATTTTTTGAAGTTTTATTCAAATGATTTTTGTTAAATCATTCTACTTTGATATCCATATAATCCATATATAAATACCAATATTGGCAGGAATGATGCTTTGTTATCAAGTTTCAAATCTGATACTTCACAGGAACAAAGAATGTTCAATTTTCACAGTTCAGTAAGAAATGGCAATATCATGACTCAGATTTCATTTCAATTCACATGTATTACAATTACTTTGGTCTATTAGTTTGTTTTTTCTTTCAATAATTTATTTGCACTGCCAGATTTTTTGCTACATCACCCTAAAAAAAAATCATATTTAAATTAATACACTTCTCATTTTTATTAATTATTTTATTTTCATAAAATCCAGAATAAATGCCATTTAATTTGGTATGTAGCATGACATATTTCTTTTCTTCAGCTATTTGGCAAAAAAAGTTCAAAAGTAATTTTTTTTGGCTGCTCACAGCCAAATAATAGCTGGGCCTATGGATGCAAACCAGTTTTTCAAGGCTGGACCCTGGAAGTATTAAACAAACATAGCAATGATATTTCAAATAACTTACTAATAATGCATTCAAATTCCATTCCTTCTTAATCTGATGAAGCAGAATTAATTATAAAAGGCATTCAAAAAGTTCTGGACATGCATCTATAGAACGAAAACCATTACACTTCCCGAACAAAACTTTTTACTGTCCTTCAAAATACTCCCCTCCAGCATCTATGCAAAGTTATGGATATCTAGGCCAATTTTGGAACGTTTGGTAGTACCCCTGTTGAAGGAAATACTCTGCAAGTCTGCAAGGTCTTGCCCTCTTGAAAAATGTTTTCCAGCAAAATTTTTGGAAACAACCAAAAAATTTCATGGTGCAAGATTGAGTGAATATGCAGGATTTGGGTAGCTATTTGATTTTTTTTTTCCTACTTCAGACAGGCCATAGCTTACGAGTGTTTTTTAGCACTGGCATTGTCACAAAAAAGAACCTTTGACATGCCTATTGTTGGACGCTGCTCCTTCATCTCTTTAACCATTTTGGGCAAAACAATATTGGTATAGTATTGGCCATTTATAATCATTTTTTAAGGTATCCATGGCTACGACTCCTTGGGAGTTAAAAAAAAAAAATCGTGAACATCCTATTCCTTGAATGAAAATCTTGTTGGAGGATTTGGTGAAGCGATTTATTTTCCACTACCCAAACATAGTTGTCAATCTTTCTGGATTTACTGTATGATGTTTACAATCTTTCTGGGTTTTGTTGGGGAAGTGCAATGGTTTTTGTTCTGTAGATGCATGTCAAGAACTTTTTGAATGCCCCTTGTAATTAACTCTGCTTCTTCAGATTATTACAGTAATAAAACTACATCTGATCACCTGTGACAATGTCTATTAACCATTTGGGGCCACTAGGTTCAAACAGCAGCATCTCCTTGTAGAGTCAACTCTAGCTCTTTTTTGGCTGTTCTGTCAGTTTGTTGGGAACCCATTTGACACAGAACTTTAAATGTTGATGAA
The DNA here is from genome assembly GCA_038380435.1 of Ryuthela nishihirai. Taxonomy (NCBI): domain Eukaryota; kingdom Metazoa; phylum Arthropoda; class Arachnida; order Araneae; family Heptathelidae; genus Ryuthela; species Ryuthela nishihirai. The sequence continues at coordinate 36,605,141 of JAWZYU010000015.1, forward strand.
TAATTGCTTCCACATGCCAATCGACGATACACTGACTTTTAACTTATTACCTGAATGGTGATATGTGGGTTTTCCTTAACGAGTTCATGAACAGCAACAATGGTTCTCTCATTCACAGCTTTCTTTGGTCTTCCTGTGCAAGGGGTTTTCAAAGCTTTGCTGTTCTTCTCTGAATTTGTGCATCATCCTGTAACAGTGCCATGAACAGGCACGATTTCCATATACTTGTTATAAATCGACGTGAATTTTTTTTCGCATCGTCCCCAAGCTGCATCCTTGTAAAATCTTTCCTCCCTCCTATCTTTAGTAGGCTCCATAGCAACAATGCACAAATTTTGCAGACTAAACTTTATCTGCCACCAGCGAAGAGAGAAATGATGAAACAGCCTTTGTTTTTAACATGTAATGACAAGTTTAGACAAGCTTTCAAATAACTTCAGAGATTCAGAAAAACTTGTTAACTTCGGAGGAATGAGTGCAAATCTATATATCAAATATGTGTCAAGAACTTTTTGAATGCCCTCCTAGTTTTATGATATTTACAGAATTCAAATTACAGTCAGTCACATACATTAACAAATTTAGAGGAATTCTTGACTGGAGCTAGTACCTCAGTAGCAGAGCACCTGTCATGTCATCAGGAGGTTGAGAGTAACATCCCAAACTACTGAAGACAATTTTTTCTCCTAGATTTGATAACTATTTGAAGTTTGAGTGATGAAGCCTTTGAACTACATGCTTCTCAAACTATTTCCAACTAAATTACACTGAAAGTTTATTTTTAACAACTCTCTCTGTTGCAGTTCTTACTTTCTCCTCTCTGGCCCTGAGTCCTAATTTAAGAATTTTATCCTGATAGTTGCTGAAAGATTTTACCAGCAGCATAGTGCATTCCTTCACATGCCATGACGTGTTGAACTTTCCACAAACTGTGATATCTTTTAAATATTAATATACACCTTCATGAAGCACAGATAATTAAAGTGAAGTGTCTAGAATATCCCTACCTCCATTTATTTCCTTTACCCACCTGTTGTGATCTTTTGCTTCTATGTGTGCATCGTCTTGAGTATTATAGTTTCTTTCTGAAGTATAAAAGTTTTTTTTTAATTCAGTGATACATTAATTGCTGAAGTAAACTGCATTGTTTTTTTCCTGATAATGTGGATATTCATACTTATTATTGCATGAACACTTCAAGTAAGTGAAAACTTTTCATTTAATAATTAATCATAAGAACAATCCAGAAAAGTTGGCAAAAAACAATGTCCAGAAGTTCCTCCCTTAACTAATCATAAAATATTAATTAACTGGAAATTTTGAAAGAAAATCCCAATTAGAGAAAAAAAATTCTTTTACCTCTGTTTTAGATGATACAAATTCTTTAATCTGTTGAACCAAACTGGTGCACTGTTTGCATTTGTCATCATTCAAACTGGAAATAACCATACGCAGAAGAATTGGGATTGCCCGATTCTGAAACATTTGAACAATTTTTGAAATAATCCGCATAGTAAAAAAACTTACATAACATGTTTTGACAATATGATTAAAATTTTCATAATTTGAAATCCTTCAAAATTTAAGGAAGACTTTAATTGTTAACTAAAGCTTTAAAACAGGGGTACCAACCCAAAGTTAGTGAAGAACCATTTGAAAAAAAAAGATTCCAGGAAAAATCCTCTACTTTAAAATAAAAACATATTTCTAATGAGTAATAAATTGATTCTTTAAAAATGCATTTTCCCCCAAGAAACTTATTAAAGATGTATGTATTTGTTTTTTAATCAATGAGTACTATTAATTGACAAAATCATTGAGTTATGAACCTGAAAATGACTGATAAAAAAAAATGGAAGAAATGAGCCAAATTAAGAATGTTGATGATTTGTTTTATGAGCCACAAGTTATTATTTCACAATATTTATGAACTGTGGGTTAGCCAGGCCTGCTTCAAAATATTTATTTTTAAGATTGATATAATCTTTAAAATTTGATAATCTTTAGTTTAGGAATAAAGTTATGTACATTATTCAGATACACATTAAAAATACTGACAGTCCATTTTATTAGAACTGTGTCTAGTGGTTTGCAATCACCATGGAGTTCATGAAATATTTAAGGGAGTTCATGTAATATTTAAGAGAGTTCATGAAGAAAATTTTGTAATGGTAGTTTACTTTTGTGATCTATTGTTTAAGCCAGATGAAGAAAACAAAATATGGTCATTGAAGCCTCTTTACCTCTTACTGATCACAGTTCAATTGGACAACTGATGCTATGAAAAGCTAATTCTTATTGATGATATACTCAAATTAGGCTGTACTAAGAGCATTAACAAATGAAGTATGAGGAAGTCCTACATGCTTTCCTCCAAACACCTTACTTAAGCAAGTGTAAATTGCACCCAATCTAGCTTAATTGGCAGAGAAACCAGAGCATAACCAGGATGTCCAGAGTTCAAGTCTGGGAGGCAGAGTGGTAGGTTTTTCCACACTTAAATATATATACACACCTTTTCACTGATATTAGCACAGAAGTTGTTAAATATTCATATGAAACTGATGTTCTTAAGATAAATCAAATACATCTTTTATTGGAAACTGAGTTAAACTATTTATATATTTTTCACACATGCCCGCCTATTTCCATGAATTGGACTGTATCATCAATGAGATTCTCATACCTTCTGTTGAACAATAATAATAGCCTACTTTAGATTTTTTGTGCTGAGTGGTCAAGGACTATTCCACCATTAAAAAAAAAAGCTGTGAACTAACAGGTATGCTAACCACTAGACCAGGTGTGGGCTAGTGGTTAGCATATCTGGCTACTAAACTGAAGGCATGTCCCTGTGCATGTTTGGTATGGGAAACCAGGACAAACCTAACAGAGCTTCTAGATTATCTTCACCCTTTGTGTAGGGAAATACCTTCTTCTCATTTTAAATATTAAAAAAAAATTCTTGCTGCAATTTCCAACATCATATTTATAATGGTTTAAAGATTCTCTGCTTCCCTGAAGGAAAAATGCAGAATTAAAAGAAAATTTCTTTCAGTGGAATGAAAAGCGTGGTTGTGTCCTCCTTAGTTCAGCTAAGAATTGAAGATATTACATTAGATCCTTGCATAATGACAGTGATCTGTTCCATAATGATGGTCCTTATGCAGATCATTCACTATATGGCATAGGAATTGGTGGTTGTGGGACTGTCATAAGTGAGGTTGCAGTCATTATGCAAACAAATGAAGGCTTATGAGAGGCTGTCGGTTATCATGCTATACAAGCTGGTCATTATGCAAGGGTCCACTGTTAAAACAACATTCTTAAGTATTTCATTACCTGAATTTATTAGATATTATGCTTATTCATGCATACTTTTCCTTTTATGAAAAAAAGCAATCAAGTTTTGCTATTGCTTAGATTAATAGAATTAATGCTATCATCAATTTCAATTTTTTTTGTACTGAAAATAGATTGACCTATAAATTTTAGGAAAATTATTTTAGGCAAACCACATAAAGATGAGATGCTAATTATTATACACATAACTTGAAGATTCTTAAGGGTGACACAGAAATGGCAGATGTGTAGGAGTACCATGAGCAAAATATATTTTAAGTATTAATTAAAATCAATGTTATTAACAATTTATTAATTTGTAACAGGAATGTATTTTAAGGAATATATAACAGATAAATATTATTAATTTGATTTAATTTATTTTCAAGCATTAACATTAAAACAATGATAAGCTTCAACATTTAAATTCTAAAATAAAAAAATACAGAAAAAATGCAGTTTTTAGAAATGCAATGTTTTTAGGAAAGTTCAATAAAAAACTTACTTTTATTGGTAAATGTGCCACATTGCACAAGCCAGCAACAGAACAAACCATATTAGGATCCTAGATTGTTTGAAGAATTTTATTAGTATTGTAGTGCAAATGTATTTTTTAAAAAGAATCATTAGAATATTTTAAATATGAAACACGACTCATCAATAATGACATTTTTTTTTCTTTTGTGATATAGATACTTTGAAGTTTTATGATAAAAGGGACACTAAGGCAGCTAGTTTGTTTTACTAAATGATCTAAAGGATGGACTCAAAACTAGGGTGGTTTTATTAACTGATGAATTCCGAATTGTATCATTTACATAAAAAATAAAAGAATGCCCTCTTTTCCTAATTCAACATTATTATACCCAGCAGTTATCATTTTCAGCAACACAAGAAAACTTCTCTTAAATCAACTACTTGTCATGGGAGGTCTAAGATGATCCTGTCAGTTAATTAAAAAGGAAAACATGAACATCCACATCTTGGCTGAGATTCCAACCATTTTTTTTCACTCTGCAACTGAACATGCAACAGCTTTATTTTCATTTTTCCACATCAAGAAAGCTTCTATATATAAAGCCTTCGAAACAGAAGGAACTCCAATATCAACATCTTTTCAAATTGTGCAGGTATCATAAGCAAAGATATTTTGGAACATTCAGTGTCTGTCTCTTTAACATTAGGGACTGAACTGTGAAAAATCACCTACTGTTTTCCAATCACTGAAAATCTTGTGAACCAATTTAGTTCGCTATTTTTTATTACTGAGCCTATGATTGGTCAAAACAAGTAATTTAAGCTTTTTTCAAAAAAGCAAACTTCTTTTTCTAGATACGTTAAAATGCTTACCACACAATGAGAAAAATGTCAGTGTATGGTAGTTCTTGTAGAGACAGAACAAAGAACTTGCGTTCCAGGTTATTTACAGTGAGAACCAATGACCTCAGTTCTCCATTGCAGATCATGCATTTAATGTGTAGGCATACCAGTCGCTTGCAGAACAATGAAGTAGAGTGACGTCACAGTGTGGCAAGTGTGAAGGCACACTTAAAGTGTCAAGCTTCTGAAACAGATTTCATTCTGGTAGCCAAGCTATTTTTGAAATGTTCCCAAAAATAAACAACTTTAGAAACTCATCAGCCAGAATATGTTACATAAAAAAATGAAGCACATTTGTGATTAATAAAATAGGAGAAAAAAGGATGTTAAAACATTTTATAAGCATTAAAACAAAATTGCTAAATTTTACTGAATTTTTTGTTTTAAAAGTCACTCAGTAAAATTTAAAACAAACTTTTTTCTTAAATAAGTAAGTTTATTATTCTAATATAACAAGTTCATACTATTTAAATTACTATTTAAACCTTTCATTTATTTAGCTATTTTAATTTTTTTAGTCATTTATGCAAATATGTATATGCTTAGGTTTTGGCAAATTGGCAAACTCTAAGCCTAAGGAAAGTAGTGTCACAAAAGTTTTGTTTTAAAAATAAGATAATTTAAACAAATGCTGAAAAATACATTTAAAAAGAGATACTGAATTGTGAAAAAAAGATTAATAAAAATGTTTCAAAGTATTTAGAGTGCATATAGCACTGAAATTCAGCATGAATCAGTTTGGTATAAAGCTGCATAACTGCAATGGAAAAATTAAATTTTAAAATGGTGGCAAAAAATTTTATTTAAAAATAGTAATTTCCTAAAATTAGAGTATTTAGTTAAAATGTAACAAAAATATTGCTAAAATAAGTCCTACCTTTTAAAAATCACATTTTCAGGCTAACTGCTTATCTTACAATTCTTTGGATAAGCAACCATTTGAGATCGCAAAGCAGTTTTGTTTTCTATCAAGTTTCAAATAGTCACAGTATATATATATTTGAGAAGCAATAAATAATAATCCTTGAAGCAGAAAAGTAAAACTAGTCTTTAAAATCACAGGTCTATTTAAAATTTGACCAAAAATGATGGGAGAAGTTCCTGGATGATGCAATTTCTGCTAGTAATAAAAATCAATATCTTATGTTAAAAGTTTAGAAAGCATTACAACTTTCCTAGACAGGAAAATGGGTTAAGGTCATTCAAACAAAGGCTGATCGATAATCGATGTATGGTAAAGCAGAAGAAATCACTAATGCTTCACTACTTGCAGCAACTCAACATGCAAGTAAAATCACTGCAGATGAACAGATTTTTTCAAAAACTTTATCATAATATTTTAAGCAGAATCAACAGATAAGAAATATATATCAGACTAAAATGCCATTTTCCACATTTGATTAGAAAGAGCTAAAAAAAAAAACTTTCTGTTTGAATTCCCTCTCCCCCCTGAATTTATCACTTTGCACATGGAATGATAAAAACATTATGTATCACTAGAATCAGGAAATTGAAAATGGTAAGCCCAGCTTGGACACAGAGAAGATTAATAATCCAATAAACATCAGCACATTAAGAGCAGATAATTTCCTTCATTCATAACTTGAGTCTGGTGTTAACTTATTATGCTATCATAACAATATATGTTTTCAAAATTATTTATTGTAAAAACTATTATTTCTGTTTTAAAATATGAAAAAATGCATTTTTTATACTTTAGAACAAAAATGGAAAAAAATTTGGGTTAACAGTAAAATGATAACATCATTGTTAGCTAAAGGAACAAACTTACCATTCGGGATGCAAGAGTTTCCACAAGTTGTGGGATAATTTGATCCACTACTTTAATGCACTACAAATGATACAGAAAAAAATATGATATTTAAAAATGGTCATCATCATCATCATCATAATCTTCAAGCAGCCATGAGCTATGGAAGTCCAACCAGACCACACAATTAGTTCTCCACGCATATCTGTCCTGAGCTATATCTGCTGCATCTGGCCACTGCCACCAATTATAACAAGGTCCTGTTTGACATTGCCTGCCCACGCATCCTAGGTCTCCCCCTCTTTTGAGGCCTTTAGGTACATTATTCATAATCCTATCTGCTAATCTATAATTATCCATATGGGCAACATGGCCAAACCAACAGAGCATCATTACTTACAAAGTTGAACCACCTAATGCCCATGATACTGCATAAGCATCAAGTTTCCTGTTATCTTGTTTACAAAGCGTCCAAGTTTCACTACCATAACTAACCCTAGAGAGAACCAAACTATTATACAGTCGTCTAATTTTAGTCTTTAGGTGTATATGCCTATTTCTCCACACCCTCTATAGATTATTAAAAGTTCCAGTAGTTTTTACAACTAAATCTTAATTTTTATTTCTATAGATTAATTTTATTTTTTCTAGATTTATATGTCATTATCAATCTTTCAGAGCTATGCTATATCTTTGGTTATGACAATGGCCAGCTTACAACTTGCTGCTGTGGATAATATTTTGAACATTGCACTAGGTTACATTAATATTCAAAAATTAATTCTTCATTTTCCAGTCAAAAAATTTTAGTCTTATCATTTCCTGAGAATGAATGGTCTTGGATACAGAAGCAAAAAGGATTTCCTGGGTACAAAAATCAATCTTTCTGTGGTTGAGAGAGCAATTGTGTCAAGGGGCATTTTACCCCCCTTTGCCACTACCAAGAGTTCTTTTAACTCCCCTTCCCTTGGCAAAACTATTGAAATTTTTTTGAATAGTTTTAAAAATCCCCCCCCCCCCACCAAAAGGTTCTTGGCTATGCCTCTCTGAGAACATTGAAATTTTTTTTATCATTAATGCACTAATGTTTTGATTTTTTTACTAAGATTTCCAAAATGTACCACCCAAATAAAAAATGTAAGTACCCAGAAGAAAAAAAAAACCTACCAAGAAAGTGTTTCTCCACTTCTGTAAACAGAACAGAAAAATTCTATTAACTGTAAACAGTGCAAAGTCACCTTCAACAATTCTGTCCATATTTTAAAGTATTACAACAATAAAAAAAAATATAAACAAATAGCAGAAGTCTATTTTTATATTTTTTAATTATTATTCAAAAATAAATTTCTTTTTAATTGATGTATATTTAATGGTTTCCCCCTCCCATTAGGTTTTTCAAAATTAAGCTTTAACTGAATAGTCAGATTTTTTTCGTTATATCATTGTGAAAAGTCTTATTAAAATTAATGTTTATGAATGCTTTTTATTATCATAAAATTCTTTTTAATTTAGTATATGACATATTTCTGTTGGTTATTTGTTAAAAAAAATTTAATTTTTTTTATGACTCAGCACAGGTGGCAAAAAAAAGTCTGGACTTCTCTCAAAATAAAGTACTAAGAAAAAAAAAAATTATGAAAGGAGAATAATTTTCTTCTTTCAAGTAAAAATTTATTTTCAAGTTATTTAGAAATATCCTTTTTATTCATATGCATTATTAGTGTCTATAATTTTCTAAAATAATTTTTTTTTGCATTGTCACATGCTTCTTTACAACATGGCTAAAAACATCATCATCCTCAAGCAGCCATGGGCTACGGAGGTCCAACCAGACCGTGCAATTTAGTTCTCCAAGCAAGTCTATCCTGAGCTACATCTACTGCATCTGGCCACTGCACACCAATTCTAACAAGGTTCTGTTTGACATTGTCTGCCCACTGCATCCTAGGTCTCCCCCTCCTTCTGAGGCCTCTAGGCACACTGTTCATAACCCTATTCGCCAATCTATAATTATCCATATGAGCAACATGGCAAAACCAGCGAAGTCTCTCTCTGCACAATATGCTGCTTAAAGGAGGTTGCAAACTCCTTTGCCTAACCTCATCATTAGTTACAAAGTTAAACCACCTAATACCCAAGATACTACATAAGCATCTAGAATCAAAAGCATGTAGTTTCCTGTTATCTCGTTTACAAAGTGTCCAAGTTTCACTACCATAACTAACCCTAGAAAGAACCAAACTATTATACAGTCTAATTTTAGTCTTTAGGTGTATACACCTATTTCTCCACACTCTCCATAGATTCTTAAAAGTCCCGGCAGCAATTCCTATTCGTCTGTTAATCTCATGCCGCACATCACCATTATCTGATACATAGCTCCCAAGATAATTAAATTGTGACACCTGCTCAAGACTGCAACCATTCAGATTAACTGAATCACAGCCTGCCTGACCAATTTTCATCACTTTAGTTTTCTCTCTGTTTATAACCAAACCTACTCTACTACCAGTCTCATCAACAGCTCGAATGAAAGAGTTCATCTCATCAACATCATTTGCCAAAAGGGCTAAATCATCAGCATAATCTAAATCAGAAATTTTCGTATCTCCAGCCCATTTAAGGCCAAAATCTTTCCCTTGAAGTGAATTTCGCATAACATAATCAACAACCAAGCTAAAGAGAAAAGGAGACAAAATGCACACTTGTCGAACACCAGACGTAATGCTAAACCAATTGCTACAAGCCTTACCAACTCTCACACACGACTCAGTGTTATTATAGAGAGCTTTCATTATGTTAACTAACTTGTCAGGTATACCATATGATCTCACAATCAACCACAAATTATGGCGATCAACAGAGTCGAAAGCCTTTTTGAAATCAACAAAGCTAGCAAACAAAGGTTTCTGAAACTCTAAACATTTCTCAAGAATCTGCCTAAGTGAAAATATCTGATCCACACATCCCCTACCACTTCTGAATCCACATTGCTCATCATGCAATTGACTGTCAACCAGATTCTTAATTCTATTAAGCACAATCATGGAAAGAACTTTACCTGGAACAGAGAGTAGGCTGATACCCCTATAGTTATCACAAGAACTGCGATCACCTTTTTTGAAAATAGGGATAACAATAGCTCTGGTAAAATCCTTAGGAACCATGCCTTTATCATAAAATATATTCAGAATTTCAGTCATCCAAGTGGTAACTGAAACATTCCCAGCTCTAAGCATTTCGGTAGTAATTTCATCTACCCCTGGGGATTTATGTAGTTTAAGTTTAGAAACAGCCAAAATAACTTCAGATTGTGTTATAGGGCCAACATTAAAGCCACCAATGCATCCATCATCACTGCAAACAATGGGAGCAGAACCAACTACATTGTTAAGAACATCACTGAAATGCTCAGCCCACCTAGCCATGACAGAATCCTCCCCTTCTATAACCTTACCTTGTTTATCCTTCAATCCTTGCATGCCTGTCCGTTTTCTACCACATAAAACATTAACTATCTGGTACAGCTCTCTGCTGTTGTGCTGTCTAACTGCTTCCTCGGCTTTGTCAGCCAAACCATCAAGCCAAAAATTCTTATCAGCAGCTAACTGATCTTTTACACATTTATTAAGTTCTCTGTAATGCTTTCTATTAGGACTAGTACGGTATTGATTAAAGACATTCCTGCAGTTCTTTCTTTCCGAAATAAGCTCAAGTGCCTTATCACTCAGATAATTCTGTCTCTTCTGCTCCTTTTTTCCTAAAAGAGTACTGTTAGTGTCCAAAAAAGCCTGTTTAAAATGATCCCATTCTTCCTCAACTTCAGTAGTAAGCAAACCATGACTGTCATAATGACTAAGTAACCTATCATGGTAAGCTTTGGCTATAACTGGATCTTTCAGAGCTTCAGTATTAAAAGTAAATTTTTTAACCCTAGCACAACACTTTTTAAGTTTAAGTTGCAACACACTTTTAACAAGGTAATGGTCAGATCCAATTTCAGCTCCCCTATATGCCCTGGTATTCCTAACAGAACTAGCCCATTTGCCGTTAATTAATATGTAATCAATCATATTCTTATGCAGCCCATCAGGTGAAACCCATGTGTACTTATGTATGTCGCGGTGTTTGTAATAAGTGTTAGTTATTCTGAATCCATTGAGTTTACTTACCTGTAGGAGACGTTGCCCATTGCCATTGCAGCTACCAATACCAAAAGGGCCCATTACTCCTCCCCAAAGGTCAGAGTCAGTACCAACTTTGGCATTGAAGTCACCAAGAACAAGGGTAATATCTCCTTTCTTGACAGAGTTCAAAATATCCTGAAGTTGTCTGTAAAACCTATCCTTCTCATCCTCATCGGCATCCTTAATGGGGGCATAACAGCAGATAACATTCAAGTCTTTAACGCTTGTCTGAAATTTTGCTGTAAGAAACCTTTCATTAATGCACTCATATCCTAGAAGAGCATCGCTAGCGTGTCTGCTGAGAAGCAGACCCACACCTTGGTGATGCTTATTGTCGTCCTTCCCTGAAAAGAGAAATTTAAGATTATTTTTAAGAATCTGACCTTTATCTGTCCATCTGGTCTCTTGCAAGCCAAGAATATCTAAATTATAATGGTGGAATTCTTGTGTGAGGACATCAAGAGAAAAAGCTCTGTGCAGAGTCCTCACATTCCAACTACCTATGGAGAGAAAATGGTTAGTGGGATGTTTAAAGAAACTATGTTTATTGAGAGAGGGAATGCCGACAATATCAAACAGCCCCCTAATCCCAGACATGAGGCAAAGACCCGTTCACCCACCACTAAAGGCTGAAGCCATCTACACTGGAAGACTTCCTCCAATATAGAATTTGACGATGCCAGTAGAAACAGTGTCCAGGTGCCTGCGATGACCTCTGCTCAGGATTATCCATCAGCTGATAAACATATCCTGTGAATCTATTCCCTTGGGGCTGTCAACCCACAAACAAACAGAAAACACAGCGGAAGATTTTCCCTCCACAGAAGCCCACCAGTGCAGCAAAATCAGGATCCATAATCAAGCTCAGAGCCATATATCTGTCCAGTCCAGTAGGTTTATATGGTCAGCACCAGGACCCTGTGTGGTTGACCACTCCTCAGCAGGGTAGAAAAAAAAGAAAAGTAGCCATAGTTGTCCAGATCAGTAGGCCACACAAATCTGGCAGCCCTCCCCTTCCGTTCCCTTCCACAAGAGAGTATCTCTTTTGAAAGTTACTAAAGGTCCGCACCACGAGAAGGCGGGGTCGGACATTAGGTGCTAGGCCTGGCCGGTTCTATGCATCATCACAGGGGATTGGTGCATAGCTCTCCTTCCAGTGACTACCTAGCTACCATTTACAGACCTACCACATCTGAATCCACATTGCTCATCACGCAATTGACTGTCAACCAGATTCTTAATTCTATTAAGCACAATCATGGAAAGAACTTTACCTGGAACAGAGAGTAGGCTGATACCCTTATAGTTATCACAAGAACTGCGATCACCTTTTTTGAAAATAGGGATAACAATAGCTCTGGTAAAATCCTTAGGAACCATGCCTTTATCTTAAAAGATATTCAGAATTTCGGTCATCCAAGTGATAACCGAAACATTCCCAGCTCTAAGCATTTCCGTAGTAATTTCATCTACCCCTGGGGATTTATGTAGTTTAAGTTTAGAAACAGCCAAAATAACTTCAGATTGTGTTATAGGGCCAACATTAAAGCCACCAATGCATCTATCATCATTGCAAACAATGGGAGTAGAACTAACTACATTGTTTAGAACATTACTGAAATGCTCAGCCCACCTAGCCATGACAGAATCCTCCCCTTCTATAACCTTACCTTATTTATCCTTCAATCCTTGTATGCCTGTCCGTTTTCTACCACACAAAACATTAACTGTCTGGTACAGCTCTCTGCTGTTGTGCTGTCTAACTGCTTCCTCGGCTTTGTCAGCCAAACCATCAAGCCAAAGATTCTTATCAGCAGCTAACCGATCTTTTACACGTTTATTAAGTTCTCTGTAATGCTTTCTATTAGGACTAGTAAGGTGCTGATTAAGGACATTCCTGCAGTTTTTCCTTTCCGAAATAAGCTCAAGTGCCTTATCAGTCAGATAATTCTGCCTCTTCTGCTCCTTTTTTCATAAAAGAGTACTGTTAGTGTCCAAAAACGCCTGTTTAAAATGATCCTATTCTTCCTCAACCTCAGTAGTAAGCATACCATAACTGTCATAATGACTAAGTAACCTATCATGGTAAGCTTTGGCTATAACTGGATCTTTCAGAGCTTCAGTATTAAAAGTAAATTTTTTTACCCTAGCACAACACTTTTTAAGTTTAAGTTGCAAACATCTATTGAAATTTAACATGCTATTTTTGTTATATAGGGTGTCTCAAAAATATAGGTACAAACTTTTAGGGTAGGTAGATAACATCTAAAGGAATGAGAATTGCATAGGAACCCATAACCAGAAACGTCATGGGAAAGTGGTAGCAGAGGTACAAGATCTGAAAGGACACAAGACAGTGATTAATGGGAAAACATTTATTGTACATAATTATTACAAATGGCATACTAGATGATACATTTCATAATGTTACAGCAGATGCTCAAAGTTTCCACCATGAGACAATGATTTGATGTGAACGTGCAAACAAATGGTGGCACGGTACATGTCTGTGTGGGAAGCGTTCTTGATACATTAGTTGAGTGGTTCACCCGTTGCCCTCAGCTATTCCATACACTAAGTGCATGTCTGCCAGCTCCTTGTTCGAATACCTTTGCATGCTCTTCGTAAGCCGACTACTGCTTGAATGAGGAAATCTGAAATTTCCCCTCTAGCGCACTGATGAACAGCGTCGCCTATTGACTTAGGTTGAAATTTCCGGTTATGGGTTCCTATACAATTCTCATTCCTTTAGATGTTATCTACCTCCCCTAAAAGTTTGTACCTATATTTTTGAGACACCCTGTATATTTCATTTTCATAAAATCCAAAATTAAATGCTGTTAATTTGCAAATATAATGCTATAATGTCTGTCATTAGTTATTTGGCAAAAATGCTCTAGTTTTTTGTTTTGGCTGACAATAGCAAAAAAAAAATAGCTAGTCTTCTGGAAGTAAACCAGTTTTGCAGGCTGGACTCCAGGAAGGTTAAAGCCTAATATTCTTTTACTCTAAACTTTTATATATTCCTGTAAACTAGTGGTCCCAATAATGGCTTTAGTGTAAAAAAAATCTGGCTCTTAGAATTACAGACGATTCTCTATAATTTATATTTATAAAAATTGCTCTGAACACTAAATATAATATTTATGTCAATATAATATTTAAGTCAAGGGTTAACAACTCTATGTTGAAAAGGCACATAAATTGTTTCAAATAATTACTATTACTAAATAATATTTATGCACAAAATTAGTTCAAGAATGAATATTCAATAGAAAATGAAAAAAAAAGTATTTTAGATATAAATTATATAATCTTATCATCAAGTCAAAACTGAATTCTTAAGATAATTTTGCACATATGTAAAAATATTGTAGGTGAAAGAATACCAGTAGGATACAGAAGAGTATATACAATGAAAAAAAATGTACTGAGATATACACATAAAGCATTTAACATAGAATATTAAAACAGTAGGCTTTTCCTAGTCAATGACTCTTTAAAAAAGAAAAATTTAATACCTTTTTAGATGATTAAATTCATAGTATTCCACCACTGAAAGAAAGTACATATTATTGCTATTCTAGAAGTATTCAACCGAAGTATTTATTAAAAGAATATGGCACTTAAGTGTTCAAGGGTAGTCTTATTCAAAGAGAGTACCTTCTGAACTTATACATTTTGTCCATCAATCTTGCTCCTGTTGGAAACAATTTTTAAAACACTTTTTGGAATGGCAAAACTTGCCCTGTAGCATTTCTTTTGTCTCCATATTTTCAAATTGATGTCCTTTCAATTTTTTTTTTAAGTTTGAGAAACAAAGGAAGTCACACATACCCAAATCTGACAAATATAAAGAATAAATTACTTTTGGGGTTCCATGCTTGGCCAAAAATATCTGGACTAGTTGAGATGAGTGAGAAGGTATTACATGCATTCTCAAACAAATCGGAAGCCACAGGTGATGTTCCCATCTCTGTTCTATTAGTAGAAACAGCAGCAAGAGCTTTGCTTAAACATACCTTCACATCTTTGGTTAAAATTGTTACTGAATTCAACTGAAATTCCAACCTCTTCTGCAGTCTCATACACACTAAATTAATGATCGATTCAAATCAAAGTGTGCCCTCCAAGTGTTTTTTCTCAGTCTTTTAATTTTGAATATTATACAGTTTGGATCATTTTTGATGGAAGTTCTTCCCACTTAAATCAGTAGAATCACTCAAAAACTTGTGTACAACCCAGAGCAGCATTTTTTTTTATGCTATTTTCAAATATAACTGAAATATATTAGTAGCTGTACTTCCTATTTTAGACAAATATGTTTGATACTCTCAGACATCATAAAAACTGTGAAACAAAACACCTAACATTATGGACTCATAATTGTAGACTGATACTAAACAACAAATGGTAACTATATTAATAAACTTGTAGAGACATTTAAAGACATATTAAAAAGAAACACAATGAGTGAGCCATTGACATTAAAATAAACACAAAATAGTATATTGTTATAAGGAAAAATAAATGAATACATACTGCTTCAGCCACTAATTTTATAGGAAGTAAATTGCAGCTACCTTCAAACACTTCTTTAATTTCCTCCTAAAGGATACAAATTATTAGATTTTTCAGTCAAAACATTTAAAATTATAAATACAAGTAAAATTTGTAGCTACCTGCCATATATGTGTGATTTTCAATCTCAAAGGGGGTTTAAGCTTAGAACTGCAACTGCCAATAAAAATGTACACAGTAAATCTGTTATAATTTTAGAATCAAAATTTTCAACTCTAATCAAAATTAACATAACTTAGTATGACACTCATGATTTATTTCTTACACTGCCCATAGCTTTAGAGTTAGGGGTTTTAAAAAAGCTTGTACAGAATTTCATTGTTTCAAATTACATCATGAGATTTTTTCAACAGCTTTAGGAATAAGTATGTATAGCTGATTAAATTTGCCAGTTTTTTATTACTACTAAATGTGGTACATTAAAAAAACTTTTCAAATGCTTCTAGATGAGTTTTACTCTGTTTTGAAAGACTTATGTTATTTGGAACAGAATTCAACATAAAATTATTTAGCAATTTTTTTTATTACAGAAACAACTGCTAAACTCCATATCTAAATCATTTATATATATATCAATAGATGCATAAAACAGGCAATTTGCAGCATCTGTTTTTAACACATTTTGAAAAATCTCCAAAATCTCACTGATCAGATGGAAATCTTGTTAGTTTTTATTTTGTTTTGCTACACATCTTGCAGAGCAAGTTGTAACAAGTATGGAGTTCATTTGAGAATGAACTAATCAAAATATTTTGCAACAACCATTTTATAAGCCATTTCCATTACTAAAATCATTTTACCTATTTTTCTACTACTAAAATATTTTAAGCAAACAAACGAGTTGGTGGGCAGGTGAGTGAGTGGGTGAAGAAAAATCCTCTCCCAGGGAAAAAAATTAAAATTAATTTATGTTACATAATTACCATTATTGGTTGAAAAACACCAGAAATTAATGCCTTTTCAAATTAAATATTTCTTATCTTGAAATACTGATTTTAGTTCTGAAGCCTGAATGAAAATTATACATCAATATTTTTACTCTATATATTTACAAAGTTGTGTAAGTAAATACATTAATATTCAAAGAACCTTTTTGTACTTTTGGCACAATTTGTTTTCATTTAAAATTTTTTTGTTTATACATAAAGCTACTCAAAGATGCCAACAGAAAGATGCTGATTAGCATTAACATTCAAAATTTGTAAAGGCATAGAAAATGATTTTAATAATTCTATTTAATGTTGGTAAATTTTTGACCCCCCCCCCCCAAAAAAAAAGGAAAAAATACCTGCTAATGTCCATGATTCACAGGCTGTACAAAATTTCTTTGTGAGTTGTGTGTATGCAAACCCTGAGCTAGAGTGTGGCCTCTAATGTGTCACTTCAAATGGACAAGCTGCTTGAGGGAGTGAGGGAAAAATCACATAGCACAGATTGGTTCCACTAATGTTAGAAGGGTAATATAAGCAACAGCATCATCTCTGAATTCAAACCTCACTGCAAGAAGGTAGGTATCTATCTTAACTGTGACAAGAATGTTTTACAAGGGTGGACTGTGCTCATTAATCCATTGCATGAATCCCTTTAATCTCCAGATACAGACAGGCCTGCTTGAAATGGTGTCACAATCTGGCCTGGACCCAAAAACAATGGAGTCACGAAAAAGTCATTATTTTCTCTGCAGTTGGACAGCAGATGTGTATTGATCTGGAGAGAAAAATAACATCATTAAGTGCCTTTGGTGGTAGAGGTATGACAGTTGTGGGCTGGGTTTCAATGAGAGGCCTTACCAACATCCATGTGTCTATTTGGAAGTTCTGTGAATGCTTTAAGATATTGGGATGAGATCTCCGTTTCCTATGTCAAGCTCTATGCTAGTGCAGTGGGTGATTACCTTCTAATGAATAAAAATGTCTGTCCCACATGGAGCAAGACTGACCAACCATTATCTTGAAGAAAATATTCAATAAATGGAATGCCTACATTCTCTCTGGGCTCAACCTGATAGAACATCTACTGGACCTCCTGGGGAGACATTGCCACCCTTCAACTCCCTCTCCAAACTCTCCACAACTGCTCTTACTGCTCAGTGGATTTTATTGCAATCCAATTCTCTGGTTTATCTTATTGAGAGTATATTAATCGACATTGTCAGGCCTGCATTAGTCTAGAAGGGGTCATATCGTAGATCAACTATATCTTTTGCATTCCACCACCAACTTTTTCAATACTTTCCTTTGTCTTTTAAGGGCATATATATATAAATCTTTGGCCTAAATTTCCATGACTTATCAGAATATTGTCTTTGTAACTTCCTGTAAAATTTGATTAAATTTGTCAAAATTTAAGATAAGGATCAATAAACAATTTTAATGCAAAAAATGCACATTACTTTTGACAAACAGTGTACTTGGCAATTGCTTTTAAAATCCCCCAATTTAAAAATAATTTTGATTAATATTTGAGAGAATATTTAAACTTATGGAAGAATGAGTCTCAACAACTTAGATCAAACATCTGAGATAAAATCAGAAGCTTGTTGAATGTGGAGTTTCAAGACCTGAGCTGAAAACGGTACTTAATGTAAATATATGGAATGGTGATCCGAATGCCCAATAAGATACTTTATTTTACAGTGCATCAAAATTTGCGCCAAATTGAAAAGGTAAAAATTATTTTTTGGCCTTAAACTATACATTTTTAGTATATATATATAAAACAGAAATTTCTGTTTAAACAAAGATTTTTTTTTTTGTTAGTGACACTCACCAGTATTTATGCTACTTCATTTCAGCATTTTGAAACACTGTAGAATGCCAAAGGCACTCAAAGATGTAAGAGTCAGTGCATATCATCCCATTCTTTCATTGCCTTTTTTTATACACTGATGGTATGTTATACCAATTGCATGTAGGCATTTTGGAGTCGCATTTGTTTCACTGTTTCTTCTACCTATGAAATTAATACACATCAAAAGTAGTTATGGATTTGATTTTGAGTTCTAATGCTTTCAGCCTGGGTTGTATTAATATTTAGTTGAAATGGAAGTGAAGTTGGTGCCTAGAGTATATTAATTTTTAACTGCTTCTAAAGCTTGCATATAATTTATGCACTGCCCTACTAAAATTTTAGAAAATTTCCATGTTGCATCAGTGGGAGTCTAACTTCAAAGCTCTATAACTTATAAAACATGCAGTTAATGGAAAAAATATGATAAAAGATAAAGATTTCATTCAAATTTATTTAAATCTTGATTTCAACAATAATCATTCTATTTAAAAAGATTACAATCACAGCTACTCTATATCAATTTAATATACACAATCTTTAGCTGTACAATATTTAAAATCAATCCTATTCTCCTAATATGATTGCATAGGAGTTATAATAACATCTTATTCAAACTATATTGCCACATGTGCAGTACATAAGATATATCTCTTAAGCCACAGTTAAGCTTGACATCAACTTTTAATTACAAAAAAATTGACACAATGTAAAAGATATTAGAAATATTACCAGTTCAACCAATTGGGCCAGCCCATGCTGTGCCAATTCTTTCAAATGATGTTCTACCCAATATAACATTCCATACTGGATCAACTCTATTCCGTTGTTATGTGGTAACTTTTTGGCTTAGTTATCAACAGAAGAAAATGCGTCACACTAATGATATAATTGTGCTTTTCCTGAGGCTGGCACAGTCACTTAATATTTTCACTTCAATGCATTACACCTTGTTTGTAGCAGTCTTTCCATCAAGACGCTCTATATTAAGGTTACCAGTCCTTCCAGATATTATAACTATTTAACAGAAGTACTTATTTTTAAGTGACCATAATTTCTTTGTTGACATTACTGATTTCTCCTTTTCTCAATATAGGGAGAGTAAAATAATTGACTAAAACATGACTCCTGAATGAGTCTTAATAATGCATAAAATATTTAACATTTAACCATTAAAACCTTCACTCATAAAACATTAAATACTTTGCAACAAACTACTACATCACAATGCATTTCACCCTAGTACTAACCTTGGGGCTTCCTCAAGTGCAAATGCAGTCCCACTTAACTGCTGATCTCATTACATACCTATCTCTCTCGTTATTGGTTAACTGTGCAGCTTGTTGCTCATGTTGCTCACGCAACAGGAGGTTACAAACCAAGGGTACGGTTGGTATCTCAGTATTACACATGGACATTTTATGGAAATTTATTAAAAGTGTTCAGCATACTGTAGTTGGAATTAGGTTGGAGGTGCGGTTAATGGTTTATATTGTATTTTATTCATTTTTATACTATTTTCTAATATTACCTGTGCCAATGCTGTATTAAGTTTCTTGTTTTTAATATCACTGTTATGCTCAGACATACATTGATCGTATGTCTGATATGTCTTCTCAATGTAATTATTTTTCCCTGCTAATTTATTACACGGCACATATCTATACTTATATTGTACACTCCCCCTGTAGTTATGTTTGTTCATTTAAACCAGCACTGTCCAACTAGTGGCCCACACAAGGATTTTTGTGGCCCACGAAGAAAATCAAGTTTTTACTTGAAATTTTAAATAAACATTGTAATCCACCTTACAATTTTTTGTCAACTTATATCATTTTATTTGATATGCAGTCTCCAACTCACTCATTCTATAAAGTTTACAAAATATTCTTAAGCCGATCGGCAAACTTCTGAAACCTTTTAAAGTGTGGTGTGGTGTCGTCAAACAAATGTTTTATGAAGCTGCAGTAATAAGAAGCATCTAACGACAGTACAAATTGGTTTCACTGGGCATGCATATGGCATGCATTGTCGAATGCTGCACTGTATTGTGCACCAGGAGACATTATGTAGCATTTTGCTGAGACTAAACAATGTAATGGAAAAGGCTGTCAAAATTACCAATTTAATTTGTGGCGGAAATCTAAAAATTTAAAGCTTTTATGGACGAACTGCATGCTGAGTATGACGATCTGCTTTTACATAGTAATATTTGCTGGTTAAGTGCCGGAAAATGCCTCAAGAGATTTTTTACACTTTGAAAAGAAATTCATCTTTTTCTCACAGAAGTGGGCACCGATGAAGATTTAATACAAGTTTCGTTGATGAAAATTTTCTATGTTTACTTGCTTTCCTAACAGACATTACAGAATATTTAAATGTCTTGAATAAATCCTTACAAGGAAAAGATCAAAATGTATGCTGTCTCTATAATCATGTTACTGGGTTTAGAAACAAACTACAATTGTTGAAGTCAAATTTGCAGGAAAACAATTTAATTCATTTTGAAACTTGTAAAGAGTTCTACGAAGAAATGAAGCAACTTAGTAAAACAGTTAATTTTGAAAAATTTATTCCTAAATTAGATATCCTAATTGAAGATTTTAATAGATTATCACAATATGATGACCTTAAGCAAAGTTTAAATTTATTCAATAATCCATTAAATATTGATATTAGCACCGTAGATCCTAAATATCAAATGGAATTATGTGACCTTCAGGCCAACCCAATTATTGCATCTAATAGAGAAGCTGGAATAGAATTATTCAAACTTTTGCCTAAAGAAAAATATCCAAAAATGAAAGATTTCGGACTCCAAATAATTTCTATGTTCAGAAGTACATATATCTGCAAGCGCTCATTTTCTGGTAAGAAACATAAAATCAAGATACAGAAACTGCTTGAAAGACTACACTTGAACATATACTTCGGCTCACAGCAACAAATATCAATATGGATATAAAAGAAATTATTGCCCAACAATTATGGCCATAATGCTCCTATTAAATTTATTAAATATTTGATAAGGTTTAAAAAATTATCTTGGCTTATTATTACTTATTATTTTTTGTATAAATAATTTTTTGAGGTGACATGAACTGACTTTTCAACTACCTATCCTATTCTTTTTTTTTGGCCCGCGAAATATTGGCAAAAGAAAAATTTTTTAGGAGAATAGGATTGACTTTAAATACTGTACAGCTAAGATTGTGTGTATTAAATTAATAATAATTCTGTATTTCAAGAGTTATGGAGGCCGGAATATTTCACAACAGTAATACATCATAAGAATATACCTCAAAAATTGATTAAAATTTAAAAAATAAGTTTTGTTTCAAACTACTTAATAAACTAAATATACATTTTGGAAGTTTGTGTAATGGTTATTTCAATATTAGATAATTATGGATCATTTTTATAAAACAAGAAAATTTATCGTTAAATATTCCAGCTTTGGTTACTTTAAACACTGAATGAATACTGTTGAAAAATAGAGATTTAAATAGATTATGATCTGTATCTTCAGTCACATTTTTCCATTAATTACCTGTTTTATGCTCAAACTGGTTCATGGTTGGCCGTCGGGCATGGGTTCAGATTGAGAGTGTTTCAATGGGATCCCCTCTGTCGAAACTCATGTTACAGAGCTTTCAAGTTCAATTCCCATCGACATAATGTAAAAATTCTGATATTTTGATAGTGCAATGTATACTGTCTGATACCAGATAACACCACATCAAAATTATTACATATATAATAATTATATGTAATAAAAAAAAAGTTTGGGAAATACTTTTCTATATCTGTTATGTTTTCTGAATACAGAGATCTCTTAATAAACCCACTCCCAAATCATCACCTTACAAAAAAAATCAACAGCTCAATCTTTGTTCCATTCTTCTTTAGAGGTCATTATTGAAGTTATACTGTATTACAGAATATGACTCAATATACAGGCAGAAAATTTTACAATTCAATAAAAAATTAAAACTTAAAAACACTCCTATAATAAGCAATTTTTGGAAGCAAGAATCATTAGAATGTCTATTACAAATTCCTGGGTTAAAAAAAAACAATCTGCTGTAACTTTATAGGATGCACTTTTAACTTGGATGAAATTGTTGAATGCCTAATATAATAATTACAGAAACATTAATTCAAACAGATGGGGGGGGGGGGAAAGAACAATTATCAGTTTACCTGAGTCATATTACTGAGTAGCTGATCTCTTGCTTCTTTAACCATTTCTTTGCAGAGGTCGCAAATTTCATTCTGAAATATGTATATACACTTTAATTCACTTGTTTCTCTACTTTGAAATCTAACTTTTACCCTTTTTTTACACATATTTTATAATTGTTAATAAAGGTTATATAAGTTAATTTAAATTTTTAATAATGCAATTTTATTTTTAGCCATAGATCAACTGAAATTTATTAGGACAAATTATATTTAACACAATTAAATATAAGAAATTTATTAGGACAAATTATATTTTAAAACAAAGAGAAATGTTGCATTACTTATTTAAAGCTACTTTTTAAAAATTTCTAGCTACTTCATTAAAAATATAATGGGATAAATGGCCAGGTTGCCAGGATTCCAAGGACTCAGAGAAGATTGGGGAAGAGGATCTGCTGGTTAATTGTTAGGAAACAGAAGCCTCTTGATACAGCCATTCAGCATATTCTTTAATGTGCAGAGGGTATGATTTCCCTTTCTTACTGAGGGTGGGTTAATGGCAATAAATCTCAAAGCTAGCACCATTAGCACTCAAACATAGGAACATTAGATTAAGATCCTGGTATACTACCAACTGAGCCAACACCCAACTCAGTGAATTATAATAGATTTAGGTTGTTTTACCTCTGAGCAGCACTCTGCACACAATGGGATAAATGGCCAGGTCACAAGGACCCTGAGGGATCAGAGAAAGTTGGGGGAGGGAACCCACTGGGCAGCTGTTGGGAGACAGATGGTAGCTTCCCATCAAGAGTGTTCTTTAACATTCACAGTGTATGACTCTCCTGCCTATGGGGCCAAGGCTTAATGTTCCATCCGACAGATGGTGGACTTTCCAAGACCATCAGTGTCTCTTACTGACTGTGGGCAGGAAGGAGAGTTTTGTGGAGATAATCTCAATGCTGGCCCAGCTGGTACTCAAACCTGGGAACTGTAGATTACAAGCTTAGCACACTACTGAGTGAGCCATCCTCACCTCTATATACAGTACTATGCAAATTAGTTGGGACAATAGGAAAATGCAGTAACAAAGACACAAAATATTTATTTGTTTAATAGTGTAGTTAATAGTGAATGTGACCCCCCCCTTAGCTTTAATTACTTCTTTCACCCTCTCAATCATTGATGCCACTAGCTTCCACACATCTCCTTCACTTCATGGTTGTGGTACCACACTTTCATGACACTTTTTATCATTTTGGTTTTCATCGTGCAATCCATCTTAGATATGCGCGCTTTAATAATAGCCCACAAATTTTCAATGGGGTTTAGATCGGGTGAATTTCCTGGCCACTCCAATACCTTCAAATGTTGCTGGGTAAAGAAACTCTTAGCAAGCTTAGAATTGTGGCATGGAGCCAGATCCTGTTGAAATACCCCATCACCATTAGGCAACAGCTTCTGCAGTGTTGGGACCATTTTCGCCTCCAGAAGGCTTATGTACTTTTTGCTGGCCATCATTCTTTCAATGGGGTGAAGCATCTGTGGCCCGGAAGCTGTGAAACATTCCCAAAACATGACTTTGGGTGGGTGTTTGGGGGATTGCTGGATGTGGCCGGATCGAAGAGGTTCTCCAGGCTTCGCTTGTCCCAACTAATTTTCACAGTACTGTAATAGGAGAAATTTGGCAAAGAAGGTAATTAGGGAATTATCGGAGGTCAAAATCTGTTAAAAAAGATCAAATTTTTTCAACATTGAACAAAGCACTGTTCCATTTCATTGGAAGGATGCCAAAGCCATAAGTATTATTGTGAACAATGGGCAACCCAAAGAAATTACAGCAATAATATATAATAATTACAAACCATATGCTACAAAAATAAATGAGGCCAAAATGGAATTAAAGGAATGTAAAATGCATAAAAAACAACTGTTACTAATCACACTTATATTGTTTCAGTGTGCAATATTGACTTATCTTAAGTATCTCGTACTGAGACAATTTGCTCAATTGGATTGCTTCACTTTTCTAAATATTTATGAAACTAGCAAAAGTTGTGGGATTTGAAAGTATATGTTTTGCAAAATAATTTTATGGTCATTCAAAAAGTCCAATGTGTGACTCTTCAATTAATTCATCAACTACTATATAGTTAATTGTATTGTTGTTTCAATTTAATATTTGGATAGTAAGTATAACATTGATATAATTCATAATTAATAAGCAGGTTAATGATATAATTAACGAACAGGTTATTTGATGTATTATATATATAACATGAAAAAACAGCATAATTATGTTGTGCACTTGATTTTATGATATCTTGACATTCCTGCACATTAGGTGGCCATGGCTTAACATCCCATCTGTAATGCATCAGCTGAGCTAAAACAGCAGTTCTCATTTTATTAAAAAAGCTATGTGATGAACTTGATAGAAGCTGTAGAAGGATGCACTTTCATTAAATTGACATAGGAACATTTAATAACAGTTATCTAGGGCAATGATAGTGCACCTTTTCTTTGCCAATGTTACATTTTAAAGTTGTTTTCAACACTCCAGTAATTCCTGGTTGTATGATCTGTATCTTCAGAATCTGAATCACTGCACCAAATTTATATTCGAACAATTAACAGTCTCTGGAACTTTGTATGCCCATTGTCTTCCCCATTTTGGATTACAGTAGATTAGCATGAACCATGCTAGTAATGTACTTACCAATTGCAAAATGGATCACTTATAAGACATGATATTGCTATATTGTATATATCACAGGGATCAATAGAATAAATGCATAACAAGTGAAACAATTATACTCCTGGAAAGTAGTGAGATTTCCAACTTTAAAATGTTTAAGAGAACCTATTGATTCTACTTTCCATATTGAACAACTATTTACTAATTATATTTAATTAATGGCATGTCTATATGAATGCAGTAATCAATATTCTCCCCTCTTCCTGAAAGGTATTTTGGATGTCTGAACATTTATAAGGTGTTTATGCAGCAGTCAGACAGTACCTTTATTAAAAACCATGGACTATCTATATTAGTTAACCTAATGATACATCAATCACTACATGGCTACCTTGAGTGTAATTTTGATATTTGTACATAAATGTAATGTTTTGGGTTAAAATATGCTGGCATGTAAAGCTTTTTGTATGTGGTGTTTGTCACTTGTTATCAAATTCCAACAGAAAATTATAAATTTCTTCCATGTCATTATTAGAATAAAAAAATATAATATCATGTGCATTTTCCCACACAATCTGCAGATATAAAAATGATTGGGAGTTTTTACAACTGAATCTTTGAACAAGTACAAGAGTCCTAAAATGGTAGTGTTCTCTGAGGAGACCTACACGTTTTAGGTGTCTTATACAATTTTACTGCTATTTTTAGCTTTTCTTATGTTTGCCCTTAGGGGCCCACCTAAGGGTGGTTTATTTATATATTTTGTTCATACTCATGCCAAATAGGCATATCTTTCTGATGGAGATGATTAGGGGTAAAATTATTACCCGGTACATCGAATATGATTATATGATCTACGATCCACAAATGAATCTTTTAATAAAATTTTGATACACATAACACTAAGTTGAGCTAATTTTTACAATCTGTTTAACAGCACATAAAATTTCTAAGTAAGAAAAAAACCACATTTGTTAAAGACATTTATTCATAAAGATACAGATAAGTTCAAGTACTCACATTGTCATCAGGTGCACTCATGGTAGACCAGATATCATTGATACATGATTTGACAACTCCACATTCTCTAGCTGATCTGAGATCTTGACAAGCATAAGTAGGATCTGCACATTGTGGAGGTATTTCTACTTTCAATGGAGTTGGAAAAGATGAGACAGCTACCACTAAAGTAAGAAAAAAAATGTTACTAACTGTAATTTAAAATTTGCCAGGTAATCCATGCTAAAAAAAGAGAAAAATTCTGCACTAATATTTCTCTTTCTTATTCATGTGGTATTGGTGCAAAACACCATAATGAGCAATATGCCAGAAAACTAAAACATATTCCCAAACCAATATTCAAATGATAGGAAAAGATAAATGATTTTGTATTGTTATATATAACTAGTATATGTTAGCAAAATTAGAGAATGCTGTAAATTGGCCATGAAAAGCATGATGTATGAAGAACTTAAATGCTGAAATAAAAATTTTAATAATACAGTCAGTTCTTCTATAATGCAATAGTTGCATTGCTGAAGAATATCATGCTATTAAAAAAACTGTTGTATATACATTAATTCAATGGGGATAAATAGGTTAGGAGGCAGTAGGTTTCAAAATCACTCAATAATAGAAAGACATTTTTACCTGATATTGTGCTACATTATTTTGCTTTTTGTCTTATATTATATTTATTATGTTTCGTCATAAAATATTGAAATAAAAAGCATAAAAAAGTAAAAAAAAAGATGACATAGTGGTAGTCATTAAGCAATGGAAACTGTAGCCATGTAGATTAAAGAGAATTTGCCTGTATTACAAGACTGTTGCCATGTGTTAAAGATAAGAAAATAATGAAGGATGATTAGTTAAATGCATTTTAACCTTTTAAGTGTTGGAGCTGATTAATCAGTTTTCAAAAATCTCTACAAATGAACCTAAAACATGTTTTTTTATGCTTTTCTACCTTTTTCATTTTTCATTCAGTATGTAATGCAAACTATTTCATTCATTAGTTGTTTCATAATAAGCCTCAAAAGTCGAGTTGCATTTTAGAGAAAGACAATCTAACACTGTAATAGTCACTGTAATGACGTTTGTTTTTTCTCAATGTGGCTGCTGCAGGTTTGTCATGAGCATTCTATTCTCTAAATATTTTTTTATCAGAAATTTAAATTTAAAAAAGGAAAATATTAAGTACACAAGCAAAGTAAACTAGAAAAAAATGGAATCATTAACAGTTGAAGAAGTGAGAAAATATCCATTTTGATAAACATTTCTGCAAATACCACCTATGATGTAAAGAAACCGCTGTATAAGGTGTATTACGTATATTTTGATTTACAGGTTTCTAGATTCATTTTTAATATTGCAAAGTACACAATGAAACATAATTTCTTTTTCACCAGTACATTCAAAATGTAAAAGGTTTGCTGTAGATACTCCCTAATGAGTTGCATTAATAAATCTTTCAAGTATCGCATGTTGCTCCTTATTAGCTTTCGTGGTTAGCTTTTTTGGTCTGTAAATGGTAGCTAGGTAGTCACTGGAAGGAGAGCTATGCACCAATCCCCTGTGATGATGCATAGAACCGGCCAGGCCTAGCACCTAATGTCCGACCCCGCCTTCTCGTGGAGCGGACCGTTAGTAACTTTCAAAAGAGATACTCTCTTGTGGAAGTGAACAGAAGGGGAGGGCTGCCAGATTAGTGTGGCCTACTGATCTGGACAACTATGGCTACTTTTCTTTTTTTTCTACCCTGCTGAGGAGTGGTCAACCACACAGGGTCCTGGTGCTGACCATATAAACCTACTGGACAGATATATGGCTCTGAGCTTGATTATGGATCCTGATTTTGCTGCACTGGTGGGCTTCTGTGGAGGGAAAATCTTCCGCTGTGTTTTCTGTTTGTTTGTGGGTTGACAGCCCCAAGTGAATAGATTCACAGGATATGTTTATCAGCTGGTGGATAATCCTGAGCAGAAGTCATCGCAGGCACCTGAACTCTTTGCTTCTATTGGCATCGTCAAATTCTACATTGGAGGAAGTCTTCCAGTGTAGATGGCTTCAGCCTTTAGTAGTGGGGGAACAGGTCTTTGCCCCATGTCTGCGATCAGGGGGCTGTTTGATATTGTCGACATTCCCTCTCTCAATAAACATAGTTTCTTTAAACATCCCACTAACCATTTTCTCTCCATAGGTAGTTGGAATGTGAGGACTCTGCACAGAGATTTTTCTCTTGATGTCCTCGCACAAGAATTCCACCATTATAATTTAGATATTCTCGGCTTGCAAGAGACCAGATGGACAGATAAAGGTCAGATTCTTAAAAATAATCTTAAATTTCTGTTTTCAGGGAGGGACGACAATAAACATCACCAAGGCGTGGGTCTGCTTCTCAGCAGACACGCTAGCGATGCTCTTCTAGGATATGAGTGTATTAATGAAAGGTTTCTTACAGCAAAATTTCAGACAAGCGTTAAAGACTTGAATGTTATCTGCTGTTATGCCCCCACTGAGGATGCCGATGTGGATGAGAAGGATAGGTTTTATGAACAACTTCAGGATATTTTGAATTCTGTCAAGAAAGGAGATATTACCCTTGTTCTTGGTGACTTCAATGCCAAAGTTGGTACTGACTCTGACCTTTGGGGAGGAGTAATAGGCCCTTTTGGTATTGGTAGTTGCAATGGCAATGGGCAACGTCTCCTACAGGTAAGTAAACTCAATGGATTCAGAATAACTAACACTTATTACAAACACCGCGACATACATAAGTACACATGGGTTTCACCTGATGGGCTGCATAAGAATATGATTGATTACATATTAATTAACAGCAAATGGGCTAGTTCTGTTAGGAATACCAGGGCATATAGGGGAGCTGAAATTGGATCTGACCATTACCTAGTTAAAAGTGTCTTGCAACTTAAACTTAAAAAGTGTTGTGCTAGGGTTAAAAAATTTGCTTTTAATACTGAAGCTCTGAAAGACCCAGTTAGAGCCAAAGCTTACCATGATAGGTTACTTAGCCATTATGACAGTCATGGTATGCTTACTACTGAAGTTGAGGAAGAATGGGATCATTTTAAACAGGCTTTTTTGGACATTAACAGTACTCTTTTAGGAAAAAAGGAGCAGAAGAGACAGAATTATCTGAGTGATAAGGCACTTGAGCTTATTTCGGAAAGAAAGAACTGCAGGAATGTCTTTAATCAATATCCTACTAGTCCTAATAGAAAGCATTACAGAGAACTTAATAAACGTGTAAAAGATCAGTTAGCTGCTGATAAGAATCTTTGGCTTGATGGTTTGGCTGACAAAGCCGAGGA
Source organism: Ryuthela nishihirai (assembly GCA_038380435.1). Classification (NCBI taxonomy): domain Eukaryota; kingdom Metazoa; phylum Arthropoda; class Arachnida; order Araneae; family Heptathelidae; genus Ryuthela; species Ryuthela nishihirai. The sequence continues at coordinate 36,634,406 of JAWZYU010000015.1, forward strand.
AGCAGTTAGACAGCACAACAGCAGAGAGCTGTACCAGATAGTTAATGTTTTGTGTGGTAGAAAACGGACAGGCATACAACGATTGAAGGATAAACAAGGTAAAGTTATAGAAGGGGAGGATTCTGTCATGGCTAGGTGGGCTGAACATTTCAGTGATGTTTTAAACAATGTAGTTAGTTCTACTCCCATTGTTTGCAATGATGATAGATGCATTGGTGGCTTTAATGTTGGCCCTATAACACAATCTGAAGTTATTTTGGCTGTTTCTAAACTTAAACTTCATAAATCCCCAGGGGTAGATGAAATTACTACAGAAATGCTTAGAGCTGGGAATGTTTCGGTTACCACTTGGATGACTGAAATTCTGAATATCTTTTATGTTAAAGGCATGGTTCCTAAGGATTTTACCAGAGCTATTGTTATCCCTATTTTCAAAAAAGGTGATCGCAGTTCTTGTGATAACTATAGGGGTATCAGCCTACTCTCTGTTCCAGGTAAAGTTCTTTCCATGATTGTGCTTAATAGAATTAAGAATCTGGTTGACAGTCAATTGCGTGATGAGCAATGTGGATTCAGAAGTGGTAGGGGATGTGTGGATCAGATATTTTCACTTAGGCAGATTCTTGAGAAATGTTTAGAGTTTCAGAAACCTTTGGTTGCTAGCTTTGTTGATTTCAAAAAGGCTTTTGACTCTGTTGATCGTCATAATTTGTGGTTGATTGTGAGATCATATGGTATACCAGACAAGTTAGTTAACATTATGAAAGCTTTCTATAATAACACTGAGTCGTGTGTGAGAGTTGGTAAGGCTTGTAGCAATTGGTTTAGCATTACTTCTGGTGTTCGACAAGGGTGCATTTTGTCTCCTTTTCTCTTTAGCTTGGTTATTGATTATGTTATGCGAAATTCTCTTCAAGGGAAAGATTTTGGCCTTAAATGGGCTGGAGATACGAAAATTTCTGATTTAGATTATGCTGATGATTTAGCCCTTTTGGCAAATGATGTTGATGAGATGAACTCTTTCATTCGAGCTGTTGATGAGACTGGTAGTAGAGTAGGTTTGGTTATAAACAGAGAGAAAACTAAAGTGATGAAAATTGGTCAAGCAGGCTGTGATTCAGTTAATCTGAATGGTTGCAGTCTCGAGCAGGTGTCACAGTTTAATTATCTTGGGAGCTATGTAACAGATACTGGTGATGTGCGGCATGAGATTAACAGACGAATAGGGATTGCTGCCGGGACTTTTAAGAATCCATAGAGAGTGTGGAGAAATAGGCGTATACACCTAAAGACTAAAATTAGACTGTATAATAGTTTGGTTCTTTCTAGGGTTAGTTATGGTAGTGAAACTTGGACACTTTGTAAACAAGATAACAGGAAACTAGATGCTTTTGATTCCAGATGCTTACGCAGTATCTTGGGCATTAGGTGGTTCAACTTTGTAACTAATGATGAGGTTAGGCAAAGGAGTTTGCAACCTCCTTTAAGCAACATATTGTGCAGAGAGAGACTCCGTTGGTTTGGCCATGTTGCCCGTATGAATAATTATAGATTGGCGAATAGGGTTATGAACAGTGTGCCTAAAGGCCTCAGAAAGAAGGGGAGACCTAAGATGCGGTGGGCAGACAATGTCAAACAGGACTTTGTTAGAATTGGTGTGCAGTGGCCAGATGCAGTTGATGTAGCTCAGGATAGACTTGCTTGGAGAACTAAATTGCACGGTCTGGTTGGACCTCCGTAGCCCATGACTGCTTGAGGATGATGATGATGATGGTTAAGAGTAATAAGCAACACTTGGAGAAGAAATTTTTCGAGTGGGACTTTACACTCCATTCTTTATGGGAAACAGTATATCATAAGCATCTAGCAATATACATCCTTGAGCAATGCTTATGCTGAGGCTACTGGGCACCTTACCAGACTGCATTATAACAGTCTTGTGACCATGTTATGTAAAATACAACCCCAATTTCTTGACCACTTTCTATCCAAATTGCATTATAGAAACATGCATTATAGCAGAACTGTTCAAAACTGTGTTATGCAGTCAATCAATTGAAACATGTTATTTGTTTTAGAATACTATCAAAGTACAGTACGTCCCTGCCAATCACACAGGTTATGCTCCTCAATATTGTCAGGAATGGCAAATTCACATCTGCAAGGCTAAAGGTCTATGGGAAAGGAGGGGATTAGAGACCGATAACATTATATATTTTCAATACTGTGCATCATAAAGAGTGTGCTAGAAAGAGTGCACAGAAGCCCAAGAAGAGACTTGTACTACATATTTCAGCTTACTTAACAGGAAAAATGGTGCTTGAATAAATAATGTTAAAAGTGAAGTACCTAATATGATACATAATAAAAAAACAAAACAAATATGATGGTGCTGGTTATTATGTGGGAGGAGGTTAGAAGGTTGAGAGTGTTTCGTTGAGGATGATGAAGACCTCTGAAAATCAGTAAGGGGTTGTGAGAGGTGGTAACAGCATGCAAGCTTATTAGAATGAAACCAATGAGATGTAAAGATTAAAGGGAGGGTCTTTCATTACTTAGCATATAAATTTTGCATGGTTTGGTGTGACTTGCAGCCTGCATTACAAAGAACAAAAATATTCCACAGCTGTTATTTTCCAGTAGGTTAAGATTAATGCCATTGAAGATGATAACATTAAGTGTTTACTTATAGTGGTAATATTGCATGCAGTTTGTGGCTCCACAAATATAAAAAGAGATTGAACTTTTATCATTCTTAATTTATAAAGTTTTGCATCAAATATTTTAGTGATATATTTAAGTCTCTGATTAGTTCACTTTCCAATTTCTAAATTAGTTCACCACAGGTTGTATATTCCCCATTCAGACAAAAACAATGCTGCTTCAGATTAGCTTTATGCTAAATAGTACATAGTGTGGTGTTCAAGAATTATTTTACATTGTAATTCAAGTGCATGTGTAATAGCAATATAACAACAGCAATAAATAGCACTCTCTGCTGATTCCATACTTCTCACTCAATTAAAATAGAAAAATATGGTTTCAGAGATTTCATGGAGGTAGTTGGTCAGGTATTTTGGAAATTACAGGGTATTCAAATCTTCTAAATATCACAGTACACTCTTCAACACTCAATGAAGTGGCATGCACCTTTCTGCTGATTGTCTCTCTTGGAAGTTTGTACAGTAGTGGAATAAGGTCAACATGATTTGCTGCAGGTGCTGCCCAGAAGTAACACTGTTGTGGATACACTTTATACAATGAAAATGCTTTTAGACTCTAATCAGTAAACGTTTTGAACATCTGAAAACAATGATCCAATCTACATAAAATTTTGAAACGAATGCAATGGTTGAAGGATAATATTCCTCTATCAATACTTTCAGAGATATTGTGCTACAAAAGATTGACATGCACACATAAGTACAAATAGTCCTTGACTTACAGAAGGTTTATGTTCCTAAAAAGTTGGCTATAAAATGAATTTCTATAAAATAGACCCTATTTCCCTACTGAATACTATTATGTAATGATAAATGCACTCTTGCAGAAAAAAGTTTAGATCCAAAACTTCATATAAATATAATTTTAAAAAATCCTTTTAAGCACATTTTGAATGAAAAGAAACAGTGTTTTAATACTTTCAATGGTTTTTCAGCTGTTACACAATACCTCACAAGTATGAAGCCTCTGTCATTAGCAATAAGATGTCAAATTAACCAATATATTTTGAGTAAAATATTTTTTGTAAGGTTGGTTGGTTGTTTTACCTCTGAGCGGCACTATTTTGTACATAATGGGCTAAATAACCAGGTCACAAAGACCCCGAAGGCTCAGGGAAATTTGGGGGAGGGGACCCACTGTTGGTAGCCTCCTGTCAAGGTCATCCAGAGCGTTTTTTAACGTGCACAGGGTATGGCTCTCCCACAGACGGGGCCATGGCTTGACATCCTATCCTATGAATGGTGGCCTTTCAAAGCCCATCGGTGTCCCCTACTGACTGTGGGCAGGGCGGGGAGTTTTGCGGAGATAAATCTCAATGCTGACCCAGCTGGGACTAGAACTTGGAACTGCAGATTACAAGCCTGGTGGCTACCGACTTAGCCACCCCTGCTCCATTTTGTAAGGAGTTATAATCGTTTAATCTAAGGGAAAAATATATAAATTGCAACTATGACCAAAAGTTTTTCTTTTTTCATCTTCTTTGTTTCTATGGTAGATGAGACAACCAAACAGTGTTCTGATGTAGATTTTAATTATTAATTCAATAAAAATATCAAATTTGAAATATGCATTACAGTTTTGGAAAAGATTTAAAAAACTGAAAATTTTATGTTGGAAAAAACAGTGATGTGGCCCTATATATAAAAAATTAAAACTGACATATATTGCAATTATACTCTATAGAAATGTGCAAAATTTGGACTATGGCCATTTCTTTGACGATGAGAAAAAAAAATAATGAAATTGAACCAATGCTATCACTAATGATGCACTTCTGGGGACCACAATGATGCTCCTATGCATATGCACTAGGTGGGAGGCTACAGTCATGTCTTTTGCCATGCTTTGCTGCTTGCACTCAAGCACAACTTTGTAACTCCCACAACCATTCAGCTGCTACTCACTGCTATAATGCTGTTGATAAAAGTTTTTATCCATTGGTACAGAGCAGCAAATGAAAAAGCCCAGTTTTTGAGGGAACAAATTTAGCAATACAAATGATGAGTGATACATAAGGTTACCAGATTTTGATTGATAAAAACTGGGACAGGCTATTGAATGTTCTGATATCAGTTTGAATAACTTGAAAATGGTAAATTATGCTTTATTTTTGGTAAATTGTTCTATAATAATTAATGGAAAAAATTATTACAAAACAGAAACATGTGAACTGTTGGTGTAACCATGATTACCTTATTTTTTAAATCTTCGAAGAAAAAATATTTTGTTACTGTTATTATCTTAAGAACAGGTCTATCAAGGCAGGGGCAGTCACCCAGGGTGCCAATGGCAAAGAGGTGCCATGATAAATTTAATCAAATAACAGAAACTTATACAAAATTTTTTCATTTATTAGACTTCACAATATTATTTTTTATAGTACTTGATACTTCTAAAATATATAAAAATGTAAAATCATAATTCTCTTGATCACTATGTCAGTAACTTAGCTCTTTTCAGTTTACATGTTTATATATTCTCTTCTAGTTATTTAAATTGTTTATTATCAACATATTTTACAATACATTTATTTCATTAGCATTGAATAAGACTTCATTAAAATGAACTAAATTTAAACTTGCATATGTGCAATTTTTTCCATTCATTAAATTCGAAGGAGCATGACGATGACAAATAATTTTCTTGCCCAGGATACCAAAAGAACTAGGAATGGTGCTACTTAGAGTTTTTGCTTATTTGAAATACACTAGTCCATTCTTCAAAGAATGTATAGTTTTTCTGGGACATGTGTTGGCTTTCAATTGAAGTTCTCTCCTCCATTACTCTGTCTTTGAATTGCAGGAAGGGAAAATGAAGATCATCATCTTCTTTATTATAGAAACTTTACTAACTATAGCAACCCAAATGACGGATAAAATAACTATTCTTTCTGGTTGAACTAATGCAATAAATCAGCTTAATTGAAGTCAGCTGCATGTAACACATAGGAAAGCAAACCCAAAACCAATGCAATAACATGCATGCAAAGATCTTAGTGACCAGATCTTTTGGTAGAATTGGCTATTACATCCAGTGTACCTATATCACAATAACCAAATCATTGCTATAGGATCGAGATACCAATGATTCAGAAAAGATGAATAGAGTGATTGCTGAGGTCACCAGTATATTTAGGGAACTTTTATAGCAATCTACTCACATATAAAGATTAAAAAGTATTAATATTTTTCTAGAGAAAATGCTACGCTCAAGTATTTCAAACATTAGCTGCTACTTTTGCAGAGAAATATTAATATTTTTAATCATATTAATTACAAAAAATACTATATGGATCAATTTCTCACTTATTATTTCATCCATTAATGGAACAATAAGAAGGTAAATAATGTCAGATCCCATTATTCAAACTTTCTGAAAACCAATATTTGACCAATGTTACAAAATATTTCACAATATATTATTTTTCTTCTGTAACCATTTTTTCCATTTGTCCCTCCCTTCCCAGAGATGAGTTCCAGCTCAAAATGCACAGATGACTTTTGGGAGGAGCTCAGAATAACTGTAATTATAAATATTTCATGTAGTTATGAAAAAAGAATGTAAAAAATAATTTTGATTATAACTTCTGTTCTGATATAGCAACCTCTATCAAAAAGCTCCAATGTGAAATGGATCCTGTCATATATATTCTTAGCCAGGATCTGAAGTGGAAAGATTTCCAATTGATTCTTCTCAAAGGAAGAGAGTTCATCTACAGAAGAGAAGGGAATGATGGGACAGGAAACAAATCATTTGGTTTACTTCAGATAATGGATTTGGTGATTGTTATGGGAATGATGATTGGACTCTTTGTAAAAAAGATAACTTTTGATTCTATAAATGATGATATGTTATATCTTTCCATACTGATGTAGGAATTTTAGTAGAAGAAGCAAATAAGACTTGACTCAAAATATTTTGGGCAAATTAGACATCTTATGTGTACTAAAATTTATGCCAAAAATCATTGAAAACTGTGATAGGTGGTGAACTGGTTTGATTGAATTGACATGGAATTGATTGAATTGACATTGACACCCAGCAACTGGTGGATGCTTTGTAACTTTTAGTGCAGGATCTTTTATTGCAGATCTCCTAGGATTGGGCCAATAGTCACACTCAATGGGACAACTGACTGGCATTTTATTTTTTTCTTACGAGTTATCCTCAATTCTCATGCAGTGTTTTTAAGAAAAAATGTATTGACAATAGTTCAAATTAAACTCACGAGTTTAAATCACAGGATTTCTTCAAAATGAAGAACTGAAAACAAATGAAATGTTACTAGCACATATCTGTGGAATGACAAAGTGCTGGAAGAAAGTGCACCAAGGCTATAATACTGCAGGTATTCTCAGAGCAGTAAAGCTGAAACAATGGGGGATAATTAAACCTAGTTTTAAATCAAAACTCATTAACTTAAATTTTCTTTAAAACAAAAATTTATGAGGGTGATTTATTGGTCTGTAAATAGTAGCTAGGTGGTCATTGGAAGGAGAGCTATGCACCAATCCTTGTGATGATGCATAGAACTGGCCAGGCCTAGCACCTAATATCTGACCCTGCCTTCTTGTAGTGCAGGCCATTAGTACCATTCAAAAGAGATACTCTCTTGTGGAAGTGAAGGGAAGGGCTGCCAGATTAGTGTGGCCTACTGATGAGTGGTCAACCACATGGTCCTGGTGCTGACCATAAAACCTACCAGACTGGACTGGAAAAAGGTCTGAGCTTGATTATAGATCCTGAATTTGCTGCACTGGTGGGCTTCTGGAGAGAAAATCTTCTGCTGTTTTCTGTTCATTTGTGGGTTGACAGCCCCAAGTGAATAGATTCACAGGATATGTTTTATCAGCTGGTGGATAATTCTGAGCAGAGGTCATTGCAGGCACCTGAACTCTTGCTTCTAATGGCATCGTCAAATTTTACATTGGTGGAAGTCTTCCAGTGTAGATGGCTTCAACCTTTAGAAGTGGGGAAACAGGTCTTTGCTCCATGCCTGCGATTAGGGGGCTGTTTGATATTGTCAGCATTCCCTCTCTCAATAAACATAGTTTGTTTAAACATACCCCCTAACCATTTTCTCTCAATAGGTAGTTGGAATGTGAGGACTCCACACAGAGCTTTTTCTCTTGATGTCCTCACACAAGAATTCCACCATTATAATTTAGATATTCTCAGCTTGCAAGAGACCAGATGGAAAATAAAGGTTAGATTCTTAAAAATAATCTTAAATTTCTCTTTTCAGGGAGGGAAGATAATAAGCATCTCTAAGGCATAAGTCTGCTTCTCAGCAGACACACTAATAATGCTCTTCTAGGATATGGATGCATTAATGAAAAGTTTCTTACAGAAAATTTTCCGAGAAGTATTAAAGACTTGAATGCTAACTGCTGTTTTCCCCCACTGTGGATGCCGAGGAGCATGAGAAGGAAAGGTTTTACGGACAATTTCAGGATATTTTGAATTCTGTCAAGAAAGGAGATATTACCCTTGTTCTACGCGACTTCAATGCCAAAGTTCCTATACTGGCTCTGACCTTTGGGGAGGGGTGATAGGCCCTTTTGGTATTGGTAGCTGCAATGTCTCCTATAGGTAAGTAAACTTAATGGTTTCAAAATAACTAACACTTATTACAATCACTGCGACATACATAAGTACACGTGGATTTCACCAGATGGGCTGCATAAGAATATGATTGATTGTATATTAATTAGCATCAATGGGCTAGTTCTGTTAGAAATACCAGGTCACATAGGGGAGCTGAAATTGGATCTGACCATTACCTTGTGAAAAGCATCTTGCAACTGAAACTTAAGAAGTGTTGTGATAAAGGTTAAAAAATTTACCTTCAATTCTGAAGCTATAAAAGACCCAGTTATAGCTAAAATTTACCATAATAGGCTACTTAGTCATTATGGCAGTCATGGTTTGCTTAATACTGAAGTTTTAAACAGGTTTTTTTGGAAACTAACAGTACTCATTTAGGAAAATGAAGCAGAGGAGGCATATTTATTGGAGTGATAAGGCACATGAGCTTATTTCAGAAAGAAAGAACTGCAGGAATGTCCTTAATCAATACCCTATTAGTCTTAATATAAAGCATTACAGAGAGCTTAATAATAAACGTGTAAAGGATCAGTTAGCTGCTGATAAGAATCTTTGGCTTGATGACTTGGCTGACAAAGCTGAGGAAGCAGTTAGACAACACAACAGCAGAGACCAGGTTAAAGTTAATGTTTTGTGTGGTAGAAAATGGACAGGTATACAGGGATTGAAAGGTAAGCAAGGTAAGGTTATAGAAGGTGAGAATTCTGTCATGGCTAGGTGGGCTGAGCATTTCAGTGATGTTCTAAACAAATGTGGTTAGTTCTATTCCCATTGTTTGTAATGACGATAGACACATTACCAGCTGTAATATTGGCCTTATAACACAGCAGTTATTTTAGCTGTTTCTAAATTTAAACTACATAAATCCCCAGGGGTAGATGAAATTACTACGGAAATGCTTAGAGCTGGGAATGTTTCTGTTACCACTTGGATGACTGAAATTTTGAATCTCTTTTACGATAAAGACATGGTTCCTAAGGATATTACCAGAGCTATTATTATTCCTAATTTTAAAAAAGGTGATTGCAGTTTTTGTGATAACTATATGGGTATCAGCCTACTCTCTGTTCCAGGTAAAGTTCTTTCCATGATTGTGCTTAATAGCATTAAGAATCTGGTTGACAGTCAATTGCGTAATGAGCAATGTGGTTTCAGAAGTGGTAGGGGATGTGTGGATGAGATATTTTCACTTAGGCAGATTCTTGAGAAATGTTTAGAGTTTCAGAAACCTTTGGTTGCTAGCTTTGTTGATTTCAAAAAGATTTTCGACTCTGTTGATCATCATAATTTGTGGTTGATTGTGAGATCATATGGTATACCAGACAAGTTAGTTAACATAATGAAAGCTCTCTATAATAACACTGAGTCGTGTGTGAGAGTTGGTAAGGCTTGTAGCAATTGGTTTAGCATTATGTCTGGTGTTCGACAAGGGTGCATTTTGTCTCCTTTTCTCTTCAGTTTGGTTACTGATTGTGTTATGTGAAATACACTGCAAGGGAAAGATTTTGGCCTTAAATGATCTGGAGATAGGAAAATTTCTGATTTAGGTTATTCTGATGATTTAGCCCTTTTGGCAAATGATGTTGATTAGATGAATTCTTTCATTCGAGCTGTTGAGATTAGTAGTAGAGTAGGTTTGGTTATAAACAGAGAGAAAACTACAGTGATAAAAATTGGTGAAGCGGGCTGTGATTCAGTTAATTTGAATGGTTGCAGTCTTGAGTAGATGTCTCAGTTTAATTATCTTGGGAACTATGTATTACCTTGTGAATACTGGTGATGTGTGGCATGAGATTAGCAGATGAATAGGGATTGCTGTTGGAACTTTTAAGAATCTATGGAGAGTATGGAGAAATAGGCTTATGCATCTAAAAATTAAAATTAGACTGTATAATAGTTTGGTTCTCTCTAGGATTAATTGTGTTAGTGGAACTTAGATGCTTGTAAACAAGATAACAGGAAACTTGATGCTTATGCAATATTTGGGCTTAGATTAGGAGTTTGCCAAGTTTAAATTATCTACTTTAATGAGATATAGGTAAAAAAAAATTCAACCAGGAATTTCTATTTTTTTTAAATAGAAGTTTCATTTGTTGTGCTAGTGATGGTGACTAGAGTCTATGCTACTGTTGTGTGGAAATTTGACATGAACTACAGCATGCGGTGACAAAGAGTTAAAGTCAATATGTGTCTGTTATTTGGAGTTTTCAATTTCAGACATTTTACTCCTACTAACTGATTATATGCTATATGGTTTATAGCTGTTAAGAGAATGAAATGTTGATCAGCATCACATCTCGTGGTATTTCTCTGTGAACTCTTATATGAAACTCAGTAAATTTAAGTAATTAAAAAGTGGCAGTTCAATTAACAAATATTCAAAACTGATATTAAGATCTGGAGTCATTGCTCATAAGATTTAAACTGACTGGCTTGAAATATCGAAAAAACATTCAACCGACATATTTATGGAATAGTTCTTACCAATTTAAATTTATAAATGGTCATTAGTTAAACATAGCTTTATTATAAAATTAATATCTTAATACTCTATTGACAACTGTTAAATGTTTTAAAGCATTTCAATAAAAATTCTATGCTACCTAGTATAAAAAGCAATGAATGAGGTTTTATGTACTGTAGAGGTGAGAAGTGAGAACTCCACAGATGAAAGTTGATAGCAAGTGATAAGTTCACTTGCCAAAGTCCTTGCCAGCAACTAATGAGTTGAAGTGGTGATGTGATGTGCTGATGAGTCAGTTGCTTACAATAAAATTTTCTTCTGAAGTTTCATGATGGCAGTAGTGACAATAACTAATACATATGGTAGCATAGATCACTTATAAATGTTAAAATCCATGATGCATATTTCAACCCTTATTGTGGGTTCATTATTAAGTGGAAAGTAAGCAGCTTAAGGCAGCACCCTTCTCAGCTATACAGTACGTAAAATCTAATTCATTACTTTGATTCTAGGTAACATAGAATTTTTGAAGTGTTTTAAAACATTTAACAGTGTCAGAGTATTAAAGATATTAATTTTAATTATCACACTGTGAAGCTCTACTATAATATTTGTTAACTTCATTATATTTATTAAAAAATAAAAAAGATGTATTATGAAGTTCTTATATGATGTGTTTCAGAAATGTGTGAGGTGCAAGGGGGGAGGGAAACTCTTGAACCATTTTTCCACAATTCACAACTTATTAATTTACAATCAACCAGTGGCATATTATAAAGTCTACATTTGCTACAGAATTCCTAACTTTTTATAATTAATATATAAAAAAAACCCTATTATACACACCTAGAAAATTAATTATATAACATATTGGTATAAATTTCATTGTGGTACCCAAGTGTACAATGTCCGTTTTCTTTGACTCTGTTACATGTCTGTGATTATTACTCTTCTTCTTGTCAGTCATCACTGTTAATAAGTGCTGGGAATTTTATTTTGATACTATTAATACATTTGGAACTGGAAATGTATGAATTTATTCACTTTAGCACGATTTTGTGATTTGAGAATCACTGCTTTAGATAAGCATACAAAGCAAATTTTGAATAAAACATTCTTGATTCAAAGTTTATTCCCTGTGCACAGTTTTGCTCCTACAGTTGCAGGTAAAATTTATGTTAAGAGGTTATATTTGTTGAAGTGAGTAGGTAATTAGTAAAAATAATATTCAAATATAAAAGGACTCAAGTTTACCCAAAATAAACAGAGCTTTCCCTGTATTTTTTCTTTATTTACTTTTATTCTTCCATTATCTTTATTATTTTCAAAATTCTTTAAACAATTCACCTAAAAATAGCTTGATTATAAATTCTTAAAAAAAAATTATTTTAATCTAAATACCAATCCTTAATGATAAAACATTTCAAGCTGTAAATGCATCTGGATAGTCTGAATATCGGCGAGGTATACCATTTAACCCTAAAAAGTGTTGAGGGGAAAAAGGTCATGTTTACTCCTAAAAATGAGGTTTATGAAATGAATTTTTAGTCATATCTGTATTTGTGAAAGTAAAACTATATAGAGAATAAGAAGCTTCAAACTATGAATGTTTCATTGATAATTAACATCATTGCTCCTTTAAATGGTATGGAAAGTACAATTCAAAAAGCTATAACAAAAAGTAACACTTGGAATGAACTGTGGATTCTCAGGATCCACCATGGTGATTTTTACAGGGTAGCCAAAAGGTGAAATTTAAAATGAAAATGCTTGGATAATTATATTTTTTCCCCCATCAACAAAAGCAAATGTTACTACTCTACCATATACTTTGCTTTTTTAATGTTTAATGGTTGAAAACATCTGTGCTCAGTATGGGCACCACTAATGCCCCTCAAAAATAAAGTTATAAGCAAAGTAGTTATAAGTAGAAATGTAACATTAATTGGTATAGAACAGAACTGACACCAACCAGCATAAAGGGTTGGGTTGTTTTACCTCTGAACGGCACTTTTTTGCACACCATGGGCTAAATGGCCAGGTCACATGGACCCCGAAGGCTCAGAGAAGGTTGGGGGAGAGGACCCACTGGAACAGCTGTTGGGAGACAGATGGTAGCCTCCCGTCAAGGCCATCCAGCGTGTTCTTTAACGTGCAAAGGGTATGGCTCTCCCGCACACGGGGCAACGGCTTAACATCCCATCCGACGGACGGCAGCCTTTCCAAACCCATCGCTGTCCCCTACTGACCGTGGGCAGGGCGGGGAATTTTGCGGATATAAATCTCACCAACCAGCATAAAGAAACTCTGGTTTATATGCATTATTTAGAAGAAAACTTTTCCACTAAGGTATTGAATTGATAATTTAATTTTAATCAGAAACAAATGCTTTAAATATTACTCTACTACCTCTTTGAAAATTTTCCTATGCAATTTGGTAATATGTAACAAATAAAGATATTATTCATTTTTAAAACAAACATAGATTCCAGTCTAATTATATGTATTATTTAGAAGAAAACTTTTCCACTATGGTATTGAATTGATAATTTAATTTTAATCAGAAACAAATGCTTTAAATATTACTCTACTACCTCTTTGAAAATTTTCCTATGCAATTTGGTAATATGTAACAAATTAAGATATTATTCATTTTTAAAACAAACATAGATTCCAGTCTAATTAAAATATTATTTTAATTGTGTAAGTTGAAAAATTTAACTTATTTTATATTGTATTATATCTTTTATGTACTGCAACAGTGTACACTGAAATATAAAATTATGATCACTGGTGTTATGCAACATCTGAATAACACTAGTCATTTGGTGCTCTGCTGTCCATCTACTAAAGCAGTGGTGCTGATTATGATGAGGATTACCAGTCACCTTTTAGCAAGGTAGGAGTCGCCCACAGTATGATAAGGAGTAGAGTTAATTTTTAAGAGGTAGGATGTTTCTACTATAAACTTTTATTTATCTTAAAAATTGAAATGTGTTTTTAACACATTAAGCACCAGTTACATTATTTATTTTCAATTGCTTACTACTGATGGCACCCCTTTATTGCTTTATACTCAAATATGAATAAAAATTTAGTAGCCCTCCAAAAAAATCCTAAGTTAAAAGTAGCCCTGGGTGTGAAAAAGTTTAGCACCCATCAATACCTGAATGCTAAGAGTACTGATGTGATGTTCTTTCAAAGAAATGAGGAGATTAAAATTGCAACTATTTGATCAACAGTGGAGGCTAAAGGAGTCATCCACAAATTATATATTGTTGCTTTAATCATTTTTAACTTCCCTACAAAATGCTTGGCCAAAACTCCCACTACCATGTAACATAACAATTTCAAAATTACTTTAACACTCTTTCACAGATAAATGTACTCCATGCTTATATACACTATGAGTTTTTAACTCTTTGCAAACGATACAATATGCAAATTGGAATAAAAAAATAATTGAAGTACTTCATAACATTGAATGTAAACATTTAAAGATAAAAATAAATTACCCCTCCAGTAGATACTTTGCAACAAAGATCTGAGAGGAGCCTGCTAGTATAATATATGCCACAAATAAAGTTTATGAGGAAGGAGAGACCTCAGCAGACCCTTATTAAAAAGGTGTTATATATTGTCCTATCAAAATACTAACAAAATTTTCATGTTGATGTAAATTTTATTTCAAAGCTCTCTAACTTCTAAAATATGCATTTAACCTTCCAGTGTCCATGTTGTCTGTATACGTTCGCAAAATTCGAAATGAGGAGCCAAGGGTATAAGTATCCATTTTTAGTACAACAAAAAAAAAAAAATCAAATATTTTAAAAATAAAAATTGCTGTTGTAATTTTTTTTAATATATATCTTATAAAAATATATAATTTAGGCTTCAAAAATAATGTTTTGCTTTTCAATTTGATGCATATTTTATTAAAATACAATATAAATAATTTTATAAAGCTATCAGATTGCCATTTCTTAGAAACACTAAACAGTATTGCCAATTTACTTGTTAACGTTCCTATTTGCTGAAGCAACCTTCTGATTTAAGCTCACAAGCTTGATTTGAACTATTATCAACAAATTTTTCCTTAAATTTTCGAAAATTTCCTAAAAATCAACAAAAAAACCCCTGCTATTTTTAAAAACGATAGATTTTGGAAGTAATTACAAAATACGTACCTCCATTTTTCCCCCCTGTTTCACACTCTTTTCTGTCATAAACCTATTTCAGTATACTTAGACTATTTTTACCATTTTTACCAGCATTCTATGCATCTTTACCACTCTTAAAATCAAAACCGGAAGTAAACACATCCTTCTAAAAAATTCTGGTTGCAGCTGCCTTTAATTAGTTATGCTTCACTGAGGGAAACAAGATGCAGATGGCTGACACATGCAATCTCTGTTACATGTGCTATAAGTGTTTGTTTACAGTTTTGGTCCAGCATATTGGATACCCTTTGTAAAGTTAGTATTTACTTTTTTTTTATATTTAAACTTTAGTTTTCATTTCAGTAGTTTATTTTCGGAAATTAGCAAACTTTTGGCTGATCGATAAGTATTGACTTTTTCATAGTTATGCTACATCGTATGGCCAGCCTACAACTTGTAGCTGTGGATATTTTAACATCGCATTAGGCTATGTGCTAATTTTTATTTTATTATTTATTACTTTTCCAGTAAAACTTTGATCTAGTATCATTTTCTGAAAATAAATGAGGTCTTGGATATGGAAGCAAATTAATTTCTGTAGATTTACTCCTGTTAGTTAGCGATCTTTCGATCGGCTGATTTATCGATCTTTTCGAGTTATGCTAGATCGTAGGCTGGCTTAAAAGTTGTTGCAGATATTTTATTTAACACCCCATTAGGTTATATGTAATTTTTCTTTTATTATTTATTTTTTTAGTAAAAGAACTTTGCTTGCACCGTTTTCTAAAAATGAATGTCTCAGATACAGAAGCAAAATAGACTTCCTTGCTACGGAAATCAGCCGACATGTGGGAAGGCAATTTCAGGAAAATGTCTCCTCTGCTAAACTCATGTAGAAAGTTTCACCCCTTCCCCTCTAGAAAGATATAATTTTTTTTAATTATGATTTTTTATGTTTTTATTGAATGATTTTAAAGCCCCCCCCCCCCCCCCCCCCCAGTACCTTGGCTGTGCCACACAGACGATATAATGCAGTTTTTTTTTTTGCTTTGGTGTACAAACCTTTCTGCACTTAACCAAGATCACCAAACTTCAACACCCAAAGAAAAAATTCATAATGTTTAATAAAAAAAGTAGCCAAGAAAGTTTTTTTTTTCTATTTCATAACCAGTTTAGAAATCCTGTGAATGTGAGAAGTCCAAATCACATTGTAAAACACTGGCCGCATTTAAAATATACGATACTGAAAGGAATCATTAAAAGAAGTAAAAATCATATTTCAGGTTGAATATTATATTATTCAGGAGGAAATTTCCTTTCGATAAATATATAATTTAACTATTTTTATTCATCAGGTTTTCCAAAATAAAGCCTTAATTGTATAATGCAATCTTTTTTTTTCCCACCATATCACATTGAAAAAGGCTTATTAAAATTAATATGCTTGTAATTTGTTCATATTATTTTCATAAAATTCATAATTAAATTCTGTTTAATTTGGTATATAACATGACCTATTTCCATTGATTGGCTATTTTTTAAAAACATTCTAAAGTTGACTTGTTTATCTGACTCAGCACAATTGGCTAAGAGCCTGGAATTTTCTCCAAGTATGGTACCGAGAAAAAAATTACAAAACAAGAGAAATATTTACTTGAAAAATTTTTTTTCGTTATTCAGAAATAAATAGTCTTTCTATTCATGTGCATTATAATCATTTATGTCAATTAGTCTTTTTTTATTTTTAAATATTTATTTGTGTTGCCAGATATATTTTTTTACTACATGACTCTATAAACAGTCTATTAAAATAAAACAAGTAGTCTATTTTTGTTGAATAATTATACCCTCAGAAAATCCAGAATTAAATGCTGATTAATTTGGCATATAGCATGCTAAAATTCCTTTCATTAGTTATTTGGCAAAAAAGTTTTAAATTAAATTTTTTTTTTGGCTGAGCAAAGGGAGAAAATAGCTTGGCCTCTGGGTGGAAAGCTGTTTTTCAGGTTGGACACTGGAAGGGTTAATGGAAAAAATGTGACTGATCATAAATCTATTTAAATTTTGTTTTCCAACAGTAAAAATATATAATGAATAACTCCTCAAGCAGCTGCTTGCCACAGAGGTCTGACAGGAGTCTGTCAGTTTAATATGCCATAGCAGGGTCTGTGAGGATGGTGGGATCTCAGCAGAAAAGCAATACACATCCATGCCTTACCCAAGGTTCGAACCCTGGTCCCTTAGATCAGTAGCCAAGTGAGCTAACCACTTGGCTACGGTACGACTTTAATAATATTCATTAAGTATTTAAAGAGTTATGGTAGCTGGAATATTTAACAATTGATTATCTTGTTTGAGGGGGTATTTATTATAAAAAATAAACATCCATAATTGTCTTATATATATATATGGAATTTGCTTAATAATAAGCATTGTTTCAAATAAAATATAGAAGTTTTAATTAATTTATGACAAATTCTTACCATTCATTACTGTTGTAAAATATTCCAACTTCCATCTGATGATTCCAGTGATGAATGAATATAGTTGGAAAATCAAAATTTAAATAGATTTGATTATAATCATTATCTTTGGTCACATTTTTCCATTAAATGCATATTTTTGAAGTTAGACTTTAAGTGACATAACATGGAAATTCTCAAATACTTTGGTAGGACAGTGTATTTATATATGATAATCATATAACAAGTATTATGTATACATGGTAAGCAGCAGAGGAAGTGTTATTTTGATAGTTAATTGTAAGTTAAAACATAATTATTTAGATTTTTCCTGAACCCTTCTTTTTTATGTAACAAAAAAATAAAACTCCACTAATTATTTCCCCTTCATCTTAGAGCTACATAAATTATGAAAGTTCTATTAAGTAACAAAGTTTTAATCTCAATTTTGAGGACTGATTGAATTAAGAAAAAAATAAAGACCAAAACACTTCCAGATAATAAATACTCAACTTTTATATACTTATTATGAGTAACTCTTTACCAAAAAAAGATAGGATTTATAAAATTAAAAACTTCATAATATTGGATGTAAACATTTAAAAATAAAAACGTTTCACTCCTCAAGCAGCTGCTTCCACAGAGGTCTGCCAGGAGCTTGTCAGTATAATACACCACAGAAGTTTGCAAGGAAGGAGACCTCAGTAGGACAATACAAGAAATATTTAACCCTTTATCGGGCGTTTGAATCCTGGTCCCGTTGATTTGCAGCCAAACATGCTAACCACTAACATTTATTGGCGCTAAAAGAATTACTGATTCTTAAAAATTTACAAAAGCACTTCAGAGAAAATGCATATATTTAAAAGTTTAATAAGAACTGCACTATAATCATTTCCAAAAAATTTAAATTCATCTTCAGAAAAAAGATTCCGACCAGTGCGTCACAAAATTTGGTCTGTGCATCTCTTTTTAAAATAGAGCTTCACGACTTCCTTTTACCAGCAATTTATGTTGGCAAAAAGAAAATCAAAATAACATTTAATGGTTCAGCCAAAACAATACAAAAGTGCTGAGAAGTCTGAAGAGAAAGCCTGAAAATGAACATCTGACTAAAATCGAGAAATTTCTGCATTTCATCGTTTGAATATACTATAAAGCTTACGGCAAAAAGCCAGTTACGATACAAATTTGTACTATTGATAAAATTGGAATTAATTAACGTCTGCATATTCATTTTTATAGATATAAACAAGCGATTAAGAAAATTGGATTTAGTCTCTAAATGCACTTTATACACGCCTTTTGAAGACAAGCACACGATGCAAATAACGATATACGAGAATTTTGAAGGAAACTTACCACTTAAAAGTGCAGCTAGCAAAGCTAGCGAATACTTCATTCTTCTGCCTTTTTTTGTACTATGCACAATTATTACTTAATTACCACGCTTACGAGGAGCACGAACATAAAATAATACCAATTGCAGCTTTTGTGATTTTTCTCTCCACTTAATTCCGTTTCCAATCAGGTGATAGTCATGTGACGATAAATGTTGCCATCCGTTCAATGCTTTATGTACGCAGCGGCACGGCTAACTAAAGTCCAGTAGTGATAAGAGGAAGTTAGCGATTGACTCATTCATCATGATAAAAGGGAAGTTAGCGATTGATGCATACTCGTTAACAGCAAGACGGTGAATCAGGCATTTCCCAATAAATTTCGAAGATAAAAATATCATTATTTGAAAGTGAAACTGAAAATACGTAACTCCAAGTATATTTAAGCAGACCTCTTGGTAATTCTAAAATATAAACACAATCATCTGTCATGTGCAATATTTCCATAGAGGGTTTCGCATTTAGTTAGGACTATAGTACTTATATGTACTTATATATGAACTACAGTTATGATATAGTGCCTATAGTTAGGACAGGACAATTTTCCCGCTCATCTACTACGATTAATTCTAGCATCTTCCATCCACATTGCATGGGTGTATCTTGCCAATAATTGTTTACCCATTCCATATATTGTATGTTAAAATCGTGACTGATAGAGTTCGGCTTAACACTTTCACTACCATACCTAGGTAACCAGAAAAAAACGAAGTGAGTCACTATTCGTATACGCTTCTCGCACCAAAATGTTTTCGAAATTTCCTTTGGATACCTCAAACGCTTAAACAGTTCATTTTCGTTAAAGGGAACTGTAACGTGCAGAAATCGTGACAATTTCAAATCAAAATGATGCATATTGTAGATATTAAATGTAATCACAAAGTGATGTAAACAAGATGGAAATTTTAGCACTCCTCATAATTTTTGAGCTCATCATTAGGGACCAGGCCCCATTAACATTTCTGTAACATACATTAAAATATTTAAAACTGAATTAAAATGAATAATTAAAATGAATTAATGAAAATTAAAATCGAAATTCAATGAAAATTGAATCTGTCTCTTTTTTTTTCAATATACAATGAGTGTTTAGGTATACCACCCCTTGTCACATAAATGGTTCATGTCAGCGAGGTAAAGTAGATAGAGTGCTCAACCGGTTCCAAAAGTTGAAGCAAATTGAACGACGTTTTGTCCACCCTTTACGTGACCGCCGTAATGTAAAGTATGGGTATTAACGCACTAAGCCTAAATAGTTAAACGTTTTGTTTTTTTGAAAATCACGTTAAGTTTTCGTTCTTAGGATAAAATGCAATCAGTCATGTTAGTTGAACCTTTAATAGCCTATAAAAAATAATGTGTTTTAATAAAAAGAAAGAAAAACTGTCAGGTAAAAGATCGCGCTATTTCCAGACTTTTTTTTAAAGTAAATATTTTGTTTGATACTACAATTTAATGAAAATAGAAACTCATTCATTTATTAAGGCATGTAAACACAATACTAAGCAAAGGCGCTTGCTACATGATTTCCCATACTTTACGTGCTGGCGGCCATGTAAAAGGTGGACAATAATGAGCTTACTTTAGCTTCAGACTGGGGGTGGGGGGGCACTGTAGCACAACGGTGCGGATTGGAAATCAATCAAACCATTGATCTATCTATATACGGAACTGGAGAGACTGCTTTAAGGAGCCATATCACGCATATTGCTTATCGATTGCATTTTCCTAGCACAGGTGGTAGAACAGCGTACCTTTAATGCTAACGTATGGGAAAACTCGGCATTCAATGAAAAAAATAATGAATCATAAATGTTTTCTTTCCTGTTCTTACTGGGTACGTTAAAGAGATGAACTATAAAGGATAGCCATTCATGGAATTTTATATAAAAAATGAACACAAAAAAGAAATTTTCGCTATTAAACAATGTTACGTTTTTAGATTTACGGCTACAATCATGAATGCTGAATAGCAGAAATTGCTTCAGTGATGTAAACTCTTCGAATGTATATTTTTAATGCAAAAATATATAATGTATGCTTTTAAGATACAGTTTATTTGTTCCATTTCATATCGATATTTTTAGTTTTAATTTCTAATTAGTAGTATATGCTAATAACAGTGCGTTTAATATTCGTAACTTTTGCTTTTTCTTGCTTATTTTTTTGTATTTGAAATTGTATTTGAAAACAAAATTGTATTTGAAATTTTTTGTATTTGAATATACCTTTTCGTCTGAACAAAACAGCATTAATAGTATTAAAAAAGTAGCCAAAAGCTTTTTCTTGGTAAAAATTTAAAGTTAAAAAAGGTTTTCTTGAAATGTTACATATAGTATGGAACCAATTATTGGTATCCACTGAATAGTTTGTAGCCCTGCTATTTCTTAATACTCCCCACCCCCACATCATTGAGAGCCCCACCACCACATCTATTTCTTAATACTCCCCACCCCACATCCTTCCATGATGTTATAATTGTAGATCGACCAAGAACGTCATTACACTGTATAAACTATTTTTCTTCCGTTTCCAATCTTTATAAAAATATTTCTACCACATAGTTTACAAGATGTTTCAAGACCAGGTATGGGGGAAAAAGGGGGAGAACACTATAGAATAGCTGAAAGCAGGGTGTCCTTTTTTTCTTGATATATTAAAGAAAATTTCTTATGTGTCATAAAAAGGTTTTTAAAAAATCAGAATATCCTGTAACATATAATATGCATCTTTAATATCGTATTAATTTCCACAATTAATATATAGATTCAGTGATATTATGGCAATTTATAAATGCTTAAATAATATCAGTTTGTTCAGCTTAGTTTTTTTTCGAAGCTGCATTACCACGAGTAGTCTTCAATGTGTATGTAGCTTGTAGCATATGTTTGCAATCTGATTTTGCAAATGTTTCTGCAATTCTCTTTGCAATCTGCCATTCATGCATCACTTCAGATCCACATTCTTCAACTACTGGATGTGAAGAAAATATGCTAGGGTCACATGAAAAAAAAATTTTCAAAGCACTTTGCACAATTAATTTATTTAAGGAATCCATGCTTATCTTATTGTGGTTGATTACAATTAATTGGAAAGCTTTCTCAGTGAATTTAGCAACACTAAAAACGAAATCTGAAAGATCAATAAACCCACCTCGATTAATAGAGAGCATGAAATTTCTTGGAGACTTTAAAGGGTGTATTGGTTTTGAATAGTTGTGATGAAATATAGTTGTTTTATTGAGAAGAATAGCATGTCAATAAAGAGCGTGTTAAATTATTTATTAAGCCTTTTACTAGGAATCCTGAAATGCAGCACAATATGTTATCCTTGTAACTGACTTATGGAAACTGAATTTAGCAGATCACTATAATACTCTACATTTTTGTCCTCAAACATATCAGTACTAGTAAGATTTTCATGATATCCAAGGCTTTTGTGCAATGATCTAAACTCAAAAATTGATGGAGCTGTTGATGAATTTAAATTTATAACATTTCCATCTGGTAACCCATGAACACCATTCCTAAAGAGTAACTTTCTTAACTTGAACTGTAAAGTATTAGGATTGTTGTTCCATCCTCCCCTTGACCTAATACAAGAAAAATATAACTCAATGTGGTCTTGGGAAAATTTATAGGTCAGTATATATTTAAACCCATTGCTCTCTCTTCTTAGAAGTTCTGATGCAATTTCTGTCACAGATTTCACTGCTGTAATATACCCTAAAGCAAACATTTTCCTGCAGTGACAGAGTAATGATACACTATCAATCTTCAACTGCCTTAGATAGCAGTGTTTTAAAAAATTTCTTTCCAGTAAGTTTCATTACACAAGGATAAAGAACTTTTATATCCACGTGCAAATAGATTTCTTGAATTCACGAAGTCAAACAATCTGTCCATGTACTTAATAAATTCCCCTGTAGGTTCAGAACATTTCAAAGATGAATGACCACTCTTCCTGAAAAATTCTATTGCATGTGCAACCGAGGAGCTTAAAGTTTGCAATGCTAACCTCACATTCATGGGTTGGTTTTTCCATTTTACATGGGCAAATTTTAGTTCTTCACTTCTTTGCAATTTACCTAGCTCATTTATATAATTCCACTGAATTATTCCGCTTGGTGATTCAATATACCTTTTATCAGCCAAGCAATTTCTGGCCAATTTGGCCATATGACATGGGTCAAATATGGCTCTCACTGTTCCCATATTAGCATGATTAAAGCTATTTTTTTATGTTACTACCTTGAAAGTGGTATTCTTAAAGAGTCAGAGTTGTAAGATTACTATAAAGCCATCAAAAGTTATGGACCATACTCTGACAACTATCTCGTGTAATTTGAACAAACATACATTAATACATTCAGCACTATGTTTGTCAATAAAAAAGTATGCAACTGGGCATTTGAAATTTTGTTTCAGAGACACTATCATAACACAAGTGCCTCTGTGGCTAAATTATCATTTTCATGAATCATACCTGCAACATCTACATATCCAGAATATTATTAATTCGAAGAGTACCACATATTTTGTTTCTTCAAAAGCATGGAATAAATTATGAGCCCACAATCTTGTAGACATGGTTTTTGTCGGATTTCTTGTCTGATATAAATGAAAACTTCTATTAAGAAACCTGGTTCACATTTTGCATTGGATAACCAAGCTCTAATCCTGGAAGGATATGGCAGATGAAAAAGTGTTCTCACATATTTATAAGCTTTCGCGGAGTAAAAATATAGTGTAATAGCAAATTATTTTATTACAGAGGTATACTGTCGTGCAGAAACTTTAACGTTTTTGTTTCTAAGATCATGGAATAGCATTGCAAGAGGAAACCCATAAAAATAATTTTGCAACACACCACTAATATCATCTGTAGTATAACCATTTGATTTCAAATCTACAAGCAATTGTTGCATAAATTTTATTTTGGCATTTCTACGACACGATTTTTATTGTAATATCTTTACTTTCCTTACTGGGAGACTTGGACATTACAATATATGATGTCCTTGATCTGTCTATATCTTCATATTCCATTGGTTCAATATCTCCAATTGACTGCACACTTTCAACTGTGCTTTCCTGCAAACAAATTAGAAAAATATTCTTATTAGGAAACAGATTAGAAAAAAAAAAATCACTGTTCTGGAAAAGAGAACTATATGCAATGTGCAAATGAGATTTAAAGAAAACAGTGGAAAAAATAACTAATTGTTTGTTAATATTGTTTCAGGGGCAAGAAAAATGCTTAACATACAAAAAATGTATAGGAAAGTTATGAATGCACTAAAATCCCACCTAAATAACAACCATTCCCTAACAGCATGACGAGATTATATATTGTAAATCCAGTCATTATCTGCCTCCCCACCTTTTTTTTTGTTTCTTTATAGATTTGAGCCTGCATCGCATAGAATACTTTTCGAAAACTACTTAATGATAAACTGGTAAATACATTAATAATTTCTTAGTTTTCGTGCATATCATTCAACATATGAGTTGTTACTTAAAGTTATTTGCAAACTTGAAGAAATAAGAAATATATGTTTAGAATATTCAGCATGGTTTGTGGTGGCAGGGGGGGGGGGGGAAGTTAAGACGACATAATATACATAAATATTTTGTAGCAATTATTTGTTTCACTTTTGTTACTTTATTAACTTAATGTTAACTTAAGAGAGTTTTTTTAAATTATAATCAGAGTTGGACCGAGATCTCAGTGATTTCTAATACCTGAGTACTATGGCAATCTAATAAAATATTTTAAATTCACTGAATATGAGATGCAATAGATGTCATCAATGAATTATATGACACTTTCAAGATTTTTTTGTTACTTCCCATTAAGGAGGGAGAGGAAGGATGGACTTTATGGAACACTAAAAATATACACTTAGTTCCACAATTAATAGTTTTTCTGCTATCTAATAAAAAAAAGCTGTTTTCACTTAAAATTAACTGCTACTCTCACAACACTCACTTTAAATACTGATTACCACAAAAAAATTTTTCTACATGTGTTACATAATAGATGGTGTTACATAATAGTGTTACCACAGTGTTACATAATAGATGGCAGTGGGAGGTGTCTAATCAAATGTAAGATGATACTTTAAAATTCAGCTAAAACATTATTTCATAATTTATAGATGACTTAAAAAATATATACAAGTAACTTTATGAAATATCCTACAGCTAATTTTCAAATATATTAGTCGACAATGAAAAGCATTAAAAATATATTCATTAGAATTTAAAAACAGTAGTGTAAAACATGACATATTAAATGAACTGGATGGAAAGAATAAAACAATTTACCATTACTACTTTGCTGAATCTTACCAACTTATTTCAGAGAAATTGGATTAAAACATAATGGAATTTACAAACTTCCTATCCTTTAGAGGGAAGTAAATTTTCCTGTACCACGTTTCTTATAAAGTAGTCCCCAGTATAGGGAAATCTGGTACAGCTGTTTTGACATACAGCTGTAAAGCACATAGGAACTCTCAACTTCTATGTCGAAAATAATATAATTTTACACAATGGGCAAATGGCTGTCACACTGATCCAAAGGACTGAAAGGCTAGGGAATGGGATCTACTGGGTATCTGTTAAGAGACAAATAGAAACTTCCCCTCAAACACATTTTCTAATTTGCTGTAGGTATGGATCTCCTGATGTGGAAACGTGGTATAATGTATAACCTTAATTTAGAAAAAGAGTACCATATTCTCTAATTTGTACATTATTTAATCTGAAATGCAACCCCCACCCCTTTTTTTAACAGTTTATGAATCACTGAATATATATATACATATGCTGTCCAACTCCAATATAAAAAAAGAATGAATTAAGCAATACCTGTTAACTTATTTTCTCAAAAGACAGAATAATAATAAAACATAATTTTCTTTCTAACGAAAATGGATTTCGTTGCAGCACTCTCCTTTTTCTAACTGGTTTTAGAAGATGCATGGGATAGTCAAAAATACAAGGAACTGCATCAACTTTTAAAATATTAAGTCCTGCTCCAAATTTCATTACATTTGAATCTTTGGCAAAATGCTGACTACACAAAAAATTCCCCTTTTTGGTTTCCAATTATCTCGTCTCAGTGCCTGGATCCATTTATTCAGTATATTCTTTCTGCTGAATGGGAATCTGTATGGAGAAAATATAAATTTTATTAAAGGAATTGAAATATGTTGCTGTAAAAATCATACATGGCATTTACTTTCTGCAGAAAAAGTTAAATCTACAGCCACTTCAAATTATTACATATTCCCACCATTTTAAACATAAAATTGCATATTTTAAGAAAAGAAGTACCCCCTCAAGCAGCTGCCTACTATAGAGCTCTGACAGGAGACTATCAGCTTATATGCCGTAGTTGATGATCTGTGAGGATAGCAGAACCTCAGCAGAAAGACAATGCAAACTGCCTTATCCTGGGCTCGAACCCACCAGGTGCCTTGGCGTAGTTAATAAAAAATAAATAATAAATACCCCCTCAAGCAGCTGCTTGCCACAGAGGTCTGACAGGAGCCTGTCAGTTTATATGTCATAGTAGAAGGTCTGAGAGGATGGCAGGCCCTCAGCAGAAAACGACACAAACAACCATGCCTTACCCGGGGATCGAACCCAGGTCCCTTAGCTACGGATAAAAGTAGTACATTGGCATACTTTTAAGGTATATGCACAGGTAGTATATAATCTGAAATATATGTAATGATATATAACTGTTCTGAAGTGATCATTGCAGATAAAGCACATTATTTAGTTTTATGATCATTTTATTGGATATTGGGCATCAAAGTCATCACAATTTTGATGTTTTACATAGTGAAGAATTTATTTACAGTATTTGCTTAGAGGAACATAGGTTATATTACCACAAGAGCATGTCAAGGTACGACCCTTACCCAAAAACCCATTAGCGCAAATATCATACACATAATAATAGATGAATAATCATAGTTTTACTGTATATCAAAACATTTGCTCTCTCTCCCAAGGAAATTTTCTGGCTATGCCCCTATATTGGAATAATCTTTACCAGCAGGTCAGCACTTCTACTTTGGTGTATAAACAGAGGTTCCTATCAGACCTATGTGGCAAGCAGCTCTTTGAGGGGATATATATTTATTTTATTTATATATATCAATTGCATAATGGAGAACTTACTTTGGCTTCTAATACATCTGTTACAGGAGGGGGGGGGGCGATATTTTCATTGGTTAAGTGCAGAACAGAAAGTTGAAAATAATACACCCTCAGACAGCAGCTTGTCACAGAGGTCTGATAGGAGCCTGCCAGTTTAATACACCTTAGTAGATCTGTGAAGATGACGGGACTTCGGCAGAAAAAAACAACACAATCCATGCCTTAGAGGGGCGCAAATCCAGATCCCTTTGATCAATAACCAAGTGCGTTACCACTCAGCCAGGGGACAGTTAATGCAGAAGAGAAATATTTTATTTAAACAAGATACAATTGTTTTAATCTTCACTCTGTCATGATACAAACTCCATTATAACTGAATATGCTTCATAATATACAAAACGGATGGCTTTACACAGTGGCGGATTATCCATAAGGCACGTTAGGCACGTGCCTAGGGGCCCCAGTCTCAGGAGGGCCCCATCTCAAGAACCTTTGGTTGGGTGTTTTAAAAGAAGCCTATTAAGCTTATAATTTATAAAATAAAAAACTTAATTTAAATGCAGAATCCTTTTCATATGTTTTACTGACTTTAGAGATAGGCCTTTCAATCAACAATTATGTGTACTAATAGCATAGTATAACTAGTAATACACCACCTCCCCCCCCCCCAACTCGGCGACGGTTTACTGGCAATCCTTCGGAGAGCGGACAGAACAAAAACATATTGCAGAACACTTGATCGCTCGCACTCCCGACGTTATACCGCGCTGTTCGCATGACACTCGCATAATAGTTAAAACTTATAAAAAATTTCCAATATCTTCCAAAAAGTCATTGATTTAATTCTTTAATTTAAAATAACGTGATTTAATTTTTGTTTTGATCGTAGATACCGCAATGAAAAGGCAACATCCCTGTGGAGCATAAAAAAGAAAATTGCACGCAAAAAAGGTTAAAGAATCTGCTAAAGGACAAACATCTGTATTAGAATTTTTAGAGTCTCAGAAACAAAAAGATTCCTCGTCAGCTTCACATAATGTTCAAAAGGATTCCATGTTATCACCAACCGAACATGAAATTATCAAAATCGAAAGTAATTCATTAGAACCATCACCAGTATATAATAATTCGGATAATGATAAAGAAGAACCAACGGCATTTTGCAACAAGTGTGACCTAATTAGCAATGATCCAGCTGATTGGAGTAAGTCTGAAGAACTAAGACAGTATTTTATCGAAGAAAGACATTTTGTACAGAATATTGATTTTGAAGATAAAGAAATGATAAAATCTACATTACAAATCAGCGGAGCAACTCAAAGATTCATTTCAAAATCGATGTTTAAACGCAAAATGTTAAGCGGTGAAAAAGTAGATCGCTTTTGGCTAATATTTTCACCGAAAACACGTAAGTTATACTGCGGACTCTGCAAGTTATTTTTATTAGAAGGATTTCAAGATCAGTTTATCACAGGCTTCAATGACTGGAAAAATGCCGCATCCAGGCTCTTATCACATGAAAATAGTGCTTCACATTCAAAGTCCTGTTTTAGTTGGTTTGCTAGATCAAAGAAACAGTGTTTGGAAACCGATTTCTCTAAAATGTATGAGAATGAATGTGAGTACTGGAAAAAAGTTTTACAAAGAATTATTGATGTCATATGTTTTTTGTGTCAACGCGGGCTTCCATTAAGAGGTAAAGATGACATTTTTGGATCAGTACATAATGGGAATTATTTAGGTGTATTGGAGCTTTTGGCTAAATATGACGCGTTTCTAGCAAATCATATTGCGAAATTTAAAAATATCGGGCGTGACAAAACATCTTACTTGTCTTCAACAATTTGCGATGAATTTATTCAACTGCTAGGAGACCATGTAACTAATTTAATTTTAAAACAAGTAAAAGAATCAAAATATTTTGGAATTATAGTTGACTCTACTCCTGATGTGACACATGTCGATCAACTTACAGTTATAATTAGGTATGTAAACTCGCAAACTTTTGAAGTGTCAGAACGATTTTTTAAAATTTTTTCCTTTAAAAAGCCACAAAGGAAAATATTTAGCTCAAGAAATTGTGCAATATTTAAGTGAGTGCGATCTAAACATCAAAAATTGCCGCTCTCAAAGTTATGATAATGCGGCCAATATGTCTGGAAAATATCAGGGTGGCCAAAGTAGAATCAAGGAAATTAATAATTTTGAAGAGTTTGTACCATGTAGTGCTCATTCCCTGAATCTTGTTGGACAGACAGCAGCCAGTGGATGTATAAAGACGATATCATTTTTTGGGGCTGTACAAAAATTATACAATTTTTTGTCTGGTTCGACATATAGGTGGAATTTGATGAAAGAAGAGATATCCAAAAAACCATCATCGAATTTAAAAGTTAATGAGAGACTATTTGTGTTGAAGTCTCTCTCTGACACAAGATGGTCAGCTAGATACGATGCTTTAAAATCATTAAAAATAAACTACATGGAAATAATGTCAGCTTTAAAAATCTTATCTCAGGATTCTGACCAAAGTTATGACACGCGAAATGTAACTAGAGATGTAAACTAGATACATGTATTCTCAGTTTATATATGATGTTTTAGAAAGGATAAATAAAGTGAACTTGACATTTCAAACGGAAGGGCTTATTTTAAAACTAGTTGTAGATCAAATACAATCTTTGACAGAATACCTGAAAATAATTCGCCAAAATTTTGACTATTATGAAGAAGAAGCAAAAAGTATTTTAAAAAAAATGTTCATTTGAATTTGAGTTAATCATATGTTATAAAAGCGATAAAACACGTCAAATTAAAAGAAAATTATTCGATGGTGAATCCGGTTGTACGGAAATTTTTTCTTCAAAACAAAAATTTAAAGCAGAAGTTTTTTTTAGCAATTTGTGATAGCCAAATTGCTGAAATGGAAAGAAGATCTCGTTGTTATAAAGGATTACATTTATATTTTTCATTTATTTTCGATTATGAAATGACAGATTTAAATGGAAAAAGATCTGCAGCTCAAAGACTTGTGAAAAAATATCCGTTGGATCTGGAAAATGAATTAGAAAACGAAATTGTACACTGTCATGAACATATAAAAGTAATCCTCCAAAACACAAATACCGGCTCAGGAAAAGATCTTTTAAGAACTATTAAAGAAGTTTTAAAATCCAACTGCTATCCAAATATTGCTATAGCATTTAGATCGTATTTAACTTTAGTTTGTGAAGGAGAACGATCATTTTCCAAATTATCATTAATAAAAAATCAAAAGAGAAGCGCCATGTCCCAAAATCGCCAAAATGCCTCGAGTTTGTTATGCAAAGAGCACGAATTTGTTAAAGACATAGATTTCAAAGAAATAATCCGCAAATTTGTTGCTTCAAAAGTGCGCAAAGTTAAAATATAGTTAAAAATAACACAACCCTATATAAATTTTCTTGACAAAACACGGCAACAAACAGAAAAAAAAACTATTTAATGATGCATTCAATAGCTAACATAATATCTAGTTTTAAAAACAAAATATAGTTCTAGATTCATACTATAAATCTTTTTCATTAGTCCTATCGTAAAACAGGTAATTATTGCAGAGTTTTCAAGGGTTTCGGGGAATCTTGGTGTTACGTGGAACACAATTTAAGAAACACTGCTCTAAGGACCCTCGACTTCAACGGCAGCTAGGATCAAAGCTCGGTGTTCTAGAGAGAGCGCGGCAGATAAATCATCAGAGATTGACGTAATAGCATGTGATCGCAGAACTTATTTACTGAAAAACTGGTTGAATTCATCGATATCAGCGGACAGAAACAAGATAGGCAAGATATTATGTATTGTTGTCTATTGTAACGAGCTGACAAGGATTCAAGGTACACGTTAAAGATGCGATATAGATTTGACGTGGTCGCCTGACAGAATTGAAATCAGCATATAGGAATCCCTCATCAATAGCCATTTTGAGTATTCGCGGTTATTAAATGATACACCGTTTCACCGAGTGCGTTATCCAGTCTCAAGGATCGGATGTTCTCCAGGAAATCGTGGCTGATTTTTTTAATACTGTATCGTGATGAGCACAGCAATACACTTGGGAGGACTTACATTAGAGGATGGAGAAAGGGATTCTATTACGTAACCTCGAGTATGGAATAGTTTTCTAGTATAATATCATTCTGGATCCTTTTAACCCGCGGGGGCGACTCAGTCGGTAGCGCGCCAGGCTCGTAATCTGCAGTTCCCAGGTTCGAGTCCCAATTGGGTCAGCGTTGAAATTTATCTCCCCAAAACTCCCTGCCCACGGTCAATAGGAGACACCGGGGGGGGCTTGGTAAAGGCCGCCGTCCGTCGGATGGGACGTTAAGTCGTGGTCCGTGTGTGAGAGAGAGTCATACCCTGTGCACGTTAAAAAACACACTGGATGGCCTTGACGGGAAGCTACCATCTGTCTCTCAACAGCCGTTCCAGTGGGTCCCCTCCCCCAACCTTCTCTGAGCCTTCGGGGTCCTTGTGACACGGCCATTTAGCCCATTGTGTGCAAAAAGTGCCGCTCAGAGGTAAAACAATTCAACCCTTTCAACCCGCATTTCCGTTTTAACAGATGGAAAAATTGACTATGCCTATTCATTTTAAAAGGAAGTTGTAAATAATTTCTGATGGCTTTTTTGTTTCCTAGAATGGAATTCCGATAAGTTCTATACTTCTTTTGTTACGTATAATAACCAGTTGATTTAGGGAAAAGGCCTTAGGGTTGGGTGGGCAATGTAATAAAGATCCATAAAACCCTATCTTGGTGCACATCGAACTTTCAGCAATACAAAAATGCAAAATGCAATTTCAAAAATACAAAATGATCATACTTGTCACCCTCATTGCATAATATGATGAAAATGATTTATATTTCACTTCTAATTTATTAAAAAATAAATATTTAAACATTCTGATTAAAAAAATGAAGATTATAATTTACTAATAAAGCATACTATAATTACCATTAAGTAGAAATGTAGAGGTTATCATAGGACATTAGGTATGTCTCTCATAGGTTATTTCCCCATAACTGGGGGCGGGGGTGGCTCAGTCGGTAGCGCGCCAGGCTCGTAATCTGTAGTTCCCAGGTTCGAGTCCCAGCTGGGTCAGCGTTGAGATTTATCTCCGCAAAATTCTCCGCCCTGCCCACGGTCAGTAGGGGACACCGATGGGCTTGGAAAGGCCGCCGTCCGTCGGATGGGACGTTAAGTCGTGGCCCCGTGTGCGGGAGAGCCATACCCTGTGCACGTTAAAGAACACGCTGGATGGCCTTGACGGGAGGCTACCATCTGTCTCCCAACAGCTGTTCCAGTGGGTCCCCTCCCCCAACCTTCTCTGAGCCTTCGGGGTCCATGTGACCTGGCCATTTAGCCCATGGTGTGCAAAAAAGTGCCGCTCAGAGGTAAAACAACCCAAAAAATCCCCATAACTCCAATTTTAATATAGGATCTGGCTCTCATCAACTGTAGGAGGTCGGGCAGCCGGCAGCTCGCCATGCTCGTGATCTGTAATTTCCAGGTTCGAGCCTCACCGAGATTTATTTCCGCTAACTTATCCTGTCCTCTTTCGGAAAGGGGGATACCGATAGGTTTGGAAAGGCAGCCGTTCGCCGGATGAGGCATTAAGCTTTGGTCCCGTGTTCAGCTAAACTTTGTGCTCGCTAAAGAAATGCTGGATAGACTTTACGAGAAGCTACCATCTGTATCCTAATGGCTCTCAGTGGATCACCTTGCCAACCTTCCCAAAATCCATGGGGTCTTTGTGACCTGACCATTTAACCTATTGTAAACACAAAAATGCCGCTCAGAGGTGAAACAAACCAGCCCTCATTAACAATGGTTCCACCATTAAGTATACTTCAATTACAAAATCACAAAGTTTTTCTCTTTGAAAGCGTTTATAATACATTAATATTTGAAAAAAAAAAATCTAATTT
Organism: Ryuthela nishihirai; assembly: GCA_038380435.1. Taxonomy (NCBI): domain Eukaryota; kingdom Metazoa; phylum Arthropoda; class Arachnida; order Araneae; family Heptathelidae; genus Ryuthela; species Ryuthela nishihirai. Next base: position 36,667,365 of record JAWZYU010000015.1, read on the forward strand.
AAATGCCACAGAGCTCTGAAAAACAAATCAGCTTTTTTCTAAAATTATTGTCGAACTTTTTCCTGTACCTGTATTCACTTATTAAGTGGTATGAAAATAATCTCTAAGGAGCGTTTTCTATTTTTCTGTTTTCTTGTTGGAATTCTGAACAATTTAAACCGAAAAAGAAACATCAGTGTTAGCAAGAATTTTGTATACTGATGATCATGATCAGAAGCCACTTTTTTTCGAGAGTTAATTGAATGTGTAATCAGCATGAGTCAGGTTTAAAAAAGGAGAACTTATGAAACAGTCTCGTATTTGGCTCATACTCATTCTGGGTATGCGTAATTCAGATTTCATCATCAGCGGAATACAGAAGTGCAAATGGCACAATCTCTGGCACAGGAAACACTGTTTCTAAGTTTCGTTACACAAATAGCCATAGCCGCAAAGCAAGCGCTATACAAGTAGGATTCAGAGGTTCTACTTGTATAGCGCTAAAATATACTAAAAACAAATGAATTTTAGTATATCCTGGATTTTTATTCTAAAATACATTTGCGGTATCCTCCTTGCTAAACAATTGTTTAAGAGGATATAGAATCCATCTCCAAATAAAAAGTAACACTGATAAAATTGTGAAATTTTAATCATGATATTATTTAAATTTAAAAAATTTACCGGTGAAATTTTAGATATTTACTAGTATACTTGTTGCGCTAATTGGTATGGTTATTGGTTAATATGCTGATGACAATGCTCTCATCTCCCCTTCCTTGGGAGTTGATTTTGCAATCAGAACACTTCAGAATTGCCTTGATAAAATGGATACCTGGTATGAAAAATGGAAAATAAAGATCAACACTGAGAAGAGTAACGCCATCCTCTTCAGTGGTTAGAGGATTAAAAATCCTCTAACTTTACACTTTTTAGATGAACAATTCAAGTGACAGGAGACTGTCAAATATTTGGGAGTCACTCTGCATCAGAAGCTTAAGTGGGATCCCCATATACACGGGATCATCACAAAAGTTAACTCTGTCAGATGTCAACTGGGGACTCTTCTAGGAAGAAACTCAGTATTATCCATTGATAATAAATTACTAATTTATCACATGGTCATTCGACCTATGATATCCTATGCTTCCCCAATTTGGGCGAATACAACTTCCACAAACATTCACAAGATACAGGTCTTGCAGAATAAAATGCTGCGATGTGTGATCAATGCCCCCTGGTTTGTAACCAATAGACAATTGCTTAAAGATCTGGGCATTGATCATATTTACACATATCTTAAGTTTGTCTCGCGAGGTTTTTACGAGCCAGTGCAGAGAAACCGCACGAGATTATATCCTGCCTTCTGGACTACGATTATGAAGTCCTTAACAGATACAAGAGGCCTAAGGTGATGGCTTTCGCTAAAGAAAGTTATCCATTTTAGGTCTCTTGTGCGTCATTACTATTCTTTGTTTTATGTTCTTTTGTCCTATGGGGCCCACCATTGTGTGGTTTACTTTTGTTTGTTTTTTTCAAACTGATGCCAATTAGACATATTTCCAGATGAAGAAGGTTATGGGTACTATTATACCTGGTACTTCATTTTATGATGTAACGATCTACGATGGTTATTGGCCGAAAGGGAGAACAAAACAGTCCCTGACTATAGGAATATTTAACAAATTACATGCCACTTTCGACAGCTTTTTGCTCACCATCTGTCTCCTATCAGCTGTTCCAGTGGGTTCCCTCCCCCAACCTTCTCTGAGCCTTCACGGTACTTGTGACCTGGCCATTTAGCCCATTGTGTGAAAAAAAAGTGTCGCTCAGAGGTAAAACAACCCAAAATTTTTGTCCATATAAATGTGGTTTAACCAGTTGTCATTATTGACAAAACAAAAAAATTTCAAATCCCTATAGTTTACGAAATAAGATGAACAAGGCCATGGGTTGGATAAACCCGGAATTCAGTTCTATCACGTCACGATATCCGAATAAGCTAATTGCTATTATTATTATACCGCATTGGCTTGGTACTCACTTCTCTATCTACTGTAATATTTCCTTAATTTCAACATATTAAGCAATATTTTGATACGTACATATTAGAAAGTTTTTTTACACTAGTATGAATTACGTATCTGACATGATTTTAGAGGAAAATTATAATTTATGCACAAATAAGAACTCGGTGTGTGTACTCAGAGTTGATAGGATTCGATTTTTATTTTTGACGGAAATGAACGACTTGGAAGACTAATATCTGTAGTTAGCTCGTTAAATTAAGGGAGAATTTGGGGCACCTCCAACCTTTCCCTTATTATACTAATTGCATAGATCCTCTTACTCGGCTACTTGTCTGTCTCCTCTCCCCTCTTTAAGCTTTTATCTCCGCAAAACTCCTCGTCCTGCCCTCGGTCAGTAGGGGACACAGACGGGCTTGGAAATGTAGCCGTCCATCCGATGGGACGTTAAGCCGTGGTCCTGTGTGCGGGAGAGTCATACCCTGTGCACGTTAAAGAATACGCTGGATGGCCTTGACGGGAGGCTACCATCTGTCTCCCAACAGCTGTTCCAGTGGGTCCCCTCCCCCAACCTTCTCTGAGCCTTCAGGGTCCTTGTGACCTGGCCATTTAGCCCATGGGGTGCAAAAAAGTACCGCTCAGTGGTAAAACAACCCAACCTCCTTAAGCCATTAGACTAGAGCGACTGACTCTTTAAACAAATTCTGCTGCAGTCCTGTATGATCGGAATATTTTTCTTCATAACTGAAATCTGGGTGTCAGGATCTTGTACTTTATTCCTGAGCTGACATGAAAGAATTCGAATGAATCGAAATAATTGCCACTTCAGCAAAAGTAACTGACCTGTCAGGTCGTTTTCCTCAAGGTGCTGTAAAAAATTTATAGTTGAGTTTTTTAGTCCTTAGCCATGTGTTATTGTTCATCATTCAGTTGTGGAGCTTAATCGTTCAGATCAGAACATATTATTGCCGTACATGACAAAGTTAACTCTGGACCCTAAACAGTAGCCTGTGCTAGAATTCTGGCAGGGTAATATCGCAGAATTTGTAAAGAGTAGCAGTGTCCCAGACAGGGATGCCAGACATCTCGGAATATTCGGGACTATCTAGCAGAGAATCAATTTGTCTTACTTTAACCTTCAAATGTTCAGAAAAATGCGTTCCTATCGAATGGATATATCCATGAACTAAAAGCCTCTGTGCATGTGGGTGTGTGTCTTTGCTATACAAATATTCTCTATTCAGTCTAACTCTGTAGAACTTATATATACTGATAGAAAAAGTATTTGTCCTTTCCAGGAAGGTTTTTTAAATTAAGTTTCCTTCATTGAAAGTATTTTTGAATAATTTTTAAGCGAAAGTAAGTCACCTCGGCTGGCATAATAAATGTCTTGCTCCTAGAGCAGTGGTTCCCCAGCGTTTTTGGGACGCCACCTTTCATTTTTCTAAATGACCCCTTTCACTATGAAGTATCCGATATTCTGTTTAATATATTTCCACAGAAAAACTCAAGAAAACGCCTCAAAATTTTCCAAAACGCCCCAGTTGGGAAGCACCGCTTTAGACACCGCTGACGTAAGTTTCGCAGCTCCGTGGCCAGTGCAGATGCATGGTGTTCACTGTTTCCAGATCTTAATTTCTATACAAACAGTTGAAACTTATATGTTCTTCAACATATTTTGGTTCTCTGTAACACTATGGTGTTTATTTTTTTTATGTAATCACATGTTCATAAATTATCTGAAAAAACTCCATGCAATAATAGTGCGAATTTTAATTTAATTTGCAGCTTGAGCTTTTATAGTAGTCTCAAATAGTAGCCTATTTAGTAGTATTTATATAGTATTATAGTAGCCTTTATAGTAGACTCAAATTGAGAAATTGTAAATTGTAACCCCTGGATACTATTCGATTATTCTATATATATTGTTTTATGAGTAATATACAAATCGAACACAAAATAGTGAAAATTCATGTTGTATCAGTCGAAAGTGAGCTTAGTACATGCATGATTTCCAAAAAAAATTTAATTACAGAATAAAACTGGGAAAAAAATATTTAGAATAAAAATCTGAAAAAAATCACGCTATTCTACAATATATGTACAATATTTAAGTATTAGGAGCAGGCAAAATTTAAGAGCAGGTATCATTTACCCTATGACATTTTCCACTAAATTGGCAAAAATAAATAATAACTGTTATAGGAACTTTTAAAAACTGTATTTAATTAGAAGAGTTTAATAGTAAAATTATCATTATATTTTCAGTTCTGAGAGAAATTCTTGGGACTATTGAAGCTGCTTTTAATGTTTCAGCTCCCATGATATCGGAAGAATATTATTGAGACATTGAATTCGTATATAGCACTTGGATCAAAATTTTCTTTCAATATAGACGTCTATAATTAGTCTAAGAAACCTACCCACTTTTAAACAGACTAAAACGTTAAAAAAATTAAACCTAATTTTTTTAATCGGTTTAGGACATTACCTCTTATTATTCAAATTGTCCTTTATTAGAAATTAAGTTATACTAATTTTAATAATTCACAATCCAACATGAATATTTTAGCCTTTTTTTAAATTTTAATAACCGTTCCAGACATTAAGGATTTATTTTTGGTTTAATAGGATGAAATAGGGGTTGCAAACTTCACTTAAAAAATATATGAATCTGAATGCAAGCTTTGTGATTGAACTTTATGTAAACAATTCAGTGGGACTAAGACCTTGGACAAGCATAGACGAAGAAGTTTATAAATCTTATGCGTTAGCAAAATAGTAAAGAATCCTTTAATATAAATCAGATGGATTGCAAAATTGAACTGGTAATTTCAGAGTCAGAGGTACTTATAAAAGTTTCCATCTATTAAAATCAAATTCATTTTAATCATCGTTCTCTATTTACCATTGAATTAAGAGCTTTCAGAATGTAATTTATATGTACCTAGTATCCTTTACGTAAAAATTACTGGTAGATAAGTTTCTTTGAATATTTAATTGAAACTTTTCAAAAATATATTTCTCTTGTTTTATGAATAAAAATACAGTTCGTTAAAGCTTTAAACGATTGATGCATTTTTATTACCTAATGTTTACTCTAGTAATGTACTTAGTTAATTTAGTTAACCTTTTCGAGATAACTGCAATAGGGGTAGAAATTCTTCTTCCACATGCAACAGCATGAAACATCGCTGTTGTGCCTGCATTGCTGTAAGGGGTGATCACACTCCTTATTAAAGAATTTTGCCCATTGCATTCTGACACCTCATTTTTGGACAAGTTCCTGTGTTATTTTTTGACGAAAAAATGTTTCTAGCGTAAACTATTTTATGCCATTCTGAAATAAGCACTGTAATTCACGTTTTCATCAAATTTCATTAAAATCATTCATATAGTTTTTTGTTTATCATAATTTTTCTGAATTTTCCATAATTTATTGAAACCAGTGTGATTTGGCAGTTAGAATTTGGTATTATTGTTAGAAACCAATTGGTAGAGTGATATTTTCTATTGTTCATGTAGTTGCTGAGAAAAGTATATTTTCGCAATAGTGGACAGCAGAAGATATTTCCTTATCAGTCGACGAAGTTGAGATATGTGGCATTGTTTTTAAATCAAAGAACTTTGTAATGCTGTATAAAAGTGTTTATGAGTTTGATGAATATCTTCGACAGCTAAACAATCACTTCAAAAACTACCTCTACTTTGAACGAAGTTATTCATAGCATTATACCATGTCATTATATAGTTATTATATAATAAAATATAAAAAATAAATACCCCCTCAAGCAGCTGCTTGCCACAGAAGTCTGACAGGAGCCTGTCAGTTTATATGCCATAGTAGAAGGTCTGTGAGGATGGCAGGACCTCAGCAGAAAAACAACACATGCATCCATCCATGCCTTACCCGAGGCTCGAACCCAGGTCCCTAAGATCAGTAGCCAAGCGCGCTAACTACTCGGCCATGGGACGGCTATATACCATGTCATTATATGTCATAGAATATACACAGTCGTATCAGAATAATATGACTACCTACCTAAAATTGGGAATAACCACTCTTGGCCGGATGACAGCGGTGAGACAGCGTCGCATGGACTCAATGAGGCCTTGGAAGGTTGCCAGAGGCACACGTGCCTATTTGAACTCCAGCAGAGCAGAGAGGTTCCGGAGATTACGTGGTTGTGGGTCTGCACGCCGAACCTGTCGATCCAAATGGTCCCACAAGTGCTCTATAGGATTGAGGTCGGGCGATTTCTCCAGCCAAGGGAGAACTGAGACATCGCTGCCGTGTTCCTGGAACCAGTCACGCACCACCTGAACGACATGGCAGGGCGCATTGTCCTGTTGGTAGATATCATCACCACCAGGGTAAACGTCCAACCTGAAGGGACGCATGCATGTGGTCAGTGAGGATGGACAGGTAGACATTGTTCGTTCAGGGACTCATCAAGTGATACCAGCGGTCCCAGGTCATACCAGAAAAACATCCCCCAGGCATGTACACTACTACCACCGGCTGTACTTGACCGACAAGCATGTCTTGGTGTTGGTTCTTGTATGTCTGACGCGTATCCGCCATCACTTCTGTGGAAGATGGCGTCCATCACTTCTGTGATGGACGCCATCTTCCACAGAATGCATGCATGGAATATACAAGATGGTATATACAAGAATGGAATATACAAGATTTCATGCATGGAATATACAAGATTTCCACAGAATGCTTGCATGGAATATACAAGATGGCGTCCATCACTTCTGTGGAGTAGAAACCTCGAATTGTCAGAGAAGGCAACCTTTTCCCACTCTTCTATTGTTCAATGATGGTAATCCCGTGCGAACTGCAGGCGTCGTTGTTGATGGACCTTGGTTAACATGCCCCGACTAAACAAGCCCCAACTAACATGCCCGACTTGGACCACAAGCCCCGACTTACTTTCCACATGTCAGTCATTTTAGATCACGTGTATTATCCACGTTATAATTCATTGTTCTTCATAAAAATTTGTTTCTTAACTACAATCTGCAAGTGTTAAATAAACTATCATCAGATCACAATCCGGTGTTGCTCAAATTAGAATTTCAGGGAATACGGGAGCTTCCCACTTGCAACAAAAGTAAACTGGGGCAGATTTCGTATTATTCTTGATGAAATAGTCCCTGGTACACTAAAAAAGCCAAATGTAAATCTGGATGCTGAAATTACAAATCTCAATGGAGCAATTCAAGACGCACTTCTGAAATCAACTACTGTTCATAAAAGGGAACTCAAACCTGAAACTCTTCCACCTGATATCAAGAAACAAAGAAAAAAATAAGGCCAGGAAAACATGACAAGGACGTCTACAATCAAAAACATAGTGCACTCAGGAAGAGACTTCAAGAATTTCGGAATGATTGCTGGGCAGCGAAGCTTAACTCGCTTAATCCACAATACGGTTCACTTTGGAAAATGATCTCTGAGCTTAAAGGAAGAAACAGACAAATTCCTGTTCTCCATGGAGAAAATGGATGAAAAGCAATTTATGCCAAATGATGAACCCTAGGACGAGGATTTCATCTCTTCCGCTAATAAAACAGTCCGAGATTTTAACACTCAACAGCACATCTCGAGTGTCAAGTTTGCTTCCTATTCTGAACTCCGTGGGGCGGCGGTGGCTCAGTCGGTAGCGCGCCAGGCTCGTAATCTGTAGTTCCCAGGTTCGAGTCCCAGCTGGGTCAGCATTGAGATTTATCTCCGCAAAATTCCCCGCCCTGCCCACGGTCAGTAGGGAACACCGATGGGCTTGGAAAGGCCGCCGTCCGTCGGATGGGACGTTAAGCCGTGGCCCCGTGTGCGAGAGAGCCATACCCTGTGCACGTTAAAGAACACGCTGGATGGCCTTGACGGGAGGCTACCATCTGTCTCCCAACAGCTGTCCAGTTCCAGTGGGTCCCCTTCCCCAACCTTCTCTGAGCCTTCGCCATTAGCCCATGCACCTGGCCATTTAGCCCATGGTGTGCAAAAAAGTGCCGCTCAGAGGTAAAACAACCCAACCCTGAATTCCGTGGAATTATCTCCAAGTTAAAAACTTCAAAAGCCACTGGATGGGATAAAATCAGCAATATAGTTTTAAGGAATCTTCCAAAAAGGCTCTTACGATTCTACTCTGCATAATTAACAAAGCTCTTGGACTGAAATATTTTGCAGATTTTTGGAAATTGGCGATCGTTACCATGATTCCAAAAAGCGGCAATGACCCTCTATTTCCTCAATATTTTAGGTCCATCAGTCTTCTGTGCTTCATGGGTAAAATATATGAAAAGATTATTCTAAATACGATTGAGGCATTCCTTGAAGACAGAGTTATCATTCCTCCTGAAGAGTTTGGCTTCAGAAGAAAGCACTCAACCGTGCATCAGGTGCTCCAAGTCGTTGAGGCGATTTCTGAGGCCAGGAGCAAGAAGAAATCCACCATTGCCGTTTTCCTGGATGTCGCAAAGGCTTTCGATAGGGTTTGGACCAAAGGAATCATCTGCAGGCTTATCAAATTCACGTTCCCTGCCGAACTCATTCATCTGTACAGAGCTATCTCACAGATAGAAAATTTAAGGTTCAAGTTGGCAATGACTACTCAAATACCTATCCCATTTTTGCAGGGGTACCACAAGGCTCTGTCCCCCTTCAATATATATGTTGTTGACATTCCAAAAATTCTTACTGTTAAAATTGCCATGTACGCAGATGACACTGCTTTTCTGGCTTCCTATATTTCACATGATTTTGCTTTAAGTAGAGTGCAAACTATGCTTAAAGACTTTGAGATGTGGAATACGAACTGAAGGATAAAGATAAATGCTGATAAAAGTGTTGCCATGATCTTTACACACAAAAGGTTACACCAAGTTCCGAATTTGCATATTTTTGACAAATAAACTTCTGGATGGACACTGCTACTTATCTTGGAGTCACATCCAGAAAACTTGCTTGGACGCTTCATATAAGAAAAAGTATCTGCAAAGCAAAAGCAGTGCACAATAGGTTAATATCCCTTTATGTCCACACTCAACGCTTTCATTGGCAAACAAGTTGATTTTGGTATTTAGTAGGAATTTTTGGAATGTCAGCAACACAGACTTACAGATGGTTATTCTCTCTATTCTCCTAAATGCATCTCCAACTTGGAGCTACTGTGAAAGATCTAAAAATTAAAAAAATTCAAACTTTCCAAACCAAGATCATGCGACATATTGTCAGCGCACCCTGGTCCCTGCATAGTTCCATCATCCAAAGGGATCTTTGTATTCCTTCTGTTCGGGACTGCACTAGAGATGCTGCAATTGAGTTTTTTGAAAATTCTTTGGAACATCAGAGTCTTCTCATTTCAGGAGCTACTAACACCAGAGATCACCTATAACACCCTAGATCGACTCTGCCAGCAAAAGTTTAAGAGGCCAAGATCCATTTTGGTATCATATCAATTCTAGTGATTTTTTTTTTCTGTAGTTGATCTTGTAAATCAAGAAATAGCATTTGGGCTCTGACTCCTTTCAGTTTATATCTCTGTACATTTTAACTTCAATGCCACGGGCACACTTCAGATGGAAGAGAGAAGAACATCCAAATGCCCGATGCTCCATTTCGTCTGTTTATGATCTCTCTCTGAAAACAACTCTGCCGTTTTATATTTAGCGATCTGTAAAGATATACAGGGTGAATCTGAAAAAGTGGGCAAAACTTTATGGGGTGGTAGAACGCAGCTATACGAGCAATATTCGTTATAGAAAGTATGGGCGGAACGCAAACGGCGAGCCGCTAGGTGGCGTTGGAAATGGTATAAAAGGGTCGGTCCTCGCACCCAACGGCATTTCTACCGTGGATTGCCGAGAGGATGGCTGATTATACTAACCACGAAATGGCGGATATGCACTTTGTGTACGGTGCGGCGGACGGGAATGCAAGTGAGGCACAGAGTATCTCCTCTCCTTCTTGTGTTCATTCTTTAAATGTGACAGTGGAAAACTACTTTTTAACTTCTCACCGCTTGCGTTCTGACCACACATTCTATGACGAATATTGCTCGTATAGCTGCGTTCTACCACCCCGTAAAGTTTTGCCCACTTTTTCAGATTCACCCTGTATATATTAAAACTACTAAGTATTTAAAAGTGCGAATTATAATATTTTATAAGTACCAGCAAAACTAAAAAATAGTTTTGTAATTATCATTTTCATTGTTTCCAATCGAAATTTCATGACGTTCACATTCACCACCAAAATTTCATATTTCTATCATCTCGTTGCAATATTCGTTTGAAATTTTGGAATTTTGAATCTTTTTCACCGTTAGAAGGCGTAATTATAGTGTTCGAAAGATTTCAAAAATGCGAATCATAATATTTTATCAATTATTATCTAATCATAAAAAAAGTTTTTTCATTAATCTCTAAATACAAACAATTATCTGCTAAAGCAAAAAAAGTGCCCCCCCTGGGTCTAAGAGGTCAATTCATTGTTGTCAATGGAAAGAAACATCATGGCGTTCACATTCCACAACCAAATTTTAAAATTTCCAGCTTAAATACGTCGTTTGTAATATTTGTTTGAAATTTTGGAATTTGCAAATTTTTCCACCGTTAAAGGGAGAAATTATAGTATTAATAAGATTTAAAAAGTGTGAAACCTAATATTTTATCAATTCCTATCTAATCCAAAAAGAAATTTTCATTTATCTCTAAAAATAAACAGTTATCTGCTAAAACTAAAAAGGTGCCTTTTCCCATCCCCTTTGGGTCTAAGGGGTCAACTCATTGTTGAGAATGGAAACTTCGTGACCTTCATATTCCATCACCAAAATTTCAAATTTCTAGCGTAAATACATTGTTTGCAATACATATTCTTTTAAATTTCGGAATTTTCAAAAATTTCACCGCTAGAGGGCGTAATTTTAGCTTTTGAGAGATTCGGAAAGTGCCATATCGTAATATTTCATCAATGGCTATCCAACACAAAAATAATTTTTAACTTATTTTCGATGTTTACTGAAGACAAAGCGAAACTATTATTTCGTTTTCTTTGAAACGAGATAAAAAAAAATACGATTTAATGATTGTGAATCTATTTTCCCGAACATATAAAAATGATTAATTGAAAAACTTATCGAAAGAAGGCTTTTCTGCCCGACACTTGTAGCTATTATTACTTTATTCAACTCTTAACCCTTTCACAACTAAGGGAAACATTTTTCCCGATTTTAAAATTGGTGATTGTCGTATTTAATTATAACTTTATCTACATTTTTTATACAGAATGTCAAAATAGAACGTATGCCGAACGCAATTACGTAAACGGGAACGTTTAGTCCATGTCCATCTTTGCAATAATGTTGCATCTGTGCAATGTCCATCTTTGCCTCACTACCAAAAGAAATTGTTTCGCAGAATATCATAATTAGCACATAATTTTGTATAGTAATTTTATTTCATAATTTTGTATTATTTTAGTTAACATTTTGTTCTAATAAACCAATAAATAAAAGACATTGCATAATAAGCCTAACTATAATTTGTGTTACCTTTATAGTCCATTGGGAAAAATATTTCCCATAAAATTCCAAAAAAACTACACATTGTTATGTATTTTTCTTATGATTTTTATTTATTTTACGTCTAAACAAATTAAAATAAACAGTTACATACTAATATTTACTCTTAGAAACCTTATGGTCCTGAAAGGGTTAAAGAACAGACAGTATATATTTGTAAGAATACATTTTTGCGAAGGAATACAAATGCATATATATAATTGATTATAGCAGTGTAGTGGAACTTCTCTAGTGGTGGTGGAACCTTGAACTTCTTCTAAGTTTTATTTAATATTTTTTTCGTAATTAATCTTTACCCGTGATTTTGGATGAATCCATCGATCCGCGGATTTTTACATTCGCGCTTCGAGGTGCGTCAGATGTCACGTGACTTCGATGAAAGAAGTAAATGTCCAATGCACTATGTAGAGGACTACATATTATTTATTTTACATTTGCATATATAATATACACTATGAGAATGCACTTGATTCTGTGGCCTTAGCTGTGTTTAACACTTTTCTAAATGAATTTGCTGTTCTCAATTTGCTATTCTTGGAGATCAGCGTTCACATATCTAGAACGCTGCTTTGCTTTTATTACGATATTAGGATTTACTTTTATTCTCAAAAATAAATATTATTTGTACAATTTTTCTTTGAGAAAGCTTGCTTGAATATACGCCACTAAAAGTTACCTGTAAAAAATATCGGTGATTTCTACAACTGACATGTAAAAGAATTTGACGCTGTTGTTAACGAACGGTTCATCAAAAGTTCGGAAGATGGACATTCCATTAAGGTGTTATTGATGGATTAGTGGTATACCCAAGGAAGTATGGGGAGGAATTATTACAAGCCAATAAAACAGTAATCCACGAAACACTGAGTTGTGAAATACACCATTGCCAGTTTTACTTCGGTATCTAGTTTTTTTGACTCGCAGCTGAGAGGCAAAGAAAGGCCAACCATTCTCTCACGAACACCTGATATTGTGCAAGAAATCTTGTTGGTTAAGTGTCATTGCAGAAAAACATTCATGTAACCGTTTCTATAACCATCCTATTCTTAGTCAGGGAGTGTCTATTGAATTACCAAACATTCAGCCACTCACACCTGTTTTTAAAAGAAAAAATGATACAGAACACTTCACCACCTAATTCAGAATGGCCCATCTCTCAAACATTCGTTCGCTGCTTTGCCCAATTCTGATCAAGAAGATGGGAAACTTTCTATTATTAAAAATTCATGCCTCAGAGAATTTTTTTCTAGCTCCATCTCCATATTTCACCCCATCATTATGCGTTACCAGACAAACTGGCTGCACACGCGCACAAAAAAATCAAATTGCTGCAATTAGTGACCTTGCTACCAAGGTCTCAGCCTTGACAGTAGAGAGACCTTTGGCAAATATGTTGAAGAACAAGAAACAAGCTTTCATTCGTATAAGCTTAGAGGAGAAGAAAAAAAACCTCCTTAATGATTTACTTGTGTAGGATATAAAATTAGAATTGTAAAAACTGGATCTACCAGTTTCAAAACCGAAAGAAGGCCAGAATAAAACTTCAATCTTTATATTCTTCACAGAATTTATTGAAAGCAACAGAGGTAAGAAAATCTTGAACATAAAATATTTATCCATCTCAAGTTTGCATATGTTTATCCCATTATTTCAAGGCAGAACGCATCCTGGGTCATCCCAATGTTACTTATACCATAGGGTAGTGTTATATCTACCAGCCTAGACGATAATTAAGCACACAGGTATGCTGCTACATATACGGTATTGTATAAAAACCGCCAGACCTCACCTTGCATCTGTCTGCGACAGAACTATTTCAAACGGTCTGCCAAAATGTGCAAACTCCGATGGTTGGGTTGTTTTACCTCTGAGCGGCACTTTTTTGTACATAATGGACTAAATGGCCAGGTTACAAAGACCATGACAAGGTTGGAGGAGGGGACCCATGGAACAGCTGTTACGAGACAGATGGTAACCTCCCGTCAAGAAGTCATCAGCGTGTTCTCTAACGTGCACAGGGTATGGCTCTCCTGCACAAAGAGTCACAGCTTAGCGTCCCAACCGACGGACGGTGGCCTTTCCAAGCCCATCGTTCCAATTTGACTGAGGTGTTCCCAATTGACTGAGGACAGGGAGGGAGTTTTGCGGACGGATGCGCTAGCATTCGTTTACGACCATGGTGTGGTCACTGGTGGCGAACATTTTCGGTTCCCTGTAATTTGGCAGGTACTTGACCAATAGGTCCCAAATTTGATGTGGTGGTCCTACTTACATCTTTCTGTATAGGGTTTATAGATCAGATTCGTAGCTGCAGAGGGTAGGAATTAAAACCGCCACAAATATCCGAACTCTCTGGGAGCATTGCCATCGCCTACGTAATGAATGGAGATCACATTATCGATAGAGAGATCAATAAACAAAAGTTCCGCAACCGACTTTTGGTAGCGGCCGAATTTTATGTGGTTGAAACCCCTTACAGTGCACTAAGTTACGATGAAATTAATGAAGCTATAGACGAAATTTTGTGGTCCTAACTGCCACTGCTTAAGAGGAGTTCTTGAGCAAACAGAGGGGAGCAAGATTTCTAAAATATATAATCGATCATGAATGACTGACTGATTGGGGATAATACTAATTCTAACTGTAATGGAGACGTGGCAGAGCTCTGAAAATTTGCACGTAGGAGTAATCCTTATCGTAGATCTCGAGTAAAGTCCGAGTGCCTTTCAAGGTCAAATAGAGGTCACGTAATCATACCTTGATACACAAATATTAGAACCGTGAAAATTGGTGCCTTGGGTGTATCGAGTTGTAGATCTCGAAAACGTTACTAAATTTCGGGTTGGGTTGGGTTGTTTTACCTCTGAGCGGCACTTTTTTGCACACCATGGGCTAAATGGCCAGGTCACATGTACCCCAAAAGCTCAGAGAAGGTTGGGAGAGGGGACCCACTGGAACAGCTGTTGGGAGACAGATGGTAGCCTCCCGTCAAGGCCATCCAGCGTGTTCTTTAACGTGCACAGGGTATGGCTCTCCCACACACGGGGCCACGGCTTAACGTCCCATCCGACGGACGGCGGCCTTTCCAAGCCCATCGGTGTCCCCTACTGACCGTGGGCAGGGCGGGGAATTTTGCGGAGATAAATCTCAACGCTGACCCAGCTGGGACTCGAACCTGGGAACTACAGATTACGAGCCTGGCGCGCTACCGACTGAGCCACCCCCGCCCCACTAAATTTCGGATCCAGGGAGTTGTTCGAGGTCAAAGGTCAAATTCCGAAGGTTAAATTCTGATCTACCCATGCTAGAGAACTAGAAATCAGTTGTCGAGATGTATGTCTGATTGTAGATCTCAGAAACGTTATGAATTTTGATTGCGATGGGTCTTTAAAGGTCAGAGGTGAAATTTCTATATACCAGTGTTAGGGAGCAAAAATTGGTGCCAAGGGATATTTTGGATCGTAGATCTCAGAAATGTTAAGAAATTTCAGCCCAGTGTTGCGTTCAATGTCAACTAGGGGTCGGAGAAATCAAGAGGCCCCGATTGATTTGTCGTTTGTGATGTAACTCATTGTGATCGACTCCCCGTGAAGTCTCAGTCTCCCTTTTGATGAGAGCGTAACTTGAAGTAGCTTACGACACTTTCCACGTCGCAAGCTTTCATTCCACATATTACTTGTTACGACAAGTAATGTGTTTCCATGGATTCACATATTACTTGTTACGACGATTCAAGACGATAAATCAAAGTTTTTTCAGAAAAAATCCAATTTTTATTATTCACAATTATTCAAGCCCCTTCAAAGTTAAAATTGGGAGTGAGTTCTTCACCTATAAACTCATTGCTGTAAATGTGACCCAAGACTCCTTCCTTGGTCCAACCCTACATCACATTTTGTCTCAGAAGTATTTAATATACCAATAGCGAAACTAGGGTGTCCTCGTTTGGGGAGCACATTAGTTACAACAGCAGTCACCTCTGATACTTTGTTATGTTGTGTTTAGCATTACACTTTTTTTTAATCAATAAGAAGAAAATAACAATACAATACAAAGACTTGCATATATATGTACAGAAAACAATATTACCACAAATAAAAAAAGAATAAATATAAACAAAACAAATAAAATAAATAAAATAAAAGTTACATATTAGCAGACCTTTGAGCAATTTGCTCATTTAGGGTGCCAAAATGAATTGTTACATTCAGAGAAATGTATTTAGTGACAAAAAATATGTGTCATTATGTTAAAAACAAAATATTATTGCATAACTTTGAAGTAATAATCAATATTTGAAGAAGTAAAAATAACATTTTTTCACTTTCAATTTAAAAACACTTTATGAACGTTCATTTCTAATTTTTTTATGTAAGAAATTAAATATTCTAGGAGCTAAAAATAAAAAGTGTTTATGAGTTATTTCTTTCTTTACTTTAGGGATTACAAATAAAAGACCAGATTGACGAGTAGCATAATCTTTATATTTAACTTGTAGAATTGTTGGATTTTTAAAAATAAAAACAGCTGCTGTATATATATATAGTGATCTCAAACCAAGAATTTTATAATCATTAATAACTTTAGTCATATAAATTTTATTACGAAATGTCATAACTTTTAAGAATTTATATTGTACTTTACTAACACATTCAATAATATTCATATAAGTACCTCCCCAGCTAGTTAAAACATATTTTATAAGAGACTGTATCCATGCAAAATAAAGAGCAACTAAAAATCTTCCAGAGATAATTTTTCTTAAATGATACAATCTGACTAAGTAAAATCGTATTTTATTTACAAGCATATTAACATGTGATTTCCATTTCAAATTGCTGTCTATTAGAACTCCTAAATATTTTGTAGTCGTAATCTGTTTAATATCAGGGCATTCATAAGGAATTTTGTTCACACAATGCATACTATGAAATTGTAATTTATTAAAAAAAGTTGTCGGGGTGAGCGAAAAATACAAAAAGCATGTTTTATCAGAGTTAATTTTCAATCCTATCAGGTTGCAATAATATGTAAGTCATTAGAAATATCAAGAAATAATTCATGCTGATTTCCTTTTCTGTAAACAAGAACTGTATCATCAACATATGAAATTGATTTTCCTTTTAAATTTTGATAAAAAATAGTTTATATAAATTAAAAATAAAATTGATCCTAATACAGATCCTTGTGGAACTCCTTTATTAATCAGCATTTTAGTACTTTTAATATTATCAATAGAAACTATTTGATAGCGGTCAGAGAAATAAGATTTAAACCATCTCCATAAATTTCCTCTAATTCCTAAGAAATATAATTTCTGTAATAAAATATCATGTCTAACTGCATCAAAAGCTTTAGATATATCAAGAAATAGGGCTAATGTTTTTCAGAATCATTTATCCCTTGAAAAATACTGGTAGTAAGTTCAGTACTTAAGCATGTTCAGTACTTAAACCTTTTCTAAAACCAAATTGGATTTTTTTCTAAATAATTATTAAGTCTTATTTTCATGATGGTTTCAATAACTTTCGAAAAGGCTGGAAGAATGGAAAATGGTCTATAATTATTAAAACAATTTTTGTCTCCATTTTCGTAAATAGGTTTTACAATAGCAATTTTTAAGTCTGAGAAGAAAATACTTTTTTGAAAGCTGCTATTTATTAATTCAACTAGAAATTTAGAACGATATTTTACTATTATTTTAATTATTTTTAAACGTATACCATCATATTCTGTTGTTTTATTAGTTTTAAGACTACAGATAATACGACTAATTTCTTCTTCCGTTATCTCTATCATAAACATAGATTTTTGTTGAATTAATTCATTAGGATATTCATAATCTGAGTTATTAGAACATGAATTCAAACTGTTTACATTTATGAAATGTTCGTTAAATTTTCCCACCACTTTTTCAAAATTACTCTCATTGGGCAATATAAGTTTGTTATTCATTTTATTATTTAAAATACTATCAACAATTTGTCACTGTTGTCTACTATTCCCATTACATTTATTAAATTTATTAATATAAAATTAATTTTTTGTTCTTTTTATAGATGCAAGTGTCAAATTTCTAATTTTGTGATATTCTTTTTTATAATTTAATATTAATGGATATTTTCTATGTAATTTATATGCTTTTTCTCTTTCCTTAATTAATGACAAAATTTCCAAAGTCATCCATGGCTTATGTCTCTTTGAACTGGAATCCTTTATATAATATTTTTTCTTAGTAGTACTTTGTAGAATACATGACTTAATTTGATCTATATAAATGTCATACATTGTATCTATTTGAATATTCTCATCATATATAAAAATCAAATTTTTAATTAAATCTTCTAATTTCTCGTAATTCATGTAAGAATAGAAAATTTCTTTGCTGATTTTTTGTTCTGAATTAACTGTATTCTTAAGAATTTTTAACAAAATGGGATAATGATCAGTAATATCAATCTGGTAAACAGCCGAATTGAAAATTAAACTATTATTAGTTGATGTAATAAATATGTGATCCAAACAACTGTAAGAAGCATTTGTCACTCTTGTATATGAATTTATGTATGAAAGAAATCCAAATGAAGCAAGCAAATTTAAGTAAGCATTTACATCATTATTAATTAAGTTAATATCAATATTTATATCACCTACTAAAATAACCTATTATATTTAAGTTTAAATATTATTTATTTTAATTCAGTCACAAACTCTTTTATGGAATACTCATGAGCTCTATAAATTGCTAATATACATAAGTCATTTTTGTTATCATAGGCTAAAACACATTCTGCTGTCTCCATTATTACAGTTTCTGTCAAAAAATTTATTGTATTAAGTTTATAATGCATTATAATGCCACCTGAGCTATTTTTACTTCTACAGTTATGCATCATTTCGTAGCCATCTATATTAAAATAAAAATAAAATAAATACCCCCTCAAGCAGCTGCTTGCCACAGTGGTCTGACAGGAGCCTGTCAATTTATATGCCATAATATAAACTCAATTCATTTTCTTGTATCCAAATTTCACTTAAAATAATGATATCAAGATTACGTTTTATATATACTATCATAATTAAAAATTCATCCATAATGACAACGTAAACTACGTATATTTAAATGTATCATAGTAATAGCTGAACTATCATTAAAAAAATTAAAAACTCATCAGAATTATTAATATAAGTGGAATGGTTACAGTCAAAAATAAAATTATCATCAGAATCAACAACAGAATCCATGAAAGAAGACATTTTTTTTCTATGTTTTATCTAAGTTTTTAAGATTTCTAATTTTAAGTACCCTTGACGAGTCTTCTTTCCTGAGAAAAATCTTTCCATCTTTAGTCCATAAATATTTGTATCCATTCCTTAGTTTGAATTGTTTAGCTTCAAAAAAAAGTTTTTTGTCTGTTGTGTGAGATGTTCATTGACAAAGATTTTATTTGGTTGGAACTTTTTATTTATATTAAAAGCACACAATTTATTTATTTTAGCAGCCTTCAAAAATTTATTTCTTTGATCCCGTTATCTAAATTGTGCTATAATAGGTTTAATTTTATTTCCAATCGTTGTAGGCATTCTGTGAATAGCAGATAGTTCGATTTTTTCTGTAATGTTTAATCGCTTGCTGTCCCGTGGCCCAGTGGTTAGCATGCTTGGCTACCGATCTAAGGGATCTGGGTTCGAGCCCCGGATTAGGCATGGATGTGTGTGTCGTTTTTCTGCTGAGGTCCTGCCATCCTCTCAGATCTCCTACTATGGCATATAAACTGACAGGCTCCTGTCAGACCTCTGTGGCAAGCAGCTGCTTGAGGGGATATTTTTTTTTTATATTATTAACTATATCTGTTAAATCCACTTCTTTTTCTTCCGGAATGCCAACAAACTTAAGGTTCCAGTTTCTTGAATATTGTTCGATATTATTCATTTGAGTCTTAAGAAGTTCTATTTCTTGTAACAGATTGCTGCTATTATACAGGGTGATTCAAAACTTATCGTTCAAATTTCGTGGGGAGGTAGGGAATACGTCAGGAAACCGATTTCACATAGGAAAGTATGTCCGCAAACGTCATCTACATGAACAAAATGGACAAGTAAAGTGAACACAAGGAAACAGTACAGTTAAGTGGTAACGAATGTGACTTTTATTCCAACAAGGTAAAGTACAGGTTCACAGTAGGTGCTCAAAATTGCGACCATTTACACGGACACAGGATTCACAGCGCCGTTGCATTGACCGCCGAACATTTTCAAAAACGCCTGGCATATCATGGACAATGTCTGCGGCTGCCACTATTCGTGCAACAAGGTCCATTTCACTGTCGACGGGGGTCTCGTACACATGGTATTTCATGGCCCCTCACAAAAAGAAATCCATGGGCGATAAATCAGGTGACCTGGGTGGCCAAGCGATCGATGATGACAGCGGGAGTGGTCGGGCGAGCTGTATACTGGTTGGGTACACACAGCGCCCTCTACATACGCATGCGTACATTTGCGGACATACTTTCCTATGTGAAATCGGTTTCCTGACGTATTCCCTACCTCCCCACGAAATTTGAACGATAAGTTTTGAATCACCCTGTATATTGATTTTCTTTCCTAAGATGTTCAATTTCTTGTTTTATTATGTCAATAGTACTCATTAACTGTTGTAAATAATCTGAGTTGAAGTTAAGAGACTATTTTATCTGGGACAATTCATTAAACATTTCCTTATTAAAAACTTTTAATTCTTCTTGTATACATTTCTTTATCATACACGGAAGAGAAGATTCAGTCACATTAGGAAACTTTTCTTCTGATTCTCCAGCATCTGTGCACGTTAAAGAACACGCTGGATGGCCTTGACGGGAGGCTACCATCTGTCTCCCAACAGCTGTTCCAGTGGGTCCCCTCCCCCAACCTTCTCTGAGCCTTCGGGGTCCATGTGACCTGGCCATTTAGCCCATGGTGTGCAAAAAAGTGCCGCTCAGAGGTAAAACAACCCAACCCAAATGTGAATGTCTGGTGATACGATCACGATGTCCTACAGCCAGTAGCACTACCGTATCTGACTGGTACTCCTAATGTTGTCTTCCAGCAAAATAATTTACATTGAGGCTCTAGTTGGCTACAAAGCACTTTGCCCAACCATGTCTCCAGAGCTGTTGCCGATTGAGAGCATTCATGAGGCTGTTAGGCGTGATCTGAAAGCTTTTTTTCATTTGCCTCTGAGCGGCATGTTTTTCACACACTGGGCCAAATAGCCAGGTCACAGATACCGGTAAGTGCTCATAGAAGACTGGAGAAAAAGATTCACTGGACAGCTATTAGGAGACAGATGGTCGCCTCCCTTCGAGGCCATCCAGCATGTTCTCTAACATGTACAGGGTATGGCTGTCATGCATATGGGGGCTATGGCTTTATGTCCTATCCAATGGACGGCGGTCTTTCCTAGACCATCAGTATACCCTTTCTGACAGAGGGTTTAGTGGAGATAAATATCAACGATGGCACAAGTGAGACTCGAACTTGGACGCTACAGATTGCAAGTCTGGCAAGATACCAACTGAGTGCCCCCTCCCCCTCAAGCCTAAAATCCTAAAATACAGCTGCACTGAGACCACATGGATTTTACCCGGGGAGAGGAACGTCCTTGGCCCCGGAGGAAAGTTCCAAATGATACCCCAGGGATCAAGTTCTAAATAATACCATAAGAGTCAAGTCTAAATGATATCCAAGGAGCCAAATTCTAAACGATGCTACAGAAGCCAAGTTCTAAATGAAGTCCTCTATTCCACTTAACTTAAATATAATTAAAATTTCACTACTTTATGCAAAATTGTCGATTGAGACGATTAAAAGACAAAATAGAGTGCTTATAAAAGTAAAAATACAGGTCCGGCCTTGGAGCCAATGCTCTTGTCTTGGCATTTATTTCGGCCCAATATATTCTGTGAATAAAAACAATCAGCTTGTCGCAGAAAGTCGTACAGTAGTACTGCTCATTTGATCGTTTATATTATTATAATTTTGGAAATATGCACCATTTAATTCATTATAGAGCAAAAAAAGATAAGTTTTAAATTCTAACCGATGCTGTGCAAGTTTCTTCAAGAATATACACATTTGCTAGTGCTACCATCTAGCGACTAAAAAGGTAACTACATATTCATGTACACGTCATCCACCGTTGTTTTACAGAAAAAAAGTGATTTGATTCGGGTCTATGACAATTGGGTGGATGTCAATTTGGTGGACGAGAACTCTGACGACAACCCCCCCCCCCCCCCCACCCCCTCAACCTTCTCTGAGCCCGGGGTTTTTGTGACCTGGCCATTTAGCCCATTGTGTGCAAAACAACCCAAACACAACCCAATCCAAAATTTCAAACGAATATTACCGTAAATGGTAGCTAGGCATAAACTGGAAGGAGAGCTGTATACCAATCCCCAGGGATGATGCACAGAACCCGGCCAGGCCTAGCACTTAATGTCCGATACCGCCTTCTCATCATAAGAGATATTCTTTTGGAAAGGAGCGGAAGGGGAGGGCTGCCAGTTCAGTGTGGCCTACTGATCTGGTCATTTATAGCCACGTATTTCTTTTTTTTTTTTCAACTATGCTGAGGAGTGGTCAACTTCACAGGACCCTGGTGCTGACCATTTTTACTCACTGGACTGGTTTATAGATTTGAGCTTGATTATGGATCCTGGACTTGCTACATTAGTGGGGATCTGCTGAGGGAGAATCTGTGGCTGCATTTTTTGTTTGCTTGCGGATTGCCAGCCCTAAGAGAATAGAGGCATGGGATCAGTCCTGCGATCAGGGGGCTGTTTGATACTGTTGGCCCTACTTCTCTTAATAAACCTAGTTTCTTGCTATGGGATATTTTCATTAGCTGGTGGATAACCCTGATCAGAGACCATCGCAGGTCCTGAACCCTCATTTAGCTAGTTGGGTATCGCCAATCCTAATCTGGAGAAATATGTCTCAGGCAAGTCACATGGCTCTTTAAAAGGTCCACTTGAAAAGGTGGTGCCTGAAGTTCCTACCAGCATGGGTGACTTCAGCCTTTAGCAGTGGCAGAACCTCAACCTTTACTTAACTAGTTGAGTATCGCCAATCCTAAACTGGAGTAATATGTCTCAGGCAAGTCACATGGCTCTTGAAAAGGTCCACTTGAAAAGGTGGTGCCTGAAGTTCCTACCAGCATGGGTGACTTCAGCATTTAGCAGTGGGAGAACCTCAACATTTACTTAGCCAGTTGGGTATCGCCAATCCTGAACTGGAGTAATATGTCCCAAGCAAGTCACATGGCTCTTGAAAAGGTGGTACCTGAAGTTCCTACCAGCATGGGTGACTTCAGCCTTTAGCAGTGGCAGAACCTCAACCTTTACTTAGCTAGTTGGGTATCGCCAATCCTAAACTGGAGTAATATGTCTCAGGCAAGTCACATGGCTCTTGAAAAGGTCCACTTGAAAAGGTGGTGCCTGAAGTTCCTACCAGCATGGGTGACTTCAGCATTTAGCAGTGGGAGAATCTCAACCTTTACTTAGCTAGTTGGGCATCGCCAATCCTAAACTGGAGTAATATGTCTCAAGCAAGTCACATGGCTCTTGCAAAGGTCCACTTGAAAAGGTAGTACCTGAAGTTCCTACCAGCATGGGTGACTTCAGCCTTTAGCAGTGGCAGAACCTCAACCTTTACTTAGCTAGTTGGGGATCGCCAATCCTAAACTGGAGTAATATGTCTCAGGCAAGTCACATGGGTCTTGAAAAGGTCCACTTGAAAGGGTGGTACCTGAAGTTCCTACCAGCATGGGTGATTTCAGCCTTTAGCAGTGGGAGAACCTCAACCTTTACTTAGCTAGTTGGGTATCGCCAATCCTAAACTGGAGTAATATGTCTCAGGCAAGTCACATGGCTCTTGAAAAGGTCCACTTGAAAAGGTGGTACCTGAAGTTCCTACCAGCATGGGTGACTTCAGCCTTTAGCAGTGGCAGAACCTCAACCTTTACTTAGCTAGTTGGGCATCGCCAATCCTAAACTGGAGTAATATGTCTCAGGCAAGTCACATGGCTCTTGAAAAGGTCCACTTGAAAAGGTGGTGCCTGAAGTTCC
The DNA here is from genome assembly GCA_038380435.1 of Ryuthela nishihirai. Classification (NCBI taxonomy): domain Eukaryota; kingdom Metazoa; phylum Arthropoda; class Arachnida; order Araneae; family Heptathelidae; genus Ryuthela; species Ryuthela nishihirai. Next base: position 36,691,071 of record JAWZYU010000015.1, read on the forward strand.
TACCAGCATGGGTGACTTCAGCATTTAGCAGTGGGAGAACCTCAACATTTTCTTAGCCAGTTGGGTATCGCCAATCCTGAACTGGAGTAATATGTCCCAAGCAAGTCACATGGCTCTTGAAAAGGTGGTACCTGAAGTTCCTACCAGCATGGGTGACTTCAGCCTTTAGCAGTGGCAGAACCTCAACCTTTACTTAGCTAGTTGGGTATCGCCAATCCTAAACTGGAGTAATATGTCTCAGGCAAGTCACATGGCTCTTGAAAAGGTCCACTTGAAAAGGTGGTGCCTGAAGTTCCTACCAGCATGGGTGACTTCAGCATTTAGCAGTGGGAGAACCTCAACATTTTCTTAGCCAGTTGGGTATCGCCAATCCTGAACTGGAGTAATATGTCCCAAGCAAGTCACATGGCTCTTGAAAAGGTGGTACCTGAAGTTCCTACCAGCATGGGTGACTTCAGCCTTTAGCAGTGGCAGAACCTCAACCTTTACTTAGCTAGTTGGGGATCGCCAATCCTAAACTGGAGTAATATGTCTCAGGCAAGTCACATGGCTCTTGAAAAGGTCCACTTGAAAGGGTAGTACCTAAAGTTCCTACCAGCATGGGTGACTTCAGCCTTTAGCAGTGGCAGAACCTCAACCTTTACTTAGCTAGTTGGGGATCGCCAATCCTAAACTGGAGTAATATGTCTCAGGCAAGTCACATGGGTCTTGAAAAGGTCCACTTGAAAGGGTGGTACCTGAAGTTCCTACCAGCATGGGTGATTTCAGCCTTTAGCAGTGGGAGAACCACAACCTTTACTTAGCTAGTTGGGTATCGCCAATCCTAAACTGGAGTAATATGTCTCAGGCAAGTCACATGGCTCTTGAAAAGGTCCACTTGAAAAGGTGGTACCTGAAGTTCCTACCAGCATGGGTGACTTCAGCCTTTAGCAGTGGCAGAACCTCAACCTTTACTTAGCTAGTTGGGCATCGCCAATCCTAAACTGGAGTAATATGTCTCAAGCAAGTCACATGGCTCTTGCAAAGGTCCACTTGAAAAGGTAGTACCTGAAGTTCCTACCAGCATGGGTGACTTCAGCCTTTAGCAGTGGCAGAACCTCAACCTTTACTTAGCTAGTTGGGGATCGCCAATCCTAAACTGGAGTAATATGTCTCAAGCAAGTCACATGGCTCTTGCAAAGGTCCACTTGAAAAGGTAGTACCTGAAGTTCCTACCAGCATGGGTGACTTCAGCCTTTAGCAGTGGCAGAACCTCAACCTTTACTTAGCTAGTTGGGGATCGCCAATCCTAAACTGGAGTAATATGTCTCAGGCAAGTCACATGGGTCTTGAAAAGGTCCACTTGAAAGGGTGGTACCTGAAGTTCCTACCAGCATGGGTGATTTCAGCCTTTAGCAGTGGGAGAACCTCAACCTTTACTTAGCTAGTTGGGTATCGCCAATCCTAAACTGGAGTAATATGTCTCAGGCAAGTCACATGGCTCTTGAAAAGGTCCACTTGAAAAGGTGGTACCTGAAGTTCCTACCAGCATGGGTGACTTCAGCCTTTAGCAGTGGCAGAACCTCAACCTTTACTTAGCTAGTTGGGCATCGCCAATCCTAAACTGGAGTAATATGTCTCAGGCAAGTCACATGGCTCTTGAAAAGGTCCACTTGAAAAGGTGGTGCCTGAAGTTCCTACCAGCATGGGTGACTTCAGCATTTAGCAGTGGGAGAACCTCAACATTTTCTTAGCCAGTTGGGTATCGCCAATCCTGAACTGGAGAAATATGTCCCAAGCAAGTCACATGGCTCTTGAAAAGGTGGTACCTGAAGTTCCTACCAGCATGGGTGACTTCAGCCTTTAGCAGTGGCAGAACCTCAACCTTTACTTAGCTAGTTGGGGATCGCCAATCCTAAACTGGAGTAATATGTCTCAGGCAAGTCACATGGGTCTTGAAAAGGTCCATTTGAAAGGGTGGTACCTGAAGTTCCTACCAGCATGGGTGATTTCAGCCTTTAGCAGTGGGAGAACCTCAACCTTTACTTAGCTAGTTGGGTATCGCCAATCCTAAACTGGAGTAATATGTCTCAGGCAAGTCACATGGCTCTTGAAAAGGTCCACTTGAAAAGGTGGTACCTGAAGTTCCTACCAGCATGGGTGACTTCAGCCTTTAGCAGTGGCAGAACCTCAACCTTTACTTAGCTAGTTGGGCATCGCCAATCCTAAACTGGAGTAATATGTCTCAGGCAAGTCACATGGCTCTTGAAAAGGTCCACTTGAAAAGGTGGTACCTGAAGTTCCTACCAGCATGAGTGACGTCAGCCTTTAGCAGTGGCAGAACCTCAACCTTTACTCAACTAGTTGGGTATCGCCAATCCTAAACTGGAGTAATATGTCTCAGGCAAGTCACATGGGTCTTGAAAAGGTCCACTTGAAAAGGTGGTACCTGAAGTTCCTACCAGCATGGGTGACTTCAGCCTTTAGCAGTGGCAGAACCTCAACCTTTACTTAGCTAGTTGGGGATCGCTAATCCTAAACTGGAGTAATATGTCTCAGGCAAGTCACATGGCTCTTGAAAAGGTCCACTTGAAAAGGTGGTGCCTGAAGTTCCTACCAGCATGGGTGACTTCAGCATTTAGCAGTGGGAGAACTTCAATCTTTACTTAGCTAGTTGGGCATCGCCAATCCTAAACTGGAGTAATATGCCTCAGGCAAGTCACATGGCTCTTGAAAAGGTCCAGTTGAAAAGGTGGTGCCTGAAGTTCCTACCAGCATGGGTGACTTCAGCATTTAGCAGTGGGAGAACCTCAACCTTTACTTAGCTAGTTGGGTATCACCAATCCTAAACTGGAGTAATATGTCTCAGGCAAGTCACATGGCTCTTGAAAAGGTCCACTTGAAAAGGTGGTGCCTGAAGTTCCTACCAGCATGGGTGACTTCAGCCTTTAGCAGTGGGAGAACCTCAACCTTTACTTAGCTAGTTGGGTATCGCCAATCCTAAACTGGAGTAATATGTCTCAGGCAAGTCACATGGCTCTTGAAAAGGTCCACTTGAAAAGGTGGTGCCTGAAGTTCCTACCAGCATGGGTGACTTCAGCATTTAGCAGTGGGAGAACCTCAACATTTTCTTAGCCAGTTGGGTATCGCCAATCCTGAACTGGAGTAATATGTCCCAAGCAAGTCACATGGCTCTTGAAAAGGTGGTACCTGAAGTTCCTACCAGCATGGGTGACTTCAGCCTTTAGCAGTGGCAGAACCTCAACCTTTACTTAGCTAGTTGGGGATCGCCAATCCTAAACTGGAGTAATATGTCTCAGGCAAGTCACATGGCTCTTGAAAAGGTCCACTTGAAAGGGTAGTACCTAAAGTTCCTACCAGCATGGGTGACTTCAGCCTTTAGCAGTGGCAGAACCTCAACCTTTACTTAGCTAGTTGGGGATCGCCAATCCTAAACTGGAGTAATATGTCTCAGGCAAGTCACATGGGTCTTGAAAAGGTCCACTTGAAAGGGTGGTACCTGAAGTTCCTACCAGCATGGGTGATTTCAGCCTTTAGCAGTGGGAGAACCTCAACCTTTACTTAGCTAGTTGGGTATCGCCAATCCTAAACTGGAGTAATATGTCTCAGGCAAGTCACATGGCTCTTGAAAAGGTCCACTTGAAAAGGTGGTGCCTGAAGTTCCTACCAGCATGGGTGACTTCAGCATTTAGCAGTGGGAGAATCTCAACCTTTACTTAGCTAGTTGGGCATCGCCAATCCTAAACTGGAGTAATATGTCTCAAGCAAGTCACATGGCTCTTGCAAAGGTCCACTTGAAAAGGTAGTACCTGAAGTTCCTACCAGCATGGGTGACTTCAGCCTTTAGCAGTGGCAGAACCTCAACCTTTACTTAGCTAGTTGGGGATCGCCAATCCTAAACTGGAGTAATATGTCTCAGGCAAGTCACATGGGTCTTGAAAAGGTCCACTTGAAAGGGTGGTACCTGAAGTTCCTACCAGCATGGGTGATTTCAGCCTTTAGCAGTGGGAGAACCTCAACCTTTACTTAGCTAGTTGGGTATCGCCAATCCTAAACTGGAGTAATATGTCTCAGGCAAGTCACATGGCTCTTGAAAAGGTCCACTTGAAAAGGTGGTACCTGAAGTTCCTACCAGCATGGGTGACTTCAGCCTTTAGCAGTGGCAGAACCTCAACCTTTACTTAGCTAGTTGGGCATCGCCAATCCTAAACTGGAGTAATATGTCTCAGGCAAGTCACATGGCTCTTGAAAAGGTCCACTTGAAAAGGTGGTACCTGAAGTTCCTACCAGCATGAGTGACGTCAGCCTTTAGCAGTGGCAGAACCTCAACCTTTACTCAACTAGTTGGGTATCGCCAATCCTAAACTGGAGTAATATGTCTCAGGCAAGTCACATGGGTCTTGAAAAGGTCCACTTGAAAAGGTGGTTCCTGAAGTTCCTACCAGCATGGGTGACTTCAGCCTTTAGCAGTGGCAGAACCTCAACCTTTACTTAGCTAGTTGGGGATCGCTAATCCTAAACTGGAGTAATATGTCTCAGGCAAGTCACATGGCTCTTGAAAAGGTCCACTTGAAAAGGTGGTGCCTGAAGTTCCTACCAGCATGGGTGACTTCAGCATTTAGCAGTGGGAGAACCTCAATCTTTACTTAGCTAGTTGGGCATCGCCAATCCTAAACTGGAGTAATATGTCTCAGGCAAGTCACATGGCTCTTGAAAAGGTCCAGTTGAAAAGGTGGTGCCTGAAGTTCCTACCAGCATGGGTGACTTCAGCATTTAGCAGTGGGAGAACCTCAACCTTTACTTAGCTAGTTGGGTATCGCCAATCCTAAACTGGAGTAATATGTCTCAGGCAAGTCACATGGCTCTTGAAAAGGTCCACTTGAAAAGGTGGTGCCTGAAGTTCCTACCAGCATGGGTGACTTCAGCCTTTAGCAGGGGGAGAACCTCAACCTTTACTTAGCTAGTTGGGTATCGCCAATCCTAAACTGGAGTAATATGTCTCAAGCAAGTCACATGGCTCTTGAAAAGGTCTGCTTGAAAAGGTGGTACCTGAAGTTCCTACCAGCATGGGTGACTTCAGCCTTTAGCAGTGGGTGAACCTCAACCTTTACTTAGCTAGTTGAGTATCGCCAATCCTAAACTGGAGTAATATGTCTCAGGCAAGTCACATGGCTCTTGAAAAGGTCCACTTGAAAAGGTGGTGCCTGAAGTTTCTACCAGTATTCATGACTTCAGTCTTTAGTGGAGGAGGAATAGGTCTTTGTGCCATGCCTGCGATCAGGGGGCTGTTTGATACTGTTGGCCCTACTTCTCTTAATAAACCTAGTTTCTTTAAAAATCCTACTAATTATTTTCTCTCTGCAAGTACGTGAGGACCTTACATAGAGATTATTCTCTTGTCCTCACGCATGAATTCCAGCGTTATAACTTATATATTCTAGGCTTGCAAGAGACCAGATGGACAGGTAAAGGTGAGATACTTAAAAATAGTTTTAAATTTCTCTTTTTAGGGAGGGAGGATGGAAAGTATCTCCAAGCTGTAAGTTTGCTTCTCAGTAGACACGCCAGTTATGCTCTTCTAGGATATGACTGCATTAATGGAAGATTTCTTACGGCAAAATTTAAATAAAAAATTAAAGACTTGAATGTCATCTGTTGTTATGTCCCCACAGAGGACTCTGATGAGAACGAGAAGGATAAGTTTTATAGCCAACTTTAGGATATTTTGATTCGGTGAAGAAAGGAGATATTTCTCTTGTGCTAGGTGACTTCAGTGCTAAAGATGGTACTGACTCTGACCTTTGGGCAGGAGTTTTAGGTCTTTTTGGCATTGGTAATTCCATTGGCAATGGAGAATGTCTTTTAAAGGTAAGTAAACTTAATGGTTTGCGAATAATTAATACATACTTCAAACACTGGGACATTTATTCCTTAATTTATGTGTTTCACCTGATGGGTTGCACAAAAATATGATAGATTGTATTTTAATTAACAGACCTGAAATTGGGTCTGACCATTACCTGGTCAAAAGTGTCTTGTAGCAGTAGCTTAAGAAATGTGCTAAGGTTAAGAATATTAGCTTTCAGCACTGAAGGTCTGAAAGATCCAGATATAGATATAGCCAAAGCATACCATGATAAATTATTAGTCATTTTGACATTCGTGGTTTGCTTACTGCAGAAGTTGAGAAAGAATGAGATCAGTTTAAACAGGCTTTTCTTGAAACCAATAGTACTCTTTTGGGTAAAAGGGAACAGGGGAAACAAAATTACTTAAGTGATAAGGCTATGGAATTTATTTCTGAAAGAAGGAAGGGCAGGATTAATATGAATTAATACTCTACTAGTCCTAACATAAGGCATTACAACGAGCTTAATAAACGTGTAAAGGATCAGTTAACAGCTGATAAGCATCTTTGGCTTGATAGCTTGAATGACAAAGCTGAGGAAGCAGTTAGACAGCACAACAGCAGGGGGTTGTACCAGATTATTAATGTTTTATGCAAGAAGAAACAGACAGGTACACAAGGATTGGGGGATAAACAAGATAAGGTTATAGAAGATGAAGATTCTGTCATGACTAGGTGGGCTGAGCATTTCAGAGATGCTAAATAATGTGGTTATTTCTACTCCCATTGTTTGTAATGAAGATAGATGCATTACTGGCTTTAATGATGGCCCTTTATCACACCAGAGAACCAAACTTCACAGACTGTTACGCACCCCTTCGGTTGGAGGCGTAGTAACGTGTAGATAAATATCACTTTGTGATTTCTTCCATTCACTAACTAACTGGAAATGGGTTGGGTTGTTTTACCTCTGAGCGGCACTTTTTTGCACACCATGGGCTAAATGGCCAGGTCACATGGACCCCGAAGGCTCAGAGAAGGTTGGGGAAGGGGACCCACTGGAACAGCTGTTGGGAGACAGATGGTAGCCTACCGTCAAGGCCATCCAGCACGTTCTTTAACGTGCACAGGGTATGGCTCTCCCACACACGGGGCTAAGGCTTAACGTCTCATCCGACGGACGGCAACCTTTCCAAGCCCATCGGTGTCCCACTACTGACCGTAGGCAGGGCGGGGAATTTTGCGGAGATAAATCTCAGCGCTGACCCAGCTAGGACTCGAACTGTGAACTGCAGATTAGGAGCGTGGCGCGCTACCGACTGAGCCACCCCCGCTGCCAACTGGTAATGATTATACCAGTTAGCAAAGAGAAGTCTGCCATCAACCCAAACCTCCCCTTGGCAGAGGAAGTGTAGAAATTTTATGAATGGATTGATACTCATTCTGGTTTTGCATAAACATAAATATACAATTTAATACTTCGATTTCATGGTGGGATAATTTGCCTTAATTTTGACTACTTTTAAGCACATTTATTCCCTATTTATACACACTACGAAAACCTAAATTAACATCCTCTAATTTAGACGTGTGGCACTTTTAACCAGAGGAAAAGAATGACATGGATGAAAAGGATGGGACGTTAAGGAGTGTCTTCTCTAAGGGCCCGCTGCTGATGCCAGTCATTTAACTGTGGTTAGAGCGCCCTGAGATTCCTTCTGCGGGGGTTCGAGTCCCAGCTGGGTCAGCGTTGAGATTTATCTCCGCAAAATTTCCCCGCCCTGCCCACAGTCAGTAGGGGACACCGATGGGTTTGGAAAGACCGCCGTCCGTCGGATGGGACGTTAAGCCGTGGCTCCGTGTGCGGGAGAGCCCTACCCTGTGCATGTTAAAGAACACGCTGGATGGCCTTGACGGGAGGCTACCATCTGTCTCCCAACAGCTGTTCCAGTGTGTCCCCTCCCCCAACCTTCTCTGAGCCTTCGGGGTCCATGTGACCTGGCCACTTAGCCCATGGTGTGCAAAAAGTGCCGCTCAGAGGTAAAACAACAACAACAACAACCTTCTACTGGTGTCGGGAAGCGTACCTTCGGAAGCTTAACAATCTCGGTGTCGACGGCGCCTCGGAAAAATTGCTCTCCGTCTGTGGTCTCCTCCGTCCGGTTCTGGGAGCTGACAGTCTCCCAAAATCGTGCACTGCATGAACCCGTGCAGTTCAAAAATCGTGCACCCTCTAATTGGGCAACTTCTCCGACTATCGCTAGCTGACCATCAGAACTTGTGGACTGCTATATGCCTCTCAATCCTTTGTATGACACTCTGGCTCTATTAAGTATCTCGCGGGTTGAGTTGGGTTGATTTTACCTCTGAGCGGCACTTTTTTGCACACCATGGGCTAAATGGCCAGGTCACATGGACCCCGAAGGCTCAGAGAAGGCTGGGGGAGGGGACCCACTGGAACAGCTGATGGGAGACAGATGGTAGCCTCCCGTCAAGGCCATCCAGTGTGTTCTTTAACGTGCACAGGGTATGGCTCTCCCGCACACGGGGTCACGGCTTAACGTCCCATCCGACGGACGGCGCCTTTCCAAGCCCATCGGTGTCCCCTACTGACCATGGGCAGGGCGGGGAATTTTGGGGAGATAAATCTCAACGCTGATCCAGCTGGGACTCGAACCTGGGAACTACAGATTACTAGCCTGGCGCGCTACCGACTGAGCCACCCCCGCCCCAGTATCTCGCGGAGTATCTCTCTTCTGCTCCTTTGTCTGTTTCCATTTAATAAGGCTTGTTGATTAATGTGGTTGCCTAGTAGCTGGCTGAACCTTCGGAGAGCTGGACTTTCAAACTGGACTCGCGCCACCGTGTCCAGCGGTATTTCGACACTCAAAGTTTGACATCGCCAAATGACCTGCGAGCGTCAGCCTGTGGTGTCAAGAAAGGTGAATCACGTGACACGAAGGTTGCCAGATAACAAATTTCTAAAAAAAAATCGTTACCAGATATTTCTTCTGAATTCTGTAATCAACCATAGTGTTCGGATACTTTTTTGAGCGACTGTAGGTGGTCATATTATTTTGATACTAGATCGTGTGGGCTCACTCACGGAAATATTGAGCGTGTGCAGTTACCGTTCACAGCAAACTGGAGCGTGTACAGTAACTGCACACGCTCCAGTTTGCTGTGAACATATTACAGTTGCTGTACACGCTCCAGATATTTTTCCTGAATTCTGTAATCACATGACACGAAGGTTGCCAGATCACTAATTTCTAAAAAAATCGTTGCCAGATATTTTTTCTGAATTCTGTAATCAACCATAGTGTTCGGATACTTTTTTGAGCGACTGTAGGTGGTCATATTATTTTGATACTAGATCGTGTGGGCTCACTCAGGGAAATATTGAGCGTGTGCAGTTACCGTTCACAGCAAACTGGAGCGTGTGCAGTAACTGCACACGCTCCAGTTTGCTGTGAACGGTAACTGGAGCGTGTACAGTTGGTACACGCTCCAGATATTTTTTCTGAATTCTGTAATCAACCATAGTGTTCGGATACTTTTTTGAGCGACTGTACAGACTCCGCCACGCCGGGTACAGTTCGACTAACATATAATAATTCTCTCTCAAGCAGCTTTTGCCACAGCAGAGTTCTGGCAGAAGAATGTCAGTATAACACAACATAGAGATAATCTTTGAGAAATCCCGGACCACAGCAGAAGGACTAAACAAGAAACTTCCATGCCTTATCCGGGGCTCGAACCTAGGTCCCTTTGATCAGTCCCAAGAACGCTATGCACTCAGACATTAGGACGGCATTATATAAATTATTTCTCACGCAGCTGCTTGCCACAGAGGTCTGATGGGAGCCTGTTAGTTTAGAGAAGATCTGTGAGGTAGGAGAGATCTCAGCAGAAAGACAAGAAAAAAAACGTCCACCCTTATCCGAGTCTCAATCTCGGCCCTTTTCAACAGCAGTCAAGCCCGCTAACCACTCGGAGATCTGAACACCTGAAATAAATGGGGCGGGGGTGGCTCAGTCGGTAGCGGGCCAGGCTCTAATCTTCAGTTCCCAGGTTCGAGTCCCGCCTAGGTCAGCGTTCAGATTTATCTCTGCAAAACTCCCCGCCTTGCTCACGGTGTGTAGGAGACACCGATGGGCTTGGAAAGGTCGCCGTCCGTCGGATGGGACGTTAAGCCGTGGCCCAGTGTGCGGGAGAGCCATACCCTGTGCACGTTAAAGAACACACTGGATGGCCTTGATGGGAGGCTACCATCTGTCTCCCAACAGTTGTTCCAGTGGGTCCCATCCCCCAACATTCTACCACTCGGCCATCTGAACACCTGAAATAAATGGGGCGGGGGTGGCTCAGTCGGTAGTGCTCCAGGCTCGTAATCTTCAGTTCCCAGTTTCGAGTCCCGCCTGAGTCAGCGTTGAGATATATCTCTGCAAAACTTCCCGCCTTGCCCACGGTGTGTAGGAGACACCGATGGGCTTGGAAAGGCCGCCGTCCGTCGGATGGGACGTTAAGCCGTGCCCCCGTGTGAGGGAGAGCCATACCTTGTGCACGTTAAAGAACACACTGGATGGCCTTGAGGGGAGGCAACCATCTGTCTCACAACAGTTGTTCCAGTGGGTCCCATCCCCCAACCTTCTCTGAGCCTTTGTGGTCCTTGTGACCTGGCCATTTAGCCCATAATGTGCAGAGTTAAAACAATCCAACCTGAAATAAATATGAGGCAAACAAAATACATTCATTTGTTGCATTGAAGGAAAACAACTTCCCCCATCTGCAACATTACCCCCCAAAAAAGTATCATATCACAGCGGAATCTTTTTAAATCAGATAAGCCATAACTCGTGCGTTTGTCAGAGAAACATAAAAAAAGAAATCCACGCAGAGATTCTGAAGATAAAATTCTCCGCCATTTGTTTTTTTTCCATCAAGTTACCGTGGCTTGACGCGTGACGTCCTTTCTCGTCCATTTGCAACAACAATACAGCTGCTGTGTTGCTTTGGCCCCATTTAACTCATGCTCTACGGTGACGTCACCTCCGAATAGACTCTTGCCCGCAGGCGTGTCTAGTGGCACCGACCGACTCGAGGAAATACCTCCAAGGTGAGTCATACCTTTGGCAGGATGACCTGTGATGGCAGTGCGCAGTGGTGGATGAACTTTTCCTCCAACTCAAGATAAAACCAAAAGGGATCAGCTGTTTCAGTTTGCATCTTTCTCTTTGAATGTTACCGAAAACTCTGCAGAAGGAAGTTGTTCGTTTCGTGAGGTGTGCGATTTGTTTGTTGTCGGGCATGAATGCCTCTCTCCTCTCTTTGCTGAGCTCTGACCTTCCTATTAAGTCTTCGCTATAACAATTTATGCTAAATTATTCTGCCAGTCCTCATAGTTTTTTTTACTATCTCGGGTATTTTGTCAGGGCACCCCTAAAAGTCTTTTCCTGAGGCTATTTCTACCGATTCCACCAGTGAGGACTACCTTACAAGTCTTTTCTATGGTTCTTTATATTGATTTTTTCTTCAACGCCTTCTTCATAGATCTGTATCGTGGCTATATTTTTTCTTTATAATCTATTCTACCCGGTCACGCATTCTGTGGCGTATTATATTTATAGCTTAGGTTTCCTTCATAGTTCTTTGGCTGTTATGCTGGATGTTTCTGTCAAGTCTCCGTCTCAGTTCTTTTCTAGGTTTTTATATTGTTTGCTCTTATCGCGTCAAGTCTTTTTTATAGGGAGTTATACTATAATCTTCCATTAATTGGGTAGGATAGCTTGATAGAAACATATAGTGGTTGGATTGTTTTATCTCTGAGGGCCCCCAGCTGGGTCAGCGTTGAGATTTATCTCCGCAAAATTCACCGCCCTGCCCACGGTCAGTAGGGGACATCGATGGGCTTGGATAGGTCGCCATCCGTTTGATGGGACGTAAAGCCGTGGCTCCGTGTACGGGAGAGCCATACCACATGCACGTTAAAGAACACGCTGGATTTCCTTGACGGGAGGCTACCCTCTGTCTCCCAACAGCTGTTCCAGTGGGTCCCCTCCCCCAACCTTCTTTGAGCCTTCGGGGTACATGTGACCTGGCCATTTAGCCCATGGTGTGCAAAAAAGTGCCGCTCAGAGGTAAAACAATCCAACCCAAACTCTGAAGGGCACTTTTTTGCACACAGTTGACCAAATGGCAGGTCACGAAGACCCCGAAAGCTCAGAGAAGGATGGGGAAGGGGAGCCACTGAAAATCTGTTAGGAGACAAATGATATCCTCGTGTCGTCTATCCAGCGTGTTCTTTAACGTGCACGTGGTATGGCTCTCCTGCATACGGGGCCACTGCTTTACGTCCCATCCGACCGATAACGGCTTTTCCAAGCCCATCGGTGTCCCCTACTGATCTAGGGCAAGTAGGAAGTTTTGAGGAGATAAATCTCAATGCAGGCACAAGTGGGACTCGAACTTGGGAAATGCAAATTATGAGCCTGACGCGCTACCGACTGAGCCACCCCACTCCCCAATAATATAGTATAATTATCTATAGTTTTATGGGCATTTATACTGGATGGTCTTTGTCAAACTATCCTCACAGTACCTAGAGATATACCGATGGGCTTGGAAAGGCCGCCGTCCGTCGGATGGGACGTTAAGCCGTAGCTCCGTGTGCGGGAGAGCCATACCCTGTGCACGTTAAAGAACACGCTGGATGTACTTGGAGGCTACCATCCGTCTCCCAACAGCTGTTCCAGTGGGTCCCCTCCACCAACCTTCTCTGAGACTTCGGGGTCCATGTGACTTTGCCATTTAGCCCATGGTGTGCAAAAAAGTGCCGCTCAGAGGTAAAACAACCCAACCCAACCTAGAGATATCTATAGTGGATGCTCCAGTCGGGCCTTCCGCGCAGGCTTTTTTATGGGTATTTATACCGGATGCTAAAAGGGACCTGGATTCGAACCCTCGATAAGGCATGGGTGCTTCTTGTGTCGCTCCTATGCTGAGGTCTCTCCTTCCTCACAGATCTTCTCTTCGTTGTATTATACCAAAAGGCTTTTGCCACACATCTGGTGCAAGAAGTTCACGGACAATAGTATATATATTCTTTCTTGCATCAGCATCGCCTCGTTTCCGCAGTAATTTATTCTTATATCGCGTCTCTCTGTGTGTAAATCACCATCTTGCATCCGCTTAATTTGCGGGGCGGGGGTGGCTCAGTCGGTAGCGCGTCAGGCTCGTAATCTGTAGCTCCCAGGTTCGAGTCCCAGCTGGGTCAGCGTTGAGATTTATCTCCGCAAAGTTCCCCGCCCTGCCCACGGTCAGTAGGGGACACCGATGGGCTTGGAAAGGCCGCCGTCCGTCGGATGGGACGTTAAGCCGTGGCCCCGTGTGCGGAAGAGCCATACCCTGTGCACATTAAAGAACACGCTGCATGGCCTTGACGGGAGGCTACCATCTGTCTCCCAACAGCTGTTCCAGTGGGTCCCCTCCCCCAACCTTCTCTGAGCCTTCGGGGTCCTTGTGGCCTGGCCATTTAGCCCATGGTGTGCAAAAAAGTGCCGCTCAGAGGTAAAACAACCCAACCCACACATCTGGTGCAAGAAGTTCACGGACAATAGTATATTTATTCTCTCTTGCATCAGCATCGCCTCGTTTCCGCAGTAATTTACTCTTATATCGCGTCTCTCTGTGTGTAAATCACCATCTTGCATCCGCATGATTTGACTTTTATGAGTGTTAGTGTTTGAGATATTTTATAATAAAAAGTTGAAATCTGAGTCATTTACGGCCTCAAAGGAAGTAAATGTGAGTGTAAAGCAAAAGTTACAATTAATTGAAAAGTTAGGAGAGTACGCTAGCTCACAATGGCTGTGCTCCATTACTCTCTTAAATAAATAAAATAAATACCCCCTCAAGCAGCTGCTTGCCACAGAAGTCTGACAGGAGCCTGTCAGTTTATATGCCATAGTAGGATCTGAGAGGATGGCAGAACCTCAGCAGAAAAACGACACATACAGCCATGCCTTACCCGGGGCTCGAACCCAGGTCCCTTAGATCAGTAGCCAAGCGCGCTAACCACTCGGTCATGATAAAATAAAATAAATACCCCCTCAAGCAGCTGCTTGCCACAGAGGTCTGACAGGAGCCTGTCAGTTTATATGCCACAGTAGAAGATCTGAGAGGATGGCAGGACCTCAGCAGAAAACAACACGAACATCCATGCCTTACCCGGGGTTCGAACCCAGGTCCCGCAGATCAGTAGCCAAGCGCGCTAACCAGGAAACAATTATTAATGACTTTCAGTTCTTATGCAAATTCATGATTAAATTTTGTGAACCTGTCATTATTTTGAATAAAATCAGTAAATATAACGAAAAGGATATATTGTTATTCTGGTTTTAGTGAGTATTTATACTAAATGCGCAAGTATAAATACTCACAGATTTATGCTTTGTAGAAACAAAAATAATACAAGAAAAAAAATGGTCTTGCAGGTAAAATTGGAAATGTAGGTCGGGGTGAATACCTCTGAGCAATATTTCTATGCACACAAAGAGCTAGATGGTCAGGTGACAAGGATCCCAAAGGACAGGCGTTAGGAGACAGCTGGAAGCCTTCAATCAAGACCATCCAGGGTGTTCTTTACCCAACAGGGTATTGCTCTGGGACAACGGCTTATCGTCGCATCCGACGGACGATGGCCTTTCCAAGCTCGTCATAATCCCTTTCTTTTCCTTTGTTTCTCTTTCCGAGCCAATCATGTCTTCTTCCATCGGGGCGGGGGTTGCTCAGTCGGTAGCACGCCAGGCTCGTAATCTGTAGTTCCCAGGTTCGAGTCCCAGCTGGGTCAGGGTTGAGATTTATCTCCGCAAAATTTCCCCGCCTTGCCCACGGTCAGTAGGGGACACCGATGGGCTTGAAAAGGCCGCCGTCCGTCGGATGGGACGTTACGCCGTGGCCCCGTGTGCGGGAGAGCCATACCCTGTTCACGTTAAAGAACACGCTGTATGGCCTTGACGGGAGGCTACCATCTGTCTCCCAACAGCTGTTCCAGTGGGTCCCCTCCCCCAACCTTCTCTGAGCCTTCGGGGTCCATGTGGCCTGGCCATTTAGCCCATGGTGTGCAAAAAAGTGCCGCTCAGAGGTAAAACAACCCAATCCAATCTTCTTCCATCATGTCCCCTTTCTCTTTCTGTCGACAGCGGACAGAAGTTTGGGTTTAGTGGAGATGAACATCTCAACGTTGGATAATTGAGACTCGAACCTGGGAACTGCAGGTTACTAGACTAGCAAATACCGACTGAGCCTCTCTGGAAATGAAGACATTTATTAGAGACATTAATTTGCCATCCGAAAGATTAGGGTTCATGTTTTTCTTCAGACGATCTTGGAGAAGACGTTACACTTCTGAGATTGTTTGGGTTGGGTTGTTTTACCTCTGAGCGGCACTCTTTTGCACACCATGGGCTAAATGGCCAGGTCACATGGACCCCGAAGGCTCAGAGAAAGTTGGGAGAGGGGACCCACTGGAACAGCTGTTGGGAGACAAATGGTAGCCTCCCTCAAGGCCATCCAGCGTGTTCTTTAACGTTCACAGGGTATGGCTCTCCCGAACACGGGGCCACGGCTTAACGTCCCATCCGACGGACGGCGACCTTTCCAAGCCCATCGGTGTCCCCTACTGACCGTGGGCAGGACGGGGAATTTTGCGGAGATAAATCTCAACGCTGACCCAGCTGGGACTCGAACCTGGGAACTACAGATTACGAGCCTGGCGCGCTACCGACTGAGCCACCCCCGCCTCCCACTTCTGAGAAGAAATGTCCCTGTTTCACTAAAGTGAAATCGAAACCATAACTTAAATATCCCGATTTCAGCTATTGGAAACCGAGGCATTTACTTAAATGTCTCGGTTTTATGAATCGAATTCTGAATAGCGTAAGAAACATTTCTCCACCGGTGCATCATGTTCCTAGTGGGTTCATCCCACCTAACAAGGGATTTCCCTACATCCAATGGCATATTTAAAGGGGAGAGTGGGGGTTGGGAGTCAGCGCTCCCCCGAAATGTGTACGTTTCCAAAATTATTATGCATTTTTATACTTTTGAAACATTTAGAAACTATTAAGTATTTATGCGAAATGTACCACTGGTTTTTATTTATTTATTAATTGCCATTCTTTTTAACATTTACATATTATTTTCCTATTTTTAATCTTTTACAAAATCAAAGCCCTCCTTCAAACATATTTCCAAAATACGTTACTGCCTACACCAACCTCCCAATGGGAAAAAGTTCCTGGATTGTTCTACCAAAAGATTAAAGGAATTTCCATGTTATGTCAGTTGAATTCTAACTTCTAAGTTGGGTTGGGTTGTTTTACCTCTGAGCGGCACTTTTTTGCACACCATGGGCTAAATGGCCAGGTCACAAGGACCCCGAAGGCTCAGAGAAGGTCGGGGAAGGGGACCCATTGGAACAGCTGTTGGGAGACAGATGGTAGCCTCCCGTCAAGGCCATCCAGCGTGTTCTTTAACGTGCACAGGGTATGGCTCTCCCACACACGGGGCAACGGCTTAACGTCCCATCCGACGGACGGCGGCCTTTCCAAGCCCATCGGTGTCCCCTACTGACCGTGGGAAGGGCGGGGAATTTTGCAGATCTTACTTCTAAACTTCAGTGGAAAAATTATAACAGAAGATTTAAGATCATAATCGAATCTGTTTAAATCTTGATTTTCAAAAATAATCATTCAGTATTTAAAGAATTATGGAAGCTGGAACATTTCACAATAGTAATACGAAATAAGAATTTACCTTAGAAATGAATTTAAAACTCAAATAACAAGTATTGTGTCAAACTATTTAATATCTTATAAACCTAAAAAATGAAAGCCTGTAATCAAATTTTTAATTTATCTTCCATTTTATTTTTTCCATTAAATGCATGTTTTAGAAGTTATAGAACTTCGATGTTAGATTCTCCATATATTGGTAGGGCAATGTATATACAAATTTAAAGAAGTCTAAAGGGAATTATATGATTGAGTTGGGTTGTTTTACCTCTGAGCGGCACTTTTTTGCACACCATGGGCTAAATGGCTAGGTCACATGGACCCCGAAGGCTCAGAGAAGGTTGGGGGAGGGGACCCACTGTAACAGCTGTTGGGAGACAGATGGTAGCCTCCCGTCAAGGCCATCTAGCGTGTTCTGTAACGTGCACAGGGTATGGCTCTCCCGCACACGGGGCCACGGCTTAACGTCCCATCCGACGGACGGCGGCCTTTCCAAGCCCATCGGTGTCCCCTACTGACCGTGGGCAGGGCGGGGAATTTTGCGGAGATAAATCTCAACGCTGACCCAGCTGGGACTCGAACCTGGGAACTACAGATTACGAGCCTGGCGCGCTACCGACTGAGCCACCCCCGCCCCTTATATGATTGATGATGTTTAGTAAAAGCGAACTCTTAAGGAGTATTTTCGACATATTCAGCATAATGAGAGCTTTTTCGATTTCTTTTATCGTAAAGAAAATAATTCGCACAAGAAACCGGATAACATTTTATTTAGCCCGCAGATGTTTTATGCCTCTAAGTTCTTCTAATGCGATCCCCAAAATAAATAAAAACAAGTTGTTTATCTCGGCCTTAGATCCAGTTCATGAACTGTCTCACAAGCGAGGAACTTTACCTTGCTCTTCAGGAAAATGTGTTATCGCGGAACCGACAACAAGAAATACACAACAAACCACTTCTCGCTTCCGAGACTTTTTTTGAATTTGTCTAAGACATCTGACTTGTCCTCTGTGAGTGGATCCCAGCAAAAGGAAGCAGAGCACATGGAAAAGGCGAACACGTGGTCAATGCAACGGTCAACGAGTTTCATTTTGCCGCGAAACGCTCTCATTACGAGCATAATTCTCAGCGTCTCGGGTCGAGCATTTCGATGTCATTCTGAAGTCCTTGAATATTAAGAAGAAGCAGTAATTAGCTGAATCTCGGGACAAAGCTTCACGCGGAGTTCAAGCGTGAAGCGTTTTCGGTTTGTGAAGCATTCAGTGGAAGCGTGCACTTGATGTGGTACTCACGGAGTAGAATCACCAGTAAATCATCATGAAACAAATTTCAGTCCCCGAAGGAATGAGGGCGGGGGTGGCTTAGTCGGTAGAAGGACAGGCTCGTAATTGGCAGTTCTCAGGTTCGAGTTCCGCTTGGGTAAGCGTTGAGATTTATCTCTGCAAAACCACCACTCTGAAAAGCACTAATTTAAATAATATAGATGTCTCTTCTCTATCCCAACCAGGAAATTTTTTTATCTTTTGGAACAAATAGAGATGCGTTTACCCCCCCCCCCCCCCACAACCTTCCCTGGGAGTAAAGAGGCAAATCATTGTTCTTAATTAAAAAATTAAGATAGGTTTAAAAACCCAACAAATTTTCAATTTTCTAGCATAAATAGATGTTTTACAATATCCGTTTAAAGCTGAGGTTCCCAAACTTATTTATCCTACCGCCCCTTTTCAGAAAAAAAAAATACTCAGCACCCCCCCTGGAAATCTACTTTTTTAAACGAACAAACAGAAAGATGCAGTGACAAATTTGCGTTCTTTTATGTATCTATATTTCTACTTACGTCCTACAAGATAGTAAAGAAAGATGTTGTTGTAAATAAGACACCTTGAAACTTGAAATTATAAAATTATTTATAAAAATCAACCATAGTAACATTCGCATTACACACAGAAAATGAAGATAACGAAGGATAATTTTATGTGTTTATTTGGAAAAAAAAGTTATCACTACGACTTTAACTCTATGTTGCACAACAGATGAAACATGTACGAACGGTTTTTCAAAATTTTTTCTTCTTCCCTTCTTTCTTTATGCGTCCACCGCCCCCCAATTGCACCCGAGGCTACTACCGACCCCCTGGATCGTTTCAGCGCCCCCCAGGGGGTGGTATCGCCCACTTTGGAAAACATTGGTTTAAAGTTTTGCCTCTTCCAACTGTTCCACCGTCTAATAGTAGAAATTGGAAGATTTGAAATATGCAAATCCAAATTTTACCATTTGTACCCAATTTAACCCCAAAAGATTTTTTCATTTATCCATAATAATAAAAAATAAAATAAATACCCCCCTCAAGCAGCTGCTTGCCACAGAGGTCTGACAGGAGCCTGTCAGTTTATATGCCATAGTAGAAGGTCTGAGAGAATGGCAGAACCTCAGCAGAAAAACGACACAAACAGCCATGCCTTACCCGGGGCTCGAACCCAGGTCCCTTAAATCAGTAGCCAAGCGTGCTAACCACTCGGCCACGGGACGGCCTAAAAGAGCTTTAATGTCTACAGGTGAAAAGACAGCTTACAAAGTGAAAGCATTAGCTCGTGTTTTGGAAACGAGCTAAATAAGGACTACAGTTGTTAATTTTTCTTTGGTTTCTTTTATTGATTCAAGTCTATTATTATTATTATTAAAAAATTGAAACCTCCATGAGGTCAAACGTGCTATTATATCACCACAGGTAATAATCTAAAAAAACACTTCAGCTGAAAACTGGATTCATTCGTGCCGTGAATGAACAACTGTCACGAGAATAAACAACAGATAAAGTCGTTCGGTCACCTTTAACCTTTCTGTTTCGTTCACATTAACATTTTCATCTAGATTGTGAACACGTTTCATCAGCATTATGCAGACGAAAGATAAACCTCTGAATTCCTCTGTTCTGGGAATCAGAACTGTACATAAAACAGAATTTCTGTTCATAGTTTGGCTTGCTATCTTTTCTAGGGAGTTGAATTTCTTTCTAGATTCTAAGTTTTTCCGAGCAAGAGTTTATTCTCTGCTCTCCTAGGCTTCGTTCAATAGGTCCTACATGCCAGTTGGAACTGAACCGAGTATGGGGTTGGGTTGTTTTACCTCTGAGCGGCACTTTTTTTTACACACCATGGGCTAAATGGCCAGGTCACATGGACCCCGAAGGCTCAGAGAAGGTTGGGGGAGGGGACTCACTGGAACAGCTGTTGGGAGTCAGATGGTAGCCTCCCGTCAAGGCCATCCAGCGTGTTCTTTAACGTGCACAGAGTATGGCTCTCCCGCACACGGCTTAACGTCCCATCCGACCGACGGCGGCCTTTCCAAGCCCATCGGTGTCCCCTACTGACCGTGGGCAGGGCGGGGAAATTTTGCGGAGATAGATCTCAACGCTGACCCAGCTGGGACTCGAACCTGGGAACTACAGATTACGAGCCTGGCGCGCTACCGACTGAGCCACCCCCGCCCCCCGAGTATGGGGAGTAACGGCGGAACGTAGAGAGGCGGTTCCTGAACTTCTGTCCCAGGTACGAACCTCGAAAAGTTCTTGACGAACTGTCGAACTTCACACTGCTTAATTCAACAGAGGAATTCACAGGCAAAAGTATCCTGTGAAGTTTATAACAAGACTCAGATGAAAAACATTGAGTTTTGAAACAAGTGGGAACCCAGCCAAGGTCAGATTGGCTGGGTTCCCTCTTCTGACAAAAATCAAACTCCCTCAAATGTGCATAAAAATTTAAATGATTTGATTTGCTTGATATTTAACTAAAATCTAGTTTTATTAAACTAAAATAAGTAATTTATTAAGCCTGTATAATTAATTACTACTAAGACAGTATAATATTAGACTAATTAATATATTAAGACTGTGAAATAATTTAATTAAGACTATATTAAAATATTTATGAATAATTTAAAGTTGATTACCAGATTTAAGAAAAGTAATAGCTACCAGTTGAAGTTTAAAAAATATTAAAATTGCTATAATAAAAAAAATATATATAGTGATTCAAAAATCACCATACATAGGGAATAATTTAATGTTTTTTAGGTGACGTTCTGAAATGCCTTTGTCTAAAGAAGCATATAGAGATCATTCTCCTGGCGAGATCAGGAAGCTGTTGTAAGGTTGCAGAGGAATTCAACAGGAGACACGCCCCGACATGCACATCACACAAGACACTGTTGCCAAACATATTGAGAAATTCCGAAAGACTGGAAGTGTACTGACCAACCAAGACGTCCATGTACATCCGCCATTGAAAGCTCATCGACCATGGTGCTGGAAGTGTACCCACATAGAGCATGTTTTGTGAAGAAAGAGACCATTTTTCCCTATGTATGGAGACTTTTGAATCACCCTGTACATTTAACAATTAATTTTCCTGTTGTTGCACTCTCCAGGCCTAGTATATAATAGGAGGCTTCGACTGAATCGTCTGTCCAAAGCCGTTTTTAAGCGTGTGAGAAAGATGCACATCCGAACCTATATGCTGTCTGTGCTTGGATAATTTAAAACCACAAGAATGCTTTTGATAGTATTGCAAGTATAGGAAATATTTTATTAATTTAATTATAATATTATTGCAGGCAGCTTTAGGATATATCCAACAAATGAATATTATATTAAACATGTTACTTTTACAGCAACAGAAAATAATATGTAAAAAAAAGTGAAACTTTTGGATGAATACATATCTCATTATTATTATAAATTATTGTTTAATTCATTTGTTAGATCTATATCCTAAAGCAAACTGCAGTAATATTTTTGTCCTTTAAAAAAATCCCTCTTTTGAAAAAAGACAATCCTAATCACTATCATGATCACGATTTTCAAGGTGGCCTAGTTCAGAGCACCATTTTATATCGTACAAGGATTGGACAGTACAGAAACAGAAGAATTAATTTTTAAATCAGACAGATATCATGAACAGTCGAAATGGAGCACGTCGTGACTTTTTGCAAGTCCTTATCTCCTCCACGTGAAGTGTGTCTATGACAATGAATTTAAAATTTGAAAAGGATAAATTGAAAAAAATCAGAGCCTTAGGGATATTTCTTGCTTTTCAAAATCAACTGACAAAAAATTGGGTAGATTTGATGTGAATTCAGGATGGATCTTGGCCACTTAAATATTTGCTGGCAGAGGTGATCGCATCTAACAGCTCATTAAAATCAGAAGATTCTGATGTTCCCCATTGCATTTCCGAGAAGCATTTCCGAGAAAAGAAAAGACACATTGAATTACACTTTTTTTGCCCACAATGGGTTAAATGCCAGGTCACAAGGACCTCGAACACTCAGAGAGAGTTTGGGGAGGGGACCCACTGACAGTTGTTGGGAGACTGATGCTAGCCTCCCACTCAAGCCATACAGTATGTTCTTTAACGTACACAGGGTATGGCCCTCCTGCACACGGAGCCACAGTTTAACGTCCCATCCGACGGACGGCGGCCTTTCCAAGCCCATCGGTATCCCCTACTGACCGAGGGCGGGATTTTTGCGGAGATAAATCACTGACACAACTGGGACTCGAACCTGGAAACTGCATATTACGAGTCTGGCGCGCTACCGACTGAGCCACCCCTGGGTGGATAGGTACTAACAGGAATAAGATATTACCATTTTAATTTTGCGAAACTTCCATTAGTCTGAATATGCACCAACAAAGCATGCTAAAATTCGAAACAGAAAAGCTTTATTCTGTTTAAAAACATTCCGTATTTGCCACATGAGATTTCTCTTTCTGGTTAATTTAGTATCTCAGTCGGTTCTGCTACAATACGCTAGGTGCATTCGCAGAATTTGGTGCCTTGAACGTATTAAACTCGGTTTCCCCTGCAACACTAGTGTTCTTCTCTCCCGAGTTCTTATACAATCTATGGGCCGCCCCCAAATCGGAAAACTATAGGCTGCCCCAGATGAAACGTTCAGCCGCTCTTCAGTGTGCCTCAGAGCAACACACCAAGCATGCATATTTTGAAGGGAAAATCTCAGTTGTTTCTTTTCCTCAAATATTCCTGTACCTTTAGTCCACTGCACTGACAAATAAAATGTTGCCTGGAGGTAAAACAACCAATCAAATATGTCCCAACATTGCAGGAAAAAAGTGTAGCGCTATGCCAATTTATGTCTTAGTTAATGACTTTATACCGTTTTCATATTTAACATCATATTGTGGTGAGAGGTAACACCAATTCACTGTCACCGAAATCGATTTGTCTGTATAGATGTGTTCCTTGCAATTTATCATAGTGTCACAGAAACCGATTTTTCTGTAGAGGTGTGTTCCTTGCAATTCATCATAGTGTCACAGAAATCGATTTGTCTGTAGAGGTGTATTCCTTGCAATTCATCATAGTGTCACAGAAATCGATTTTTCTGTAGAGGTGTATTCCTTGCAATTCATCATAGTGTCACAGAAATCGATTTGTCTGTATAGATGTGTTCCTTGCAATTTATCATAGTGTCACAGAAATCGATTTGTCTGTATATGCTTGTTCCTTGAGTGTCATAGAAATAGATTTTTCTGTAGAGGTGTGTTCCTTGCAATTCATCATAGTGTCACAGAAATCGATTTGTCTGTAGAGGTGTATTCCTTGCAATTCATCATAGTGTCACAGAAATCGATTTGTCTGTATAGATATGTTCCTTGCAATTTATCATAGTGTCACAGAAATCGATTTGTCTGTATATGCTTGTTCCTTGAGAGTCATAGAAATAGATTTTTCTGTAGAGGTGTGTTCCTTGCAATTCATCATAGTGTCACAGAAATCGATTTGTCTGTAGAGGTGTATTCCTTGCAATTCATCATAGTGTCACAGAAATCGATTTGTCTGTATAGATGTGTTCCTTGCAATTTATCATAGTGTCACAGAAACCGATTTTTCTGTAGAGGTGTGTTCCTTGCAATTCATCACAGTGTCACAGAAATCGATTTGTCTGTAGAGGTGTATTCCTTGCAATTCATCATAGTGTCACAGAAATCGATTTGTCTGTATAGATATGTTCCTTGCAATTTATCATAGTGTCACAGAAATCAATTTTTCTGTAGAGGTGTGTTCCTTGCAATTCATCATAGTGTCACAGAAATCGATTTGTCTGTAGAGGTGTATTCCTTGCAATTTATCATAGTGTCACAGAAATCGATTTGTCTGTATAGGTTTGTTCCTTGCAATTCATCATAGTGTCACAGAAATCGATTTGTCTGTATAGATGTGTTCCTTGCAATTTATCATAGTGTCACAGAAACCGATTTTTCTGTAGAGGTGTGTTCCTTGCAATTCATCACAGTGTCACAGAAATCGATTTGTCTATGGAGGTGTATTCCTTGCAATTCATCATAGTGTCACAGAAATCGATTTGTCTGTATAGATATGTTCCTTGCAATTTATCATAGTGTCACAGAAATCAATTTTTCTGTAGAGGTGTGTTCCTTGCAATTCATCATAGTGTCACAGGAATCGATTTGTCTGTAGAGGTGTATTCCTTGCAATTTATCATAGTGTCACAGAAATCGATTTGTCTGTACATGTTTGTTCCTTGAGTGTCATAGAAATCGATTTTTCTGCAGAGGTGTGTTCGTTGCAATTCATCATAGTGTCACAGAAATCGATTTTTCTGTAGAGGTGTGTTCCTTGCAATTCATCATAGTGTCACAGAAATCGATTTGTCTGTAGAGGTGTATTCCTTGCAATTCATCATAGTGTCACAGAAATCGATTTGTCTGTATAGATATGTTCCTTGCAATTTATCATAGTGTCACAGAAATCGATTTGTCTGTGTAAGTTTGTTCCTTGAGTGTCATAGAAATCGATTTTTCTGTAGAGGTGTGTTCGTTGCAATTCACCATAGTGTCACAGAAATCGATTTTTCTGTAGAGGTGTGTTCCTTGCAATTCATCATAGTGTCACAGAAATCGATTTGTCTGCAGAGGTGTATTCCTTGCAATTCATCATAGTGTCACAGAAATTGATTTGTCTGTATAGATATGTTCCTTGCAATTTATCATAGTGTCACAGAAATCGATTTGTATGTATTGGTGTGTTCCTTGCAATGTGTAGTAGTATCACAGAAAAATGCATTCTACAATGTTCCAAGAATGCAAATTGATATCGTGATTATAAGTCGAGGTTAGAGTTCACGCATCTCCATGTTTAAGCAAGCCTGATACAGGCCAGCCATGAAAAAAATTTCAATTATACTTAATAGTATAATTATACAAATTATACTATTCAGTCAAAAAAGTCATTTCAATGCTTTTCAAATTTGTTGCACTCCCTGTTCATAGATACATTTCATTTTGAATTTGATTTGAAATTCATTTGAAATTTGACCCCCCCCCCCTCCGTTTTAGAGGTCTTTAAAACATTTCTTGAATAATGCCTGGATTACACATTCATGAGTTTTAATAACTTTTTGCCTCTATTACTCTTACCAGCATTCGCAAAGGGGAGGGATGTTCTCCCTTCTTGCCCCCCCCCCCCCCCCCTAGATCTGTCTCTGTTCTTCCCTAGGTCTGTCAAAGAATCAGAAAGGCGCTAACCACTTTCGGATCGTGAAACTCCTGTGTTTTAAAATTACTAAAATCTTTAAAACAAAAAATGTCAGGCATATCAGTAATAAAGTATTACTGGATACGTCCTGTTGACAATAAACACTCGAAATAATTTGCTGAAAAAAAAAATTGGTTTTGTCCTGAGTGGGATTCGAATCCCACTCAGGAAGAAACCAAATTTTTTCATCAAATAATTTCAAGTCTGGTATGGGTTGTTTTATCTCTGAGCGGCACCTTTTTGCACACCATGGGCTAAATGGCCAGGTCACATGGACCCCGAAGGCTCAGAGAAGGTTGGGGGAGGGGACCCACTGGAACAACTGTTGTGAGACAGATGGTAGCCTCCCGTCAAGGCCATCCAGCGTGTTCTTTATCGTGCACAGGGTATGGCTCTCCCGCACACGGGGCCACGGCTTAACGTCCCATCCGACGGACGGCGGCCTTTCCAAGCCCATTGGTGGCCCCTACTGACCGTGGGTAGGGCAGGGAATTTTGCTGAGATAAATCTCAACGCTGACCCAGCTGGGACTCGAACCTGGGAACTACAGATTACGAGCCTGGCGCGCTACCGATTAAGCCACCCCCGCTCTAAGTCTGGTATGTGTTTACGTTTTAAATCCTCCTTGAACTCGAGGCCGTACCAAATGGCCCCTTGTACTCTGTTTCGCCTCTGATGTGTTCTGTTTTTGCTTTGGAAGCAAATGGTTCTAACTGAAACTGCTTTTCGTATGAGAGCTTCCTCTCGGAACTCAAGTAACAAAACCAATGTACTCCTAAGTGTGATATCAGCTGTAATTGAGTGGAACAAAGCGATCGGGAACTACCTCCCGTGCGAAGTCCAAATTACAAAAAAAAAAACCCGAAGGATATATTTACTATTCAAGAAATCTCACTTAAGTTGTGTAGGATTTTTTTTAAACTCGTATACAATTTTACGAGTTGGCAAGATCCGACTTTTTTTATCAGGTGTTCGGCTAGCTTCGACAGATAAGGAAGTCATTGCATTCCACGCCAGCAACAATGACAACGAGGGTGACGATTCTGCATTAGTTGGCGCTCGCTCCGAATCAGGTTTAAAAAAACAAA
Source organism: Ryuthela nishihirai (assembly GCA_038380435.1). NCBI lineage: Eukaryota > Metazoa > Arthropoda > Arachnida > Araneae > Heptathelidae > Ryuthela > Ryuthela nishihirai. Next base: position 36,717,385 of record JAWZYU010000015.1, read on the forward strand.
CTCAAACAACAACGAATAGAAGTGACATTCCTCATCAGATGACTTCACACGTGGAGGAGTCATCGTTACGAAGTTAGAACGCGGAACGGAATATCGTCTCTTTGGCTCTTCGAAGGACGGGACTTCGTTGGAGATAATTACACATAATGCAGAATGGTGATAAGATACAGTAAAGAAATAAGATTTTAAGATCGTTCTTTAAGATGCAGTTATTTTTGAGGTTATGTCTTGTCTTGGAAGAGCGAAATGTTAATCCGATATCTTCTAAAGCATAAAAAAAGAAAGGTTGGGTTGCGTTGTTTTACCTCTGAGCGGCACTTTTTGCACACCATGGGCTAAATGGCCAGGTCACATGGTCCCCGAAGGCTCAGAGAAGGTTGGGGGAGGGGACCCACTGGAACAGCTGTTGGGAGAGAGATGGTAGCCTCCCGTCAAGGCCATCCAGCGCGTTCTTTAACGTGCACAGGGTATGGCTCTCCCGCACACGGGGCCACGTCTTAACGTCCCATCCGACGGACGGTGGTCTTTCCAAGCCCATCGGTGTCCCCTACTGACCGTGGGTAGGGCGGGGAATTTTGCGGAGATAAATCTCAATGCTGACCCAGCTGGGACTCGAACCTGGGAACTACAGATTACGAGCCTGGCGCGCTACCGACTGAGGCCCCCCCCCCCCCAAAAAAAAAAAAGAAAGCTTGCAGTTACAATGAATAAGCCAAGTTCGTCAACCTATCCTAAGAGAACATTTTAAGAGTAAAGATATTGCAATAGTAAAGATATGAATTTAATCAAAAAGTGCTTTTCTATTTCAAAAGTGGATTAAACAGAGAGTTTGAGACCCGTTTTGTTTTGGTGAGAAAGGAAACATTTATTTGCTTGGAAAAGCTGCCGTCCGTCGGATGGGACGCTAAAGCCATGGTTCCACATGCAGGATAGCTATACCCTATGCATGTTAAAGAACACACTGGATGTCCATGAAGGAGGCTTCCATCTGTCTCCTAACATCTGTCCAGTGAATTTCCTTTTCCAGCCTTCTTTGAACCATTGGGGTCCTTGTGATTTAGCCATTTTGTTCATTGTGCGCACAAAAGTACCACTCAGAGATTAAAACAATAATATCCATGTTGGGTCAACGGGAAACAATTTCAAAGTTCTGCAAATTGCAAAATTTGAGAAAAGTGACGAAAGTAAATTTCACTATTAAAAAATTCTTATTTCTGTTCCTACTCCTGTAACCTTTAATTATTTAAAATTAATTTTTTAACTTTTTTAACAACAGCTTCACTGATAAAAAAATTGATAATAATATTCATCGAAAAGTGCGAAAGAGGATTCATCTGTATATTAAAAGAAACTACAAAAAGTTTAATTTAATTTTTGTGGGAAGTAAAATAAAGTGTGTGTGAGTGTGGGATGGTCAATGCATTCCGTCCACTAGGGCGCCTACATTTCTGATTAAATATTCCAGATTGCATAGAAATTTTGAATACCTAACGAATAATTAGAACATCGAGATTTAGATAAATTAAAATGTCACTTTTATTTTCTGACTCATTTTTCAATAAAAAGGTTTATTTAAAATTGGGCTGTGTTGGGTTGTTTTACCTCTGAGCGGCACTTTTTTGCACACCATGGGCTAAATGACCAGGTCACATAGATCCCGAAGGCTCAGAGAAGGTTGGGGGAGGGGACCCACTGGAACAGCTGTTGGGAGACAGATGGTAGCCTCCCGTCAAGGCCATCCATCTCTAACGTGCCCAGGGTATGGCTCTGCCGCACACAGGGCCACGGCTTAACGTCCCATCCGACGGACGGCGGCCTTTCCAAGCCCATCGGTGTCCCCTACTGACCGTGGGCAAGGCGGGGAATTTTCATTTTATTTAAAAAGCTGCAACGCCCTGAATCTGCTACCCGATTAAAATAAGAACTGTTTTCATTCTTCTGCCCGATACTTATACGTAACAGAAGTGTCATTCGAATTTCTTAAAAACTTAATTTGTAATTTTTTTCTATTATTTTTGACATATAACGATACGAAACCCATTTAGGGGAATCATTTTTTTTTTACCAGTCATTAAAAAAAAGGAGCAAAAGCAACGATCCTCTTCATAACGTTTATTTTATTATTAATAACTTTCACTTCTATAATTAATCTTTCTTATTATTTAATATTCATTTTTCTACTTTTGTAACAAAGGGTTTCAGTGATCAATAATAGGGGAGGGGGTGCTCAGTCGATAGCGCGCCAGGCTCGTAATCTGTAGTTCCCAGCTGGGACAGCGTTCAGATTTATCTCCGCAAAATTCCCCATTGAGATTTATCTCCACAAAATTCCCCGCCCTGCCCACGGTCAGTAGGGGACACCGATGGGTTTGGAAAGACCGCCGTCCGTCGGATGGGACGTTAACCCGTGGTCCCGTATGCGGGAGAGTCATACACTGTGCACGTTAAAGAATACGCTGGATGGCCTTGACGGGAGGCTGCCATCTGTCTCCCAACAGCTGTTCCAGTGGGTCCCCTCCCCCAAGGGGCGGGGGTGGCTCAGTCGGTAGCGCGCCAGGCTCGTAATCTGTAGTTCCCAGGTTCGAGTCCCAGCTGGGTTCGAGTCCCAGCCGGGTCAGCGGGGAATTTTGCGGAGATTTATCTCCGCAAAATTCCCCGCCCACGGTCAGTAGGGGATATCGATGGGCTTGGAAAGGCCGCCGTCCGTCGGATGGGACGTTAAGCCGTGGCCCCGTGTGCGGGAGAGTCATACCCTGTGCACGTTAAAGAACACGCTGGATGGCCTTGACCGGGAGGCTACTATTTGCCTCCCAACAGCTGTTCCAGTGGGTCCCCTCCCCCAACCTTCTCTGAGCCTTCGGGGTCCATGTAACCTGGCCATTTAGCCCTTGGTGTGCAAAAAAGTGTCGCTCAGAGGTAAAACAACCCAACCCCTCCCCCAACCTTCTCTGAGCCTTCGGGGTCCTTGTGGCCTGGCCATTTAGCCCATGGTGTGCAAAAATGTGTCACTCAGAGGTAAAACAACCCAACCCATGATCAATAATATTTTATGTAACCGGTTTAATCGGATCGATGTCAACAGGCTAATTTAAAGATCTCAGCATCCCAATCCGAAGTTTGTGCGTCAGTAATATAAGTCTGTATTTTAAAGAATTAATGGAAGTCGAAATACTTAACAATTTTTTCTTTTACCATATATTACACAAAATGTGAGAAAATTCAAAGATGGTACATAGGTGGTCATATTTTTTTGATACTAGATCGTGTGGGCTCACTCACGGAAATATTGAGCGTGTGCAGTTACCGTTCACAGCAAACTGGAGCGTGTACAGTTGCTGTACACGCTCCAGATATTTTTCCTGAATTCTGTAATCACGTGACACGAAGGTTGCCAGATCACTAATTTCTAAAAAAATCGTTGCCAGATATTTTTTCTGAATTCTCTAATCAACCATAGTGTTCGGATACTTTTTTGAGCGACTGTACAAGTGCTGCTAAATACGGAAAAACATTTCAGTAAAACTTAATGTTTATTGTTTCACCTTAACCTGTTTTGAATTAATTTTTCGAATCAATTGCTTCTATTTTAATTGGTATTGATATGTTAAATGCACCGTTTTCTACAGAGTCCTACTAAATCAAGAGTTGTTGGGATGTTTTATCTCTGAGCGGCACTTTTTTTTTTGCACACAATATGCGAAACGGACAGGTCATAACGCCCACAGAGAGAAGTAGAAAAGGTTGATGGTAAAAGATTCCTTGGACAGCTGTTAGATGGCAGATGTTAGCCTCTCGCCTTTAACGTGCATAGGGTATGGGTTTCCTGCACACAGAGGGGAGGGGGACTCAGTCGGTAGCGCGCCAAGTTAGTAATCTGCAGTTCCGAGTTTCGAGCCCCAGCTAGGCCATCGTTGAGATTTATCTCCGCAAAACTCCCCCTCTGCCTATAGTCAGTAGGGGATACAGATGGGCCTGGGAAGCTCACCGTCCGTCGGACGGGACGTTAAGCCGTGTCGCTGTGTGAAGGAGACTTGACGGGAAGCTACCATATGTCTCCCAGAAGCAGTTCCATATAAGGGGGTCTTCCCACAACCTTCTCTGAGCCTTCGGGGTCCTTGTGCCGTTTAGCCCGTTGTGTGCAAAAAAAGTGCCGCTCAGAGGTGAATCAATCCAACCCTGCACACAGGGCCACTGTTTACGTCCCATGATGGACCAAAGACTTTCCAAGCCCATCGCTGTCCCCTTTCTCACCAAGGACTAGGTGGGGGTGTGGCGAAGACAATTCTCAACGCTGGCCCAGTTGGAACTGGAACCTAGGAACTGCAGATTACGAATCTGGTGCGCTACCGACTGAACCAACACTCCGTCCCTAAATCATTTAAAAAAATCCAATTTTTTTGTCTATGGGAAACTAATATCAAAGCTCTATAACTTCTAAAATTAACTTTTTTAGGGAAATATGATAAAGGCGACTAAAGACAAAAATCTCGACCAGATTTATTTAAATCTGGATTTTTCAGCAAATTATTCATTCTACGTATAAAGAGGTATGTAAGCAAGAAGAGTTAACATCAGCAATGCGTCTCAAGAAACTTAATGATGTTCAGCCAGGGATATCTTTGTAATCAACCATCAGCGTCTTCGAGAGAAATTGAACGGGGTGGCTCTCGAAGACGCTATCGAGTCAAAGTCGATAGCGTGCCAGGTTCGTAATCTGTAGTTCCCAGGTTCGAGTCCCAGCTGGGTCAGCGTTGAGATTTATCTCCGCAAAATTCCCCGCCCTGTCCACGGTCAGTAGGGGACACCGATGGGCTTGGAGAGGCCGCCGTCCGTCGGATGGGACGTTAAGCCCTGGCCCCGTGTGCGGGAGAGCCATACCCTGTGCACGTTAAAGAACACACTGGATGGCCTTGACGGGGGGCTACCATCTGTCTCCCAACAGCTGTTCCAGTGGGTCCCCTCCCCCAACCTTCTCTGAGCCTTCGGGGTCCATGTGACCTGGCCATTTAGCCCATTGTGTGCAAAAAAGTGCCGTTCAGACGTAAAACAACCCAACCCCGTCCTGCCCTCGATCAGTAGGGTACACCGATGGGCTTGGAAAGGTCGCCGTCCGTCTGATGAGATATTAAGCCGTGTTTCCGTAATTACCTGTGCACGGTAATTACGGTGAGAGGTTACCATCTATTTCCCAACAGCTGTCCAGTGGGTCCCTGTCTGAGCCCTCGGGGTCCTTGTGACCTGGCCATTTAACCCATTGTGTATAAAAAAAGCATCATAAGAGGTAAAAAGCCTTCCCGTGGCCGAGTGGTTAGCGCGCTTGGCTACTGATCTACGGGACCTGGGTTCGAGCCACGGATAAGGCATGGACGTTTGTGTTGTTTTTCTGCTGAGGTCCTGCCATCCTCTCATACCTTCTACTGTGGTATATAAACTGACAGGCTCCTGTCAGATCTCTGTGGCAAGCAGCTGCTTGAGGGGGTATTTATTTATTTGTTATAAGAGGTAAAAGGACCCAATCCAACGCTTAAAAAATGAAATGACTTTCTTGTAGCACATGGAAACGTCCAAAACAGACATGTCCTTCCTGTTCCACGTGAGAGCAACGCCCAAAAATGAAATACCCTTTCTGCAGTTGGGTTGTTTTACCTCTGAGCGGCACTTTTTTGCACACCATGGGCTAAATGGCCAGGTCACATAGATCCCGAAGGCTCAGAGAAGGTTGGGGGAGGAGACCGACTGGAACAGCTGTTGGGAGACAGATGGTAGCCTCCCGTCAAGGCCATCCAGCGTGTTCTTTAACGTGCACAGGGTATGGCTCTCTCCCGCACACGGGGCCACGGCTTAACGTCCCATCCGACGGACGGCGGCCTTTCCAAGCCCATCGGTGTCCCCTACTGACCGTGGGCAGGGCGGGGAATTTTGCGGAGATAGATCTCAACGCTGACCCAGCTGGGACTCGAACCTGGGAACTACAGATTACGAGCCTGGCGCGCTACCGACTGAGCCACCCCCGCCCCCTTTCTGCAGTACTGTGTCGGAAAAGTGTATGCTTTCACATCAACACACCTGGAGAGAGTAGACGCATCCACAATAATCCTTTAGTTATAAGTAAATGAGCGTAGCATAACAGAGATAGAATCTATTACGAAGCAGACAAGAACGCTGCAACTCTTGAAACGAAGCCTAGACCAGTTCCCATCGTTGCTTGCGAGCACATTCAGGGGTCACGCTACTGTTGATTTGCTGCCGCACCATCAGCAGCCACGCATATCTTGCAACGTCAGCCACCGAGCGTCTGAGGAACGCGGTTCAAGTTCAGTAGGTCTATCTCTGAATGCACGACGTAAAGAAACATAAAAATTCCAAAACCTCTCGTCCCTTGAGTCTGCAGATAGCAAAAAAAAATACATTACACTACTCCCAATGTAACCAAACAGGTTCTCTCTCACACACACGAAATAGTCATCATTGGCCAGCCAGCTCAACAATAATGCACAGCTGAGGTCATGAAGAAGCCATTTTACTCCTATGCAATTCTCCACTTGAAAGACGTTTTTTTAAGTTTTCTGACTCCAAGCAGGATAATCAAACGTTTAGTTACACGGAAAATCCCCATTGTCCTATTTTAGGAATGCGAGAATTATGACTCACAGCATATACCTGAGTGTTTTGATCAGGTATGAATGAAATAATACGGTAAGGTTCGGCACAACAATATCTCTCAAAAACAAAAAGATATAAAATGTTCTCTTAATCTTTCTCGTCACTTGTGACATACCATTTGTTCACATTTACCTGTTTGGTTCAAAAGTTTTGTTATTCTCTTTTGCCCGTGTTGCTTTTAGTGTAATCTGATACAATACACATACAATGTCGCATACAAGTTCATCTAGGCATTTTGCTGCATACTTCGTTACAGGTCAGTGAATAACCACTGATTGCAGATACTGTAAGCAAAACTGCTTACTCTTGATGTACAGTCGCTCAAAAAAGTATCCGAACAGTATGGTTGATTACAGAATTCAGAAAAAATATCTGGCAACAATTTTTTTAGAAATCAGTGATCTGGCAACCTTCGTGCACACTGAGTCACGGTTTAACGTCACATCCCATGGGCGGTGTCCTTTCTAAAGTCATTGGTGACCCCTTTCCGTTTCAGGGCAGGGTGGGGGTTGAGCGAAAAGTGATCTCAACACAAGCAAAGTTGAGACTCGAACCTGTAAATTAAAAATTACGAGCCTGGCAAGCTACCAACTGAGCCACACCACAACCAGAGAGCTCAGAGGCACAAATGCAGCTCATTGGTAAAGATTTTTCCACACGTTTTCACGAGTAGTAGCTACAACCTTAATTTTAGTAAAGAATAAGGCTATTTGGAAAATATTGATTAGGATCTTTTTGGTCGAGAATTTTTTCAAACTTTTTCCATTCTTTTGCGACCTTTACAATAGAAGCATCCATTCCCGACATATTTGGGAGAAAGAATAGTCGACAGGCGTAGACTGCAGCCATTTTCAAAGATGGCAGCTTCAGCTTAACTGGAATCGACGACGATTTTATTATGTTATTTAGAGTTGGGTTGGGTTGTTTTACCTCTGAGCGGCACTTTTTTGCACACCATGGGCTAAATGGCCAGGTCACATGGACCCTGACCGCTCAGAGAAGGTTGGGGGAGGGGACCCACTGGAACAGCTGTTGGGAGACAGATGGTAGCCTCCCGTCAAGGCCATCCAGCGTGTTCTTTAACGTGCACAGGGTATGGCTCTCCCTCACACGGGACCAGGGCTTAACGTCCCATCCGACGGACGGCGGCCTTTCCAAGCCCATCGGTGTCCCCTACTGACCGTGGGCAGGGCGGGGAATTTTGCGGAGATAAATCTCAACGCTGACCCAGCTGGGACTCGAACATGGGAACTACAGATTACGATCCTGGCGCGCTACCGACTGAGCCACCCCCGCCCCGTTATTCAGAGTACCACTAGACACATTTCAATAAAGAAAACGTTTCTAGGACTATAAAAAATGTCTGCCTAACTATAAAACTGAGGGGAAAAACATTTTGCGCTATTTGGCGAGGATAATCTATGAAAGAAGAAAATACACAGATATGTGCTCAACTCTAGGAAGGAATATAACTACATACATATGACTGAATTTTTTTGAATGCCGCTTCATGTATTCATAAACAGGGCAGTTTTAATTCAACCTCGTCACTTTGGGGGCCTTGTGGATGAAAAACAATCGATCTCCCAAAGCTGAAATTGGGAGTGGATTACTTTTCGGATCTAATTTATTTCTTCCTGTCATTTTATTCCGCATTGACTGACTATTGTCCATTCCAAATTTCAGCTCTCTGCTGACGATTGGTTTTCGTCCTCAGGTCTTCAAATTCTCACAGTTTAATGATAACCACAATTTATAAGCATTGTCTACGCAATTTGTGCCTAAAATAACTTCTTAAGATGGAGCATGAAACACCAAAAAAAAAAAAAGGAGAGGGGCGGGGGTGGCTCAGTCGGTATCGCGCCAGGCTCGTAATCTGTAGTTCCCAGGTTCGAATCCCTGCTGGGTCAGAGTTGAGATTTATCTCCGCAAAATTCCCCGCCCTGCCCACGGTCAGTAGGGGACACCGATAGGCTTGGAAAGGCCGCCGTCCGTCGGATGGGACGTTAAGCCGTGGCCGCGTGTGCGAGAGAGAGCCATACCCTGTGCACGTTAAAGAACACGCTGGATGGCCTTGACGGGAGGCTACCATCTGTCTCCCAACAGCTGTCCAGTTCCAGTGGGTTTCCTCCTCTTAACTTCTCTGATCCCTCGGGGTCCTTGTGACCTGGCCATTTAGCTCATTGTGTGCAAAAAAAGTGCCGCTCATAGGTAAAACAATCCAACCCAACCCAAAAACGAGAAACACGTCAACAAAACCGAAACAGATGGGAAAAGATTTAGACCTCGTCAAAATGCAGGAAACGTAATTAGAAGAAGATTAGATGCAGAGTACCAATTAATAATAAATTCATGAATAAATTACTGGACGTCGTTTAAGTTAAAGGAGATTTGTAAAAGATAGAATCGTTATGAGTGTCATACTGCCAGATTAAGATTCATGAAATGCGATTTTTTTTATTTAGAACAGGTGTCAAAAGAGCACGAAACCCAGAGTGTACGCTTGGCAAAGGACAAAAAGAGGTCATGGCTCATTCAACGTACAAGGAGGTCATGTGACCATAAACACAGTGATCATACAGTAGCTCAAAAAAGTATCCGAACACTACGATTGATTGCAGAATTCAGAAAAAATATCTGGCAACGATTTTTTTAAAAATTAATGATCTGGCAACCTTCGTGTCACGTTGCCAGATATATTTTCTGAATTCTGTAATCAATCGTAGTGTTCGGATACTTCTTTGAGCGACTGTGCAATCAGTCGAAAACCAAGTCCAGATATAGAAAAAAAAGTGTGTTGGTGGGGGAGTAAGGTGGAGAAAAATGGCTGGATTAAACTGGAATAGACCAGAAATCTCGTTCTGCTATTTCTTTTTACGAACCAGAAATTATCCTCGCTAGAGAGTGCAAGAGATGTTTCCTTTTCCGTTATTGGGCGAGATTTGGGGCTTAGTGAATAGCGCTCCAGGCTCGTTGTTTGGCTTGGGTTGTTTTACCACTGAGCGGCACTTTTTTGCACACCATGGGCTAAATGGCCAGGTCACATGGACCCCGAAGGCTCAGAGAAGGTTGGGGGAAGGGACCCAGTGGAACAGCTGTTGGGAGACAAATGGTAGCCTCCCGTCAAGGCCATCCAGCGTGTTCTTTAACGTGCACAGGGTATGGCTCTCCCGCACACGGGACCACGGCTTAACGTCCCATCCGACGGACGGCGGCCTTTCCAAGCCCATCGGTGTCCCCTACTGACCGTGGGCAGGGCGGGGAATTTTGCGGAGACCTCCAGGCTCGTAATCTGTTGGTCTTAGGTTCGAGTCGCAACTGTGCCAGCGTTAATATTTATTCTACTAGCCCCCTTTCTGCTCTCAGTGGGGAAGTGAGCAAGAATGGGTTTTAAAGGTCATCATCTGTCGAATGGGACATTAAGCCGCAGCACCGTGTGCAGGAAGGCCAAATAATTTGAAGGTTAAGGATTACGATTGATGGGAGTCCTTACCATCTGTCTCCTAACAGCTGTCAGTGAATACCCTACCCCAAACTTCTCTAAGCACTTGGGGTCTTTGTGACCTGACCATTCAGACGTGCGTAAGAAGTGCAGCTCAGATGTAAACTAATCCCAAACAACATCGTTTTAGTGGTTTGCGTTGTCCTCTTTCTTCTTTATCATTCCTGTTATTACAATTTTCCGGGATGGATGGGGCTGGGGCGGCTCAGTCGGTAGCGCGCCAGGCTCGTAATCTGTAGTTCCCAGGTTCGAGTCCCAGCTGGGTCAGCGTTGAGATTTATCTCCGCAAATTCCCCGCCCTGCCCACGGTCAGTAGGGGACACCGCTGGGCTTAGAAAGGCCGCCGTCCGTCGGATGGGACGTTAAGACGTGGCCCCGTGTGTGGGAGAGCCATACCCTGTGCTCGTTAAAGAACACGCTGGATGGCCTTGACGGGAGGCTACCATCTGTCTCCCAACAGCTGTTCCAGTGGGTCCCCTCCCCCAACCTTCTCTGAGCCTTCGGGGTCCATGTGACCTGGCCATTTAGCCCATGGTGTGCAAAAAAGTGCCGCTCAGAGGTAAAACAACCCAACCCAAAATCCGGGATGGATGACATTGTTTTAATGTTCAGTTCCTGGAGTCGTCTCTTGGCAAAACTAAATGATCAAGAGAATAAATGACGATCACCTGTGGTTAATTTATCGCGTAGCAGTTGAAGTTATTTTAGTTATTTTGCTAAGTAAGAGTTATTTTGCTTAAGCTTGTCCTCTCTGCAATTTCTTTTAAGAAGAAATAATTTAACGAAGGAAACACGGAAACTTGAATAAACCAGACTTTCCTTAAGGAAATGAGATGGAAGTATTCATCCCTGTGGTTTAAAGAACTCCTGAGAGCCGGGTCCGAGTTTCATTAGTCGAATATTTTAAAGATTGTTTTTGTGGTTGTTGGTTTGGGTTGTTTTACCTCTGAGCGGCACTTTTTTGCACACCATGGGCTAAATGGCTAGGTCACATGGACCCCGTAGGCTCAGAGAAGGTTGGGGGAGGGGACCCACTGGAACAGCTGTTAGGAGACAGATGGTAGCCTCCCGTCAAGGCCATCCAGCGTGTTCTTTAATGTGCACAGGTTATGGCTCTCCCGCACACGGCTTAACGTCCCATCCGACGGACGGCGGCCTTTCCAAGCCCATCGGTGTCCCCTACTTACCGTGGGCAGGGCAGGGAATTTTGGGAGATAAATCTCAACGCTGACCCAGCTGGGACTCGAACTTGGGAACTACAGATTACGAGCCTGGCGTGCTACCGACTGAGCCACCCCCGCCCCTTTCGGGGTGGTGGTGGTGGGGAGTGTAAAAAGTATAAATTAATTTTTCAACATAGAAATAAATTAGGTTGATTAATGTTACGAATACAGCAATCATACAGTCGCTCAAAAAATATCCGAACTCTAAGGTTGATTACAGAATTCTGAAAAATATCTGGCAACGATTTTTTTAGAAAATAGTGATCTGGCAACCTTCGTGTACGTACACGAAGAAATTAGAGATTTGGCAACCTTCGTGTACGTACACGAAGAAATTAGAGATTTGGCAACCTTCGTGTACGTACACGAAGAAATTAGAGATTTGGCAACCTTCGTGTACGTACACGAAGAAATTAGAGATTTGGCAACCTTCGTGTACGTACACGAAGGTTGCCAGATCACTAATTTTTAAAAACATCGTTGCGAGATATTTTTTCTGAATTCTGTAATTAACCATAATGTTCGGATTTTTTTTGAGCGACTGTACATACACCGTACTATAATACAACTAATGATAGTCGAAAGGAAAACTTATTATTTAAAAATCATGTAAACAGCGTTTCCTCCTATTAATAAATAAAAATAAGTGTTATACTTACGAAACAAAATAAAAAAAAATCCAAATTTCATTTCATTGGTATTTATTTTTTTTAGCGTAAAAAACAATAAATTTTCATACACCTGATATAATTAATTATTCACCATGAATTAATTTTCCGATAACTTTTCCAGGGGGGGAGGAAACTGCTCTTATGTGTCCCCCCCTCTTGGCGACGGCCACGGAAACCTCTCTGGAATTTACACACCAGTTTTTTGCATGCGCACAAATTATAACATTTTTCTACAAAGTAGGCAAAAAGTTTCTATAAATTCAGGGACCCGGGGCACCTCAGAATTTTGGGACCCTTCTGCTACCAGAAATGAAGAATAAATTATCTTAATAATACTAGTTTACCCTAAAGAAACTTTTTCTTTTGCGTGTACCACTTTTTTGATTTTAATATAATTTTTAAGGCATTGAATGTCAATACTCTTATTTGCCAACTGAGAGAAAATAATTCATAGGCTTTATAAATAGTAACTGGTTCCGATTCATTAATTTAGAATGCTTTAAAAATTTGTTGTTGTACCAATTTTAATAGTTGCATAAGTTCGAAAAAATATTAATTTATATTTAAAATACCGTTAAAACTCTTAGCAGCTAAGCTACCTCTATCCCTAACAATCGAGTAATGTAACTGGCGTTTCTCTTGTATAGATATATAAAACTATAGTTATAGTATAGCAATGGGAATAAAATAAAACATATATATATACACACACATTATTAGCGACTTTTGACTCTAGAGTCTGGACCCGTTAGGCTCCCCACCTTAATGATGCCCAGTTTTTCGGAAAGGCCGTTAAATGACGAAATGCAAACTCTTAACAGGTAACACGACACTACTTTAACACATATCGAAATTAAAATAACATTTCAAGAGTGAAAGAAACATTAACTTGTCTTACAATAGCAATCTATTTTCACGTAAGAAAATGCTTTTAGTTATAGGGAGAGGCAAATGGTAGCTAGGTAGTCACTGGAAGGAGAGCTATGCACCAATCCCCTGTGGTGATGCATAGAACCGGCCAGGTGTAGCACCTAATGTCCGACCCCGCTTTCTCGTGGTGCAGACCGTTAGTACCTTTCAAAAGAGATACTCTCTTGTGGAAGTGAACGGAACAAGACGGCTGCCATTTTGTGTGGCCTACTGATCTGGACAATTATAGCTACTTTTCTTTTTTTCTTCTACCCTGCTGAGGAGTGGTCAACCACACAGGGTCCTGGTGCTGACCATATAAACCTACTGGACTGGACAGATATATGGCTCTGAGCTTAATTATGGATCCTGATTTTGCTGCACTGGTGGACTTCTGTGGAGGGAAAATTTTCTGCTGTGTTTTCTGTTTGTTTTTGGGTTGACAGCCCCAAGTGAATAGATTCACAGGATATGTTTATCAGCTGCTGGATAATCCTGAGCAGAGGTCATCGCAGGCACCTGGACACTGTTTCTATTGGCATCGTCAAATTCTACATTGGAGGAAGTCTTCCAGTGTAGATGGCTTCAGCCTTTAGTGGTGAGGGATCGGGTCTTTGCCCCATGTCTGCGATTATGGGGCTGTTTGATATTGTCGGCATTCCCTCTCTCAATAAACGTAGTTTCTTTAAACACTACACTAACCATTTTCTCTCCATAGGTAGATGGAATGTGAGGACTCTGCACAGAGTTTTTTCTCTTGATGTCCTCACACAAGAATTCCACCAATATAATTTAGATATTCTCGGCTTGCAAGAGACCAGATGGACAGATAAAGGTCAGATTCTTAAAAATAATCTTAAATTTCTCTTTTCAGGGAGGGACGACAATAAGCATCACCAAGGCGTGGGTCTGCTTCTCAGCAGACACGCTAGAGATGCTCTTCTTGGATATGAGTGCATTAATGAAAGGTTTCTTACAGCAAAATTTCAGACAAGCGTTAAAGACTTGAATGTTATCTGCTGTTATGCCCCCACTGAGAATGCCGATGAGGATGAGAAGGATAGCTTTTATGGACAACTTCAGGATATTTTAAATTCTGTCAAGAAAAGAGATATTACCCTTGTTTTTGGTGACTTCAATGCCAAAGTTGGTACTGACTCTGACCTTTGGGGAGGAGTAATAGGCCCTTTTGGTATTGGTAGCTGCAATGGCAATGGGCAACGTCTCCTACAGGTAAGTAAACTCAATGGATTCAGAATAACTAACACTTATTACAAACACCGTGACATACATAAGTACAAATGGGTTTCACCTGATGGGCTGCATAAGAATATGATTGATTATATATTAATTAACAGCAAATGGGCTAGTTCTGTTAGGAATACCAGGTCATATAGGGGAGCTGAAATTCGATCTGACCATTACCTTGTTAAAAGTGTGTTGCAACTTAAACTTAAAAAGTGTTGTGCTAGGGTTAAAAAATTTACTTTTAATACTGAAGCTCTGAAAGATCCAGATATAGCCAAAGCTTTCCATGTTAGGTTACTTAGTCATTATGAGAGTCATGGTATGCTTACTATTGAAGTTGAGGAAGAATGGGACCGTTTTAAACAGGCTTTTTTGGACACTAACAGTACTCTTTTAGGAAAAAAGGAGCAGAAGAGTCAGAATTATCTGAGTGATAAGGCACTTGAGTTTATTTCGGAAAGAAAGAACTGCAGGAAAGTCTTTAATCAATACCCTACTAGTTCTAATAGAAAGCATTACAGAGAACGTAATAAACGTGTAAAAGATCAGTTAGCTGCTGATAAGAATCTTTGGCTTGATGGCTTGGATGACAAAGCCGAGGAAGCAGTTAGACAGCTCAACAGCAGAGAGCTGTACCAGATAGTTAATGTTTTGTGTGGTGGAAAACGGACAGGCATACAAGGATTGAAGGCTAAACAAGGTAAGGTTATAGAAGGGGAGGATTCTGTCAATTGCTAGGCGGGCTGAGCATTTCAGTGATGTTCTAAACAATGTAGTTAGTTCTACTCCCATTGTTTGCAATGATGATAGATGCATTGGTGGCTTTAATGTTGGCCCTATAACACAATCTGAAGTTATTTTGGCTGTTTCTAAACTTAAACTACATAAATCCCCAGGGGTAGATGAAATTACTACAGAAATGCCTAGAGCTGGGAATGTTTCGGTTACCACTTGGATGACTGAAATTTTGAATCTCTTTTATGATAAAGGCATGGTTCCTAAGGATTTTACCAGAGCTATTGTTATCCCTATTTTCAAAAAAGGTGATCGCAGTTCTTGTGATAACTATAGGGGTATCAGCCTACTCTCTGTTCCAGGTAAAGTTCTTTCCGTGATTGTGCTTAATAGAATTAAGTATCTGGTTCACAGGCAATTGCGTGATGAGCAATGTGGATTCAGAAGTGGTAGGGGATGTGTGGATCAGATATTTTCACTTAGTCAGATTCTTGAGAAATGTTTAGAGTTTCAGAAACCTTTGGTTGCTAGCTTTGTTGATTTCAAAAAGGCTTTCGACTCTGTTGATCGTCATAATTTGTGGTTGATTGTGAGATCATATGGTATACCAGACAAGTTAGTTAACATAATGAAAGCTCTCTATAATAACACTGAGTCATGTGTGAGAGTTGGTAAGGCTTGTCGCAATTGGTTTAGCATTACTTCTGGTGTTCGACAAAGGTGCATTTTGTCTCCTTTTATCTTTTGTTTGGTTATTGATTATGTTATGCGAAATTCATTGCAAGGGAAAGATTTTGGCCTTAAATGGACTGGAGATACGAAAATTTCTGATTTAAATTATGCTGATAATTTAGCCCTTTTGGCAAATGATATTGATGAGATGAATTCTTTCATTGGAACTGTTGATGAAATTGGTAGTAGAGTAGGTTTGGTTATAAACAGAGAGAAAATTAAAGTGATGAAAATTGGTAGGGGAGGCTGTGATTCAGTTAATATGAATGGTTGCAGTCTTGAGCAGGTGTCACAGTTTAAATATCTTGGGAGCTACGTAACAGATAATGGTGATGTGCGGCATGAGATTAACAGACGAATAGGGATTGCTGCCGGGACTTTTAAGAATCTATGGAGAGTGTAGAGAAATAGGTATATACACCTAAAGACTAAAATTAGACTGTATAATAGTTTGTTCTTTCTAGGGTTAGTTATGGTAGTGAAACGTAGACACTTTGTAAACAAAATAACAGGGAACTAGGTGCTTTTGATTCCAGATGCTTACGCAGTATCTTGGGCATTTGGTGGTTCAACTTTGTAACTAATGATGAGGTTAGGCAAAGGAGTTTGCAACCTCCTTTAAGCAGCATATTGTGCAGAGAGAGACTCCGTTGGTTTGGCCATGTTGCCCGTATGAATAATTATAGATTGACGAATAGGGTTATGAACAGTGGGCCTAAAGGCCTCAGAAAGTGGGGGAGAACTAGGATGCGGTTCGCAGACAATCCCAAACAGGACCTTGTTAGAATTGGTATGCAGTGGCCAGATGCAGTAGATGTAGCTCAGGACAGACTTGCTTGGAGAACTAAATTGCACGGTCTGGTTGGACCTCCGTAGCCCATGGGTGCTTGAGGATGATGAGGATTATGATGAAATATAGATCTAAGAGAGTAGCCAGAAGAGGCTTTGAGAATGCTAGTAAGGGTAACGGAGGCGAAAATTTTCGAGAAATTTTTAAGGATCTCTAAAGGCGAGGGGAAAATATTATATTGCAATGGAAAGTCAGTTCCCCCCCCCCCCTTCCCCGTCCCTTTTACTTTTTTCGGCTCAGTCGAGTCATGCATCCTGCCCATTTTTTATTTTTTCCCGATCCTAGCCACAGGGGAGGAACAAACTGTCCGATCCCCCCCCACTTCCCTCAACTTTGTGTGAAGCTCTGGATGAAGCGAAGAGAAAACAGCATTCTGAAAAATGAAAAACTCATTTTAAAGAAAAAGGAAAACTTATTTTTAAAAACGAAAAATTAATTTAAAAAAATTGAAAACTTATTTTAAGCTCGGATGATTTGAGATCGTTTTCGGCAAAAGAAAACTGAAATAAAAATGCACGAAAAACTAATAAAAATTCTGATGCGAAACGAAAATATAACTTTCACTTTCGCAGTGAATGGTGTCTTTATCGAAAATTCCAATTTAAAATCATCTGCATCGACTTCTTTTTTAATGTTACCTACAATTATTTACTGTATTATAAATTTTTATCGTTTGAATAGTTATTGAATGCTCTGATTTCATTTTGTCTGTTGCGATAGAAATTTGCATAAAAAATTAATAAATAAAATTCATTTAAATTGATTATTTAAAAGTATTTTTGGGAGTCCACAAATTAAGAATGCTCTATGCGAAAAAAAATAATAATTTAGTATTTAGTGCAATTTTATTCACCTCAGCGGCACTTTTCTGCCTCTGAGGACTCAGAGAAGATTGGGAGAAGAACTGGACAGCTGTTAGGAGAAAGATTTCCTAACAGAAAAAATAACAGGAGAAATTGATTCAGCGAGTTTTAAATTTGAGAACGAGCCTAGCTTACTATGCATAATGAGCTAAACTCGTTATCAAGTTCGCCATAAGAAAACTGGGATAAAAGAGGAAAACATAAAATTGCAGTCTTTGTTGAGAATATTAAAAAAAAAACTTTAAAATTAATAGACCGGAACGACGATCTATTTTGACTTGTTCCAGTCACTTGGTCTCTCCTTTAGGGGAAAAAAATTAAAGAAGAGAACTGAAAAAAAAAAGTTAGAAAGAAATCTGTAAACATTTAACATTTTTGTCTTAAAAGAAAAAAGATTTTTTTTTTGTTAGGTACCGTAAATATTGAAATAGTAGCCTAGCCTTCAGTTTACATATATTCCTTGTATCCGGCTACAATATGAGCCCAGGTTATTATAAAAGCCTAGGCTAAAATTTAAATTTAACTAGCTGAGACCCTGATCAATTATTGCGCGGAGGTTCCAGTTTTTTATATAAAAATTTCAGAAATCTTTTCATGTGAAATGCAACACTTTTCTAAAGTAACTGTACAATTCCGTCTTCATGAAAAAAGGAATCTGCACATACAAACAAACGTCTGGCATTTGTCTCATATCCGATCACAATTAAGACCAGACACCTATTTGCAAATGTTTCGCTATTACCCTGCTACAATTCAAGAACAGGCTACTATTAAGCTCATTATAATACTTCATATTCGAAATACTAGGATTCTAATGAATTATTAGGAATCACATTTTCTTTAGCTTCAACAGATTCAGAAAGGATTCAAAACTTCCAAATCTTCGAAGAATAAATTTGGAGAATGACAAGATTTTAAACGATTATTTAAGCTATCTATTCATGCTAGGAACTTGAACTTTGAATGGTCGATTGTGTGGTCAAAGGGTTTACAATAACATCAGCAATTTGGTCCTCCTCCTACCTATACTTCCTCGAAGGTGAAGAAGCAACTTTTTCTTTTAGTCATTAATGGGAACTTTTTTTTTTGTTGGATAGGTACTAACAAAATTTTACTTTCGCCATGAATCAATGAAACTCAGGGTTGGGTTGTTTTACCTCTGAGCGGCATTTTTTTGCACACCATTGGCTAAATGGCCAGGTCACATGGACCCCGAAGGCTCAGAGAAGGTTGGGGGAGGGGACCCACTGGAACAGCTGTTGGGAGACAGATGGTAGCCTCCCGTCAAGGCCATCCAGCGTGTTCTTTAACGTTGGGTTGTTTTACCTCTGAGCGGCATTTTTTTGCACACCTGGGCTAAATGGCCAGGTCACATGGACCCCGAAGGCTCAGAGAAGGTTGGGGGAGGGGACCCACTGGAACAGCTGTTGGGAGACAGATGGTAGCCTACCGTCAAGGCCATCCAGCGTGTTCTTTAACGTGCACAGGGTATGGTTCTCCCGCATACGGGGCCACGGCTTAACGTCCCATCCGACGGACGGCGGCCTTTCCAAGCCCATCGGTGTCCCCTACTGACCGTGGGCAGGGCGGGGAATTTTTGCGGAGATAAATCTCAACGCTGACCCAGCTGGAACTCGAACCTGAGAACTACAGATTACGAGCCTGGCGCGCTACCGACTGAGCCACCCCCGCCCCAATGAAACTCAGATTAATGATAGTCATAAGAGACATTTAGGAGAAAGAAACTGAAATAAGTATAAAAGAAACCCACCAATCCACCTTCAGGATTCGATGGAATTCTGCTAATTGCGGGTCATTTGTAACTAAGACAGTAGAACTAAGGCAGTGGTGATGGGAAAGCTTATTATTATTTTACTCCATGCCAAGGATTTACAGTTAAACCAATATACAGGCATTTTAGATACTGATTTAAATGTTAAAGTGTCTTTCCCCAATACATTTGGAAAATTAGAATGAAATATCATGGACAGTACAAAAATGCAAACTTTTGTAGAGAAATTGCAAAACTATGTGATACATAAATAAAATAACAAGAAAGCTGCATAGACGAAGATAAACATATAATATGAAAGTGAATATGATAGTAAAGGTAGTAAAAGAATTAATATATAAAATATATACATTAAAGGGAAAAAGAAAATTTAATAACAACGGAGAGACATCAGATGATTGGACAGGGCGAAAAGAATTTTGAATAAGAAAGAAAAACAGAAAAGTTAGGGAGGGTAAATAAAGGTGCGGAGACAGTGTTGATCAAACGTTTCAATATTCTAATAGGAGTGGGGGCGGGGGTGGCTCAGTCGGTAGCGCGCCAGGCTCGTAATCTGTAGTTCTCAGGTTCGAGTCCCAGCTGGGTCAGCGTTGAGATTATCTCCGCAAAATTTCCCGCCCTGCCCACGGTCAGTAGGGGACACCGATAGGCTTGGAAAGGCCGCCGTCCGTCGGATGGGACGTTAAGCCGTGGCCCCGTGTGCGGGAGAGCCATACCCTGTGCACGTTAAAGAACACGCTGGATGGCCTTGACGGGAGGCTACCATTTATCTCCCAACAGCTGTTCCAGTGGGTCCCCTCCCCCAACCTTCTCTGAGCCTTCGGGGTCCATGTGACCTGGCCATTTAGCCCATGGTGTGCAAAAATGTGCCGCTCAGTGGTAAAACAACCCAACCCAACCTAATAGGAGTGGAGTAATATTGTTTTTGATTTTGTTTTAGAGTTTAAAAAAGTGATATCGCTCGATAGAGAGTTCCAAGTTGAGTTTGCCTGAAAGCAAAAGAAATTTCACCATAATTAGCTTTGGAAATCTTGGTAATAGAAAACATTCTGTTATCAGAGCGAAGGATGTGGCGATGTGGTAATCGGCTATAGAGTTAATACGTCATACTTTCCTATATCGTTATTCGAATTTTCTGATTCACCGATTAATTCACCTTTAAGAAGGGTGCTAATGACAGAAAATGTTAAACTTCATTCTCTTTGAAAACGAGTATTCTACAGAGGCGATTTGTTTTTCTAGCTGTGGCCATCTACAGGATCATCAGCATGAATAGAATCACATTTTATTTCCTTGTCACTCTTTTATCATAATCTACAAAAGCAATATTAGCTACTCTAGAGAGGCAATCTCCTTACGATTAAAGGGATATTTTCCTGCCCCTTTTACTATTAACAGAATTTGTCATTAGTATTGATGGATATTGTCCCATACATCCCTTTACCTTTGAAGAAAGAATGCTCCAGACAATGGTATACAGTGCATCGCCAGAAAGTTCTGGTGAATTGAGAAATGGAAGGGATAGCGGTCTATTGTGGAACCTCTGAGCTGTATTTTTTTTGCGCCCATTGGGCTAAATGACCAGCTCTCAAGAACCCAGGGAACTAGAGAAGGTTTGGGATCTATTGGACAGTTTTTAGAAGGCAGACAGAAACTCCCATCAGGCTATCCAGGATGTTCTTTAACGTGTAGAGGGTGTGGATCTACTGCATGGCCCATTCGCAATGTCGTGGGAGGCATGGTGTCGGTTATTTAATTATTTAATGAACGAAAAGTGTGGACAGAAGGGGAACCAAGAAGTGGCAAGCCATAAAGAGTGCCCACTGTAGGAATCGTCGACAGAGATATCCACGAAGTTGTCTTCCTGTCGCGGAACGGGGAGGTCATTTCGACAATATTTTGATGTAACGATTAGTATTGACAGTTGTTCCTTTTCGACGTGAAATCGATAAGAAAAATACCTTTCAGATAGCAAAAAAAATGGTCCTTACTTGTCGAAGGAGTAGTCTTGAACTTTATTTTGCACGGAGATGTGGTACGCTTCCATTTTTGTCTCTGTCGTGTGATGTTGAATCCAGTTTCCTCTACCTTTATACAATGAGAGAGATGCCCGAGAACTGGGATTCACTGAGAATGGCAATGTTATTAAAGTCATTTTGGCACCCAACCATCTCAGCCCTGTGAAACGTTAATTCATCATGAACCATGTGCTAGTGCTCCAAAGCGAAATCTGGGAAGAACGTTTCAAGTTGAGAAATTGTGAACGTTTAGTTTTGAATAATGGCATTGTTTTCCTCCCACAACATTTTCCGGAATGGTATCCGTTTGAGACCTAGCTGTTACGACAGATGAACGAGTAACAATGAAACCGTGATTTTTTTTTACATATCTCAAGATGAATCTTCCCACGTTCTGACTCAGGTCTGAATATGGACTCATTAAGAAACCTTTTCTAATCTAAATTTTAATTGAAATTGTTCAAAACTTTTTTTTTCGTTTTTTGTTTTTCTTCCATTTTTATGTATAAATATATTATTCTTTTCTTCTTTTTATTTAGCTTTTCCAATTTTTTAATGTCTTTTATGAAAGATATTAGAAGTTTGTAGCACCCTGATTTATCAGATTTTTTTCAGGTTCTAGAATACTTTTGAATGATTTTTCTGTGATTATATATTTTTTCAAAGTATATGTTTCTTTCTTGATTGTATTTAATACAATGAAATAAAATATGTTCTATATATTCATAGGCATTGCAGTTTTAACACATTGGATTATCAATTTTTTTCATCTTATAAAGAGTTGATTTTGTGAAGGCCAAATTTGCTTTTATCTTTAATATTAAATTTCTTTCTTTCTTTTGTAGTCCATAATTATTAAATTTCTGAATTAAACCTGATATTTTATATCTGTGTGTGTTTTTTGCATGTATATCATACCAATTTTTGTGTGTCCTTAAAAATTAAAGTTTTATTTTTTTTTTTTGAAAATTGACTTTAGGAATGGGGTTTTCATAGTTTTTTTTGCTGATTTTGCAAGTTCATTTGCTTTCTCATTATGTATGAGGCCTACATGAGCAGGTACCCATTGTATGTTTAAAATGTTGTTTTGTGAAATATGTTGTTTGGTTAGCAGTAGAATGTCATTTAGAAAAATTTTAAAATTACTTTTCATAGGGTCATGGTAAATGATGTCTATTGAAGTTTTACTGTCTGTAAAGATGACTATTTTATTATTATGAACTTTTAAAGCCCACTTAATAGCTAACACTATAGCTGTTAGTTCAGCAGTTATGACTGGATTTTGGGTTGAGAATTTAAACATGTTTTCATATTTTTCAATTGGGAAATGAAAAGCACCTGATAGTGTTTGCTTGTCATTTCTTAGTCAACCGTCTGTGTAAATGTGTATATAATTCTTGTATTTAGTATTTATGAGACATTCTGATAAGGATTTTAATGATTTAATGTCTAATGCTTTTTTTTTTAGTCTATTCCAGGGATGTTGGTTTCTAAAATTGGTAATGATGTTGTCCAATATGGAATTTGTGGGAGATGTTCTCCACTGATTTGGTTATTAATCATAGAAATTATAATATTTTTTTGGGGAATGAGTTTATTGTGATGTCTTGTTTGTGAAACTTTTTTTTTTCTTTATTGTGAAATCGTGATATCCTTTATCGTCTTAGGTTCGAGTCCCAGCTGGGTCAGCGTTGAGATTTATCTCCGCAAAACTCCAAGCCCTGCCCACGGTCAGTAGGGGACACCGATGGGCTTGGAAAGGCCGCCGTCCGTCGGATGGGACGTTAAGCCGTGGCCCCGTGTGCGGGAGAGCCATACCCTGTGCACGTTAAAGAACACGCTGGATGGCCTTGACGGGAGGCTACCATTTATCTCCCAACAGCTGTTCCAGTGGGTCCCCTCCCCCAACCTTCTCTGAGCCTTCGGGGTTCATGTGACCTGGCCATTTAGCCCATGCTGTGCAAAAAATTGCCACTCAGAGGTAAAACAACCCAACCCTTTATCGTCTTGATGCTCGCGTGAACTACAGCGTGAGAATTACATCACTAACCACTTTGAACGAACTTAACTTAGAAATAAAGAATAAGAGAATTGTAATTAGGAAGATTTTGTGTGGAGTAAAACGTAGTTTGTCTTAATCTGTGCACTGTAGTATAAAGATGAAATGGTTTTATTTGTGTGTGCATGGGAGAGTAAATAAGTTTAATAGTGTGAATTTTGTTAGTGAACGAGTAAGAAAAAGAAGAATTCATCATATTGAGCGTGGTGATCGATCAACTTTTGAAAAGAATTGGTTCTGTGAAACCCGTATACTTAGCTGCAATTTTGGAGTACTTGATGACTAATACCTTAAAAGGAAGTCATTTGGTGTATAGCTATTTAGTTTGTTTAGGAATTGGTAACGATATTCTTGACAGATTAAAGGTTTGTTCACAAATATGATTTTGCCACTTTTCGAGTGTTGTAAAAAGCCTTATTTTATGCTTTGAATGTAGATAGTAAGAATTATAGAAGAAACAACTCTTTGTAGGAATAGTGATAAGGTGCTATGTTCTTCTGGAGGTTTATTTTTATACTGATGAAGATTTGTGTTGGTTGAATTTAGTTTATATAAATGTTGTTTGTTGAATTTAGTTTATATAAATGTTGTTTGTTGAATTTAGTTTATATAAATGTTTTCATTTACACTTTTGTAATAAACTACATTATTTTAGAATTATAATTGTTAAATACTACTTTTGAACTCACGCTCAGTTTCCATCCGTTTAATTTATAACAATATTTTTTCCGTCCACAACATTTCTCCTGAATGATCTCCGTTTGAGACCTTCCTCTTCTTGTTTCGTCTTCCACTGATTCTCTTCCTTTATCGAATAATTGACACCATTTTGCAACGTTTTGTCTGTTTCATTGGGTAAGCTCCATAAACTTGCACTAACCCATGATGAATATTAACTCTTTTGGTGTCTTTTGCATTGATGAAACGAATAACTAAACTCACATCCAAATTAAAGGGAATTACTCTTTGGACTTCCCTCGTTATTTCTTCTGCAAAGTTTGATCAAAAGTGTAAAAAAAACAAACGGGAATTTATTCCAAATGCAAATCATGAAGTCAACAGTAATATAAGTTTCGTTTTTTTTTTGCTATTTCTCCTTACATTCCTTGCCCAAAGGCACATTCCCAGCATAAATAAAAAATCTACTGTTCTTACATATTTCTAACTTCGCCAGAGTTATTACTCGCTTTGACCAACGGAGGAGAACATCTAATACCTCACCCACACCTAAATGAAACATTTAAGGCCAAAACTTCTCAGACATTTCTTCTCAATCATTCTCAAAGGTTTTTAAACCTATAACTTCTCTTTGCAAAGATTTATAGAACCTAATTCCTTTTCAGTTTGCTGTATTTTATTGTGCATGGTCACAAAAGGAACCCAAGAAGCAGAAACGATCAAGAAAAAGAGCTTCTCTCTTACAAGTCGCGGTCTTGTTATTTTATTTTCGTTCCTCTATTTTGCTTCATTTCTTCTGAACCTCACCTCTCACGAGAATGCCCAAATGACCGTGAATAAATTACACACGACAATACAACACGCTGCGAGTAAACGCTTCGACTTGTCACGTGCGGTGAGCTAGCATGTGCGTGCGTGGCGTGGGAGACAGAGCGTTCAGCCTTATAACGTGAGCGCAGCCAACGTGAGTGCTCACACTGGCTCGGTGGAAAGAAGGTGGTAGACACACGTTGACAGGCTAGCAGCTCCCTCAGACACCAGTGGTTAGTGCTTGCCTTGTGCTGTGAAGAAAGTTGACTGGTTGCCCTTGAAGATTCAGGTAGGAGAAAAGTCTATGTTGATAGCTCAGAGTGGGAATTTCTTCCTATTGCTGCTTTTAAGGTTATACGAATTTACAATTGCTATCTTGTATATTAAATTATGATTGTGGAATAAAGGAATGGGAGCTGATGATTTTACTCTAGCTTTGATAGTGGCCCATTGGGCCACATTTCGGGAGCGTTTCAGAAGCGTTTTGTGCTGTCCAAATACAACAGAGATTTAAATCCCATTCACCTGTGCAGTGGTATGAATGTACAGTTGCTCAAAAAAATATCCGAACACTATGGTTGATTACAGAATTCGGAAAAAATATCTATCTAGCAATAATTTTTTTGGAAATTAGTGATCTGGCAACCTTCGTGTCATGTGACACGAAGGTTGCCAGATCACTAATTTCTAAAAAATCATTGCCAGATATTTTTTCTGAATTCTGTAATTAACCATAGTGTTCGGATTTTTTTTGAGCGACTGTATGAATTATTCGTTAAAAATATTTAATTTATAACCTGTGAAGTCAATGCAGAATTGCACGTACTTTTATTTTGCAATTTTTGCTTAAATTACTTCTTTTTATTTTTTGCTCAAAATAAAGCAATTTTGAGCACAACTTTTCATTTTTTGTCACTTGTGGAAAACATTTATCCTTACCTCGAGTCTTATTGGACTCTTCTCTCTGAACAGAGATTAAAGACAAAAGGAGTTTAGCGCATTATTCTTCTAAAAAAATATTACGTGGTCATAACACAATCTTTTGTAGAACAGGTAATTTTGCATTTCGTATTATCCAGTTTCCTACTTTGGGAAACTCGATAATACTTGCTTAATATTATCCATTGTGTCTGCCTAGACTGTATATTTGGCGGAGGACCTTTCTGTAACCTTTAGGCACTCAGGTTTAATGGAGGGTTGGGTTGTTTTACCTCTGAGCGGCACTTTTTTGCACACCATGGGCTAAATGGCCAGGTCACATGGACCCCGAAGGCTCAGAGAAGGTTGGGGGAGGGGACCCACTGGAACAGCTGTTGGGAGGCAGATGGTAGCCTTCCGTCAAGGCCATCCAGCGTGTTCTTTAACGTGCACAGGGTATGGCTCTCCCGCACACGGGGCCACGGCTTAACGTTCCATCCGACGGACGGAGGCCTTTCCAAACCCATCTGTGTTCGCTACTGACCGTGGGCAGGGAATTTTACGGAGATAAATCTCAACGCTGACAGTTTAATGGAGGCTGACTATCAACTTATATAGCGACTGCCCATTACTTGGGGCGGGGGTGGCTCAGTCGGTAGCGCGCCAGGCTCGTAATCTGTAGTTCCCAGGTTCGAGTCCCAGCTGGGTCAGCGTTGAAATTTTTCTCCGCAAAATTCCCCGCCCGCCCACGGTCAGTAGGGGACACCGATGGGCTTGGAAAGGCCGCCGTCCGTCGGATGGGACGTTAAGCCGTGGCTCCGTGTGCGGGAGAGCCATACCCTGTGCACGTTAAAGAACACGCTGGATGGCCTTGACGGGAGGCTACCATCTGTCTCCCAACAGCTGTTCCAGTGGGTCCCCTCCCCCAACCTTCTCTGAGCCTTCGGAGTCCATGTGACCTGGCCATTTAGCCCATGGTGTGCAAAAAAGTGCCGCTCAGAGGTAAAACAACCCAACCTAAAAAAGCCCATTACTTAATATTGAAAATGATAGATTTTTCCATCGCATAAGTTGTTTCTCTCACTTCTAGGAATTCTGAAGTTGAGCCTAAAACTTGTAACTACTGCTGTCAACCTTTTGAATTCTATTATGTTGTAGATCAACGTGGGCATAGAGGAAAATTGTCTTGAGCAGGGTGGAATCTGAACCCACATCCTACCGAAGACATGTCAGGTGCTCTGGCCGTTGAGTTATCGGATCCCACCCGGCTCAAGACAATTTTCCTCTATGACCACGATGACCTACAGCAAGAGTCGGCAACCTTTTAGTAGTGTTGTGCCGAGGTAATGTTGCAAAGTCACTCGGCGTGCCAACCTAAGTCCACCATATTTCTATATGCAACAACCATTGAAACAAATTAATTTGATCTTGTATTAGCATGTTTCCGATACATTAAATAATTATTCTATTCTTTGTAGATTATTCAATACTTTAATATAAATAGGAACAAATACAAATATTACGTTTTGAACACATTATTCTGAAAATGAACACATTATTAATTAATGAAGTTCTGAACAAAAGAAATGAAGTTCTGAACTTTATTAAATGAAGTTCTGAACACATTATTTTGAAAATTTATTATAAAATTGCCATATGTACATTTTGTTAAGATGGAAAGTCCAATAGTTTGAAGAACAAAGCAATTAAATAATTCAAACATAAAACATGTTATTAAGATTTTGATATAAGTAATCAATAATTATTATTGATCTGAGTCATTAATCAGTTAAGAACAAGGGTCTCATTAATCAGTTAAGAACAAGGGTCTCATTAATCAGTTAATGGGACCCTTGTTTTTGCTTCTCCTTGGTCAATTGTTCAATGTCAGGTGCATATTTGGTCACTTTCTTCTTCACATAGGCTTTTGAATGCACAGGTGTTTGGCGATTTCTCTGTGGACTTAAAATAGCTTTCATGTGTGAGAAAATTTCTTCACATGTATAAGTTGATTCGAAAGCAGAGCAAATTCAACTTTCTTCAAACAGGTGAACTCTTCAGGCAGGAATGTCCAGCAGTTGAGGATGTCAGCTGACTTTTCCAAGCAGTTTCCTTCAAGAGTTTTCCGCAATTCTACAAATATTATCGTCCATAACTCTGATGCCTTGAATTCGATGTGTTGCATTTCAAAATTGTCAACATCCATCCACTGGAAAAGAGATGGGTCAAATGGGATGGTAGTAAGATCAATTAAGTCGGGCTTGATGAGGTAAAAAAATATGGGCCCGTGAATTTGGAAGTCTTGACTTCGTTTTGCAAAATCTTCTTTGAGCGCTTCAACGTATTTCTGAAGCTCATCTCTGTTGACAGTAAATCGATTTGAATGAGCCTTTACGTTTGGAAAGTACTTGCACGTGTTAGTGGTAACATCATGGCAAAATATGTCTAATATTGACGCAAATCCTTTCCAGTGTTCAAAAAGATCAAGTATTGTTTGACCCTGCCCTTGTAAACGCAAGTTTAATTCATTCAGATGTATAGTTATGTCTGCCAGAAACATCAGCTTGAACAGCCAGTCCTCGTCATTCAATTCCGGGAAACGTTGTTCTTTTTCATCAAGAAACACCTTGATTTCTTCTAGACATGATACAAATCTGTTCAAAACATTACCTCGACTAACCAACGAACATTGCTGTACAGCGGGAGGTCCGCATATGCGCTCTCCATTTCTTGTAGAAGAGGCTTGAATTGCCTGTGGGTCAATGAAGAGCGAGAAACTATGAAGTTAACTATCTTGACAACAGTTTCCATTACAGAGTTCAAGCACAGTGACGAAATCTTCGCACACAAACTCTCCTGGTATATAATGCAATGGAAGCTCAATACTTGACGTCCAATATGATCCTCAAGAAGTTGAACAAATCCCTTTTTCTTTCCGACCATTGTAGGGGGCATCAGTAGTAACACCTAATATTTTATTCATGTTAATGTTCTGATTTTCGAAATAGCTTACAAATGCAGTTATAATGTCCTCTCCCTTGGCTGTACCATCAAGAGGTATCAAGCAGCACAGTTCTTCATAAATACGGTCGTTGTCACAATATCGCGGAACTATAGCTAGGTGCGCAATGTCATTCCCATCGACAGTTTCGTCAAGAGCGACACCAAATACAACAGCTTGTTGTAGCCCCGTTGTTTTACCGTTACATTTTCAGCCATATCAGTTATGCATCTCACGATTGATCTCGCAGAAGTCGGTATTTCTCGAATCCGAGACAGTATTTTTATTTGGTATATCACTAAACAAAATTTCAACACTGCTCAAAAAATTTCCTTGATGTCAGTGTGTGGCTTGGAAGGGCAAACCTTTCCATTTCTGAAAGGTTTGTCCTTCGAAGCCACACACTGAGCAATTTTGTAACTACCATTCGGTAGCTTTATTTTTGTTTCTAATTACTTGACTTAAAACGCTACTTTGTTTTTTGTAGCCAGAAACAGCCCTGTTTATAGCTCCACTTTTCTCCTCGGTTTTTAAACATGGACTGATGTTTGGTTTGATAATGTCTCTGTACACTTGACGTACGGCACACGACACTTTCACAACATAAAGCACAAACAGCACGATCCTTTTGTTGTATGAATCCATATTGTATGAATCCATATTCCTTTGTCCAAAAGTCTTGAAACGAGCGTTTATCAAGATTTTTTTTTTTTGTCATTTTAACGGCACCGTATTAATTAATAACAACACCAACTTTTGTGCTGCGGTCAACGGACTGGCATGAGTATGCGACAGCCGAGAGAACTATAGAGGGGGTGGTCGGGAGAGAGGGGAAGGATAGGGGGGAAATAGAACTTCGTCAAGGTCAGTCATTGTTGCTCCACACTCACTCAGTTAGTTTGCATCAGACCGCACATTCTCACCCCCAATGTCTAACAACTTCCGTTTTGAAAGAATGAAAAAACAGGAATAGCTTTAAAAGAATTATATGCTTCTATTTAATCAAAAATTCAATGTTTTATGAGATCCTATACTGTATTTCAATTCACTCAGCGTGCCATTGAAAATCGTTCCACGTGCCACGCTTGGCACGCGTGCCGTGGGTTGCCGACTCCTGACCTACAGCATAATGTGTTCAAAAAGTTACTACGAAGTGTTGCGATTTAAAATGTTTCATTAGTAACGAATAATATATTATTATGTCAGTGTTTGACAATTTATGGATGAAAATAAGGGGTTCCGTGAGCTCACGGAGAAATAATTCTTTGGGTATGACTTATTTTTTCGCATCTTAGGGTTAATCTATTAGATGATTCCTAGTGTCCTAGGGGCGGGGGTGGCTCAGTCGGTAGCGCGCCAGGCTCGTAATCTGTAGTTCCCAGGTTCGAGTCCCAGCTGGGTCAGCGTTGAGATTTATCTCCGCAAAATTCCCCGCTCTGCCCACGGTCAGTAGGGGACACCGATGGGCTTGGAAAGGCCGCCGTCCGTCGGATGGGGCGTTAAGCCGTGGCCCCCGTGTGCGGGAGAGCCATACCCTGTGTACGTTAAAGAACACAGCTGTCCAGTGGGTTTCCTCCTCTTAAACTTCTCTGATCCTCGGGGTCCTTGTGACCTGGCCATTTAGCCCATGGTATGCAAAAAAGTGCCGCTCAGATGTAAAACAACCCAACCCTAGTGTCCTAGGAGTTATCTTGTTTAACTGCGAAGCGGGAGGCCTTGTCTGAAATATCTGAGAAGGATTGTTTTTCTAAGCTTTTACCTTTCTCAGAGGTCTATTTCTGTGGCGTATTTATACCGAGAGGCAGACGCTCATGTCGAATGAATTAACCGAGGATGAAATTGTTGATTATTCATTCGCAAAAACAGAATAAAAGAAAAACTGCAGCTAATTGAACAGTAAACGAGGAAGACAACAGTATAAAACAAGAATTGTTCCTTTTCTTAAATTTTTGTTTAACATCAAATCTATTATTAGTTAATTGCTGTAATGGAAAGCGGCATTTTAGCTTTTCAGAAGCACTTTTTTTGCTCTTTTGTAACACGATAATTTATCCCTTTAGGCTAAATGGCCAGGTCCAGTGGTGGAAATGTGTTTTCAGAACTAGATGGAAGCTCCAGAATTAGGTATATATATATATACAGTATATAAAAAATAAATACCCCCTCAAGCAGCTGCTTGCCACAGAGGTCTGACAGGAGCCTGTCAGTTTATATGCCACAGAGGTCTGACAGGAGCCTGTCAGTTTATATGCCACAGAGGTCTGACAGGAGCCTGTCAGTTTATATGCCACAGAGGTCTGACAGGAGACTGTCAGTTTATATGCCATAGTAGAAGGTCTGAGAGGATGGCAGGACCTCAGCAGAAAAACAACACGAACATCCATGCTTTACCCGGGGCTCGAACCCAGGTCCCGTAGATCAGTAGCCAAGCGCGCTAACCACTCTGCCACGGGACGGCTATATACAGTATATATACAAAAAAAAAAATGTTTAGAACCTTTAAAATTAGGACCAAAAATATTATAAAGAAGTGTACCTACATACAATGGACCTATTTCTTGTTATTTCATCAGTTATTAAAAAAATCTCTCTAGTTGGGAAAGGAGCCCACCCCCATTTCCAGCTCTAGTCAGGTCACAACGATCCCAAGGAGTGGGAGATGAGTAGGGGTGTAGGGTACCCATTTGGCAGCTGTTAGAGACAGATGGAAGTCTCGCATCGAAACCAGTTTTTTTTGTTTAAGGGCGTACAGGGTATACTCTCCTGCACCAGGGTCACGGTGTCAAATACGATGGATGTATGACACTATGACCCTGTGTTTTTTGAATCCATTTTCCATCGCTGTTCCTTTTTTCAATGGGAGGCTGAGGGGTTGTTAGCAGCGAAGAAATATCAAAATAATCCTGGACTCGATCATGGAAAAAATTAGGTTGAGATCCTGGGGGCTACAAATTAAGAACCCCCGTCTCGTATTGATCTCTGCGGTCAGAACAACTACCATGCTATTAAGAATTTATTTGCTCCTATTTCACTTCGACTCAAGACTTCTTTTCGCAAATTCAATTATTCTTTGATTTACGTGGTTGGTAGTGAAGTATTAATGACTAAAATGTTTTAAAGGTTTGATAGCTTTGTTTACTCACCATGGTAAACAGAGATACTACAGATGATGATAGTATTTTCATCCAGGCTCGAATTACAGTCGAGTAATAAGGAAGAATAAAAGAATATTTAAAACAAACTGAATTTTTTGGAATCTATTACGGACAAAATCTCGGACTTTGCCGTTCGACATTTTTACTCTATGGTCTGTGCTTGAGATAAATAGTTTCACTCGGAACAGAGCCATGTGCTTGTTCAAGAAAACTCTGGATAATTTTGGCAGCTGGATACAGCATGTGGGGCGAGGATGACGCAGTCGGTAGCGCTCCAGGTTCTCAATTTGCATTTTCCAGGTTCGATTACCAACTGCACCAATTTTGAGATTTATTTCTGCTAACCTCTACCCTAGGTCAGACAGATGAATTTGGAAAGGCCGCAGTCAGTCGGATGAGACGTTAAGCCGTGGAACTTGTGCAAGAAAGTTATGTCTTGTGCACATTAAAGAACATTTTGTATAGCCTTGATGGAAAGCTTCAATCTGTCTCTTAACAGCTGTACACTGAATTCCTTTCTCCAACCTTCTTTGAGACCTGGACATTTAGAAAGTGGGGAGGGGGGGGTGTTAATCTGAGACGCACCCCAGGCTCGTAATCTGCAGTTTTCAGGTTCGGGTCCCCCCCCCCCCCCCCTTGGACGAGCTTTGAGATTTACCTCCGCAAAAATCCCCACCCTATATCAGAAAGGGGACAGCGATGGATTTGGAAAGGCGGTCGTCTGTGAATTATATTTTTAATCCCACTCTTTGACTAAAGCTCAGATTGTCCCCGGGATGCTGAGACACATATATATACAAATAACAAAAAGAATTGCAAATTTACAAAAGATTATTGAACAATTAAACATTCGAACAGATTAACTTTTAATTACACTAAAAACCTAATTCGAAAAAATTCTTCATTTGCTAGCCCAATGGTCCAAATATTTCACCGTGATCGACTGGTAGCTGGCGATTGATAGGTTTTGAACATCTCTGGGTTAAAGGCTTTTTTCTTTACGATGCGACTGAATTTATTTTCACCTAACTAGGATCGGGCTCAATATTTATCGAAAATGTTCGGACTTGGGCTTCAAAATTTTAACACTAATAATTATACTAAAAAAAATTTAACACCAATAAATATAAAAATTTTCTCAATAAAAATTCTAGCTTCTATAACTCTCTAAATGAATATTGTTGAAAATCTGGATTGAAATTGATTTATGATCTTTTAGTTTCTGTTCAGTAACATTTTTTTCATTAAATGCATATTTTGGAAGTTATAGAGCTTCGAATTTAGATTCCAATTGACATAACACAGACACCGATGATAGAATTTCACTGATATTTTGTTAGGACAGTGTATCATGATTTTTTCCAGTAGTATGCAAAGTTGTCTTAAAGTTGAAAGGAGAACTTAATATTTACCCTATCCTTTGCTCGTATCCACCGGCTCTTTATGGGGGCGAGGGTGGCTCAGTCGCTAGCGCGCCAGGCTCGAAATCTGTAGTTTCCAGGTTCGAGCCCCAGCTGGGTCAGCGTTGAGATTTATCTCCGCAAAATTCCCCGCCCTCCCCACGGTCAGTAGGGGACACCGAGGGGCTTGGAAAGGCCGCCGCCCGTCGGATGGGACGTTAAGCCGTGGCCCCGTGTGCGGGAGAGACATACCCTGTGCACGTTAAAGAACGCGCTGGATGGCCTTGACGGGAGGCTACCGTCTGTTTCCCAACAGCTGTTCCAGTGGGTCCCCTCCCCCAACCTTCTCTGAGCCTTCGGGGTCCATGTGACCTGGCCATTTAGCCCATGGTGTGCAAAAAAAGTGCCGCTCCGAGGTAAAATAACCCACAACCCTGCTCTTATGATCAGATTTCACTCTCGTAGTACTTTTCTTATTTAAAAATAAATCTCCCAGTGTTCTCAAGCAGCTGCTGTTTGCCACAGAGGTCTGACAGAAATCAGTCAGTAAAATACTCCTTAGAGATCTGGGTGGAAGGATAGAGTTGCAGAAAGATTACACAAGCATCCATGCTTTACTTGGGGCTCGAATCCAGGTCCCTTTTGATCAGTAGTCAGGCTCATTAACCACTCGGTCACCAGGCTTACCTCTCGATTAAAAAACGCAATTCGATCTTCTTAATTATGGATTATTGAGTTTGACAAATGTAATAAAAAATTACCCGTGGCATGAAGAATCTATATCTGCTATTGATCGTTTATTTTTTATTTGGAGACTGTGCCTAGTTGCATTAAAACCGATATAGGTGATCCTTCTTTTGGTTGCAAAGGAAACACCTGTCACGCGCATACACCCGAAGAGCAGTCGAGGGGACTGGTTTCGAAAGAGTTACAAGATGGCAAGTAATTCGTTTCAAGTGACATTATCGATTTTTGCACATTAAAGCGAAGGTCGTCTGTATAGTTTTTTTATATTCGGATTAATATTCCTAATGATACTACTTGCTATAAAAATAATTTCATCGACCGATTTTAAAGAGAATTTTTCGTTCTGGCAACTTAGTTATTCTTTCTGTTAGTTTCTGACTTAGGCAACACTAGACCATAAAGTGTTTTCAGTATGTTCTCAAACTACTATTTGAGTTTTTTTTTTTTAAATTTCCACCTTAGACCCAACTCTGCCAACATTGAGATTTCTGTTAACCCCACTTCCCCATGGTAAGACGATGGGCTCAGAAAGGCAGCCTTCCGTCGAATCGGATGTTAAGCCGTGGCTCCGTGCGTAGGAGTCCATAACCTGTTCACGTTAAAAAATACTTTGGATGGCCTTGACGGGAGACTTTCATTTGCATGACAGCTGGTCCAGTGAGTCCTCTAGTCAAACTCTGACCCCTTGAGGTCGTTGTGACCTGGTCATTTAGTCCATTGTAGTCGCAAAAGTGCAGCTCAGAGGTAAAACAAATCAACTTAGTGAGTCGAATGGAGATCACAACGTTAACCATTTCATTCTCTCAATAACCTTGTCCTCCAAAAACTATTACACGACATGAGCTTTGTGTGGAGGAGCATCCTTGTCCATTGAGATGAAATGATCAGAGTATCACTGGGAAAAAGAGGAGCATAAAGACGGGAAGCTCATCTGAGTATCTCAAACAAGAGTAAAAAATACAGAACCTCTAAAGAAGCTAAAGTAAATATGTTCGTGGACATAACGATGCTTGCCCATTCTGTTACTCTATAATCTGGCCTCATCTGTGAAGAGTATGCTATCTTTGTGGTCCACGATTCAGTCGACATACTGATGAGTCTTTAAACAACTTCCTGCGATGAATGCGAGAGTAGGTCTCTTTGCATGGAACACATACTCATGTAATCATTTCAGAGCTGCAACAGTTTCTAATTATTCCATTCAGGGTTATGAAAATGAAAAACTAAAAGTTGGGTTGCTTTACCTCTGAGCGGCACTTTTTTGCACACCATGGGCTAAATAGCCAGGTCACATGGACCCCGAAGGCTCAGAGAAGGTTGGGGGAGGGGACCCACTGGAACAGCTGTTGGGAGACAGATGGTAGCCTCTCGTCAAGGCCATCCAGCGTGTTCTTTAACGTGCACAGGGTGTCTCTCCCGCACACGGAGTCACGGCTTAACGTCCCATCGGACGGTGGCCTTTCCAAGCCCATCGGTGTCCCATACTGACCGTAGACAGGGCGGGAATTTTGCGGAGATAAATCTCAACGCTGACCCAGCTGGGACTCGAACCTGGGAACTACAGATTACGAGCCTGGCGCGCTACCGACTGAGCCACCCCCGCCCCAAAAACTAAAAGTGATAAACGAAACTTAATGTCCTCGGGGTCGCAACCCGCTATGTCACACCTAATAAGTATTAATTCTCGCGGGATACTCTAGTTCTCAAATGACCTTGGCCTCGTCATCTGGTGATGTTACCTTCTGTTGTAAACCAGATTCCAAAGTCGGGAACCATAGAATGATACTCATTTACTACTATTAAGGTCTCGACTATTTGAATTCAGTCAACATTTCGACATCTTAAATTCTTGGGAGAGGGGTTGTCGCTCAGAGATAAAACAATCCAATCACCTCAGTCGATGTACAAGGTCATTATGAAAGATGATCCATGTTTCGGAGTACGCTATTTTATTAAATAATTAACAAACTTAGGTATTGTGTACGCAAAATATCAAACTGTTTGGTTTGTGTTCAATAGGCTTCAATGTGGGGCGCCAATCAATCGTATTCAACTTCCTTTCATTATTCGTCTCAGCAGATCTGGCGTAACACTTCCAACAGCTGCAGAAATTATTTCCTTTAAACCTGTAAATTACAAATTTTTTCGGAACAAGCTTTGCTTTTAATGTAGCCCACAAAATACCAATGGTGTAAAATCGATTTCTGGGTTCCATATTATTCACCGACTTCTCCCAATCCAGCGATTTGAAAATTTGGTATGAATTCGGTCGCATTGAGTCTTGCCGATCCAGACTATCTTTTTTTTTTTAACGACCCTAACTAGGACCCATTCCTTCTCAGTACCTTTCATCCCACTCTTTTATTCTACTTTGAAATTTCGCCTAGATCTGCCCCCATTAGTTACTTGATACGACACCTAACTGTAACGAATGGATCTCCCAGACCCGGTGCGTTATCATCCGTGTAACTATTTGGGGATATCAGATATTTTTCAATATCTCACATTTTTTCTTGTTATCACAAAATAGCTTCTTTTTTAAGTAAAAAAGAAAAATATTCATATCTGATTAATCAAATGCGATAAGATTTATCGAAGAACCTCGCTTATCCGACACTCGTTTAACAGATGCTTAGTGTCAACTTTTTGTTTTCAGAGGTAAATTAAAAATTGTTTAGGGATTCTCAACGTGGGGTACGCGGTAAAATTTTTTGGGGTACGCTGTGAGAGCTTAAAAGTCGCTAGATATGTGTTGCATATATATATATGTTTTATTTTATTCCCATTGTTATACTATGACTATATGCTATTGTTATATTATAACTATACTCCCTGCCCACTGTCAGTAGGGGACACCAATGGGCTTAGAAAGGCCGCAGTCCGTCGGATGGGACGTTAAATCGTGGCCCCGTGTGCGGGAGAGCCATACCCTGTGCACGTTAAAGAACACGCTGGATGGCCTTGACGGCAGGCTACCATCTGTCTCCCAACAGCTGTGCCAGTGGGTCCCCTCCCCCAACCTTCTCTGAGCCTTCGGGGTTCTTGTGACCTGGCCATTTAGCCCATGGTGTGCAAAAAAGTGTCGCTCAGAGATAAACCAACCCATAACAGGGAACTTTGAATTTCTTGACATTTTAGAATATTTAACAATAGCTGAGAAACGCAAAATTGACCAATATTGGAAGAATTGTTTACACAAACTTTTACAACATGCACTTTTTGCTTTAATAATTCCTAAGTCTGTCATCTGGTATTGCTGTAGTGAAATATTTAACATACATAATTCTTTAAATACTGACCGAATGGTATCGTAAAATCGCGATTTCGATAAAGTTCTCAAACATTCTTTCCATAAAAATGTTTATTTCAGAATCTCTAAAGCCCCGAAATCAACTTCCCATTGACGTGTCATAATTCAATAGCCACAGAGTGTATGCGTCTTCAGTGGGACGCTGGTTGGGCATTCTTGCTGACAAGAATAACTTGCAGAAAAATATCCCTAGTTAACGATTTAGTTCCCAGAAACGCCAGATACGATTTGCGTCAATATTTATGTCGTAACCAAGAGACTGCAAAATCGAACAACTGAATCCGCAGAGCTAGTTCATTGATTTCTTCCCAAATGTCGTGTTTTAGAGCATGCAATTTCACTGTTCTACTTTGCATATGTTCGCCTGTTGCTTTGATGGCCACTTAACGTTAAATTTTTCATCATCGATCTGTTTCGTGTTTATTTATAAGCAGACGAATGGCCACCGTCCAATACAGTGGCTAGTGGCATCTACATTATCAGTTTTCAAAGTTGGAGATGAAAAAATTGTTAAAGATACAACTAGACTCTGTTTTGTGTTCAGTTTTCGAAAAATGACCCAAGGCCTGGGAAAAAAATAAAGGAAAAGCATCTGAAGGGTTCGTAAAATACAAACTCCTAGAGTATTTTTTTTTAGTATTATTTATCTAAAATTTTATTAAATTCTTATAACTAAGTCGCTCGTGTATGAGTATAAAACTTCGTAGCTGGGAGCTTACCTCAAAACTACCACATTGTCAACTATTTATCCTACGTATTTTGGGGGGTGGCTCAGTCGGTAGCGCGCCAGGCTCGTAATCTGTAGTTCCCAGGTTCGAGTCCCATCTGGGTCAGCGTTGAGATTTATCTCCGCAAAAATTCCCCGCCCTGCCCACGGTCAGTAGGGGACACCGATGGACTTGGAAAGGCCGCCGTCCGTCGGTTGGGACGTTAAGCCGTCGCCCCGTGTGCGGGAGAGCCATACTCTGTGCACGTTAAAGAACACGCTGGATGGCCTTGACGGGAGACTACCATCTGTCTTCCAACAGCTATTCCAGTGGGTCCCCTCCCCCAACCTTCTCTGAGCCTTCGGGGTCAAAGTGACCTGACCATTTAGCCCATGGTGTGCAAAAAAAGTGCCGCTCAGAGGTAAAACAACCCAATCCTACGTATTTTGGATCTGAAATTTCATGAAAAATCATTTAAAATTATATTTCGATGGGGAAAACAGAGTTGTTTATTTTTTACTTAGACTTCCGTTATTTGCAGAAAAAGTTTGCTTTAATCATAAAAAAGCTTTCTTGAAATTGAAATATCGGACTGTGTTACTATTCCGATTCAATTAAGAAGTAGTCAACACTGGGTCGTTACCATGGTTTCTTATTTTGTGTATTTCAGCGAGACAGGAGAGAGGCTTCTCTCCTTCTGCAACTTGCTCCTTTTTAGCTGATTCTTAATTCTATCATATTGCGGATCATTGCAGAGGTGCAATCTAACACGACATAAGGTAAACACATCTAAAAGTAGCCAGAAGCGTTGGCGGATTTTGACCCAGTTACGGAGGAAATAATAGCGCCGAAATTGATCGATACAAATTTAACGTGACCTCCAGATCTTGATAGATGAATGCATCACGAATCACGGTGGTTTCTTGCCGTTTGTTCTTTAAAGATGAATGGTTACTATGGCAACCTGCATTATAATCAGGATGGCAACTCTAATTGCAATGCAATATTTGGGCAGGTGTGTTTTTTGCAAAAACCTTTTCAGCATTTTGTCCTCAGCAAAAATAGTCTTCCTTTCAAAACATTTTCTCATCTGAAGTAATCCGCATTAAATCTGAATTTTCAACTACTACCGATTGACTGTTCTCAGGGGACAAATTTTTGTCGCTTAATGACCAGGATTTTGTTTTTAGCCTCAGGTTTTGACTTTTAGGCCTAAGTGGTCATGTACCACTGGTATGGGATAGGGGGTGAGGGAAGAGACAGATTTCCTTTTATAGAATAATATTTGCCCTTCCAGCTGTCTTTAAAAAAAATTCTTGCAAAAAGGCATGAATGCATAAGTATAATAATCTTTTGCCTCCCTTACCCTTACTAAATTCTCAAAGAGGGGAGATGTGAACCCTAAGCAATCATGTACCACTGGTACAGTCGCTCAAAAAAAGTATCCGAACACTATGGTTGATTACAGAATTCAGAAAAAATATCTGGAAAGGATTTTTTTTTAGAAATTAGTGATCTGGCAACCTTCGTGTCACGTGACACGAAGGTTGCCAGATCACTAATTTCTAAAAAAAAATCGTTGACAGATAATTTTCTGAATTCTGTAATCAACCATAGTGTTCGGATACTTTTTTTTGAGCGACTGTACATGACCGCTTAGGCCTAGGATAGGCCTTGTGAACTACGGCCCGCCATCGCTTTTTGCGGGACCCCTTAACTACTGATGACAATTAAATTTGTAAAAGAAAAAATGAACGTATATAGAAATCCAACTTCGGGAAAGGGAATTCTCATTAAAAAAAATTATAATAAAATGATTGTTTCACTTTAGGGTATTCGTTTTTTTAACATGCATTATTCATTATATTGCCGTCCCATGGCCGAGTGGTTAGCACGCTTGGT
Organism: Ryuthela nishihirai; assembly: GCA_038380435.1. NCBI lineage: Eukaryota > Metazoa > Arthropoda > Arachnida > Araneae > Heptathelidae > Ryuthela > Ryuthela nishihirai. The sequence goes on from JAWZYU010000015.1 coordinate 36,757,278, forward strand.
TACTGAGCTAAGGGACCTGGGTTCGAACCCCGGGTAAAGCATGGATGTTCGTGTTGTCTTTCTGCTGAGATCCTGCCATCCTCTCAGACCTTCTACTAGGGCATATAAACTGACATGCTCCTGTCAGACCTCTGCGGCAAGCAGCTGCTTGAGGGGGTATTTATATTTATTATTAATTATATTCCATTTCAGTTCCTTATACGACCCTTCAGCAACTCGTTTGCCCAGGCCTGGCCTAGGTGGTAATACTCCTAGTTTCAACAATGAGCTCTTAAGAGTCGAGCTGAGATCGCAGGCTCGTAACACACACTCGTTCATGACCTTACAGAATGATGGTTCTTTATTAGCATTCATCGTAAAATAAGATTCCCCTTTTTCATCGTCTGGATACTCCTGTCCAGGGTCCTCTTTCTTTCTGGTGAAGTAAAGTTGGCAATCTTAACAATTTGTTACTTCAAAAAATTTATCTTCACCTTCAGTGATTTGCCTTTGCTTGAAATTCGTATTTTCAAGATTATGAGCGAACTTTGCTGCGTGGGAATGGCAACAGATCAAATGCTCAGATTGAGGCACAGGACTTATTTTCAGATAAACACTTGATTATTGCACTTGCTAGCATGGGCGCAGGCAGAAGGAGGAAAGTCAGATATATGTCCCCACCCCCTTGAATGAATTTTAGGCTTAGATGCAATAACATTATTGGTAAATAAGAAATAAGTTCCTCTTGAAGCAGCCGCTTGCCACAGAGATCTGCTGGAGCCTGTCACGTGAACAGGTCGTCCACGTGATGCAATTTTATATGCCATAGTAGGTCATGTGAGGAGGGCGAGATCTCAGCAGAAAAAGGCCAAACATCTTTGACTTACCAGGGCTCGAACCTAGGTACTTTAGATCAGTAGCTAAGCATGCTACTCACTCGGCCACCGGATGCTCAAATAAGAAATGAGCAAAAAATTTTGTTTCTCTCCTGGAAAAATCCTGGCGGCGCCCATGCTTGTTATCTTAAAACTAGTTCCAATTCGATATTCGCCTGCTTTTAAAGTGTGTTTTCAATGTTTAGTTACAAAAGACAAAAAAAAAAAACTTTGTAAGCTCACCTTTTCAGATTTGTAACCTTTTTTGCTCACCTTTTCAGATTTGTAAAAAACATAATCTGAAAAGGTGAGCTCGGAGCTGTCCTTGTTAGCTCCGAGCTCACCTTTTCAGTCACGTCCATTAAGTAATCGGCACGAGTCAGCTCCGACCGTGGCAAGAGTTGGGTTCTTTTACCTCTGAGCGGCACTTTTTTGCTCACCATGGGCTAAATGGCCAGGTCACATGGATCCCGAAGGCTCAGAGAAAGTTGGGAGAGGGGGCCCACTGGAACAGCTGTTGGGAGACAGATGGTAGCCTCCCGTCAAGGTCATCCAGCGTGTTCTTTAACGTGCACAGGGTATGGCTCTCCCGAACACGGGGTCACGGCTTAACCGCGGTCTTATCCAAGCCATCGGTGTCCCCTTCTGACGTGGGCAGGGCGGAGAATTTTTGCGGAGATAAATCTCAACGCTGATCCAGCTGGGACTCGACCTAGGAACTACAGATTACCAGCCTGGCGCTCTACCGATAGACCCCCCCCCCCCCCCGCAGCAAGAGCAAATCGTTTGTCTCCTAGAATGAAAATGCTAACATTTACATCTCGAAGATCCGTTATATTAGAATAGTTTGCATTTTTTCACGACATTATTTACTAATGAAACCTGTTTTCGCATGATTCATAGGCAGGTGCGTGGCATGATAGTATGAACCGAATTAATATAATAAAATATCTCAAAATTTTTTTGATCTCATAACATTTTTTAAAGAATCGTACTTCTATGAGGATTTTAAGATTACGAATAATTCAGTTTAATTTTCATCGGATGAATCTTTTAGGTTAAATTAAAAGTTTCGTAAATTTACGGACTGTTTCAGATAAAAATAAAATGAAGTTTCTTGTAAAATTCTTACCCCTTTTACAATCTTGCTATTGTTTTTTCGCTAGTGATTTGTCAAATCGGTTGTCTACCATATCTTTCGAACCAACAAAAAACGATAAACTTAATTTTTTTTATTTTTCGACGGATAAACTTAACGTTTTATCTCAAAGCTTGTGATGCGGGAAGTGTCATAGGTTATAAAAATTATTTCCCTTTCTTTCTTCTCCCTAAAAAAGGAAATATGAAAACGATTGCTCTCGCTATTTCTTCGGAAAGCGAGGAGCGGAAGTAACGGAGTTTTCGGTTTCGAGGGAGCGGAAGTAACGGAGTTTTCGGTTTCGAGGGAGCGGAAGTAACGGAGTTTTCGGTTTCGAGGGAGCGGAAGTAACAGGTTATGCGTCGAATGAAAGTTCGAGACATGGCGAGTGTCAGTTACAAAATTGATATGTCGGGTGTTTTTTTCACTAATTCCAAAAATACTATCATTGATGTACATATGTGTTTAATGTTAAGAAATATATACAACGAAGAGCCAAAATATTATGATCACCTGCCTAATATGATATTGGTCCTCCACGTGCCACCAAAACAGCTCTTTTGCCCAGGGAGGCATGGACGCTACAAGATTTCTAAAGGTGTCTTGTGGTATCTGGTACCAACACGGTACCAGCAGATCTTTAACTCTTGTGAGGTTGAGCCGCCCCAGATTGGATATGCTATTCCAACACAAAAAAAACATGCTCGATTGATGTCTGGGGAATTTGGAGGCAAGAGCAATATCTGGAAGTCTTCCTCATGCTCCGCGAATCATTCTCGAACAATCCAGGCAGTGTGGCATGGCGCATTATCCTGCTGAAAGAAGGCATTACTAGAGGGATTACCGTTGCCAAGAAAGGATGTACCTGGTCTGCAGTGATGTTTAGGTAGGCGGTAGACATCATAGTTTCCTGCACATGAATGACTGGACCCAGGGTTTCCCAAAAGAACATTTCCCAAAGCATTACACTTCCTCCACTGGCTTGTTTTCGTCCAACAGTGCATCCTGGTGCCAACATTTTCCCAGGTAAACGATGCACACGTACGCAGCCGTTCACATTGTGCAACATGTGGACGGCTGCGTACGTGTGGATCATCATTTATCATACGTGTGCATCAACATTTATCAGACGTGACGACTTTCCAATCATTCAAGGTCCAGTTTTGATGCTCACGTGCCCATTGTAGGTGCTTTCGATAGTGAACAGAGTTTAGCATGGGCACTCGGAGTGGCCTGCGGCTATGCAGCTCCATTTTCAGCAGGGTTCGATACACTGTGTGACACATTACTTCCATCACCAGCATTCAAATTACGGGCAGATTGCGCAGCAGTATTCCTTCTTCTGGCTTGTACCATACGGAATATCCTTCGCTCATCTCTAGCAGGGATGAGCCGTGGTCGTTCCACATCTTGCCAATGGTTCGTGCTTTTTCCTTCCTCGTACCACTTTTTGTAGGTACTAACCACGGCTGACCGTGAGCACCCTACAAGGCTTACCATCTCGGAAATACTCTGACCCAGTAATATGGCCATTACAATTTGGCCTTTCTCAAACTCACTTTACCATCTGAAGTCCCCTGCCTTTCCCATCTGAAGAACAAGAATAACACTGATTAACAGAGCTCAGTATCAAGTGTATTTATACCGTTTCATGACCTTCATACGCGCTGCCATTTTCTGAAATTCCGGAGTGTCCCGGTATCCAATGAATTATGATATTATTATTGTTTTATATTCTCAGTGTTGAGCTCCAAAACAGTTTTGATATAATAATTATATGATGAATAAGGATATTCCTGCATCAAGGCCTGAACGGCTCCTTTGGAGTCAACAAATATTACGATATTTCTATTTTTAATATTCTCTAAAGTCCAGTTAAAAACAGCGATGATAGCAAAGATTTCTGCGTGTAAAATAGCAGTATGATCTGGAAGTTTGAAAGATAAGGAAATATTTAGAGATGGAATAGATAGAGCAGCCGTAGCGGATCCAGTTTTGTGATAACAGAACCATCCGTATAAATGTCTAAATAGTTTTGGTAATTTTCATTTTTAAAATTATAAAAAAGTTGTAAAACTGCTTCGTTAGAAATTCTCTTTTTAGAATAGATACAAGGTATTTCACTGATAGATTTGATAGGTTGATAGCACTCATCTCCTATGAGATCTGGAATATCCCCTCTCAGATAATCTTTAAAAAATTTGTTAAAAAAAGCTAAGAATAAAAGGATTGTCTTTAATTTGTAAAATGGAGTTCTTTTAAACTTAAGATAAAATGGATGGCTCGGAAGTTTAAGATGCAATTTTAAATAATAATTAAGAATTAAAATTTTGTGTCTAATATCAAAAGATGTTTCTGTAATTAGAGCTAGAGTGGGACAGAAATTAGGCAAACCTAAAATGATTTTTAAACTTTTATTTTGTATAATATCAAGTTTCTTCAATTTTGTAACACAAGGTTTGTCAATAAATTCAAGTCCGCACTCCATTTTGGCCCTGATTAAATTTTTGTAAAGGATGATCAGATATTTTTGTTGGGTTCCTTCTTTTTTGAAAGCAAATACTTTTAAAATATTTAATAATTTTGAGCCTGAAATGTATGCTTGTTCTAAATGGGTATTCCAAGTTAATCTAGATAGAAGCCTAATATTTTACATTGTTTTATTTGTGTAATATTAATTGAATTAATTTTTAAAGCAAATTTAGGGGAGTAGTTTTTAGGTTTGTAAAAAGGATATAAAAGTTTTTTGATGTTAATATGCAGATTCCATTTCACACAATACTCATGAAGTTTAATTGATTTTGAATATAATTTGCAAAACAAGATACATTCTTGTATGAGGCCCAGAATGTTATATCATCTGCATAGTCCATGAAATTAATTTCTCTATTAAAAATTGATTTAATATCGTGTAAATATAAGTTGAATAGGATCGGTGATAAAGTCGATCCTTGAGCAATACCTTGGGTAATGTTATAAGTAAGAGAATAACATGAATTAATTTTTACCCGTAATATTCTAATTTTAAGATAGTGATATAGAAACATAATAATGTTATAATCAATTTTTGCCTTAATTTTAGAATTAATCCGTCTATTGAAACAGTGTCAAAAGCTTGAGTTAAGTCTAGGGACACGGCAAGTAAAACTTTTTTTGCTTTGTTAGCTGTATAAATATCGGAGAGCAGAAGTGAAATGCATTCCTTCGAGGAACGATTTCTTCTAAAACCAAAAAAAGTTTGTGGTAAAAGCCTTTTTGATTCCAATTGCCAGTTTAATCTTTTAAATAGGAGTTTTTCGAACAGTTTTAATGAATTGGATAAAAGAAATTGGTCGATAAGAATCCTTCTCTGAAGGAATTTTTCCTGACTTTAGTATAAATATTACCAAAGTTTCTTCCCAAGACGGAGGAATCTGTTGTGTATTCCAAATTTGATTAAAAATTTTATTTTCCAGCAATATGGTAAAATTTTAAATAATTTATTTAAAATATTATCAGCCCCTGGGGCAGAATTGAAATTGAGTCTGCAATAAAGAGTTTAGTTCAGAGTATGTAAAAGGTGAATTTATCAAAGAATTTTGTTAGCCTTTTTCTTCAGTTTTAAATCCGGAGTTAAAATAGGTTGAGTGATGATTAGATTTTTTGCAAAATCATCCGCTGTTTGAGCTATTGTAATTTTATTTTGAATGGCATATTGGGCAATAGGTAAATTTTGTTTTTTCCTCCCAAACCATATTTTTTTATAAATTTTCTACAAATTTTTACCAATGAGTAGCCAAAAATGCTCATGAATTAACTACTACAACTCAAACTTATAAATTTTTTTCTTTAATTAAAAATGAGATTAATCAGCTCGAACACTCTCTTACAGAGAAAAAGTTTCGATATCGGTCTTTTATCAAGCCAAATTTTAGATCAAATTTATCCAAAAATATTAATAAACTTTTAGATTTACCTTTTTCTAGACATGAAAATAAAATTTTATTAAGATTACGAAAGGACACCATAATGCTTAATAAATTAAAAACATTTTTGAAATTATCAGATACCCCAAATTGCAGAACTTGTAATTTACCTGAAAATATTACACACTTACTACTTAACTGCCAAAAATTTCATTCGCAAGAGAATTTTTTCCAAAATTTGGAAAAAATTTTAACCAATTTTAAATCATCCAAATATTAAAACTAAAATTCTTATACATAGATGTATACTTGACTTCCTTCTGGATACTTATGTATGAAATTTATTATAAAAGAAAAAAAACTTGGGTTAAAAAAATTAAAATCTTAATTAAAAAAATTAAAATTATTAAAAAATCAAAATAAACATTATTTAAAAATATATAATATTATTTATTAAGAGGAAAAAAATAAAAATAATAATGGTAATACATAATTCAACAAACTGCTGTTGTGGGAAAGTCTGAACAAGGAATTCCCAATATATCCGTAATGTAATCAATCAATCAATTCACACGCGCTGTCGTTTACCTGCTGTTGCTTCGATTTGGATAAAGGCGCTGTGGTCATAATGTTTTGGCTCTTCGGTGTATAACGGGTCTGAGACCCAGTACGGCCATCCGTGTTACAAAACAGAGCCGACAGACGAAGTTTTAAAATGGAGATAATCTTTTGCTACGCAGAATGAGTTAAACCTTTTTAAACGCCAAAAGGATATTTAATTTCAGACTGACTTCACAACTTTTTTCTCTACCACCCGTCCCATGGCCGAGTGGTTAGCGCCCTTGGCTACTGATCTAAGAGGGACCTGGGTTCGAGCCCCGGGTAAAAAAATTTAAAATTAAAAAGAATCAAAATTATTAAAAAATCAAAACAAAAATAATAAACATTATTTAAAAAAATATATAAGAGGAAAAAAATATGGAAAAAAATAAAAATGGTAATACATAATTCAACAAACTGCTGTTGTGGGAAAGTCTGGCATGGCTGTTTGTGTCGTTTTTCTGCTGAGGTCTTACCATCCTCACAGACCTTCTACTATGGCATATAAACTGACAAGCTCCTGTCAGACCTCTGTGGCAAGCAGCTGCTTGAGGGGGGGGGATTTATTTTAACTGGAAATACAGAAAATTAATATTTTTTACAAAAATTACTTTTAAAGTAATAAGTCTTATGCAAATAAACACTTTAACGGGCATAGTGTTAGGGAGTTGGCTATTATTTCAGTATGCATAATTTACGTGCGATCAATCAAACCTGATCTCATAGTAGTTAGTAGGGTATGTCCTTGCATCAAATTAAGGGATACTTAATCGAGATATCTGTGACTGGATTGAGGCTGAACGAACCAGAATGTCTGTTCATATTTTCCTTCCAAAAATGATTCTCTTAAAATAGTGCAATACAGGTTTCTTCCAACTCCGTTTTTTTTCTTTAAATATTCGGAAAAAACTTGTGTTTTATATATATATAATGGCTTGCAAATTACTATGAACACTGCATTGTGCGCGAATTACCGTGAAAAATCCCAATGTATCAAAATTCTTGATGACATAAGTATTCATTATACGTCGCTAGGAAGCCCTAGAAAAGCATGGGGGGGGGGGGGGTCGGGGGAGGGGGCTTAGTCGGTAGCGCGCTAAACTCGTAATCTGCAATTCCCAGATTCGAGTCCCGCCTGGGCCAGCGTTGAGATTTATCTCCGCAAACCTCCCTTACCCGCCCTGCCCACGGTCAGTAGGGGACACCGATGGGTTTGGAACGGCCATCGGATGGGACGTTAAGCCGTGGCTCACGTGCGGGAGAGCCATACCCTGTGCACGTTAAAGAATACGCTGGATGGCCTTGACGGAAACTACCATCTTTCACTTAACTGCTATCCAGTGGGTCCCCTCCACCAAATCTCCTCTGAGCCCTCGGGGTCCTTGTGACCTGGCCATCTAGACCATTGTGTTAAAAAAATGTCGCTCAGAGGTAAAACAAACAACCTAACCTATAAAAGCCGTAAAGCATGGTGGAAAGCAAAATCAAGTTAATGGGTAAAATTTCGACATGGGTAAAAACGCTGATTTAACTGACTTCGAAAGAGGATTTGTCGTTGGAGAGCGATGGGCACGAACATCTGTAACGGAGGTGATGGAACTGAGCAGAAAATCGCAGGGAACAAATATCGGAAGTTTATTGAGAATGGCAACGGTGTCAAAAGTTTGCCAATTGCGGCAAATGCGGGGGAGGGGACAACGAGAAGTATTTCAAAACCCATTTCGACGAGAATTCTGCGGAGAGAATATGAAACTTTGAAATGTGAAAACTTACCTAATATTTTGTCGTGTATGTCATGTTAAGTGTTCATAATAATTATGCCGGGGCAGTGTACACTCAGCGGCCACTATATTAGGTAGAGTTCCATGTTAAATCAAAACTCGTTTACAGAACTCGGTAAACTTCTTAAATACGTTTTTTATGAAAAATGACTGAGGATAGTGAAATAGATTGATATCTTTAAATTATTTTTGTTTGGTATTTAAAGAGTTGCGGAAATTGGAATATGTAACAGCAATAATGCCAGTTTAAATAATTGCTTTGAAAAGTTTAAAGCAATAAACGTCATATTTGTTTTTAATAACTTTACCAACACGTGTACGAGTGTTTTTAACAGTTCGCAAAATGATTAATATTTGACCCTTTTGAATGATATATTGCAGAACGAGCAAACTTGATAAATCTTTCGGTTTCCATTACTCTAGAAATACTGAACGCATATTGCTGGAAATCGAGATTGAAGATAATATAAAGATCTCAAATCCATTTGTCACATTTTTCGTAGAAACTTCATTTGAGAAATTATAAAGTTCTATTGACCGAGTGGTTAGCACGCTTGGCTACTGATCTAAGGGACCTGGGTTCGAGCCCCGGTTTTAGGCATGGATGTGTGTCGTTTTTCTGCTGAGGTCCTGCCATCCTCTCAGATCTTCTACTGTGGCATATAAACTGAGTCTCCTGTCAGTCCTCTGTGGCAAACAGCTGCTTGAGAGGGTATTTATCTTTTTTTTTATATCTGAGTTACTACCGACATAACATGAAACTGTGAGTAATGAGAAATTTAAGATTTCGAAAACTCGTTTTAGAGAGGGGAAAGTGAAGGAGGGGGGGAACTGTCGAATTTTACTTTGGTTTAAATGATGCAAAATTCTGTTAAAAAATTTCTCGACATAACATTTGCTCCAAAGGTGACTCCTTATATTGTAAATATCGTGGCTTCTTATTTGAAAGCAAATTTTGTTTACAATTGTGTTAATAGATCTGCTATATTTCCAGGATGCCCCAATACAAAATTGTCGACTACACTTTCACCACGGCTGCTGAACTAGCACGGGCCATCTTAGAATACGCCGACGTCAAATATGAAGATGTGAGGATAGAAAAGGACAAGGCAGGAGATGCTGAGAAAGGTACTCATCACCCCCCCCCCCCCACACCTTTAAAGCAATCTCTAATATAGAAAAATAGTTTTTATGTAAAAATATAAGTTTGAAAATACAATTTTTTTCAGATTTTCAATTACAAATATAATAAAAGGAGGTGCGTGTCTGTGGTCTTTCTTCTTCAGAAAGGCTAGGTTGGTGCAATGCAAAACTAAATTCTGAAAAGTTCAACAGGTACTAAGAAAATTGAATTTTTTACAAAATTCAATGCCTTGCAGACTGATAGTAATTTTTATGTTGCCAGTAGATGGCAGCAGTTTAAACATTGATTTTCTTTAACTGTCATTACTGAAGGGAATGACGTACCGGAGAGACTCTACCCACAGGAGCCCGTTAAATGCAACCACTTCGATCTACTTACTCCTTAGCCTCTCAAAAAAAATGATGCGCAGTGCACATTAACTCGATAGTTTTAACAAATGGTGAGAAAACCGATTTTTTTTTTCTCCTAAATTTCCATAACTTTAGTCCTATTCTGACTGATTAGTGCATTTCTTTAGCCATTTGAAGCTTTCATTTTGACCGAACTCTCTGCGATAGATTAACGGATTGGGTTCTTTTATTTCGGAACCATTTTTTATCCCACAATGGGCTAAATGGCCAGGTGAAAGAGCGCAAGTGCTCGGATGGTGGGAAAGGGAACCCACTGGACAGCAGTTAGGGAACGGATGGTAGCTTCCCGTCTAGGCCATCCAGCATGTTCTGTAATTTGTACAGCAAATGGATCTCCTGAACACGTAGCTACGGGTTGTTGTTGGGTTGTTTTACCTCTGAGCGGTATTTTTTCGCAATGAACTAAATGGCCAGGTCACAAGGACCCTGAAGGATTAGAAGATTGGGGGAGGGGACCCATTGGAACTGTTGTTGGGAGACAGATGGTAGCTTCCCTTCAAGGACATCCAGTGTTTTCTTTAACGTGCACAGGGTATGGCTCTCCCGCACACGGAGCCACGGCTTAACGTCCCATCCAACGGAAGGCGGCATTCCCATGCCCAGCGGTGTCCCCTACTGACCGTGGGCAGGGCGGGGAATTTTGCGGAGATAAGTCTCAACGCTGACTCAGCTGGGACTCGAACCTGGGAACTACAGATTACGAGCCTGACGCGCTACCGACTGAGCCACCCCCGCCCCTAAAGCTCAGTGAAAGTAGTGGCAGGAATTGTTGGCTCTTGATAGAAGTTTACCACATTACCTGAAAGCGCATTGTATAACAAAGATGTAGTTCTATCACATTTCGTTATATTTAGGATAATGGCTTTTAAATTGTAGTTTTCCACACCTGGGGGAGGAAATCGCAACAGAGTGGGATCGCCACAGCTTTTAAAAAGAAATGTATTTTTTAATCGCTTCTCATCATAGTTGACACGAGTGGTTCCCGACTATAACAGAAAGCCAGAGGACCAAATTTATGACGTCAGCTTAAGTAGTCCTACCATACAGACACTTCTTATATATTTTTATTCTAATATTATTACTGGTGGATTCTGTACTAATCTTTATACTAATACTTGTCTATAAATATATTTTATTTAGAAAAAAAAACTATTTTTATTAATTAGTATATTTATATTTGATAATAAATACGAATAATTTTATTTCTAAATAAAATGTATTTATGGATAAACATTAGTATAAAAATTATCACGAGTCCACCAGTAATAATATTAGAATTAAAAATATTAGAATTAAAAATATAAGAATTGTCCATATAGTAGGACTACTTAATATTTGCCTTTGTGGCCCCTTTTGGAGTTTGAGTTTCAACATTTGTTATTGCCAAACAGACACCATTTTAGACTTCGAGATATAAGCCCTAGGCTTGGAGCTCAAAAAATTAAAGGTATCGGATATCAGGACTACTTAAGTGACGTCAAAAATTTGGTACATTGACCTGTTATAGGAGGTGTTGGTTCAGCGCCACGGAATCTACATAAGAAGGGGCGAGGGCCAAATGACTATCGCTGTTCAAAAAATTTTAAAACATTTCTCTTCCCAATGTTTAATGTTTTTTCGTCTCTATTCCGATTACTAATATTCTCTAGGGGGCGTGACCGTTTCAACCTCCCCAGATCTTGGCAAACTCCGGAATATACAAACGAAATACATAATGTCCTTTTTCGCCTTCCCCGCCCTGCCCACGGTCAGTAGGGGACACCGATGGGCTTGGAAAGGCCGCCGTCCGTCGGATGGGACGTTAAGCCGTGGCCCCGTGTGTGGGAGAGCCATACCCTGTGCACGTTAAAGAACACGCTGGATGGCGTTGACGGGAGGCTACCATCTGTCTCCCAACAGCTGTTCCAGTGGGTCCCCTCCCCCAACCTTCTCTGAGCCTTCGGGGTCCATGTGACCTGGCCATTTAGCCCATGGTGTGCAAAAAAGTGCCGCTCAGAGGTAAAACAACCCAACCCTTTTTCGCCATAACCTTTAAAAGTTCTGACCCCCCCTTTGCAACAGACAAAAATTTTACTTCTAACATGAATAGTAAACTCGGATTTTTTTTTCTTGAATCCTGTTACCTTGTTTCGCTCAGTTACCTTTCTAAACATAGCTGATATAATTTAGAACCTGTTGGACTTTTGGACACACAACTTTAAACGTCTGCGCATACAATAAGATTGCATAATCGACGTTAAACAAATTCCTATTGATAACAATGAAAGAAATTCTGATAGAAGAAAAACAATGAAATTGTACTTCTGTTGGCCCAAGGAGTGAAAAAATTTGGAGTCTATCATCAGAAGCAGAAAAAACATTGCAATGTAGGATTGAAGGAGATCAAATGTTTGATTTGACAATCTCCCGTTGTGCGAGGAAATGGCTGCTCTTTAAAACTCTAGCGATTTGTTATTTTTTGTCGAAGCTACTGATTCAGTTTGGTAGAGCTCTCCCAGGCGAAGTACTCGCGTGTTTGCTTACTAGCTTCAAACTGCGTTATTGTAGATATTTTTTCTTCTGTAAAAGTTTATTTACTCCTGCTATTACCAAACAATTTTCCCTTATTAGGTACCGTTCCATGTTATGTCCATAGTAATTTGCATACAGAACTCGGGAACTTCTTAAATAAGCATTTCGTGAAAAAAATAGGACTGAAGGTAATTTAAATATTTAAATTTTTAAACAGTTCCCGTCTCGATTTTAAACAACATCGTTCGGTATTTAGAGAGTTCCAAAAAATTGGAATATTTAACAGCAACAATGCAAATTTAAATAATTGCTCTAAGAAGTGAATACGAACGCACGAACAGTTTCACGTGTTCAGTAAAGTTTTAGGGTAAAAGTATTTTTAGGAATTCCCGTAATAATGTCGATTTTTCTCCAATTTTTGAATGATTTTTGCAGAACGAACGAAATTAAATGTTTCAGTTTACGTAACTCTTTAAATACTGAACGCATATTGTTGGAAATAAACTTTTGAAATGTTTAAATACATCTTCAGACTGCTCCTTTTCATAGAAAGCTTATTTAAAATTTTAGAGTTCTGCATTTCAGTTATACTGACTTATCATGGAACTGTACCTAATAATAAAGTAGATGCTGAGAGTATAGTATAAAACAATTGAGTGTCTTGAGCATTTTACTTCGTATCGGCAATTTATAAACATTTCATATTTAAATATTTTTATTTAGAAATATGTATTATAAATATATTACTGTTATATGCCATTCTTTATCTTCACATGTAATAACACTCCAGTACCTAGTATAAAGTTTTTAATTTCATAATGCTGGTGTTCTTCTCGTAGTGTAAAGTACAGTCGCCCAAAAAAATATCCGAACACTGTGGTTGATTACAGAATTCATAAAAAATATGTCAACCTTTTTTTTTTTAGAAATTAGTGATCTGGCAACCTTCGTGTCACGTGACACGAAGGTTGCCAGATCACTAATTTCTAAAAAAAAGTTGCCAAATATTTTTTATGAATTCTGTAATCAACCATAGTGACAAGAAGGTTGCCAGATCACTAATTTCTAAAAAAAAAAAAAAAAAAAAAAAAATCGTTGCCAGATATTTTTCTGAATTCTGTATTCAACCATAGTGTTCGGATTTTTTTTTGGGCGACTGTATCTCTCATGGTAATGAAAATTTTACGATGCAGTACAATCATATAAAAGTCGTCCACAGTTCTTTTAACTGTTTCATCCGCATTTTAATCTCCCCCCCCCCTTGAAAGCAAAACGTAAATTCCCTTTTCATGTTCTCCGCAAAATTCCCCGCCCTGCCCACGGTCAGTAGGGGACACCGATGGGCTTAGAAAGGCCGCTGTCCGTCGGATGGGACGTTAAGCCGTAGCCCCGTGTGCGGGAGAGCCATTATACCCTGTGCACGTTAAAGAACCTTGACGGGAGGCTACCATCTGTCTTCCAACAGCTGTTCCAGTGGGTCCCCTCCCCCAACCTTCTCTGAGCCTTCGGGGTCCTTGTGACCTGGCCATTTAGCCCATGGTGTGCAAAAAAAGTGCCGCTCAGAGGTAAAACAACCCAACCCTTTCATGTGACAATTTTTTGAAAGACAGCTTTTTATATGGTAATCAGCATAACCAGTCGGGTTTGCGGTAGCAATAATGAGTGAGTGACAACGTAATGAATGAGCATGATTTTCGTTTTCAAAAAAATATGCAAAAATAAGTATGGTATTTTAGCGTTGGGTAAGTCTGCTTCCGATTGCCCCCTCCCCCAAATAGGAAATGACGTAACAAAAATCACTAATCCTTCATCTCCGCTAACTAGTTGGAATTCCAGACCCTGGCCTCGGTGAGAAAAGAGCGTCGAAGAGTGTGGAAAGCTCGCCGTCCGTCAGATGAGTAGTTAAGCCGTGGCACCGTGGGCGGTAGAGCCACACCCTGCTCACTTTAAAGAACACCTAAAATAATCTTTATGTCGAATCATTTGGTTGGTTGTTTTACCTCTGAGCAGCACTTTTTTGCACACCATGGGCTAAATGGCCAGGTCACATGGACCCCGAAGGCTCAGAGAAGGTTGGGGGAGGGGACCCACTGGAACAGCTGTTGGGAGCCAGATGGTAGCCTCCCGTCAAGGCCATCCAGCGTGTTCTTTAACGTGGACAGGGTATGGCTCTCCCACACACGGGGCCACGGCTTAACGTCCCATCCGACGGACGGCGGCCTTTCCAAGACAATCGGTGTCCCCTACTGACCGTGGGCAGGACGGGAATTTTGCGGAGATAAATCTCAACGCTGACCCAGCTGGGACTCGAACCTGGGAACTACAGATTACGAGCCTGGCGCGCTACCGACTGAGCCACCCCCGCCCCTCGAATCCTTTGAAAAATTACCATTGAATATATATAATTACTAAATTTTATATATGTAGCATATGTAAATGTGGTTAGAATTTGCATTATCACCCATACTCATAATAGGTATAAACATACAAATTCACGAGCATATATAACTTACTTTGTGTTTTTTTGCCCCCATTTCAGCTGCTCCATTCGGCACGCTGCCAATTCTGGAAGTAGATGGAAGGATAATCTCTCAACATCAGAGCATATGTCGATACTTGGCCAGGGAACATGGTAAGCAAATCTCTTCTTGATGTTCAATTTACTTTTCTGCTGAATATCTAAGCAGTATTGAAGAAAAACGAGAAGTCTGATTTTTCCAGCTCTTAATGTTGGAGATGAACTGGTTGAGTGCGTTTAAGGTGAGTAATGCGATATATAAGTTAACGACGTTAAAGATCACATTGGATGGAATTGGACGACCTTGAGAGCTGTCCTAACAACTGTCTCGTTCATTCCATACCCTTGGGGGGTCATGTGATTTGACATTTAGGTGTTGCGTTTAGTGTGCTTGGTCACTGATCAGTGGCAGCTGGGTTCGATCCCCGGGTAAGGATATTTTTTCTGCTGTCTTTTGTGTTGTCTTCCTGCTGAGGTCTCATCTTCCACACAGGTAGAATTTAGATTTCTAAATGGGGAGAGGGAGGGAGTGGCTCAGTCGGTAGCGCGCCAGGCTCATAATCTGCAGGTTCCAGTCCCAGTTGGGTCAGCGTTGAGATTTATCTCCCAAACCTCTTAAAAGAAATTGCAGAGAGGACAAGCTTAAGCAAAATAACTCTTACTTAGCAAAATAACTAAAATAACTTCAACTGCTACGTGATAAATTAACCACAAGTGATCGTCATTTATTCTCTCGATCATTCAGTTTTGCCAAGAGACGACTCCAGGAACTGAACATGAAAACAATGTCGTTCATCCCGGATTTTGGGTTGGGTTGTTTTACCTCTGAGCGGCACTTTTTTGCACACCATGGGCTAAACGGCCAGGTCACATGGACCCCGAAGGCTCAGAAGGTTGGGGGAAGGGACCCATTGGAACAGCTGTTGAAAGACAGATGGTAGCCTCCCGTCAAGGCCATCCAGCGTGTTCTTTAACGTGCACAGGGTATGGCTCTCCAGCACACGGGGCCACGGCTTAACGTCCCATCCGACGGACGGCGGCCTTTCCAAGCCCATCGGTGTCCCCTACTGACCGTGGGCAGGGCGGGGAATTTTGCGGAGATAAATCTCAACGCTGACCCAGCTGGGACTCGAACCTGGGAACTACAGATTACGAGCCTGGCGCGCTACCGACTGAGCCACCCCCGCTCCTTCACTTTATGCTGTCGCTTTTATATCTCCAGAATTGCTTTTCCAGTCTTTTTTTCTTCACGGTTCATAAATCCGAAATTTCTTTGCAAACAGAAATCGTGCTTTCGATCCAGCGAAGGATGAAATGTGCCATTATGCATTAGCAATCAGAGACTGGAACAAGGTCGGGAAACCCATCTGTGCGTAATGCATGCTCTATGTGGAAGAAGCTGCCTCTTTTTAAACTAAGCATTTTGAAGTAGGGAAATCTGTTTTCTCTCCGCAAATGGCGAATATTTATAGACGCACTCGAAATTTTCACGGATTCAAAGTCTGTTTAATAATGGTTTATTATAAACATCGCACTTTTTTATAAATCTAGGTAGTGTTTAATACGTTTAGGAGATAATTGGGTCGCGGAGGAGGAGTTCTTTCAGTTGGAATAACCATCCAGTGTATTCCTTAATATGAAATCTCCGCAAAACTCCCCGCCCTGCCCACGGTCAGTAGAGGACACCGATGGGTTTGGAAAGGCAGCCGTGATGGGACGTTAAGCCGTGACCCCGTGTGAGGGAGAGCCATACCCTGTGCACGTTAAAGAACACGCTGGATGACCTTGACGGGAGGCTACCATCTGTCTCCCAACAGCTGTTCCAGTGCTTAATACGTTTAGGGGATAATTAGATCAGGGAGGGGGGATTTCTTTTAGTTGGAATAACCATCCACCCCAATCTTCTCTGAGCCTTTGGGGTCCTTGTAAACTGGCCATTTAGCCGACTGTGTGCAAAAAAGGGCCGCTCAGAGGTAAAATAACCCTACCCTTAATATGAAAAGGTATCTCTTCCATACATGACACCAAGGTTTAATTCAATATGATAGACGGTGATCTCGCAAAGCCTATTTGTGTCCCCTTTCTGTCCTATAGGTTGGGTTGTTTTACCTCTGAGCGGCACTTTTTTGCACACCATGGGCTAAATGGCCAGGTCACATGGACCCCGAAGGCTCGGAGAAGGTTGGGGGAGGGAACCTACTGGAACAGCTGTTGGGAGACAGATGGTAGCCTCCCGTCAAGGCCATCCAGCGTGTTCTTTAACGTGCACAGGGTATGGCTCTCCAGCACACGGGGCCACGGCTTAACGTCCCATCCGACGGACGACGGCCTTTCCAATCCCATCGGTGTCCCCTACTGACCGTGGGCAGGGCGGGGAATTTTGCGGAGATAAATCTCAACGCTGACCCCAACTGGGACTCGAACCTGGGAACTACAGATTACGAGCCTAGCGCGCTACCGACTGAGCCACCCCCGCCCCTCTGTCCTATAGGTCTAAGCAGGGTTTGAGCAGAGAAAATCTCAATGCAGGCATTTTAAACTGGGAACTTCAGGTTGATCAGTGAACCAAGTCCAAGGAAACTAACGCTTGCCGGTTATAAACGAGAGTAGTTCGAAAATAACCAATCATCCAAACAAACGTTATAAAGCAGCGTTTTCAGCTTTCGTCTACTCGCTGTAACTATCTGTACAATTTGAGGTTTTATGCGGTAACCGTGAGTACAATTTTCGAATTCTGGAAAACATTTGAATAAAGTTTAACTTCCGTTATCATTTTCCACATCCGAAACAATTAAGCTGGATTTAGCAAAAAACTACTTATCGTTATACCTAAATCTCATTTAAAAAGGGTTTTATTATACACCCAAAGTTAGCTGAAAATATTGGTCTCGAATACATGTGTTAGCTTAAAAATAATGCCTCAAAATTATTTTTTAAAGATATTCTTTAAAGATGTATATGTTTTTTGATTTTGCACACAATTCACATAATCGATTTCTTTTTAAAGCATTTTTTCAAGTGATGAATGAGCTTGGTTTAGTCGGTAGCGCTCCAAGCTCGTAATGTCATTTCTAGGTTAGCCCCCCCCCCCCACCTGAGCCAGAGCTGAGATTTATCTCCACTAAACCCACCCGCCGTCCCATGGCCGAGTGGTTAGCACGCTTGGCTACTGATCTACCGGACCTGGGTTCGAGCCCCGGATAAGGCATGGATGTATGTGTCGTTTTTCTGCTGAGGTCCTGCCATCCTCTCAGACCTTCTATTACGGCATATAAACTGGCAGGCACCTGTCAGACCTCTGTGGCAAGCAGCTGCTTGAGGGGGTATTTATTTATTTTTTATTTATTTTTAAACCCACCCTGCCCTCGGTCAATATGGGGTCACCAACAGTCTTGGAAAGGCCGCTGTCAGTCCGTGTGAAGGGACGTGTACAGGAAAGTCATACTGTGTACGTTAAAGAACACTCATGATGGCCTTGACTACAGGTTCCATCAATTTCTTACATCATTACCTAACAGTGTCCAGTGGAACCCTCTTCCTCAACCTTTTGAGACCTTGGGGTCCTTGTGACCTGGCCATCTAGCCGTAGTGTACCAAAAACGACTGAGAAGTAAAATAACCCAACCCAGAGATGAATGTCCGTATATTCCCGCATGGTAGAAGCTATCTGGAGTTTCATGCAACCATTTCTTTACATCTATCTTCACATTTTCTTCAGTTTCAATGTAATGACCATGCAGTGGGTGTTTACATTGAAACCAAATAAGTGACATTGTGACCAAATAAGTTTGAGTGTGCTAGGTCAAGACTACATGGAAAGTGGAGGAAAATACGATAATCCGACAACCTCGTGATTTCTTCTGTTTGTCTTGTATGTGGCTTTGAAATGTGTTGGAGGACATCCTCACTCTGGATATCTGAGAAAATTCGACGAATAGCAGACTCTTCCAAGAAATTTGGGGTTTTGATTTCTTTGTTGGTGAACCTTTGTCATTTCATTGATCTATATTTGTTTCAGGTTCAAAATGATGCTACCACATTTCCTCACCGGTCACAAAGCAGTTGATGAATAAATCTTATCCTCATTTGGTTAAAGATCAGTACAGATGACTTTGCGCGATGATTTTGAGTAACCAAGCTTGTGATTAGTTGTTTTGTATGTCGCTTTTGTCAATCTGTAATGGACGTACGAAACAATGAGAACCGTTGCGTAATAATGCTCATGGTGGCATAAATATGTCACCATGAGCATTACTATGCAACTATCCTCATTATAGACAACGCGAGTAGAACAAACCAGCTAGTTTAGAATATTTCTGAAATGCTTATCCTACCTAAATATGACAGAATCATCACCTCCAACAACCTTACCATGTTTATATCTTAATCTGTGTGTCAGTCTGTTTCTTCGCAAACAAACCATTATCTGGTACAACTCCCTGCTATTGTACTGTCTACTTACATCCTCAGCTTTGTAAGCCAAGCTATCAAGCTAAAGATTCTTATTGGCTATTTGCTGATCTTTTACGTATCATGCTCTCTGGCTGGTTGTTGGGTTGTTTTACCTCTGAGCGGCACTTTTTTGCACACCATGGGCTAAATGGCCAGGTCACATGGACCCCGAAGGCTCAGAGAAGGTTGGGGGAGGGGACCCACTGGAACAGCTGTTGGGAGACAGATGGTAGCCTCCCGTCAAGGCCATCCAGCGTGTTCTTTAACGTGCACAGGGTATGGCTCTCCCGCACACGGGGCCACGGCTTAACGTCACATCCGACGGACGGCGGCCTTTCCAAGCCCATCGGTGTCCCCTACTGACCGTGGGCAGGGCGGGGAATTTTGCGGAGATAAATCTCAACGCTGACCCAGCTGGGACTCGAACGTGGGAACTACAGATTACGAGCCTGGCGCGCTACCGACTGAGCCACCCCCGCCCCCGTCTCTGTCGGGACTAGTGGTCCTCGTTAATCTCTGCGATTCCTTCTTTTATGATATATTGTGATTTTGAAGTCCAGAAGAATAGCATAATATTGAAGTAAAGTCATGTATAATCTTTCTAATTTATTTCTGGGGCGGGATTGTCTCAGTACCGCGCCAAGCTCTAAATCGTAAGCTGATGTTCCCAGTTAGTCGAAACTGTTGCCTGCATTGAAAAATTTCTCCTCTAATCCTCACCTTGCGTTCGTCGAGAAAGGAGCCACGTTAGGCTTGCAAAGGCCTCCGTCCGTAGAAAGAGATGATAAGCCGTGGCTCAGTGTCCAGGAGAATCAATCTCTAGTCTCATTCAATAATACTCAGATGGAAAGACGTAAAAAATCAGCAAATAGCAAATAAGAATCTTTAGCTTGATAGCTTGGCTTACAAAGTTGAGGATGTAAGTAGACAGTACAATAGCAGGGGTTGTACCAGATAATGTTTCGTTTGCGAAGAAACAGACTGGCACACAGATTATATTGGTCTCGTCCTCTGGGTTCCAAATAGGTCCCCCAGAGGACTCATCAAGGTCACCCAGTTTCGTAACAACTGTTTACGGGATCCCATCTCCCAACCTTCTCTGAACCGTTTTGGTCCTTGTCATTTGGCAATTTAGTCAACTCTGTTCAGAGTTCCGCTCAGAGGTAAAATTATCCAATCTGATTAGCATATTTTGCAATCGACGTTATGACCTCATTATTTTGAATTTTTTAAATTGACTTTATCTTAAATCATTTACGCGTCAATTTTATTCTGCGCTCTTTTGGTCACAGTGCCTTAGATACGCGCTTATGTGTGGAACACACGGAGTGAAAGATACCGAAGTTTATGTGAAAATCCGATGCCCACTACATTGAATATTTTTATAGCTTTAACTGAACCCAGTCATTATAGACTAAGCCAGCAATGTCCCAAGGGAATAACAGTAAGCTATTGATGTCGAGACGATTGCAGAAGCTATCTCACTTCAGTGCGAAGCCTGAATCGGAGACATCCTGTAACTGTCTAATTCCTGGGAAACCTGCGATTCCCAGCGGAAACTGAGGAGCCAGTCTTTCAAACGAAGAGGAAGTGGCCGGGGGGAGTAAAGAATAGGGTCGTGGGGGATGAACATACAAGAAGATAATGCCCCGTTTACACTTCGTTGGCTGCATGTGCGAGCACTGAACCGTATCAGAAGAGATGACGTGGCGCCATGGGCCAAAAATTTGTTCAAAGAGAGAAGCTGTGTGTGTGTGTGTGTGTCCCCTCGCACAAAAGTCTAAATTAAAAAAAATTGGTGACAAAAGCCCCATCTGTGGCACACAAAAACTCTAATGTTAAATACTCATTCAAAATGAGTAGTTCAGTATAGTTCGCAGATTCTCTTTCCTTTGCAGGAAAGAGACAAAACGTTTCAAGCTCCAAATAACCATTGGGTTGGGTTGTTTTACCTCTGAGCGGCACTTTTTTGCACACCATGGGCTAAATGGCCAGGTCACATGGACCCCGAAGGCTCAGAGAAGGTTGGGGGAGGGGACCCACTGGAACAGCTGTTGGGAGACAAATGGTAGCCTCCCGTCAAGGCCGTCGAGTGTGTTCTTTAACGTGCACAGGGTATGGCTCTCCCGCACACGGGGCCACGGCTTAACGTCCCATCCTGAAGGACGGTGGCCTTTCCAAGCCCATCGGTGTCCCCTACTGACCGTGGGCAGGGCGGAGAATTTTGCGGAGATAAATCTCAACGCTGACCCAGCTGGGACTCGAACCTGGGAACTACAGATTACGAGCCTGGCGCGCTACCGACTGACCCCCCGCCCCCCAAATAACAATTGGAGACTGAAGATGTAAATAAAGTCATCCTTGAAACAATGTTTCTTCTCAATCTCTAGAGCACGCTGCTCTTCAAACATTGCACTGATCAATAAAATGCCCTCATCTCGAAATATATTGAGAAAAATTTAATCAAAAGTCATAGGAAGATGCGAAGATCACGTTGGGGGAAAAAAACGAAAATTTGGGTTAAGGTTAGTGCAACAGGTCAAAAGGATGCATGCAACGGGACAATGGACATAGTCAAACTTGTTAAGACTTCTCGTCAGAGTTGAAACAGATAAGTCTTCCTTCGGCTGAGGAATTAACTAGCTTCTACAAAGTGTTTCTTTTATAGGCTATGAAAATTTGGCCCCCATGTTTCTTCCCTTCTAAATAACGAGAAATCTGAAAGTCATTCTACTATATCATTGGAACGCGAGGGCCTACAGTTACGAGTTAGATGTCAAATAAAAGCTCCTACAATGACGGTCGCAAACAATTTCGACTCACTATTATCCCCTGATAAAATGTGTGTGTGTGTGGGGGGGGGGGGGGGGGGATGCGGAGGATTTTCGCAGAGGTCGACTTTAAAGAGTCTTATCTCAAATTAAAGCTTGTGATGTCTCGAATGTTGTGATCTACCTCAAACTTGACTCCAAAAAGGAGTAAATGTGCTCGATGATTGAGTCGTATATCAGCGTTTTTGAAGGTAGATACTTTTAGTGACAACAAAAAAAAATATATATATATAAATTAGAGAATTTAAAAAATACCTATCTTCCTCTAGGGCCCTAAAATTAGAAAATAAACCTAAAGCATATCGATGGCACAATCAATCACTGAGTTCGTATTCACTTCAAAGGAAGAGAGGGCGCCGACAATCTTGTCGAGTAAGTAAATCGGCGCAGTATTTTCCTTCGAAGCGAATACGAACTCGGTGACTGATTGCGCCATCGATATGCTTTAAGGTTTATTTTCTACTTTTTAGGGCCCTACAGGGAGATAGATACCTTTTTAAATTTTTTAATTTATATATCTATTTTTTAAAATGCTGTTTTAGGTAAACAGCGCAAATTTTCATTGTCAATTAAAAAAACATTCGTTAAGCCACGGATTAATTATGTTAAAGCCATCTGCATAACGGTTTTACCATAACCTTGTTGCAACAAATGTTCTTAACAATTTATTAGTTTCCAACACTACTTGTATTTCAAGGCTAATACAATCATGGGCGCTAACGAAAGTTTCCCAACAAGGTCAAGCCAAACTCGAATAGCTTGGAAATGCAGATGCATGTTCGATGGGACGTTAAACGATGACATCTGGTGCAGGAGAACCATAACCTGTGCTCGTCAAAGAACGATTGATAGGAAGCTTCAACCTGTCTTCTACAGTTGAATGGATCTAGCCCAGCTCCTAGACCATGGGTTTTTGTGACGGACCAATTTAGTCCTTTTATGTGCAAAGAAAATGCCACTCAGAGAAAAGCCAACCCGACAACCCATTGGATTTTTGTGAAGTGACCATTTAGTTCATTCTGTACTAAATCGTGCCCCTCAGAAGATAATTCAACCCTACAAAGTAAGGGTAAATGTCACCTCTTAATAACTCTAAATAAGCAATAACATTAAAATATCTCCCATTTAATATTTTAACCCCCTTCACACAATTAGAACAGCCTCCCTTGATAGGGGCAGGAGTGGCTCAGTCGGTAGCGCGCCAGGCTCGTAATCTGTAGTTCCCAGGTTCGAGTCCCAGCTGGGTCAGCGTTGAGATTTATCTCCGCAAAATTCCCCGCCCTGCCCACGGTCAGTAGGGGACACCGATGGGCTTGGAAAGGCCGCCGTCCGTCGGATGGGGCGTTAAGTAGTGGCCCCGTGTGCGGAATGAACCATACCCTGTGCACGTTAAAGAACATGCTGGATGGCCTTGACGGGGGCTACAATCTGTCTCCCAACAGCTGTTCCAGTGGGTCCCCTCCCCCAACCTTCTCTGAGCCTTCGGGGTCCATATGACCTGGCCATTTAGCCCATGGTGTGCAAAAAAGTGCCGCTCAGAGGTAAAACAACCCACCCTCCCTTGATATATTTTCCCTTCTCTGAGGGGGCACGTTTTAAAGATAACTTTTAATGGATGCCCTCGAAGTTTGTCGCCTTCCAAGAGTATAATCCATAATATTGGATGTCTAACCAAACCAGTCTAGACGAGCTATCAGCATCTGCGGGATCATGTCGAGGCCACATCAATGACACCAGTGAACAGAAATCAACAGAGCAGAACTGATCACTCGCCGTACAAGGCCCAGATGAGAGCTGATTCATAATCAATACATGACTCGATATTCTATTTATATAGAAGCGATAGGTAAGTTTTAATGGATGCAGGATCAATTATTTCTCTTATGATGAACACTCTGGACTCAAGGTTTAACAATGTACTTACATGTCTGCAATTGGTAAGATTATTTTGATCTTAGTTCAATCTACTTGTCAGCTTTAATTGATGCAGTTTTCTTATTATGAATTAAAATATTTTCCTATGATGCTAAGTCTCATAAATGACGTTTACCCTAATGGTGTCGAGGGTAACCACCAATTGATCTGTAATGAGCAGCACGTTCGGCGTGAACGAATTAATCGATTAGACTCTATTGTTAGTCGTCAGTTGTACCGTTCATGGGCGAGTGGCTTAATATTGTAATACTTTCAATGGAAGCTTATATGGATTTTTTTTCCCATTGGGGGTTAGAGTGAGATGCAGTGCAGGATTAAGCTTTTTCTGAAGCGATTTAATTGATTTTTATTTCTATAACATGAACGAAAATATTTTAAATTTGTAATTAATGGGAAGTGACAATTCAAAGGGTTTAGTAGGTATTTACCGATGGTTTGCTTCCAAATTGAGCTATAAATGGCCTAGAACAGTCAGACCAGGTTTGGGCTCATGAAATTGCGAATTTTATATGCAATTATCAAAAATGTAAAATTAAAACCTAAGCTATTAATTTTACTGAAAGAAACATGCTGTAACCCAGTGGCAAAGTGGTTGGCTTGCTTGACTACTGATCAGACTACTGATCATGGGTTGGGTTGTTGGGTTGTTTTACCTCTGAGTGGCACTTTTTTGCACACCATGGGCTAAATGACCAGATCACATGGACCCCGAATTCTCAGAAGGTTGGGAGAGGGGACCCACTGGAACAGCTGTTGGGAGACGGATGGTGCCTCCCGCCAAGGCCATCCAGCGTGTTCTTTAACGTGAACAGGGTATGGCTCTCTCCCACACACGGGGCCACGGCTTAACGTCCCATCCGACGGACGGCGGCCTTTCCAAGCCCATCGGTGTCCCCTACTGACCTTGGGCAGGGCGGGGAATTTTGCGGAGATAAATCTCAACGCTGACCCAGCTGGGACTCGAACCTGGGAACTACAGATTGCGAGCCTGGCGCGCTACCGACTGAGCCACCCCCTACTGATCATGACTACTGATTCACTTTATGCCTCACCATAGATAATCCTGTAATTTAGATAATTCTTATACATTTCTATTATTGCTGCTATGCTTTTATATTAATCTTTTTATTAATGCTTATTTATAAATATATCTTTGGAAAAAGATATTTAAATTGATTAGAAATGATTATAATGCTAATAAATACGAATATTTTTTCTTCAAAATAAGGTATATTTATAAATAAGCATTAGTATAAAAGTACACCACTTATTAAAATGGAAATATATAATCTACGTTACAGGACTACTTATACTGACGTCATAACTTGGTCCGCAGGTTGTTACTTCTGTTGTAGGAGGTGTTGAGTTAGCTCTGTCAGTAACGTGCCAGGCTTCTAATCTACAGTTCCCAGATTACTCTCACCTCTGCCAGCTTTGAGATTTATCTGCTCAAAACTCCTGCCCTCGATCAGTAGGGGGAGGGGGGGGAGGCACCGATGGGTATTAAAATACCGCCATCCTTCGAATTGGAGATTAAGCTATTTTACCTTTGCAGGAGAGCCATACCCTGTGCACATTAAAAAACACTTTGGTCTTGACGGGAGGTACACATCCTCGGAAAGTCGTAATCCTACTTTTGAAACAATCTTTTTATAATTGGGGCAGTTGACACCACAAAAATGGAATTTTGCTTGAGCATATCACTTTTTCTTTGAGTACTAATTTTGCTTTTTTTTTAAGGATTATGTTCCGACGTATCTTTCATTAAAGCTGTTGATGAAGTTGGCAATAGTAGTCTGATTAATACAGATAATAAAGGGTCATAGATATAAATGGGTCAGCTGGGTCGTGCTTCAGTTATTTTCAATAGTGTGTTCTTAAAGTTTTCGTTTACCTTGCAATTGGATTGTTTTACCTCTGAGCGGCATTTTTTTGCACACCATGGGCTAAATGGCCAGGCCACAAGGACCCCGAAGGCTCAGAGAAGGTTGGGGGAGGGGACCCACTGGAACAGCTGTTGGGAGACAGATGGTAGCCTCCCGTCAAGGCCATCCAGCGTGTTCTTTAACGTGCACGGGGCATGGCTCTCCCGCACACGGGGCCACGGCTTAACGTCCCATCCGACGGACGGCGGTCTTTATCAAGCCCATCGGTGTCCCCTACTGACCGTGGGCAGGGCAATATTTGCGGAGATAAATCTCAACGCTGACCCAGCTGGGACTCGAACCTGGGAGCTACAGATTACGAGCCTGGCGCGCTACCGACTGAGCCACCCCCGCCCCGTTTACCTTGGAAATTACATATACATGCATACACATACTGGTGAGTGGGGGTGAAGGGAATTGGAGTATATCCCTAGAGACTCATAGAAAACAGAACAATGTATAACCTAAGTTATGGTAGTGAAACTTTTGGACCTTTTTGTAACTAAGATAACTTTTTGATTCAAGTTGTAAACGGAGTGCTAAGATTTCTGCTGATGTCTCTTATCTCAGATTTTATAGCACAAGCTCCTGTTCAGATTTCAGTCCCAACTGCGAGATTTATCTCCATTAACTCCCCCCTCTACCCTCGGTGAGAAAGAACTCCGATGGACTTGAAGAGGTAGCCGTCTGTTGGATGGGACTTTGTGGTCCCATGTGCAAGAGGGACACACCTTATGTCAAAGTTTTGCAATCGGGGATCCGCTAGTAAGCTTCATGGGGTCCCCAAAAAGTCTGGATTAGAGAACTGAGTTTATCCTGCAATTGAAAAATTTGTCTTTTACTTCAAATTTTCAGTCGCATATTTGTAAAATGGTTTTACACCTCTGATGAATATTAAAAATGTATGGTTTCTTTGTCATTGAAAGAGAAACCGAGTTTATTCAAAATTCGTCCAGCTCGGATCTCACTGAAAAATGAATAATTAAAGCTGCCTTCTAATAATTCTGTGGTACAATGATGAAATTATAATAAAAGCAATTTTTTTTTCTGCTGAGGTTTCGCCTTCTTCGGACCTTTTATTACGGTATTATATAAACTGTCAGGCCTGTCAGATCTCTGTGGCAAGCAGCTGCTAGAGGAGGTATTTTTTAATTTTACTCTTCGGAGAGGGGGGAACTTTTATATATTGCTAGGGTTCGTAAGACTTAGATTTGACTGCCTTTTGTATATTGTTAGGGTTAGTAAGACTTTAGCGTTCAGGGGTTCTGCCGCTTTTGATAACATTGGGAAACACTAACCCATGCACTTTAAAGAAGACGCTGGGTGGCCTTGACGAGTATTCCAGCCTTCTCTTTTTATATTCTTCTACCAAATTCTGAGCACTTGCAACCTGGCTATTAACTCAATGTGGACCTCTCAAAGGTAAAGCGACCTACTGATAGGCCATTATCAAACCTGTGCGATTAGTGGGCTAATGCTTGAAGAGCAATTTATGTCACGATTTGCTGAATTAAACATTTGATTATTTTCAGGAGTACATCTGCCGTGCGTGTAATGGGTGAAATGCAGCACAGTCGATAAATACAAGTGGACGCACAACGGCGAAATCTTTTTTTGGACTTTTTTCACTTCGTGCACATGCGCGTAGATGCATTTTCGTTGGCATTTAATATCGCTTTTCGTCCGAAAATTAAGCTGTAACCGTAGAATTTTCTTTTTAGATTACTCTAGAATCTACGTTATACACTTGGAATCTTTTGTAATGGCTGGGTTGTTTTACCTCTGAACGGCACTTTTTTTGCACACCGTGTGATAAATGGCCAGGTCACAAGGACCCCGAAGGCTCGGAAGGTTGGGGGAGGGGACCCACTGGAACAGCTGTTGGGAGATAGATGTTAGCCTCCCGTCAAGGCCTTCCAGTGTGTTCTTTAACGTGCACAGGGTACGGCTCTCTCACACACGGAACCACGGCTTAACGTCCCATCCGACGGAAGGCGGTCTTTCCAAGCCCATCGATGTTCCCTACTGACCGTGGGCGGGGAGCTTTTGTAATAGTATGTTTCAGCTATATAGGATATAATTAGGCTGTTTATTGATTTCAACTTCATAAAAGATGAAATTTGAAATGAATAAAATGCAAAATAACATTATGCTAAGTTTCCGTAATGTGGGGAACCTTTACTCTTAACTACATTCAATATACGCCACGAGTCATTTCTGAAATCTATTTTAAGGAGTCAACAAAAACTTTTACAGTTGAAACCAATTTTTAAGATTAAATGTCAACCAAGTTTTAACGGATTCTTTGTCCCCCAGGTCTTGCAGGAAAGGATAACCAAGAGGCTGCATTAAGCGATTTAGTAATGGATGGCCTCTGGCACATGTTCGCTAAAGTGAGGAGAGCACAACTACATCAAATGAGCAAAGATGAAAGGGTAAGACACTTTTTTTGTCTCTTTTTGTCACTTTTTTTGGTTTTCACTCTTTTTGTCTTCGTAAGATAGAATCAGAATATTTTTTACCGAATCTAGTTCCTCTTTTTATTTGCTGTTGTTCAGTCTAAGATCACCGTAGTTAATGACACCTAGTGACGTAGCTTCAAAACTAGTCCTGCCTTACAAAAATTCAGAAACTGATTGCCCAATTGGAACAGAGAGATCTCTATACGAATTTAATTAACGCGATCCATCTATTTGCACCTTTAAAAAAAACGTTCTTTGGAATATCGCAGATTGGACTCAGAAATTTTAAAAGAAAATTCAAGCCTCTCAAATAGTTTACACTTTCCTAAAGGTAAGAAAGAAAACCTGAACTTCAATCCCCTACCCTGGCCTAACAGCTGCCAGTAGGTGGTAAGCATCTAAAAACCTTCGCTTACTCACTCACCTGATGCAGATGACTCCCTAAGCCTGTAACTCTCGATCCCACCAGGGGCTCAGTCGGTAGCGCGCCAGGCTCGTAATCTGTAGTTCCCAGGTTTGAGTCCCAGCTGGGTCAGCGTTGAGATTTATCTCCGCAAAATTCCCCGCCCTGCCCACTGTCAGTAGGGGACACCGATGGGCTTGGAAAAGCCGTCGTCCGTCGGATGGGACGTTAAGCCATGGCTCCGTGTGTGGGAGAGCCATACCCTGTGCACGTTAAAGAACACGCTGGATGGCCTTGACGGGAGGCTACCATCTGTCTCCCAACAGCTCTTCCAGTGGGTCCCCTCCCTCAACCTTCTCTGAGCCTTCTGGGTCCATGTGACCTGACCATTTAGCCCAATGTGTGCAAAAAAGTGCCGCTCAGAGGTAAAACAACCCAAGACGCTGTAACTATCTAACACTTCACCATCATTAACATAGAATTATGTAAAATGTTATATGTCATTCACTTGTACACAAGGAAAATAAGACTCCCGGATTTTTAACAGATTAAAGAGCGGAAATGAGCAACAATTCACTGAATAAGTAAATTTTCCTCCTCGTTTCTATTCTGAAGACGGCCGCTTAATGCATCGTTAGAGATAAATTTTCTGCTTTCTTGCTTCTAATTAGAGAACTAAGTCGAAAATGGAATAAAAACATGGGATGGAAGGTTATCCTAAAGGCTTGAGTAAGTCTCAAAGACATAGCGCCCAATATATTTTTTTTCAAACAATAGAGAATATTTTTCGGGATAACAACTAAACGCCTCCATTAGAAAATCTACAGTAGATAAACGATTGTTTTTGAGTTTCTCTCCAGACTTGAAAGCAAGTGTTCCGCTTGACGACATAAAGGTCTTTGTACATCGCTTGCGTGGAGTAAAGCAGACGCTTTGTGAATGGTCTTTATATTGACCTTGGCCATGCTTAAGGTGAATTTTTTATTAAAAAAATCATCCAATGTGTCCTTAGAGTTACGAGGTAAACTTAATGGGTTTTTTCTTTAGTAAAACTGAGAGCAGTTTATGGTTCTTTGCGTTCTGAAGGGTTCGTTCGACTCTTTCAAGGTTGCTGTTTTTGTTGGGTTGTTTTACTTCTTTTACGGCCCTTTTTTGCGCAGAATACGCGTGAAAGGAGTGTCAGGACGCCGCAACTTGCAGAGGATATTCTGCGTAGGGTGGAAGAGCGACCGGGATGTAGCACGCGAGCGGTTTCCCGTGCAGTACACGTGTCCCAAATGTCGGTTTGCCGTGTGTTACAGGAGGAAGGAATGCACCCCTATCGTACGCAGAAGGTACAAGCGTTGTCACCGGCGGACTATCAGCCACGTGTCGATTTCGCATGTTGGTACCTCCAGCAGAATGCAGCGCAGCCGGATTTTGGTGCACATGTTCTGTTTACGAACGAGTGCACTTTCACCCGTGAGGGCGTTTTGAATACCCACAATTCACACGTGGGCATTTACGAACCCGCATGCCACACGTCCTCATTCGTTCCAGCAGCGGTTCTCCGTAAATGTTTGGGCAGGGATCCTCCATGACCATTTGGTTGGCCCATACCTCCTGCCACACCGTCTGGACGGCAAATCGTATAACACATTCCTACGAGAGGTGTTGCCGGAGCTGCTGCGTCAGATTCCAACCCCCAGCAGGTCGAGAATGTGGTTGCAGCACGATGGTGCGCCTGCACACTTCAGCTTAGATGTGCGGAACGCTTTACATGCAACGTTCCCAGGGCGATGGATTGGTCGAGGTGGTCCCATAGCTTGGCCACCAAGATCGCCGGATCTCTCGTGTTTGGACTTCTTCCTGTGGGGCCATATGAAAAGCCTAATCTAAGAGTGCCCCATTGAAACCGATATGGATCTAGTCGCCAGGATCGCCGTTGTTGCCGGCGATATTCGGGAAATGCCTGGTGTCTTCGCAAATGTGCGTCGGTCCCTATCCCGCAGGTGTGAAGCCTGCATTACAGCTGGCGGCAGCTCTTTTGAGCAATTTCTTTGAGCATGTACCTCAATTACATTCCTGTTAATAAAATGTTTTCTGAAGTATCTCCTCTCCTTCTTGTGTTCATTCTTTAAATGTGACAGTGGAAAACTACCTTTTAACTTCTCACCACTTGCGTTCCGACCATACATTCTATGACGAATATTGCTCATATAGCTGCGTTCTACCACCCCGTAAAGTTTTGTCCACTTTTTCAGATTCACCCTGTATATAATTATTACGATTATCATATATCATAATTATGATTTATCATCTCTCAGAAATTATATCAATAATCAAAATTTAAGATATAGTATTAATGTTTTTGCCTTGATTCAACTTTCCAATAATTAGCTTTCCGATTGCACAATACTGTAAATATCGGGTAAAACCGAAAAAAGCCATACCCTATTTCACCTGTTTCTTTACCCTCCCCGAACAAGCCGCCCTGCCCACGGTCAATAGGAGACACCGATGGGCTTGAAAAGGCCGCCATCCGTCGGATGGGACGTTAAGCCGTCGCCCTGTGTGCGGGAGAGCTATACCCTGTGCACGTTAAAGAACACGCTGGATGGCCTTGACGGGAGGCTACCATCTGTCTCCCAACAGCTGTTCCAGTGGGTCCCCTCCCCCAACCTTCTCTGAGCCTTCGGGGTCCATGTGGCCTGGCCATTTAGCCCATGGTGTGCAAAAAAGTGCCGCTCAGAGGTAAAACAACCCAACCCCGAACAAGAGGTTTAATATTCGGGTTACACCAGAAAGAAATGAATTTCATAGTATACTGTTGCTTTTTTATTTAAAAAAATTCAACTATGGGTTTTTTTTTTTTTTTTTTTGTCATTTGTCAACTAGATAGGCCTAGGCAAAGGTAGGAGAAGACATTATTTTTTGTTATATCGCAGTGAGCCGTTCCGTGGCCGAGTGGTTAGCGCGCTTGGCTACTGATCTCAGGGACCTGGGTTCGAGTCCCGGGTAAGGCATGGATATTCGTGTTGTTTTCTGCTGAGGTCCTGCCATCCTCTCATATCTTCTACTATGGCATATAAACTGACAGGCTCCTGTCAGACCTCTGTGGCAAGCAGCTGCTTGAGGGGGTATTTATTTATTTATTTATTTTTATTTATAACTCAGTACACACTGAAGCAACTGCGTCAAGTGGCATCTTGTTGATGCCTCTTCACATTTCCTCATGTTCCACATTAGAGTATTACAGGCAGTTCTCGCAATAAGGAATTAATTGATTCCAGAATAACCACTCATTGAACGAAAATTAAAGTATCTTATTAATATAAGAAGAATTAACTTATTCCTTCCGGAAATACTTAACAACAGCAAAAAAGAGTAAAATCATATCTAGTAATGCTTTTAATGTTACAACGCTTTTAATATCGTTAATAGATAAATATCTGTGAATTAAAAGAATTAAATGGAAGAATTTGTACAGAAGTAACTCGTAGAATACATTGGTAATTCATATTCTTAATAAAATTATTACCTAATAACTTAATCCAAATTTTATTTTTATTTCCACTCGAAGTTGAAAAAAGTTTTTATCCAATAATTATCCCCGAACGGAGATCTTTAAACCCAAAATGTCGTATGGACAAGTATTTCTAATGAATAGTCTATATATTAAGACCAGTGGTTCTCAAATGCTACTACCAGACAAATTCATAATTGAAACAAAAAATGAAATTGTCATTGATACTTTATTATACAGATTCTCCATGAAAAACATTTTCAAACAAGTGCATCTGTATTTATTCAAACTTACAGAAGTCGTAATTTTATTCTAAAAGCCTTGAACCAAAGCCATGTTAAAGTACATAAAGTCTGTGCATATTTCATGATTGACTGTGTTGAAAGTAAAAAAAAAATATTTTATATTTAAAAAAAATTATTTTCGAAGTTTACAATGAGTTGTACATACATACACCGTAGAGACAAAACATTATGACCACCTGCCTAATATGACGTCGGTCCTCCACGTGCCACCAAAACAGCTCTTACCTGGCGAGGCATGGACACCACAAGATTTCTAAAGGTATTTTGTGGTGTCTGATAACAACACGTTACCAGCAGATCCTTTAACTCTTGCGAGTTACGTGGCTGAGCAGCCGCAGATCGGATGTGCTGTTCCAACACAAACCACAGATGCTCGATTGGATTGATGTCAGGGGAATTTGGAGGCCAGGGCAATACCTGGAAGTCTTCCTCATGTTCTGCGGAACCATTCTCGAACAATCCAGGCACTGTGGCATGGCACATTATCCTGCTGAAAGAAAGCACTACTAGAGGGGAATACCGTTGCCAAGAAAGGATGTACCTGGTCTGCAGTGATGTTGAAGTAGGTGGTAGACGTCATAGTTTCCTGCACATGAATGACTGGAACCAGAGTTTCCCAGCAGAACATTGCCCAAAGCATTACACTTCCTCCATTGGCTTGTTTTCGTCCAACAGTGCATCCTGGTGCCAACATTTCCCCAGGTAAATGATGCACACGTACGCGGCCGTCAACATTGTGCAACAGGAAACGAGATTTATCAGACTAGACGACCTTCCAATCATTCAAGATCCAGTTTTGATGCTCACGTGCCCATTGTAGGTGCTTTCGATAGTGAACAGAGTTTAGCATGGGCACTCGGAGTGGCCTGCGGCTATGCAGCTCCATTTTCAGCAGGGTTCGATACACTGTGTGACACATTACTTCCATCACCAGCATTCAAATTACGGGCGGGTTGCACAACAGTATCCCTTCTGTTGGCTTGTATCATATGGGATAGCCTTCTCTCACCTCTAGCAGTGATGAGCCATGGTCGTTCCACACCTTGCCGGCAGTTCTTGGGTTTTCCCTCCTCGGACCACTTTTTGAAGGTACTAACCACGGCTGACTGTGAGCACCCCACAAGCTTTTCCCATCTCGGAAATGGTCTGACCCAGCCATCTGGCCATTACAATTTGGCCTTTGTCAAACTCACTTAAGTCAGCTGCCTTTCCCAGCTGAAGAACAAAAATAACACTGTTTAACAGAGCTCAGTATCAAGTGTTATTTATACCTTTCATGACCTTTAACACGTGCTGTTGTTTACCTGCAGTTGCTTCGATTTGCTGGTCATAATGTTTTGTTCTTCGGTGTATATGCTTAACATATAATTTCATTTTTCGTTAATCAGGAGACAAAATTTCTCGTGACCGTAAGCGGCCAGGAGAAAATATTTTTTGAGAACCACTAGAATACTCTTCTAACATATCCTGTATATCTATTGGCACCTTTTCCATGAGACCAGTAGTTGGGTTGGGTTGTTTTACCTCTGAGCGGCACTTTTTTGCACACCATGGGCTAAATGGCCAGGTCACATGGACCCCGAAGGCTCGGAGAAGGTTGGGAGGGGACCCACTGGAACAGCCGTTGGGAGACAGATGGTAGCCTCCCGTCAAGGCCATCCAGCGTGTTCTTTAACGTGCACAGGGTATGGCTCTCCCGCACACGGGGTCACGGCTTAACGTCCCATCCGACGGATGGCGGACTTTCCAAGCCCATCGGTGTCCCCTACTGACCGTGGGCAGGGCGGGGAATTTTGCGGAGATAAATCTCAACGCTGACCCAGAGGGACTCGAACCTGGGAACTACAGATTACGAGCCTGGCGCGCTACCGAATGAGCCACCCCCGCCCCAAGAGACCAGTAGTGCAAAACCTTTTACCTGTATAGTATGTTTTCTTTGTAGGTGGTTCAACTTTGTTAGTAATGATGAGGTTAGGCAAAGGAGTCTGCAACCTCCTTTAAGCAGCATATTGTGCAGAGAGAGACTCCGTTGGTTTTGCCATGTTGCCCGTATGTGTAATTATAGATTAGCTAATAGGGTTATGAAGAGTGTGCCTAAAGGCTTCAGAAGGAGGGGGAGACCAAGGATGCGGTGGGCAGACAATATCAAACAGGACCTTGTTAGAATTGGTGTGCAGTGGCCAGATGCAGCAGATATAGCTCAGGACAGATATGCTTGGGGAACTAAATTGTGCGGTCCGGTTGGATCTCTGTAGCCCATGGCTGCTTTAGGATGATGATGAGTATGTTTTCAAAGAAAAATTGTTGACAGGCAAGTAGTAAGTTATCACAAGAATAGTAGTTAGTACATGGGATATTTTCGGAGCCTGTGGGTCGCAGTAAGAAAAATTTTAACATTCACTGAAGGTATAATTTTACACAATACTTGAATGATACAAATTACGGAAATAATTACATTATTTATATTCTTAGCAATAAGAAATAATGAATTTTTTGACATTTGCTATTTTGATTTCAACATAATCCGTCGCGTCCCGCATAAAGACCAGCTGTGGGTTGCAGGCTGTTGACTACTGCATTAGAAAGACTAGTCGGCTGTCTTGAGAGTTAAATTTTAGAAGGATACTTATGTTCGACAGTGGATAATTCCTTGGACAGTAAACTGTCAGTGTTAGGCAAAAATTGAGTTCCTACAAAGATTGTGTTCAGTAACGAAATATTAAAAACTTGAAATTTTGTTGAAAATAACATGCCTAAAAAAATTGCTTCCAAATTTTCTGTTCAGAACGACAACACTTAATAGAACTGTCTGGTAAGGCAAATGATATACTAAACGAAAAATTTTTCCCAAATGGCGAAAAAATGTGTTGGAGGTGATAGGGCTCTGTCGTAGTCCTTATTTTGATTTATAGACTAGTAATAAAGTAAAATTTTGATCTATGGTATTACGAATCGAATTCGCAATGTCAATTGTTTCGTTCAAAATCAATTCGTCGTAAGATATGAAAATTTATGCAAAAACAAAAATGATTTATTAGTTTCACTAACCGCTTTTTGTTTCCCAGATTGAAGTTATCAAAAAGATGATTGAAGAGGACGTTCCCAAATATCTCGACAGTTACGAAGCAATGCTGAAAAAGAGGAAGGATGAAAATGATTACATCGTTGGCAAAGACGTAAGGAGAAAGTGTTTAGTTTCTATTAGGCTTGAAAATTTCATTTTTGTTAATCAACTATAAGACGAGGGAAGAGTTGAAGACCTTTTCAAATCATTCTTAGTGAATGGAAGAATACTTATTTAAGCTATTCGTGTAAATATCCATAGATCCAAAATAATTAACTTTATTTCGGAAACAAATCGGTTATTTAAACCATTTTTTTTTACTTGCGGAGTCTGTTGCATTATATACTTTGTTGGAAACTCTTGCTATTTCTTCTAAGGGGGCGGGTGTGGCTCAGTCAGTAGCGCGCCAGGCTCGTAATCTGTAGTTCCCAGATTCGAGTCCCAGCTGGGTCAGCGTTGAGATTTATCTCCGCAAAATTTCCCCGCCCTGCCCACGGTCAGTAGGGGACACCGATAGGCTTGGAAGGGCCGCCGTCCGTCGGATAGGACGTTAAGCCGTCGCCCCGTGTGCGGGAGAGCCATACCCTGTGCACGTTATAGAACACGCTGGATGGCCTTGACGGGAGACTACCATCTGTCTCCCAACAGCTGTTCCAGTGGGTCCCCTCCCCCAACCTTCTCTGAGCCTTCGGGGTCCATGTGACCTGGCCATTTAGCCATGGTGTGCAAAAAAAGTGCCATTCAGAGGTAAAACAACCCAACCCAATTTCTTCTAAGACAATAAGCACCAAGATTTATTGATGTAAAGTCGAGAATGTTTTTGAAGTATAACAAAACATAGCTCTAGTGAGGATATTTTGGGCACACTGGGCCCATGGGCTAATGCGTTTATTTGCAGCAAAACCAGTTTAAAACAACTGATACAATTCTGAAATTGAACTTAGTTCGCTAACGAACAGTACGAAAAGTGAACTTGATTTACCTTCAGTTTCCAAAATACTATTGAACTTGAATGTAGCATTCAGAGATGGTAGCTGCACCAGAATACCAAATCATTAGAGAATTTAAAGTTCTGTGTGTTCAACTCACAGCGTGAAGTAATGGGACGTATACAAGTTTTTCATGGCAAATTATACATACAACTTGTTTTTTCTAGCTCCTAAAGGACTCCGTCCACTTACCAGAACGCATGTCAAGTAAGTCAAGGACAGGTTTTAGTCAAGTTTATTCCAGTCCAAACTTCGCGTGAATGGGAACAAGTTCGCTCAGTGTTGCTCGCCGAGAACTTTCACGATTAGAGGCTTGTGATCACAATAGAACTTCTTGTTATTCATGCGAAATTTCGATTAGAGTAAACTTGAGTAAAACCTGTCCTTGCCTTACTTGACATACATTCTGATAAGTGGATGGGGCCCTTGAAGTTTACAACGGATTATGGGTGAGACATAAATATTAAATGAAATCAGTTTGATTCATTTTTAAAAATAAGACTATATAATATTGGAAATGTGGAACATTTTTTAAAAACTTATCTATTTCCTTTTCTCACTCGTATACGTTTGATAAGGATGTCGCTCTGAAATGATTATCGGATTTCAATTATGACTTTTAATCGAATATTTAATGTTATAATTTATAAAAAAAAAAATTCGAAGCATTGTGCATTTAAAATCACCGTATATGTTGCCACATTTTTCAAACTTTATTTCTTGTTTTCTAAACCTAGACGGGTATAAGGTGTCCCTTGGTTCTAGACATTTAAAATTTTTTAATCATTATTTTCATAACTGATATTTTTTATGCTATTATCCCCCCCCCCCACAGCTAAATTTGTCTCCTAAAATTCCATGTAACGATCATATAATAATTTTAAATAAACTGTTTAATAAATGATCACTATTTCAAGCATTGTGTAAACTAGAATATTAAGCAGCAGTGTCATTGGTCATAAAATTTGTCTTAAAAGTAAAAATAATAACAATCAGTTTATTAAAATAGATGAATTTTCAGAAGTTTGTGTAATGATTCAGCTTGCCACTTGGAAAAAATGATTTAAGATAGTAATGTTGCTTAATAGTAAATCTCTTTTTAACTCTTTAAATATAGAACGAATATTGTTAATCATGATTAGAATTTTATCGGATGTTTTCCAGTTACTGGAAAAGGCAGTGTGTGTAGTATGATTTACAATGGTTAGCGGCACTAGCTCCTCAGGAATAGTTAATTATATAATTCTTTTAAAAAACTTTTTATGCAACCTGATAACGATGTTAATTAAGCAAAAATTTCGTTCATTACTTTCTTGATAGAAATGGAAACAGTCTGCTAGATATGTTATTGGGAAAAAGGGTGTCTGTCAGTAGCGCGCCAGGCTCGTAATCTGCAGTTCCCAGGTTCGAGTTCCAGCTGGGCCAGCGTTGAGATTTATTTCCGTAACGCTCCTCGCCCTGCCTTCGTTCAGTAAGGGACACCGATGGTATTGGAAAGGCTGCCGTCCATTGAATGGGAACGTTAAGCTGTGGCCCCGGGTGCGGGAGAGCCATACCCTCTGTACGTTAAAGAACACTCTGAATGGCCTCAACTAACAGCTGGTGGTGCAGTGGGTCCTCTCCCCCAGCCTTCTCGGCGTCCTTGTGACCTGGCCATTTAGCAAATTGAGTGCAAAAAAAAAAATGTCGATCAGAGAAAAAAAATGACGAATCAAACTTGGATATTTTGGAACAAACATGGCTGTCAAAGTACATGAAAATCCAGAAAAATACTTGGAGATCGTTTCACCTCCATTCCGGTTAGGTGCATTCATATTAGGGGAGGGAGATTAGTCCCGCATGGGCCAGAGTTGAAATTTATCTCCATTGAACCCCCACCTCAGTCAAAAAGGGACATCGATGGGCTTGGAAAGACCACCTTCCATCGGATTGTAAGCAAAGTCGTGGTTCCGAATGAAGTACCATCTTGTGCACGTTGAACATTCTAACGTCTCCCGTGAAGGCCACCGAATCTGTCTTCAACCTTCTCTGAACCCTTGGGGTCCTTTAGCCGATTGTGTGCAAAAAAGTGCAGCAAGGAGGTAAAAAACTTAATCGATCATCTTGGTAATATTCAAACGTACTATATGAATATAAAAATAAATCTGTAAAGTAAAACTTTTGTTATGTCTTGCTATGTTGAGTTTCTTAGACTATGATCTATTGAAAGCCGTAAAATTTGCAGTCATCCCTTTCTATATTTAATAAAAATATTTTAATGATTAAAATCGTTTCCTATTTCTGTTATTTTAGGTGACGTGGGGTGACATTGGTTTGACTCTTGCGTTAGCTGCTCTCAAATATCGTCATGCTCTGAACCTGGATGGACATCCAATGCTGCACACGTACCTCCACCGAATGATGGACGTGCCACAGTTGGCAGAATTCCTTTCGAAACGCGCCCAAGAGGATGCAGGCTACTGACCTCTTTCATCAGCCATTCATTGCCAGTCAAATGAAGACTCCGCCAAGTTGCCTGCTTCCATCCAGTCACTATGCAAGCTGCGCGTGAGATTATTGCTCAGCAGCAGCAAAGAGATGCAGTGCATTCAAATGCAGTCGATCTGAACTTCATGTTCGCGTATTTAAATTAAAAAAGTGCTTTTTTTAAAAAATATTAGTCATTGCTAACAAGTTCGAAAAGAAACTGGTTATACTTTGCTTGGAGTTCTTTGTTAGGTGACGGAAGTCTAGATGTAGAGATTGTAATAAAAGTTCCTATGAAACATACGAGTACTGTAAAATTTTAAAACAGAAAAATATTACAAACTGCAATTTACGCAAATGGTTAAATTTTGAAGTGAAAATATGAAAAAAATCTAAAAACAGTCTCCAAAAAAGAAAATGATGTGGCAGATGTGTGTGGCAGAAAAATTTAGAAACAATTCATGTTGTTAGGATCGTTTAAATGTTTCCCCAAGAAGGGTGAAAAACAATGGGAAAACAAAAATTAATCCAAAAGTAGGTAGAAGTAAAATAAGTTTTCTTTCGGGGTGGGAGGGAGTAAAAGCAAAATAAGGCTTTTATCCATTAGGGTGGAAGTTTTCCAAGAGAGTGGAGGCAAAAACCAAAAAGAAATATTTTGTACGTTAGGCCAAAAAGCAAAATTAAATATTTTGTCTGAGGGTAGATGCTGGACCTGACCACTCCTCATGAACAATTTTTTTTTTCTCTAGATGCAAAATGTAAATATAGGCTTCATGTGATTCAAAACGTCATTCTTATCATACCGTTGACTACACAGATTAGTAGATAACCTTAGAGAAAAAAATAGTTGCTTTAATCTATCATTCATTTATTCCAAAGCGTAGTTTAAAAAAATGCATTTCATTAGTGCAGTCCTTCCCAATGGGGAGCCGATCCCACTCCAGGGGGCATTTGGTTTGTGAAATCGATAACGGGAGTGTTATGACCAATGGGGAGGCGATCCCACTCCAGGGGGCATTTGGTTTGTGAAATCGATAACGGGAGTGTTATGACCAATGGGGAGGCGATCCCACTCCAGGGGGCATTTGGTTTGTGAAATCGATAACGGGAGTGTTATGACCATCTAGTTCTGTAACAAAAAATTGCCTTTTCATCCAGGGAAGTTGCATAATGATGGAATTTAGTAAAAAGAACAATGCAAGGTTGGGAACCTACTGCATTAGGAAAACTTCTAGAGAGTATGGAGTTGCTCTAGCCACGGAGATAGTGAACTTGTCCACGCCCAGCATTACTAACAGAATACAGTATACTCGGAAAAAGTCGATTAAATTAAAAATATTTGAGTTGTTTTACCACTGAACGGCACTTTTTTGCACACCATGGGCTAAATGGCCAGGTCACATGGCCCCGAAGTCTCAGAGAAGGTTGGGGGAGGGGACCCACTGGAACAGCTGTTGGGAGACAGATGGTAGCCTTCCGTCAAGGCCATCCAGCGTGTTCTTTAACGTGCACAGGGTATGGATCTCCCGCACACGGGGCCACGGTTTAACGTCCCATCCGACGGACGGCGGCGTTCCCAAGCCCAGCGGTGTCCCCTACTGACCTTGGGCAGGGCGGGGAATTTTGCGGAGATAAATTTCAACGCTGACCCAGCTGGGACTCGAACCTGGGAACTACAGATTAGAGCCTGGCGCGCTACCGACTGAGCCACCCCCGCCCCCAAAAATGTTTGATACGATCATTTTATTTGAAAAACAGTTGACAATTTAAATCAGTGGATAATTATTGATAAAATGATTAAAGGTAATCAAATCGTAGAAAGATTAAATTTTAACATTAAATTCTTCTCACGCCCTCTACCTCGTTTCTTTTGAAAGCTGTAAACAATCGTACATTAGTGGCACTGGTTCGGTGCATCTGAATATACACAATGAAAATATTTAACTAATTAAAAATGACTTGTAGTTGTAAATATTTTACTACGAATCATTTCTAAAGTGTTTAGAAATTTTTCATCCAGGTTATCTCTTTAATATTTTAAATGGTTAGTACACGTAAATGTTCGAATAGTAGCCCGAGTTACAATTCAAAATTTTTGCTTCTCTGTGGTTAAAATTTAAGCCCAGCTACAGATTAAAACTCTCCGAGGCCCACACAATTATTGTGCGCAGTGCTTCAGTTAATCTATGAACATGTGATTATGTAAAACTTGAAACAGTATTTTTGAATAGAAAAATTTAGAAAGAGTTTCATATGGAAAGATTTCTAAAGTAACTTTTCTTTTTGCTGAAAACATAATTGTAATTCCCACATCCAAACAAATGTCTAGCATTCCTGTCTGAGAACCGACACCTATTTGCAAATTCTGCGCCATTATCCGACTACAAATGAAGCACAGGCTACTATTTAGTTCCTGGCGTTTAGTATGTTATACACGGTGCTTAGCATAATATATTAGCTTGTAGTTGATCCGTGGTTTTGCCCAAACTTATCGAATTTCAAAATTTATAACTCAAACATATGGCCGTTCCAAGATAAATTAACCAACATCTAGAGATAATCTTACATTTTGACACAATTTAAAGAAATCTGCAGCATGTTTCGAGAAGTTTGAAGGTCAAACGTTTTAGAACAATGACCTTAAGGTGCAATTTACTTTTAAATAAATGTGAAATCTTCTTCATTTGGAACTTGAACCTTTTGAAAAACTTTTTATTGCGCTATTGATTATAAATACTTAAACTGTTGCTATTAAAATATTTATTGACTAAAGGAAATGCTGTCGAAAATACTACATACTTAATAATAAAAATTAGGCAATCGGAAGTTTTGGAATTATAAATACTTTTTAGAAAACATACCAGATTGAGACATGACTTGCTTGAGTGTCGCTTGCCTACAATTCTTACCTCTAAAGGACGAAACGCATAGTTAGTGAAAATTGCAAGTAACTGAAGCTTATCTCCTGTCTTTAAGCAGAATGTCTGAAGTTCGCTAGGAAATTAAAGGTAAAACTGTCTAAATACAACAAACGTCTATTACAACAGTGTTTCCCAAACTGTGTTCAGAGATATTAAAAGATGTTCCTAAGAAAAACACTAAAAAGTGATGTGGATATGAGATAAACAGTAGAATAGGAATTGCTAATAGCACCTTTAGTAATCTATAGGAAGTGTGGAGAAATGGGCGTATATACCTAAGGGACCTGGGTTCGAGCCCCGGATTTAGGCATGGATGTGTGTGTCGTTTTTCTGCTGAGGTCCTGCCATCCTCTCAGATCTTCTACTATGGCATATAAACTGACAGGCTCCTGTCAGACCTCTGTGGCAAGCAGCTGCTTGAGGGGGTATTTATTTATTTATTTATTTATTATACCTAAAGATTGAAATTAGACTGTATAATAGTTTGGTTCTTTCGAGAGTAGTTATGGTAGTGAAACTTGGACGCTTCGTTAACAGGAAACTTGATTCCTTTGATTCTAGATGCTTATGCAATATTTTAGATATTAGTAACTTTGTAAGTAGTGATGAGGTTTCTGACTCCTTTGCCTAAACTCCTTTTGAGTGACATTGTGCAGAGAGATTCCGTTGGTTTAGCCATGTTGCCCGTATTCATAACTATAGGCACACGGTTCATAACCTTATTCGCTAAAGGCTTCAGAAAGAGGAGTAGGACGTGGTAGGCAGACAATGTCGAATAAGACCTTGTCAGAATTGGTCTACAGTGGCAAGATGTAGCTCAGGACAGATGATTTGGAGAACAAAATTGCACGATGTGGTTGAACTTCCATGGCTGCTTGATGACGATAACGATTAAATTAGTGAATAAACTAACGACCACAACTGGTGGATGGTTAACGTGGGAAATTTCCTATTTCTTAAAAAGATTGGCTAAATTAATAGTTAAGAGCATACTTAGAGAAAGGGCGACCAGATATCCAAATTCTCTCTGGGGCGGGGGTGGCTCAGTCGATAGCGCACCAGGCTCGTAATCTGTACTTCCCAGGTTCGAGTCTCAGCTGGGTCAGCGTTGAGATTTATCTCCGCAAAATTCCCCGCCCTGCCCACGGTCAGTAGGGGACACCGATGGGCTTGGAAAAGCCGCCGTCCGTCGGATGAGATGTTAAGCCGTGGCCCCGTGTGCGGGAGAGCCATACCCTGTGCACGTTAAAGAACACGCTGGATGGCCTTGACGAGAGGCTACCATCTGTTTCCTAACAGCTGTTCCAGTGGGTCCCCTCCCCCAACCTTCTCTGAGCCTTCGGGGTCCATGTGACCTGGCCATTTAGCCCATGATGTGCAAAAAAGTGCCGCTCAGAGGTAAAACAACCCAAACAACCCAACTCTCTCTGGGGCGCAAAAAATAGCTATCGGTGACATATTAGGCGTCCACGAGATGCCTAATATGTTTAAAATGGAACTGGGAAAGGATTGTCTCGATACAAGAAACACCAAAATGTCAGTATTCCTTGACTATGCTTACCTTCCATTATTGTGATCTGAGCAGTGGCTCCATGTGTAAGAACTCTCTGGTCGCCCCAATCCCATGGGGTCTCTGGTCGCCCCAATCCCCCCCCCCCCTCCCCAGCTAGACCCACTTTGCTGTTACACTTCAGGAAGAGAATAGGGATTAAGAAATGGCAATATAGAAAGATTTTGGAAATATTCAGGTGAAATTTGGGTAGTTAATATATATTACTGAAAAACAACAGAAGAGAAAAATTATGCATTTAATGCAAACTTGAAATTTTCTCCAACTGAATATTATGCATTAGACAACTGATGTATGATTAAGTGAAGTGACATCACAAAGGAGCGTGTGTGTTTGTGTGGAGAATAGTGAGTTGGTAAATTCAAAATATAGTTTGTCATTTCACAGTAGCTTGATTGATTTTTC
This sequence comes from Ryuthela nishihirai, assembly GCA_038380435.1. NCBI lineage: Eukaryota > Metazoa > Arthropoda > Arachnida > Araneae > Heptathelidae > Ryuthela > Ryuthela nishihirai. The sequence goes on from JAWZYU010000015.1 coordinate 36,801,372, forward strand.
CAATTTTTGAGCAATGGCACATTCTTACGGTGAATCACAATATAGTACACTAAAGATAAACTGGAAGAAGAGCTGTATACCAATTCCCAGTGAGTATGCACAGAACCGACCAGGTCTAGCACCTAATGTCCGACCCCACCGTCTCGTGGTGCAGACCGCTAGTACCTTTCAAAAGAGATATTCTCTTTTGGTAGGAAAGGGCTGCCAGTTCAGTGTGGCCTCCTGATCTGGTCATCTATGGCCACTTTTTTCTGGTTTTCTGCCCTGTTGAGGAGTGGTCAACTTAACAGGCCCTAGTACTGACCATGCATACCTACTAGACTGGACTGGTTACGACTTGGAGCTTGATTATGGAACCTGGATTTGCTGGACATACCTTATATCAGTTGGTGCATAATCCTGATCAGAAGCCATCGCAGGTACATGAATCCTTACTTAGATAGTTGGGCATAGCCAATCCTAAACTCGAGTAACGTGTCTCAGGTAAGTCTTATGGCTCTTGAAAACATACACTTGAAAAGGTGGTGCATGAAGTTCCTATCTGCAGGGGTGGGGGAACAGGTCTTTGCCTCATGTCTGCGATCAGGGGGCTGTTGATATTGTTGGTCCTACCTCTCTCAATAAACCTAGTTCCTTTAAAAAATCCTACTAATCATTTCCTGTCTGCAGGTACATGAAACGTGAGGACGTTACATAGAGATTATTCTCTTGATGACTTCACGCAGGAATTCCAGCGTTTAAACCTAGATATTCTAGGCTTGCAAGAGACCAGGTGGACAGATAAAGTTGATATAGTTAGAAATAACTTTAAATTTCTCTTTTCTGGGAGGGAGGATGGAAGGCACCTCCAAGGTGTAAGTTTGCTTCTCAGCAAACAGGCCAGTGATTATCTTCTGGGATTAAAAAGAAAAAAATAAATACCCCCTCAAGCAGCTGCTTGCCACAGACGTCTGACAGGAGCATGTCAGTTTATATGCCAAAGTAGGTCTGAGAGTATGGCAGGACCTCAGCAAAAAAAACAGCACACGCAACCATGCCTTGACCCGGGACTCGAACCCAGGTCCCTTAGATCAGTAGCCAAGCGCGCTAACCACTCGGCCAAAGGCTGCATTAATGAATGATTTCTTATGCCAAAATTTAAAACAAAAATTAAAGACTTGAATGTCATCTGTTGTTATACCCCCCCCCCCCCAGAGGTCTCTGAGGGGGGAAAACGAGAGAGAGAAAAGTGATATGCTTTTTGAGAACTCTCTGAGAACGAGAAAGATACGTTTTACAGCCAGATTAAAGATATTTTGAATTCTGTGAAGAAAGATACTTCTCTTGTGCTAGGTAACTTCAATGATAAAGATTGTACTGACTCTAACCTTTAAGCAGGAGTTTTAGTCCCTTTGGCATTGGTAGTTCTAATGGCAATAGAGAATATCCTCTAAAGGTAAATAAACTTAATGGCAGGAGCGTAGCGAAGGACTATGGTTGGGGGGAAGAAGTCCAAAATTTTCCAACTCGAGCAAAATTTTCGCCAGGTTTGCCAACTGAGCAAACTTGTTTAGATTTGCCATTTGACTTCCAATTTTGCCAACTAGCCATAATTTCTGAGAAATATTTCCAACATTTACATCTCGCCTGAATTGTTGCGAATCAGTATGAATTTATGCGTTGATTTCATCAAATCTCCTTAATTTCTCGAAACTAATTCCAATTTTACATCTCTCCTAAATTTGCCAAATCACTTTAAACTTTCAAACTCCCCATTTTTTTTTTGGAAAATTAAAGGGATTTGTAAAAATCGAAGCAACTTGGCAAATCTAAGGAAGTTTGGAAAATGGAGAGACGGCAAAATTTAGAGCAGTTGACAAAATTTGAAGCCACTTAATAAAAACAGGTGAGTTGGCAAAATCTTAGGGAGTTGGCAAAATCAGGACAACTTGGCAAAATTCGGAGTGACTTGGTAAAATCTTGGGCAGTTGGCAAAATTCGGAGTGACTTGACAAAATCTTGGGGAGTTGACAAAATTCGGAGTGACTTGGCAAAATCGTGGGGAGTTGGCAAAATTCAGGTGAGATGTGAAAATTTGGATTTTTTTTTTCTGTAAAATTAGGGCGAGTTGGCAAAATCGTGGCAGCTTCGCAATATCTAGGAGAGTTGGAAAATCTTTGGGGAGTTGGCAAAATTCAGAGTGTCTTTACAAAAATCAGGTGTGATGTAAAATTGGGTTTTTTTCTGTAAAATTGTGGCGAGATGGCAAAATCTAGAGCAGTTGGCAAAATTCGAATCCACTTGGTAAAATACAGGCGATTTGTGAAAATTTGGATTGTTTTTGTAAAATTAAGGAGAGTTGGAAAAACCAAAAACTCTTGGCAAAATCTAGGGGAGTTGGCAAAATTCAAAACCACTTGGTAAAATACAGGGGAGTTGTGAAAAATATGTATTTCTTGTGCAATCAAGGAGAGTTGATAAAATTCGAAGTGGCATGGCAAATTCAGGGAAGATGTAAAAAGTGCGATTTTTTCTGTAAAATTACGGCGAGTTGTCAAAATCTAGAGTAGTTGGCAAAATTAGAATTCACTTGGTAAAATATAGGCGAGTTGTGAAAATTGAGATTTGTTTTGTGAAATGAAGGAGTGTTGGATAAATTGCGGAAACTTAACAGAATGTAGGGCAGTTGGTAAAATTCGAATCCACATGGAAAATACGGGCAAGTTGTGATAATTGGGATTGAGTTTATGAACTTTAGGATAGTTGACTAAAATCATTTCAAACTTTCAAACTCCTCAACATTTTACCAAGTGGATTCGAATTTTGCCAACTGACCTAGATTTTGCCATCTCGCCACAATTTTACAGAAAAAAATCCCAATTTTATATCACACCTGATTTTTGTTAAGCCACTCTGAATTTTGCCAACAAGCCATAATTTTACAGAAAAAAGATTGCAATTTTTACATCTCACCTGAATTTTGTCAACTCTCCACGTTTTTGCCAAGTCACTCTGAATTTTGCCAACTGCCCCTAGTTTTTGCCAACTCCTAGATTTTGCCAACTCGCCATAATTTTACAGAAAAAAAATCCTAATTTTTACATCTCACCTGAATTTTGTCAACTCCCCAAGATTTTGTCAAGTCACTCCGAATTTTACCAACTCCCCAAGATTTTGTCAAGTCACTCCGAATTTTACCAACTCCCCAAGATTTTATCAAGTCACTCCGAATTTTGCCAACTCCCCAAGATTTTGACAAGTTGTCCCGATTTTGTCAACTCCCCAAGATTTTACCAAGTCACTCCGAATTTTGCCAACTCCCCAAGATTTTGACAAGTTGTCCCGATTTTGTCAAACACCCAAGATTTTACCAAGTCACTCCGAATTTTGCCAACTCCCCAAGATTTTACCAAGTCACTCCGAATTTTGCCAACTCCCCAAGATTTTACCAAGTCACTCCGAATTTTGCCAACTCCCCAAGATTTTGCCAAGTCACTCCGAATGGACCTGCAGATAAGCTATTTAGCTTTGCGGGTCAAAGTGTAAATGTATTTGTATTCTTTACTCTTATGAATAAAAATTATATTCTAAAAAAAAAATTATGCCAATTCCCCAAGATTTTGCCAAGTTGTCCCGATTTTGCCAACTCCCCAAGATTTTACCAATAGGAATTTTTCCAACTCCCTAAGATTTACCAAGTCACTTCGAAGATTTTACCAATAGGAATTTTTCCAACTCCCTAAGATTTTACCAAGTCACTTCGAATTTTGCCAACTCCCCAAGATTTTGCCAAGTTGTCCCGATTTTGCCAACTCCCCAAGATTTTGACAAGTTGTCCCAATTTTGTCAACTCCCCAAGATTTTACCAAGTCACTCCGAATTTTGCCAACTCCCCAAGATTTTGCCAAGTTGTCCCAATTTTGCCAACTCCCCAAGATTTTACCAAGTCACTCCGAATTATGCCAACTCCCCAAGATTTTGCCAAGTTTTCCCGATTTTGCCAACTCCCCAAGATTTTACCAAGTCACTCCGAATTTTGCCAACTCCCCAAGATTTTATCAAGTCACTCTGAATTTTTCCAACTCCCTAAGATTTTTCCAACCCACCTGTTTTTACGAAGTGGCTTCGAATTTTGCCAACTGCTCTAAATTTTGCCATCTCTCCATTTTCCAAACTGCCTTAGATTTGCCAAGTTGCCTCGATTTTGACAACTCCCCTTAATTTTCCAAAAAAAAATTACAAATTTTCACATCTCACCTAGATTTTACGAAGTCGTTTCCAATTTTGCCAACTCCGAGTTACTTTTGGGGAGGAGCCTCCCCCCCATCCCCCCATCCCCCCCATGGCTACTCCCCTGCTTAAAGGTTTGCGAATAACTAACACGAACTTCAAACACTGGGAAATTTATAAATATTCATGAGTTTCAGCTGATGGGTTGTACAAGAATATGATAGATTATATTTTAATTAACAGCAAATGGGCTAGTTCAGTTACGAATACGATATCATACAGGGGAAATCGAGTCTTATCATTACCTGGTCAAATTGTCTTCCAGCTGAAGCTTAAGAAATTTTGGGCTAAGGTTACGAAAATTAGTTTTAATATGAAATGCCTGAAAGATCCAGATATAGCCAAAGCATACCATGATAGGTTACTTAGACATTTTATTGTCTAAGTACGTTATCATTAATATTTAAGACATTATTATGACCATCGTGGTTTGCTTGCTGCTGAAGTTCAGAAAGAATGGGATCAGTTTAAACAGGCTTTTCTTGAAACCAATAGTACTCTTTTGGGTAAAAGGGAAATGAGGAAACAAAATTATTCCAGTGATAAGATTATGGAACTTATTTCTGAAAGAAGGAAGTGCAGGATTAATATGAATCAACGCCTTACTAGTCCTAACAGAAGGCTTTACAACAAGCTTAATAAACGTGTAAAGGATCAGTTAACAGCTGATAAGAATCTTTGGCTTGAGAGCTTGGCTGACAAGCAGGGTAAGCAGTTAGACAGCACAACAGCAGGGGGTTGTACCAGATTGTTAATGTTTTATGCGGGAAGAACAGACAGATACCCAAGGATTGAGAGATAAACATGGCAAAATGGTTGAAGGTGAGGATTCTGTGACGGCTAGGTGGGCTGAGCATTTCATAGAAGTTCTAAATAATGTGATTATTTCTACTCCCATTGTTTATAATAAGGATAGATGCATTACTGGCTTTAATGATTGGCCCTATATCACATTAAGAAGTCGCTTTGGATATCTCTAAATGAAAACTGCATAAATCCCTAGAGATGGATGAAATCACCACTGAAATGCTTAAAGCTGGGAACATTTGTGTTGTCATATGATTGGCTGAAATTTTGAACTTTTTTTATGATAAAGGTTTTGTTTCTAAGGATTTTACTAGATCTATATTATCTCTAATTTTAAAAAAGTGATCGTAACTCTTATGATAATTATAGGAGAATTAGTTTACTTTCTCTTCCAGGTAAAGTTCTTTGCATGATTATATTGAATACTAATTAAGAATATGGTTGATGGACAACTGCGTGATGAAGAAGTGTAGAGAAAATGAAAGAGTGTGGAATCAGAAGTTGTAGAGGAGGTACTGATCGAATATTTTCACTTAGGCTTGAGAAATGTTTAGAGTTTCAGAAACTTGTGGTTACTAACTTGTAGATTTCAAAAAGGCTTTTGACGCTGTTGATCAACATGTATAAATGTATAAATTGTGTGAGAACTAATGAGAAATTAAACTTGAGATGATATACCGAAAATGTTACTTCAAGTAAAATGTGCCTTAGGTTCACTAACAGAGTTAAGTGGCTTGAAATGAGCATCGATAAATAGCAATCATAGAATTTTCGGTATCTTCGTATCAATGTAAATACAGATATCGACTTCATAAAACCCTGCGTTGAAATTGGATGTCTTAATTTCGAGGAGAAAGGCAACAATATTGCTAGCTGACAAGAACTACAAATTCTAAAAGACAAATCCATTGGTATTATGATGATCACAGCAATTAACCTACGTGATGATGTCATGGCTCCTGAAATAAATGGTTAGAATTGGCTAGGTAGAAATAGGAACATCTCCGATATCAAAGGTGGGGGGAGTGGGAATATTATACAATAGAAAATAATCACAATCTTTCCAAGAGACTGCTTATTGTTCTCTGTATTCCAAAGATCATGTTTGGATGAAATTTACGTTTGGTACTAAGGTTGTTATTCTGAGCATTATATACTTAAAACCTGAGGGAAACAAGGAATGGAATTCCAAAATTTTAGATTTCCTCAACTTGGATCTGTTGGAATTTCAAAGAAAAAATGAAGATATCTTAATTTCTGGAGTTTGAAATGCCCACCATCTCGAAACTGAAGGGAATGTTAAGAGCAGTGGAAAACTGGTCTGACTAAATTCATAAAAATAATTTGTTTCTGCTAAATAACAAGTGGAATGAGCCCAAGAAAACCTTCATCAATGGAAGGTTCTCCACTCCTTTGGATCTCGTCCTTTGTAGCGAAGGATTATTAAACTACGTGAGTAATTTGAGGTGGATGAGGAGGATGATTTCAGTGTTGGAAGTGATCATCAATTAATATCAGTAGACTTATCTGTTAAGCCCAAATTTAAACATAAACCTCAAGTAACAAAGCGTTCCAAGAGTAACCTAAAAATTATTAATTATCCTGAAGATTATTTCCCGTTAGTTGCCAGTTTTATAGAAGACCACAGCGACGAACTTGTTACTTATCAAGTTTTTGTTCCCTTTGTGACTCATGCTTTCGATAATATGAAGCCAAAGGAAAATAACGACTTACTAAACTTTCGAATCAACAGAAACTATGCTTGGAGCAAGGAGTATAGAAAAGAGGGGAGAGGCTCTAAATGAGTTTCGCCGTAACAGCAGGTGAAGCATAGGACGTCTATATGTTTGTGATTGTAAACATTGGGCCAAGTATGTATCAGATATCAAGTTAGTTTATTTATTTCCTTTACATGATGGGTTGTTTTACTTCTGAGCGGCACTTTTTTGCACACCATGGACTAAATGGCCAGGTCACATGGACCCCGAAGGCTCAGAGAAGGTTGGGGGAGGGGACCCACTGGAACAGCTGTTGGGAGACAGATGGTAGCCTCCCGTCAAGGCCATCCAGCGTGTTCTTTAACGTGCAGAGGGTATGGCTCTCCCGCACGCAGAGTCACAGCTTAACGTCCCATCCGACGGACGGCTGCCTTTCCAAACCCATCGGTGTCCCCTACTGACCGTGGGCAGGGCGGGGAATTTTTGTGGAGATAAATCTCAACGCTGACCCAGCCGGGACTCGAACCTGGGAACTACAGATTACGAGCCTAGCGCGCTACCGACTGAGCCACCCCTTGTAGAATACACAGAGTGAACCGATAATTGTATAAAGACAGGTTAATTACTGGTGAAGTTGTTCAGACTGCTTGGCTAGATTTAAAGAAGCATAAACATGTTGCTGCTAAATCTAAAAGAAATGATATGGATGAAAAATTTGCGAAAGAAATTGAAGACAGTGGAGGAGAAAATGATAAAATTTTTTCAGAAAAATAAATTCCACAAGAAGGCAAGACAGTGATTCTATTATCATGGATGATGAGGGAGAAGAATTTTCTAATCCTAATGACACAGAAATGCCTTAAATATTTGGGCTGAAAATTTGCACAGAAAAAATCCCCAAATCTGCAAGGTCCAGAAATTCCCCAGAATCAAAATAAAAGACACGATTGCGATTGTTCTTTGACAAAACAGATTACAAAGAAGAACTATATCATGCTATCAAAAGCCTCGGATCAGGTAAAGCAGTGGGTATGGATGGCATACCTATAGAATTGATCAAGTCCCTAAGTGCTGAAGGAAGGGAATTCTTATGACGTCAGTTCAATGACTTCTTTGATAATGAATATCCTTCTGATTGGTATGTGACCAGAATTAAACTAGTGTTTAAATGCAAGGATAAGAGAAATCTTGATAGCTGTCGTCCTATTGCTATCACTAGCTGTTTATATAAATTGTACATGATGGTGCTAAAGCACAGAATGCAAGTATGGCTTGAAGACAACAGTAAACTAGGAGAGATGGAGCAGGGATTTCGAAATGACCGATGAGAAGATAATTTATTTATTCTTTCACATTTAATTGAAATATCAAGTTTGTGAAATCTGACCCCTACTTGTATCGTTTTTGGACTTAGAAAAGGCGTATGATACAGTAGATAGAGAGATACTTTGGGATAGACTCAGAATATTGGGAATAAGAGAGGACGTCATTTCTATTCTGAAAAGGTTGTGTGTAATGGATAAATGCAAGTATACTTATGAATTCGGAGAGAAGGAAATTATCTCAAATCTAGGATTAAAACAAGGATTCCCTCTCTCTCCTATTCTTTTACTTACTTTTATTAATCCACTTGAAGAGAGACTAAAAGAATGCAATGATGGATTTAATATTTGTGATTTTGTAAAAGGTACCCAAAATTACAAAATTCAATGTGCGTTCTTTGCTGATGATATTGCTATAAATTTAATGGATGGAAATTGAGCGCGAGTTCAAAAAATAATATTTAGCAACAATAATTCTAAAATAAAGTAATTTATTTCACAAATATGAGTGAAAACATTTATATAAACTAAATTCAACCGACATAAATCTTCATCATAACGAAAATAAACCTTCAGGAGAACCTAATACTTAATCACTATTCCTACAAACAGTTGTTTCCTCTATAATTCTTACTATCTCCACTCAAAGCATAAAATAAATAAATATAATAAATAAAGCTTAATAAATAATTATAAAAATAAAACGAATAAGGCTTTTTAAAACACTCAATAAGTGGTACAAACATATTTGTGAGCAAACCAGCAATCTGTCAAGAATAACCTTACCAATTCCTAAACAAACTAAATAACTATACACCAAATGACTTCCTTCTAAGATTTTAGTTATCAAGTACTTCAAAACTGTGACTAAGTATACTGGTTTCTCAGAACCAGTTCTTTTCAGACCATACACAAGACGATGAATTCTTCTTCTTACTCGTTTAGTACAAGATGCACATTAATGAACTTATTTAACCTCCCATGCACACACCAAATAAAAACATTTCTTCTTTATACTATAGTGCACAGACTAAGACAAACTACTTTTCCTTCACACACTAATTCTTCTTAATTACAACTCTCTTATTCTTTATTTTTTTTAAGTTAATTCAAAGCTCGAAGTGGTTAGTGACATAATTGTTACGCTGAAGTACGTGCGAGCATCAAAATGATACATCACATCAAAGGTCATTGTAGCATGTTCATCTGTTAGATTATTATGATTTTTGATGAAGATAGAACAGGAATGGAGAATTTATTAAATATTTTGATTGATTTTGGTGGAAATTTTAAAATTAATTTTATCCCAAAAAAGGTATGCCGATGTCTTGGAATTGTGAGGAACATATACCCGATATCAAGTTCAGAAATCATTGAATTTTTAGAGCGGACTCGGCTTTATATCTGGGCATTACCTTCAGTCAGTTCAATCAACAAATTATCTGCATATTCATGAAGATATTACTAAGAAAAAAATTGTGGTACATTGGAATTATCAAAAACAAAGTTATGTTCTCTTATAATAGATATGAGAATGTTGTGGATATCTCTTGCTGTACCAGCTATCACCTTAGGCTTTAGTGCCTTGCATTCTCTTCAAACCCGAGAAAAGTTTGTAAAGCGTCACAGATCCAGTTTTAACAGAAAAATGTATGTTGTTAAAGATTAATTAAAAATTCTTTTAGGGTTGGACAGGTATTGATGAAATATTACAATCTGCATTTTGCGAATTTCCCAAAAGCTATAATTGCGCCCTCTAACAGTAGAAAAAATAGAAATATCTCAAAATTTTAAACGAATATTGCAAACGATGTATTTATGTTAGAAATTTAAAATTTTGGTGTGGAATGTGACACTCACTCTTAGTTGGTTACTAATGAAATGTATTTCGCATTTTTAAAGGTAGTTTTAATTTATATCATTAGAGATCACTAAATATCGAATCTGCAAAACTTTTAACGAATGTTTTAAGTAATTTGTTTATGGTAGAAATTTCGGCGTGTAGAGTTCTGTTATGGTAGAAATTCCACTGACAGCAATGATCTGCCCACTATTTTCAGAGGAGCGAGAGAAAAGCAACTTAATTTAACTAAATTTAACTAGCTAAATTTAAGAACTAAAAGACAAATACTTTTAATATTTCATAATTACTAATAAAATGCTACTCTTTGCCTTTCCCCTATCATACATAAAGAAAATAAATAATCCCTCAAGCAGCTGCTTGTACAGAGGTCTGGTAGGAACCTGTCAATATATACGCCATAGTAGAAGGTCCATGAGGATGGCGGGACCTCAGCAGAAAAACAACATGAACATCCAGAATTAAAACTTTTAAGGAGTGAAAAAGTAGGCAAAGGGAGAACTTCATTTTCTTTGAAATTGAAACTCCCATATGCACCAGGGCGATATGCATTCTTCTAGTTATTTCACACTTTCACTTTTTATTTACACTTTTTCTGACAGTGGAAATTCGAACTACTGTATAATTGAGAAAATAAACTCTTAATATTTTATTAGTACCTGTAATGTGCAAAAAACGTTTTTCATTTATCTCTTAAAGCAGAAAAGTTGCATTTTACCAATGGAACAAATCATTACTATTAGGATAAACCACTTGACCATTACACTCTATGACCAAAAATTTAAGTTTCTAGCAAAACTAGATTGTTTGCAATATTTATTTAAAGATTTCGTATTTTCCAGCTTTTTTCCACCGCTAGAGGTGGTCTTTCGAGTTTTTATATACCGCCTTTAGCACTCTCTAACATTGGAAATTCCACTGATGGGGATTGGAAAAATGTAAATATTAATATTTTTGTGGAAAACAATTTCGCCAACGTACGGTATTCGAACCGCATCTCTCCAGAAATCTGTTAGAGTATTCTAACTGTTGAACTAAGCCGGCTTTTTTCACAAAAAACATTTATTGATTTATAGACGTTTAAACGTCTACAGGTAACGCTGATATTATCAAATATTGTTTAAATCATTAATCTTTTATTAATGCCTGTAAAACAAATATATATAAATTTATTGTTTCGTTTAGCTCTTTTAAAAAAGTTTCATTTTCGCCTTTCTTTTGACTAAGACGTCAAAGCCTTGTTGCCATTGTAAACCATCTGACCATAACACTTTACTACCAAAATTTCAGATTTCCAGTATAAATAGTTTGTTTACAATAGTCGTTTGAAATTTTAGCATTTTCCATATTTTTTCCACCGCTAGAGGGCGCTATTAAAGCTATTGAAAATTTTCAAAATTGCGAATCGCAATATTTTTTCGACACCTATCCAAACCAAAAAGAATTTTTTATTCAGCTCTAAAAGTAAAAAAAAAGTTTTCTGCTCTAAAAGTAAAAAAATTGAATGTCTATAAACGGACAGACAGGTGGAAAGACAGATGGACAGACAACAGTTAACAGAGAGACGGACAGACAGATAAACAAATACTGGCATAGGCAGACGACAAAGTGAAAACATTAGCTCGTTTTTCAAACGAAGCTTAAAAGAAATTATTTGTTGGTTTTCAGTTAACTCGTTTCACTTTTGCAGCCGTTTGCCGTCTTTTGATAGAGTTTCTCGGTAAAAAAACAATTAATTTATTTATTTCTTTGAGTGATATTTTTACACCCAAATGCAGTGCACTGAGGCATTCATAAAATATGAAGCTTTTATAGACAAAAAAGTGGTAAAAAATGCATAAAACTATAACAACTGAGAAGTTTTAACTTGGTACATACACTAACTCATAGGCTTTCGTCTCACGGTACGACAAAACATGGCGCCCATAAACCACGTGACTCAATCAACCAATGATAGTGATCACCGAGATGGCCAGATCCTTTTCAATCACACAAACCTTACACAACATCCATATTATCACAGACTCCAAATCTGCACTCCTCAGCATCAACAAACATAAATATAACCTTACACAAAACTATTCACTTTTTCACATACACAGACTTGCACACAATATAATTGCCACTAACAAAACACTCGCATTTCATTGGATCCCCTCACACTGTGCCATCACACACAATGACACTGCTGACCTCCTAGCTAAACAAGGGCACAACTTACCAATCCCAAATTATCACACACCTGTGACCTACAAATTTCATGCAAATGAACTGGATAATTCATTTCGCTCCATTTGGTTACAACACTGGACACAACAAACAACACTTAAAAACACATTCCGTGCCACCATTGCTGCCACTCCACACACACTATACCTTAATTATCTACCACGAAGGGCCCAAACAGCCATCCACCAATTGCGCACTGGCAGGACATGTCTTAATAAAGACCTGTTCATGATTAATGTTATCCCCTCTGCTCTCTGCTCCACCTGCCAGGTTATAGAGGATATACCCCATTTTCTCCTACACTGTCCAAAATACACTGCACATAGACTCACCCTTTTCCAAACACTCACAACACTTGGAACTACATATTTCACTACACAAACTCTCCTCAATCCCACACACAAAAACAGCAAGGCCCATTTTAGGGCCTTGGCCAAATTCCTTCACTGCTCTGGGAGGTTTCCTTAATTGCTCCTCCTCTCCTTCTGTGCCCTATCTATACCCTTCCCTCCCTTTGGTTCTCCCTTTTTGTTCCTGGAGACTTTAGTATTAAAAGATCCAGGTGCCACCAAAAGATCCAATAGGACAACTAAAAGAAGCACTTTGGACATTTTTCAGGATCAATAATAGTAACATTATCAAAAATAATATATTCAAAAAAAAAAAATTTTTTTTTCTAACACCTTCAAAAAAAAAATGAATAAAAAATAACTATTATTGTACTTCATTTATACTTTTTTACTACAACAAAAATAATATAATAACAATTGGGATATACCCTTTTCTTCTGTATTTTCAGTCTCAAAAAAAAAAAAACTTATTTTATTTATTTTCATCCCCCTCTTTATTCTCAAAACAAATACATACATTTTGACTATTTGTCTCACTCCGAATATTAATTTAATGTGCACATTAAACTTAAATATCCCCTCCTCTTCCACATTTCATATCTCAAAAAAAAAAAGAAATAAAATTTTTTTATTTTTTTTTTAGTTCTTATTGTTTCACACATTTTATCACATTTTCTCTCTCTATCCTATTAATGGATTACTTCAATGACTCACAAAAAAAAAAAACATCTCACCCTTATGATATAATTTCCTTTATCATACTTACAACATATCCCCTCATTTCTTAATAAAAAATTAATCACAAAACTTACTCACACTTCAACCTCACCTGTTCCCCTCCCCCCCCCTGCATCTTCCTTTCAACCACTGGGCGGCCTGCGGCCAATTGCCCTCTGCCACTATGTAAGGTTGCTGGCCTTTCACTATGCCAGCCCAATTTTTTCTGTTGTTCTACTGCACCCACAGCCAACTTAGCACATGGACCTGATGATAAGAGGGCCGAGGTCCACTTTACAAAGAGGTCCAGGGAAAGATGAGTTTTGTTTGAAGAAGAAGAAGAAGGCCAGATCCTTTAACCTTCCAACTTCCTGCAGACTCTCCATCTCAATATGTGAAATATGACTCTCCTCCCTGCAGACACCTCCTACTCAAAAGATCCATTGGACACCAAAAGATCCAGATGCCAAAAAGATCCAAAGGGACAAAAAAGAAGCATTTTGGACACATTACTGCACCACCTTATTTCCCTAGTGCAATTGTATTGATGTTTTCAAAAAAATATATATACATAATTATACTCTGTAACAATAGACTACAACTCCCAAAGTACCCTTTTTCAAAAATGATTACTAGTGGTGGCAAACCATCGGCCTGACCAATTTTCATCACTTTAGTTTTCTCTCTGTTTATAACCAAAGCTACTATACTACCAGTCTCATCAATAGCTCGAATGAAAGAGTTCATCTCATGAACATCATTTACCAAAAGAGCTAAATCATCAGCATATTCTAAATCAGAAATTTTAAGATCTGTCGACCACTTTAGGCTATCCTTAACTGTAAGAGATTCGGGGCGATTTTGAATATTTACCTTGCACCCTTCTTACCAACTTCCGGCCAACATGGGCCACACAGTGATCACACACGCTACAATTTTCACTCCCAGAATGATTTTACTCCATACGTCTCCCCTCATCATCCCCTTGTCACAAAACTACGACGCAGCACTTCCTTGGCACGAAACTTCAACCACCTCCTTATTATTAGGCTGCCTGCGGCCAAAAGCCTATCGCCAACATGTAGGGTCGCTAGCACTTCACTGTACTGGTCCCTACTTTTTGACGCACACAAAAAAAAAACTTTTTCTCGTGGACCAGATGATAAAGGGGCCAAGGTCCCTTTTACAAAATGGTCCAGTTTTTAAAGAAGGATGTTAGACTCTAACTATACAGGACCTCTACTACGATGTAACTGGCAATGGCCTATAAAGAATGAAAACTGGAAACAGAACGACAAACTGAATTGGATGTTAGGCTTTCCCGTAATGGGTGAAATTATTGGACGGGAAAATCTTGAAGTGACCAAGTTCCTCCTTACGAATGGTTCTCACATAGAGAAAGATTTGATAGAATGTAAGGTACCAATTATCAACATTCGTTTACTTCCGAGATAAAAAAATTAAAATAATTACCCCCTCAAGCAGCTGCTTGCCACAGAAGTCTGACAGGAGCTTGTCAGTTTATATGCCACAGTAGAAGATCTGAGAGGATGGCAGGACCTCAGCAGAAAAACAACACGAACATCCATGCCTTACCTAGGGCTCGAACCCAGGTCCCTTAGATCAGCAGCCAAGTGCGCTAACCACTCGTAGGAAGAAAAAAATACCTCAAGTAAAGTCGAGTCACATACGTCCGAGAAGAAAGAAGAAAACAATTCATCTGAAGTCCCTGTCGTTGACTGACAATGGCACACATGTAGTATGTAAACTAAGTCCTTGATGTAAACAAATTAGAACTATTGGTAGATATTTTTAGGAATACAAACACCTGAAAGGAGCTGTTATAAAGGTAAGGTGAATAAAATACTACAATAATGTTTTAAATCTCTGAGCTACACTAGATATCAGTACATTATATACTAATAGACTGAGTTACAAGTGCACCAAAAAACCTTGCAAATAACGAGTTCACAAAAATTTTGAGCGTTTAGTAGTGATATGAAAAACTCTTAAAGCAATGCATAATGTTTTTATTTTTGTGTATTCAGCAAGATTTTAGTATACTATAATTGTTTCAGTTAAATATAAATATGCTTTTCGAAATATGTTTAAAGAAAACGGCATGTTAATCATATGTATATAGGCTATCTCTTCTCATGTCAATGATGCCTGCGGTATTTTAACTTACCTTTATTTTCGAATGCATTGTCATTTTGTTATACAGGAAAAAAAAATTATTTTGTTATATAATATGGCATATCTTTTAGTAACTTAGGGTTAAGTTCACTTTTTTTAATGCAGCTAAATAATAGTATATTTAACTGCATTAATAATTTTAACTGCCTTGTATGAATAATTTTTTAGGGGTATGGGAATGATCACATCATACTTTATTGATAATTTACTGAAGTCTGTAGTATATATAACTAATATTTCATTATTTGTAATTAGCACTTCATATTTCAGTAATAAATTATCAGAGGAAAACATCCTGTAGATAAGAAACACTTGAAATAATTTGATTGTGATTCAAACCAGGTCTCCCAGAAGCATGCCGGCATCTTAACTGCTGGAACCATCAAGAGCTAACAATTTTCCCAATAAAGTGACATATAAGCATTCCTGCAATTTATGTTGATTTGCCAGTGATGCATATATGTCACTTTTTTGGAAAATGGTAAGCTCTTGATGATGCAGCAGTTAAGATGCCCAGCATACTTCTGGGAGACCTGGGTTCTAATCCCAGTCAGGACAACCAACTTTTTTCAACTAATTGTTTCAAGTGTTTCTTGTTTACAGGACGTTTTCCTGTGATAATTTATTACTAAATTATGCATATAACACTGTGAGTGTGAGTGACAAATATTACTAAAATCAAATGTGTTTCTGCATTTTCTGGAAGACCTGGAGTTGAATCCCAGTTAGGACAACCAATGTTTTCAACTAATTATTTCTAGCACTTCATATATCTTTCCCCATTTGCAGTATATAGGATACAGAAGAATCCTAGAAACTGCTGGTTTATAGGGCTTCTTTTATAGGGCTTCTTTTACAAGGATGTGCCTTACTAAGACCTAAGTCACTGCTGACCATGGGGTGGAAGTTTGCTCAGTCAGTAGTGCACCAGGCTCACAATCTGCAGTTCCCAGTTCAAGCCCAGCTGTGCTAACATTAAGATTTATCTGCACTAAACCCAGGGGTAGCCCTTGGTCAGAAAGAGGACACCAGAGGGATTGAAAATGTTGCTGTCTTTTAAATAGGATGTAAAACTGTGTCTCCATGTGCAAGAGAGCCATCTTGTGTATGTTAAAGATCACACTAGATTGTTTTGAAGTAAGGCTTCCATCTCCTAACAGTTGTCCAAGGGTTCCTTTCCTGAACCTCTGAGTTTTTTGTTCCTTATGACCTGGGCATTTAACCCATTTTGTGCATGTAAGTGCTGCTCAGAAGTAAAAAACCCAAATGCTGAGCACTGCTTAAGTTAGAGCTAACACAAAACTAAATTACAATTATTAACAATAATTACAATTATATTTATTATTTAGAAACACATTGTATCTACTGGCACATTGGGAATTTCATTTTTGAAAAGATGAAATTTATCATAAAAATTTTATATGAAATAATGGATGATTGGAAAAATGCAAATGGTAGTATTTTATTAGTATTTTTACAACATGAAAAGGACTTTTCTTTCATTCTTTAAAATAAAAAAGTTGCTTTTCTCACACCCTTCTGAGAAAAGGAGGCAGATTGTTATTGTTAGTGGAATATCTCTTGACACTCTACCACCAAAATTTCAAATTTGTACCATAAACAGATCACTTGAAATATTTGTTAAAAGTTTTGCCTTTTACACATTTAGTGACCCCTAACAATGCAAATTAAAACTACCTGAGGGAATGTGAAACTACCTAAAAATATGTGATTACAATGTTTCATTAGTACTAATCCAACTAAAAAAGAATTTTCCAATTATTACTCAAAACAAAAAGTTAACATTTTCCCACCACACCTGGGGGATAGCATTAACTCATTGTTGCAAACATGAGCTTCACATTCCACCACCAAAATTAAATTTCTAGCATAAAATACATCATCTGTAATATTTGTTTAAAGTTTTTTTTAATTTTTAACCTTTTCACTGTTAGAGAGTACAATTATAGCTCTTGGGAGAGTCAGAAAGTGCAAACAAAATATTTCATCAATACCTATCCAACCAAAAAGAGTTTTTAATTTATCTCTAAATACAAAAAAGTTGAATGTCTACAGACAGATGACAAAATTGAAAACATTATTTTTTTTTTGAAAATGAGGTAATAAAAACAAAAAAAATACCAAAATATATAAAATGTATGCATTATTATTAAAAAAATGTCTAAAAATGTTATTTTAATTTTGTTTTTATTAATCGGTGATGTAAATTATGTTAATTTTTAAAATTTTTTATTTTCAGGTGTTTTATAATGAATGTAAAGTATTCTGCTGTAAAAACTGAAGATGATTCAAATGGGTTTGTCTTTGATTACACATCAGCATTTGATTTTAGTTCCTACAATAAGATGAAAATAGTAAATAGTAGGAATCGATACAAATCAGCTTTCACTTATCATTCAGTATCACCCTCTTATGAAGAAGGACATTCATCAGGTAAGTGAAATATCAGTAACATAGCTCAACATATTCAGAAAGTATAAAAAATATTTTATTTTAAAATTTTTGTAAATGTTTAAAATTATATTTTTGATATAAAAAAATACTAAACTATATAAAGTGAAATTTAGATTATAAAGAAGGACTAAAAAATTTTAACTTTTAAAAATATCTTCATTAATTTTAAAAATGCTCACTCAACAAAAAGCTTCATTTTACCACTGTACAGCTCTGATACAGAGTAGTCTGTCATTCAAACATTTTTATTCCAAATAAGGTGCATCTTAAGGAATTCATGAATTCTAATCATAATAATACTTTATTATTTTTAAATGTAGAAAATGAAACATAGGCACTGATGATAGATATAATTAAAATTGTGTGGATGATAGTCATTTTCATTTAAAACTATACAAAAAGAATTTTGATAGTATATAAAATAGATAAAAAGTAAATTCTTCTATCTTCATTGCAATAAAATTTGAATGACTTAGGAAATATGAAGAAATAAATTAGAGGGATTAAATAAATATAAGAGAGAATATTTATAGGATTGTATTTTTCACAAATTAGAGTGTTTGGATGTTTGATTAAGCATGAACTCAGAAAATTGAAATTCCAAGAGTATTACTACAGCATCAAGCATTTCATTACCTGGTTGAGCTAGCCCTAGAACAAATTATGGATTGACCCTTCCAGTGTCCAGCCTGAAAAACTGGTTTCCATCCAGAGGCCAAGCTATTTTCTCCCTATGCTCAGTCAAAAAAATTAACTTTAGAATTTTTTTGCCAAATAACTAATGAAAGGAATTATGGCATGTTATATGCCATAATCCCCTGCGATGATGCATAGAACCGGCCAGGCCGAGCACCTAATGTCCCACCTCGCCTTCTTGTGGTGCAGACTGTTAGTACCTTTCAGAAGAGATACTCTTGTGGAAGTGAATGGAAGGGGAGGGCTGCCAGATTAGTGTGGCCTACTGATCTGGACAACTCTGGCTACTTTTTTTTTCTACCCTTTTGAGGAGTGGTCAACCACACAGGGTCCTGGTGCTGACCATATATACCTCAATGGAATTATGGCTCTGAGCTTGATTATGGATCCTGATTTTGCTGCAGTGGTGGGCTTCTGTGGAGGGAAAATTTTCTGTTGTGTTTTCTGTTTGTGGGTTGACAGCCCCAAGTGAATAGATTCACAGGATATGTTTATCAGCTGGTGGATAATCCTGAGCAGAGGTCATCGCAGGCACCTGAACTCTTTGCTTCTATTGGCATCGTCAAATTCTACATTGGAGGAAGTCTTCCAGTGTAGATGGCTTCAGCCTTTAGTGGTGGGGGAACGGGTCTTTGCCCCATGTGTGCGATTAGGGAGCTGTTTGATATTGTCGGCATTCCCTCTCTCAATAAACATAGTTTCTTTAAACATCCCATTAACCATTTTCTCTCCATATGTAGTTGGAATGTGAGGACTCTGCACAGAGCTTTTTCTCTTGATGTCCTCACACAAGAATTCCACCATTATAGTTTAGATATTCTCGGCTTGCAAGAGACCAGATGGACAGATAAAGGTCAGATTCTTAAAAATAATCTTAAATTTCTCTTTTCAGGGAAGGACAACAATAAGCATCATCAAGTCGTGGGTCTGCTTCTTGGCAGACACGCTAGTGATGCTCTTCTAGGATATGAGTGCATTAATGAAAGGTTTCTTATAGCAAAATTTCAGACAAGTGTTAAAGACTTGAATGTTATCTGCTGTTATGCTCCCACTGAGGATGTCGATGAGGATGAGAAGGATAGGTTTTACGGACAACTTCAGGATATTTTGAATTCTGTCAAGAAAGGAGATATTACCCTTGTTCTAGGTGACTTCACCAAAGTTGGTGCTGACACTGACCTTTGGGGAGGGGTGATAGGCCCTTTTGGTATTGGTAGCTGCAATGACAATGGGCAAGTCTCCTACAGGTAAGTAAACTAATTGGTTTCAGAATAACTAACACTTATTACAAACACCGCGACATACATAAGTACACATGGGTTTTACCTGATGGGCTGCATAAGAATATGATTGATTACATATTAATTAACAGCAAATGGGCTAGTTCTGTCAGGAATACCAGGTCGTATAAGGGAGCTGAAATTGGATCTCACCATTACCTTGTTAAAAGTGACTTAAACTTAAAAAGTGTAGTGCTAGGGTTAATAATTTTACCTTTAATTCTGAAGCTCTGAAAAACCCACTTATAGCTAAAACTTACCATGATAGGTTACTTAGTCATTATGACAGTCATGGTATGCTTACTACTGAAGTTGAGGAATAATGGGACCATTTTGAACAGGCTTATAGGGAAAATTCTTTTAGTATTCTTTTAGGGAAAAAGGTGCAGAGCAGGCAGAATTATTTGAGTGATAAGGCACTTGAGCTTATTTCAGAAAGAGAGAACTGCAGGAATATCCTTAATCAATACCCTACTAGTCCTAATAGAAAGCATTACAGAGAGTTTAATAAACATGTAAAGGATCAGTTAGCTACTAATGAGAATCTCTGGCTTGATGGCTTGGCTGACAAAGCCAAGGAAGCAGTTAGACAGCACAACAGCAGAGAGCTGTACCAGATAGTTAATGTTTTGTGTGGTAGAAAACAGACAGGTATACTGGGATTGAAGGATAAACAAGGTAATGTTATAGAAGGGGAGGATTCTGTCACGGCTAGGTGGGCTGAGCATTTCAGTGATGTTCTAAACAATGTAGTTGGTTCTACTCCGATTGTCTGCAATGATGCTAGATACATTGGTGGCTTTAATGTTGGCCCTATAACACAGTCTGAAGTTATTTTGGCTATTTCTAAATTTAAACAATAAATCCCCAGGGGTATATGAAATTACTACTGAAATGCTTAGAGCTGAGAATGTTTCGGTTACCACTTGGATGACTGAAATTCTGAATCTCTTTTATGATAAAGGCATGGTTCCTAAGGATTTTACCACAGTTATTATCCCTATTTTCAAAAAAGGTGATCGCAGTTCTTGTGATAACTATAGGGGTATCAGCCTACTCTCTGTTCCAGGGAAAGTTCTTTCCATGATTGTGCTTAAAAGAATTAAGAATCTGGTTGACAGGCAATTGCGTGATGAGCAATGTGGATTCAGAAGTGGTAGGGGATGTGTGGATCAGATATTTTCACTTAGGCAGATTCTTGAGAAATGTTTAGAGTTTCAGAAACCTTTGGTTGCTAGCTTTGTTGATTTCAAAAAGGATTTTGACTCTGTTGATCATCATAATTTGTGGTTGATTGTGAGATCATATGGTATACCAGACAACATAATGAAAGCTCTCTGTAATAACACTGAGTTGTGTGTGAGAGTTGTAGCAATTGGTTTAGCATTACTTTCTGGTGTTCGACAAGGTGCATGTTGTCTCCTTTTCTCTTTAGTTTGGTTATTGATTATGTTATGCGAAATTTACTGCAAGAGAAAGATTTTGGCCTTAAATGGGCTGGAGATATGAAAATTTCTGATATAGATTATGCTGATGATTTAGCCCTTTTGGCAAATGATTTTGATGAGATGAACTCTTTCATTTGAGCTGTTGATGAAACTGGTAGTAGAGTAGGTTTGGTTATAAACAGTGAGAAAACTAAAGTGATGAAAATTGGTCAGGCAGGCTGTGATTCAGTTAATATGAATGGTTGCAATCTTGAATAGGTGTCACAATTTAATTATCTTGGGAGCTATCTAACAGATACTGGTGAGTGTGGCATGAGATTAACAGACAGATAGGGATTGCTGCCTGGTGTTTTAAGAATCTATGGAGAGTGTGGAGAAATATACACCTAAAGACTGAAATTAGACTGTATAATAGTTTGATTCTTTCTAAGGTTAGTTATGGTATACACCTAAAGTATACACCTAAAGACTGAAATTAGACTGTATAATAGTTTGATTCTTTCTAGGGTTAGTTATGGTAGTGAAACTTGGACACTTTGTAAACACAATAACAGGAAACTAGATGCTTTTGCAGTATCTTGGGCATTACGTGGTTCAACTTTGTAACTAATGATGAGGTTAGGCAAAGGAGTCGGCAACCTCCTTTAAGCAGCATATTGTGCAGAGAGAGAGACTCCGTTGGTTTGGCCATGTTGCCCATATGGATAATTATAGATTGGCAAATAGGGTTATGAACAGTGTGCCTAAAGGCTTCAGAAAGAGGGTGAGACCAAGGATGCGGTGGGCAGACTATATCAAATAGAACCTTGTTAGAATTGGTGTGCAGTGGCCAGATGCAGCAGATATAGCTCAGGACAGATATGCTTGGAGAACTAAATTGCATGGTCCATTTGGACCTCCATAGCCCATGGCTGCTTGAGGATGACGATGATGATATGCTAAATTAATCAGCATTTAATTCTGGATTTTCTTAATATTTAACAAAAGAAAAAGTTTTATTTTAATAGGACTTTTTTAGAGTCATGTAGTAAAAAAATGCATCTTGCAAAAGAAATAAAAATTTGTTTAAAAAATAAAAAACTAATAGAAATGGGTATAATGCACATGGATAGAAAGGCTATTTATTTCTGAATAATAAAAAAATTATTTTTTTTGGTTTCAAGTAAATATTTCTCTCATTTTATAATATTTTTCTTGGTACCATACTTTAAGAAAATTCTAGGTTTTTAGCCAATTTGTGCTGAGTCAGATAAACAAGTCAACTTTAGAATTAAAAACAAACAAACAGTGGAAATAGGTCATAGTCATGTTATATACCAAATTAAAAAGAATTTGATTATGAATTTTATGAAAATAAATAATATAAACAAATTTACAAGCATATTGATTTTAATAAGCCCTTTTCAATGTGATATGGTGGAAAAAAAAGATTGCACTATACAATTAAGGCTTCATTTTGGAAAACCTGAAGAATAAAAATAGATAAATTATATATTAATTGAAAGGAAATTTCCTCCAGAATAATATAATATTTAACCTGAAATATGATTTTTATTTCTTTTAATGATTCTTTTCAGTATCATGTATTTTAAACACGGCCAGTGTTATACAAAGTGACTTGGACTTCTCACCCTCAGGATTTTCTGAACTGGTTATGAAATAGAAAAAAATAACTTCCTTGGCTGTTTTTTTTACTAAACATTATGAATTTTTTCTTTGAGTGTTTTTGGTGATCTTGGCTAAGTTCAGAAAGGTTTGTGTACCAAAGCAAAAAAAAAAACAGCATTATATCATCTGTGTGGCACAGCCAAGGTACCTTTAAAAATCATTCAATATAAGCATAAAAACTCATAAGAAAAATTATATTTTTCTAGAGGAGGGAGTGAAACTTTCACAGTGAGTGTAGTGGAGGGGATGCTTTCCTGAAATTGACCTCCCACATGACAGCTGATTTCCATAGCAAGAAAGTCTATTTTGCTTTCATATCCAAGACATTAATTTTCAGAAAACGGTACAAGCTCGAAATATTTTTACCAAAAAAACAAGAAATAATAAAAGAAAAATTACATATAACCTAATGGAACGTTAAAATATCCTCAACAACTTTTAAGCCAACCTCCAATATAACATAACTCGAAAAGATCGATAAATCAGCTGACCAAAAGATTACTAACTTGTGGAAATAAATCTACAGAATTGAATTTGCTTCCATATCCAAGATTTCATTTATTTTCAGAAAATGATACCAGGTCACAGTTTTACTGGAAAAGTAATAAATAATAAAATAAAAATTAACACATAGCCTAAAGTGATGTTAAAATATCCACAGCAACAAGTTGTAGGCCGGCCATCTGATGTAGCATAACTATGAAAAATCAATAATTATTAATCGGCTAAAAGATTGCTAATTTATGAAAATAACTCTACTGAAATGAAAACAGGTTTAAATATAAAAAAAGTAAATACTAACTTTACAAAGGGTATCCAATATGCTGGACCAAAACTGTAAAAACACTTATTGCACATGGAACAGAGAGAGCATGTGTCAGCCATCTGCCTCTTGTTTGCCTCAGTAAGCCATATGCGATTAAATGCAGCTGCACCCAGAATTTCTAAGAAGGATGTGTTTACTTCCAGATTCCATTTTAAGAGTGGGAAAGATGCATAAAATTCTGGGAAAAATGATAAAAATAATTTTGGGAATGCTGAAATAGGTTTATGACAGAAAAGAGAGTGAAACAGAAAAAAAAAATGGTGATATGTATTTTGTAATTACTTCCAAAATCTACTGTTTTCAAAAATAACAGTTTCTTTTGTTACTTTTTAGGAGATTTTCAAAAATTTAAGGAAAAATTTGTTGATAATAGTTCAAATCAAACTTGTGAGCTAAATCAGAAGGTTGCTTCAGCAAATAAGAACATTAATAAGAAAATCAGCAATACGGTTTAGTGCTTCTAAGAAATGGCAATCGGATGGATTTATAAAATTATTTATATTGTAGTTTAATAAAATATGCATCGAATGAAAACCAAAAATTATTTTTTAAACTTGAATTATGTATTTTTAAAAGATATATGTAAGAAAAATTTCAAACGGCAATTTCTATTTTTTTTAAACTGAAATTTCATATGTTTTACCAAAGATGTCTATGCTCATCTTGGGCCTCTCATTTTGGATTCTGTCAACATCTATGATGTTGGGGACCTTGGAAGGGTTAATAAGAGTTTTTGGATGGGGCAGGGCACTAGAATTTTGCTTCACCTGTTATATTTACTGTTACTTTGGCTCTGCTTAATTGCATTACTGCTACCCTTTTTTGCAACATAGGTTAACAGCAGTCTACAGTTATAGACATTTGTGTACTAATTGCATACTTTGTTTTCCCCATTACTAACCATAGGCATTGGTTGGATGTCGTAATTTATTAGCTGCTAGTTTGATTCACTTGTCCTTCATTAAAGATGTTTGATATTATTTTTGTATTTTAGCAATCTTAATGTAATATAGTTTTTATATATCCAAAATACAGTGTTTATTAAGAAACATTGAAGGAAAAGAACCAAGTTAAAAACCATTAGCTGA
Organism: Ryuthela nishihirai; assembly: GCA_038380435.1. Taxonomy (NCBI): domain Eukaryota; kingdom Metazoa; phylum Arthropoda; class Arachnida; order Araneae; family Heptathelidae; genus Ryuthela; species Ryuthela nishihirai. The sequence continues at coordinate 36,826,322 of JAWZYU010000015.1, forward strand.
AACTGATGTATTAACTGTTGAAGTTTAATAGTTATATTGCTACCAAATGATTTATTGTCAGCAATAAAGCTCTAAATTCTTAAAGTAGAATGATATACATGAATGCTTTTTTGGACATTTCAGAAAGTGTCAGAGAAGAGACATGGCCATCCATGATATTAAGATCTGTCATTATTTATGTGTGCTATATTATAATCATTATATTATTTCCACTATCAGTATGGTTTTGTTTAAAGGTAAGCATTGGTTTTATTTTGCTAAAATTTAAGAAATGGCACTTTATTTTAATTCACATCGAATAGCAACTCTAAATTATTATTAATGGTTTATTTTTCATACACACAATGCATCATCTCTTAACTTTAACATTTTTTTAAAAGTTATTTATATCTACGTAATGAAAGTATTTATTGATGAAACAAATGTTTAAAAAAATTTGTAATTTACATTTTATATGTGTATTTTATTAAAAAACAAAAAAATAAAGCTTGCCAGTGTATATGCCATAAAAGAAGATGTATGAGGAAGGCGAGACCTCAGGAGAAAGCAACATAAACATCTATGCATTACCCGGGGTTCAAACCCAACCCCCCTTTTTACTACTTTGTTATTTTTGTTAAAACTACCATAATCATTTACCAATCCCAAATTTCTTAGATGGTACTTTGATGTTTGCTCTGAGGGTTGGGTTGTTTTATCTTTTAGTGCACACAGTGGGATAAATGGCCAGGCCACAAGGACTCCAAGGGCTTATAGAAGGTTGGGGTGGGGAAAGGATCCACTGCACAGCTGTTAGGAAACAGATAGTAGCCTCCTGTCAAGGCCATTCAGCATATTCTTTAACATGCACAGGGTATGATTCTCCTGCACACAGGACCATGGCTTAACATCCCATCTGATGGACAGTAACCTTTCCAAGCCCATCAGTGTCCCCTACTGATTGCGGCCAGTGTAGGGGATTTTGCAGTGAAAAATCTCAATGCTGGCACAGGTGGGACTCAAACCTGGGAACTGCAGATTATAAGTATGGCATGCTAGTGACTAAGCCATCCCTGCTCCTTTGCTTTGAGGTATCTTACCCATTTAAGATGCTGCAGAAAGGATGAAATTACAGTGCACGAAAATCCATAAATGATTTGCATATGACTTGGAATTTAATTTTCTCTAGAATAGCATGTTCCAGAACTTTTCGTGCAGTTGCCATGTCATACATTCATAGAATGGATGAATAGATGGATTGATTATCATACTACTTTTGAATCTTAGCCCACAGACTTTCCAACCATTGACAGACTATATATTTTCCAATCATTACTTCCTTTTACATTATGGAAAGGGCTAATGTCTTATTCACTTTTGAATTCTAATGACTGGGAAATGATATCTCAATTCTGCAGTATAGGGTAGTTAATAAAGTTTTTGAAAAGAAATTGGCGGTTTTTTTAACTCTTTCTAATTAAATTTTAAAAAAGCATTTAAATTTATAATATATATATTTTACCTGTTGATACTGCTTAAAAAAATAGCATAAAATAAAAAATCTATATGTGCTTGCAAACAATTGCACTGAAATGCATGAGCAGTTAATATGGCTATTGCTTATTAAAAATCAATCCAAAGTGAATGCACAGTATTCCCTAAGATAAGACATCAAATTTAATAATTAATTAAATTAATTAAATTTAATTAATTAATAAGACAGACATCAAACATTAATTAATAGATTCTGAAAAAAAATATTCATCGCCACCATGGCAGGAATCAAACCCGCATCTCAAAGAGATGCAGGTTCGATTCCCGCCGTGGCGGCGATGAATTTTTTTCAGAATATATTAATTAATGTTTTATTGCTTATGTTTATACTATTCCTTTTTCTTTCTGTAAGTAGATTATTGATTTGTTTTAAACACTTGTCATTTTACATCTAGCAAAGTTGCAATACTTTTGATGCAAGGTATCGTTTACTAGTGTAAGTTATCATCCGGCAACTACAGGGATTTATCAAAATAAGAGAAACACTGACAGTGACTGGAGTATATGCAATGTGCCATATGCATATTGGGGACAAAGTCGCCCACAGTATGAGATATACACTTGCTTCCATAAAATAAGGAAAATCCCTATTTTAAGTCAATGGGAAGCTAATGTCAAAGCTCTATAACTTCTAAAAGTTTTTTTTTTGTGTTGAAAAATGTGATTGCAGATAAAGATCTCAATCAAATAAATCAATATCTTGATTTTCAACAATATTCATTGAGTATGTAATGAGTTATGGAAGTTTGAATATTTAGTGATAACAATGCCAGTCACAAAAATTGACTTCAGAAGTTAATTAAAACTTAGTAATAAGTATTGTATCAAAGTGTTTAATAAAATAAGTTTGTATTTAGTTTCTAATAGTGAAAATTCTTTTACTCCTCTTCGGTTTTGTTTAAGTTTCTTAAGACTGGGATTGCTGTTGTTAAATATTCAAACTTCCATAACTTGTTAATTACTGAATGAATATTGTTGAAAATTGAGATATTGATTTATTTGATTGAGATCTTTCTCTGCAATCACATTTTTAAAAACAAAAAAACTTATTTGAGAAGTTATAGAGCTTTGACTTTAGCTTCCCATTGATTTAACGTAGGGATTTTCCTTAATTTATGGAAACCAGTGTGTAAAGGGAGAAATGTCGGTTATCATGTAGTAATGCCACAGGGGCAGGTGAAAAAGCTGTTGTGGTGTAATTGTCGACAATATCAGATCTCAATCACCTCCAAAAAGGCATGATCATTGGTGTGCATCTTGCAGGAGCTTCAGTAGCCAGAACAGTGGAAATAGTAGGTGTAACACGAGGAACTGTATCAAAGATTATGACTACCTATCAAAAAGGACAGGATGTTGCCTCCAAATGTGCAAATTGTGTACTCCATACAAAGTTGTCAGATGGGATAGGCAAATGTTGGCACAGATTGTACGATGAAAGCAGCACATGACCACAGCACTGCAAATAGCAGCAGAGTTGAACACCAGTTGGAATGATCCATTTCTGTCATAACAAATAATTAATGAAATAGGCTCGATGTATTTCAAATCAACTCATAATAAATAGGCACTTTAGTGTTGATTTATATTTTAGAGGGAAAACCATCCTGAGCCAGGTGGGACATGAACCCACGAAGTTCGTGTCGTGTCCCACCTGGCTCGGGACGGTTTTTCCTCTAAAATTTAAATCGACGCTAAAGTGCCTATTTATTATGAGTTGATCTGTCATAACAGTTCATCAGGAACTTCATCTGCTGCTATCTATGGCCATGTTGTAATCCACAAACCTCTACCAACATCTGCAAGCACATAAAAACTGGGATGCTAAAGATTGGCAACATGTCATCTGGTCTGATGAATTATGCTTCACAGTGTTTCCCACCACTGGTAGAGGGTACATCTGGCGAAAACCTGCAGAAACGCACCACCCCAACTGTTTGGTTCTGACTGTGAAGCGTGGAGGTGTATCCCTGATGCTGTGGGGTGCCATATCATGACATTCTTTAGGGCCTTTAGTTATTCTGCAGGGTCGTGTCACATCCGCAATGCACGAATCCATTCTCAGGGACCACCTGCACCCAATGTTGTGGGCATTGTTCCCTTATGACCGTCCCTGGTTTCAAGCAGATAATGCACCCGTGCATTGTATGAAACGTGTCAAGTTGTGGTTTGCAGAGCATGAGGATGAGGTACAGCAGCTACCCTGGCCACCTCAATCTCCAGACCTCAATATTATTGAACATTTGTGGGAATATCTGGAGTATAAGGTCAGATCACACTTTCCACCTCCAGTATCTCTTGCACAGTTGGGCCATGTGTTACAGGTAGAATGGTTGCACATTCCATTACTGTATGTGCATCATTTGATAAGTCTATTCCACATTGAATTACTTCTGTTCTGAATCCCCAAAATGGGCATAAAAAAATAATAAATACCTCCTGAAGCAGCTACTTGCCACAGAGGTCTGACAGTAGCCTGTCAGTTTATATGCCATAGTAGAAAGTCTGTGAGGATGGCAGGACCTCAGCAGAAAAACAACACACACATCCATGCCTTACCTGGGGCTCGAACCCATACAGCTTATTAATGTTCTCCACAAACAGCATGCGTTTCCATTATTTAGATAAACCCCTTATGTACATTGTTTTCAACAGTATTTTAGCAGACTTTTGATTTTAATTTTTTTTTTACTTTTAGTTTTTGAATTATTTTTATGTTTATTTCAAATATATACTGTAATTGAAATTAATGAAAATTATTTTGAACTAAATGAAATAGAAATGTACTGTGTTATACATGAAAAATTGCTGGCCTCAAAATGCAACTAAACTGGTTTCCATAAATTAAGGTAAAAAGAGAAAAATCATAATAATTCACCAAAAAATTGTGCAATCCTCACCAAACTTGTTCATGTAACCAGTAAAGTAATGCCGAGTGTAGCGTATGCAAATTAGTCTAGGTGGGTTCAAGCCCCGGGTAAGGCATGGATGTTCGTGTTGTTTTTCTGCTGAGGTCCTGCCAGCCTCACAGACCTTCTACTATGGCATATAAACTGATGGGCTCCTGTCAGACCTCTGGGGCAAGCAGCTGCTTGAGGGGGTATTTATTTTTTATTTTTAAATGTGAGTAAAGAAATTCAAAATAGCTATTTTAGAGGAATGACCAAGAGACATCATTTGCCAAATGAACTGTGGTGGAGAGCTATTGGGCAGTTCGAAGCAGACCAGACATGGCACAATAGCGGAATGTGAGTCTTGTAGTCCATAGACTGTGGAATCAATTTCTTAGCATGGATTCTGTGTCTCAGAGGTTTAGCTGAGGAAGGGCTAGAGTTACAACCACTGTACAAGACCGACATCTGTAATTAACAGCATGAAGGAGAAGGACAACTACTCTCTCACAGCTGTGATCCTCTCTTGTAGCAGCCACTGGAAGGGTTGTATCAGCTTCTGCTGTGTGTAGAAGGCTTCATGAGGGAGGTCTGTATGCAAGAAGGCCAGTAATTTGTATACCCCTTATGTCACATCACAGGAGAGAGCAGTTGAATTGGGCACACATTAATGTTAACTGGACAGAAGAGCAATGGTGGTCCATACTCTTCACAGATGAGTCCAGATATTGTTTGCAGAGCTATTCTGAACATTGTTTGATATGGAGAGAACAAGGTACCTGCTGTCACCCCAGTAACATCCGTCAAAGAGACAGTTACAGCAGAGGTAGCGTATGTGTTTGGGTTGGCATTTCCTTAAGTGGACGCAAAGATCTCTATGCATTGATGAGTGAGAACCTCAATGTTCAAAGGTTGAGAGATGACATCCTGGACTCTTATGTACGTTCTTACACTGGTGCAATAGGTGAAATAGGTCATCTTACAAGATGATGACTCTCATCCACATAGCTCAACTAGTGGAACAATACCTTCAAGAGTAGACCATTATGTGCATTGAGTGGCCAGCTCAATCTCCCGACCTAAATCCGATTGAGCATCTGTGGGATGCTCTTGGGAGACGTGTTGCTACCTTCAACCTGCCACCTGAAACAAAGGGGAGCTTATTACTACTTTAAAGGAACAATGGTCATTACTCCCTGCTGAGCTGATTCACAACATCATAAACAGCATGGAACATCACTGTTGTGCCTGCATTGCTGTAAGGGATGAATGACTACACTCCTTTTTAAAGAACTTTGCCCATTGCATTCTGAAACTTCATTTTTGGACAAGTTCCTGTGTTATTTTTTGACAAAAAATGTTTCTAGTGTAAAATATTTTATGCCATTCTGAAACTAGCTTTGTAATTCATGTTTTCATCAAATTTCATTAAAATCATTCATGTAGTTTTTTGTTTATCATGATTTTTCTGAGTTTACCTTAATTTATGGAAACCAGTGTATCTTGAATTACACTGGATTATGCATTACAATGACAAACACGATTTTAAAGAGTAGGATTTATTTTAATACTATTTTAAATTAAAAGTAATTTCTTAATTATCATTAATAAATCATAATTAAGAACTAAGAAATTGGGATTTTTAAATGAACTTTTTCTGTTTTGAAATTTAATTTTTTATAGTAGTAATGCAACTGGAGCCATAAATGATTTTATCTCAGTTTTAAAGTTTGTCAAATTTTTTACATGCTTTTAAAGTATTTTTAATTTTTTATTCTTTATCTCATTTTAGTTTATATATTTATCAGTTTTTATTTAAATTACTTTAACTGATTATTTACTTAATATAACCTATTCCTGTTAGTTACTTCAAACTGAGGTTGTTAAATTATTTTTTTTTTATTGCGGAAAGCACTTCAGAATTAATTCAACTACCAGAATGAGTTTAGTTTCAGAAATTCAAAAGTGAATGTTTAAATAATACAAAAAGAATTTGAAAAAATTAAGCTACAGTTTATTAACATTTACCTCTGGTCTATAATTAATCAGTAAATAAAAAGAGCCACCAACAAAATAAAAACTTGCCCAGTCATTTTTATGTGAAAATTCAGTTTTTGATTACATATTTATTATTGCTATTGCAGAAGTTTACTATTTTTTTAAGTAAATTGATTTCTCTTTTGCCTCTTATTTTGTTAAGCTTGTTCTGTTTCTTTAATCAGATCTTAGTATTTTTCTAAAATCTGACTTTTTTTCTGTTCAGTATTTACAATGACCTGGTTTCTAAATGCAATTTCTAATAAAAAATATTAGGAAGTTAGTGTATTAGGTTAATTTTTATTTGTAATACAAGATAGGAAATAATCTCTTGAAAAGTAAAATGTTTAAGGGGCTCTAAAAAATGTTCTCTCACTTGACCAAAGCTGTCCCATGGCCAATGGCCAAGTGGTTATGCCTGGCTAAGGATCAACTCTAATTTTTTAATTGAAGGGACCTGAGTTTGAGCCCTGGGTAAGGCATGGATGTTTGTGTTGTTTTTCTGCTGAGACCTTCTGCCTTCCCCACAGACCTTCCACTATGACATATAAACTGACAGGCTCTTGTCAGATCTCTGGGGCAAGCAGGTACATGAGGGGGTATTTAGTTTTTTTTTAAATAAAATGTGAGATAAAGTCATAAATGATAAGCTAGATAAGTACACTGGAAATAGAGAGGTTTGCTATTTATTAGTGATGGTGTACAGAATTGATCAGGCATACCACATAAAGGCTGCTTTTGCCTCTGTATGGTGCAGGCCTTTAATACTTTTCAAAGGAAATCTCACTCCTTTGCAGAATAGGAGAGACTATCAGTTCAATTCAGTCTATTGATCTGGCCTTTTATAGTATTTTATATGCACCTTGTTGAGAAGTGATCAACTACACAGTCTCAGTGCTGACTATTTAAACTACCTGGACTATCTGCTGATATGGTTATGATTTATGGATTCTGGATTTGCTGCACTGGTTATCTTTACTCTGATGGATTAATCTGTTAAAGTGAATCTGCCAGTGTTTTTCATTCATTTTGCTAGTTGTGGACAAATGGGCAGATATATACTTACACTGGCCACTGAATTGGAAACCTATATACAGATGTACGTAAACATCACTTGTGCAGTGTATATGCAAAATACATGGTCACGTACTTCAGCATGTGATTAGGTAGCAATTTAAAACTGCTGCTCGTCAGTAATCATCAATAATGTCAATGGGAAAAACAAAGGATCTTTTGGGGTTTAATAAAGGGCTTATTGTGGGTGCCTGTCTGGTTGGAGCGATGATTTTAAAAACAGCAGAGCTGACTGGTTTCTCAAAAGGTGAGATATCTTGGGTTTTTAATCAGTGGAAAAATAACCCATATTGCTTGTCTAAGAGGCATAAGTGTGGTGTGACTCAGGAGTGAGATCGCCGTCATCTGAGAAGGCTTGTACAGAGAAACAGGGCTTCCTGTGTACAGCAATTGACCGAAGCATTCAATGAACACTATATAGTGTGATGTGACTTCATTTTTTCTTACTATCTTACTCAGAACACTAAAAAAGAAATATTTGCCATCCAAGATCATAGATGGCACTAAAAGGAGGTGCCCAAAATTCATGGGAAGAGTGATAGTCATTATTAGAGGAAAAAAAAAAGACAGCTGGCATTAGTTCAACAGGTTAAAATACTCTGGCATGTTTCTGGAGAAATGTGGGTTCGAATCCTGTATGTTGGTGAAATTTTTTCCACAAAAACATTTATTCATCCATATCTCAGTGAACTATGAGCAGGGTATTGAAGGGGATCAGCATTAGCAGTCGCATGCTTATACGGAAACCACTGATTTCTGCAAAGAACTGGAAAGTTTGTCTACCAGTCTCCATGACTGGAAAAAGGTCATGTGGTCCAATGAGTTGCAGTACACCTTGTTCTGTACCAATGGTAGACAGAGAGTTTGGCAGGAGCCCCATGAAAAAATGGACCCAGCTTGCCTTGTAAGCACAACTCGAGGTTCTGGAGGCAGTATCATGGTGTGGGGCACATTCTGTTGGTATGGAACAGGTCCCCTGATATTGCTGGAAGATTGGGTGTCCTCCAAGGATTATCTGAACAATGTTGCCAATCAAGTCCATCCTGCAATGTTGACTTTTTATCCAGCAGGTAGTGGCTGTTTCATGGATGACAATGCTACTGTCCATCGTGCAAGATGTGTTCAGCAGTGGTTCAGCGAGAATTACAGTGACTTACACCATCTTCCCTGGCCACCACAAAGCCTGGATCTAAACTCCATTGAGAATGTATGGGACATGTTACGAAAACATCTGAGAGCAAAGTCCTCTTCTGTCAAATCTGAACCAATTAAAGGACTGCCTGGTATGCTGAAGATGTAAAGGCACTTCCAAAACCTTATGGAATCTATGCCAAACCACATACATGCTGTAATTCAGGCTAAAGGAGGTCCAACTCAATATTGAATAAAGGTTTCTAATTCAGTGGCTGCTGTGTGTAGATCACTTATATCAGCAGGTGGATAATCCTGATCAGAGGTCATCACAAATATATGAACCCTTTTAACAGCCTCACTGATCCTTAATTCCTGTGTTTAATAACTTCTAAGGATGGAATACAGTGATGTGAAAAACAGTTATCTGTTGATGATACAAATCTTTTTATTCAGTTTTATATTAGCCCCATAGCACAATGTAAAATTTGACTGAGTAAAGAATAAGATTGCACAATAAAGATTTTGAAATCGGTATTTTTGCCAAAAGTGGGAAAGGTATACAAAATTGTAGTATTGTAAGTAAAAAAAAATTGAGATGTTAACATTTCAACTTTTCTAAATCATATAGCCCCTTTCAACTTCTTTCTATTTATTTTATTTTTAATTATATTTCTCCTCTTGCTGCCATTTAGTATCAAGGTAACCTGTATATACTTTCAATTTGGCGATATTACTCATTTCTGCACCATGACTTCACTTTTGGTGCAAGAAATCCTTGCATTGGTATTTCAGAAAAAAAACATTAATGTTAAGCAACTGAAATGGACATAAAAACACAGATTCCTTGGTACCAAATATTTATGCTTTTGAATGACAGATTGAATTTTCTACATTAATATTCCACTATAACTTCCAAGGTTAACTTGGTTACAGTAGCATGATACATTTGTTTTCTGTGGCTAATAAGTATTCATCTGAATGCACTGCCACCTTCTACCTTTAACTTCAATTTGTGCAGTTTCATTAGGAGTACTACTATTTTGATATCATCATATTATTGAATGATTTCAGTTTTTTTTAACATTTTGTAGTCTTCAGTGCTTTTTTTAAAGCACACTTTGACTGTTCACAAAATGCAGTATGCCAAAAATTGCAATAAAATGCAGTATGCCAAAATTGCAGTAAAATGCAGTTTTTCACATTCTGTAATCTTCACAGTTTTTTTTTCCACCTTGGCTATTGGTCATTATTCCAATTTAACAGTCAAGATCATATTATTTTTACATCTCCAAATTTTGTAAAATCTTTTTGCATATTTGCATTTTTTAAATGACAACATTTGTTATACAACATCTCTATAAACTTTGCATGTAAAGTGTACACAGTGTATATTCATAGAGTTAACCCCCCCCCCCCCCTCCTCAATATTTTGGCTGTACCACTCTGACGGGGTATAATTTTTTTTCTTTGGTGCACTAACTTTAGCACTTATCAAGATCACCAAAATTCAATACCCAAAGAAAAAAATTCATAATGTTTAGTAAAAAACAGCAGCCAAGAAAACATTTTTCTGCAGTGAGATGAAGAGATTGGGAAAAATGTTTTCTCTAACAGTCAACTTGTTATTCAGCACAAGTCCTTGATTTTGCATAGAAATGTGAAAAAATATTTACATTAAATAGTTTAATAAATCATAAAATGCAATACCCAGTTTAACTCTTTTGAATGAGGGATTGTAAAACTAACTGCACCAAGAAACAATTACTGGTTACACAGCAGCAAGTAGTTGAGAACTTGTTGAAGTCGGATCAGTACTATAGCTGTTAACTATTAGTATCTTCCAACTGTTTCTCCAATACTCCGAATTTGATTAAAAAAGACCAAAGTCATGCTAATATGAGATAAAAACACAGTGTGATGGCTTAAAATTAACAAATTCTATGTACACTGTGTATACTTTATTAGTGACAAGGAAATGCTAAAAATAATCAGTTCATTTTACTATAAAATGCATATTCTGATAGTATTTTACCAGAGCATTGATTCTCATAGCAGTGATTTGTGCTACCTGTGCCACCACAGCAAGCATAGTAATTGATGCTAATGGCTGTGCCACATTTATGTCCTTTTAAAAAGGTTGTTTGCATGCTTGTTCTAATGTTGCACATTTTTCAGGATTAAACTCGAGCTGTATATACTCTTTCACATCCAAGATGAACATAGCATTGACAGAATCTGAAATGAGAGGCCTGAGACATTTATCTTCATTTGTAGTTAAAAAAAAAGAAGGTAAGGATGGCTCAGCTAATAGTGCACTAGACTTGTAACTGCATTTCTGAGGTTTGAATCCCAGATGTGTCAGCATTTGATTTATCTCTACAAAAAGAGATATATCTCTACAAAACTCCAGGCCCTGATCTCAGTCAATAGGCGATACTCATGGGCTTGGAAAGGTTGTTGTCCGTTGAATGGGATGTAAAGCTGTGGCCCATGTGTGGGAGAGCCTTACCTTGTGCATGTTAAACAACACATTGGATGGTCTTGATGGGAGGCTACCATCTGTTTCCCAACAGCTTTTCAGTGGGTCCCCTTCCCCCAACTTTCTCTTAATCCTCGTGGTCCTTGTGGCCTGGCCATTTAGCCCATTGTGTGCAAAAAAGTGCCACTCGGAGGTAAAACAACCAACCAACAAAAATATTCTGCATTCTAAAAATAGAAATTAATGTTTGAAAATTTTCTTACATATCATCATCATCATCATCATCCTCAAGCAGCCATGGGCTATGGAGGTCCAACCAGACCGTGCAGTTTAATTTTCCAAGCATATCTGTCCTGAGCTACATTTGTTGCATCCAGCCACTGTACACCAATTCTAACAAGGTCCTGTTTGACATTGTCTGCCCACTGCATCCTAGGTCTCCCCTTCCTTCTGAGGCCTCTAGGCACACTGTTCATAACCCTATTCGCCAATCTATAATTATCCACACGGGCAACATGACCAAACCAGCGGAGTCTCTCTCTGCACAATATGCTGCTTAAAGGAAGTTGCAGACTCCTTTGCCTAACATCATCATTAATTACAAAGTTAAACCACCTAATACACAAGATACTACGTAAGCATCTAGAATCAAAAGCATCTAGTTTCCTGTTATCTTGTTTACACAACTTCCAAGTTTCACTACCATAACTAACCCTAGAAATAACCAAACTATTATACAGTCTAATTTTAGTCTTTAGGTGTATACGCCTATTTCTCCACAATCTCCATAGATTCTTAAAAGTCTCGGCAGCAATCCCTATCCATCTGTTAATCTCATGCCACACATCACCAGTATCTGTTACATAGCTCCCAAGATAATTAAACTGTGACACCTGTTCAAGATTGCAACCATTCAGATTAATTGAATCACAGCCTGCCTGACCAATTTTCATCACTTTAGTTTTCTCTCTGTTTATAACCAAACCTACTCTAGTACCACTTTTAACAACAGTTTGAATGAAAGAGTTCATCTCATCAACATCATCCACAAAAAAAGCTAAATCATCAGCATAATCTAAATCAGAAATTTTAGTATCTATAGACCATTTAAGGCCAAATTCTTTCCCTTGCAATGAATTTCGTATAACATAATCAATAACCAAACTAAAGAGAAAAGGAGACAAAATGCACCCTTGTCGAACACCAGAAGTAATGCTGAACCAATTGCTACAAGACTTACCAACTCTCACACACGACTCAGTGTTATTATAGAGAGCTTCATTATGTTAACTAACTTGTCTGGTATACCATATGATTTCACAATCAACCACAAATTATGACGATCAACAGAACTTTTTGAAATCAACAAAGCTAGCAACCAAAAGTTTCTGAAACTCTACACATTTCTCAAGAATCTGCCTAAGTGAAAATATCTGATCTACACATCCCCTACCACTTCTGAATCCACATTGCTCATCATGCAATTGCCTGTCAACCAGATTCTTATTCTATTAAGCACAATCATGCAAAGAACTTTCCCTGAAACAGAGAGTAGGCTGATACTCCTATAGTTATCACAAGAACTGCGATCACCTTTTTTGAAAATAGGGATAATAATAGCTCTGGTAAAATCTTTAGGAACCATGACTTTATCATAAAAGTTATTGAAAATTTCAGTCATCCAAGTGGTAACTGAAACATTTCTAGCTCTGAGCATTTCTGTAGTAATTTTATCTACCCCTGGGGATTTATGAAGTTTAAGTTTAGAAACAGCCAAAATAGCTTCAGATTGTGTTATAGGGCCCTGGGAATTAAAGCCACCAATGTATCTATCATCATTGCAAACAATAGGAATGTAAATAACCACATTGTTTAGAACATCACTGAACTGCTCAGCCCACCTAGCCATGACAGAATCCTCCCCTTCTATAACCTTACCTCGTTTATCCTTCAATCCCTGTATACCTGTTCGTTTTCTACCACACAAAATATTAACTATCTGGTACAGCTCTCTGCTGTTGTGCTGCCTAACTGCTTCCTCAGCATTGTGAGCCAAGCCATCAAGCCAAAGATTCTTATCAGTAGCTAACTGATCCTTTACACGTTTATTAAGCTCTCTGTAATTCTTTCTTTCTATTAGGACTAGTAGGGTAGTGATTAAGGACATTCCTGCAGTTCCTTCTTTCTGAAATAAGCTCAAGTGCCTTATCACTTAAATAATTCTGTCTCCTCTGCTCCTTTTTCCCTAAAAGAGTACTGTTAGTTTCCAAAAAAGCCTGTTTAAAATGGCCCCATTCTTCCTCAACTTCAGTATTAAGCAAACCATGACTGTCATAATGACTAAGTAACCTATCATGGTAAGCTTTAGCTATAACTGGGTCTTTCAGAGCTTCAGTATTAAAGGTAAATTTTTTAACCCTAGCACAACACTTTTTAAGTTTAAGTTGCAAGACACTTTTAACAAGGTAATGGTCAGATCCAATTTCAGGTCCCCTATATGCCCTGGTATTCCTAACAGAACTAGCCCATTTGCTGTTAATTAATATGTAATCAAATTAATATGTAGTCAATCATATTCTTATGCAGCCCATCAGGTGAAACCCATGTGTATTTATGTATGTCGTGGTGTCTGTAATATGTGTTAGTTATTCTGAAACCATTGAGTTTACTTACCTGTAGGAGATGTTGTCCATTGCCATTGCAGCTACCAATACCAAAAGGGCTTATCACTCCTCCCCAAAGGTTAGAGTCAGCACCAACTTTGACATTGAAGTCACCTAGAACAAGGGTAATATCTCCTTTCTTGACAGAATTAAAAATATCCTGAAGTTGTCTGTAAAACCTATCCTTCTCATCCTCATCAGCATCCTCATTGGGGGCATAACAGCAGATAACATTCAAGACTTTAATGCTTGTCTGAAATTTTGCTGTAAGAAACCTTTCATTAATGCACTCATATCCTAGAAGAGCATCATTAGCATGTCTGCTGAGCATCAGACCCACGCCTTGGTGATGCTTTCCATCCTCCCTCCCTGTAAAGAGAAATTTAAAGTTAGTTTTAAGTATATCACCTTTACCTGTCCATTTGGTCTCTTGCAAGCCTAGAATATCTAGGTTATAGCACTGGAATTCCTGCATGAGGACATCAAGAGAATAATCTCTATGTATTGTCCTCACATTCCACATTCCTGCAGAGAGAAAATGATTAGTAGGATTTTTAAAGAAATTAGGTTTATTGAGATTGGTAGGGCCAAGAATATCAAACAGCCCCCTGATCGCAGGCATGGGGCAAAGACCTGTTTCTCCTCCGCTAAAGGCTGAAGTCACCAATGCTGGTAGGAACTTCAGGCACCATCTTTTCAAGTGGACTTTTTCGAGAGCCATATGGCCTGCCTGAGACACATTACTCCAGTTTAGGCTCGACGATGCCCAACTAGCTAAGTAAGGTTCAGGTACCTGCGATGGCCTCTGATTAGGATTATCCACCAGCTGATATAAGGTATCCCATGCCTCTGTTCACTTAGGGCTGGAACCCAGAAGCAAACAGAAAACACAGTGGCAGATTCTCCCTCGACAGAGGCTCACCAGTGCAGCAAGTCCAGGATCAATAATCAAGCTCAAATCCATAAACAAGTCCAGTCTAGTAGGTATAAATGGTCTGCACCAGGACCCTATAAAGTTGACCACTCCTCAGCATGGTTGAAAAAAAAAAGAAAAAAGTGGCCATAGAAGACCAGATCAGTAGGCCATACTGAACTGGCAGCCCTCCCCTTCCGTTCCCTTCCAAAAGAGAATATCTCTTTTGAAAGGTATTAATGGCCTGCACCACGAGAAGGTGGGGTTGGACATTAGGTGCTAGACCTGGCCGGTTCTGTGCATCATCACTAGGGATTGGTACACAGCTCTCCTTCCAGTTTATGCCTAGCTGACATATATCTTTTAAAAATATATAATTCAAGTTTGAAAAATAATATTTTCTTTTTTCATTTGATGCATATTTTATTAAACTGCACTATAAATAATTTGTTAAAGCCATTTCTTAGATGTGCTATAAGCTATTGTAGATTTGTTAGTTAATGTTATTCTTTGCTGAAGCAACTTTCTGATTTAAGCTCAGAAGTTTGATTTGAACAATTATCAACAAAATTTTCATTAAAGTTTCCAAAATCTCCAAAAAATATCCAAAAAACTGCTACTTTTGAAAATGGAAGGTTTTGGAAGTAATTATGAAGTATGTACCTCTGTTTTTTTGTTGTTTTACACTCTTTTCTGCCTTAAACCTATTTCACGAATTGTTTGCTGGAATAAAATATTTCCTAGAATTATTTTTATCATTTATATCATTTCTCCCAGCATTCTATGCATGTTTCCTGCTCTTCAAATTGAAACTATAATTAAAAATGTCTTCATAGACAGAGCTTCTGCAAGACTGGCTGCAGCACATGGCATCACAGGACAAGATGTCACAGGTGCTCTAATTGCTTGCTCACATGTGCAAGAGGGGGGAAGAGCTACTTTTATTATTTATTCATTTTCCAGTAAAAAAAAACTTTTATCTTGTATTGTTTTCTAAAAATGAATGAGGTCTTGGATACATTAGCAATAAGCACTTCTTTGACACAGAAATCAGTCTTCATGTAGGAGGATGATTTTGGCAAATGTTTCCCCCCCCCCCCCCCCCTCATCAAAATTTTATTTTTTTAAAATTGTGAGTGTGTAAGCTTATATAGAATGTTTTAAAAAGCATCTCAAAGATTTCATAAAGAGGTAGATAAAACACTTGTATGTTAGCCTGATCTTTTAATGAAATTTTTATATATCAGTACAACCGTCCCATGGCCGAGTGGTTAGCGTGCTTGGTTACTAATCTAAGGGACTGGGTTCGAGCCCCGGGTAAGGCATGGATGTATGTGTCGCTTTTTCTGCTGAGGTCCTGCCATCCTCTCAGATCTTCTACTTTGGCATATAAACTGACAGGCTCCTGTCAGACTTCTGTGGCAAGCAGCTGCTTGAGGGGGTATTCATTCATTCACAATAATAAGTATGATACTCTTATATTCAAATTCTCATTTCAAATTTTAATTATCAGAATAATTCCTGAATATATGAATATATTTTAACTTAAAAAATGTTTATATGAATTATATCACTATTTCTTATTTAAAATTTGATAATTTTAAAAACAAGACATCTGCTAAATGCTGTACTATCAGTGGTACAAAAAAATAAGAATAGAAAAAGGCCTTGATATTTTGAGTAATTTCCTCAGTTGAAAACATTTAATTTTGAAATTTTTTGCATTTTCTGGAAAAAAATCTTTAAATTTCTTTTATTATGAAAAGATTAAACAAATTTAACAATTATGCTGACATATTAAGAAAATCGACATTATCGCTATGAAATAACAGTTAGCTTTCTTGTTTCATACAAATTTTTATATCCAAACTGGTATTCCATAAGATACACATAACGATTATGTATTGAAATATAGTATTCACACTTCCGGAAAAGTTGGGACATAAACTGGAAATCTAAATGTACATTAATTAATGTGTGCATCAAATCAAGATCAAACTACCACCAGCATTCCTGCAAGGAACAACAACAACAACAGCAAAAAAAAACAAAAACAAGAACATGAGTGAACTTATATCTGGACTGAACTACCCACCACAGGACAATAGATTCATCTACCCATTGGATATCACTACAAGAAAAAAAAAACCAAGGTAAAATCCTAGATAGTATTTCCATCTAATTGTCTTAGCTTTTCCAACAATTACAGTGATATAGAGAAAATTTTGATAATTTTAAGTCAGCACTGTGACAAACCAGTATCCTTAAATATTGATTAACATCAAGTAAGAAGTTATTAATTATATATACTAATTTATTTTTCCTGTAGAAAATTGTTTCACTTGAAAGAATAGTCATATTACGCTTAGGAAAGCTTCAACCAGTCAAAGGTCCTGGTAAGTACCTAATAATTAATAAATAAAAGTTTTTTTTATTTTGTTGAAACATGTTTATTTTTCTGTTGCACAAAAGGATTTGTAATATTTTAAGGATACACATTATTTCTATTTATGTAATTACCATAATGAAATATATTCTAATCTTCATAAAACACACATTATTATCTTTACTTACTTTGAAAAGAGAAAAAAAAAAGCATTTACAACTTTCATTGGGTGCCGAACAATATAAAATGTAACTCTTACAAATTTTAATTCTAAATTAATATTCTATTGAAATAAAGTGCAGAAAATACATATTATATTTTTTCAGGGTTTGTATTTGTGTTGCCATGTATTGATAAATGGACTGTGATAGACCTTCGACCTAAAACTTTCATTCCATTGCCTCAACAGGTAAGCATAATTAAATGAATCATGTAAACCAAGTTTAAAATTAGAAATGTTTAATGCCAAACTTGTAAAATGTGTTTTAAGAACTGCAGCTATCATTTATTCTAGTAAATTCATAGTTAATAGTCATCCTATTGCTACTAAAGATAAATTTGCAACCTCTGTTGGTAAGAGGCCATCCTATCTCTGTTCAACTGCATTTTTAATTGATGTCAAATTGATTATCATTGTGCATTGCTCATTCTTCATTTCTTTGCACTTTCAATACTTACTTTAATGCTTATTTTTATGTAAAAAGCAATATTCTTAATGTAGGTGCATAGACAAAACATTTGTACGTTAAAAAAGTAATTTTACCGCGAGTCTAGAATATTTTAGGGTGGTAGTGTGATAGCTGATTGTATTAAACTGCCATTTACTAATTGGTGAGAACAGTATAAAAGATGTGCATCTGCATGCAATGATTGTTATTGTATAAAGATTCTGAAGGTGGTTGATAGTTGGTTAGTTTGGGCACAACTTGAGTGGGAGTCACAAAAATTTTGTTCAGTCAACTGTATAGTCATAATTAGAAATGACCATTTGTGTTCTGTTGTGCAATCTGGTTTTTAGTATTATTAAAGTCATTATCCACTTAATGATTTCCCTGTTAAAGTAATAGTAAAATCACCACTGAGGGAGTGATCTCTGGAAATCAGAAATCCAAGAAGGAAATGGAAGCGACAAATAGCATTACTAGTAGAATGCTTTATTGCATTTAACCCATAAATCATAATAGACATCCTGAGCAGAGGGATGAATTGAAATGGGGACAATCATAATAGACATCCTGAGCAGAGGGATGAATTGAAATGGGGACAAGGAAAAAGGTAATGTGTTTTGAAGAAGTGGATATAGAGTGACATTGAAATGTCAAAAAGAAAAATTTTAATAAATGTTTCATTTAAAGTTGCAGTTAATATTAATGTGGTGATGGTACTGAAATCAGCATCATTTAAGCTTAATAATAATTAATTATTATTAATTCATTCAATCATAAACAATGATTAGGTGTGATATGTAAGTTACTCAGAAACTGTTCAGAATTGAGAGAGCACCATTTTTTTGTAAATATTTAGTTTAGGATAAAATGTCCAAAAGTGAATCTGGTATAAGGGAAGCCAACGAAGGTGATGGACAAACTATTAATAATTAATTATGCCACATATTTCACATAAATGCAAAAAGAGATAATAATTTTCAAGTTTTTAAAGCATAAATTCAGTATTTTTGGGATTTGGTAACTATAATTTTACCTTAGTATAGCCTTTATTATTTTGGAATTAGATCCTTATTCAGCTTGCAACATAGTTTTTTTTATTATCTGTGTGGTTACTTCTACCTGACTTGGCTTGCCTCCATTCTTTGTTACTTTCCACCTGAAAGGATCATCAAGGTGGTTTCTTTATGATGTTATCAGAATGATGGCTATCATGGATTCAACATCTCAAGCAACAAATATGAAGTAGAATTTCCAAATCAGGTTGTTTTTGTCTGATTACTAATTTGGATTTTTGTTGTAGTTTTATGCAAATTTGTTTGTAACATCAGATTGAACTTTTAAATAAAGATTAAAATAACTCTATAAACACTGTAGGTGCTGGACTAATCAAGTGATGTTGGGAAAAACATCAGTCCTATTCACGATAAGATTCATGATTCTGATCCCCCTATTCATGTTACATCAGGGGCATGCCCAGACCATATCTTGATGTTGGTGACCCTATGAAGCCCACTTGTGCATCCACTGATTGATTGTACACATTAATATGTTTAAATTTCTGTGTATTTTTATGTTATCTGTATATAGTGTAATATGTAATGTAACAACTCGGAAAAGCTTAGCTCATGGGTTGTTTATAGGAAAAACAATGTACATTTATTTGTAAGATAAAGTTGAACTTTAACTTGAAGAGTAATTTTGTGTTTTCAAGTTTTTAACGTCTGATGGAGGAATTATAGAAACCACAGCTGAAGTACATTACCGGATTAGTGATGTGGTTCATTATGTAACTAGAGTGAATAATCAGGAGCATGCCATTCAAGAATTAGGGTTACACTGCCTTACAAATCTTATTTCAGAGAAAAGCCAAGAAGATCTGGAGGTTAATCGTGAAATCATCCAAGCAAGATTAAAGGTAAGCTTTCTATAATTAAACAATTGTTTTACAATTCATAGAATAAGTCTTTATTTGACCGAATAAATTGCAGAAGAATTGTAAAATGAAAAAAACATAATGCAAAATAGAGTGTTAACAAGCTAATGAAATAAAACATTGGAAAAACATATTTCAACTACAAAAATAAACAATAATGAAATATATATATGTATCTGTATACATTACTGTTTTTAAGCTTTTAGCACACTCAGCCAGACCTCATAACAAATCAGTGCTTAAAAAAATTTTTAAGCATCATTGGCAAAACTTTTTAAAGCACGAACTTAATACCCAGAAAAGGAGAAACAGCCTATTTTAATTTATTTTGAAATAGAATATTGCTAAAAATAATATTAATTAAGTCATTCTTTAGCATATTTTAGAAGTTGTTATTACTCTTAGAGCAAAAGCATTTGAATTATATATATATACACGAAGTGACTTCATATATAATTTACATAATACCCTCTAACCAATCAATTGACTTCAACACCTATTTAAACTTTTTTTGGTTCAAGCAACTGCTTGAATGTTTAAATTGTGTGAATAGTGTCTGTGCTACACCCATTTATGTAAGAACTTTGTTATTGAGCTTTTTGGAAAATGTGTGATTGAACCTAATGTGTTCATCAACAAGTGTGGTCATCATGAGTGTTCCTCATTCAGCATTATCAGTAAAGCAATTTTTCACCCAAAACCAAATTAAAACAATGGAACAGCCACCCTATTACACCCATGGATGAATTGACATTTTGATGAGGAGAGGAGCACATAAAGAGACATACAGCAGAGGATCAAAAAAACCATTAACAAAGAGGACTTCCAAAAATGTTCTAAAACCAGAAGATGAGATGAAAATTGGGTTAGGGCCAAGTACTGTGATTTCTGTAATTTTTCAGTAATATAAGTTTTATTGTCATAATTTCGTTTCTTTTTTTTGCCACACCTCGAAGGTTCAATCAGACATTAGCAGGTGTTAAAAATGGATTCTTGTAATTCTAATAAAAATGGTTAAAAATGGGTTTTGGATTTCTTTTTGATTCAGTTGTTTCAGTTTGGAATTTCATAGAGAGAGGAGACAGTCACATGCAAAAAAAAATATAAAGAACATTGATATTATGAACTGAGAGAGATCTGTCAAAAGTAACTGTCAGTTCATAATACACTGGTTTCCATAAATTAAGGAAAATCCCTATGTAAGTCAATGGGAAACTAACATCAAAGCTCTATAACCTTCTAAAATAAGTTTTTTAGTTTAGAAAAATGTGATTGCAGATAAAGATCTCAATCAAATAAATCAATATCTCGATTTTCAGCAATATTCGTTCAGTATTTAATGAGTTATGGAAATTTGAATATTTAGTGATAACAATGCCAGCCACAAAAATTGGCTTCAGAAGTTAATTAAAACTTAGTAATAAGTATTGTATCAAAGAGTTTAATAAAATAAATTTGTATTTAGTTACTAATAGTGAAAGAATTCTTTTACTCTTCAGTTCTGTATAAGTTTCTTAAGACTGGGATTGCTGTTGTTAAATATTCAAACTTCCATAACTCGTTAAATACTGAATGAATATTGTTTAAAATCGAGATATTGATTTATTTGATTGAGATCTTTATCTGCAATCACATTTTTCAAAACGAAAAAACTTATTTTTAAAGTTATGGAGCTTTGAAGTTATCTTCCCATTGACATAACAGGGATTTTTCTTAATTTATGGAAATCAGTGTATGTTCTTTATATAAAAAAAATTTTTTGTATGTGACTGCCTCCTCTCTTTAGAAAATTCTGACCCCATCCATGACTGCAGACTAAATGAATTGACTTTCACTCCCACCTTAACCACCTGCATCCAAGAGTCATGAGCCAAAATGTAAACAAATAAAGCAGTGAGGTGCACACCCTCAAACCATTTTGTCTTCACAATGATCTTGGATTAAGAATGATCTGAAACACATCTGTATATTTCTTAACATGAAGTAAAAGTTTATATACTTCTTTGTGTCTGTGGTGTATCAGATGACTTTTGTTGATTGTTCATAAAATTGAACTGCTGTGGAGCCATGCCATGAACCAGCGATAACAGCAAGTGCAGAAGACAACAGCCCAATATCTGCAAGCTATCTGTGCCAGAGACCAAGAAGGAGACCCCTAACTGTGGTGGTAACGAACATCAGTAGAAGTGTATCACAGCAGATTTTCAACAAAACAAGAGGATAGTGAACCTTATATTAATATTTAGAGAACCCCTGATATAAATATAATGTTCGAAATAGAATGTTGAGATATCATGTGGAAATGCAATAAAGGGAACTGCAAATGGAATTTCTGAAAGTATAGGTCTCTAAAAGTGATTCAAGTTGGATATTCCATACTCCAGGTAAGCAATGGCAAGTAATTAAACTATTACAAGCATGTGATCAATTTGCCTTGACAGCTATGGGGAGAAAAGTTCAGAAATTCTTCATCAGAAAATAACTGCTGAATTTAAACAAAGTATTGATATTGATAATCATCAGTTCCTGATTTGCCTAATTTCAGTCTAACATTTTACAGATATGGTTTTAGATTTTCCTCTTGCAAATTTGAAGCTTCTGTAATCGAGTGATACAATGTTAAAATATGGAGACAAAATTATTTCAGGCAAATTAAAGCATATCGTAGAAGTAAAAGAAAATTTACCCTTTAGATGAAACAGGCAAATTAATGCCATACATTTTCTAAAATGTGGAATTCAATATAATAAGTGAACAAGTTTTGTAAAATCTATACAATGTAGGGATGACACCATAGGCAAAATATTAGAGGACAGCAATTTCCACCCAGTTGCAAACTGAAATAATATTTTCATTTTAAAGTAAAATTTGTTCAAATGTTCGATAACATTTACATTATTTCATATTTTTTCATAAACAACATAATTGAACACTGGTGTTTATTGAGCATTGAAGATTCAGGGTCATACATCTCGGATACTGTATTTTATATTTACATAGTTAACATGCTTAAAATGAGGCCTCAAAATGCAACCAATAGCAGTTATTTCTATGCAAATTAATACTAGGAAAGGCTTGCTTATGTTTACAGCTTGTTTATGTTAGGTCTCAACTTAGGTGGAATGTCTTTTTTTCTGCCTGTGGATTATCTAGAAACTAAGCAGTGGTATGTGATATGTTACTGTGTTTAGTGAAGCTTAAGGGGTGCACAGACAACCAAAGAAATGACTCAAGTGCATGGTATGGAGAATGGTGCTTGAGACAAAGTGTGATTTTCAAGTGGCACAAGCATTTCTCAGATGGACACGATTCTCTGGAGGATGGCCCAAGATCTGTGCAGCCATGCTCTGTTCTCCAATACACCTGAGTCATTTCTGCAACTGTCTGTGCACCATTTAAACTTCTCTGAATACAGTAATGTATCACACACCTCTGCTCATTTCCAGATCAACCACAGCATGCAAAAAATCACACACATAAAAACCAATACCTTCCCAAAGCAAGAAAAGACAGAAACTGACTGCATACTGTTCTGTTGTTGCTTCTGACCATGTCATAATGTGTTTCAGCTTGCACACACTATTCCATCCCCTTGTTGCCATATATCATGTGTTAACTCATATGAAAAGCTGCTCATTGTTGACAAGGCAATCCATGAATTAAATAATCCACCATCATAATAGAACATACTATGAAGCCTGCTGATCTAAAAGTTGATATAACATTTTCACTTGTTTAAATGTCATTTAAGTATGGTTTATTGGCATTAAGTTTTTAGTATGTTGCTGAATGAAATGCAATTGTCAGTAAATCATTTTAACAATATTTTTCTAGGCTGCAAATAAAGTTGGTATTTCATTGTTGCAATATAGATGTTGGTTAATGTAGATAACTATTTTTTCAATATATGGTAGGGTTGCATATAATTTAATTATATACAGTTGCCATAATTTTTTTTATGTTGCTTTTGCATTCTTCAGTTTGATATTTTAAAGGAGTTATACATCTCTTATTTGGGTATGTGTATATATTCTAAAATTCTGCATAATATATTTAATGAAGACTGATAGGTAGTTTGCAGTTATAGGATTTCATAATATTTTTTAAACTGTAAAGCTGGTAGGTATATAGTAGAACATATATACTTAAATTCTTGTTTGTTGTCAGTTAAGGCACAGTTTTCAAATTTATCTTCTGTAGGATTTTGTAATCTTTTTACGATAAGGGTGGGGCATTGAGCATTTCCTCCTGTGGAATTTTGTCTATTATATGGGCCAAATTTGAAACTAATTATAAATAGTGGATTTGAGGATGCTATTGTTCAAGGAATAGCTTAACCTACTGTTGATTAAAGTTAGAAATAAAATTGATGAGCCATAAGTTATAATGCAGAAAGACATTTGAAGTTGTTGAAAAGGTATAAGATACACATAGATATAAATTAATTTATGAAATAGGGAAATTTTAGAAAGGTCAGTTAGAGTGGCAAACCTTAATTCATTATGTATAAAATATTGCAGAGGTAAAATTTTGAGCATACAGGATTTTAATGTTTGGTATGGATGTAGGTGTCGTTTTTCTGCTGAGGTCTTGCCATCCTCTCAGACCTTCTACTGTGGCATATAAACTGACAGGCTCCTGTCAGACCTCTGTGGCAAGCAGCTGCTTGAGGGGGTATTTATTTTATTTATTTAGCTTTGAATCCATTGTAGGAAATTAGTGAGAAGAATGAATAAAAAAAAGTATTGTTCAATGGCTGTGGAATTTAAAATTCCAACATAAATGTCTTAAATTTTTCCTTTTTTTCATGAATAATGAGAAGAGGGTAAAGTTTTGAATACATATAACTTGAATACATATAATGTCATAATGTAACTTTCATTACTCTGTATTTATTCACCATAAAAAAAATTCTTCAATGGTTAGACATCATTTGCAAGGCAGTTTAAAGTGGCATATTATTGACAGAATTAAATCAAGTCTCACGGATTAGTAAAAAGTTTGCTAAATGTGATTCATTCTGTAGTTTCTCTGATGCAGAATCTTTTTTCTTACAGAAGGTGCTATCACTAGATGATAATATGACAAGGTCACTTAGTCACCTTGTCATCAACACAATTTTGTGAAGTTTGATGTTTGGCCAGTTTGTCAGGCCTACTATGACCTAAAAATGTTTTTATTTGGTATTCTATCTCTCTAATGAATTGCCCTTAATGTAGTGATTTTACCTCAATCAGTTTCTACGAATTGTAGTATTTTTAATGCCAAATTACATTTATTAAATTTTTTAATTTTATCTTCAAATAATTATTTTAAAGTTTATAATAGTCTGTAATGCAAAGAATTAAAAAGTAGCTGAGCAGCTTACATTTCTATACATGTGTTTTATGATTTTGTCAGAATTTATTTCTCTAACTGGACTTGAAAATTTGAGCCCAAATTCATATCTATTGTGTATAGATGTAATGGTTAATGTAATATGATCTGGATTTTGAAGATATATGTAAAGTTCTTTGTAAGAGATAAGCTTGAGAATAAAATTATGGGCAAAATCCCATTGTATTACAGTGCTATTTAGTTTGGATCTCATTGTTATTCACTGTAAAAAAAAAAATCGTCATCTACCACCATACCTGTTAGGAGACCACCTAAGAGATGGGGATGAGATCTTTAAGTTAATCTTTTTCAATGTGCTATTGCAGATAAGTTTGTCTTAATGGATATTAATGCTCATCAGATCCAAATATATTTTCTGGATTGTTTCTTGGAGGAGGAGGATTTTATTCAAATGGAGTGACTTACATGTTTTCTCTACCTAAAAATGATTGAGCATGCAGTAGAGGCATTTTGAAACTATATTGTTTCTTGTCAACCATTCCTCATTCCCTGTGGGGCAGGAGTTGGCTTAGTTAGTAGCACACGAATCTCATAATTTGCAGTTCCCAGATTTAAGTCCCAACTGTGCCAGCACTGAAAGTTATCTCCACTCTGCCCTTAGAAAGAAAGGAGACACTGATAAGTTTGGAAAGGCTGTTGTTCATCAGATGGGATGATAAGCAATAACTGTGTGTGTAAGTGAGCCATACTTCTAACTAATATACTAATTATATAATAACTAACTAATATACTAAGTGAGCTTACTGTGCACATTAAAGAACACTGATGGCCTTGATGGGGAGCTTTCATCTCTCCATTGAGTCCCCTTGTCTTTCTCTAAGCCCTATGGTTCCTTGTAACCTGGCCATTTAACCATTGTATGAACAAAGTGCTGTTTTGTGGTAAAATGACCAACCAACATCATTCCCTGCAAAACTTAAAAATATCTCAAATTAGTGAATGATATTTATCTCTTTGTATACCATGGATGATATCATATTCATCTCCACAGTGAGACCTATAAGAAGAGGCAATCTGTGATGAGTGGTTTTTAAACCATTTTTCCAAATGCCATTTTTTATATGTATATATATATATACACTGGAGTGCCATTTAATTAGGGATGGGAGAAGTTATCCAAATTCAGTACTGCAAGTCTCGCATTTGCACACATGCATGGCTGAAACTCTGGTCATATACCGTATTTCTTCGATTCTAAGACACCATCGATTGTAAGACGCACCTTAATTTCAGTACCTCCAACAGAAAAAAAAAGCTTTGATTCTAAGACTAAAATATATCTAACAAATATTTTTATTATAATAGAATTCAATTTACTAACAACAATAGTACCTATTTATCAGTAGATATGTTATTCATCACTTTCTTTTGAATCAATATCAGAATCTGATTCTTCTGAGCTGTCGATATCTGCATCTGAATCAATATCAGAGTGTACTTCTCATTCAGAGTCTGATTCTTCTTAGCCATCGAGAGTGTTGGTGATGCACCATTTTTTAAGTGAGTGCTGCACTATTTTTTCTGGGATTAGCTTCCAAGCTGTTGGTACCCATTCCACCAATTTTAATGCCAGCACTTTCTTAATTTTCCAGAAGGTAGTCAGTCAACAGCCAAGTTCCAACTTCCTAGTTGTCGCTGCACTCCACTCTAATGAAATAACGGTGGCTTCACATTTGGAAAGTGCGGGAAAATATCCATGCCACTTTATTCTCCAATGGAACTGAAGAATGTGATAACGGTGAATCTTGGAGGCGGGGTTTCCGCATAAAAACAAAACATATGGTGCCATGTGCAATGCACGGGAAAATAAAAAAAAACTGATTCTAAGACACACCTCGTTTTTAGAGACGTTCATATGGAAAAAAAAGTGCGTATTAGAATCGAAGAAATACGGTATATCTGTCAGCTTTGGCTTGCCCAAGCATTCGTCGTGAAAAGCGTAATTGGAAAGGCATGGGATTTAGATGCATTTGACAAAGGGCAGATCATAGGTGCCCGATGGATCAATCTCCGAAATTGTCAACGAACTTGGATTTTCTCATATGATTGTTTCAAGAGTGTTCCGGGAATATGAAAATTCCGGCAAAAAAAAAGCACCCAGACAAACTGCAAAGGACAACCAGCCTTGAATGATCGTGGGCTTTATCATCTGACCCGCATCGTATGGACCAATAAGAGCTAGACATTATCTGAAATCACCTCCTATCTGATCGCGGGTTCCAGCCATGAAGTCATTGCATAGACCGTGCAATGCTTACTTCACCGTCTCGGCTTTGGGAGCTGCTGACCTACGAGAGTCACACTTCTAATGGCATAACACTGTGCTCAATGCCTTGCCTGGGCTAAAGAACATCGAAACTGGACCATCGAAAATTGGCAATGGATAGCTTGGAGTCATGAATCCCGATGGGAGACTGAGGGCATGGATCCTGCATGTTTGGTCAAAACAGTACAAGCTGGTGGTGGCTCAGTGATGGCCTGGGGTGTCTTCAGTTGGACATCTGTGGGACCTTTGGTATGTACTGATGACTCTCAATGCATCCCAATATGTAGAACTCATGGCTGACCATTTACACCCATTTATGGCCATCAGGCATTCCAATGGAGATAGTGTCTAGCAGCAAGACAACTGTTCATCTCACAAGTCCAGGTTGGCTACTTCATGGTTGCAGGAACATTCTGCTGACTTTGAAATAATGAATTGGCCAGACTTAAATCCCATCGAAAATCTTTGGGATACCATCAAGCGGAGTGTTCGGGCCCATGTCCCATCATCACCAGATCTTGAGAGAATTGTGGACAGCTCTAGAGGATGCTTGGGTCACCATACCTGTGAAACATTTACACAAGCTTGTGGAGTCCTTACCTTGTCACGTGGCGACCGTTATCAGGGCCAGAGGGGGTCCAACACATTACTAGGTTGCCATCCCTAATTCAATGGCACTTCAGTGTATTCTGCAACTGAAATTGTTTTGAGATTATAATATGTTTAAATAATAATATATGATAGCATTTTTTATATGATTTTATACCATTATTAAAATTATATTTCAATTTTTTGTATTGTTTGCTATAATTTCAACATCCTGTGCTGATAACAATGAATCTGTTGATAGTTTATGTTGAAAGTAATAATTATGGTTATATTTTTTTTGTAATTTGATGGTTTTAATTATAGTGAAGCTAATTTGTTTGTTTTTAGACAGAACTAAATAACACTGTAACACAGTGGGGCCTTGAAGTCATGGAAGTTATTATGTAAGTTTTGTTTATGTGGTAAATTTTATATTAAAAAAAATATTATTTCTGTTTAATAGTGATTTTCAAAACTAAGAAATGCAAACAGAAAATGCTCATAACTCAAACATGCAGTACACAATTACTATAAAAATTGGAATAAGGATGAAAAATAGACACTGGTTAATGTACAGCAACAGATCCAAGAAAAGTTGATGGGGAGAAGGGGGGTAATAAAGAAGTTGGTAATAATAACACATTCATTCATACTAGGCGATTCTGCACTGTGGATGAATGGAATAAATTAATGCTAATTAGTAATTGAAATAATTTTTATGAGGAGGATATATGCTAATGTACTACCCCTCTGGATCTGCCACTAAGTGAGTATTCAAAGATTTACAATAAAAACAATTTATTACCAGTATGGAGGTAAAAAGGATCCAGAAGGGATGATTGAAAGTGGGATTCAAATAGGCTAATACAATGTGTAATTGAACTTGGTGCGAAAACTGTTGAACATTAAACTCAAAGTTGGAAGAAAATTAGTCTTGAGTTGGGATGGAGTACAAACCTATGCCTCTTGATAACATGCCAGGTGCTCTAACTACTGTGCTACTGGCTGCTGATCAAGATTTCCTCTAGTGAAATTTCTGCCAGCAGTCACAATCACATGGTGCCATACATAAAGGCAGGGATTTAAAAACCACCTAGCTCACGACAATTTTTTCTGTAACTTTGAGTTTTGATGTTCTAGAGTGTTTTCATTGAATTTCAATTGAATCAACATCAGTTCTTATATAACAGTCTATGGACACCATACACTGCAGAGGGGTAGAGATGGCTCTATCATTATCTCACCAGGCTTGTAATCTGCAGTTCCCAGGTTCAAGTCCCCCTGGGCCAGCACTGAGATTTATTTCCACAAACCCCCCTGCACTGCCCTCAGTCAGTAAGGGACACCAATAGGCTTGGAAGAGCAGTGTCCTTCAGATAGAATGTTAAGCCATGGCCCATATGAGGGAGAGTGATATGATGTGCACTTTAAAGAACATGCTGGATGACCTTGATGGGAGGTTACCATCTGTCTCCCAACAGCTGTCCATTGGATCCCTCCCCGAACCTTCTCTGAGCCCTCAGGGCCTTGTAACCTGGCCATTTAGCCCATTGTGTGCAAAAAAGTGCTGCTCAGAGTCAAAACAACTCAATACAACTCTAACAGTAGTTCTTACATCACCACTACTGCATGGTGTTGATAATGACATCCAAACATCAAAACTGTTTTATGAGACAGTTCTAAGAGATAGAGATAGATCTCATCTTACTAGAGATCCCACAGTTTGCCCTCTATGGGCATGTGCAACATATGACCTGTGGACTACACCCAGTCCTGAACATGGTTTTATCAGGCCTCTAAGCTTCTCTCTGAATGCATTTTGTCTAGTTTATTTTTTTGAGTTAAATGTTTTAAAGTATTTTAATTCATGCAATCAAATTTTTAGTACTGAATAAAATGCTTTAAACTCTCTAAATGTATTTGTACATATTTGTAGATTGATGGGTTTTGTTGAATTGTAAATGAATAGGATGATTTTGTAATTGAGGATAGCAATTAATTTTTACCCTTAGGCCATATATTTTCCATATTTTTTTTAATTTGAGAACATCACATAGGGCAGAGAAATCAAGAGTCTAAGGTTTTTCAGGTGTTCACATAGAAAGACATGAGAGATACAGAAATCAGGTTCATTAAGAACATGCTAGATGTGAGGCCCTTGTTGCGAGGCTTCCATCTGTCTCTTAACAACTGTCTAGTGCAGGCATGGCCAACTGTTTTTGCCCCCGGGCCGGATTGGAAAAAAAATATTTTCACGGGCCGGACGAAATATGAAATTGAAAAATGTTAAGCAAAACACATTTCTTTAAGTAAACAAAATTTTATTATGAAATTTGTTTATGAATAGTTGTAAGTAAATCAATACAACAAATTAACATAATAACTAATGCGACGTGTTGAGGAGGTTTGCATCGCTTATTATTTTTTTATTATCGTTCGTTTTAATACATCGCTTGAACATCAAACAGATCATATCGAGTACAGATGAGTATAAAAGTTTTAATTCTTTATAATGGAATCTTTTTAAAAAAATATAGAAGTATCGAGAATTAATTCGATTAATTACTAGAAGTTAAATGCTAATATTGAAAAATTGTTCGCGGGCCACATAAATTCATTACGCGGGCCGTATGTTGGCCATGCCTGGTCTAGTGGGTTCTCTTCCCCAACCTTTTCTGAGTACTTGGGGTCTTTGTGACCTGGTCATTTAGCCCACTGTGTGCAAAAAAGTGCCACTCAGAGGTAAAACAAGCCAAACAACCCTGGTCTATCCAGTAATGAATTCATTATAATGCCCTCATTCTTCAGTACATGTTTCTGCAGATTTCTGATTTACTTGTTCTTTGTCATCATTGTTAATTTGCATGTCAGTGTTGAATATGGCACTGTTTATTTCTGTCTGAATTATGTGTAATTTGTTCTATTTTTTTTTACATTTATTGAAGATTGCTGAATATTTAATTTTAGAAACTGTTGTGCTATTTTTAATGTTTTATACTAAAGTCTTCAAATGTAGTTTGCAATAACTTTTTTTGAAATTTCTTGCTATAGATTTTAATATGTGTAATAGTCAAAAGAGCATGATTATTAAAAATATAATTTAAAATAAATGTATATTATTTATTCTCTTTTCTAAAAGTTCTTTCGTTTACAATATGATAGGAGTGAGTTTCTGTTTTGAAGGAATTTGATGTAACATCCATTGATGTCATACTATTGCAGAAACCATTTTCTGCATTCATTCACAGCCATCTATAAAGTAAATTTGCTTTCAATGTATATATATATGTTTCCTTTACATAATAATAAAAATAAAACATAAAAATTTTTAATAAGATTGTTTTCTGTTATTTAAATTCATTTCTTTAGGGGGTATCTTCTTTTAGGATGTTTGTGTTGTACTTCTGCTGAGGTCTCACCTTCCTCACAGATCTCTATGGCATATTAAAATGGCAGGCTCTGTGGCAAGCAGCTGCATGAGGGGTAATTTATTATTATATTAGTCCTATGTTTACTGCTAATCCAGAAGTTAGTTTATCAGTTGATTCCATCTCTCTCGGTTTCCTTTAATTGTTCATGATTGATGTTATAAATAAAATTTCATAGAAACTGTAAGTATAGGAGATAATGTTTTGTACTGCAGCATTGACTATACAGGAATTGAAACTTTATATTTCTCTGATGTTACATGTGGGAATTAGTCATAGGTTGCAATTAAAAATGTGTTGGTTAAGAATCTTTATATAATTTATGATAATGTACTCCCATCAAGTCAGGTAATTTAGGTTGCCATGGCACTGTGCTCCTTCATTTCATACCCTACACTCAAAAAGCATGGTCAACCATTTGGCAAATTGTACAAGGTCCTGAATAGTAGAACTTTGTCTTGCTGGTACAAATTCCATAACTGTTAGACTGAGTCTGAAATCAGAATTTGCATGTTATGGGCATCTATTGTTTTTGTGTTGTTTCAGACTGTATTTTACTGCTTCATAGTTGAGTTTTGTTCGTAGTAAAATATTAATTCTAGATTTTTAATAATTGACTTTTATTGTTCTCTATCATCAATTGTGAAATTATACTAACAACTTTTAAAATATTAAACCAGGGATACTTCAATTGTGTGAAACTCACTGGTTACAACTGGTTTTCTAAGTTCAGTCAACAATATTATTCCCATAGCATATGCTAACAAGACATTCTCTTTGTTATGAAATTTATTTATCACCTTTACTATGTATGATACAGAGTCTTTCATAATGTTTTAAACAACTTAAAAAAACATGACACAACTATATATGCAAATGTAACAAAATTGTTTTTTTTTACCTTGTTTAAAAAAATGATGTATTATTTTCACTTTGTCATGTCTATCTGTCCACTGTAGACATTGATTTTTTTTTGTTTTTAGAGATAAATTTAAACATTTTTGGGGTTGGATAGTTATTGGTGAAGTATTACAATTCATACTTTTTGAATCTCCCAAAAGTTTTAATTGAACTCTCTAATAGTGGAAAATTTTGAAAACTGCAGATTTTAAATGGCTATTGCAATGATGTTTTCATGCTAGAAATTTGGAATTTTGATTGTTGCATTGGCAACAATTAGTTGCTCCCTTATCCCCAGAAAACCTGTATGCTATCAGGAAATTGTGGGTTTGAATTCCCTCCCTCCAAAACTGAATATTTTCAGCTATCTTTTCAGTTGGTGTAAGTTCTGCAGTACATTTGCCTATGAATTGCTGTAACTGAGCAAAAGTTTTTGTTTTATGATAATTATTACCCATGAAACAGTTAATGCATTCTGTACATACCAAGCTTACTATGAATATTCCGTATTCAAGAACAAATTTATTTCCTTTATCAAGGGGGAACTCATATTGATTAATAAATCTTATTTTCCACTTCTGTCTATGAAGACTTCAGTTATTGCAGTTGAAATTTACTATTTATGTATTTGTTATTTAATATTAAAAATTTATTAATTGTATAATATTTATTATAAGGCAAACAATAGCCAATAACTGAACAAGTTTTTGCACTGCTGAATATTTAATGAAAATATGTATTTTAGAGAAAAGATAAAGCATGTTGTTTCTATCAAGTAACAAATCAGCACTTTAGCGTCGATTTAAATCTTAGAGGAAAAATTGTCTTGAGCCGGGTGGGATACGAACCCACGACCTCCTGATAACATGTCAGGTGCTCTCATATGAAACATAAAAGGAATGTTCGTAGCGCTAATTAGAGGAGATCTTGATCGGCGGCCGGTAGCTCAGTGGTCCAGAGCACCTGACATGTTATCAGGAGGTCATGGGTTCGTATCCCACCCGGCTCAAGACAATTTTTCCTCTAAGATTTAAATCGACACTAAAGTGCTTATTTGTTACTTGATTGAATCTGTCGAGTTTATATCATTATTTATGTTGTTTCTAATCAGATGTTAATAGTCAGATCTGACCTGTAACTTGTGTCATATAGTCCATCATCATACAGTATTCAAGAATATTAAATTTTTCTTTCAAAAATTTTCCAAGTTATACAAAAGAAAATTATATTTTCAAATGGGCCTTTTTTGTTTTTTGAATTTCAAGTTTTTTTATAGACCAGAGGTATAAACAAAAACATGCCCATACATACCATTTATATAATATGTTTAATGTTTCTACCCATCTTTAAGTTTTAGTTTTTATTTGACAAAAAGTTTCTCTTTTGCTTTTTTGTTTTAAATATTGTGAGTGGGCTAAAAAAATTTTCTTGCAGGTGATACCTGGCCCTTAAGCTGCTTTTTTATAAGCTTTTTTTTATTATTGGAAATAGGCCAAAGACAAAAGTAGTAAATCTGAATAGCGATAAAATCAGGGCTTAAAACTCGGGAACTTCAGGATACAATACTCACCAAGCTGTCTGTACCTCTGGTTAATTGGCATTGATGGGTGGCTACCATCTGTCTCCCAACAGCTGTTTCAGTGGGTCCCCTCCCTCAACCTTCTCTGAGCCTTTGGGATCCTTGTGACCTGACCATTTAACCCATTGTGTGCAAAAAAGAACCACTCAGAAGTAAGACAACCCAACCTCTGGTTAATTATTTTAAGTTGTTTTTATTGTATTTAATTTTCATAACCCTGTGATATAGTGATGTTAAAAAATCATTTATATGGTTTCACAACAGTGTTATAAATGACCTGAATTGGAAAATAAAGCAAAAAACCTTTGATTTAATGCACATTTCAAATTTTTCCCTTTTTTTTTTTATCACTAACTAGCAATTTTTTGCTATGTAATAGACTAAGTATCTAATGTGGGGCAAAGGAACACTCGTTGACATAGCTGGTAGGATATCTACTGGACATCTGTTAGGGGATAATAGAAATCCATGAAAGCCATATAGCATGTTCTTTAAACATATACAGGATATAGCTTTTTCTGCACTTAAGGTTATGTTTTCATTATTTATTCATTGGATAACTGCCTTTCTGGCCTCAAGAGTTTTTTTATTATTATTGGAAATAGGCCAAAAACAAAAGTATTAAATCTGAATAGTGATAATAATGGGGCTTAAAACCCAGGAATTTCAAGACACAATACTCACCAAGCTCTCTGTATTTCTAGTTAGTTATTTTAAAGTTGTTTTTGTTGTATTTAATTTTGATATTTAAAATGCACTGATGATTAAAGTTTTGCCTTAAAATTTAGATATCCAATTAAAGTATTGAAAGCTGCTGAACCTATTGATGCAGTTGGTACTTTGATGTCAGCATTGAAAGCTGCTGCAGAAGTTTCTGCTAGCCAGACAGCAACAGTGATTCCTTCTGCTATTAATATACCAGGTACTTCTTTAATTTACTCATTTTAATGTTTATAAGTTTAAAATCCTAAGTCCTGATCTCTCTTAATCGATCAGATTAGTCAGTATTTGAACATGTAATAACAGCCAAGTGGTGGGAAAATATGTTGAATGTATTAAAAATGATAATGGGGAATGAATTATGTGAAGAGTTTGATTTGAAATACAAAATACCTTTTTTGAACACAGGGAGATAATTTTAAGTGATATGGAGCTAGCATCTCTTATAATGTATTAGTATTGTTTTAATATGCAGATAATGAATGTCTGGGGAAATTTTATGTTAAGCCCAGGAGTATGATATATTGCCTCTTCTGCTATAGCAAACTGCTTATTTAAAGAATACAATCGTATGAATAATGCCTTTTTTGTTTAATTATGTGTATTTCAGTTAATTATATATCATTTGTTTCCATAGGGAATACATACTTGTATTATATCAAGCAATATTGGAATGCAACTCGACTAGTATACTCCAATATATAATCACTAAAAAGGAGAGGTATCTTTAATATCATTTTCACATTTTGGATCCCCATGACTATATAAAGGACCCCTCCCTCCTGCAAGAATAGTTAACTTTCTATTTAAATATGTTATATGATATTTATTATAGTCTTAATTGGGATATGGCTAAGGAGATTGCTACTGATTCAGGAGACATCCCTTATGTGTTTGTGATACTCTGACTGAAGAAGTGATCAAAGTACCTGACTTAAAACTTGTAACTTGTAAAACTTGTATTAGTAAACTAGTATTAGTAACTTGTATTATTAAACTTGTTAAACTTGTATTAGTGGGGCCAAGCCCTTGTATGAGAAAAAAGAATATAAATTAAGAGTAGCATCTAGGATTCTTTTTGTTCTATATGTAGCAGTTATAATATTACAGTTCTTTCTAAACTGTTGAAATTTGTATGCTCTGTTGGGTTTTTGTTTTAGGTTTTAAACCTTTTGTATGGAAATAGTTGTGAGCAATGTAAATGACTAATAAAATGAGTAAAAGAATGCATTACTGCTTTCTTTAATGTAAATACTCAATTTTTTAATAATTTCAGCATCATCCTCGTCTCACAAGGAAATGTGCTCATCTTTGTCAGAATCTACATCTATGAAACACTCAGATTTGGTTTCAACAATAAGGTCTTTAGCAGATACTGCTGTTAGGAAAGGAGTATTCAATGGAATGTCAGCTAATTTTAAAATGGAAATAGTTGGAGATATTACAAGAATTATATATTGTTCCATTCAGGATGGTAAGTAGGTGTTCTGAAGTTTGACATATATGTAGTCAGCCCACATTAACCCTTCCATAAACCCTTTAATTTTTCTTGGAATGGATTTTTGTTACATAAGAAATACTTGTAACTCTTTTCAAACTCCAACACTCATTAAACCACAAAGCATTTAGAACTTGAGTTTATTTTGTTTCATGGTAGTAAGCTTTTAAATAGAAATTCTGTTTATGTTTTTGTTGTTGTACAATAACTTAAGATGTTTAGTCAAGGTGAAGGTCTTTTTCAGTTCATAATGATGCTATATGTATAATCTTACCATAAAAAATTGTCTTGTTAGAATGGTGATTATGATGTAACATTTCATGTAGAAATGAATATTTTAACCTTTAAATACCCGATGGCACAAATGATAATGCTTTTTGAAGTTAAAAGAATTAGAAATTTGAAGTTAGAAGAAGTTAGAAGAATGAAATTACTAAAGCAGTTTTCTATGAAGGCCTGGATCTAAAAAATAAATAAAGGGGGCGGGAGGGGCAGGTGAAGTAATCGAACTGGAAAAAGGTAAAAGGGGCTTTCCATTGCAGTGTAACATTTTTCCCTATGTTTAGAGTTTCTAAAAAAAAATTCTTGGAAAATGTGTGAAATATGCACAGGTTTTTTTTAATCACTATGGTTATTAATATATAGTTTTACTTCTAATTAGTTGCAAAGAGAATTATTTCAACCAATGTACCTTAATAATTATCTTAGTATAAAAACAATTATGAAATTAAGATAAATCACAGTATATAAAATGTGAACATTTTCTTCCTTATTTGGAAAGGAGAATCTGTTGTTTGGTTTAGAATATTTGGGCATACTCTTGAAAAAATTATTCATTTTTTTTTTACAATAAATTGCCGAAAAACATTCATTGTAGCTGAAACCTATTATTATTTAAAAGTACAGTTATATTTTCAGTGAAACATGTGAAAATTAAAATATGGGGAAAGATGTAATATCTTATTTTCTTCTTAGGAAAGTCTTCAGTGTTTGAAGGGAATGAGCACAGTATTGATCCTGATGTATCAATAATGCTGTCAGAAGACAACCTTGAAGATTTTCTGAGCAGCAAAGTTTCACTTGTGCAAGCTTATTTAGAAGGAAGAATTATGGTCACTGGTGATTGGAGCCTTTTAAGGACTTTTGCTAAAGTGCTGGAATAAAATGTATAATTTAAAAGTAAAGTAGGCTACTTTGGAAGAATCATATTGCCATCAATCATACACTGTGTCAAAATATAAAAAGTAGGGGAAGGGACCTTTAGCTTGCACATCTATTCATATATTAACCCTTTCATTGTTATTTTGTCATAAGATGTATTGCTATATTGAGCCATGTTAATAGTCTCCTGAATTTAAATCCTAATAAGTTTTAAATGCTAAAAAATCAGTTGCAAAGTTTTTTGAAGAAAGATGAACAAAATCATCAACTAGTAAAAATTAAATATTTAAAATTTAAAAGTGTACCAATTTGTGTAGGATTCTACTACTTTGTATTTGCTCTCTAACCAAGGTCCACAAATATTTTCAATCAGTACCCAAATTTTTATACTCCTCTCATTAGAACACCAATACTGAACTGGCATTGAACCACAGACTGCTCAACAGACCACAGCCATCTGTAATGACAATTGGATTAGCCTGTGAGTCAGTTTGTATACCACTGCTCTATATTGATATATGAGTGTTTCAACAAAGTACATTTCAAAATTTTTTTATCTCAAGTTGAATAATATTACATAGTGAATTCATTGTTTTGGTTGTATTCTTCATGTGCAAACAGTTTTCAATCTAGAATTTTTATTCCACAGTTTATTGCAGGAATAATTAAAACTATTTTTAAAATATATCTCTAACTTTCAGTATTACTAGAAAGGCAGTTAGGTTTAACAGTCATAAATTTCTTGCATGGTAGACCTGCTGCAAAGGGCATAGAAAATTAAATTTATTTGTGTAAACAAATTGAAAATTGACTACAAGTTGTTTTATGGGAATTCCATTATATCATTTTACTTAATAAGTAAACTCACGATAATTGCTGTTTCAAATGTTCTAAACAAATTTAGTTCATTATATATTTGAATGTGCTGGATGCATTTCACTATATAATTGTTTAGTGATATTATAAAGTCAAATTCATCTCAGTATAATTCTTTCCCTTTAAAAATACTCTGTGTAATACTATTGCCAGGTAAATTGTGTCAATAATTGACCAACGCAGAATAATGACTACATGGCTTACCTTGTTATAACAGTGAAGCATTCATTATTGTTGATTGGCTAAGGAGATGAATAACTATCAAAATGATTAACCTGTTGTTCTGGAACAATGAGTCTAGTTCATGATTCATTTGAAAACCTGATGAATGCTATAACTTGTTGCATGTTTCATGTGCTATTTATTAATTCGCAGCAGATTCACTATGCATAAGTTATAATACAGTACATTATCAAGCACACTTGTTATATTTATGGGTCTGATATCTAATTATAGATTCCAACTGACTGCAGGAATGTCCTTAATTCCACAGCTCAGACTAAGAGCTTCAAATAAATGCCTATGATTTAAGAGAACACTCCCTAGTAATATAAACTTCGGATGAATATATATAACATTTTAATATTTCTTATGTAATCTATAAGAATTTTATAATGTATACAAGGTTTTTTATTTTATGTACTGCAATTCAAAAACAAATTTGTTATCCTTTAAACTTTTCAGTTGCAACTAAATCGTTACTTAAAATTAAAGGCTCCCAGATGCTGTACTGAAAAATGGATCTTCTTTTTTTCAATTTTAAGAATATGATTGATTATGTTATATTAATAAACAGCAAATGGGCTAGTTCTGTTAGGAATACCAGGTCATATAGGGGAGCTGAAATTGGATCTGACCATTACCTTGTTAAAAGTGTCTTGCAACTTAAACTTAAAAAGTGTTGTGCTATGGTTAAAAAATTTACTTTAATACTGAAGCACTGAAAGACCCAGTTATAGCCAAAGCTTACCATGATAGGTTACTTAGTCATTATGACAGTCATGCTATGCTTACTACTGAAGTTGAGGAATAATGGGATCATTTTAAACAGACTTTTTTGGACACTAACAGTACTCTTTTAGGAAAAAAGGAGCAGAGGAGGCAGAATTATCTCAGTGATAAGGCACTTGAGCTTATTTCAGAAAGAAAGAACTGCAGGAATGTCCTTAATCAATACACCACTAGTCCTAATAGAAAGCATTACAGAAAACTTAATAAACGTGTAAAGGATCAAGTTAGCTGCTGATAAGAATCTTTGGCTTGATGGCTTGGCTGACAAAGCTGAGGAAGCAGTTAGACAGCACAACAGCAGAGAGCTGTACCAGATAGTTAATATTTTGTGTGGTAGAAAACGAACAGGTATACAGGAATTGAAGGATAAACAAGGTAAGGTTATAGAAGGGGAGGATTCTGTCATGGCTAGGTAGGCTGAGCATTTCAGTGATGTACTAAACAATGTGGTTAGTTCTACTCCCATTGTTTGCAATGATGATAGATGCATTGGTGGCTTTAATGTTGGCCCTATAACACAATCTGAAGTTATTTTGGTTGTTTCTAAACTTAAACTTCATAAATCCCCAGGGGTAGATGAAATTACTACAGAAATGCTTAGAGCTGGGAATGTTTTGGTTACCACTTGGATGACAGAAATTCTGAATATCTTTTATGATAAAGGCATGGTTCCTAAGAATTTTACCAGAGCTATTATTATCCCTATTTTCAAAAAAGGTGATCGTAGTTCTTATGATAACTATAAGGGTATCAGCCTACTCTCTGTTCCAAGTAAAGTTCTTTCCATGATTGTGCTTAATAGAATTAAGAATCTGGTTGACAGTCAATTGTGTGATGAGCAATGTGGATTCAGAAGTGGTAGGGGATGTGTGGATCAGATATTTTCACTTAGGCAGATTCTTGAGAAATGTTTAGAGTTTCAGAAACCTTTGGTTGCTAGCTTTGTTGATTTCAAAAAGGCTTTTGACTCTGTTGATCGTCATAATTTGTGGTTGATTTTGAGATCATATGGTATACCAGACAAGTTAGTTAACATAATGAAAGCTCTCTATAATAACACTGAGTTGTGTGTGAGAGTTGGTAAGGCTTGTGGCAATTGGTTTAGCATTACTTCTGGTGTTCGACAAGGTTGCATTTTGTCTCCTTTTCTCTTTAGCTTGGTTATTGATTATGTTATGCAAAATTCACTTCAAGGGAAAGATTTTGGCCTTAAATGGACTGGAGATACTAAAATTTCTGATTTAGATTATGCTGATGATTTAGCCCTTTTGGCAAATGATGTTGATGAGATGAACTCTTTCATTCGAGCTGTTGATGAAACTGGTAGTAGAGTAGGTTTGGTTATAAACAGAGAGAAAACTAAAGTGATGAAAATTGGTCAGGCAGGCTGTGATTCAGTTAATCTGAATTGTTGCAGTCTTGAGCAGGTGTCACAGTTTAATTATCTTGGGAGCTATGTAACAGATAATGGTGATGTGCGGCATGAGATTAACAGACGAATAGGGATTGCTGCCGGGACTTTTAAGAATCTATGGAGAGTGTGGAGAAATAGGCGTATACACCTAAAGACTAAAATTAGGCTGTATCATAGTTTGGTTCTTTCTAGGGTTAATTATGGTAGTGAAACTTGGACACTTTGTAAACAAGATAACAGGAAACTAGATGCTTTTGATTCCAGATGCTTACGCAGTATCTTGGGCATTAGGTGGTTCAACTTTGTAACTAATAATGAGGTTAGGCAAAGGAGTTTGCAACCTCCTTTAAGCAGCATATTGTGCAGAGAGAGACTCCGTTGGTTTGGCCATGTTGCCCGTATGAATAATTATAGATTGGTGAATAGGGTTATGAACAGTGTGCCTAAAGGCCTCAGAAAGAGGGGGAGACCTAGGATGCGGTGGGCAGACAATGTCAAATAGGATCTTATTAGAATTGGTGTTCAGTCGCTAGATGCAGTAGATGTAGCTCAGGACAGACTTGCTTGGAGAACTAAATTGCACAGTCTGGTTGGACCTCTGTAGCTCATAGCTGCTTGAGGATGATGATGATGAATTTTCTGGCTAGTAATATTTATAATATTTTATGTAATAAAGCTTTCTAAGTTTTATGACATACACATAGATAAGTAACACTAAATTAGTGTTTGGTCAATTGAAGCTGCATTTCAAACATCAGCCATAGAATAAGCATCTGGAATCATAATCGTTCAATCCTTGATGATTCAGCTTGAAATTCAAGTTTTCTTATGTAAGAAATTTTGTTTCCCAAAGTGGTTCTGATAAATATGTCATGAAATCTCTATGAAACAAAACTATAAAGAGGCAGGTTTTTACTTTTGTTTTGCTAGTTATAGCTTGTGTAATTATACAGTACACTGAAGTGCCATTGAATTAGGGATAGGAGACATTATTCATATTCAGTACCGCAAGTCCTGCATTTGTGGGCATGCGTGGCTGAAACTGGTCTTATATAGTTGTCAGCTTTGGCTTCCCCAAGCATTCGTCATGAGAAGCATAATGGGAAAGGCGCGGGATTTAGATGCATTTGACAGAGGGCAGATCGTTGGTGCCTGACAGATGGGACACTTGATATCAGAAATTGTCAGTGAACTTGGATTTTCTCGTACAACAGTTTCAAGAGTATTCTGGGAATATGAAAATTCTGGCAAAAAAACAAGCACCCGGACAAACTGCAAAGAACAGTCAGCCTTGAATGATCGTGGGCTTCGCTGCCTGACCCGTATCATACAAACCGATAGGGGCCAGACATTATCTGAAATCACCTCCCATCTGAATGCGGGTTCCAGCCAGGAAATCAGTGCATGGGCCGTGCAACGCTCACTTCATCGTCTTTTGCTTTGGGAGCTGCCAACCTACAGAGTCCCCATCCAAAAGGCATGACACTAGGCTCAACACCTTGCCTGGGCTAAAGAACATCGAAACTGGACCATCGAAAATTGGCAATTGATAGCCTGGAATGATGAATCTGATTTAAACTTCATCACGCAAATGGGAGACTGAGGGTATGGCGCCATCCCATGAAGCCATGGATCCTGCATGTTAGGTAGGAACAGTACAAGCTGATGGTAGCTCAGTGATGGCCTGGGGTGTCTTCAGTTGGACGTCTGTGGGACCTTTGGTACGTGTACCGATGACTCTCAGTGCATCCTGGTATGTAGAACTCATGGCTGACCATTTACACCCATTTATGGCCATCATGCATCCCAATGGAGATGGCAATGGAGACAAGTAAGACAACTGTTCATCTCACAGGTCCAGGTTGGCTACTGCATGGTTGCAGGAGCATTCTGCTGACTTGAAATAATGTATTGGCCACCTAGAAGCCTAGATTAAAATTCCATTGAAAATCTATGGGATATCGTCGAGCAGAGTGTTCAGGCCCGTGTCCCATCAGCGATGACCTTGAGAGAATTGTGGGACAGCTATGGAGGATGCATGATCGCCTTACCTGTGGAAAATTTACGCAAGCTTGTGGAGTCCTTGTCTCATTGTGTGGCGACTGTTATCAGGGCCAGAGTGTGTCCAATATGTTACTAAGTTGCTATCCCTAATTCAATGGCACTTCAGTGCATATATGTGAATGCTGATTTATGGAAGAATTGTGTTTAGCATTTTGTTAAAGTTTTACTGAGGTGGTCATTACAACATAAGGGGACTGCTAACCATGACATAAAATTAACCAGTCTTATTGATTTGTTAATTAATTTTAGGGAGAACAGTTTTGAATTATTGCTGCATGTTTAAATACTACAGATTATGATGTTTTTGATAAATGTAAATATTTATATATCAGTAACCTGCTATTGATATTATATAATGTGCCTGACATAATTTTTTTTTATAAAAGTACTAAGCACCTTTTTTTTGTGCCTTGAACTGGAATGATAGCAGTCACACTATTATTTTATCTCCAAATGCAGAATACCAAGTAAATTGTTTTAATGTTTAAGATAAGAGGCACAAGTACTCTATCAACTGGTTGTTATATTTTTGTGAAAGTCACTTTTAATCACTTTTATTGAAAAAATATTTTGCCACTATCGATTCACACTTAAGATTTTTCGAAATTATTTTCGAAATCACACTTAAGATTTTTAATTTTACACCTTATTCTGTTGGATGATTATTTTAGTAAAGTGGTGGATTAAAATCATCTTTAAAACTGTATTTGTGGAAAATATTTAGAGTAAAACTCTTAGTATTTTAGTAGGCCTTTAAATCACTTAATTGTTTTACTTGGGATTCCTCAATAAATGACGTAAAATAACAGTTTATTTTAATGATTGTTAAGTATGGTTTTGAAAAACGTTCACAAATCTTCTTCTGTGAAGTATTTGCACAAGAGCACATGTATAAAAGAAACATTTGTAATTTTTTTTGTATCACATAACCAAAAAAAAAAAATCCAGATCTAAATTATTATTTTTAGGTCTAAGTGTTATGTGGAAAGAGATTTTTCTCTCTCTAGTTTTATATTGAAAAAAAAAATTTAAGTTGCTGAAGATAATTGAAA
Organism: Ryuthela nishihirai; assembly: GCA_038380435.1. NCBI lineage: Eukaryota > Metazoa > Arthropoda > Arachnida > Araneae > Heptathelidae > Ryuthela > Ryuthela nishihirai. Next base: position 36,869,984 of record JAWZYU010000015.1, read on the forward strand.
AATTAAATAGATTTCTAAATTAAAAGCAAATGAAAAATAAGTTTTATTTTTAAAGTGTGATATGTAAAGTATTCAGTGTGAGTGTGATTTTGTAAGGTTTGTGAATTAATGGTAAATTATGAATGATTTCACTGCTCTGCAGTAAGTAAGTAATCAGCAAGTAAAAATCAAAATAGTGAAAGATTAAATTTGGTTTAGGCATAATAGATATGAGACATAGAAGCTATTCTTGTACATATTTTTTCATACAAGGGTATAGCCACTGACAGGTTATTCCAGGAACTTTAAACTTTAACTTAAAGTAACATTGATATTTATCATCTTGATAGAACTTTTCACTCTGAATAATGTTAAAAGTGGCCACAAATGCCATGTTAAGCATGCGTTACAGGCATAACACTTCTGTATGTGTTGTTCTGTTTAACCATGTATAAGAGCCATTTGCCATAACTGAATGAATGAAGCATCAAAGTCAAGCTAATCATTAGACTATAATTTTGATCCGCTATTTTGGATCACATTCAAAAACTAACTTAATACTTAATTTGAAAAAATAAACAGGTTAAGATTTTTTTTGTCGTAGTAAAAACTTGATAAAACACTGCAGTGATAGTTTTTGAAAACAATCTGGCTCACTATGGAGCTCAGGGGTCACCTTGCCCCTGCAACTGCAGAAAGAACTAATCTCTTTTATTCTCTATAAGTTTCACTAATCTCCGTCTTTTGTTTTCTTCATGGCTGCAAAATCGCACATATCTATTGCAGCAAATGCAGTGTATGACCTCATATTTCACAGTTGATACTAATGGGCCCTTCTCCCATCTGCTGGTGAAGTGCCAATCATATGACTGTCACAAGGGAAAACAAAAGTTAGCTGAGCTGATCATTTTCCTCATCTATTAAGCCTCAGATACTATTTGTGTGTCACCACTGCCATTTGCCAACATTTACTAAAGATCTGTAGTGTAAAAGTCTGTGGTGCAGTTCAGTTCACTGTTGTAGCTGTGGCTGCAATAATTACACACTACAATTTCAGTGAAGGGGCATGTCTGTCTGTTGAGAGGGCTTAAGTTGTTATTTGGCATGACCCTTTTTTTTTTATTTCTCTTCCAATTTAAAACCTGAAAGCCTCTGTTGGTGAGAAAGGGGACAGCAGCGGGGTTTTTGGAAGTTGCAATCTATCTTGTGTTTAGTAGATTTGCATCACCATGTGCGTGTTACAGAGCATGCTTGTATAACGTTGATGGGGAGGCTGTTCTTTGAAGTCCTTATGATCATTTAGCTCACTGTGGGCACAAAAATACTGCTCAAATAGCCCATCCTTTTCACACATTCTTCTCTCTACATAATGAACTGTCTTCCTCCAATGGAAGCTGTCAGCTGAGTTGTCTTCTTGCTGGCGGCCGCTCATTAAGCGTGCTATAAGTGAATAATTATAAGTATATAGTGAAGTTAATAAGAAATTGAGCCTTTTCATACAATTTGAATTCTAGGGAAAATGTGCTCTGTTTGTACTGTGGGTAGTGGTAAACACCTAGCATACATGAAATATATGCACTACAGATAGTGATGGATATTCTCAGTTCTATGCAGATATGTTTTGACCCATATTCACTTTTTTTTAATAGAAATGTATTTTATCATTCTTCAGAATGTTCCATGGCCTTTCTGCAGCCACAACAAGAGCAAGAAATCTCAGTATGAGTGTCAGGTGTGCATCATGAGATACCAGACTCAGTTGTTGTATATATCTATACCTGGTCTATTGGTTAGTGTAATAAAAATAAAAATAAATACCCCCTCAAGCAGCTGCTTGCCACAGAGGTCTGACAGGGGCCTGTCAGTTTATATGCCACAGTAGAAGATCTGAGAGGATGGCAGGACCTCAGCAGAAAAACAACACGAACATCCATGCCTTACCGGGGGCTCGAACCCAGGTCCCGTAGATCAGTAGCCAAGCGCGCTAACCACTCGGCCACGGGACGGCTTGGTTAGTGTACCTGACTACTAAACCAACTGACATATTCCTATCTATGTGTTTGTATTGTATGAGAAGCAAGGACAAGTACAATAGAGCTGCAAGGTTATCTTTGTCCTTTGCGTAGGGAAGTACCTTCTTCCTTTTTAAAAAAATAATGTGGTATGTCTACTACTCTGATTGTTTTTGCTATTCTGCATCACTGCTATGATTTTTGTCCTATTATCATGCAGGACATGCTATGTTCGCATAATTGTCATGTGCAGTTCCCAGCTTGTTCCTCCACTGCAGTAGTCACCTTGTAGGGTGCTTTGAAACTAATGTATTAATTTTCACAATTCTCTGACGAATGATACATGGAGCTTTTAATTATATGGTTATTTGATAGATCGTGCTTGAGGTCAAGGTGCACCTAAGTTGTCTTATTCGAAAACATGTGTATGAGATACTGAGTGCTGGGTTTACGATCTTTGAAAAGGGCCATGATTCTTAAATGCAATGTCTTATACAAATGAGAAAACACAAATAGGGAATATACATGCAAAAAATAGCTATTTTTTCGCAGTAAAACCTAATACCTATGTATGTATGGGGTAAACAGATCAAAAACCAATAAAGTACAAAGGGGTTGGGTTAGGGTTTTTTTACTTCTGAACGGCACTTTTTTTGCACACAATGGGCTAAATGGCCAGATCACAAGGACCCCAAGGGCTAAGAGAAGGTCAAGGAAAGGGGACCCATTGTGCTGGTGTAAGACAGATGATAGCCTCCCATCAAGGCCGTCCATCGTGTTCTTTAACACGCACAGGGTATGGATGTTTTGTACAAGGGAGCCACATCTTAAAGTCCCATCCGACGGATGACAGTTCTTTCCAAGCCCATCTGTGTCCCCTTTTTCACGAGGAGATAAATTTAGCGGATATAAATCTCTGGTGGTACGTGGGACTTGAACCTGGGAATCTACCTACTTTCAAAATTCATATACAGCAAATGCTTCAATTAAAAAATAAGTAACGTGTTTCATTATACACTTTATTCATCAATGTTGATAACCTTGTGCGATTTCTTTGCTTACCACTTTACGTTTAGGAATCAAGCTGAATTAAATGAGGGTTTAATGTAAAAGGCAAAAATAAAATTGAAAAGGTAACAATCTCAATAAATACAGTAACTGACACAGAGGAATAATAAATAGCAATGAAGTAAGTTGCTAAATGAAATACTTCACCATATAATGCGGTGCTTTTCAGCTGGTGGTGATATATCACAGTTTGTCACTCACGAATATAAAATAGGATTGTGTAGAAGGCCGTGTGAGAGATTTCTGTTAAGTTTCCCCCTGTCATCAAATTATCAGCTGCATTGGTGGTAACAGAAGATTGATAGATGGATGCAGTGCATAATAAGCGTTCTTTGATAAATGGGAAAAATAATTGCATCTTTATTTTGAAGAGCATTTTTCAGGGCATTATTTTATTCAGAAAGTATATATTAGAATTAAAATTTCACATCTCGGAAGTTGTTTGGAAAAACTGCACTTCAGAAAAGATCTTTGTTTCATGTAAATACCGGTATAAAAAGTAATTTTCGCAATTTTTATGAGATATATATATATAATGTACTGTAGTCATTGTGTTTTTCACACTAATTGTATATATAACTATTTTACAAATTAGCCCTTAATATATTTTTTGTTGACATTGCTTCTTGGTTAATTTTATTGCTGTTTGTTTCAAATCTCAATAGTATTTTCTATGAATTTACATTTGTTTTTCCTTACCACAAATAATATAAAGTTCACTGTATATTCATACCAAAGCATAAATAATTTCAATAAATGGAATATATCTAGTCCATGTGTTATGAAATTTATTCCTGAAAAATATGTCATAAAATTGGAAATGTTTGACGGTCTACTTTTCGAGCCAGTGTAAGAGTCGGGAATGACACCTCCTTCAACAGCCAATCTACAGTGATTCCTGCCTAGTTGAGAACAACTCCAATTACGAATACGATTTCTTCTGCTGGAGAAATAGTAAAAGCAGAGCCATGACGTGATATTGTTTCGCTTATTTTTATATGGCAGTTATAAAATTTACAAACCCAACTTTTGAAAATGCTTCCATGAATTTATTATATGTCCAATCATTTGTTATTAACAAACCACAAACTGCTATTATAGCCTCTTAATAAATACATTTGAATAAATTTAAGATCTAAGGGACCTGGGTTCGAGCCCCGAATATTAGGCATGGATGTGTGTGTGTGTCATTTTTCTGCTGAGGTCCTGCCATCCTCTCAGATCTCCTACTGTGGCATATAAACTGACAGGCTTCTGTCAGACCTCTGTGGCAAGCAGCTGCTTGAGGGGGTATTTATTTATTTTATTTATATACCTAAAATGATACAATTTATTAATTAACCATCCTTCAAGATATTCATCTTGATATACTCTTCAAGAATGACCACTTGAAATGTTATGAAAATAGAAAGCTATATTTATAGTTCCATAACTTTGAAAATAAGCTTTGTAGGAAAAATTGTTATTGGAGATGAAGATCTTGATTTTCATTAATCATTCAGCATTCAAAGAGTTGCATTTTAACTTGAATTAAAGATGTGTTCGAGATCAAATTTTGCAACCCGAGATCGAAGTTAAAGAGAACAATTCCCCTGACGCATTTTAAAACATATACAGTACTGTGCAAATTAGTTGGGACAATAGGAAAATGCAGTAACAAAAACACAACTAAAATATTTATTTGTTTAATAGTGTAGATAGTTAATAGTGAATGTGACCCCCCCCCCCCCCCCCCCTTAGCTTTAATTACTTCTTTCATCCTCTCAACCATTGATGCCACTAGCTTTCCATACATCTTCATTTCAGGGTCGTGGTACCACACTTTCATGACTATCATTTTGGTATACTTATTTTGGTATTCTTTTCAGACTCTATCATTTTGGTTTTCGTCGTGCAATCCATCTTAGATATGCGCGCTTTAATAATGGCCCACAAATTTTAATGGAGTTTAGGTCGGGCGAATTTCCTGACCACTCCAATACCTTCAAATGTTGCTGGGTAAAGACGCTCTTAGCAAGCTTAGAATTGTGGCATGGAGCCGGATCCTGTTGAAATACCCCATCGTCGTTAGGAAACAGCTTCTGCAGTGTTGGGACCATTTTCGCTTCCAGAACGCCTATGTACTTTTTGCTGTCCATCATTCCTTTAATGGGGTGAAGCGTCTGTGGCCCGGAAACTATGAAACATCCACGAAACATGACCTTGGGTGGGTGTTTGGGGGATTGCTGTGTGTGGCCTGATCGAAGAGGTTCTCCAGGCGAGCGGCAGACGAAATTTGACCTGTAGCCATACACTTCAAAGTGGGTTTCGTCGGAAAATATCACCTTTTCCCAATATTCCACAGTCCAGTCTCGATGTTTCTTTGCCCAGGATAGGCTTTTTTGCTACATAGCGGGTGTCAAAAGCTGCTTTTTGGAGGGGTGTCCAGCCCGGCGGCCACACTCCAGAAGGCGACGACGTACGGTGGAAGCATCTATATTAACCCCATGAGGTGCAATCTCCCTTTTGATGTCTCCACTGGTCATCTTCGGTCTATGATACTAATTCTTCGAATTAGGACTATCATCTCTAGGGGTGTTTTTTTTTCCACTATGTCCTTTACGGGACGTGTCCACAGACCCTGTCTCCTTATGCAGCTTCATGATCCGTGAAACGCTGGATTTCCCGACGCCAAATGCTTTTGCTATCTGACTAGCAGTAAGTGAAGTAGTTTTCGCCTAAAGCGATTATTTTAGCTCGTTTACGAGGCGTGATGTCCATGATGTATTAAAAAAGTTTCCAATGAAAATTGTGAACTACTTAAATAATCACGTCCCCAGCCTATGAAATATCAATTCCGACTAAAGTGGAAGTGCATATAATACTAGACTTGCAGCAGAAGATTGCGAACAAGTTTAGACTTGCATCAGTTTAGATTCTGCAGCGGAAGGGACTTGGCGTTCCTTCGCTTGTCCCAACTAATTCGCACAGTACTGTATAGAAATAAATGCAACTAAGCCATTTTTTAAATCTTCCTAATTTAGACTTTTAAACTTTAAAATTAATATTTGAGACGAAAAGTACTAGAAATTAATAGATACTGAAATTTCTGGAGTAACATCATCAAAAACACTAAGAGCGATTCATTAATGAAAGAATACCTAAAAGAAGGAAAAGCGGAATGGTGCATATTTTTAATTATTTAATGTTTATTAACTGATTTAAATAATAGGAAATTATTTCATTTTTTACTCTTTTTTTTTACAATTAGAAGGAAATTAAATGGCGTAATCCGATCGACTTCGACTGTGCAATTTCGAGCCCGAGTTTTGCCTGACTCACCTATAACTTGAATATTTAGCAGCAGCAGTCCGGAAATTATCACACAAAACAAAGACTATTGTTATATCCAGCTGTCTACTAAAATGCAAGTTTTTAGAAAGGATTTGCACTGATTGCATTTCAGATCAATTTTGGAGTTCCACAAGGATCTATTCTCGGCCCTATGCTATTCCAAATATAAATAAATGATTTGGCTAATATTAATTTCGATAGTAAATTATATATGTATGCTGATGATACAGTACTAATCAACTTCCACTCTGATTTAGAATACGCTATTGGCAATCTACAAAATGATTTTAATAAAGCAGTTGAATGGTTTGCTCTTAACAAACTGAGTGTAAACGAGAAAAAAACTAAATTTATGTGTGGTTCTCAACAACCTACATTTAATAGAAGAATTACTAAGCATCGAATACGTTGTACTATGCAGGATGGTTTAGAACCTGGTATATGCAATTGTCCTAAAATAGAAGAAGTAAACGAAATAATTTACCTAGGCTTGAAAATGAATTCGAAAATGAAATGGAATAAACATATTGATTAGATATGTTCAAGACTACGATTTGTAGTATTTAAAATTAGGAAACTTAACTTGTTTGTTTATACACAGATAACTATTTTAGTATATAAAGCACTTTTTGAATCTATAATTAGATATGGGATAACAGTTTATGGGACAGCCTATAAGACAGAATTAAATAAAATTAAAGAATACAAATTAGTTTGCTAAAAGGATTGTGTAATTCAGAAGTTAACTATTCCCTTACAACGAAAGATATATTCAGTTTGTTCAAAATTTTACCTATTGAATGTTATGTGTTTGTTTCTGTTATCAATAACTTCTTTGATGATACCTATAAGCAAAATATTTCCCACAATAAGTTTACTAGAAAAAAGGCTATGGGTTTTTTGAAACAACCAAAATTTTATAATAATTACGGACGAAATTCCAAAGAATATCAAATTCCCTACCTATTTAACTTGCTTCCTAGAGAAATAGTTAACTTAAAAAAAAAATTGTGATGTTAAAGAAAAATTATTTCTTTGGTGGATGAAAAAGTGATGTTTTTATTTGGAAACTTTAATCTTTTTGTCGGTTTTCTTTTTAATTTATTCTTTTTTTTCCCTCTCCTTCATTTTATGTACTATTGATGTAATCTAGATCATATCTGTAAAATCATATATGTGCATTCCCGCTGATAAGCTTCGGCTTAGTGGGATTTTTTATGCAAAATAATTATAGATAATACTTATTGAAAATAAATTTGAATGTGAATTTGAAAATTCCGTTTTCTTTAGATCGAAGGAAAAGCGCGAAGATCAGAGTAACAGCAGTAGCGCTGCAGTTAAATGTTGATTGAGACATTTAGTTTATTTTTAGTAACTTCCTGTAAAGGTTATTTTAAAACCACCGAGGAGGGGGGGGGCTCTCTCACACCGCCTCGGTGAAAAAAGCAACAAAGAAGGCTTGGAAATGCCGCCGGATGAGATGTAAGACCTGGCTCCGTGCGCTAGAGATCCATACCTCTAAAGGTCACGGATTGCCTTGAACGGCAGCTTCCATCTGTCGCCTAACAGCAGTGGGGTTCTACCCAATTCTCAGCCTATGGAGTCCTTGTGACTTGACCATTTATCGCCATAGTGTGTACAAAAAGTTCCCAACTCGATTTTTTAAATTGCTCGCAAAGAATTTCCTTTGATAAACGATTCGTGTAGTAATAAATAAGAGCCGAGTGAAGGTATGAATCAGTTTAATAATAATTCACTTGTGCTGCAATTGTCAATAGATATAAACAGAATAATTCAAACACTAAGAAGTTTTCCTGTTTGTGAACTACAGTCCATTTATATTTTCATCCTCTCTTTGAGTTATTAATACGAAATATTAAGATCCAACGTGAATGCAATTCCTTTGCATTGAAGATACTGCAGATAATTAGATTAAATAAATTCTGAAGGTAGAGAAAAAAATACTATGTAATGTGGAAGAGGAGGTAGTAAAAATCGGTTAAAGCAAGAAATATTGAGAAATCAAAAGTTTTCCAACTCGAAAACTAGAAAATCAAATTTTACCAACTGAGAAAATAATGTCTCTAGCTCGTATCTAGATTATTTTCGCTCCGTGGGGGGTGGTGAGGCAATTTTTTACAACTATCCTGCATTTTGATATTTGACTTCCAATTTTGCCAACTAGCCATAATTTCACAGAAATAATCCCAATATTCAATATTTGCATCTCGCCTGAATTGTAGAAAGTCAGTGTGAATTTTCTCAACTCCCCTTGATTTGGCCAACTCTCCTTAATTTCACAAAACCAATCCAATCTTTACATCTCTCCTAAATTTACCAAGTGGATTCGAATTTTGCCAACTCGCCACAATTTCACAGAAAACAAATCCCATTTTTACATCTTGCCTGATTTTTGCAGTCATTCTGAATTTTGCCAACTCTCCTAGATATTGCGAAGTGGCCTCGATTTTACCAACAAGCCATAATTTTACAGAAAAAAGATTGCAATTTTTACATCTCACCTGAATTTTGCCAACTCTCCACAATTTTCCCAAGTCACTCCGAATTTTGCCAACTTTCCGCGATTTTGCCAAGTCACTCCGAATTTTGCAAAATGCCCTTAGATTTGGCAACTCACCATAATTTTACAGAAAATAATCCCAATCTTTACATCTCACACGAGTTTTGCCAACTCCCCACGACTTTGCCAAGTCACTCCGAATTTTGCCAACTCCCCAAGATTTTATCAAGTCACTCCGAATTTTGCCAACTCCCCAATATTTTATCAAGTCACGCCGAATTTTGCCAACTCACTTGTATTTTACTTCGTGGCTTCGAATTTTGCCGTCTCTCCATTTTCCAAACTACCCTAGATTGCCTCGATTTTGACGACAACCCTTAATTTTCCAAAAAAAAAGATTACAAATTTTCACAACTCACTTACATTTTACGAAGTTGCTTCGAATTTTGCCAACTTCGAGTTACTTGGGGGGGGACCTCCCCCCATAGGCACGCCCCTGAACACACATCGGAAATTTGACGTTTCCGAGACTGCGATCGGAAATTTTAAACTTTCACCAATTTTTAACTCTATAACCCAGGTAGAATTATATTTTACCTTGAAGGACCATTCTGATCGCGGATTCCGAAGCATTTCCTAGATCTACGGCCAAGAATAATCCAAGACGCCAATTTTTAGCTCTCCAGCAACGGTAGATCTAAATTTGATCTCGAAGGAACCTCATGTTCAGAAATTTTGTAACGTAATTACTCTGGAAGTAATTACGTTACAATTACAACATCCACAACCCAAAATACCCCACAGACACCGATTTTCACGTTTCTATCACTCTTAGATGAAGTTTTGACCTCTACGTGACCGTCGGAGCTCAAATTTCAGAATTTCCTCGAGATACGACCCGAATTACCCTAGGGATAAATTTTTTAGCTCTACTACACTGAAGTGCCATTGAATTAGGGATAACAACTTAGTAACGTGTTGGACTCCCTCTGGCTTTGCTAAAGGTTGATACACGACGAGCAAGAATTCCACAAGCTTGCGTAAATTCTCCACAGGTATGGCGACCCATGCATCCTCCAGAGCTGTCCACAATTCTCTCAAGGTCGTTGCTGATGGGACATGGGCCCAAACAATATGTCCAAAGATTTCCTTTGGAATACCAATGACGGTATTCCAAAGATTTTTGATGGGATTTAAATCTGGGCTTCTAGGTGGCCAATTCATTATTTCAAAGTCAGCAGAATGCTCCTGCAACTATGCAGTAGCCAATTTGGTCCTGTGAGATGAACAGTTGTCTTGCTGGTAGACGCCATCTCCATTGGGATGCATGATGGCCATAAATAGGTGTAAATGGTCAGCCATGAGTTCTACGTACCGGGATGCATTGAGAGTCCAGTACACGTACCAAAGGTCCCACAGACGTCCAACTGAAGACACCCCAGGCCATCTCTGAGCCACCACCAGCGTGTACTGTTCCGACCTGACAAGTAGGATCCATGCCCTCAGTCTCCAATCAGCGTGATAAAGTTTAAATCGGGATTCATCAATCCAGGCTATCCGTTGACAATTTTCGATGGTCTAGTTTCGATGTCCTTTAGCCCAGGCAAGGCGTTAAGCCTCGTCGTCATGCTGTTAGAAGTGGGACTCTCATAGGTCGGCGGCTCCCGAAGCTGAGACGATGAAGTGAGCGTTGCACATCCGAGCACTGACTTCCCAGCTGGAACCCACGTTCAGATGGGAGGTGATTTCAAATAATGTCCGGCCACTATGATGCCGGTCAGACCGGAAAAGCCCACGATCATTCAAGGCTGGTTGTCCTTTGCAGTTTGTCCGGGTGCTTGTTTTTTGCCGGAATTATCCATATTCCCGGAACACTCTTGAAATTGTCATATGCGAAAATCCAAGTTCGTTGACAATTTCGGAGATCGAGTGTCTCATCCGTCGGGTACCTACGATCTGCCATCTGTCAAATGCATCTAAATCACGCGCCTATCCCATTACGCTTCTCACGACGAATGCTTGGGGAAGCCAAAGCTGACAGCTATATATGACCAGAGTTTCAGCCACGCAGTGCGCAAATGCAAGACTTGCGGTACTGAATTTGGATAACATCTCCTATCCCTAATTCAATGGCAATTCAGTGTATTTCTGCATCGTAATAAGAATTAGCGTGATCTCCTGTCAGCTAATAGTAAATCATTCACAATCGACTATATGAAATAGATGAGCAAATGTAGAGAGATCAAGGATCTTGAGGTTTTACTTTTCTAACCTCATTATGATTGAGTCACTCTGGGGGACACTTTTTTTTACATAATGGGCTAAATGGGCAGGTCACGAGGGCTCAGAGAATTGGTTTGGGCTGCTTTACTTCTGAGCCAGGAAGATGGGGGGGGGACGAAAACCCACTGGACACATATTAGGAGGCCATCTAGCTTGCTTTTTTAACATGCACGGGTTATGGCATTAAGCCGTTGCCTCATGTGCGAGAGAGCCTATGCACATTAAAGAACACACTGACTGTGAGGCTACCATCTATCTGTTAACAGTTGTCCAGTGGGTACTTTTACACAACTTTCTCTGAGCCTTCGGGGTCCTTGTGACCTGAGCCTTCGGGGTCCTTGTGACATGCACGGGTTATGGCATTAAGCCGTTGCCTCATGTGCGAGAGAGCCATACCCTATGCACATTAAAGAACACACTGACTGTGAGGCTACCATCTATCTGTTAACAGTTGTCCAGTGGGTACTTTTACACAACTTTCTCTGAGCCTTCGGGGTCCTTGTGACCTGAGCCTTCGGGGTCCTTGTGACATGCACGGGTTATGGCATTAAGCCGTTGCCTCATGTGCGAGAGAGCCATACCCTATGCACATTAAAGAACACACTGACTGTGAGGCTACCATCTATCTGTTAACAGTTGTCCAGTGGGTACTTTTACACAACTTTCTCTGAGCCTTCGGGGTCCTTGTGACCTAGCCATTTAGCCTGTTGTGTGGAAAAATGCGCCCCTCAGAGGTTAACAACCCAACCCAGGTTATGGTTCACCCGCACGCAGGGCCACAGCTTAATGTCCCATCCAACGTACAGTGGCTTTTCTACGTCCATCATCACCTATTGATTGAGGACAGGATTGCAATTCTTGCGAAATCTCAACGCTGGCCCAGATGGGATTCGAACTAGGGAGATTATTTAATCGTAAAGTCTGATTCAAACATCCAGTCTCAAAGACATTTTGGAAAAATTTTGAATTTTAAGGTATCCTTCCAAGAGTACCTTATACTCATATGACAAAAAAAAATTTGGGTTTGGGCTATTTTACCTCTGAGCGGCACTTTTTTGCACACAATGGGCTAAATGGATAGGTGACAAAGACCCTGAAGGCTCAGAGAAGTTTGGGGATGGGACCCGCTGGACAGCTGTTAGGAAACAGATGCTAGTTCCCCATCAAGGAAATCCAGCGTGTTCTTTAATGCACAGGGTATGGCTCTCCTGCACACGGCGCTATGGCTTAACGTCCCATCCGACGGACAGCGGCCATTCCAAGTCCACTGGTGTGCCCTAAGGATGGGCAGGGCGGGGAGTTTTGCAGAGATAAATTACAACGCTGAGCCAGCTGGAACTCGAACTTGGGAACTGCAGATGAACCTGGCGCACTACCGACTGAGCCATCTCCCCCCCCCCCCCCCAAAAAAAAGTAATAAACCACCAGTGAACAAGCCATTTATTCCAGGAGGATCCAGAAATGTTCGTACTCGAATAATTCATTTGTGCATGAGATGGTTGACCTTAGATTTCGTCGTTATGACAGGAAACTTGCAGATATTAAAATGATGAGAATATTTCTTCAGACCATGCGAAAGGACAACTTATGCGTGTTTCTCAACAATGGAACAGCTGCTTATACCAGTGGCTTACTCAGAAAATTAAAATGGGGTTTGAAGTACTTGAGTGTGATTTTTGGAGACTCATGCACAGGGTATGGCTCTCCTGCATACGGCGCTATGGCTTAACGTCCCATCCGACGGACAGCGGCCATTCCAAGTCCACTGGTGTGCCCTAAGGATGGGCAGGGCGAGGAGTTTTGCAGAGATAAATTACAACGCTGAGCCAGCTGGAACTCGAACTTGGGAACTGCAGATGAACCTGGCGCACTACCGACTGAGCCATCTTCCCCCCCCCCCCCCCAAAAAAAAAAGTAATAAACCACCAGTGCACAAGCCATTTGTTCCAGGAGGATCCAGAAATGTTCGTACTCGAATAATTCATTTGTGCATGAGATGGTTGACCTTAGATTTCGTCATGACAGGAAACTTGCAGATATTAAAATGATGAGAATATTTCTTCAGACCATGCAAAAGGACAACTTATGCGTGTTTCTCAACAATGGAACAGCTGCTTATACCAGTGGCTTACTCAGAAAATTAAAATGGGTTTTGAAGTACTTGAGTGTGATTTTTGGAGACTGCCTTAGGAAATGCCTATTACAGCCAGTAATCGTGTTTTTGCACCAGAATGGCTGGTATGGCTACTAGCCAATCTCAGTGCTATTCCCGAAGATCTTGTTCCTAAATATCGTTTATTGATTTGGAGATTAAAGATTTAACATTCTCGATTTCTTGTTGTGTGGGGGTACCCAACGAACTAGAGTGTGCAACCGGTTTCAAAAGTTGAAGGGACTTGAAAAAGTTGCCCACACTTTGCATGGCGGCCGTCATGTAAAGTATGAGCAAAGTACGCAGTAAGAATAGGTAAAAGTTTTTTCTGAAAATTACGTAGTTTTACTTTTCAGGGGAAAATTTAATCAATTGGATTTTTTGACTATCCCATAAATAGTATATTTAATTAAAAAAAAAGTCTTTTAAAGAATTTAAAAAATTATTTTGAAAATAATTATTTAGTTCAGCATTAGACTTAAATAAAATTAAAACTACTATATATTTAGGCATGTGAACACAATGGTAAGCGATAGGTGCACCGCTCATACAACAATAATAGATGGCATTAAATGGGTTTACTTTGGTGTCCAATCAGCGGCGCTTTAACATAACGGTTTTCACTCTTTCATCCCACTGGGGGGACCTTAAGCCAACTGCTTACCAGACAAGATGAACAATTACTCAAGACTTAGATAGTCAAACTAAAGAGACGATACTTCTTATTGCCAGGTGCGTACCCAACGGGAGAGACATCCCTCCCCTCTAGAAGGTTAAATCAAAATTGGAAATCAACCAAATTATTTTATGGTTTATTATAAGATGTGCGGGCAGATATATAACATTCCCATTGCGGGAATGTTAATCGAAACTTTTGATGTTTAGTTTTGGATGACACAATTTGAAGATCAACTATCACATGCACAAATGAATTATTCGAGTACGAACATTTCTGGATCCTCCTGGAATAAATGGCTTGTGCACTGGTGGTTTATTACTTTTTTGGGGGGGAGGGGAGATGGCTCAGTCGGTAGTGCGCCAGGTTCATCTGCAGTTCCCAAGTTCGAGTCCTAGCTGAAAAATCCAGAGTTTGATTTGAATAAAAAAAATCGGGTGCGCGCCAAGAGGGGTGGTACAAGGGGTCGGGATCCGCGAAATTCCGGTCGTCTTATACGAAATCTATTCTGTCTGCCTACTTTGAAACTTTTAAATCCAAAGCAGGTGTCTTTTTATGTCCCATAGTATATTTTCGACACTAAAAATAAACTTTAAAACAACTATAAAATGTTATTCCATATAGAATATCGTTTTTTACCTTTTCTGTTGGGTGAAATATTTTAATAATTGGGAATCCCTACTCAAGTCCTATTTTCAGCTCCCCTAAACTAAATTTTCGTAGCCCTCTCCCCCACACAAATGCATACAGAAATTGCATTCTCGGACCCCCTCCCACCTCCCCGAAGCTAAATCCTGCTTACGTGCCTGCGTATTCCACTCGAAACCTAAAAAATGATTCAAAACATAGTTGCTGCTGTAATGTCAATAAAAATATAATGGTTACAAAATTAAAAAAAAATTGTTAAAGACGAGAATTGCCTTATAAAAAGCTAAGATATTTTCTTGAAACAGCTGCTTTGTATTATATGAAAAGATTCAATATAAAGTGTGATATAAACGTTTCCAAACTTTCTAACCTCTTAAAACAATGCCATTATCAGTAACTGGAGCGTTGCTATGTATATCTGGCCACCGTTCTTAGTAATAGTATTGTTTCCATACACTAGAAAGTGTATTGTAAACATTTCCAAAGCTTCTAGCGTCTTAAAAGCAGCATCATTGCCAATAATTGGATTGTTGTTAAGAGGTCACCTTTGTTAATAAAACATTATTTTAAGGTGCTGGAAAGTGTGAAAACGTTATACTAAACCATGCGTACCAATGTGGCCGAACCCTAAGATGTGAAAGGTTCTGGCCTTGTTCCCTCCTTTTTAGAAATGGCTTATCAGTGAAAAAAGTTAAAGAAATTCTGCCAAAAGATGTCGTTTATAAACAAGCCGCATTTGGTCCATATCAGACCAACATCTAGAAACGTAAACGAAATTCTACTTCAATTGGTAGGGGCTCCCCCCCCCAAAAAAAAAATTATTGTTCCAAAAACCCTAGAAACATTACCATCTTGATGTTTGAGTAAATGTTTACAACTAGGAAATTTTGCTCTTTCTAGTTTATCAAATAAAAAAAAGTATTATTTAGAGCATTTATGCAATTAGCATGGCTATTTTTTATAAAATTATGTATGTGTACAATACTTATCCGTTTTTTTCTTTATCATTAATAGTGGAAACATCACACATGTTGTATTGTTTTGGTGAATTGATAATCTTACACAAGAAGTAGAACTGCAAAAGAAACATTGTTCATTGTGATTTACATTACAACATCGTGATATACATTGTATACTATTCACATCTAACCATTAAGTAAAAACTAACAAATCTCACAAAGAGCCTGTTGTGATCATATACAAATATCTTCTGTATTATTCACAAAGTATTTTTAAGTACTTTGAAACCGACTTTACCTTATTAATTTTTCTACAAATGAACAATTCATTGCCCAGTAAACCATGACTTGCTATAAATGAAAAACAATTAAGTGATTATTACTAAATTACATACTGGGTTTTCTTTAATAACTCCGAATTATTTCTTTTTTTTACTGTAATAATTTTAAAACTCTGAAGTTAAATGACATAAACAAGCTACATAATAGTATACAGTATATTGTATTTATTAACAAACGAAGCTAAATTCTTTATTTGAAATTTCGCAATTATAAACCACTGATTTTATTTTAACTTGTGCCAGCATCATTTCACTCTAATTTGCTTTTAGTTAAAACTATTTGAAACCACAGTTTGGCAACATTAGTTTATCGTATTCAACAAAAATTGCGAATTAAGCTCTATTTTTGAAATTATACTTTAAGAAACGCTTCTTTATATGAGAATTTAGTTGATTTCAAATCATTTAATGTCGTTCAACCTTATATTGAAATAATAAATATTAAGTATATTAAGGTGCATTTGTCAATTAGTTATAAATATTCGATGGAATCCTTTGAATAAGATAAAAATAGTTGCGAGTTGATAACTGAAAACTTTTATAGAAATAGTTCAAACAGCCTTTGAATAGGGAAAGCCCATTTTTAGTCTCCTATAATTCGAGATGAAAGTTAAAAGAAGAATTACGTTACAGTTGTTTCTTTTCACATATTTAAAAACGCCATTATCTTTGTGATAATGCCATAAATGATAATAACCGTAATCGCATTTGGTTCACGGTTATATAGAGCAGTTTAAAATCAACTAATCAGGGTGGAATTATAGGAAAAGTTTCTAGCTCTTCTATGCTAGAGGGAAGCTTATATAAATATCTGTGTAAATATCTGAAGATTTATCTATAGTCTTATGTGAATTACTGTTAAAGTGCCCATTGAGTTTTTGTTCATAATCGAAAACAATTGATAAGATTTTATTCAAAATTTGCAACTTTTTTTGCCTGAAACTTACTTTGAAGTTTGGTAATAGTTTGATATTTTGAAATGTATAGTTTTATTTCGCTGCTTATAGTTTTCGTTTTGCTGATAACATCATTTTAAAGCAACATCAATGGAATTAAAATAATATAACGATTCAGCAAGAATAAGCCGTAGATGATAAAAAAAATTAATAAAGGTATATCGCAAATGCTACATTAGAGAATCGAGTAAAAATACGCTGGCACAAATCTTTAAAAATAACATGAAAGAAATTGCATACACTGAGCAATATTTCCAAAATATAATTATGCATCTTCTGTTTTAGTTCCAATTTAGAAATCATCTTTAAAACTGACGTATTTCGACATATTTTTCTGTTGTGAACACAGGCGATCATACTTCTCTGACATTGCATACAGTCTGTTGTATACATACGTGGAATTTTTGAGAAATAATTTTAGAGCAAATCTTAAAATAGACTTCAATTTGAAATTAATGTTGATTACAAGAAAGTTTCCAGCAATTTTTTGGAATAGGTTACTTTACCTCTGAGCGGCACATTTTTTGTACCCAGTGGGTTAAATGGAGGACAAGTCATAAAGACTCGGAGAATGGGATCCACTGGGGAGCTATTAGGAGACAGATGGTAGACTTCCATCAAAGCCATCCAGCATGTTCTTTAACATGCACAGGATATGGCTCTCCAGCACACGGAGTAGCGGCTTAACGTTCCATCCAGAGGAATGCGGCCTTTTCCAGCTCAATTGTGTCCCCTTTCCCACTGAGGTCAGGATGGGAGATTAGCAGAGGGAAATCTCAAAGCTGGTCCAGATGGGAATCGAACCTGGGAACTGTTGATTACGAGCTTGCCGCGCAACCGACTGAGCAACTCCCGCCCCAATCTTTCAGAACAGTTAGTTTAAGTAACAGTAAAGTTCTGTAAGTCGGATGTGACTAGAGTTTTTTTTTTTCATTCGATTGTAAAACACAAGGTTTCGAAAAGTTGAAGACTGTCGAAGAAAGGTAAAATGTGAATACTTAAAAAGATTTTTATTAAGATTAATATATTTTTAAAGTGAATCCTTGAAATTTAAATTGTTTGAGCATAGAAAATGCAGTTGACCACTTACAAATTATTTGAAAAAAAAAAAAAAAAACAAGGTATATATATATACAACATTTTTTGTGGAATATGTAAAAAATTATCATGGAGGAAAAAATATTGGACGATTTTGGCGAAAAACATTCTTGAGGAGCCACAAGCTACGAATATCTAATAGGGTTATTTTAAAGAAGAAACATGAAGCAACCTGACATAAGTGATATTTTGATACTGTTCGTTAGCTTTGGGTTGGGTTGTTTTACCTCTGAGCGGCACTTTTTTTGAACACAATGGGTTAAATGGCCAGGTCACAAGGACCCCGAAGGCTCAGAGAAGGTTGGGGAGGGGACCCACTGAAACAGCTGTTGGGAGACAGATGGTAGCCTCCCGTCCAATGTGTTCTTTAACGTGCACAGGGTATGGCTCTTCCGCACACGGGGCCACGGCTTTAATGTTCCATCCGACGGACGCGGCCTTTCCAAGCCCATCGGTGTCCCCTACTGACCGTGGGCAGGTCGTGGAGTTTTGCAGAGATAAATCTCAACGCTGACCCAGCTGGGACTCGAACCTGGAAACTGCAGATTGCGAGACTGGCCGCTACCGACTGACCCCCCCCCCCCTCCCCGCTTCTGTTCGGCCGCAATAATGGTTGAAATTTAAATACATTTTTTAGTTCTTTCTTTGGAATATTTATAGAATAACAAACTGAGCAATGACAATGGTTTTACACAGGCGTTGAGAAACGAATGTCAGGTTGTCTAAAAATTACATGATGTCCCTAAAAAACTTGAGGCATTCGAAATTTCGTTGGAGATGTAAATCGCGAATGTAAAAGATAACTTCAAAAACCATGAAAGTACGAAAGAAATGTATTGCGAGATCTCACGATACATTTACCAAGGAAAAAAATGCAAATGGTTTTCTTCACTTCCCACCCAGGCCCTTTACCCCCAAACCATAAAATATAAACTTAGATTTCAGATGGTGTTCTTATTTTGTCTTCATGAGTTGGGTTGTTTTTCCTCTGAGCGGAACTTTTTTGCACACCATGGGCTAAATGGCCAGGTCACATGGACCCCGAAGGCTCAGAGAAGGTTGGGGGAGGGGACCCACTGGAACAGCTGTTGGGAGACAGATGGTAGCCTCCCGTCAAGGCCATCCAGCGTGTTCTTTAACGTGAACAGAGTATGACTCTCCCACACACGGGGGCCACGGCTTAACGTCCCATCCGACGGACGGCGGCCTTTCCAAGCCCATCGGTGTCCCCTACTGACCGTGGGCAGGGCGGGGAATTTTTCGGAGATAAATCTCAACGCTGACCCAGCTGGGACTCCAACCTGGGAACTACAGATTACGAGCCTGGCGCGCTACCGACTGAGCCACCCGTGCCCTATTTTTGCCTTCATGAATGTGAGCGAATATATAATTCGTAATCAACGAATGATTAAATCAGGTTGTGAGTGTGATTATTGAAGTCACAGTAGTGAATAAGATTGTATTAACTATGAAAGTGATGTATAAAGTGGGCTATGCTTATTATGTGAGCGAATATACAGTAAAGGCACACTTTCAAAACTCTATCAGTAGCAAATTTCCTGCTTTTTTCTTCTACTCAAGCATCCCACTTTTCACACCCTAGGAAAAATGCATGAGAAAGGCAAAATCTAGGAAAAGGACAATACAAATATTCACTCCTTTATGGGATTTGAAAAAAGAGTTGTTTGCTCAGTCGTTTAAACTAGGAGGTTTAAGAAAATGAATGAATACTTGAGAGCTACCGGTCGATTTTCACTATAAACATGGATAGAATCTACCAATGTGGTAATTAAACACTTTAAACAGCGATTCGTTTAATTTATTTCGCTTTTATCAGAAATGGCTGTGGTTCTAAAGACCAAGTCATTTCAATTATTTCGACTTCTTTGTGGTATAAGTTGTACAGGACGGTCTTTTGATTTTCGGTGTTGAGCTAGTCTTTCGTTTATGATTCAGACATTAGTAATTGTTTTTCTAAGGTAGGTGACAAAATACACTTAAAAAAAAAAACATTTATGAAGAAAGGAAAAAATAGTACACTACATCTGTAACGCTTTCAATTTGCTTAAGGAAACTTGCATGCTATTGATATGGGTCAGCTAATGAATATTTGTACGTGCCATCTGGATTGAAAACAGATTCCAATCCAGGGTTGGGTTGTTTTACCTCTGAGCGACACTTTTTTGCACACCATGGGCTAAATGGCCAGGTCAGATGGACCCCGAAGGCTCAGAGAAGGTTGGGGGAGGGGACCCACTGGAACAGCTGTTGGGAGACAGATGGTAGCCTCCCATCAAGGCCATCCAGCGTGTTCTGTAACGTGCACAGGGTATGGCTCTCCCACACACGGGGGCCACGGCTTAACGTCCCATCCGACGGACGGCGGCCTTTCCAAGCCCATCGGTGTCTCCTACTGACCGTGGGCAGGGCGGGGAATTTTTGCGGAGATAAATCTCAACGCTGACCCAGCTGGGACTCGAACCTGGGAACTACAGATTACGAGCCTGGCGCGCTACCGACTGAGCCACCCCCGCCTCTTCCAATCCAGATGACATATAGAGATTTGTTAAATATGACAGGAAGCGACGATGAAGATTAGCGATAACAGGAATGCAGTTTCTTTCTATCATCGCTTTTCCGTAATTCATTGCATGCGAACTTAAAAACTCAACAGTCGATCAAAAAGCGACTTTTCTCGTGACATTGTGATATTTTGGTTGGACTAGAGGTAATTTCTTTTCATGTTAGCTTTTTTGTAATATGAGTAAAAATTAATATGCTAGTATTAACTCTCATGATAAATGGTGTTCAGAAAGTGAAAGAAATATACTTTGAATTTTCATCATAGCGGAATATAACGTGCTCTGAACTTGTAGGTTCTAAAACTATTAGACATAAGCGACTACAGTTGTCTTTTGTTTCTTTAATTTCGAACTCGAATCAGATGCTCATATAACTCTCTTTTTATACCTAATCATTGTTGTTCTGTTATTTTTTTAAAAACAGAAACCGAGACTGGCCCAACGGTTGGTGAATCAGTCACGGATCTGGGTTCGAATCCCAGTCAGGACAACCAATTTTTTTCAACTCATTATTTCAAATGATTCTTGTCTAAGGATGTTTTCTTGTGATAATTTAGTACTGAAATATATTTTTTTCGCTTAAGATTGGAGACTCCAATTTGGCACCAGTTTCAAAATTTGCAACGAAACAGCTGAATTCTACTTTTAGACTTTGATTATCAAAACTTATGAAAGTGAACCTTTTCTATGACAGGTTAAGATTTATCTTCAAAAATTAATGTATTCAAGCAGTGGGGCACTGGATTTAATTTTTGAAAAAAAAAAAAGTTCACGAGGCTGGAGAGTGGGGTTGAAAAAAAAAGTTCACGAGGCTGGAGAGTGGGGTTGAAAAAAAATTGTTGTGTATATTATAAATCGATGAACTAATGGTTTAATATAAATAAAAAATTTCTCAAGAGTAGGAAAGACTCCATTCTTGGGATACATGAACCATTATCGAAGCAAGAGTCTGATACATTTTATGTGCATTTACCAGTGAAAAGTGAATTAAATAGTCTAATTATAATCAAGTACAAGCTGTTTGTCATTTTAGCCATTTCTTTATAGTAGTAAGCTAAAGAATTCTAATCTTCATAACTGATTTTATCAATTGCTACCAAAACTGGGATGGGTGGTTTGAATTTCTTGAAATCTCCAAAGACTTAGCAGTTAAAGACCTTTTTCTCTCATAGACTTAGCAATTATTCAAAGTAACATGGAGAGTGTCCATCTACTACAACTTTAGAGAGTTTTAGACTTCCCTTAAAGAGGAGGAGAAAAATTATTATAAAATAAATTTATGCCAACTAATGTAATGATAAGCCGTCACATGGCCGAGTGGTTAGCGCGCTTGGCTACTGATCTAAGGGGCCTGGGTTCGAGCCCCGGGTAAGGCATGGCTGTTTGTGTCGTTTTTCTGCTGAGGTCCTGCCATCCTCTCAGATCTTCTACTATGGCATATAAACTGACAGACTCCTGTCAGACCTCTGTGGCAAGCAGCTGCTTGAGGAGGTATTTATTTTTTATTATTTTTATGTATTCTTAGTTTAATTTCAGTTTTAGTGATCAAATGCACACAATGTACACAATGATTTTATATTAACAGCACCGAAAGTTCTGTTTTATAGTTTAGTGAATACCTTATTCGTAAAAAGGTTTAAGCTTATTGTAAAATAATGTTTTGTGGTTCAAATAAGGATAGCACATAATAATAGCCCTCACACGCGCTGAAATGTCTCCGGCTTACTGAAGGTTTTCTACGTAAATGGTACGAATTGTAGAAATAAAATTCAAAATCTTGATGAAAATTGCTAATTTTATTTTCGTAAGAACGTTGAGCATGGCAATCAGATATGAGCTTCTCAAATCTTGGCTGGATCTTATCGAAACTCGAATCATGCACCTGATATCCAAACGATTTATG
Source organism: Ryuthela nishihirai (assembly GCA_038380435.1). Classification (NCBI taxonomy): domain Eukaryota; kingdom Metazoa; phylum Arthropoda; class Arachnida; order Araneae; family Heptathelidae; genus Ryuthela; species Ryuthela nishihirai. The sequence continues at coordinate 36,892,495 of JAWZYU010000015.1, forward strand.
TTCTTGATTTCGATTTAGATAAAATAATCGACAAGATATATTTATTATACACACTGTTCAGAGAAGAATCTATTACATTTTGTGGTCCACCAATTTTGTAATAAACTCTAGAGCCGGAGACCTTTGCACCAAGTCAGGTAGCTGTTGTTGTGGAACAGTTGATCTTATTTTGAGAAGGGCTTATAAGCGAGTGTATTATACGTGAAAGTACTTTTCGATGTTACACTGTTTTTAAGCTTTGAAATTAGACATTTTTGAATGAACCTACATTTGAGAAGTGTATGTTTTAAAAGCAAAAGTGTTTGTTTCTATATTACTAAAATTATTGTAAACTTGCTAGTAAGTATGTCTTAAGAATAGGTACTAATTAAACGTTAATGACCCAGAAATCATATTTTTGAAGTTGTTCCAAAATTCAATTTATTTTGCTGTATAACCTAGTAAGTGATGCCGAATATAAATAATGGTCTATCAAACGAAAATTAAAATCAGAGGTATTTAGATATATGATAGTGTAGAGCCCAACAAAATTCGAAAACCGAAAATTTGAAACGGCGAACTATAAAAAGAATGAAAAAAAAAAGTGATTCTATGTTTCCAAATCGGGTTCTTGTGTGGGTAGGAACCTGAAATTTTAATGTAACAAATCCTCCTGCAGAAATTCAAGAGTTTAGTTGAACAATTCAACCTGAACCCCCCCCCCGCCCCCTAATGAAGTGGAAAAATAAAAGTGGTTGAAACTCGAACTAGGGTTTTATCATAACCAGCAACTAGAATTTTTTCCGTAACAAAGGGTGCAAGAGGAAACCTTGTGAGAAATTTGGGACTTGTTAGTCAAATATTTGAGAAGTTGGGGATCGAAAAACGTTAAAAATTCCAGATGATAAATATTAAAAATGGAAAAAATTATTGTTAGAGGTTCAAAATCAGGTTCTATTGTAGGTAGGGACTTGAAATTTAAACTCAACATTGGTCACGGAGGAAACTCGTGTATGAAATTTATGGCCGAGAGGTCAGGTAATCGGGAAATTACGGAGTATTAAAATTTGTTGAAAAAAAAGAGGACAGGAACTTTCCTACAATGAAGAAAGTTGCGGCGTTTCCATTTGGAATGTCCGATGGAAACCTGGCAAACGCTATATGAACTTGGGTTGCCTGGAAGAAATCTTGCAGGCTCAGTTTTCCAGCTAGAAAAACTTTCCTTCGAACTTTTTTTGTGTAAAGTTGAAATAATGTCGCAATATGCACAATATTGTGAAAAGATTGGTTAAAGAGTCATCTTCCGATCACAAATGCGTGCTAGAAAAGATTGGAGTACATACTTACATATGTAAAATCGAGAAGTTTTGTAAAATAGATTACAGTTCCTAATGAAATAGGTTCTCTTCTCAGGCAGCTTTACCATAGACAATTGATAGGAGTTATCAATGCAATTCGTCATGAAAAAGTGAGTAGGGTTATCACCTTTTTGGGTTTAAAACCTTCTACGGTTCAAACTAGGAACTCTCCGGATTGCTCTGTTTGTGATATTCGGAATCAACAAAATTAACATCAAAATGATATAACATATTGTATCTGTTTTGAAAATCAACAATGATTAGTGACCGACAGTCCTAACAATAATTTATTCAATAACTTTCAAACCGATCACCAATTCTGTAAATAAAAATATATTATTATTTTAAATATGGCAACACTTACTTTTTATCAATACTTTAAGATCAGAAATCAGGTTTTAGCGTATAATAATATTCTTCTTATGCATTTATGATAAATTACCACAGAGTTTTGTAAATAACACATGCATTTCAACAGAAATGGAGAAATCAAGTTACAGTAATTAAAATTTTATGACAATTTAACTAAATTGTGTCTGAGTTATTCTACTCGAATAGTAGCTATGATATTATTCACACTGAATGTAATGAATAAACGAATATTTCATATGTGAATACTCTACATATATTTGTCAAATGGCTAATCCTTTCGATTCTTGCAAAGGATTTTCAAATAGAATTTCACTTTCTTTATGACGAACTCTCTGAGATTAAGTTTTAAAGTAACAACTCTTCTTTTTGATGGTACATTATTCTTAAATCTCGCTGAATGACTGGTATCAAAAGTTACAAAGGTGACAATTTTGCTTTGAAATTGTTGCATAAGTTCCATTTTTAAATTAAAGAATGACAGGTGACAAAATATTGTAGGTGAGTAGACGAAATCTCGGACCAAGAGTACAAATTTTCGTCCCATCACCAGTAGTTTTTCCAGTGTCAGCAGTTAAAGTTTGGTGGCAATATTATTCGTGAAGGAAGACAAACCTCAGCAGAAAGACCACACAAACATCGATTTGTTATTTTAAACGTGGTTGCTCTCCACACTTAGGTACAACAAAACCCAGTGGTGTAACAATACGGTGGCATCGATGACAAAAATGCCATGGGCCTAGGGATCTACTCAAAATCACACCATAGCAAAATCAAAGACAGAAATCATCACGATTTAGTAATACAGATTTTATATTTTCAGAAATTACTATGTCATATGCACCTAATCTTTTTTCTTTTCAACGAAAAAATAGCTATATTTCTTCAGATAACATCATTTTAGGTCTCCATATTAACAACAAAAATAGCGAACGCCCATAAGGCTTGCTACAGGCCCTCCCTTTCCTAATTACGCTACTGACAAAAACTACAGAAAAATCCTTTTTGAGTAGTTACATGCGATTTAATTGAACATTTTTTTTTTCGAAATAGGAAGCATAATGCATGACAGTGTAGCAACTTTCTGGTGCATAGATAACTCTAAATAAACGAACTAATCAATCTACTTTGACATAATTCTTTTTGCAATAACGACTCTAGATAATCTAAGATTAAATATTATTTACATTACCATCTCACATTTCATATGATTTTCGTGAATGCTTGCCTTTAATTCCAATAAGTAATCGCATTTATAGGCTTAACAAGAAGGTTAATTTTTTGTGAACTGAATGAAATATTTCTGAATTTTTTAAACACGATAAATGTTTTTCTTATGCTCTAAAATTAGACTTTCTCACACAATCACTTAATACTTTAGATATATAAAAAACTAACAAATGTTTTAAATTAATGGTTCTCAAACTTATGCCTGCGAACGGCCGAATGTTTTAATATTCATGATGAAATCCTCTTATTGTAACTTAACAAATAATGAAGTCTATAATTTTACACAGAACATTAAACATGGTACTCATACAAGAGCTCCTTAAACCTTGGCGGAATCGTGTCAAAACTCGGATATTGTAACTGATGTCCATACGATGTCCATTGGCATTAGCTGTTGCCAACTGAGAGTGACCAAAAAGAGCACCAAAACAATTTCACTTTAGAAAATGTTTAAAACACCAATTAGGATGTATCAAAGCATGATTTTCGTCTTTTGCTTAGATACGTGATTTGCGTTTATTTTACTTGTTTATTTATCCATTTGAGAAATAAAAATCGAAATTTATTTAACGTTATTTTGGGCACAGCGAGTCGGAGCCTGCTGATTGAGAATTATTGCTTTGATGTGAAGAAATGTTAAATGAGCTTGTCTATAATGCTTTAGATAGTTGAAAAGCGAATAGTTGGAGTTTTCAGCATTTTAACCAAAATGAACCGAAAAGAATAACCTATTGAACTTGTTTTGGAGATTGGGATTATATTCCCAATATGGAACATAAACTTTGAATATTAGGTACTAAATAAAAGCATCGTAATTTTGACATCTTAGTAATTTTAAGTGTTATTAATGTTCACAACAGGAAAAAAAAGATTCAAACATTTAGAATGCAGTGCTGTTTTCCTAAACGTACCATTGGTAGAAGTGTGATGGAACTTGTGGAAACTATAATTCTGAAAATCTTATTAAAATATAATGAAATATGGTATTTTGTTTTTCGATTTATAATTTTTACCTAAAATTATCAAGGTATGTGTAAAAATATAGCTGAATGTATTTGTTAAATATTTGTTCATGTAAATTTTTAATCATCTAGATGAAACGCTCAAGACTATAGTATTACATCTATGTGATTTTTGCCCATCAGTCACTATAGAATTTTTGCCAACATTTAAATGAAACTTGAAGTTTTCACTATTAAGATCATATTTTAACCTATTAAGTTAATTTTTACTTACCCTACCAGTTTATTGCAAATAAGTATTTGTATATATCGAAACAACTGTGCATAAAGAATGCCTAAATACTAAATCCATTTACAAAAATACTTGAATCTAAAATTTCTTTTTTAATGTTCTTCAGATTTGTAAATTAAGTCAAAGATGGGATTCGTCGAATAGCTTTTATTTTCGTTAATAATTTATAAACTAATAAAGGTCTTACATGGCAGTTCGACATTTTTACAAATTAATCATAAGGACACTATAAACATATTTGGTACTAAAAAATTCACAATCATAACAATGGTTTCCGGTACTGTTTACGAAAAACTACGTTAACGACCATTGGTGATACTCTACGAAACATTTAATACATACAGTGGTCAAAATGGGCAGTATGGCATACCAGGACTTTATATTGGCTATCATTTTCAGACCGGCACTTCTAACTAAAACGTACGGTACTATGGGTGATATAAATTAGTGATTCAATGAAATGTCACCAACACTTATCAACCAATTATGCAAATTAGTGTGTATCCCAGACAACAGTTGCCAAGATGCACTGACATTACAAAATATCCCTTTCAACCACTGGATGTATTTTTTTATAACATGGTGGAATCAGAGGAAAATAATAGCTAATTGTAATACAACCACTGGATGTATTTTTTTAATAACATGGTGGCTAATTGTAATAATCACAAGCAAAAAATCACTTAAAAATTAATAAGAAGTTTATATTGCATATATATATATACACAAATAGTTATTTAAAATGGACGAGTATCACAAAAGGTACTAAAAGCTATTTGACTATTTTTGGTTAAATATTCATACACGTTAGGAAAAATAATAGACATATGGGTTTCTGCATTGTTCTAATTAGTGGTCAAAATAGTAGTTTAAATTAGGAGAAATGTTACGATGATTGCCGTTGACGATATAATAATATTCGATCATTAATTTATATCACCCATAAGTAGACCAATATCGTTTTCGAGTGCTTAGAAATGCTGGTGTGAAAAGGACAACCAATATAATGTACTGGTATGCCATACCAAAATATACCAATTAATTTCGACCACTAATTAAAACTGCAATATTTTCGTATGCATGTGGGATTCATTAATGCGTTCACGTATATGGTAATGGTAATGTTCTAAATTTTGCTATACTCACTATCCGCTTTTTTTTTTTGAGAATATTGGAATGAGTGTATTAATCAAAAGTTTCATTGAATTTGTTATTAGGATATTAAAATAGGTTCTTAATGTTTTAAACAATATTACCTAGAAGAAATTGGTGAGTCAAAGTAAGACTTCTTTTTCTGGCGATGGGCTAATCGAAGTTATGTAGAAGTGGCAGATAGGAAATTAACCATTTCCATTTCAGAATGCCATGTAAGACTAACTTAACTGGTAGATTAACTGGCGCAAGCAGGAGCTCAAAAGTTTGAGTCTGAAAGGTTGCTGGCGTGCTTTTTTTTTTCACGTTTACCTATTCCTCGTTACTCTCCTGGCTTCATGAATGCGAGCTTGTCTGTGATCCTAGCTTCATTATATTTTAAAATATTATCAGGGAATGAAAAAGTTTTCATGCTTAAGGGGATTAATTTTATTTTATCTAATTTTTATTTAATTAATTTCATCAGTATTTTTTTTATTAAACACCCTGTTCTATTATTTTTCAGCCTAAATAATTCTCCAATAGCTTTTTTTAAATTTAATGGCTCGTGTTTTAAAATATAGAAATACAAGAATAAGTACATCGTTTTTCTTGTCAATAACTAATTACATTTACATTTCTCACTGTCATCATTTTATGAATTTGTAAAAACGGATTAAAAATAAAGAATTTGTAAAAACGGATAAAAAATAAAGACGGATTTTGTTTATCAAATCTAAAAATGAAACGACATTGTTCTTTTTCCATAGTTTTATCGCTTACAGATAAAATTTTAGAAGCTCCATCTTTCAAGTTAATTCAACCGTTGGATGTGGAAAAATTGATTAACTATTTGTACTTTGCCTCAAGTGTTGCACAATGGAAACATACGACACAGATCAATTTATTTATCTTCATGAAATCTAATGTCATTCAAGATTTTTAGAAATTGAATGGTGTCACGTAAAGATTTAGTCAATTATGAACGTATATGACATTTATATGCTGCTAGAATTTGATGAAATTTCAGATACACTTGAGGCTCCATCAAAATTTGAACTATTACTTCAAACTGTTAAATCGAATATCAGATTAAAATACGATTATAAGACTGTCTTTACTTTGCTCAAAAATAAGACATTTGATTGCTGATCAGGACTCTTAAGTGAGCATTGAAGTTTTCTTGGTAGGTAAACTGTCTAGTTAAGAAATAAAAGCATTTAACTATATATCAAGAGGAAGACATAATAATAGGATGAGTAAAAATTGCTATTCTTTGCTTGAAGTTGTGAAAATAAATAGTTTTCTGTCTTACTATTGTTTTTAAGCTTTAAGCAGTTTATAGAACTAATATTTTTTTACTATAGTAATCAAATAGATTTGCTATTCAGTTTCACAAGAAGCATTTTTTTAATACATTAATATTTGAATGGATAAATTGAATGCATATGTAGTTAAATACGTAAACTCTACCTTATTCAAATTAATGCCTGGCCTTTTTGAAATTCCAGAAATCTTTGTTTTATAATGTTAGAGAATAAAACCTTGGAAATGAATCGAAATTAAAGAGGTGTCACATATTTAAAAGACAAAGCTTCAGGAAGCAGTCACAAATAATATAATTTTGCAAAATCCAAATCTTTACACAGTATTCTTATTTATACGAAATATATAACCGGTTTGCCTTTATTCTTTACTTTAATTTTAAGAATTAATATTTGCATAATCAATAACTTAAGTGTTGGGAACAAATAACAGCATTAACCCCATAAACTGAATTTTAAGAAAAGTGTTCAAACTTGTAAATAATAATAAAAGAACAAACTTCTAAAAATTTTTGACTCCAGTTATTGTAGCCAGCAAATTTTATTAAAAGTACGATTTGTTTTGCAATTTTTAAACTTTGAAAGCTGTTTTTCAAAAACACCATTTTTTATGCTAACACTACTCTTGCATCCAAAGTTTGAACTGATGATAATAAATCATCCAATTTATTGCTGTCATCGTTTTGATTTTAAAACCATTAGGAAAAAAAATCTTTTTTTTTCATTTCTTGATTGGCATCAGTGATAAAAATCTAATGATATGTTTCTGTTTTTAAAATGATTGAAAGAGGTTATTTAGAAACATTCGGAAAGAGAAAGGGAAAGTGCAAACACCCATGTTACCAAGGAACATATCCCTTCATCAAACACAGAATAAAAAGCAAAAATAATTCTCTTTACACACAAGCAAGCTATCAACCCAGCACCATTATAAAACAGAGCTACAAGCCACTGCTGAAAACCAACAGATGTATAAACAGTAATGATATATACAACAAAATACATATATACAAAAATTATATACAAAATGGTGTTGAATTCATTATCATACTCAATGCAAACTGTCGATTGCGGAACATTGCACTAATACTGACATCTCATATTCTTTCTGGAAAAGAAAAGTCTCCCCATGGATTACATTTACAATGATGCAGTAGTGAGACAGGACAACGGCTAGTGAACCTTCCCTTCCCGAATCTAAATTTGTTTCATGGCATTTCTTGATTATATCAAAGACATCAAATTTCATTAGTCGGCTACACATTAACACCAATTAGTTGTTGCACTTCTACTATGAAATATTTGGAGTGTTAATAGGAGAACAGATTTAAATGTTTAGTTGATATATTTTTTTTTAGAAAAGTTCGATTTCTCTTGCAGTTCTTTTTTTTATATTTTGCTTATTTTTCCCCTTTGTGATGAGTCAGGGCTGCTGGGCAATGGGGAATTTGTCTGTTGAACACAAGAAATGAGCATGTCTTTTATCTTATTATTTATTTTTTTTTGGGATGAAAATGTGGAGCAAAGTTATTGATGACAACGATGAGCATTTCCCCAAAAAGACTAGTTTGTCACAAAATTTCTGTCCGTAGAAGACGACTTTAGATGCAAAATACGCTCGGAAATTCTCTTGCCTTGACTGCCATACCAATTCTGGCCATCACACAGATCGGTCATCAGGTCTGAGGAACATCTGCTTATCTTCTTCTATTAAAAGGGTTAGTGGGCCCGTTAGTGGACTGATCGACGAGGCCATCTTCTCCTTCAATTTCTAAAACTCCATCTTTAAAGAATCAAAATATACCAATGAGTTCAAGGTTTGAGGAAAGTAAAGGCAATGTTTTTTCTTTATTTCAAGGTAATGACAGATAGATGTCATTTTGTACAGATTTCAAGTGTTATAATATAGACAAGAAAAATAAATCATAAATACCCCCTCAAGCAGCTGCTTGCCACAGAGGTCTGACAGGAGCCTGTCAGTTTATATGCCAGAGTAGCAGGTCTGAGAGGATGGCAAGACCTCAGCAGAAAAACAACACGCACAACCATGCCTTACCCAGGGCTCGAACCCAGGTCCCTTAGATCAGTAGCCAAGCGTGCTAACCACTTGGCCATGGGACGGCATTGACAAGAAGCCTGATGTAAAAATTAGTACGGAAACTTGGATTTGGGTTGTCTTGTTTTACCTCTGAGCAGCACCTCCAAGGGTTCAGAGAAGGTTGGGGGAAGGGTTAGCTGTTAGGAGAATGATAGTAGCCTCCCATCAAGGCCATTCAGCGTGTTCTTTAATGTACACAGGAGCCACGGCTTAAAGTCCCATTTGATGCACAGTGACCTTACCAAACCCATTGCTGTCCCCTATTGACTGAGGGCAGAAAGAGGGTAAATCAAAATGCCGTCCAACTGGGACTCGGACCTGGGAACTGCATTTTAAGAGCCTGGCGTGCTACTGATTGAGCCCCCCCCCCACCCGCCATCGGAAACTTGAAAGTTTTTCTACTTTTCACTTTTAATGAAAGGATTAATTTTTTTTACCAAATAGCGAAAACATTTTGGTCTAAAAGCGTTGTTTAATGTCATCGTAAATATAATAAAATTATTGGATAATCTTTGAGAACAGTTTCACAAATTAAAAAAAAAAGATTAAGTTATTGTTAAAAATTCACGTTTTTTTGAAGCAAGAAATTACATTTTTTAGTCTCTTATCTTTAGAGAAAAGTTTAGGTTGTATTTAAAGGCACGAAAATTACCTTTATTTTAGATACACTGGGCATTTAGCTTCAATAGAATAAATAATTTTTGCAATTCACATAAAAAAACTATTTTTTGCATGTCGCAATATTTTTCCAATATTACAATAGTGTGAGAATGAGGCATTGGATCTCTCACCTGTATGTTGCGAGTTTTCTAAAACTCTTCATTTACATAAGAGTATCATTTAATTCACGAACTACAACTGACAAACAATTAGTAGTTTTTCGTATGAGTTAATACATGTTATATGGCAACACATCGTCTCTTGAAGGGCACGGAGCCGTGTGTGCAAGTTGAAACACGTTACGATACGACCGCAAGTAACAGCAGAAAGTATAAAGTAATTTCTCGCACTGTGCATGTGATTTTTTGCAGGCTCTAGCTGATGTGAAAACTAAGCTTTGTTATGTAATACACTATTGTGTTCGACAAGGTTTAAGTGGTGCACAAACAGTCGCAGAAATTACTCTAGTGTATGGAGAACAGTGGTTACCCAGATCTTGGGTCATCATTCACGGAATCGTGCCCTTCTGTGATCCAGTGGGTCCCCTCCCCCAATCTTCTCTGAGACTTCGGGGTCCATGTGACCTGGCCATTTAGCCCATGGTGTGCAAAAAAGTGCCGCTCAGAGGTAAAACAACCCAACCCAAACCCTTCTGTGAAGCACTTCTGGCACCTGAAAAATTGTGCTTCATTTCAAGTACTGTTCACAGGAGTCATTTCTGAGATTGTCTGTGTACCATTTAAGCCTCGTTGAACACTGTAGCGTATCCCATACCGCTGCTCAGTTTCCTCATCAATCATAAACTGAAAAAAAAAAATCACGCACATACAAAAATGAACATTTTTCCAAAGCGAGAAAACAACAGATACTGTCTGTTGTCTGTTAACCGTGACCGTATCGCGTTCCAACCATTTCAACTTGTACACATTACTCTGTGCCCTTGAAGAATAGCTGTGTTGCCACATATCATATATTAACTCGTACGAAAAACTGCTAATTTTTGGCAACGGCAGTCCACAAATTTAATGATCCACCTACAGGGATTTATCAAAATAATGGAAACAGCGACTGGAGTACACACAATGCGCCGTATACATATCACAAGGACGACGTCACCCACTATGTGAGGTATATAAAAGGGAGAAGTACGATATCGGCTATCACGTAGCAGGTGAAACAGCTGTTGTGTGTAATTGTCGAAAATGTCAGATCTGAGTGACCTCCAAAAAGATGATCACTGGTCAAAAGTGATCTTGCAGGAGCTTTAGTAACCAGACGGAAATAGTAGCTATAACATGAGGAACTGTATCGAAAATGATGATTATCTATCAATCAAAAAGGATAAGGTGTTGCCTCCAAATTGTGGATGTCATACAGAGTTGTCAGATAGGGATATGCAAACGTTGGCACGGATTGTACAACAGAAGTACAAGACCACGGTACCGCAGGTAGCAGTAGAATTGAACATCAGTTGGAATGATCCTGTTTCTGTCATAACAGTTCGCCAGAAACTTCATCGTGCCAGTATTTATGGCCATTCTGCAATCTACAAACCTCTGATTACCAATATCTGCAAAGCACATAAAAACTGGTATGATAACTGGTAGAGTGTACATCTGGTGAAAACCTCCAGAAACACACCACCCCGACTGTTTGATTCTGACTGATGCATGAAGGTGAATCCCTGATGCTGTGGAATGCCATATCATGGCATTCCTTAAGGCCATTAGTTATCCTGCAGGGTTGTGTCACATCCGCAATGTACAAATTCATTCATGGGGACCACCTGCATCCAATATTGCAGGAATTGTTCTCTAATGACCGTCCTAGTTTCAAGCAGATAATGCACCTGTGCATTGTATGAAACATGCCAAGTTGTGGTTTGCTGAGGCCAGTTTGAGCTGGCCAGCTACACTTGCCAGCTCAATCTCCAGACCTCAGTGTCATTGAACATTTGTGGGGATATCTGGAGCGCAATGTCAGATCACACTTTTCACCTCCAGCATCACTGGCACAGTTGGCCATATTTTACAGGAAGAATGGTCCCACATTCCATTACCATATGTGTATAGCTTGTATAAGTGTATTCCACGTCAAATTGTATCTGTTCTGAACGCTCGAGATGGGCCTACATCTTATTAATAAAATGTTTTTCACAAACAGTATGTGTTTCCATTATTTTGATAAACCCCTGTACGTACATTCTTAGCATTTCAATTTATTTAATTTTTCTCAGTGTAGCCACAGTGAATTTTTCCTATCGGTAGTGTGATTTGGTTTTCCAGGGTTATCTGCACATATACACGACAATAACCAAATCTACTGAAATTTCCCTAAAGTTTGGCTTATGTATCATCATAATTTGCAGGAGAGTGGGGGGGGGAGGAATCCGCAGCATTGACGTTCGAACAAGCTCAGACATTCGTTAGTGCAGGAGCTGTGTTAGTTAATTCAGCAGAGAGCCACATTTCTTTAGCTCGTAGAATGTTCTTAAGTAAGAATTTTTTACGAAATTAAATGTCCGTAAGTTGAGGTTAATCTGCATTATAGTTTAAATTCACAATAAATTAAAATCCACTTACCAGCTTGAGAATTAAGATGAGATCCTAAAGGTCTAATTCCTAGAGTATTATGCGTTTGCTCATATTCTAGAACTTCCTGATAGATTAGTTCTGTAAAGAAAAATTCAAGAATGCTTAACTGATCATTTCTGAAAAGAATGCTTTTAGGTGTTTTTTTTCCCTTTAAGATAAAATAAGAATATATAGAATAATTCTGAACAGCAGTTGGATTGTTGGATTGTTTTACCTCTGAGCGGCACTTTTTTTGCACACCATGGGCTAAATGGCCAAGTCACAAGGACCCCGAAGGCTCAGAGAAGGTTGGGGGAGGGGACCCACTGGAACAGCTGTTGGGAGACAGATGGTAGCCTCCCGTCAAGGCCATCCAGTGTGATCTTTAACGTGCACAGGGTATGGCTCTCGCGCACACGGGTCACGGCTTAACGTCCCATCCGACGGACGGCGGCCTTTCCAAGCCCATCGGTGTTCCCTACTGACCGTGAGCAGGGCGGGGAATTTTGCGGAGATAAATCTCAACGCTGACCCAGCTAGGACTCGAACCTGGGAACTACAGATTACGAGCCTGGCGCGCTACCGACTGAGCCACCCCCACCCCTGAACAGCAGTAATGAAAATATTTCAGAAATTATATATACACCCATTCCTCGAGTCACACGATAGATAGATTCCGGAAATCACCGTGTAAATCGAAACCAACAACTTATGGAAAAAAAAGGGGGAATAGATTCTGAAAAAAATCTTTGTTATGAATAAACATACACTGGTTTCCATAAATTATGGAAAATCCCTTCTATTAAGTCAATGGGAAGCTAACGTCAAAGCTCTATAACTTCTAAAATAAGTTTTTTGTCTTGAAAAATGTGATTGCAGATAAAGATCTCAATCAAATAAATCAATATCTCGATTTTCAACAATATTCGTTCAATACTTAATAAGTTACGGAAGTTTGAATATTTAGCGATAACAATGCCAGTCACAAAAATTGACTTCAGAAGTTAATTAAAACTTAGTAATAAGTATTGGATCGAAGTGTTTAATAGAATAAGTTTGCATTTTAGAAGTTTGTATAAAGAATTATTTCACTATTCTTCAGTTTTGTATAAGTTTCTTCAGACTGGCATTGCTGTTGTTAAATATTCAAACTTCTATAACTCATTAAATACTGAAAGAATATTGTTGAAAATCGAGATATTGATTTATTTCATTGAGTTTTTTATCTGCAATCACATTTTTTAAAACAAAAAAAATATGATTTCAGAAGTTGTAGAGAAATGTAGACTTTAACGTTTACTTCCCATTGACCTAACATAGGTTATATTATTTATAACATAGGGATTTTCCTTAATTTATGGAAATATTTATCTCAAATGTCAGTTCAGCAGTAATCATAAGCATTAATGTAACGGTGATTTCCGTAATTAAGGTGATTTCCGGAATCTATCGTGTGACTCGAGGTATGTGTATATATATAATTTCTGAAATATTTTCATTACTGCTGTTCAGAATTATTCTATATATTCTTATTTTATCTTAAATTAAAGGAAAAAAAATTGTACTTTATTTGCATTGATTTAAATAAGGTTAGATTAATTTCTCATATTTCTTTTTATCACGAAAAATACACATCGTTTATGAAAAATGCACTATGAAATTTATAGACGAAATTTGAAACGAGGATATTTGCGAATCGAATATAAATTAGAAATTAAGCATTTGTACCAATATTTACAAATTTTACGAAATAAAGCACTATTTATAAGATATTTTATGAAACAGTGTATTTACGAATCAGTTGTATTTAGCCTATATAATAGTCTACAAAGTTAACATTTTCTGATAAAAATGAGATAAAACACGGTTTTACTAGTCGGAAAATTTCAGTTAGGAAGAGTCAGAACTCGCTGCAGTTTAAAAACAGAGCATTTCATTAAGATGTCATGAGACAAGACTGGATTACAATGGAAAGAATATAATTTTAGCGAAAGAATATAAATTTAACTTGTTATAGATGACGATTTTATTAATGTAGTAATCTACTAGTTTCATTTATTTTCAAGAATAAATAGACCCCTTTAGGAAGAATAAGCTTGATTATGAGTCTCTGAAAATTCACCAACAATTGTGTAAAATAATGAAAAAGTTTTTGAAGATTTGTAAACTGCTAAAAATTCTACAAGCATAGCTGACAATTATTATATAGTGGTTAATATAGCATTTTTAAATAAAGAAAACTGCTAAAAGCTATTTTTTTAATTAAATCTTTTTTCTGAACTCCAGGGTTGACTGGATTACAGAACCTTGGCAACACCTGTTACATGAATTCTGCAATACAGGCTCTGTGTAGTTGATTTCTACTTTAGGATGACTCTCTAATAATGTCTCTTGATGTTATACTACCGCTACTTCATAATATGTGTTATACTTACACATATAAAAAAATTCAATCTATACCGTGTTGGGTTGGGTTGTTTACCTCTGAGCGGCACTTTTTTGCACACCATGGGCTAAATGGCCAAGTCACATGGACCCCGAAGGCTCAGAGAAGGTTGGGGGAGGGGACCCACTGGAACAGCTGTTGGGAGACAGATGGTAGTCTCTCGTCAAGGCCATCCAGCGTGTTCTTTAACGTGCACAGGGTATGGCTCTCCCGCACACGGGGCCACGGCTTAACGTCCCATCCGACGGACGGCGGCCTTTCCAAGCCCATCGGTGTCCCCTACTGACGTGGGCAGGGCGGGGGGAATTTTGCGGAGATAAATCTCAACGCTGATCCAGCTGGGACTCGAACCTGGGAACTACAGATTACGAGCCTGGCGCGCTACCGACTGAGCCACCCCCGCCCCTTTCTTGACGTGTAAAACTGGAGCAATGTAAATCAAGTAGTGTGTAAATCGAGGAGCAGATGTATCTATACATCTTTAAATATGCCATATTTCAGTAAGAGGTTTATTAAATTATGGTTTAATTATAATTTTGTTATTGAATTGGGTAGTTTTACCTCTGAGGAGCACATTTTTGCACACAATGCGCAAAATGGACAGTTCTCATGGACCTTTCCGTAATGGTAAATCGTTCAATCGCAAATGGACTTTTCCATTTACGATTTAACGATTTACCATTACGATTGGAAACAGGATCCAGTTACGAGACAGATGGAAACTTCCTATTAAGGCTATCCAGCGTGTTCTTTAACGTGATAAGGGTATGGCTCTCCTGCGCACAGGGCCACTGCTGAATGTCCCATCCGATGGACGGCGAACTTTTACAAGCCTGTCGATGTCCCCTTTTTCATCAAGGAGAGAATGGGGGGGGGGGGGTAGCAGGGATAAATCTCAACTCTAGAAGAGATGAGCATAAGAGCCAAACTCTGTGCACGTTAAAGAACACACTGGATGGTCTTAACGTAGGCTACCATCTCTCTGCTAACAGCTGTTTAGTCGATCCCCTTCAGGAATCTTCTCTGAGCCCTTGGAGTCTTTGTAACTTTGCCATTTAGCCCATTGTGTATAGTCGCTGAAAAAAGTATCCGAACACTATGGTGGATTACAGAATTCAGAAAAAATATCTGGCAGCGATTTTTTTAGAAATTAGTGATCTGACAACCTTCGTGTCACGTGATTACAGAATTCAGGAAAAATAATATGGAAAAATATATGGAAAAATATATGGATAAAATATATGGAAAAATACTGGAGCGTGTACAGCAACTGTACACGCTCCAGTTACCGTTCACAGCAAACTGGAGCGTGTGCAGTTACTGCACACGCTCCAGTTTGCTGTGAACGGTAACTGCACACGCTCAATATTTCCGTGAGTGAGCCCACACGATCTAGTATCAAAATAATTTGACCACCTACAGTGTCACGTGACACGTGATCACGTGACTACGTGTCACGTGACACGAAGGTCGCCAGATCACTAATTTCTAAAAAAATCGCTGCCAGATATTTTTTCTGAATTCTGTAATCCACCATAATGTTCGGATACTTTTTTGAGCGACTGTACAAAAAAGTGCTACTGAATGATAAAATAACAACAAAAATCTTTAAGGATTCTGAACCTTATTTATTTTCTTAAGGAGACCCAAAACTGTAACAGACATTCATTACGAAACATCTTATTTTTCCCCTATATCGAAACGAATATTCGAAGCTTGGGTGAGGGAAGAACTGCAAATTTCGAACTCATTTCTGTTTAGAGAAAATGAAGATCTCAGATGTTCCTTACCTTTCCACTGCTGTACGGTGTGTTCTCGTTCATCAACAGAGTGATCGTATGGCGCAGGAGCAGGCTGAAGACAAAGAGCAAAAAGAGAGATAATATTAAATAATGCATTTAAAATGTATCCGACCATTACACTAATGATCTCGATTTTACATCTCTAAATAAACATGCAAGTTATGTTACATAACAACACAATTTTAAAGTGGAAGAATAAAAAAGCACAATTTTACTGAAACGTCTCATCAAAATTAATATGTAAAGTTAAATGAAAATGTACACAGAAAATACAAAGAACATATTTGCAAAATAAATTTAAGAAAATAATGATTTTTCTTCTGGGCTAGAGACTTTCTGCCACTGATGATAACAGGTAAAACAACGTCTCATGATTAGAATGCAGCGGATTTAAGTGAGTTTGACAAAGGCCAAATTGTAATGGCCAGACGACTGGGTCAGAGCGTTTCCGAGACGGTATGGCTTGTGGGGTGTTCAAGGTCAACCTGGTTAAAAAAAAATAAATACCCCCTCAAGCAGCTGCTTGCCACAGAGGTCTGACAGGAGCCTGCCAGTTTATATGCCATAGTAGAAGGTCTGTGAGGATGGCAGGACCTCAGCAGAAAAACAACACACACAACCATGCCTTACACCGGGGCTCGAACCCAGGTCCCTTAGATCAGTAGCCAAGCGTGCTAACCACTCGGCCATGGGACGGCCAACCTGGTTAGTACCTTGAAAAAGTGGTCCGATGAGGGAAAAACCACGAACCGCCGGCAAGGCCTCTTATGACCTTTTTTACCTCCCTTTTCTGTGTGTGTTGGTGATTAGGAGAGGATAAAATTTGAGGTAGTTAATGAATATCATGTTAGAAGCATTCATTTGGGATCTAACAATCGCCAATCGTTTTCGCATTTCTCCTTTTCGGAGAGGGGCGGGGGTGGTTCAGTCGGTAGCGCGCCAGGCTCGTAATCTGTAGTTCCCAGGTTCGAGTCCCAGCTGGGTCAGCGTTAAGATTTATCTCCGCAAAATTCCCCGCCCTGCCCACGTTCAGTAGGGGACACCGATGGGCTTGGAAAGGCCGCCGTCCGTCGGATGGGACGTTAAGCCGTGGCCCCATGTGCGGGAGAGCCATACCCTGTGCACGTTAAAGAACACGCTGGATGGCCTTGACGGGAGGCTATCATCTGTCTCCCAACAGCTGTTCCAGTGGGTCCCCTCCCCCAACCTTCTCTTAGCCTTCGTGGTCCATGTGACCTGGCCATTTAGCCCATGGTGTGCAAAAAAGTGCCGCTCAGAGGTAAAACATCCAACCCTTTTCGGAGAATTCAATTTTTTCCCTTGGCTGGTCTATGAGGATATTTGTGATAATGCATTGCCCTTCGTCCCACTTGCTCCTTTTCATGACGTCTTTTAAAAGTCGAGAAATGGGAAAGAAAACTATTAGGAAATATGCCAGGACTATAGAAAAGATACATCAGGAATTCTCAACCATACATCTTCAATACTGTTAAATTTGGACGGTGTAGGGTTAAGATGCCATGTAACCAAATAGTTTTCTTACTCAAACGTTTTGGTTAAATCAATTAATTAAAATCACTCTTTATTTTCTGCCTTAAATGTCCCAAAGTTTCGTGATATCTTTGCAGGTTGATTGTGTCAGCACGTTTCAGAAACTCAATCAACAGCAGACCATGATAATCAGCGTACTATACATTGCTTCACTTTGCAAGCTTTCACGCTGGGTTTGTCAGGAATCCAAACAGCATCTATCGTGCTCAAGCTGATACTTTTCGCTGATTCTGGTGCTCGTGAGTTCTGACTAGGCATATCCTTTTCCCTGTAGGAGGGCAAGATCACTCAGTTCATTACCCTAATACACTCAGTGCTCACTGAATTATGACCACCTCCCTTCGTATTAGGTCAGTGGGAGCTAACTTCGAAGTTCTATATCCTGTAAAACCGTTTTGTGACAGAATGAGTTGGGTTGGGTTGTTTAACCTCTGAGCGGCACTTTTTTGCACACCATGGGCTAAATGGCCAGGTCACATGGACCCCGAAGGCTCAGAGAAGGTTGGGGGAGGGGACCCACTGGAACAGCTGTTGGGAGACAGATGGTAGCCTCCCGTCAAGGCCATCCAGCGTGTTCTTTAACGTGCACAGGGTATGGCTCTCCCGCACACGGAGCCACGGCTTAACGTCCCATCCGACGGACGGTGGCCTTTCCAAGCCCATCGGTGTCCCCTACTGATTGTGGGCAGGGCGGGGAATTTTGCGGAGATAAATCTCAACGCTGACGGAATGGGACTGAAAACAAATTAAAAATCTCAATGAAATCTATCTAAATCTTGATTTTCAACAATATGCCCTTAGTATTTAAAGAGTTATGGAAGTTTGAATATTTAACAACAGCAATGCTTAACATTAGAATTTAACTCAATTATAATTTGAGTAAGAAGTATTATTTCACACCATTTAATACAACAGGTATATATTTGAAAGTTGATGTAAATAATTTTCCTAAGACTTGCAATGTCACTGTTAAATATTCAAAGTCCATAACTCTTTAAGTACAAAGTGAACAATATTGAAAATCGAGATTTAGATGGATTGAGATCTTTAATTTATCTTCCGTTACATTTTCTCGTAAAGCGCTTAGTTTAGAAATTATAGAGCTTCCAAGTTATCTTTCACTGATATAACATGTAGGGAGATGGTCATAATTTAGTTAGCACTGAGCCATTTTAGCCATTAAAAAATCTCCATGTAATGGAGACAACTTTAATTGTGTGTGGGGGATTAGGCATCTGTGAATCTCATGTTTTTTGTTTAACGTATTTGAGTCTGGATTTTGAAGATTGCCTTTGAAAGCATGCGTTAGGAAGCCCTCAATGGTTAGGGGATGGTTGGTGGTTATAACTTCCTTTGGATATGTCACTGGAAGAAATATTCGCCTCCACTAAGAGCAGTATGCGATTCTACGTATGAATAAAAGACCAAGAAATCTGTTTTTTTTTTTACTTTACTGCTTCCAATAACGAAATCACACATCTGAAATGTCACCAAATGGGGCAATTGGAAATCCAGTGACTCTATACAGTCACTGGCATCTCAATATAAGATGGATGTGTTAATTGCAAAATGGCGATATTTCGTGGTTCGATATGCCAAAAGAGGAAGCTTTCGTATGCATTTTGCCATCGATGATGAGAAAAATTCAGTGATTATCAGAACCACTCTACTATAAAGCATCTTATTCGGTTTTGCTTATTACTAATGAAGGTATTTTCTATACCAATTCTGCTCCGCTGTCCAAGAGAAAGAAGATTCTGATGGGCTTCGAAAAGCCGCCGTCCTCCCGACAGGACATTAAACCAGACTATATGACCTTGACAAAAAACAGAACAGTTTTTGACTGGATGGCCTTGACAAAAAAGAGGAAAAGTCAATTTTTGAAAAAAAAAAAAACAGGAATCTACCAACCCGAGTGCAGAAATAGCTGCCTCGTGGTGGTCTAAACTTAATGCTCAGAGGTATAATATAACTGGAACAGAAATGTTTCTAGCTGGAGTGGACTGACTCAGTTTTTTCGAGACACAGTTGTAGCAAGGATGCCCGGCAGAGATTAAAAACACTGGATTTTTGGGAACTTTTTTATACTTATTTTGTTTTGTTATTTTAAAGTTCTTTATAGATATTAACCAAATAGTGTAAATATATAAAAATTTTTCCAAAATCCAAATAGATATAACTATTTGGTTATATTTTATATATACTATTATATTATATTTGGCTATATTAAGTATATACAATAAATTATTGTTACATTTTATATTTTATATTTGGCTATATTAAGTATATACAATAAAAAATGCATCGCAAAGATATATATCTGAATATTTCCTTTCATAAGTATAAATATATTTCAACTCGTGACGAAGTTTTGAAGCTGCAGCTACAGAAGATAGTCGTTACAGACACTTTTTTTCTGATTCTATTTTGTTAGAATTGCGTGCATTATTTTCCAAAAATATAACCAAATAGTTATATCTATTTGGATATAAAAATATAACCAAATAGTTATATCTATTTGGTTAATATCTATTTGGTAATTTTCATAAATGAAAATAATGAAAGTAACTGGTTTATTCACATGGAATAATAAACAAAAGCGGTACCATTGAAAGGAATAAAGCATAGTACTACTAATTAATTGAGGTTTGACAGAATAAAAACAACATATCGGTGTTAAGAGAAAACGAATTGGCGACCAATGATACTATATAAAGCTAAAACTGTCAAAATGTTAGGAAAGCAAGAGATTGAGATGTATAGAAAATACTAGACAGAAAAATGGAAAGGTACATTATCATGTTAATAAGATAATCAAATCAGTTTAAGAGTTCAGTAATGAATATGACTTCTTATTCATATAACATGGAACTCTTTCCATATTTCTATCCAGTACCGATAGCTATGAATTTTTCAAAAATATTTATTCAGTTTAAATACTTCTGATAATTTGGTTGACAGAATTCATTAAGAGAATTGCCAGCTTTTTGACTAGTCTTTCAGTTTCCTGACGGAAATATATTTTTTCTTTCTTGCATTTCCTAGACGGTTATGGCTGTATCCACTTTGGTTGTCTTTAAGACTTACTATACTACAATGCGATTTAGAAATAGCAGTTGGATTCTGTGATCCCTCTAGGGGGTGGCTCAGTCGGTAGCGCGCCAGGCTCGTAATCTGTAGTTCCCAGGTTCGAGTCCCAGCTGGGTCAGCGTTGAGATTTATCTCCGCAAAAATTCCCCGCCCAGCTCAAGGCCAGTAGGGGACACCGATGGGCTTGGAAAGACCGTCGTCCGTCGGATGGGACGTTAAGCCGTGGCCCCGTATACGGGAGAGAATGCCCTGTGAACGTTAAAGAACACGCTGGATGGCCTTGACGGGAGGCAACCATCTGTCTCCCAACAGCTGTTCCAGTGGGTCCCCTCTCCCAACCTTCTCTGAGCCTTCGGGGTCCATGTGACCTGGCCATTTAGCCCATGGTGTGCAAAAAAGTGCCGCTCAGAGTAAAAGAACCCAACCCTGTGATCCCTCTACCACAGGCCCATTCATTCCATGGCTCATTGCACAAGAACTTGTGAATGATGGAACAAATACTCAATTCATTGAATCTGGCTCATTTCTTATAACTAAACGATTAATAATACTAACTGAAATTGTACATTTTTCTTTTTAATAAGATATTTTCTCAATTCCTTAAAAATTTAAGATTTTTTTTTAATTCATTGCTCAATAGAAATGTATATTTTCGCTTTTAAGTTGAGAATTTTTTTCTGTGGCTCTTTAAGAATATATTTTTTTTCTACTGATCTAAGGGACCTGGGTTTGAGCCCCAGTTAGGCATGGTTGTTTGTGTCGCTTTTCTGCTGAGGGCCTGCCATCCTCTCAGACCTTCTACTTTGGCATATAAACTGACAGGCTCCTGTCAGACCTCTGTGGCAAACAGCTGCTTGAGGGGGTATTTATTTTTTTTTTATTTCTAGTGATTCTTCACTAAATTTGGGTTGAATGGGCCTGTTTTACCAGTGAGGACAATTATGAGCTGTGTTAAAATTCATAAGGATCTTCGTCCATTATTATTTGAAGCAATTAGAACCTAGGTGGAATTGTTTTACCTCTGAGCAATACTTTTTTGTACGCAATGGGCTATATGGCCAGGTCACAAGGACCCCAAGAGCTGAGAGAAGGTTGGGGAAAGGGGACCTACTGGACAACTGTTAGGAGACAGATGAAAGCCATTAAAGAACTCGCTTGGATGTCCCGTTAAAGCCATCCAGCATGTTCTTCAATTTTCACAGGGTATAGCTATCCCGCACACGAAGTCACGGCTTAAAGTTCCATCCGACGGACGGCGGTTTTTCCAAGCCCATCGCTGTCCGCTTCAATTAGGGACCACTAGCGGAACTTATTTTATGTACATGTATCTGATTACAGATTTGGAAAGTTTCTTTTAGTTTCGAAAATTTTAAAAATCAGATTCTCTGGATAAATGATGCTGATGGTAATCCTTACCGTTTTCATGACTTTAAATACTGATCGAATATGTTTGAAAGTCAACATTTTATATACATCTTCAATATTTTTTGTAGTGAATATTTTTTCCCCACTTAAATCACTGGAAATACTTTCCAATAATTTTAATAAAAAACATCTGATTTTATTCTGTCAGTCCAGAAGAACATGATGAAATACTTATTAATATTTATATAATTTGAGATGATAGATGAAACTTACGGTACTTACGGCATTCACTTCGGCCTCATCGTACCAGACATTGATATAGGGATGAAGTAACGCGTTGTCTACAGATATCCTCTTCTCAGGATCGATGACCAGCATCTTGCATAGCAGATCTCTTGCTTGACTAGCTGCAAATGAAAATTACAAAGTGATTCAGCTGCATAAGAATCGCATTTGCATTAAAGACAAAGAAGAGACGGAATTTCGGCAATTCAACAAACAAGATCACTAATAGAAAAGAA
This sequence comes from Ryuthela nishihirai, assembly GCA_038380435.1. Classification (NCBI taxonomy): domain Eukaryota; kingdom Metazoa; phylum Arthropoda; class Arachnida; order Araneae; family Heptathelidae; genus Ryuthela; species Ryuthela nishihirai. Next base: position 36,915,247 of record JAWZYU010000015.1, read on the forward strand.
AATTGTTCCTAATTAATTAACATGTTGGGTTGGGTTGTTTTACCTCTGAGCGGCACTTTTTTGCACACCATGGGCTAAATGGCCAGGTCACATGGACCCCGAAGGCTCAGAGAAGGTTGGGGGTTGTTTGGGTTGTTTTAACTCTGAGCGGCACTTTTTTGCACACCATGGGCTAAATGGCCAGGTCACATGGACCCCGAAGGCTCAGAGAAGGTTGGGGGAGGGGACACACTGGAACAGCTGTTGGGAGACAGATGGTAGCCTCCCGTCAAGGCCATCCAGCGTGTTCTTTAACGTGTACAGGGTATGGCTCTCCCGCATACGGGACCACGGCTTAACGTCCCATCCGACGGACGGCGGCCTTTCCAAGCCCATCGGTGTCCCCTACTGACCGTGGGCAGGGCGGGGAATTTTGCGGAGATAAATCTCAACGCTGACCCAGCTGGGACTCGAACCTGGGAACTACAGATTACGAGCCTGGCGCGCTACCGACTGAGCCACTCCCGCCCCCTTAACATGTAGGATAAAGAGATTTGGAGCTATTGGGTGGAAGATGGCTTAGTCAGTGGTGCATCGAGCTCGTAACTTGATGCTCCCATATTCGAGTCCTCACTATGCCTGCATTCGGATTTTCTTTGTAAGCCCTACATTGGTGTTGGTGGAAAGGTACACCGATCGTTTTGAAAGAAGTCATCGTTCGTCTGGTAAGATATTAAAAGTCTTGGGTCGTGTATAAGAGATATAAAATCTGTTCAAAAGGAATGCCTTCCCATCTCTGAGCCCTTGGAATCTAATGACCTGTGCCAAAAAAAAGTGCCGTTCAGAGGTCTTTTCGGGAGAGCCATACCCAATGGACGTTGGGTTGGATTGTTTTACCTCTGAGAGGCACTTTTTTGCCCACCATGGGCTAAATGGCCAGGTCACATGGACCCCGAAGGCTCAGAGAAGGTTGGGGGAGGGGACCCACTGGAACAGCTGTTGGGAGACAGATGGTAGCCTCCCGTCAGCCATCCAGCGTGTTCTTTAACGTGCACAGGGTATGGCTCTCCCGCACACGGGGCCACGGCTTAACGTCCCATCCGACGGACGGCGGCCTTTCCAAGCCCATCGGTGTCCCCTACTGACAGTGGGCAGGGCGGAGAATTTTTGCGGAAATAAATCTCAACGCTGACCCAGCTGGGACTCGAACCTGGGAACTACAGATTACGAGCCTGGCGCGCTACCGACTGAGCCACCCCCGCCCCCATACCCAGTGGACGTTAAGACCACGCTGGATGGCCTTGACGGGAGGCTACCATCTGCCTCTTAGCTATCCAATGGGTCCCCTTCCTCTAACCTTCTCTGAGCCATTGGGGTCCTTGTGACCTGACCATTGTGTGGAAACATGTGTTTGTCAGAGGTGAAATAACCCAAGCCAGAAAAACTGACTATTGTTTCAATGGACAAGTCGTTGTATAAAAAAAAAGACTGGACATCATAGGAATAGCTCTAGGTTTTGTGTTTGATCTATTTGTTGATTTTTTTTTATGCAAGGATCTGTCAATTGAAACAATAATCAGTTTCTCTGAGTTGGGTTATTTTACCTCTGACCTGCAATTTTTTAGTGAACAATGGGATAAATGGCCAGGTCATAAAGACTCCAATGGCTCAGAGAAAGTTGAAGGAAGGAGACCCTCCGGACAGCTAAGAGACAGATGGTAACCTCCCATCAAGATCATCCAGTGTGGTCTTTAATGTGCACAGGGTATGGCTCTCCCTCAAAGGAGTCACGGCTTTACGTCCCATCAGATCGATGGTGACCTTTTCAAGCCCATCGGTGTCCGCTTTCTGATCAAGGGCAGAGTGGGAGTTTAGTGGAGACAAATCTTAACCCTGGTCCAGGTGGGACTCGAACCTGGGAACTGTACAATTAAAGGATTTCAATAAAGTGCCTATTGAAAATCTGTGGTCACTTTGGGGCACCCCTTTTACACACTATCCCACCGCTAGGGGGCGCTGTTCTTACTGCAAGGGTGTGCTTTTTGCGTCCAAAGTGGACCACTTCGGCACCGTTTTATACCCAATGGGAGGGGTTTGGGGACTGACCACTAGGGTGGGTGTTTAGTACTCCTGGAGGGACATAGGGGGGTCACTTTGGAATGGTCACTTTCCCGCTCTTTCTGGGTAAAAAATGGGTCTGAATTTTCAACTTTTAAAAATTATTACGTCATCGTTATGTCCTTATATGGCCCATTGTCTGGTGCATTATACAAGATTTTCCCATGATGCATTGCGAGAAAAATGAATGATGAATTGTGGGAAAAGTCGGAACCTCTACGCGTCGGTTAACACGGTTGCTGTTTCTCTTTGAAAAGGTTGTTCGCCCTCGGTTTGTCTTAGTGTTCGGATGGTTTCCTTAATGTTATTTCTATGGGAATTTTAAACGTCTTTAAGAAAAAAAATTCTTGACATTTTTCAACATAGCAGAAAGCATATTTAGTTTTTATTTTTACTTATCTCTGTTGCTAAAGTTCTACGATTTATGCATCTGAAATCTTGACCAGCTATTTTACTCTTGATTCCAGCTTTCTTTCTTTCTAAGAATTTTCATATTTTTTGTTCTATGTGTGTGTGTTTTGTGTATTTCTTTGAATGTGAATAAAAAGTATTGTTTCAAACCATTTAATAAATTAAATATATAAAACCATTTAACAAAAAAATATAAAAAAATCAGCAATCCACTGGTAAACCACTATACAATATACATTAATAAATCACACACTTGGTAGCCTTTTTTGGGGTGTGTGGGTGTGTTGTATTTCCTGGTAAACCCATTTTTATGATTAACACTCTAAAACATTGGAAACAAAGACTGAAAAAAAAAAAAGACCAACCAACAAAAATCGATATTCTAAGCAAAAACAAATATATTTAAGAATGTTAATGTACACCCCTCTTAACAAGGGCACGAGATGTTACATTTATTCATTGACTCTGGTACTTGGCCACTGGAAGAGGAAATGAAAGAGGAAAAGGTTGTCTTACCCTTTAACCTGCTGTGCTCGGAGCTGTCTGCAGGGAAAAGGACGTCAGGAAAGAGCTTCTCGAATGGGTAACCAGTGTACTTGGGTCTGTTCTCCACGTAGTTCCGCACAGTGGGCTGCAGACGCTTCATAAACTCTTGAGAGGGAGTCCCCAGTTGCTCAATGATCTTGTTCCACTGGTCGATATCTGAGAAAGGTTAAGGCGATACCGGTACGTACTTCAGCAAGTCACGGAGAGAGAGAGAATCAGAAGCATTTCGGGGGCGGGGTTGGCTCAGTCGGTAGCGCGCCAGGCTCGTAATCTGTAGTTCCCAGGTTCGTGTCCCAGCTGGGTCAGCGTTGAGATTTATCTCCGCAAAATTCCCCGCCCTGTCCACGGTCAGTAGGGGGCACCGATGGGCTTGGAAAGGCCGCCGTCCGTCGGATGGGACGTTAAGCCGTGGCCCCGTGTGCGGGAGAGCCATACCCTGCGCACGTTAAAGAACACGCTGGATGGCCTTGACGGGAGGCTACCATCTGTCTCCCAACAGCTGTTCCAGTGGGTCCCCTCCCCCAACCTTCTCTGAGCCTTCGGGGTCCTTGTGACCTGGCCATTTAGCCCATGGTGTGCAAAAAAGTGCCGCTCAGAGGTAAAACAACCCAACCCAGAAGCATTTCGGTCTTTTCGGGAAAGATGCAGTGGAAAAAAGTTTATCAATTTTTTTTAATAAAGCTGATTGTGCTTTGATTACTGAATTATTAGAGAAATTTTTTTACGAAGATGGATTTTGCTGAAGAATTTTAATACGATGGATTTCTTCAAACCAATGACTTCTAACTTTATACTTACTGCGATCCACTTTGAAAACCAATAAAGAAGGGTGCATTTTAAGAACTAGTGAATTGCCTAGATTGTAAAAAATACTAAAAGTACTGTGATCCATTTTGAAAATCGTAAAAGGGTTTTTTTCAACTGTTAATCGGTTTAGTGCTATAAATGGGTTTCAGCACTTAATATGGGATTCAGCACTTAAAATGGGTTTCGACCCATTTTGAAAACACTAAGTGGGCTTCAATTTAAATTTAACAACTATTGAAAAGATCGCAACCCCCTTTTTTAAGAAATGTTAAAAGGGTCGCGATCTCTTTTGTTTTTTTAAGAAATGTTGACAATTTTTTAGCGACCAGTTTTTAAGAATTTATGAAAAGACCTTGAGCTATTTGGGGCGGGTGGCTCGGTCGGTAGCGCGCCAGGCTCGTAATCTGTAGTTCCCAGGTTCGAGTCCCAGCTGGGTCAGCGTTGAGATTTATCTCCGCAAAATTCCTCGCCCTGCCCACGGTCAGTAGGGGACACCGATGGGCTTGGAAAGGCCGCCGTCCGTCGGATGGGACGTTAAGCCGTGGCCCCGTGTGCGGGACAGCCATACCCTGTGCACGTTAAAGAACACGCTGGATGGCCTTGACGGGAGGCTACCATCTGTCTCCCAACAGCTGTTCCAGTGGGTCCCCTCCCCCAACCTTCTCTGAGCCTTCGGGGTCCCTGTGACCTGGCCATTTAGCCCATGGTGTGCAAAAAAGTGCCGCTCAGAGGTAAAACAACCCAACCTAACTTTGAGCTATTTTATTTAAAAGAAACTGAAAGGACCGTAACCCACTTTTTTAAAAGAATCTATGAAAGGACAGTCACCCATTATTTTAAAAGAATTTATTAAAGGACGGTCACCCATTTTTTAAGGACCAGGGCCTCCTTCTGTTTGTGTTGTCACATAAGCGATATCAACTTCAGAAACTAAAATTTATGTTAATGGCAAATATTAAGATTTAAAATTCAGAATTATTATAATTACTGTACTTCATAATTTTGCAAGTAAAAAAAAACAATAACGAGCATATTAAAAAAATAATTGAAACAAATAGCTCATTGGGAATATAGAGCAGATTGAATGCCGAAAAAAGTGCAATATTCTGTAATCAGAGGTTAAGGCTTAGTTTCCTCTTAGCAGCATTTAAGCTGTTGCAATATTTCATCAAGAAAATATCTGATATTAGTTTTAAGAATTATTTTTCGGTCTTTAACCCATTGATTATTACTCTGTGATTTAACCCTTTCAGGACCATAAGGTTTCTAAGAGTAAATCTTAGTATGTAACTGTTTATTTTAGTTTGTTTAGACGTAAAATAAATAAAAATCATAAGAAAAATACATAACAATGTGTAGTTTTTTTGGAATTTTATGGGAAATATTTTTCCCAATGGACTATAAAGGTAACACAAATTATAGTTAGGCTTATTATGCAATGTCTTTTATTTATTGGTTTATTAGAACAAAATGTTAACTAAAATAATACAAAATTATGAAATAAAATTACTATACAAAATGATGTGATAATTATGATATTCTGCGAAGCAATTTCTTTTGGTAGTGAGGCAAAGATGGACATTGCACATAGTACATATATTATGCGTCCTGACAGTTCTGTTTTTGTTTTCTAAACGTTCCCGTTTACGTAATTGCGTTCGGCATACGTTCTATTTTGACATTCTGTATAAAAAATGCAGATAAGGCTATAATTAAATACGACAATCACCAATTTTAAAATGGGAAAAATGTTTCCCTTGGTCGTGAAAGGGTTAACAAGTTATTTGAATCAATTACTGCTTAGACAGCTCAGCATAGAAAACTTGTAATAGCTTACACACTAAATGCGAATAAATTATGAAACTATTGTACATGCAGAAAAGTATATACTTATATAACCAGCCATATGGGTTTCTTAATATATATAGTATCATGTCATTAATCCTAAGCAGCACCAAATTTAGAGTTTTGGTTCTTTGCCAAAAAAAAATGAGAATCTTTTCTCTTATATATATACATTGAAGTGACATTGAATTAGGGATAGGAGACATTTTCAAAATTCAGTACCGCAAGTCCGGCATTTGCACGCATGACAGCTATATATATGACCAGACTGAAATTCTGGTCATATATATAGCTGTCAGCTTTGGCTTCCCCAAGCATTCGTCCTGAGAAGTGTAATGGGAAAGGCGCGGGATTTGGATGCATTTGACAGAGAGCATATCGTAGGTGCCCGACGGATGGGACACTCAATCTCCGAACTTGTCAACGAACTTGGATTTTTCTCGTACGACAGTTTGACCGTTTCAAGAGTGTTCCGGGAATATGAAAATTCCGGCAAAAAAACAAGCCCCCGGACAAACTGCAAAGGACAACCAGCCTTGAATGATTGTGGGCTTCACCGTTTGGCCTGCATCGTATGGATCAAGAGGGGTCAGACATTATCTGTAATCACCTCCCATCTGAACGCGGGTTCCAGCCGGGTGAGTCAGTGCACGGACTGTGCAACGCTCACTTCATCGTCTCGGCATTGGGAGCCGCCAACCTACGAGAGTCCCACTTCCAACGCCACGCCGCCTTGCCTGGGCTAAAGAACATCGAAACTGGACCATCGAAAATTGGTAACGGTAGCCTGGAGTGATGAAATCTGATTTAAACTTCATCACGCCGATGGGAGACTGAGGGTATGGCTCCAACCCCATGAAGTCATGGATCCTGAATGTCAGTCGGAACAGTACAAGCTGGTGGTGGCTCAGTGATGGCTTGGGGTGTCTTCAGTTGGACCTTTGGTACGTGTGCCTACGACGCTCAATGCATTCTGGTACGTAGAACTCATGGCTGATCATTTACACCTATTTATGGCCATCATGCATCCCAATGGAGATGGAATCACCAACAAGACAACTGTTCATCTCACAGGTCCAGGTTGGCTACTGCATAGTTGCAGGAGCATTCTGCTGACTTTGAAATAATGAATTGGCCACCTAGAAGCCCAGATTTAAATTCCATCGAAAATCTTTGGGATACCGTCAAGCAGAGTGTTCGGGCCCGTGTCCCATCAGCGATGATCTTGATAGAATTGTGGACAGTGAACATTTATTTACTTGTGAAACATTTATACAAGCTTGTGGAGTCCTTGCCTCGTCGTGTGGCGGTCGTTATCAGGGCCAGAGGGGGTCCAATACATTACTAGGTTGCTATCCCTAATTCAATGGCACTTCAGTGTATATAAAAGTGTCTCGACAGAAATCATGGAGTTTATTACAAAGAGTAAATATAAATCGGATTTAATAGCAAAAAAAATGTTTAGCATAAAAACAAATGTCAAAAATGCATGAAAGAAAAGTCGCAACAGCTTTGTCAAAATTTTTCCTCCCTAAAGCCAAATCTATTGTCTGTAAATTCACAGTCGAGACTGCTGATATGGTTCCAATTTCTTCTGACTACTAAGAAAACAACAATCTTCCCTCTTGCAATCCGAGACAAATATCAAAGTCTCCATCAACGGATAATTGCAATGTAACTCTCCTCAATGACAGCTGCAGATTCAAATCCTCATCTCTTTAATTTCATTCCTCTCACTTCGACTTGATGTCTCTGGGCAACGGATAGCAATCAGCAGAAGGCTTTGACTGACAGACAGCCTGAAGCCCTCCATTATGTTCATAGCCTTCTACCCTTCACCGCGTTCGCGACTGCAGCGGTTTGTTTACATTATCTTCCTATCTCTTCCATGATATTAGAGATTCCTGTGCGTCTATCCAATGACCGCCAAGTAGCAGGTTTAATTGAAACACGACTTTCATCTTTTCTCAGTTGCATATAAAACGGTTTCTCTCGCATCCTCAACAAGTGTATGAATGACTGTTTCTACTCGTAAAACAGTCGTAAAACAGTTGGATTGTTATAGCTACTTATTGTTTTCGATAGAATGCAAGAATACATTATACGTGTAATTTAATTTTGCATTACTTGGAAGAAGCGCCTTCCTTCTTGACATCGAGAGCCAAGCTCATAATCTGATGCTTTGATGTTTCTCGATTTGACCTTGATTGGGTTCGGTTGTTTTACCTCTGAGCGGCACTTTTTTGCACACCATGGGCTAAATGGCCAGGTCACATGGACCCCGAAGGCTCAGAGAAGGTTGGTGGAGGGGACCCACTGGAACAGCTGTTGGGAGATAGATGGTAGCCTTCTGTCAAGGCAATCCAGGGTGTTCTTTAACGTGCACAGGGTATGGCTCTCCCACACATGGGGCCACGGCTTAACGTCCCACCCGATGGAAGGCGGCCTTTCTAAACCCATCAGTGTCCACTACTGACAATGAGCAGAGCGGAAAATTTTGCGGAGATAAATCTCAACGCTGACCCAGCTGGGACCCGAACCTGGGAACTACAGATTACGAGCCTGGCGCCCTATCTACTGAGCCACCCCCGCCCTACCTTGAATGGGAGTTAGCAGAAGAAATGATAAGGTTACTATGCCTGCTTTAAGATTTTCCCTACTACATTCGGTCATCGGTGAGAAATGTGAGAAATCGATGGTCTTGGAATGGCCGCCGTCCGTCGGATGGGATGTTCAGCTATGACTCCGTGTGCAGGAGAGTCACACCCTGTGCACTTTAAAGAATACACTGAATTCTTTCAATGGAACCTTCCATTTCTCTCCTGTGGGTATCATTTTCTAGCTTTTTCTGAGCTCTTGGGGTCGTTGTGACCTGGCCACTTAGCACATAGTTTAGGAAAAAGAACCTTTCAGAAATAAACCAACACAACCCAAATAATTTGGACTGACTGTGTACAGCTCTTGAGGGTCAAGGTCCTTCACAAGGCCTTCCTTCTGGAGGTCTACTCCTCTTCTTAGGGTGTTATTTCAGTTTCAAACTATGGTGATTGCATGGAACTTTTTCCAAAGGAAGTTTACCGAGATGTCAATCAATAAAAAATATATTGTAATGTTAAACCACAACTGAGGATTTTGAGCTTCTTTTGACTTGGAATATTATTTTCTAATCCTAATAACTATTCTCTTTATAATTTCCTTGTTTTTCTTTACGTGCTAATCTGTGGATGCGAACTATCAACTCTTGACCTTTTGTTTCAGAGGTAGTTCCTGCCAAAGAGGACTGGTCAATTGCCAAATTTGCTTGCAAAAGCTGACAGGTCGTCTCATTCTTAGCAGATGAAATTGGTAAACCTCCAAAACCTTATCAAATGACGATTGCATCGAAAAACATTGATGAAACGGCCAATTTAGCCAAATGTTATCTAATAAAGATCACTCGATTACGGAATTTTTTTATCAATAAATCTCACTTCTTACCATGTAATCAAAAAATCATTATTATTTCCTTTTAACACAGCCATATTTTACAAACAATATTTCTTTAATTTCGAAAATTTTGCTATTCACAAGAACTTTGTTCACATGTGCATTAGTGTCTTTTTCCATCAAACTATTAGGTACAGTCGCTCAAAAAAGTATCCGAACGCTATGGTTGATTACAGAATTCAGAAAAAATATTTGGCAACGATTTTTTTAGAAATTAGTGATCTGGCAACCTTCGTGTCACGTGACACGAAGGTGATCTGGCAACCTCGTGTTCTTCCTCGCGATCTTAGTGATCTGGCAACCGTGTCACGTGAACCTTCGTGTCACGTGACACGAAGGTTGTCAGATCACTAATTTCTAAAAAAATCGTTGCCAGATATTTTTTCTGAATTCTGTAATCAACCATAGTGTTCGGATACTTTTTTGAGCGACTGTGCATAGCAGATTTACACTATATTGCAAAAAAGTAACCGCACACTTTTATGTAAAGGGAAAGCCATATATTCAAAGCTACTTAACTTTGAAAGTATGTTTTTCATGAAAATTTACTTCAAAAGATAAAAGACAACTGTAATCATAAATCGTTCACTAACATAAATATAATACACTGTTTGAAGTTTGTGTAACAATTTTTTGAGTTTTCACAATTTGGGGGAAAAAGTTTGAAGAAGAATGTGACAGCGGCATCTGTTGTTAAATGTCCCCCCTCTTCAATAACTCCTTAAATATTACCGAACATTAATATTCAATTTTTTGGTTGAAAATTGAAATTTAAAGAGATCTAAGAGAGATCTTCAAATTATTTCTAGTGATATTTTTTCGTAAAAAAAGCTTACTTCAGAGTTAGGAAGCTCTGAATGTAGCTTTTATTTCACAGAATAAAAAGTAAAAATTTCCAAAGTTTGCGTTAATTGCAAAAATATAAGTTTACTGTTTATTTAAACTCATTGTAAAAGTTTATATTATGTTGTAGTTCATAACAATATAGAGAATTTAATTACAGTAGAAGGTCAGTATCTTTATAATCGTGTAAACATATCTTTAATTTGGTTACACGATTGTCAATGGACACATTTAAATAATGATTAGGTTACAAAATCTTTCTTGAATAAAACTGAAAACCTTTTGCAGATAATAATGATAATAACTGAAAAACTGAAAACCCTTCTTTTAAGTGAATGCAACTTGTTACAGATGACTCAGTGTTACAAAAGGATACGGTCAGTGCCTGGGAAGAGGACTCCACCTCTGATCATCTCTCCCATGATGCATCCTACTGACCAGATGTCCACTAGAATATAAAAGAAAAATATGATTATATGATTTTCATTTGAAAAGTCAGAAAGTAAGAAAGCTTTCCAACACAAATCTGTTCTTTACATGTGATACTATACTACACATAAAGTACACAAAAACTATACATAAAGTTTAAGCAGCAGACTAGAGGAAGAGCTAATTGTCAAAAGGTGCTCATGGACGCAAAAAATTCTCAGAGAAATTCTTCATCATAAAGGTTTTACTTTAGATTTGATGCTTATTACTCAGTGATCAATTGTTTAGGAACTTCGAAAATCATGATATGAGGATGACTTACATTCAGTGATCAATTGATTAGGAATTTCGAAAGTCATGAGGATGACTTACATTCAGTGATCAATTGGTTGCGAACTTCGAAAATCATGATGTGAGGATGACTTATATTCAGTGATCAATTGATTAGGAACTTGGAAAATCATGATATGAGGATGACTTACATTCAGTGATCAATTGATTAGGAACTTCGAAAATCATGATATGAGGATGACTTACATTCAGTGATCAATTGATTAGGAATTTCGAAAATCATGATATGAGGATGACTTACATTCAGTGATCAATTGATTAGGAATTTCGAAAATCATGATATGAGGATGACTTACATTCAGTGATCAATTGATTAGGAATTTCGAAAATCATGATGTGAGGATGACTTATATTCAGTGATCAATTGATTAGGAACTTGGAAAATCATGATATGAGGATGACTTACATTCAGTGATCAATTGATTAGGAACTTCGAAAATCATGATATGAGGATGACTTACATTCAATGATCAGTTGATTAGGAACTTCGAAAATCATGATATGAGGATGACTTACATTCAGTGATCAATTGATTAGGAATTTCGAAAGTCATGAGGATGACTTACATTCAGTGATCAATTGGTTGCGAACTTCGAAAATCATGATGTGAGGATGACTTATATTCAGTGATCAATTGATTAGGAACTTGGAAAATCATGATATGAGGATGACTTACATTCAGTGATCAATTGATTAGGAACTTCGAAAATCATGATATGAGGATGACTTACATTCAATGATCAGTTGATTAGGAACTTCGAAAATCATGATATGAGGATGACTTACATTCAGTGATCAATTGATTAGGAATTTCGAAAGTCATGAGGATGACTTACATTCAGTGATCAATTGGTTGCGAACTTCGAAAATCATGATGTGAGGATGACTTATATTCAGTGATCAATTGATTAGGAACTTGGAAAATCATGATATGAGGATGACTTACATTCAGTGATCAATTGATTAGGAACTTCGAAAATCATGATATGAGGATGACTTACATTCAATGATCAGTTGATTAGGAACTTCGAAAATCATGATATGAGGATGACTTACATTCAGTGATCAATTGATTAGGAATTTCGAAAGTCATGAGGATGACTTACATTCAGTGATCAATTGGTTGCGAACTTCGAAAATCATGATGTGAGGATGACTTATATTCAGTGATCAATTGATTAGGAACTTGGAAAATCATGATATGAGGATGACTTATATTCAGTGATCAATTGATTAGGAACTTGGAAAATCATGATATGAGGATGACTTACATTCAGTGATCAATTGATTAGGAACTTGGAAAATCATGATATGAGGATGACTTACATTCTGTGATCAATTGATTAGGAACTTGGAAAATCATGATATGAGGATGACTTACATTCAGTGATCAGTTGATTAGGAACTTCGAAAGCTACTCAGGTATGTCAAAAGGAAATTAGATTCAGAGATTTTTTTTTAATTTTTATTGGAACATGTGGTTGAATACAAATGAAAGATTTCGATCAAATCTAACTAAATCTAGATCTCAGCAATATCCTTTCGGTATCTAAAAAGTTTTGGAAGCTGAAACATTTATTAATTTTGCTCGTTCTGAAAAAATCATTCAAAAATGGCGAAATTTGAAATATTCATTACAGAACCCATTAAAAACCCGCCTAATATATTTCAGCCAAATTTAATACAACGATTATTGCTTTAACCAGTTTAAATTTTCGGATCTGTTGCTTTAGCTGGCATTGACGTTGATTGGGTGTTTTATTTCTGAGCGGCGTTTTTTTTGCATACAATATGCTAAATGTCCAGGTAACAGAGATAAACGCCTCCCGTAAAGGCCATCCAGCTTGTTCTTTAACGTGCACAAGTTAGGGCTCTCCTGCACACGGCGGGGAAGGGGTGGGGGCTCAGTCGGTAGCGCGCCAGGCACGTAATCCGTAGTTCCCAGGTTCGAGTTCCAGCTGGTTCAGCGTTGAGATTCATCTCCGCAAAATTCCCCGCTCTGGCCACGGTCAGTAGGGGCCACCGAAGGGCTTGGAAAGGCCGCCGTCCGTCGGATGGGACGTTAAGCCGTGGCCCCGTGTGCGGAAGAGCCATCATACCCTGTGCACATTAAAGAACACGCTGGATGGCCTTGACGGGAGGCTACCATCTGTCTCCCAACAGCTGTTCCAGTGGGTCCCCTCCCCCAACCTTCTCTGAGCCTTCGGGGTCCATGTGACCTGGCCATTTAGCTCATGGTGTGCAAAAAAGTGCCGCTCAAAGGTAAAACAACCCAACAACCCAACCCACACGTGGGCTTTACGTCCCACCGATGGATGGCAGACTTTCTCGACCGTCGGTATCCTCATTTTCATTGAGGGCGGAAGTTAAAATTTCACTGCAGATACAGTTGCGACTCGAAAGCATTGACGTCGTTAAACTTGATTGATATTGTTAACTAACCCTCCAGGATGTTGGCGCATCTTCATCTCCTTCACCAAACAGTCGAAACCTATCTTCCGTCTATATTCTGTCAACATTTTCATTTCATAGTTTTATTAAATATTATAGTATTAAATTATTATCGGGAATTTACATTCCAACATTTTGGATTGCTAAAACTTCACTGACATCTTCGCATATGTGATGAACCGTTATAAATTTTTCGTACGTTCACATATTTTTCCATTTTTCCCTAATGGAGTACATTATTAAATCATAATATTCTTGATTAAATTGGGGCGGGGGTGGCTCAGTCGGTAGCGCGCCAGGCTCGTAATCTGTAGTTCCCAGGTTCGAGTCCCAGCTGGGTCAGCGTTGAGATTTATCTCCGCAAAACTCCCCGCCCTGCCCACGGTCAGTAGGGGACACCGATGGGCTTGGAAAGGCCGCCGTCAGTCGGATGGGATGTTAAGCAGTGGCCCCGTGTGCGGGAGAGCCATACCCTGTGCACGTTAAAGAACACGCTGGATGGCCTTGACGGGAGGCTACCATCTGTCTCCCAACAGCTGTTCCAGTGGGTCCCCTCCCCAAAACTTCTCTGAGCCTTCGGGGTCCATGTGACCTGGCCATTTAGCCCATGGTGTACAAAAAAGTGCCGCTCAGAGGTAAAACAACCCAACCCAACACGAAGTTAGATTCCCATTGACATGGAAATTCTCTAATATTTTTGTAGAGCAGTGCCAGCCCCAGTTGATCAAATTTCTAGCTTCTTCATTTATATGTGCATTGCTTCTGAAAACTTTTCCCTTCAAGATGACTCCCACAAGAAATAATCACACGGAATAGAATTGGAGAATATAAGGCGCCAAGACTATCCAGAAGTCTAGGAAATGGATTTGAGAGAATACAATGCTAAAAATGCACGTTGAGAATATCCAAAACTCCATTTGAAGTATCCTCAGGGAAAGTACAATTCTCCAAGTATATTGAGCTACGATAATCAACGTTAAACATTAACTAAAAAAACGCATATCGCTGTGGCGCTTATGGGAAATCTAGTTTTCAAAGAGAATGAAGTGCTCCCTTTACCTACTTTTGCACTCCTTAGAAAGTTTTCATTCGAACTAATGTATGATGAGCAAAATGCAAACAATAGTATTTTATTAGTACTTATACAACGGAAAGTATTTATCCTTTATCTTTCAGTTTAAAACGTTGCTTTTCCCACATCCCTCTGAGGAAAGGTGGAAGATTGTTGCTCTTAGTGGAATATCTTTGGACACTGTACCACCGAGGCGGGGGGCAGGCAATAGCACGGCAATCTCGTAATCCGCAGTTCCCAGGTTCGAGTCTCAGCTGGCCAGCGTTGACATTTATCTCCACAAAACTTTACACTTTCCGAATCCCCTACTGACCAAGGACAGGACCCAAACCGTTCCCTTGGTCAGTAGAGGACACCGATGGGATCGGAAAGACCGCCGTCCATCGGATGGGGCAATTAAACGTTTAACTTAATTTTGCACACGTGGTCCCATGTGCGGGAGAACATACCTGCGAACGTTAAATAACACTCCGGATGACTTAGACGGGAGGCTACCATCTACCTTCTGACAGCTGTCCAGTGGCTTACCTCTTACCATCTACCTTCTGGCAGCTGTCCAGTGGCTTACCTCTTACCATCTACCTTCTGACAGCTGTCCAGTGGCTTACCTCTTACCATCTACCTTCTGACAGCTGTCCAGTGGCTTACCTCTTACCATCTACCTTCTGACAGCTGTCCAGTGGCTTCCCTAAAACCTCAAACCTTCTCAGAGTTATCGGGGTCTTTGTGACCTGGCCATTTAGTCCATTGTGTGCAAAAAATTGCCGCTCAGGTGCATAAAACACGATTCAATCACTGAAATTTCAAATTTCTACCATAAACAGATCGCTTGCAACATTAATTTAAGGTTCTGCCGTTTCCGGATTTAATGGCCTATAACGCTATAAATGAAAACCACTTAAGGATTCGAAAAATGCGAATTACAATATTTCGTCAGTATCAATCCAACTAAATGAGAGTGTTCCAGTTTTATCTCTTAAAACATTAAGTTTCGTTCCCCACCCACACTGGGTGTAAGGAGTCAATTCATTGTTGCCAGTGGAATCTTCATGAAATTCCACTATCAAAATTTCGAAATTGTAGCATAACATCGTTTGCAATATTCGCTTAAAATTCTGAAATTTTCGAGTTTTTCCACCGTTAGATGGCGCAATTATAGCTTTTGAGAGACAGGAAAAGTGCGAATCGTAATATTTCATTAATACCTAGCCAATCCAAAAGGAATTGTTAATTTACCTCTAAAAACAAACAATTATCTCTTAAAATACAGAAGTTGCGTTTTCCCACCCCCCTGGGTTTACAGGGCCAACCCATTATTGCCAATGCAAACTTCATGACCTTTACATTCCATTAAAAACCATTAAAATTTTCAAATTTCTAGCGTAACTACATTGTTTGCAATATTCCTTTAAAATTTTAGAATTATCTATTTTTCCCACGGTTAAGAGATTAACGATTAACGTTTTTGGGAGATTCGGAAAGTGCAAGCCGAAATATTTGATCAATACCTATCCAACCTAGAAAGAATTTTTAATTTATTTCTATAAACAAAAAAAAAACGTTCGATGTCTATAGACTGAGAAACAAACGACAAAGCCGGGGGCGGGGTGGCTCAGTATTTTGCAGTTCCCCGGTTCGAGTCCCAGTTGGGACAGCGTTGAGATTTATCTCCGCAAAACTTCCCGCCCTGCCCACGGTCAGTAGGGGACACCATGGGCTTGGAAAGCCGACATCCATCGGATGGGGCGTTAAGCCGTGGTCCCATATGCGGGAGAGTCATACTCTGTGCACGATAAAGAACACTCTGGATGGCCTTGAAGGGAGGCTACTATCTGTCTCCCAACAGCTGTTCCAGTGGGTGTCCTTCCCCAACCTTCTCTGAGCCTTCGGGGTCCTTGTGACTTGGCCATTTAGCCTGTGGTGTGCAAAAAACTGCCACTCAGAGGTAAAACAACACAACGACAAAACGAAATTATTATCACGTTTTTTCTTTGAAAACGAGATAAAAATTGATTATCAATACAGAAACAAATAAATGCTTGCTTACCGTTATCTTTATATCCCATTCCAAGGATGACTTCCGGAGCCCTGTAATATCTGGTCACCACATAAGGAGTCATCATAAAAGTAGTTCCTGCTGTTCTAGCTAGGCCAAAATCTAGAATCTTTAGAGTACAATCGGACTTCACTACTATGTTGCTTGGTTTAAGATCCTACAGGGTGGAAAGATTGCAGTTAAAACTATGGTTTAGATAAAATACTTGTTTAATACCACATTATATTACTTGTTACATTTCAAAGAATAATTTTTTAGAACTGTCAAGTACATTGTAAAATACACTGTAAAAAAAGAGTGTAGAATTTCACCAATTTATGGTGTTACCTTACATTATAAACTGTTGTAAGATGACTACGTGCCATAGTAGAAGGTCTGAGAGGATGGCAGGACCTCAGAAGAAAAACGACACACACATCCATGCCTTACCCGGGGCTCGAACCCAGGTCCCTTAGATCAGTAGCCAAGCGCGCTAACCATTCGGCCATGGGACGGCATTTGCTTTACCAAATTCAAAAATTTTCTCGCAGTATAAATTTTACAAGAAAATTCCGTTTGAAATCGTAGAGTATGACAGCTGCGGAATTGGAAAAAAAAAATAAATTTCCTATTTAATAAAATGAAAAACCTAAAAATTGTAGAATTTACAATCCAGAATGTGCTTGGTCATCCAGACTGCAAAATCAGACATCAAGAGAACAAACATCTGCTTAATTTCTCCATTCCACAGAACTTTATTTTCTCCAAAAAAAAAAAAGGAACAATCTTCAATCTCAGTCTACCCTTTCCTCCTGCTGCTTATTAAGCAAGTTGGGTTGTTTTACCTCTGAGCGACACTTTTTTGCACACCATGGGCTAAATGGCCAGGTCACATGGACCCCGAAGACTCAGAGAAGGTTGGGGGAGGGGACCCACTGGAACAGCTGTTGGGAGACAGATGGTAGCCTCCCGTCAAGGCCATCCAGCGTGTTCTTTAACGTGCACAGGGTATGTCTCTACCGTACACGGGACCACGGCTTAACGTCCCATCCGACGGACGGCGGCCTTTCCAAGCCCATCGGTGTCCCCTACTGACCGTGGGCAAGGCGGAGAATTTTGCGGAGATAAATCTCAACGCTGACCCAGCTGGGACTCGAACCTAGGAACTACAGATTACGAGCCTGGCGCGCTACCGACTGAGCCACCCCCGCCCCGTGTAGGTGAGTAGTAGCATAAAGGAGAGTTCTGTAAATGAGAGACTTTTCCCATGGATTTCCATAGAATTCTCGAGCCCCTTTTACTGTGCCAGAACTCTCATTTATGCTACTACTTAGGTGTTTTATGGTGTAACCTTACACGAGTTTATGATAGTAACCCAGCTGCTACCATAAACTGGCATAAGGTAACACCGTTTTTTTACAGTGTAAAGGCAAAGGTTGAATCAATGGTTAGTACACCAGGATCATGACCGGCGGTTCCTAGATTCGAGTTTTCAGTGTGCCTGAGTTGAGATTTTCTCCTAACTCTTGTTCTAGTCTCTGGGAGAATGGAGATACTTGTGGTCTTGGAAAGGTACCATCCGTCGAATGGGATTTTAATCCGTGGTTCTGTACGCAGGGATCTTTCCCCTGTCTCATAACAGCTGTCCAGCGGATCTTCTGTTCAGCTCTGAGCATTTGGTGTTCTTGTGACCTGGCCCTTTAGCTCACTACGCGCAAAAATGTGCCGATCAAATGTAAAATTAATTTAAACCAAATTATTTGAAATACTCATAAATTTGCGTGAAATTCTTTGTCATGTCTGTCACATCACTTCTGGTGCCTATCTTCAGCAAATTGATCAATCCCTATATCTGATTAATGCACTGAATGATTTTGTGCCCTCAGACGAGAATACACACAGAAGGAATTCATTATACCAGAATCAGTGTGGCATGCACCTGTTTGAACGTGATAAACGTTGTTTGGATTCCAGGCAAACCTCGCATGGGTGTATCGAACGTTGAGCAACGTGCGATGACGTTTTTAATTTCTCTATCCACGGCCACTGTTGATTGAGTTTCTAGA
Organism: Ryuthela nishihirai; assembly: GCA_038380435.1. Lineage (NCBI taxonomy): Eukaryota > Metazoa > Arthropoda > Arachnida > Araneae > Heptathelidae > Ryuthela > Ryuthela nishihirai. Next base: position 36,933,686 of record JAWZYU010000015.1, read on the forward strand.
CTGTGCAATACCATCAACACGCAACGATATTACGAAATTATGAGCATTTGAAGACAAGCAATAATGTTTTCAAATTAATCGAAACGCCAAGGACGTTTGAGTAAGAAAGTTGTTTTGTTGCATGATAGCGTCTGAGCCTATATTGCCTAAATCAGCATTATCCAATAGAAATTCAAAGTTCGCCACTTATGGTTGACGAATGACCAATTTCGCCACATTATATATTAGTAATTAAGGTTGGATTGGGTTGTTTTACCTCTGAGCGGCACTTTTTGCCCACCAATGGCTAAATGACCAGGTCACATGGACCCCGAAGGCTCAGAGAAAGTTGGGGGAGCGGACCCACTGGAACAGCTGTTGGGAGACAGGTGGTAGCCTCTAGTCAAAGCTATCCAGCGTGTTCTTTAACGTGCACAGGAAATGGCTCTCTCGCACACGGAGCCACGATTTAACGTCCCATCCGACGGACGGCGGCCTCTCCAAACCCATCGGTGTCCCCTACTGACCGTGGGCAGGGCGGGGAATTATTGCGGAAATACTGACCTAGAGGGACTCGAACCTGGGAACTACAGATTACGAGTCTGGCGCGCTACTGACTGAGCCACCCCTGCCCCAGTAATTAAGGTAGATAGGTAGGTATATCTGTAGTTATTTCTTATCAATAATAAAATGCAATAAAATTAGTGCACCAGCTTATAAATAAATGCTGAGAAAAATAATGAAGTCTTTAAGAGAAAATATCTGTGGATTCAGACATTCGTCACATCTGGCGAACGTATTGGACAGTGCTGGCCTAAGTAACAGTAACAGCATTGAACAGGTATGGTTGAGAATTCCTGGAACATCTTCCCTGTAGTCCAGACATTTACGTATCAGATTTTCACATTTCTAGATGTTTAAAAAAGCCATTAAAGGAAGGAAGTTGCAATCGGACGAAGACGTACAGTGAGTTGTTACAGACTTCCTCATGCAGCACCCAAAGTCATTCTAGGAAAGAGGGTATCATCATCATCATTCTCAAGCAGCCATCGGCTACGGAGGTCCAACCAGACCTCGCAGTTTAATTCTCCAAGCATATCTGTCCTGAGCTACATCTGCTGCATCCGGCCACTGCACACCAATTCTAACAAGGTCCTGTTTGACATTGTCTGCCCACCGCATCCTAGGTCTCCCCCTCCTTCTGAGAAAAAGCATCTAGTTTCCTGTTATCTTTTTTACACAGCGTCCAAGTTTCACTACCATAACTAACCCTAGAAAGAACCAAACTATTATACAGTATAATTTTAGTCTTTAGGTGTATACTCCTATTTTTCCACAATCTCCATAGATTCTTAAAAGTCCCGGCAGCAATACCTATTCGTCTGTTAATCTCATGCCGCACATCACCAGTATCAGTTACATAGCTCCCAAGGTAATTAAACTGTGACACCTGCTCAAGACTGCAACCATTCAGATTAACTGAATCACAACCTGCCTGACCGATTTTCATCACTTTAGTTTTCTCTCTGTTTATAACCAAACCTACTCTACTACCAGTTTCATCAACAGCTCGAATGAAAGAGTTCATCTCATCAACATCATTTGCCTACAGGGCTAAATCATCAGCATAATCTAAATCAGAAATTTTCGTATCTCCAGCCCATTTAAGGCCAAAATCTTTCCCTTGAAGTGAATTTCGCATAACATAATCAACAACCAAACTAAAGAGAAAAGGAGACAAATGCACCCTTGTCGAACACCAGAAGTAATGCTAAACCAATTACTACAAGACTTACCAACTCTCACACATGACTCAGTGTTATTATAGAGAGCTTTCATAATGTTAACTAACTTGTCTGGTATGCCATATGATCTCACAATCAACCACAAATTTTGACGATCAACAGAGTCAAAAGCCTTTTTGAAATCAACAAAGCTAGCAACCAAAGGTTTCTGAAACTCTAAACATTTCTCAAGAATCTGCCTAAGTGAAAATATCTGATCCACACATCCCCTACCACTTCTGAATCCACATTGCTCATCACGCAATTGCCTGTCAACCAGATTCTTAATTCTATTAAGCACAATCATGGAAAGAATTTTACCTGGAACAGGGAGTAGACTGATACCCCTGTAGTTATCACAAGAACTGCGATCACCATTTTTGAAAATAGGGATAACAATAGCTCTGGTAAAATCTTTAGGAACCATGCTTTTATCATAAAAGTTATTAAAAATTTCAGTCATCCAAGTGGTAACCGAAACATTCCCAGCTCTGAGCACTTCTGTAGTAATTTCATCTACCCCTGGGGATTTATGAAGTTTAAGTTTAGTGATAACCAAAATAACTTCAGATTGTGTTATAGGGCCAACATTAAAGCTGTCAATGCATCTATCATCATTACAAACAATGGGAGTAGAACTAACCACATTGTTTAGAACATCACTGAAATGCTCAGCCCACCTAGTCATGACAGAATCCTCACCTTCTATAACCTTACCTCGTTTATCCTTCAATCCCTGTATGCCTGTCCGTTTTCTACCACATAAAACATTAACTATCTGGTACAGCTCTCTGCTGTTGTGCTGCCTAACTGATTCCTCAGCTTTGCCAGCTAAGCCATCAAGCCAAAAATTCTTATCAGTAGCTAACTGATCCTTTACACGTTTATTAAGCTCTCTGTAATCTTTTCTATTAGGACTAGTAGGGTACTGATTAAGGACATTCCTGCAGTTCCTTCTTTCTGAAATAAGCTCAGTGCCTTATCACTTAAATAATTCTGTCTCCTCTGCTCCTTTTTTCCTAAAAGAGTACTGTTAGTGTCCAAAAAAGCCTTTTTAAAATGATCCCATTCTTCCTCAACTTCAATAGTAAGCATACCATGACTCTCATAATGACTAAGTAACCTAACATGGAAAGCTTTGGCTATAACTGGATCTTTCAGAGCTTCAGTATTAAAAGTAAATTTTTTAACCCTAGCACAACACTTTTTAAGTTTAAGTTGCAACACACTTTTAACAAGGTAATGGTCAGATCCAATTTCAGCCCCCCTATATGACCTGGTATTCCTAACAGAACTAGCCCATTTGCTGTTAATTAATATATAATCAATCATATTCTTATGCAGCATATCAGGTGAAACCCATTTGTACTTATGTATGTCACGGTGTTTGTAATAAGTGTTAGTTATTCTGAATCCATTGAGTTTATTTATCTGTAGGAGACGTTGCCCATTGCCATTGCAGCTACCAATACCAAAAGGGCCTATTACTCCTCCCCAAAGGTCAGAGTCAGTACCAACTTTGGCATTGAAGTCACCAAGAACAAGGGTAATATCTCCTTTCTTGACAGAATTCAAAATATCCTGAAGTTGTCTGTAAAACCTATCCTTCTCATCCTCATCAGAATCCTCAGTGGGGGCATAACAGCAGATAACATTCAAGTCTTTAATGCTTGTCTGAAATTTTGCTGTAAGAAACCTTTCATTAATGCACTCATATCCTAGAAGAGCATCACTAGCATGTCTGCTGAGCAGCAGACCCACGCCTTGGTGATGCTTTCCATCCTCCCTCCCTGTAAAGAGAAATTTGAAGTTATTTTTAAGTATCTCACCTTTACCTGTCCATCTGGTCTCTTGCAAGCCTAGAATATCTAGGTTATAGCGCTGGAATTCCTGCATGAGGACATCAAGAGAATAATCTCTATGTAATGTCCTCACGTTCCACGTTCCTGCAGAGAGAAAATGATTAGTAGGATTTTAAAAGAAATTAGGTTTATTGAGATTGGTAGGGCCAACAATATCAAACAGCCCCCTGATCGCAGGCATGGGGCAACGACCTGTTCCTCCTCCGCTAAAGGCTGAAGTCACCGATGCTGGTAGGAACTTCAGGCACCACCTTTTCAAGTGGACTTTTTCAAGAACCATATGGCCTGCCTGAGACACATTACTCCAGTTTAGGCTTGACGATGCCCAACTAGCTAAGTAAGGTTCAGGTACCTGCGATGGCCTCTGATTAGGATTATCCACCAGCTGATATAAGGTATCCCATGCCTCTGTTCACTTAGAGCTGGCAACCCAGAAGCAAACAGAAAACACAGCTGCAGACTCTCCCTCAACAGAGGCCCACCAGTGCAGCAAGTCCAGGATCCATAATCAAGCTCAAATCCATAAACAAGTCCAGTCTAGTAGGTATAAATGGTCAGCACCAGGACCCTGTGAAGTTGACCACTCCTCAGCAGGGTTGAAAAAAAAAGCATGTTCATAATTTTATGTTGGAACAAATGTGTTAATAAGCATGTCGAATTTGAAAAGATAAATGAAGATTTACGCTTCATTTCCGACTTGCACTTTATATTTCAAAGACAATTCATTTCGTAAAACTCTGTCTTTCACTGAAGGATTGTCAAATTCCAACTCTACATTAGAACATTCTGGGCAAACATACTTACGACAAATGAAATTGATACGTTGACAGTTGATGAATAATGGTCACTTCTTAGATTCGATCAATGATCCCAGCACATATGAGCGAATGAGTTCCCATAATGGAGGTGCTTGAATTAAGGAATAACGAGTGTTAATATGGGGTATAATCATCCTTGACAGCCATATGTAACTCACACAATTCGTTTCCCTCATACTGTTGAAGAGACTGTTAATGATGTAATGATCTTCAGTGGTAATAAAGTTCACTCTTCCAGAACAATGGATACGAGCTCATGAAGTTGTTTCGGGAAGCGATCGTCTTGCTGTTCATCTTTTCAAGGCATCCTACTCATGATCAATTGGATTCCGGACTGATGATTTGACTGGCCACAAGGATTATCGTCTCTGTATCGGTGAGCAATTGGTGTTGCTCTCTGAAAGCTGTGAAGTTCTGTGCTCTCAGTCATCATGATGCTAGAGCATCCCATCACTGCTACCAAAATAGTCCCTTTCCTTCCGCTACAGCGATTGTGAAGAGTTCCTTGTCCTCTTCTGATGAATACACGTTGAGAATCTCTGTATAAACTGATTCTGGACTTCAACTGTAAAGATCATATTTGCTTCCTGGCCCGAGATCCAATGGTGTGCATCCCATTATGTGTTCACGTGTTTCCTTCTTCTGTATTGAAAAATGTTTCATGCAAACCACATTTCTTGTCATTCCTTATAGAATTCTCGTGATAGAAGTTAATTTTCTTTTAATATTAAGCAACATTTTATATAACATAGCAAATACATACATTATTATATATATACCAAATATATGCAATTATGTACCAAATATATACAATATATATTACATATACCCAGTACATACAATATACATATATACCATATGAAGATAATAAATACGCACACCTATGAATTCTTAATACCGTTATTTTTCTTCAAGCATTTTTTATTTCATTAAGAACACTGAATCCAGCAAATCTTCGGAATGAAAAATGTGTTAGTTTCAGTGTACAGTCACTCGAAAAAATATCCAAACACTATGATTGATTACAGAATTCAGAAAAAATATCTGGCAACGATTTCTTTAGAGATTTGTGATCTGGCAACCTTAGTGTCACGTGACACGAAGTTGCCAGATAACTAATTTCTAAAAAAATCGTTGACAGATATTTTTAAACAAACAAGGCAAAAAACAGTGCCGTTCAAAGGTAAAAGAACTCAACAACCCAAATTACCCCATCCAAATTTAGCCCTTAAGGTCTTTGTGACCTGGATATTTAACCCATTGTGTGCATAAAAGTACCGTTCAAAGGTAAAACAATCCAACACTCTTTCTCTTGGTTTCTCAATCCAACATTCTTTCTCTTGGTTTCTCAATCCAACACTCTTTCTCTTGGTTTCTCAATCCAACACTCTTTCTCTTGGTTTCTCAATCCAACACTCTTTCTCTTGGTTTCTCAATCCAACACTCTTTCTCTTGGTTTCTCAATCAAACACTCTTTCTCTTGGTTTCTCAATCCAACACTCTTTCTCTTGGTTTCTCAATCCAACACTCTTTCTCTTGGTTTCTCAATCCAACACTCTTTCTCTTGGTTTCTCAATCCAACACTCTTTCTCTTGGTTTCTCAATCCAACACTCTTTCTCTTGGTTTCTCAATCCAACACTCTTTCTCTTGGTTTCTCAATCCAACACTCTTTCTCTTGGTTTCTCAATCCAACACTCTTTCTCTTGGTTTCTCAATCCAACACTCTTTCTCTTGGTTTCTCAATCCAACACTCTTTCTCTTGGTTTCTCAATCCAACACTATTTCTCTTGGTTTCTCAATCCAACACTCTTTCTCTTGGTTTCTCAATCCAACACTCTTTCTCTTGGTTTCTCAATCCAACACTCTTTCTCTTGGTTTCTCAATCCAACACTCTTTCTCTTGGTTTCTCAATCCAACACTCTTTCTCTTGGTTTCTCAATCCAACACTCTTTCTCTTGGTTTCTCAATCCAACACTCTTTCTCTTGGTTTCTCAATCCAACACTCTTTCTCTTGGTTTCTCAATCCAACACTCTTTCTCTTGGTTTCTCAATCCAACACTCTTTCTCTTGGTTTCTCAATCCAACACTCTTTCTCTTGGTTTCTCAATCCAACACTCTTTCTCTTGGTTTCTCAATCCAACACTATTTCTCTTGGTTTCTCAATCCAACACTATTTCTCTTGGTTTCTCAATCCAACACTCTTTCTCTTGGTTTCTCAATCCAACACTCTTTCTCTTGGTTTCTCAATCCAACACTCTTTCTCTTGGTTTCTCAATCCAACACTCTTTCTCTTGGTTTCTCAATCCAACACTCTTTCTCTTGGTTTCTCAATTCAACACTCTTTCTCTTGGTTTCTCAATCCAACACTCTTTCTCTTGGTTTCTCAATCCAACACTCTTTCTCTTGGTTTCTCAATCCAACACTCTTTCTCTTGGTTTCTCAATCCAACACTCTTTCTCTTGGTTTCTCAATCCAACACTCTTTCTTCTCACTGTCACTCTGGCAAATAAGAGTAACAATTTCAAACTCGAAATGAATTTAAAAAACAAATTTTTTCAACATTTGAAAACAATATAGTCATGCATAGTTTTCTGCCTGGATTAGAAATTTTTAATCTGAAATAAAAGACACCAGGTTTTTGATGATTGAAAAGAAGTGAAGGAGACACTGAAATATTGAAATACGATATCGTAGCATTGCTCTTGTATTTATATCTGGGTACATAAGTCAGTGTTACATGCCAGGGAATCCAACTGATGTTATAAGGTTCAAGTTCCTACCGTGCCTGCAGTGAGATTTTCTCCGTTAACGCCTGTTATTGCTTCTTTGACAAAGGAGACATCTATGGTCTTTGAATGGCTGGTCCATCAGATGGGGCATTAAGCTGTGTCTCTTTGTGCAGAAGAGCCTCCAACCATACCATTTTCACCTTAAAATCATACTGGATAAGTGTACGGTGGGTTTCAATCTGTCTAATAAGAGTTGCCCATTAGATCCACTTTTCCTACATAGCTCTGATACCTTAGGGTTCTTGTGACTTGGCTCTTCAGTCTATTGTGTGTACAAAAGTGCTGATAAAACAACGTAACCCAAGCCAGTGAAAAAAAACTGTTAATATTGGAACAACTGATAAGGGACATGTAAGCCTAAGACATCATTGAGTTATTATCCAATTTCTGGACATCAAAACTAAAACGATAAGAAAATAGGGGTTTGAAGAGCAGTTAAATATTCTCTCTCACTTGGGTTGGGTTGTTTTACCTCTGAGCGGCACTTTTTTGCCCACCATAGGCTAAATGGCCAGGTCACATGGACCCCGAAGGCTCAGAGAAGGTTGTGGGAGGGGACCCACTGGAACAGCTGTTGGGAGACAGATGGTAGCCTCCCGTCAAGGCCATTCAGCGTGTTCTTTAACGTGCACAGGTATGGCTCTCCCGTACACGGGGCCACGGCTTAACGTCCCATCCGACGGACGGCGGCCTTTCCAAGGTGTCCCCTACTGACCTTGGGCAGGGCGGGGAATTTTGCGGAGATAAATCTCAACGCTGACCCAGCTGGGACTGGAACCTGGGAACTACAGATTACGAGCCTGGCGCGCTACCGACTGAGCCACCCCCGCCCCCCTCTCTCACTTGACAATCTAAAGTGAACTTTAATGGATATGGATTGTGAGAATACAATTTGTTCATTCACAGAGCAAAAAACGTAAAGTAGATTGGCCTATTCGGCTGCCTCATTATTTACATGCATTTCACAGAAGTTATAGCACGTATTCTCTGGTTATAACTTCTGGACTTTGAGGTTTACCTCAGTTTATAATTTCAGGACTTTGAGGTAAACCTCAGAAGAAATTAACTTTTAAACTGGCGAACGTTTAGAGCTATGCACAAACCTATTTCCAATTAACTGATATTCAATATTGCGATGCTAACATTTTATTTTCAAAATATATAAAGAAGCATTTTCTCACTCTATGTATAATGCCGGCGGAATGGAGGTGCTTTATCCCACAGAGCATCTGGTACAGAAGATACGACATCCTCTCATGATCCAGATCCATTTGAATTACTTGACATAGGTTCGCATCCATTAGTTCCATCACCAAGTAACTGTGGAAAAAAAAAGGTTACTTAACCTTGAAGACATCATATGTCAATCAATTTATTAATGTATTAGTAAACACAATAAATACTCTTAAGACAAAATAAACAGAATATTCCAAGTGTGGAATTAAATAATTGGAAATTGATGGGGAACCAAATGTAAATAATAACTTAAAGTCAATTCTTTTAACATTATCCAGTTAATTCTGCGAGTTGACCCAGAGGGAGATGCAGGCTGTTTCTTTAGATTTAGAGAGGGATGTGGAATGATAGATGTGGCACTGGGCGATTTTATACCTTTTTATTTTGCAAAGGTGAATTTATTTTTTCCCCTAATTTCCTGTTGTGTTATTTGGGTGATCATCTTTCGATTCCCCCTCCCACTGGTTAAGCCACATATTGAACATCCTGTGGGTTGGATTGTCTCACCTCTGAGCGGCACTTTTTTTACACACAATGGGCTAAATGGCCAGGTCACAAGGATCCCGAAGGCTCAGAGAAGGTTGGAGGGGACCCACTGGAACAACTGTTGGGAGACAGATGGTAGGCCTCCACGTTAAGGCCATCTAGTGTATTCTTTAACGTGCATAGGATATGGCTCTCCTGCACACGGGGCCAGAGATTAACGTCCCATCCAACGGACGGCGGCCTTTCCAAGCACATCGGTGTCCCCTACTGACCAAGGGAAGAGATGGGAGTTTTGCGGAAATAAATCTCAAAGCTGGCCCAGCTGAGACTCGAACCTGGGAATTACAGATTACGAGCCTGCCGCTCTATCGACTGAGTCATCCCCTCCTCCTACCTGTGGGCCTGATTAAAAATAACCTCAATTTGCACACATGGTCAGCTTCAGAGATTTTACTACAGTGAGGTTATTTGTAAAAATGTGATCAACTTAGGCAAGTGGTCAAGTTAAAAGGCTTCACTATAAAAGACTGTGTGGACTGTAGGAAAGACTTCTTCACTGTATCAGTCTGTAAGAGATGTGACCTTAAATAAGAGAAGAAGTGATCAAGAAAGACATCGCGAACATAATATAAGAGTGAGAAAAGTATGTCTAGAAGAGAATCCTTTCATTAGACCAATTGATGGGGCCGGTTGGAGGGTAGACGCGATGAATGCAAATAAAATTAAAGTGATATTGGCATCGTGATTGAAACTTTTGAAGGGTTGAGCCCTAGTGAAAATTTCTCAACTTAATCACCCTGGAACTTGCGAGACAAATAAAAAAATATGTGACGTCAGAAAAATAGAAATTTTTAAGAATCTGCCAAGAATGATAAGAAATAGTCGAGTAAATCCAAAGACTTTACTTGGATTTTATAACAATTTGCCTCGGATATGGAATGACTAGTTTAAATCTATGATTCGAATATTTTCCATAAAAATATTCGTCCTTAAGAAGGACCATAAGAGCAGACTAATGAAGGTGGTGATATGGAGGAGCATTCGTTCTTCTTCCGTAAGGAGAAAAAAGTCAATAACTTCGTTTCCAAAAAGTTCAAAACGTGTCTCAAACATCCGCAGTTGCCAGGTATACTACGCCATAGGTGAACATTAAGCAAATAACCTACAAAAACCGAGCACTAACAAGATTGTTAAACTAAAAAAAAATGCTCAATTTTTTAATTCTGGTATTAGACGATAATAGACCAATACGATATTAGAACATCAATGGCCGTAAATTGAGAATATCGAACGTTTTCATTGCTTACTAACGTTTTGAAGCAAAACAATATATTTTTTTTTTCAGAATGATTTCATTACGAGTACATAGCGTCATTTCGTTAGCTTAGCTACTGAACAGAATAAGCAAATTATAAGTGAAATCCTACTTACACATCTTGAAAATCTTCTAGGGTTTTCTGTGGCGTAAAAGCATTTAAGAGGCCAATTATCTATAAAAGGGGAAAAAGAGTTTTATATATAAGTTTTCAGAAAAAAAAAGAGTTTGGTTTTTAGAGAATTAGATCAACAAATACATGTCGGAATACTTTCAACTCTTAAAACTGTCATGACAGAAGTAAACCATATGATCGCTTATCATACGGTTTACTTCTGCCATACATCTGGTTCAATCGGTTATCATCTGTCACATCTGGTTCAATCGGTTATCATCTTTACATCTGGTTCAATCGGTTATCATCTTTACATCTGGTTCAATCGGTTATCATCTGTCACATCTGGTTCAATCGGCTATCATCTGTCACATCTGGTTCAATCGGCTATCATCTGTCACATCTGGTACAATCGGTTATTATCTGTTACACCTGGTTCAATCGGTTATCATCTGTTACATTTGGTTCAATCGGTTATCATCTGTCACGTCTGGTTCAATCGGCTATCATCTGTCACATCTGGTGCAATCGGTTATCATCTGTTACATCTGGTTCAATTGGCTATCATCTGTTACATCTGGCTCAATCGGTTATCATCTGTTACATCTGGTTCAATCGGTTATCATCTGTTACATCTGGTTCAATCGGTTATCATCTGTTACATCTGGTTCAATCGGTTATCATCTGTTACATCTGGTTCAATCGGTTATCATCTGTTACATCTGGTTCAATCGGTTATCATCTGTTACATCTGGTTCAATCGGTTATCATCTGTTACATCTGGTTCAATCGGTTATCATCTGGTTACATCTGGTTCAATCGGTTATCATCTGTTACATCTGGTTCAATCGGTTATCATCTGTTACATCTGGTTCAATCGGTTAGTGTGTGAAAAAGTCTCAATCGAATCTATCTACGTAAAAATCTCGGTTTTCAACAAATTTATTCACAATCTTAAGAGTTACTGAAATATTAAAAATATTTTTGAACTTTGTGTAGTAATTTCACAAATTTTGGGGTAATATTATTAAGAATTCGTTTAATATTCCGATTTTCATCATTACTTTAAGTACTGACCTAATATGGTTGAAAAAATGTAATTTTTGGGCAATTTGGCTGAGACCAGAGCAGGATCTAAAAAAAACAATGGGGTTGGGGGCCCTGGAATTCCATTGATGTATGATTTTAGATGGCTGTAAAACATTTCTTGAAAAATGCATGAAATATACATAAGGGTTCAGATTCCGCCCAGCTTATGACATTTTTCATCTTCACCCATCTTCATACTGTTACATAAAACAGCTTGATAGTGGATAGATAAGTAAAAGTAAAAGTTTAACAGTTTTTTTGCCTCCATTATCCTTAATAGCATTAAAAAAAAGAGGGAAGGGTAAATCCTCCTTGCTTCCCCCCGCTTTTTTTGGCTAGTTTAGACCTTTAACTTTTTCATGTCTAGCGAGATAAAATCTATAAAAGAAATTTCTTTTCGAATTTAGGGATCATCTGATCACTTCCCACTCCCAGAAATTCCCAACGTATTGGTGATGGTGGTGGGTGGGAATCGTTTTAAGTTTCTGATTTCAGGAACTAAATGTAATTATCGGGAAAAGAAATCAGTGAGTTGAGAATTTCAAAACTTAGTGGATAAGTTCCCCATTGCCACAAAAGCCTTAGGCCATCGTCCATCTTTAGTTGGGAAAAATGAAAATATACACTCTATATCGTAATTGGTCTAGTCTACTAAAGGTTATAATAATCATTCACCAGTTTCTAAAGGTTAAAATGTGCTACCCAATCTTTTACAGGTTTAATAGGCCGCTATATGTTAATGATCCTCACAACTGTTAAACATTTAATGTGCCTACCATATTGCTAACGGTTCCAAAAACCCATACTCCTGATTTATTTTTCCATCTACGCTACTTATAATACAGAGTTGGCTTTTTATGAGGTTTTGCAATCCTTTACGAACATCATTCACCAAAATAATCTTTGTATAACTCTGTTTTACTGCAGTCAAGTAGTTATTGAGGAGAATCATTTCCACTCGTAGAGTTCCCGATTAATTTGTAACATCAATTAAACAGAAAAGTTAAAGAATACGTTGATTATTTGGAGGCGAATAATTCCAATCAGAACAGAATAGTAATCAACATAAATTTCCCAGTAACTACGACCCAACTTCATTTACGAGTATATTTTCCAAAACAGCAGTTCATTCAATACTCATTATAGCATGAACCTGAAATATTTAGAAGCAGACGGTGTTGCTTTGCCTGGCTTAAACGTTTTTCCTCGAAAAATTGATGGGTTGAGTTGGGTTGTTTTACCTCTGAGCGGCACTTTTTTTGCACACCATGGGCTAAATGGCCAGGTCACATGGACCCCGAAGGCTCAGAGAAGGTTGGCGGAGGGGACCCACTGGAACCGCTGTTGGGAGACAGATGGTAGCCTCCCGTCAAGGCCATCCAGCGTGTTCCTTAACATTGGATTGTTTTACCTCTGAGCGGCACTTTTTTGCAACCATGGGCTAAATGGCCAGGTCACATGGACCCCGAAGGCTCAGAGAAAGTTGGGGGAGGGGACCCACTGGAACAGCTGTTGGGAGACAGATGGTAGCCTCCCGTCAAGGCCATCCAGCGTGTTCTTTAACGTGCACAGGGTATGGCTCTCCCGCACACGGAGCCACGGCTTAACGTCCCATCCGACGGACGGCGGCCTTTCCAAGCCCATCGGTGTCCCCTACTGACCGCGGGCATGGCGGGGAATTTTGCGGAGATAAATCTCAAAGCTGACCCAGCTGGGACTCGAACTTGGGAACTACAGATTACGAGCCTGGCGCGCTACCGACTGAGCCACCCCCGCCCCCGAAAAATTGATGAAAACTGAATTAATCGTTACACAAATTTCTCGAATTTCAATTATTTTAGTAAATGCTTCATTGCAAGAGTTATGTTTGAATAACTTACACTTAAATTGTTATGTCTAGCATTATACTCTAGCATTTATAGCTCTCTATACTAAAATTTATTCAGTTGTTAAATGTTCTATCTCCAACAACTTTTTAAATATTAAACGAATATTGTTGCGAAATAGATAACCACGATTTTTGCGTAGATAGAATGAGAATCTATCTACGTAAAAATCGCAGTTTTCAACAAATTTATTCACAACCTTAAGAGTTACGGAAATTATTAAAAATATTTTTGAACTTCATACAGTAATTTCACAAATTTTGGGCTAATATTATTATGAATTCGTTTAATATTCCGATTTTTATCGTTACTTTAAGTACTGATCTAATATGGTTGGAAAAATTTAATTTTAGGGCAATTTGGTTGAGAGCAGACAGAAAGACAGGAACTAAAGTTAGATAAATTCATATCTTCAATGACATATTTCCCTTAAAATCTAATTAAAAAGTTAGGGGGACTTTGAATCAGAATTTATATTGACACGACATATACAGCAAGTGACCTGATACCTTCGTTTAATGTAGTATATAATTTATCTGCTGGCTCTGTCATATGAGAAGGCTTTTAATTAACAAAAGTATTAATTTAATTGAAAACACTTGAATCTTTGGGGAACCTCGATTGGAAAGAGAGCCATTCTAATTTTGATTAATGAGAAAGGAAATTCAGACGTTCCCACAGATGAAAACGAATTGACTGGGAATGGATGTGACGAGGGTGATAGCGGAATGTAATGGTAGCGAGGTTAATGCGTTCCATCTAAAGAAGGGAGCTATTCATTTTGCCGAATGAATTTAATGAAGTAAAATATCACTTCATCGAGATGAAACTGAAGTGAGATCATTTTATATATCTGAATGAATAGTGGAGAGAAAGTTAAATAGAATTATAAGCACTTTAGCTTATTTGAGGATCCATCGCTCACTGATGAAAGATGTTGTTATGCCAGTGAAGGAAAAACTTTTCTCATCGTTGGGCAGAGTTGTTTTATTTCTCATCATCACTTTTTGCGCACAATGGGCTAAATGGACAGGTCATAAGGACCCCAAAAGTTCATAGAAGGCTCAGGGAAAGGACCCCACTGGACAGCTGTTAGGAGACAGATGGTAGCCTCCCGTCAAGGCCATGCAGCATGTTCTTTAATGTGCATAGGGTATGGCTCTCCCGCACATGGAGACATCGCGCTGGTCTAAATGATCAGGTCACAAAGACCTCAAGGGCTCAGAGTTAGGAAGGGAAAAGGAATTCATTGAACAGTTGTTAGGAGATAGACATCACATGGGACGTTAAGTGTGGACTTGTTGAACTGAACAGTTGTTAGGAGATAGACATCACATGGGACGTTAAGTGTGGACTTGTTGAACAGAACAGTTAGGAGATAGACATCACATAGGACGTTAAGTGTGGACTTGTTGAACTGAACAGTTGTTAGGAGATGGACATCACATGGGACGTTAAGTGTGGACTTGTTGAACTGAACAGTTGTTAGGAGATGGACATCACATGGAATGTTAAGTGTGGACTTGTTGAACTGAACAGTTGTTAGGAGAGAGACATCACATGGGCCGTTAAGTGTGGACTTGTTGAACTGAACAGTTGTTAGGAGATAGACATCACATGGGACGTTAAGTGTGGACTTGTTGAACTGAACAGTTGTTAGGAGATAGACATCACATAGGACGTTAAGTGTGGACTTGTTGAACTGAACAGTTGTTAGGAGATGGACATCACATGGGACGTTAAGTGTGGACTTGTTGAACTGAGCAGTTGTTAGGAGATGGACATCACATGGAATGTTAAGTGTGGACTTGTTGAACTGAACAGTTGTTAGGAGATAGACATCACATGGGACGTTAAGTGTGGACTTGTTGAACTGAACAGTTGTTAGGAGATAGACATCACATGGGCCGTTAAGTGTGGACTTGTTGAACTGAACAGTTGTTAGGAGATAGACATCACATGGGCCGTTAAGTGTGGACTTCTTCTGAAGAGTCGTATCGCTCAGCAAAGAACAGGCTGGATGGCCTTGACGGTAGTTTTACTCCGGTCAAGTAGTCCAACTCCTTGACTCCTAGCTTGTGACCTGATCCTTTCTCCCGTCTTGAGAAACTCCCGTCAAGGCCATCCAGCCTGTTCTTTGCTGAGCGGTACGACTCTTCAGAACAAGTCCGCTTAATGTCCCATGTGATGGCGTCTTTCCAAGTCTACCACTGTCGTTTTCCGCATAAACGGCAGAGCAGGAGTTAGTGAAAATTTCAACACCCTCTGAGCATCCACTGTCTTGGGAATATCTATTCACGAGTGAGGAGACTAGCGATTGGAACAAACTACATTCCAGTGCTTTGCGGAAGAGGTACACTACAACTGGAAGTAAAGATGATTCGTAACACTGAAGTGTCAGTTAACACGGGTTGGTTGGGTTGTTGTTTTACCTCTGAGCAGCACTTTTTTTTGCACGCACTGGGCTAAATGACCAGGTGACGACAGTCCCAAGGGCTCAAAGAAGGTTAGAGGATAGCTATTAGGAAACATGGAAGACTCCGGTCAAGGCTTTCTTTAACGTGCACAGGGTAGGTTCTCCAGCACACGGTTCCACGGCTTAATGTCCCATCCAATGGATGGCGGACTTTCCCTTTCTCATCTTCTATCAGAGTGCGGATTAGCGGAGATAAATCTTAATGCTGGCACAGTTGAGACTCGATCCTGGGTTGGGTTGTTTTATCACTGAGCGGCACTTTTTTTGCACACCATGGAGTACAGTCGCTCAAAAAAGTATCCGAACTTTTCGGATACTTTTTTAAGCGCCTGTACATGGCCAGGTCACATGGACCCCGAAGGCTCGGAGAAGGTTGGGGGAGGAGACCCACTGGCTCAGAAGTAAAACAACCAAACCCAACCCAGGATTGAGCCTCAGAGCCAAAACCAAACCAGACCAGGATCGAGCTCAGAGGTCAAAAACCAAACCAGGATCGAGCTCAGAGGTAAAACAGCCAAACCCAACCCAGGATTTATGCAGGTGGAAGCTCAGAGAAGGTTGGGGCTGTTGGGAGACAGATGGTAGTCTCCCGTCAAGGCCATCCAGCGTGTTCTTTAACGTGCACAGGGTATATGGGTTGGGTTGGGTTGTTTTACCTCTGAGCGGCACTTTTTTGCACACCATGGGCTAAATGGCCAGGTCACATGGACCCCGATGGCTCAGAGAAGGTTGGGGGGAGGGGACCCACTGGAACAGCTGTTGGGAGACAGATGGTAGCCTCCCGTCAAGGCCATCCAGCGTGTTCTTTAACGTGCACAGGGTATGCTCTCCCGCACACGGGGCCACGGTTTAACGTCCCATCCGACGGACGGCGGCCTTTCCAAGCCCATCGGTGTCCCCTACTGACCGTGGGCAGGGCGGGGAATTTTGCGGAGATAAATCTCAACGCTGACACAGCTGGGACTCGAACCTGGGAACTACAGATTACGAGCCTGGCGCGCTACCGACTGAGCCACCCCCGCCCCAGGGTATATGGCTCTCCCGCATACGGGGCCACAGCTTAACGTCCCATCTGATGGACGGCGGCCTTTTCAAGTCCATCGGTGACCGTGGGCAGGCGGTGAGTTTTGCGGAGATAAATCTCAACGCTGACCCAGCTGGAACTCGATTCTGGGAACTTCAGATTACGAACCTGGTGCGCTACCGACTGAGCCAATCCCCGACCCTTAGCAAGAAAGTAACAGAGAAATGCCTTATGAAATAAATATTAACAACTGCATTTGTTTATGCACATAATTTAAATTAGGATATTAAAATTTTTAAATTACTAATTCTGTTTGAAGTATCTACAAATACACTGCTCGACATTGAAAGTGCCCCACCTAGGAGGATATGTCGTACAAACATGCAAATAGAAGGGTGGGTGTGCGCAGTTGAGATATGCAAATGATGATAATCCGGAGCCAATGACGTGTGTGGCTCAAGAGACAAAAGGTGCAAGAATGATGCAAGGATGGTATTGTGTTTATGCAGGTAGAAGTCGTCCAAACGGTTGAGATTAGATGGTTCTGCTTGGAAATTGTTCAGTCAAAGCCAAAAAATGCCTTGTACACACTGTTGGCAGGTTTATCGTCATTTGGATGCTTTTGAGAGAGGAAGAATTATGGCCTGTGAAGCTGGATGGACTACACACTGTGTCGCTGCCCATGTTCATCGGAATGTACGAACTGTTGGACACTGTTGGCAACAGTGGCGAAATGAAGGTTCGAGCGTGTGCCACAGAGGGGTGGTGCTGTCCGACAGACGTCAGCACGGCCTAATAGGTGCATTGTTCGACATGCTCGTTCGTCACCACAGAGCACTGCAGGCGATATTCGACGGGCTGTGTCAGCAGCCATGGACGTCCCCTTAACGACCCAAATGGTAAACCGAAGGTTGCATGAGGCACACCTGCATTCTAGGCAACCATTATGTTGACTGCAAACCATCGCAGCTCTCGTCTGGCTTGGTGCCGAAGTCGTGCGAACTGGGGCCACGAATGGAACACTGTTGTGTTTAGTGATTAATCCTGTTTCTGTCTAGGTGCTGACGATCGATGGGTCTGTGTATGGCGATAACCTGGCGAGAGAACGGATCCAGCTTTTGTTCGTGACTGGCACACCACCCGTCAGCCAGGCATAATGGTATGGGGTGCTATTGAATATGTGAGCAGGTCACCTCTTGTCCGCATCATCTCTTGTCCGGGAACACTGACAGCTGCACGATACGTTAGTGCGGTTCTACAACCCGTTTTGTTACTGTTCCTGGAAAGCATGCAGCACACCATTTTCCAGCATGACAACACCAGTGTACAGACTGCTAGGGTCTACAGACAATGTTTGCAACATGTTCAAGTATTGCCATGGCCAGCACAATCTCCATTTTTATTATCAATATTAAACCTGTGGGACCACATTGGACGATGTGTGCAGTTCTCTTACCGGCCAGCGCAGAATCTCGATGAATTATGGGAGCAGGTCAACGCTGCATGGTGTTAAATTCCTCAGGACCATATCCGTCGACTGTATGGCTCCATGCCACGCCGTATTGCTGCCTGTATTGCCGTTCACGGCGGTGCAACCACCTACTGAGGCAGTCACGTTGTGATGCATTATCTCATCTTCTAACAGCTGTAAGTGGCTGAAAACTAAATCATGGTTATGCCAATAGGTATTGCTATGTGTGTACCACATTTCACCCCTATATCGTCACTCCTTCTGGATGGGGCAATTTCAGTGTCGTGCAGTGTATGTGCACAAAAAACAAAATCTGACCATCATTGTTTTTTCAGGATCGTTATATAAAATATCGGATAAGTGCAACTTTGCTAAATAAGAAATAATGACAGTTTTTAGGAAACAGATGAATTGTAACAGAATTTTCTCTAAAAATTGCATCTGTTACAAATTTCTAGCAATCGAAATAAAATTGACGGTCATATGAAAAATCGGTAAAATTTAGAGAAAAAAAAAACACGAAGTGTTGATATTTTCACTTTGGTTCATGTGGAGAAATAGCGACCGCTGATTTCCAGGTGAACTTAGAGGAAGTTACGTAGAATGTGCGATGAAGGAGTAATCATTGGCGGTGACGAGAAACGAAATGCGTTTGCCTTTGATCGTAGGAGGAAAGTAGGTCAGATAATACGTCACGGCGAGACTGTGGTCTCGTGTGACGGAACGGCTCAATCCGAGAATGAAAAATAACATCTCAAATGTGTAGACTCCCTTTTGCTTTTCTGTCGCTATTTCCGTCCCTATGTAAAGGTTGGGGTCTCATGGACATTAATCACATGCTGTGGGAATTGAAAAGGTCTCTTCAAGCGAGAGACCTTCTACGTCAAGTTGAAGCAGTCGCGTCATTGAGGGACCTTCGTTTTGGAGTCTGCTCAAGAAAGGAACTTTCTATTTAGAACTGAAACAGACGTCTAGATCGAGGGCCCTTTTCTTTGAAGTGGGGATGGCTCAGTTGGTAAGCGCCCCAGGCTCGTAATCTGCATTTCCCAGGTTCGAGTCTCGTCTGGGCCAGCGTTGAGATTTATCTCCGCAAAACTTCCCGCACTGCCCTCAGTAAGAAAACGGACACTGTCTCAGTAAGAAAAGGGACATCCTATTGACGGCGGCCTTTCCAAGTCATTGGAAGGCTGCTTGGAAAGGCCTCCGTCAGTCGGATGGGACGTTAAGCCGTGGCCTGTGCACGTTACAGAAAACCCTGGATGGCCTTGATGGGAGGCTATCATCTATTTCCTAACAGCTGTCCAGTGGGTCCTCTTCCCCCAACCTTCTCTAAGTCCTCGGGTCCTTGTGATCCTGGCCATTTAGCCTAGTGTGTACAAAAAAGTGCCGCTTAGAGGTAAAAAAATCCAATCCTTGTCTTTCGAGTTAAAGCAGTCGCCTCAAGCTAGTAATCTTCTTGTGGAGTCTCCTAAAGAATGGGTTTTTTTTTTACTTCGAGTTCCAAGCAGCCGCTTCATTCGAGGGATCTTCTCGAAATCTCTTCAAGAGAGAAACTTTCACTTTCGAATTGAATCAGTCTCTTCAAAGAGGAACCGTCTCTTTGGAGTTGAATCAGACATTTCAATAAAGGGATATTCTCTTTGGAGTTTAATCAGACATTTCAATAAAGGGATATTCTCTTTGGAGTTGAACCAGACATTTCAGTAAAGGGATATTCTCTTTGCAGTTGAATCAGACAGTTCAATAGAGAGTTATTCCCTTTGGAGTTGAATCAGACATTTCAATAAAGGGATATTCTCTTTGGAGTTGAATCAGACATTGCAATAAAGGGATATTCTCTTTGAAGTTTAATCAGACATTTCAATAAAGGGATATTCTCTTTGGAGTTGAATCAGACATTTCAATAAAGGGATATTCTCTTTGGAGTTGAATCAGACATTTCAATAAAGGGATATTCTCTTTTTAGTTTAATCAGACATTTCAATAAAGGGATATTCTCTTTGGAGTTGAATCAGACATTTCAATAAAGGGATATTCTCTTTGGAGTTGAATCAGACAGTTCAATAGAGGGTTATTCCCTTTGGAGTTGAATCAGACATTTCAATAAAGGGATATTCTCTTTGGAGTTGAATCAGACATTTCAATAAAGGGATATTCTCTTTGAAGTTTAATCAGACATTTCAATAAAGGGATATTCTCTTTGGAGTTGAATCAGACATTTCAATAAAGGGATATTCTCTTTGGAGTTGAATCAGACATTTCAATAAAGGGATATTCTCTTTTTAGTTTAATCAGACATTTCAATAAAGGGGTATTCTCTTTGGAGTTGAATCAGACATTTCAATAAAGGGATATTCTCTTTGGAGTTGAATCAGACAGTTCAATAGAGGGTTATTCCCTTTGGAGTTGAATCAGACATTTCAATAAAGGGATATTCTCTTTGGAGTTGAATCAGACATTTCAATAAAGGGATATTCTCTTTGAAGTTTAATCAGACATTTCAATAAAGGGATATTCTCTTTGGAGTTGAATCAGACATTTCAATAAAGGGATATTCTCTTTGGAGTTGAATCAGACAGTTCAATAGAGGGTTATTCCCTTTGGAGTTGAATCAGACATTTCAATAAAGGGATATTCTCTTTGGAGTTGAATCAGACATTTCAATAAAGGGATATTCTCTTTGAAGTTTAATCAGACATTTCAATAAAGGGATATTCTCTTTGGAGTTGAATCAGACATTTCAATAAAGGGATATTCTCTTTGGAGTTGAATCAGACATTTCAATAAAGGGATATTCTCTTTGGAGTTGAATCAGACATTTCAATAAAGGGATATTCTCTTTGAAGTTTAATCAGACATTTCAATAAAGGGATATTCTCTTTGGAGTTGAATCAGATCTTTCAATAAAGGGATATTCTCTTTGAAGTTTAATCAGACATTTCAATAAAGGGATATTCTCTTTGGAGTTGAATCAGACATTTCAATAAAAGGATATTCTCTTTGGAGTTGAATCAGACATTTCAATAAAGGGATATTCTCTTTGGAGTTGAATCAGACAGTTCAATAGAGGGTTATTCCCTTTGGAGTTGAATCAGACATTTCAATAAAGGGATATTCACTTTGGAGTTGAATCAGACATTTCAATAAAGGGATATTCTCTTTGAAGTTTAATCAGACATTTCAATAAAGGGATATTCTCTTTGGAGTTGAATCAGACATTTCAATAAAGGGATATTCTCTTTGAAGTTTAATCAGACATTTCAATAAAGGGATATTCTCTTTGGAGTTGAATCAGACATTTCAATAAAGGGATATTCTCTTTGGAGTTGAATCAGACATTTCAATAAAGGGATATTCTCTTTGGAGTTGAATCAGACAGTTCAATAGAGGGTTATTCCCTTTGGAGTTGAATCAGACATTTCAATAAAGGGATATTCTCTTTGGAGTTGAATCAGACATTTCAATAAAGGGATATTCTCTTTGAAGTTTAATCAGACATTTCAATAAAGGGATATTCTCTTTGGAGTTGAATCAGACATTTCAATAAAGGGATATTCTCTTTGGAGTTGAATCAGACATTTCAATAAAGGGATATTCTCTTTGGAGTTGAATCAGACAGTTCAATAGACGGTTATTCCCTTTGGAGTTGAATCAGACATTTCAATAAAGGGATATTCTCTTTGGAGTTGAATCAGACATTTCAATAAAGGGATATTCTCTTTGAAGTTTAATCAGACATTTCAATAAAGGGATATTCTCTTTGGAGTTGAATCAGACATTTCAATAAAGGGATATTCTCTTTTTAGTTTAATCAGATATTTCAATAAAGGGATATTCTCTTTGGAGTTGAATCAGACATTTCAATAAAGGGATATTCTCTTTGGA
This sequence comes from Ryuthela nishihirai, assembly GCA_038380435.1. Lineage (NCBI taxonomy): Eukaryota > Metazoa > Arthropoda > Arachnida > Araneae > Heptathelidae > Ryuthela > Ryuthela nishihirai. The sequence continues at coordinate 36,955,902 of JAWZYU010000015.1, forward strand.
GTTGAATCAGACAGTTCAATAGAGGGTTATTCCCTTTGGAGTTGAATCAGACATTTCAATAAAGGGATATTCTCTTTGGAGTTGAATCAGACATTTCAATAAAGGGATATTCTCTTTGGAGTTGAATCAGACATTTCAATAAAGGGATATTCTCTTTGAAGTTTAATCAGACATTTCAATAAAGGGATATTCTCTTTGGAGTTGAATCAGACATTTCAATAAAGGGATATTCTCTTTGGAGTTGAATCAGACATTTCAATAAAGGGATATTCTCTTTGGAGTGGAATCAGACAGTTCAATAGACGGTTATTCCCTTTGGAGTTGAATCAGACATTTCAATAAAGGGATATTCTCTTTGGAGTTGAATCAGACATTTCAATAAAGGGATATTCTCTTTGAAGTTTAATCAGACATTTCAATAAAGGGATATTCTCTTTGGATTTGAATCAGACATTTCAATAAATGGATATTCTCTTTGGAGTTGAATCAGACATTTCAATAAAGGGATATTCTCTTTTTAGTTTAATCAGACATTTCAATAAAGGGATATTCTCTTTGGAGTTGAATCAGACATTTCAATAAAGGGATATTCTCTTTGGAGTTGAATCAGACAGTTCAATAGAGGGTTATTCCCTTTGGAGTTGAATCAGACATTTCAATAAAGGGATATTCACTTTGGAGTTGAATCAGACATTTCAATAAAGGGATATTCTCTTTGAAGTTTAATCAGACATTTCAATAAAGGGATATTCTCTTTGGAGTTGAATCAGACATTTCAATAAAGGGATATTCTCTTTGAAGTTTAATCAGACATTTCAATAAAGGGATATTCTCTTTGGAGTTGAATCAGACATTTCAATAAAGGGATATTCTCTTTGGAGTTGAATCAGACATTTCAATAAAGGGATGTTCTCTTTGGAGTTGAATCAGACAGTTCAATAGAGGGTTATTCCCTTTGGAGTTGAATCAGACATTTCAATAAAGGGATATTCTCTTTGGAGTTGAATCAGACATTTCAATAAAGGGATATTCTCTTTGAAGTTTAATCAGACATTTCAATAAAGGGATATTCTCTTTGGAGTTGAATCAGACATTTCAATAAAGGGATATTCTCTTTGGAGTTGAATCAGACATTTCAATAAAGGGATATTCTCTTTGGAGTTGAATCAGACATTTCAATAAAGGGATATTCTCTTTGGAGTTGAATCAGACAGTTCAATAGAGGGTTATTCCCTTTGGAGTTGAATCAGACATTTCAATAAAGGGATATTCTCTTTGGAGTTGAATCAGACATTTCAATAAAGGGATATTCTCTTTGGAATTGAATCAGACATTTCAATAAAGGGATATTCTCTTTGGAGTTGAATCAGACAGTTCAATAGAGGGTTATTCCCTTTGGAGTTGAATCAGACATTTCAATAAAGGGATATTCTCTTTGGAGTTGAATCAGACATTTCAATAAAGGGATATTCTCTTTGGAGTTGAATCAGACATTTCAATAAAGGGATATTCTCTTTGAAGTTTAATCAGACATTTCAATAAAGGGATATTCTCTTTGGAGTTGAATCAGACATTTCAATAAAGGGATATTCTCTTTGGAGTTGAATCAGACATTTCAATAAAGGGATATTCTCTTTGGAGTTGAATCAGACAGTTCAATAGAGGGTTATTCCCTTTGGAGTTGAATCAGACATTTCAATAAAGGGATATTCTCTTTGGAGTTGAATCAGACATTTCAATAAAGGGATATTCTCTTTGAAGTTTAATCAGACATTTCAATAAAGGGATATTCTCTTTGGAGTTGAATCAGACATTTCAATAAAGGGATATTCTATTTGGAGTTGAATCAGACATTTCAATAAAGGGATATTCTCTTTGGAGTTGAATCAGACAGTTCAATAGACGGTTATTCCCTTTGGAGTTGAATCAGACATTTCAATAAAGGGATATTCTCTTTGGAGTTGAATCAGACATTTCAATAAAGGGATATTCTCTTTGAAGTTTAATCAGACATTTCAATAAAGGGATATTCTCTTTGGAGTTGAATCAGAGATTTCAATAAAGGGATATTCTCTTTTTAGTTTAATCAGACATTTCAATAAAGGGATATTCTCTTTGGAGTTGAATCAGACATTTCAATAAAGGGATATTCTCTTTGGAGTTGAATCAGACAGTTCAATAGAGGGTTATTCCCTTTGGAGTTGAATCAGACATTTCAATAAAGGGATATTCTCTTTGGAGTTGAATCAGACATTTCAATAAAGGGATATTCTCTTTGGAGTTGAATCAGACAGTTCAATAGAGGGTTATTCCCTTTGGAGTTGAATCAGACATTTCAATAAAGGGATATTCTCTTTGGAGTTGAATCAGACATTTCAATAAAGGGATATTCTCTTTGGAATTGAATCAGACATTTCAATAAAGGGATATTCTCTTTGGAGTTGAATCAGACAGTTCAATAGAGGGTTATTCCCTTTGGAGTTGAATCAGACATTTCAATAAAGGGATATTCTCTTTGGAGTTGAATCAGACAGTTCAATAGAGGGTTATTCCCTTTGGAGTTGAATCAGACATTTCAATAAAGGGATATTCTCTTTGGAATTGAATCAGACATTTCAATAAAGGGATATTCTCTTTGGAGTTGAATCAGACAGTTCAATAGAGGGTTATTCCCTTTGGAGTTGAATCAGACATTTCAATAAAGGGATATTCTCTTTGGAGTTGAATCAGACATTTCAATAAAGGGATATTCTCTTTGGAGTTGAATCAGACATTTCAATAAAGGGATATTCTCTTTGAAGTTTAATCAGACATTTCAATAAAGGGATATTCTCTTTGGAGTTGAATCAGACATTTCAATAAAGGGATATTCTCTTTGGAGTTGAATCAGACATTTCAATAAAGGGATATTCTCTTTGGAGTTGAATCAGACAGTTCAATAGAGGGTTATTCCCTTTGGAGTTGAATCAGACATTTCAATAAAGGGATATTCTCTTTGGAGTTGAATCAGACATTTCAATAAAGGGATATTCTCTTTGAAGTTTAATCAGACATTTCAATAAAGGGATATTCTCTTTGGAGTTGAATCAGACATTTCAATAAAGGGATATTCTCTTTGGAGTTGAATCAGACATTTCAATAAAGGGATATTCTCTTTGGAGTTGAATCAGACAGTTCAATAGAGGGTTATTCCCTTTGGAGTTGAATCAGACATTTCAATAAAGGGATATTCTCTTTGGAGTTGAATCAGACATTTCAATAAAGGGATATTCTCTTTGAAGTTTAATCAGACATTTCAATAAAGGGATATTCTCTTTGGAGTTGAATCAGACATTTCAATAAAGGGATATTCTCTTTGGAGTTGAATCAGACATTTCAATAAAGGGATATTCTCTTTGGAGTTGAATCAGACAGTTCAATAGACGGTTATTCCCTTTGGAGTTGAATCAGACATTTCAATAAAGGGATATTCTCTTTGGAGTTGAATCAGACATTTCAATAAAGGGATATTCTCTTTGAAGTTTAATCAGACATTTCAATAAAGGGATATTCTCTTTGGAGTTGAATCAGAGATTTCAATAAAGGGATATTCTCTTTTTAGTTTAATCAGACATTTCAATAAAGGGATATTCTCTTTGGAGTTGAATCAGACATTTCAATAAAGGGATATTCTCTTTGGAGTTGAATCAGACAGTTCAATAGAGGGTTATTCCCTTTGGAGTTGAATCAGACATTTCAATAAAGGGATATTCTCTTTGGAGTTGAATCAGACATTTCAATAAAGGGATATTCTCTTTGGAGTTGAATCAGACATTTCAATAAAGGGATATTCTCTTTGGAGTTGAATCAGACAGTTCAATAGAGGGTTATTCCCTTTGGAGTTGAATCAGACATTTCAATAAAGGGATATTCTCTTTGGAGTTGAATCAGACATTTCAATAAAGGGATATTCTCTTTGGAGTTGAATCAGACATTTCAATAAAGGGATATTCTCTTTGAAGTTTAATCAGACATTTCAATAAAGGGATATTCTCTTTGGAGTTGAATCAGACATTTCAATAAAGGGATATTCTCTTTGGAGTTGAATCAGACATTTCAATAAAGGGATATTCTCTTTGGAGTGGAATCAGACAGTTCAATAGACGGTTATTCCCTTTGGAGTTGAATCAGACATTTCAATAAAGGGATATTCTCTTTGGAGTTGAATCAGACATTTCAATAAAGGGATATTCTCTTTGAAGTTTAATCAGACATTTCAATAAAGGGATATTCTCTTTGGAGTTGAATCAGACATTTCAATAAATGGATATTCTCTTTGGAGTTGAATCAGACATTTCAATAAAGGGATATTCTCTTTTTAGTTTAATCAGACATTTCAATAAAGGGATATTCTCTTTGGAGTTGAATCAGACATTTCAATAAAGGGATATTCTCTTTGGAGTTGAATCAGACAGTTCAATAGAGGGTTATTCCCTTTGGAGTTGAATCAGACATTTCAATAAAGGGATATTCTCTTTGGAGTTGAATCAGACATTTCAATAAAGGGATATTCTCTTTGGAGTTGAATCAGACATTTCAATAAAGGGATATTCTCTTTGGAGTTGAATCAGACATTTCAATAAAGGGATATTCTCTTTGGAGTTGAATCAGACAGTTCAATAGACGGTTATTCCCTTTGGAGTTGAATCAGACATTTCAATAAAGGGATATTCTCTTTGGAGTTGAATCAGACATTTCAATAAAGGGATATTCTCTTTGAAGTTTAATCAGACATTTCAATAAAGGGATATTCTCTTTGGAGTTGAATCAGAGATTTCAATAAAGGGATATTCTCTTTTTAGTTTAATCAGACATTTCAATAAAGGGATATTCTCTTTGGAGTTGAATCAGACATTTCAATAAAGGGATATTCTCTTTGGAGTTGAATCAGACAGTTCAATAAAGGGATATTCTCTTTGGAGTTGAATCAGACAGTTCAATAGAGGGTTATTCCCTTTGGAGTTGAATCAGACATTTCAATAAAGGGATATTCTCTTTGGAGTTGAATCAGACATTTCAATAAAGGGATATTCTCTTTGAAGTTTAATCAGACATTTCAATAAAGGGATATTCTCTTTGGAGTTGAATCAGACATTTCAATAAAGGGATATTCTCTTTGGAGTTGAATCAGACATTTCAATAAAGGGATATTCTCTTTGGAGTTGAATCAGACAGTTCAATAGACGGTTATTCCCTTTGGAGTTGAATCAGACATTTCAATAAAGGGATATTCTCTTTGGAGTTGAATCAGACATTTCAATAAAGGGATATTCTCTTTGAAGTTTAATCAGACATTTCAATAAAGGGATATTCTCTTTGGAGTTGAATCAGAGATTTCAATAAAGGGATATTCTCTTTTTAGTTTAATCAGACATTTCAATAAAGGGATATTCTCTTTGGAGTTGAATCAGACATTTCAATAAAGGGATATTCTCTTTGGAGTTGAATCAGACAGTTCAATAGAGGGTTATTCCCTTTGGAGTTGAATCAGACATTTCAATAAAGGGATATTCTCTTTGGAGTTGAATCAGACATTTCAATAAAGGGATATTCTCTTTGGAGTTGAATCAGATATTTCAATAAAGGGATATTCTCTTTGGAGTTGAATCAGACAGTTCAATAGAGGGTTATTCCCTTTGGAGTTGAATCAGACATTTCAATAAAGGGATATTCTCTTTGGAGTTGAATCAGACATTTCAATAAAGGGATATTCTCTTTGGAGTTGAATCAGACATTTCAATAAAGGGATATTCTCTTTGAAGTTTAATCAGACATTTCAATAAAGGGATATTCTCTTTGGAGTTGAATCAGACATTTCAATAAAGGGATATTCTCTTTGGAGTTGAATCAGACATTTCAATAAAGGGATATTCTCTTTGGAGTGGAATCAGACAGTTCAATAGACGGTTATTCCCTTTGGAGTTGAATCAGACATTTCAATAAAGGGATATTCTCTTTGGAGTTGAATCAGACATTTCAATAAAGGGATATTCTCTTTGAAGTTTAATCAGACATTTCAATAAAGGGATATTCTCTTTGGAGTTGAATCAGACATTTCAATAAATGGATATTCTCTTTGGAGTTGAATCAGACATTTCAATAAAGGGATATTCTCTTTTTAGTTTAATCAGACATTTCAATAAAGGGATATTCTCTTTGGAGTTGAATCAGACATTTCAATAAAGGGATATTCTCTTTGGAGTTGAATCAGACAGTTCAATAGAGGGTTATTCTCTTTGAAGTTTAATCAGACATTTCAATAAAGGGATATTCTCTTTGGAGTTGAATCAGACATTTCAATAAAGGGATATTCTCTTTGGAGTTGAATCAGACATTTCAATAAAGGGATATTCTCTTTGGAGTTGAATCAGACATTTCAATAAAGGGATATTCTCTTTGAAGTTTAATCAGACATTTCAATAAAGGGATATTCTCTTTGGAGTTGAATCAGACATTTCAATAAAGGGATATTCTCTTTGGAGTTGAATCAGACATTTCAATAAAGGGATATTCTCTTTGGAGTTGAATCAGACATTTCAATAAAGGGATATTCTCTTTGGAGTTGAATCAGACAGTTCAATAGACGGTTATTCCCTTTGGAGTTGAATCAGACATTTCAATAAAGGGATATTCTCTTTGGAGTTGAATCAGACATTTCAATAAAGGGATATTCTCTTTGAAGTTTAATCAGACATTTCAATAAAGGGATATTCTCTTTGGAGTTGAATCAGAGATTTCAATAAAGGGATATTCTCTTTTTAGTTTAATCAGACATTTCAATAAAGGGATATTCTCTTTGGAGTTGAATCAGACATTTCAATAAAGGGATATTCTCTTTGGAGTTGAATCAGACAGTTCAATAGAGGGTTATTCCCTTTGGAGTTGAATCAGACATTTCAATAAAGGGATATTCTCTTTGGATTTGAATCAGACATTTCAATAAAGGGATATTCTCTTTGGAGTTGAATCAGACATTTCAATAAAGGGATATTCTCTTTGGAGTTGAATCAGACAGTTCAATAGAGGGTTATTCCCTTTGGAGTTGAATCAGACATTTCAATAAAGGGATATTCTCTTTGGAGTTGAATCAGACATTTCAATAAAGGGATATTCTCTTTGGAGTTGAATCAGACATTTCAATAAAGGGATATTCTCTTTGAAGTTTAATCAGACATTTCAATAAAGGGATATTCTCTTTGGAGTTGAATCAGACATTTCAATAAAGGGATATTCTCTTTGGAGTTGAATCAGACATTTCAATAAAGGGATATTCTCTTTGGAGTGGAATCAGACAGTTCAATAGACGGTTATTCCCTTTGGAGTTGAATCAGACATTTCAATAAAGGGATATTCTCTTTGGAGTTGAATCAGACATTTCAATAAAGGGATATTCTCTTTGAAGTTTAATCAGACATTTCAATAAAGGGATATTCTCTTTGGAGTTGAATCAGACATTTCAATAAATGGATATTCTCTTTGGAGTTGAATCAGACATTTCAATAAAGGGATATTCTCTTTTTAGTTTAATCAGACATTTCAATAAAGGGATATTCTCTTTGGAGTTGAATCAGACATTTCAATAAAGGGATATTCTCTTTGGAGTTGAATCAGACAGTTCAATAGAGGGTTATTCCCTTTGGAGTTGAATCAGACATTTCAATAAAGGGATATTCTCTTTGGAGTTGAATCAGACATTTCAATAAAGGGATATTCTCTTTGAAGTTTAATCAGACATTTCAATAAAGGGATATTCTCTTTGGAGTTGAATCAGACATTTCAATAAAGGGATATTCTCTTTGGAGTTGAATCAGACATTTCAATAAAGGGATATTCTCTTTGGAGTTGAATCAGACATTTCAATAAAGGGATATTCTCTTTGAAGTTTAATCAGACATTTCAATAAAGGGATATTCTCTTTGGAGTTGAATCAGACATTTCAATAAAGGGATATTCTCTTTGGAGTTGAATCAGACATTTCAATAAAGGGATATTCTCTTTGGAGTTGAATCAGACATTTCAATAAAGGGATATTCTCTTTGGAGTTTAATCAGACATTTCAATAAAGGAATATTCTCTTTGGAGTTGAACCAGACATTTCAGTAAAGGGATATTCTCTTTGGAGTTGAATCAGGCAGTTCAATAGAGGGTTATTCCCTTTGGAGTTGAACCGGACATTTCAATAAAGGGATATTCTCTTTGGAGTTGAACCAGACATTTCAATAAAGGGATATTCTCTTTGAAGTTTAATCAGACATTTCAATAAAGGGATATTATATAAAGCTATTATTATTAAAAGTTATTATTATATAAATTTCTGACATCGGTCCAAAAAGGCTGAAAGAATACTCTAAGCTTGAATTTGTACTAGATATTAGAGGAAACAACGATACTTACATTTTTATGATTGACTAGCTTCATCAGTTTGAACTCTCTATAAGCCCTTTTGGCATGGGTCACATTTTGAAATGGTCTGCTCAGCTTTTTAATGGCCACGTTTTGTCTAGTGACGGTGTCATAGGCAGCACTGGAAAAAAGTGGAAAAAGAAACATAATTAATATCTCTCCTACAAATAGTTATCTTCCTGACAAGAGACAGACTTCAAATGCTGATCTAGGAAACATTACACGAATGCTTTTCAAGTTTCTATTAGCTAAGTATAATGAAACCAGTAGAAATCTCGTCGCAATTCGACGGAAGAAAACTCGAAATGGCGAACTAAAGAGAATGGAGAGAAGAAAAATGCAGTTCCAGATTTCCATATCAGATTCTATTATAGACAGAGATGAAGTTTTAATGCATCAAATTTTTTTGTTCAAATTCAGCAGGTCTCTTGGCCCTCCACCTTTTTCCTCCCCCATTATGGCGTTAAAAAAAGAGTTGTTTTAAATTCGAACTCGGTTCTCTACATAGGTAAAAACTCGGTTTTTTAACGCAACAGGGAGGGAGGAAGGAGGGAGAGTGGGAGGGCGGGGCCCCGGAGGAAATATTAGGGACTGCACGGTGAAGCATTTAAACAGTTACAGGGAATCAAAAACTGTTAAAAGCAAAATGAAAAATTTTAATTTCTAAATTTTAAAACGGAAAACACAAATCGATTTGAGATTTTAAATCGCTCTCTAAGTAGGAACTTGAATTTTTAATGTTGCGTGGTGGTGGCACGGGAAAACCCCATGTTAGAAATTTATGACAGGCAGTCAAATATTTGGGGAATTAGGAAAGCAACAAATCTATTTCAACAGTTTTGTGGGGTAATTAGGGGGCGGGGATTGGTTCAGTCGGTGGCGTGCCAGGCTCATAATCTGCATTTCTCAGGTTCGAGCACCAACTGTTTATCTCCGATGGCTACCACTCTGCTCTCAGTGCGAAAGGGAAGACTTCTTTGGGCTTGGAAAGGTCGCCATCCATCGGATGGGACACTACGCCGTGGCTCTTTGTCTATTAGAGACGTACACTGTGCACGTTATAGAACACGCTGGATGTCTCTGACGAGAGGCTTCCATCTGTCTCCTACAAATCTAGTGTGCTCCCCTTCCCCCAACTTTCTCAGAACTTTGGGATTCTTGTGATCTGGATATTTAGCCCATTATGTGGCAAAAGTGCCACTCAGAGGTTAAACAACTTAACACCTCCAGTTACAAACTTGTCTATCTCTGTACTTCAACAGTGTTTCTTCGAAAAGAGATCTTCCTAATGGAATTAAATCTTCCCCTTGCCAAAGTCACTTCTTTTAAAAACTTCACCAGCGACGACAACTCTCTTCATTAAGTATCTCCTCTCTCTTTGAAGGTCTAAAGAAGAAATAATTTCTCAAGAGCTTCTAACCATCTCCCAGAATACACTTCATCACTTTGCAGTCACTACGCAGCTGTGTTCCCTTTAGAAGCCATTTGTCCTCATAAGAGAAGAGCGTAGGTGTTTTATACCGAGTTCATTTCTGTGCCGAGACATTCGACAACATCTACGATCAGAGGGAAAAAGAGGATAGTAGGGGGAGGGGGAAAGGGAGAGTAAAAGCGATGAGCACTTTTAAGATGTTGATACGTAGGCTAGCTGCTAAACTGGATAGTTGCAGTAAATTTAAATGGAAAAGGCATGTTTTTCTCTTTTCTGTGGACCATCTCCTGGGAAATCCTTTCGATTCGCTCTCTTCAATTTCAGTTACTTGTTGTCTGTGGTATCGCATGTCTTTTCTCGCCCTCTGGTGGTGAGCTGGTGCAGACAGAGGTTTGCGTCTGTAATTGCTACTTGATCAGTTTAGACAATTTGCCCATTTTCAGAGCTCTTTCTTTAAAAAATTCTTTTAGGTTTCACTGTAACTTCGATCTTCGTATTTCCCATACAACCCATCTAGCTGTAATCGTAAAATTTATTTATATTTGCCCCTTTTTTCTTCTTTTATTGTTTCATTTCGTGATGTCCCAATGGCTGAGTGGTTAAGAGTGTATGGTTGTGGTGTAAAGAATTCTTGTTTGAAATCCTGAGTAAGGATTGAAAAAGCCTTTATCTTTGTTTGAGGTCTTCTCCAATTTTGGTTTGATTTACCTCTTTGTGCACTGTTGTTCCCAAAATGACCAATTTACGACGGTTGGATTCGGCTGTGTTGTTTTACCTCTGAGAAGCACTTATTTTGTCCACTATGGGCTAAATGGCCAGGCCACAAGGACCCCGAGGGCTCAGAGAAGGTTGGGGGAAGAGAATCCACTGGAACAGCTGTTGGGAGACTGATGGTAGGCTACCCCTTCAAGACCATCCAGCGTGTTCTTTAACTCTTTAACGTGTACAAGAGTATGGCACTCCGGCACACATGTCACGGTTTAGCGTCCCATCCGACGGATGGCGGCCTTTCAAAACCCATCGGTGTCCACTTTCTTACCAAGAGGCAGGGAGTTTTGCGGAAATAAATCCCAGCTGCTACTCGACCACGGAAATTTCAGATTACGAGCCTGGCGCGCTAGCAACTGAGACAGATCCTCCCCAGGTCATAAAGATCCCAAGAAGTCAGAGAAGGTTGGGGAAGAGGATTCAGTGGATAGCTGTTAGCAGATACTGTAGATGGAAGCTTCCCGTCAAGGTCATCCATCGCTGTCCACACTGAAAAGAATACTTAGGGGAAGCTTCCACCCGTCTCGTAATAGCTGTCCAGTGTACCTTTCTATCCGGGGGGGCGGGGGGGGGGCTCAGTCGGTAGCGCGCCAGGCTCGTAATCTGTAGTTCCCAGGTTCGAGTCCCAGCTGGGTCAGCGTTGAGATTTATCTCCGCAAAATTCCCCGCCCTGCCCACGGTCAGTAGGGGACACCGATGGGCTTGGAAAGGCCGCCGTCCGTCGGATGGGACGTTAAGCCGTGGTCCCGTGTGCGGGAGAGTCATACCCTGTGCACGTTAAAGAACACGCTGGATGGCCTTGACGGGAGGCTACCATCTGTCTCCCAACAGCTCTTCCAGTGGGTCCCCTTTCCCAACCTTCTCTGAGCCTTCGGGGTCCATGTGATCTGGCCATTTAGCCCATGGTGTGCAAAAAAAGTGCCGCTCAGAGGTAAAACAACCCAACCCTTCTATCCGGTTCTCGCTTGAGATCCTTGTGACTAACATGCAAAAAAGAATTGCCACTAAAAGGTTATACATTCCAGACTTTGTGACTTACTTGTTTAGCCCAGTGATCCCCAGGTCACAAGGACCTCGAAGGCTCAGAGAAGGTTGGGGGAGGGCACCCACTGGACAACTGTTAATGGACAGATGGTAGCCTCACAGTTAGCGTGTTCTTTAATGTGTACAGGGTATGGCTCTCCCGCACATGGGGCCACGGCTTAAATAGTCCCATCCGACCGACGGCGGCCTTTCCAACCCATCGGTGTTTCCTACTGACCGAGGGCAGGGCGAGAGAATAATTCATTGGTTAAAAACATATATCATTTAAATTTAATAAATGGAAGTATGGAATCTAATTCAGGGGCAATAAACACTTACGAACGTATATCAAAGAAGAAATATAGAAACAATAATGTAACTGATCCCTAAATTGGGATAATGGACGGAAATATGCTAGGGATTTATATAACTCAGCGTCTACTTCATTAGGTATAGTTTCATGTTATATCAATAGTAACTCAAGAAAAGCTTATTAAAGAAGTTCCCGAAGAGGAAATCTTCTTCGATAACTTCTTTAATAAGCTTTTCATGAAAAAGTATGAATGGAAATAATTTAAAGATCTCGATCCAAGCAATTTCAGTCTCGATTTCCAACAATATTCGTTTGGTTGTTGGGTTGTTTTACCTCTGAGCGGCACTTTTTTGCACACCATGGGCTAAATGGACAGGTCACATGGACCCCGAAGGCTCAGAGAAGGTTGGGGGAGGGGATCCACTGGAACAGCTGTTGGGAGACAGATGGTAGCCTCCCGTCAAGGCCATCCAGCGTGTTCTTTAACGTGCACAGGGTACGGCTCTCCCGCACACGGAACGACAGCTTAACGTCCCATCCGACGGACGGCGGTCTTTCCAAGCCCATCGGTGTCCCCTACTGACCATGGCAGGGCGGGGAATTTTGCGGAGATAAATCTCAACGCTGACCCAGCTGGGACTCGAACCTGGGAACTACAGATTACGAGCCTGGCGTACTACCGACTGAGCCCCCCCCGCCCCCCATATATTCGTTTGGTATTTAGACAGTTAATGGAATTGGAATACTTAACAGCAACAATCCCCATTTAAATAATCGCTTCGAAAACAAAAAAAATAAGTTAAAACGAAAGCCATAACCGGTTATTAAACTTTACTAATACGTGTAACAGTATGTTATTTAGCAGTTAGCGTAATAATTATGTTTATTCTCTTCAATTTTGAATGTTTTTTTTCCAGAAAGAGCTAACTTGCTAAAGGTTTCAGCTTTCAAAACTCTTTAAATACTGAAAGCATATTGCAGGAAATCGAACTTTAAACAGATTTGATTGAGCTCTTTCAATTAACCTCCGTCACATTTTATTTCCTAAGAAGTTCTGTATCCGAGTTACTATACTTAATAAAGTGATCCCTGAAGGCATAAGAAATATTCAGAATTTTTTATTTATTCACCAAACAGAATACACCTATCCCTCGATTTACACGGTACTCAGTTCACACAATTTTGTCTTTGCACGGTCAAAAAATCCAACCAGTTTCGATTTACACGGTACTGACTGAGATTTCCTTTCTATGTACGTCTCAGAGTACATAGAAACCGTGTCAGTACCGTGTAAATCGAAACTGGTTGCATTTTTTGACCGTTCAAAGCCAAAATTGTGTGAACTGAGTACCGTGTAAATCGAGGGATAGGTGTAGTTAGAAAAAAGTACCAAAGATACCACGAAATCTGGGCCATGTTTCAGAAGGTGTAATTTTAGTACAGATAGCAAAATTATCATTCGAATTTAGCGACTTTCAACAACTAAAATTGTCGGCTTTAAATCTTTAAATCACTAACATCTTCGCTGCAATTCAACATAATTAGCAATAACTTCGAGGCAACTAATATCTGCAGGTAATACTATTCCGTGTGGTGTACGTTTTGCAATTTTGTGGACGATCCCCTGCAGGTTGAATAAAGACCCGGACTCTAACAGCAATCGATAGCGAGGCAGAGGCAGAAAGATCCCCCCCCCAAGGCAGTAGGGTCTGTTGTAATGAAGGACAGGGATCGACTGCACCCTCTTTTCCGTCGCTGATATCAATTACCTTGGGCACACTTTCATCCGCTTCATGCTACAAATTCGCGCCGTGTGCTGGCCCTTGCACATTGAACAGTATCGCAGCAATCGTGGAGGTGCAGTTGTATGGACAGAGAGAAGGAAGCTGAGAAGTTTTTCTGGGAGATAAACAATCTCAGAAGAAGTAGAGAGGGTGATGAGAAAAGTTTGTTTCTATTTGCACACTGAGGAATGAAATCGATTATCTGAACGAGGGTGGGGCGGGGATGGCTCAGTCGGTAGCGCTCCAGGCTCGTAATCTGTAGTTCCCAGGTTCGAGCCCCAGCTGGGTCAGCGTTGAGATTTATCTCCGCAAAAATTCCCCGCCTTGCCCACGGACAGTAGGGGACACCGATGGGCTTGGAAAGGCCGCCGTCCGTCTTATGGGACGTTAAGCCGTGGCTCCCTGTGCGGGAGAGCCATACCCTGTCTGTGCACGTTAAAGAACACCCTGGATGGTCTTGACGGGAGGCTACCATCTGTCTCCCAACAGCTGTTCCAGTGGGTCCCCTCCCCCAACCTTCTCTGAGCCTTCGGGGTCCATGTGACCTGGCCATTTAGCCCATTGTGTGCAAAAAAGTGCCGCTCAGAGGTAAAACAACCCAACTGAACGAGGGAAAGGGGGATTTTGTGGGGGGGGGGATGTTTTGTGTCCGATGAATACAGGACTAAATTAACGGAATGAAGATTAATAAAACACTCTGTTAACAGTCGTGTAAAACTCTTCAAAATTCCACTGATAGCATGATCAAATTTCCGAGTTTTGTGTTGTTGTTTTTGCCTCAGAGAGGTAATTTTTTGCACACAATAAAACTGAAAGGCTTAGTCTAAAGGATTCCAAGAGTTCAGAGTTGGATAAAGGAATAGGATCCACTGGACAGCTGTTAGGAGATAGAGGGTAGATTCCTGTCAAAGGCCATCCATCGTGTTCTTTAATGTTTACAGGCTGTGGCTCTACTGCTCATAGGGCCATGGATTAACGTTCCATCTTATGGATGTACAGTGTTGCAAAGTGGGAAAATATTGGATAAAGAGTCGAAAATCGTTTTTTATTGGGAATCGCACACGTGGTTTAAGTCATAATATAAAAAAATAAATACTCCCTCAAGCAGCTGCTTGCCACAGAGGTCTGACAGGAACCTGTCAGTTTATACGCCATAGTAGAAGGTCTATGTAGATGGCGAGACAGCAGAAAAACGACACTAACGTCCATGCCTTATCCAGGGCTCGAACCCAGGTCCCTTAGATCAGTAGTCAAGCGCGTTTCGGCCACGGCACGGCATATTGAATCTAAATGTCCAGTGTGTGAAACTGTTAATTTGTTGGCTTATAAACCTTAGTTTTTACTCCTAAAGTTGGGGTAAAGTTTAAGAGGAGTTGTCGACCCACAGACAAACTCTAAAATATATAATACTCTGATTTATTTGTCGATATTAAATATATTTCCACCATTTCCAAATATATAAACTTAAACACCAGCAATTGATATTCCAAATTTCAGAATGATGGCTTACACGGTCGTATCAGAATAATATGACCACTACCATACATATACTATGGTAGGTGATCATATTATTCTGATACGAGTGTGTATTTTCCACTATTACCGCCATTATTTTCTGTCATTGATTAGCATTCCTTCTTAAGATATTTATTTAGAAAATATCGAATGCCTTTCTTCCATTTTCAAATAGGATATGGATTTGTACACCAACAATCAATACGTTAAATTTCGAGATGACAGAAATTCTTTCAGTTTCACTTTAATCGTTCAGAGAAATTTTTCTCGAAAATTTTACCAATTGAATAGCATAAGCACTAAAAATTAATTTTCTAATTGTTTCTCAAATATCCAGTATATTTGCACGATTTTCAAATATATTACAGACACATGCAGAAATGATTATTATTCCAAATTTCGTGGAAATCAGCCAATTCTTATGTGAGTCATTAATTTTGTCTCCTTATTTTGTCGTTTCGCAACAGTACGAGAGGTTCCTTTTCACTTACCCACTGGTGTCCCAGTTCTCATGGGCGGGGGTGGCTCAGTCGGTAGCGGCCAGGCTCGTAATCTGTAGTTCCCAGGTTCGAGTCCCAGCTGGGTCAGCGTTGAGATTTATCACCGCAAAATTCCCCGCCCTGCCCACGGTCAGTAGGGGACACCGATGGGCTTGGAAAGGCCGCCGTCCGTCGGATGGAACGTTAAGCTGTCGTTCCGTGTGCGGGAGAGCCATACCCTGTGCACATTAAAGATCACGCTGGATGGCCTTGACGGAAGGCTTCCATCTGTCTCTCAACAGCTATTCCAGTGCGTCCCCTCCCCCAACCTTCTCTGAGCCTTCGGGGTCCATGTGACCTGGCCATTTAGCCCATGCTGTACAAAAAAGTGCCGCTCAGAGGTAAAACAACCCAACATCCCAGTTCTCATCGTGGACAGAACAGCACTTATTGGAGAAAATCTTAGCTCAGACAAAATGACAATTGAAACTTGGGGGACAAGATCGTAATCTGTAGTTCCCAGGTTCGAGTTCCACCCGTGCCAACTTTGAGATTTGTATCTTCGCTAAACTCTCGCCCTGCCCTCGGTCAGTAGGGGATACCGATGGGCTTGTAAAAGTCCCTTCCGTCGGATGGAAGGTTAAGCCGTGACTCCGTGTACTGGAGAGCCATACCATATTTACGTAAATAACACACTGAATGGCCTTCACCATCTACCTCCTAACAACTGTCCAGTGAGTGCCCTCCACCCAACCTTCCTTGTGACGGCCATTTAGCGCATTGTGAGCAAAAAAGTGCCGCTCAGAGGTAAACAACTCTGCCAGAATTTTAGGTAATTAGTCTGATGGGCTACAGAGTGAGCCAATTTATTTCCCAATTTTCGATGATGTTATTTCGCTGAAAAAAAACTGATCGTTTCTAAATTGTCTTAAGAAAAATCTTGAAGAAAGAAGCACTTGGTGTTGTAACCAGGATTCTTTTAGTTATTATACTACAGGGTCATTGCAAAAGATTACCTATATTTGAAATGCTATATTTTTTTAAATAATTCAGTAATAAAAGTAACTGTGTGTACAAAATATCAAGAAACTCTCATAGTTCCCTTCTAGGTTCAACAGACTTCAATGCGGGTGTCATTGGTGGCGTGATATTCAACTTCGTCTATACTCAGTTCAGAATGTCTAGTGTAACACTTGTAACAGTTTCAGTGATTTTTTTGCTGAAAATAATACATTGTTTTTGGAGTAAACTACGTTTTCAATGTATACCCAAAAATTAAGTCCAACTGTATCGAATCGAGATTTCTCTTAGGGAACAAGATCGGTCCACTTCTACAAATCCAGAGATTTGGAAATTTAGCATTTAGGTTGGGTTGGGTTGTTTTACCTCTGAGCGGCACTTTTTTGCACACCATGGGCTAAATGGCCAGGTCACATGGACCCCGAAGGCTCAGAGAAGGTTGGGGGAGGGGACCCCTGGAACAGCTGTTGGGAGACAGATGGTAGACTCCCGTCAAGGCCATCCAGCGTGTTCTTTAACGTGTACAGGGTATGGCTCTCCCGCACACGGGCCGCGGCTTAACGTCCCATCCGACGGACGGCGGCCTTTCCAAGCCCATCGGTGTCCCCTATTGACCGTGGGCAGGGCGGGGAGTTATGCGGAGATAAATCTCAACGCTGACCCAGCAGGGACTCGAACCTGGAATTACAGATTATGAGCCTGGAGCGCTATCGACTGAGCGACCCTCCCCCCTCCCCAATATGAGTCAGCGTTGAAATTTATCTCCGCAAAATTCCCAGCCCTGCCCACGGTTAGTAGGGGACACCGATGGGCTTGGAAAGGCCGCCGTCCGTTGGATGGGACGTTAAGCCGTGGTCCTGTGTGCGGGAGAGCCATACCCTGTGCACGTTAAAGAACAATCTCGATGGCGTTGACGGGAGGCTACCACCTGTCTCCTAACAGCTGTTCCAGTGGATCCCCTCCCCCAACCTTCTCTGAGCCTACGAGGTCCATGTGATTGGCCATTTAGCGCATAGTGTGCAAAAAAGTGCCGTTCAGAGGTAAAACAACCCAACTCTTCACTATAATACAGTTGTTGCCAATTAAAAATTGTATACCAGTTCAAATATTTGCAAATTTTATTTAAAATGTTAGATATTAGTAGCAAAGGAACCCGAAGCTTCTGACCCCACCCCCCTTCCCCAATATAGCCCTGCCATTACGTTGCATATACCTCATTTAAATTCAAGAAGTCATTAAGAAATAAATCATCTTTTATCACAAGGCCAGGGGGAAAGCGGTTGCGGTTTGAGGTGATTTATGATTTATCGAAGAGCAATATCGAAACTAGACATCTCAGTTCATAACACAATTTAAAGCATCCTCGTTTACGAAACCAAAACAGAGATTGAGCAAAACAAAGAAAATAACATGAAGTGATTTTTCTTTGTCATACAAAATAAGCCACAGATTCAAAAATTCGACCACTTCTTACGAAAACATATTCATTTAAGATTAATCACTTCAACTGAAAGAAATCATGCACGCAAACGATCAAAAGTAGAAATAAGAATTCAAAATCAGCCTCTTTCAGTTCAAACCATTTTGATCGAGAGAGAAAAATTTGTTTTTGTTTAATCTAGAGAACTTTGTTTTGCTGATTAAATAACGAATTATTCTTCACATCGTCCTTCAGTATATTAAGATCGCTTGATTTCTCATTATAATAGGAATTTTATTCTTCTTGAATTGCTTCTTCGATGGTGACTTTTAATAACGTTTTGTGGAATTTAAATGTGGAATTTAAATTGCGTTTTTCTTTCTGATTTCTATTCAGTGTGATTTTCGACAATAAGATCTCAACAAGCCTTTTTAAAAAATAAGCTGTTTACTGGTTAAGTCTGAACACATTTAACGTATCGCGAATAATCTCATAAAGTATTTTGCAACTTATTTTTCTTCAAGAAACTTCTACGCTTTATAAGTGTTGGGTGTTTTATCACGGTGAGATCACGGCTAGTTTTCCAACATTTGTGAGAACAGCACACATGTTTTGCCTACCAAGACGTGAAGGAGTATCACAGTACACATGGTGCACTTCCAACACTTCGCGAAACATCGCCGTACACTAGATGTGCCAGCCAACATTAGGGGAAACATCGCGGTACACTAGATGTGCGTTCAACACTAGGAGAAATATCGCGGTACACTAGATGTGCGTTCAACACTAGGAGAAATATCGCGGTACACTAGATGTGCGTTCAACACTTGGAGAATATCGCGGTACACTAGATGTGCGTTCAACACTTCGCGAAACATCGCCGTACACTAGATGTGCCAGCCAACATTCGGGGAAACATCGCGGTACACTAGATGTGCGTTCAACACTTGGAGAAATATCGCGGTACACTAGATGTGCGTTCAACACTTGGAGAAATATAGCGGTACACTAGATGTGCGTTCAACACTTGGAGAAATACCGCGGTACACTAGATGTGCGTTCAACACTTGGAGAAATACCGCGGTACACTAGATGTGCGTTCAACACTTGGAGAAATATCGCGGTACAATAGATTTGCCTGGCAACATTTGGAGACATATGGCAGTACACTAGATTTGCATGCCAATACTTGGAGAAACATCGTGGTACACTAGATTTGCTTGCCAACATTTGAATAAATACTATACAATATTTCATTTACATCCCAGCACTCGGAGTTATTACTATCGCATATTTATTTTGCCTGCGACGTTTGGAAGGCCAGCTCCGTACATTTGCTATTGTTACTCCTTGAGGAACAGTATCGCACATTTTACTATTATCATCATTGTCCGTTGTTTTGCCTGCTAACACTTAGCAGAATGATGTCCACTTGTATTGTTTGGATTGTTTTACCTCTGAGCGGCACTTTTTTGCACACCATGGGCTAAATGGCCAGGCCACAAGGACCCCGAAGGCTCAGAGAAGGTTGGGGGAGGGGACCCACTGGAACAGCTGTTGGGAGACAGATGGTAGCCTCCCGTCAAGGCCATCCAATGTGCGGGGCGGGGGTGGCTCAGTCGGTAGCGCGCCAGGCTCGTAATCCATAAGTTCCCAGGTTCGAGTCCCAGCTGGGTCAGCGTTGAGATTTATCTCCGCAAAATTCCCCGCCTTGCCCACGGTCAGTAGGGGACACCGATGGGCTTGGAAAGGCCGCGGTCCGTCGGATGGGATGTTAAGCCGTGGCCCCGTGTGCGGGAGAGCCATACCCTGTGCACGTTAAAGAACACGCTGGATGGCCTTGACGGGAGGCTACCATCTGTCTCCCAACAGCTGTTCCAGTGGGTCCCCTCCCCCAAACTTCTCTTAGCCTTCGGGGTCCATGTAACCTGGCCATTTAACTCATGGTGTGCAAAAAAGTGCCGCTCAGAGGTAAAAGAACCAACCCAACCCATCCAATGTGTTCTTTAACGTCCATATGGTAATCTCTCCCGCACGTCCTCTCCTGCTCCGTACGTCCTATCTCGCACACGGAGCCACAGCTTAACGTCCCATCCGACGGACGGCGGTCTTTCCAAGCCCATCGGTGTCCCCAACTGACCGTGGGCAGGGCGGGGAATTTTGCGGAGATAAATCTCAACGCTGACCCAGCGGGGACTCGAACCTGGGAACCTACATTCCGGAAGTAAGGGAAATTAGGGAGAAAATTTGGTTTTTGCAATCGCTGTTGTCTCTTACTATTGTAACATACTACCAGAAAAATTTAAAAACTCTAACACGAAAAGATCTTTTAAAGTGTTTGTTTAAAGTTTTGAACTTTAAACGAACGTTTTTAAAGCTTGAACTTCAAACATTTAGGATCTCTAACGGGTTTAATATATCGATTAAAGAATCGGAAAATGTGAAAAATAATATTTTATTAGTGCCTATTCTAAACGAAAAAAAATAATTTTCCATTTAACTCTGGAAGTACAAAAATAAAATTGAATGTGTGCAGACGGACAGAAAAAGAGATGACGAGGTGAAAATAATAATTTTTTTTTAAAACCAGTTTAAACTGAAAGCTAATAATAAAACGTCGCTAATTCCAAAAGGGATAAAAAAATACCTAAAAAGGTTGGGGCGGGGGTGGCTCAGTCAGTAGCGCGCCAGGCTCGCAACCTGCAGTTCCCAGGTTCGAGTCCCCGCTGGGTAAGCGTTGAGATTTATCTCAACACCGCTCTGCCCACGGTCATTAGGGGACACCATTAGGACACACACGGTCATTAGGGCTTGGGAAAGGTCGCCGTCCGTCGGATGGTACGTTAAGCCGTGGTTCCATGTGCGGGAGAGCCATATCCTGTGCACGTTAAAGAACACGCTGGATGGCCTTGACGGGAGGCTGCCATCTGTCTCCCAACAGCTGTTCCAGTGGGTCCCCTTCCCCAACCTTCTCTGAGCCTTTAAGGTCCCTGTGACCTGGCCATTTAGCCCATGGTGTGCAAAAAAGTGCCGCTCAGAGGTAAAACAACCCAACCTAAAAAGGTTTGGTTTATAGGATACGTAATGTACCTGATACAACAGTTTCTGAGACCAATCTTTTGATTCCAAATATCCTGTATTCAAATATCACGAAAGAAATGAAAGACGTAATAATATGGCAGCAATGCCGTATTGAGAAACTTCCAATGAGTTTTTTTTTTTATGTTTGAGTTTGGGTTGGGTTGTTTTACCTCTGAGCGGCACTTTTTTGCACACCATGGGCTAAATGGCCAGGTCATATGGACCCCGAAGGCTCAGAGAAGGTTGGGGGAGGGGACCCACTGGAACAGCTGTTGGGAGACAGATGGTAGCCTCCCGTCAAGGCCATCCAGCGTGTTCTTTAACGTGCACAGGGAATGTCTCTCCCGCACAGGGGGCCACGGCTTAACGTTCCATCCGACGGACGGCGGCCTTTCCAAGCCCATCGGTGTCCCCTACTGACCGTGGGCAGGGCGGAGAATTTTGCGGAGATAAATCTCAACGCTGACCCAGCTGGGACTCGAACCTGGGAACTACAGATTACGAGCCTTGCGCGCTACCGACTGAGCCACCCCCGCCCCATGTTTGAGTCTATTTCGGGATCTTCCTTATGTATGTTACTCAGTCCCTCAAGGGCTAGTTACATCCCTCCCCTTGAATACGTCATTGTTTGGCGGGTGATCCCAAGCGGTGATAAAAGTTGCAAAATCTTATATTTTCGCATGAAAAGCAGAAGAAAATATGCCAGACAACTTCACAAAACCCATTTCCATCATGTGATCAAATCGAAGAAGAACTTGAATCTTTCACACAAATTAGAAACACTTTAGGAAGAAAACAAATCTGCCCAAAGGCTTTACAAAACCCATTTGCATCATGCGATAGAAATCTGAGAATAAATTGAATTCGTCAAGGGGGGGGGGGGTGGCATTGCGCCATAAAACTCCAATTAACCAGCCGACCCGAAGGGGGGAGAAAATGTTCTTGAAATAAACTGCTCAATATTAGAAACTGTTTTTTTAGAGGAGGTAAAGCTGAGAAATTCAGGAACATATTAAGTTCTGATTATACGCTATTCTACCAAATTATTAGAGTTGGTTTGTTTTACCTCTGAGCGGCGCTATTTTGCACACCATGGGCTAAATGGCCAGGTCACAAGGACCCCCGAAGTCTCAGAGAAAGATGGAGGAGGGGACCCACTGGAACAACTGTCGGAAGACAGATGGTAACCTCCTTTCAAAGGCATTAATGTGTTCTTTAACGTGAACAGGGTATGGCTCTACCGTAAACGGGGCCACGGATTAACGTCCCATCTGACGTTAGTCAGATGGAATAGGATCCAAGGTCATCGGTGTCCCACTATTGACCGTGGACACGAAGGTTGCCAGATCACTAATTTCTAAAAAAATTGTTGCCAGATATTTTTTCTGAATTCTGCAATCAACCATAGTGTTCGGATTTTATTTTGAGCGACTGTACATAAATAAATTGCACAAAGAGCAATTATTAATAAAGAAAATTACAGATAAAAAATTTCGAATTTTCTGCTCTTAATATATTAAAAAAAGACATCATTTCTTGCAATATTTTAAAAATAAAAAGTAAAGGTGATTTATATACAAAAGATCTTAATTGGACTTTTCAATGTCCAAGTGTAAAAGAAATTATACCTAATATAATTAACAAAGTGATTTGGATCAAAAAGGCTTAAAGATTATAACTGAGTCCTTCATTGATAATGAATACGAAATATTTTATAAATATTCTCTGATGGGGATTAACTTCCCCAATGAAACTATTGTTACAGCTGCTTTTGACATATCAGCCAGAAACGTTTTTGAACAATTTAAATTTTCAGCAGATGCTACTATTTCGCAGGCTGAATTGTTTGTCATGTACAGTCGGTCAAAAAAGTATCCGAACACTATGGTTGATTACAGAATTCAGAAAAAATATCTTCGTGTCACGTGACACGAAGGTTGCCAGATCACTAATTTCTAAAAAAATCGTTGCCAGATATTTTTTCTGAATTCTGTAATCAACCATAGTGTTCGGATACTTTTTTGAGCGATTGTACAAGGCAATTATATGGTTGAAATAAATTTAAAAAATAAAAAAATAAATACCCCCTTAAGCAGCTGCTTGCCACAGAGGTCTGACAGGAGCCCGTCAGTTTATATGCCAAAGTAGAAGATCTGAGGATGGCAAGACCTCAGCAGAAAAACAACACATACATCCATGCCTTACCCGGGGCTCGAACCCAGGTTCCGTAGATCAGTAGCCAAGCGTGCTAACCACTCGGCCACGGGATGGCTAACTTAATGGAAATGTGCTGTTGTTAACAGATTGCAAAGCAGCCTTGTTGGCTTTGGAAAATGATATTTATAATAATAATCATTATGAGATCATACTAGATATTTTCAAAATATTCGCTAAATTCATTATAAAAGGTAATCACATTATTCTTCAATGGTTGCCAAACCACTGTGGAGTGGCAGCCAATGAGAATGTGGACAAAATTGCTAAAGTTGCTTTTAATTTACAAGGATCTATAACTTTACCTTCATTTCTCATATGTCTTAAAAGGAAAAATAAAGAAAAAAAATCTAGAATATACATATTTCAAATTCCATTCTCCCATTAATAGTAACTTCAGATTTTATCTTCATTGCTAGTTTTAATTTTTTTTTACAATTTCATTTTACACATTTCATTTTTTAAACAATTCCATCAAAAAAACCCAGTCTGATCTTTGCAACACCTGTAAAGTTAAAGAGGGTTGGGTTGTTTTACCTCTGAGCGACACTTTTTTGCACACCATGGGCTAAATGGCCAGGTCACATGGACCCCGAAGGCTCAGAAAAGGTTGGGGGAAAGGACCCACTGGAACAGCTGTTGGGAGACAGATGGTAGCCCCCCCCCGTCAAGGCCATCCAGCGTGTTCTTTAACGTGCACAGGGTATGGCTCTCCCATACACGGCCACGGCTTAACGTCCCATCGACGGACGGCGGCCTTTCCAAGCCCATCGGTGTCCCCTACTGATCGTGGGCAGGGCGGGGAATTTTGCGGAGATAAATCTCAACGCTGACCCAGCTGGGACTCGAACCTGGGAATTACAGATTACGAGCCTGGCGCGCTACCGACTGAGCCACCCCCGCCCCATAAAGTTAAAGAGACTGTCCTTCTAAATGGTGAAAAGTATGAAGAAGTCCGAAAAGCATATTTTGAAGCCCTTCAACACAAATGTTGTATAACGGAATTTAGACTACAAAATATTTTAAATCCCAAAACACTTTCCCTTAAATTGGCATCTACCAACTTTTCATTAATTTCCTTAGAGAATATCTGCTTTATCATAGAATATAGTTTTCGAATTTTTAATAATATTTGTGAGAGCTAAATATCTTATTCAGCCAAAACATGTTCTTTATATTTCTCATTTGGTTTGTCTATATCATTTATATAAGGGTTTTTACGTTGCATATTCCTCTATGTATATATATAATGTTATTATTGCATTATCAAATTCTAAGTATTTCTGTTTTTAAATTGCTTTGGAGTAAGAAGTGTACAACTAAACATCGCAGAGGCGTGTTAGTTGTACAATGTTAAAAAAATAAATATAATGGTTGAGATCCAACAGAAACATATTTTGTTCCATTGCCTGGGCGCGGGGGTGGCTCAGTCGGTAGCGCGCCAGGCTCGTAATCTGTAGTTCCCAGGTTCGAGTTCCAGCTGGGTCAGCGTTGAGATTTATCTCAGCAAAATTCCCCGCCCTGCCCACGGTCAGTAGGGGACACCGATGGGCTTGGAAAGGCCGCCGTCCGTCGGATGGGATGTTTAGCCGTGGCCCCGTGTGCGGGAGAGCCATACCCTGTGCACGTTAAAGAACACGCTGGATGGCCTTGACGGGAGGCTACCATCTGTCTCCCAACAGCTGTTCCAGTGGGTCCCCTCCCCCAACCTTCTCTGAAACTTCGGGGTCCTGGTGACCTGGCCATTTAGCCCATGGTGTGCAAAAAAGTGCCGCTCAGAGGTAAAACAACCCAACCCTATTCCATTGCCTACTTTTTCTTTGTACTCCCCCCAACACGTGAATTTTCATTTTCCAGCCACAACTGAAACGTTTCTAGCAATAAAAATAAAATCCCCAATTTCTTCCATCTTCATATTTTTCCCCTTTACTTCACCTGTTTGCAGATAGGAATAAACCACGAAGAGGACAACGCAAGGTTACAATAAAAATCGTTCAGATTAAATTTCGCATTCATATTTTGTATCGTACATCGTTCCACCATCTCTCTTTCCTCCCATTCCTCTCCCCCCACGTCCTCATCCGCTCTCCCTTCTGTTTAAACCAAGCACGCACACACATTTGCGCACGTCACACCCAGCTCGCGTACCGAATCTCCCGCCCACCAATCGATTGGGCCACGGAAAGGTTATTGCCGATTTTATTCACATTTGCATCTACGGAACATGAAACCCGTGTCACTTGATGCGGCGGGAGCAACGGAAAGGCGTGACATCGATCCTTGGATGGTGAGGAAGAGGCCTCCGTTGCCAGAGGATGTGCAGGGAGTGATGAATCTGGCTGCAGTTGGTTCTGTAACATGGACCTTGATGGTGATATTCGTTCTTGCTCGGTGAACATCTGACTGTTATTTACGGATAGCTGTTGGTTTTGTTTTTACCTCTGAGCGGCACTTTTGCACACAATGGGCTAAATGGCTAGGTCACAAGGTTGGGTTGTTTTACCTCTGAGCGCCACTTTTTTGCACACCATGGGCTAAATGGCTAGGTCACATGGACCCGAAGACTCAGAGAAAGTTGGGGGAGGGGATCCACTGGAACAGCTGTTAGGAGACAGATGGTAGCCTCTCGTCAAGGCCATCCAGTGTGTTCTTTAACGTGCACAGGGTATGGCTCTCCCGCACACGGCGTCACAGTTTAACATCCTATCCGACGGACGGCGGCCTTTTCAAGCCCATCGATATCCCCTACTAACCGTGGGCAGGGCGGGGAATTTTTCGGTAGGTCACAAGGACCCCAAAGGCTCAGAGAAGGCTGGAATGAGGCAACTCACTGGACAGCTGTTAGGAGAAAGATGGCAATCCTGCGTCAGATCATCCAGTGTGTTCTTTAACGTGCACATCTATGGCTCTCTTGCACAAGGAGATACGGCTTAACGTCCCATCCGATGGACGGCGGCTTTTCGAAGCCCATCGATGACCCCTACTATCCGAGGTCAGGAGTGTTTTGCAGAAATAAATCTCAACGCTGCCACAGGTGGCACTGGAACCGGATAACTACAGATGACGAGCTAGGCGCGTTACCGTTTGAGCCAACCCCCTCCCGGATTAAAAGGACAGGTTACAAGGATCCCCAAAGGTACATGACCCGTTAGGGAAAGGGGTTAGGTTGGCTTTTATTGCTCTAAGTTAAACTTCTCTGATCCCTCGGTGTCCTTGTGATCTGACTATTCGTCATTTCCGCTAAATTACTATCTGCATTAAACCTAATATGTGCAAAAAAAAAAAGTGCCACTTAGAAGTTAACGCTTTACCCAACAAGGACTAAGAATCAAATTCGACGTGACTTAATTCTTAATCCGACATTCCATTCTCTTTTAAAGAATGCAACTTCTAACGAATCGAGTGTATCACGTTTCTGATCTCGCCGCATCAATTAAAAGCTTCACCCGGGTGATCCTGCCCCTTTCCAATAAATCCCGGCTCTTAAGCTTTTGCAGCGGATAGTGCAAGGGTTTTTTTTCTCATCCTTTTGGTGTTACGTAATGACGGGAAGTGGGAAGTCGGACAAGAGCGGAACAAGGGCTGCTGGGTATTAGCTGAGAGCAAACCTTGTTTTGCGGTAATCTGGGAATTTTTAAGGAAGCCACGAGTAATGAATAAAGCACGAGGCGGAGGTCCTTCAGACGCCTCCTCTTTTGTTTCCCTGCATTGCAGAGGAGCTTCACTAATTCTGAGAGAGGCGACTGCTGGATACAAGTTCCACAGTGTTAATATCGTAGATCGTTACATCATAAACTGGGTTGGGTTGTTTTACCTCTGAGCGGCACTTTTTTGCACACCATGGGCTAAATGGCCAGGTCACATTGACCCCGAAGGCTCAGAGAAGGTTGGGGGAGGGGACCCACTGGAACAGCTGTTGGGAGACAGATGGTAGCCCCCCCGTCAAGGCCATCCAGCGTGTTCTTTAACGTGCACAGGGTATGACTCTCCCGCACACGGGGCCACGGCTTAACGTCCCATCCGACGGACGGCGGCCTTTCCAAGCCCATCGGTGTCCCGTACTGACCGTGGCAAAGGCGGGGAATTTTGCGGAGATAAATCTCAACGCTGACCCAGCTGGGACTCGAACCTGGGAACTACAGATTACGAGCCTGGCGCGCTACCGACTGAGCCACCCCCGCCCCATCATAAAATGAAGTACCCATAACCTTCTTCATCTGGAAATATGCCTAATTAGCATGAATTTGAAAAAACAAACAAAAGAAACCACACAATGGTGGACCCCAAAGAGCAAAAGGACATAAAACAAAAGAGTAGTAATGATGCACAAGAGACCTAAAATGGATAACTTTCTTTAGCGAAAGCCATCATCTTAGGCCTCTTGTATCTGTTAAGGACTTCATGATCGTAGTCCAGAAGGCAGGATATAATCTCGTGCGGGTTTCTCTCCACTGACTCGTAGAAACCTCGCGAGACAAACTTAAGATATGTGTAAATATGATCAATGCCCAGATCTTTATGCAATCGTCTATAGGTTACAAACCAGGGGGCATTGATCACACATCGCAGGATTCCACAGTGTTAAGAAATGATTTCCATCTTTTATATATGATCTGAATTTAACCTAATATAAATCAGTTTCTGTTTTATTTTGGGTTGGTTGTTTTACCTCTGAGTGACACGTTTCTGCACTCAATGGGCTAAATGGCCAGGTCACAAGGACCCCCGAGAGCTCAGAGAAGGTTGGGGTGAGGGAATTCACTGGGCAGCTGTTAGGAGACAGATGGTAGCCACCGTCAAGGTCATCCAGTGTGTTCTTTAACGTGCGCAGGGTATGGCCTTTGTTCTAAGAACGAAAACTTAACGTGATTTTCAAAGAAAGAAAACTTTTACCTACTTAGGGTTGGGTTGTTTTACCTCTGAGCGGCACTTTTTTGCACACCATGGGCTAAATGGCCAGGTCACATGAACCCCGAAGGCTCAGAGAAGGTTGGGGGAGGGGACCCACTGGAACAGCTGTTGGGAGACAGATGGTAGCCTCCCGTCAAGGCCATCCAGCGTGTTCTTTAACGTGCACAGGGTATGATGGCTCTCCCGCACACGGGGCCACGGCTTAACGTCCGTCCGACGGACGGCGGCCTTTCCAAGCACATCGGTGTCCCCTACTGACCGTGGGGAGGGCGGGGAATTTTGCGGAGATAAATCTCAACGCTGACCCAGCTGGGACTCGAACCTGAGAACTACAGATTACGAGTCTGGCGCGCTACCGACTGAGCCACCCCCGCCCCACAAAACTTATATGACATAGCTAGATAGGCACATCAGGATGCACAGGGTATCATTAAGGTATTACTTTTAATTCATATTTGCCATGGAACAGAAAATATTTTTTTCAACCTAATAATGATTGCATGTTCTCTAGATATCCAAAAAAGGCTTTTTATTCGGTTGACCATCATGAGTTGGAGTTTATCGTGATATATTGAAAAAAGTTAATACATGATTATCTTTTTATAATAAACAGTAAGTTGAGTTTGAGAATTAGTAAAAACTAGAAGTGGTTAAAATTAGTATTATTACTGGAGTTCGATAAAGCTGCATTTTTGTCATATTTTCTTTCGGTTTGGTCCTTTTGGCAAATTATTGGATTGGATTGTTTTACCTCTGAGCGGCACTTTTTTGCACACCATGGGCTAAATGGCCAGGTCACATGGACCCCGAAGGCTCAGAGAAGGTTGGGGGAGGGGACCCACTGGAACAGCTGTTGGGAGACAGATGGTAGCCTCCCGTCAAGGCCATCCAGCGTGTTCTTTAGCGTGCACAGTGTATGGCTCTCTCGCACACGGGGCCACGGCTTAACGTCCCATCCGACGGACGGCGGTCTTTCCAAGCCAATCAGTGTCCCCTACTGACCGTGGGCAGGGCGGTGAGTTTTGCGGAGATAAATCTCAAAGCTGACCCAGCTGGGACTCGAACCTGGGAACTGCAGATTACGAGCTTGGCACGCTACCGACTGACCCTCTCGCCCCCTTATAAGTAGAGACGTCCTCAGTTTTAAACATTATTAATTATCTAAGATAAACATAAAAACATTTTGATAGTCTTACACTTTGAAATCATGAATGGTATATCCATTATAGATAATATTCTTCAACATTATGTGTAAGATTAAGATATTTGCCAACATGTTATAGTCTGTAAACCAAGAAAACATAATGTTTAGTAAAAATATTTTTCTTAACCGGTAATTAAGAATCAAAACTAATTTTATGTCCAAAATGTTTCCTTAAAATGTTTAAAAAAATGTTTCCTTATCGTAATGGTGCGGATTGAGTATCACATGACGGCGCTAGTATCCCATGTAATGTAGTCTCGCTATAAATGTATACATAGATTAAAGCCATCTCTAATCTTTTAAATATAAGTGCATTTCAGGAAATATTTATTCAAAAGCTACGGCTTATTATGTTCTCATGGACGAGTGGTTAACGCGCTTATCTGCTGATCTAAGGGACTGGGTTCGAGCCCCGGGTAAGGCATGGTTGTGTGTGTCGTTTTTCTGCTGAGGTCCTGCCATCCTCTCAGACCTTCTACTATGGCATATAAACTGACAGGCTCCTGTCAGACCTCTGTGGCAAGCAGCTGCTTAAGGGGGTATTTATTATATATTTTTTTAATTTTTCACCTGTGAACTTGTCTGTGTTTTATGCACCATATACACAGTCGTATCAGAATAATATGACCACTTACCATAGTATACGGGGCGGGGGTGGCTCAGTCGGTAGCGCGCCAGGTTCGTAATCTGTAGTTCCCAGGTTCGAGTCCCAGCTGGGTCAGCGTTGAGATTTATCTCCGCAAAATTCTCCGCCATGCCCACGGTCAGTAGGGGACACCGATGGACTTGGAAAGGCCGCCGCCCGTCGGATGGGACGTTAAGCCGTGGCCCCGTGTGCGGGAGAGCCATACCCTGTGCACGTTAAAGAACACGCTGGTTGGCCTTGACGGCGGGCTACCATCTGTCTCCCAACAGCTGTTCCAGTGGGTCCCCTCCCCCAACCTTCTCTGAGCCTTCGGGGTCCATGTGACCTGGCCATTTAGCCCATGGTGTGCAAAAAAGTGCCTTTCAGAGGTAAAACAACCCAACCCAACCATAGTATACGTATGGTAGGTGGTCATATTATTCTGATACGACTGTGTTTATGTTTGGGTGAAATAAACTCATTCAATTCAATATACTACGGTGGAATACGTATCGATTTTCCATAGGTATGGGTTGTTTTACCTCTATGCAGCACTTTTGAGCACACAGTGGACGAAATGCCCAAATCACAAGGACCCCATGAGCAGAGGGAAGGTTGGGGGAAGGGAATTTATTGGACAGGGAATAGATGGAAGCCTGCCGTCAAGGAGTGTATTCTTTGACGTGAAGAAAGTATGGATCTCTTGCACACAGTTCCACGGTTTAACGTCCCATCCGACGGACGGCAGCATTTCCAAGCTCATCGGTGTCCCTTTCTCACCGAGATAAGTGTAGGGGTTAGCGGAAATAAATCTCAACGCAGGCGCAATTGGGACTCGAACCTGGGAACTGCAGATCGCAAGCCTGGTCCGCTACCGACTGAGCCACTGCCTCTCCATTATGAATGTATGCGCATGCGTACTTATACTCATACGTATGTAAAACAAGAAATAATTTTTGAGTTCCCTGGAGATGTTGTTTCAACGACTACATTCTTTGAAGCACGTAATGATTTTGCATTACATGTGATAATTATTTATCTAAAACATCCGCTTTTCTGGGTAATTGAATGGCTATCAGTAATCTCTCCACACACACAGAATTTCGAAAAATAATTTCCAATGCTTTCTACAGAGATGGTCTTCGGAAAACTCGGAGGAATAACGCAGCAGCACGCTAAGAGCCTTGAAAGCAAAACAGAAAAGAACCTTTGCCAATAAAGCCGATTGGTTAGCCTGGTGAGCGTGAAACCAGTCATGTGATCGGATGACAACCAATGAGAGCGGCGGTGGCAAGAACAGCTGCCCCAGACTAAATATTGACCGAAGAGCTGAAGCCTTGGCTGTCACAGACTGGCCCAGAGGCATCAGCAGTTGCACGGGGAATGCGAAAAAGGGGAGACGATGTAAAAGGCGGGAGGTGAGATTCTGGTGCCTGTGTAGTTGGGGCACCGGAGTCTGTGTGTTTTGTGGCGAAAATGGGGAGGGGGAGGGGGGTTGAACATAACGCGAGGAGGGGGAGAAAACAATGTAATTAAAATGGAATTGTGCTTGGTAATGATGTGGCCTTGCTAATGGCTATTTAACAGTTACATGGGTAATTTCGTGCTTTGTTCCATTATTTCTTTTTGTTTCAGACGAAAATTTGTTGTCTTGTTTTTTTTTTCGCCCTCCCCCGCTGTTTTTTTTTTCGTTTGAGTCTTAGTTGAATTTCTCTTCTTCTTCGCTTATTGCATTTTGATTGCTTTCTGCTTTTTGCTTTCTTTTGTTCCATCCTATTGGAATAACACGCGCTTTCTGTTTTTCCTGTGAAGTATGCCGAAAGAGAAGCAGTTTACGAAAGATAGCTGGCTGCTTATTCATGGAAGTAAGCTTGTTAGATTATAATTATTCAAGCATTTTTATACATGTAGGTCAATAAAAGTGGTCTTTTATTATGTGATAAAAGTTGTTGGCTTGTTTTACCCATGAGAGGTTGTTTTACCCCTAAAAGGCCAGGTTGTTGGGTTGGGTTGTTTTACCTCTGAGCGGCACTTTTTTGCACACCATGGGCTAAATGGCCAGGTCACAAGGACCCCGAAGGCTCAGAGAAGGTTGGGGGAGGGGACCCACTGGAACAGCTGTTGGGAGACAGATGGTAGCCTCCCGTCAAGGCCATCCAGCGTGTTCTTTAACGTGCACAGGGTATGGCTCTCCCGCACACGGAGCCACGGCTTAACGTCCCATCCGACGGACGGCGGCCTTTCTAAGCCCATCGGTGTCCCCTACTGACCGTGGGTAGGGCGGGGAATTTTGCGGAGTAAATCTCAACGCTGACCCAGCTGGGACTCGAACCTGGGAACTACAGATTACGAGCCTGGCGCGCTACCGACTGAGCCACCCACGCCCCAAAAAGGCCAGGTCGCAAGAACTCCAAACATTCAGAGAAGGTTGGAGAAGATGATCCGCGGGTAGGCCGTTAGGAGACGGATGGTAGCCTCCCATCAAGACCATCCAGCGTGTTCTTTAACATGCATAGGGTATGGTTCTCCCGCACAGAGACACCGCTTAATGTCCTATCCGAAGGACGGTGGGGTGGGAGTGGCTCAGTCGGTAGCGCGCCAGGCTCGTAATCTGTAGTTCCCAGGTTCGAGTCCCAGCTGGGTCAGCGTTGAGATTTATCTCCGCAAAATTCCCCGCCCTGCCCACGGTCAGTAGGGGACACCGATGGGCTTGGAAAGGCCGCCGTCCGTCGGATGGGACGTTAAGCCGTGGCCCCGTGTGCGGGAGAGCCATACCCTGTGCACGTTAAAGAACACGCTGGATGGCCTTGACGGGAGGCTACCATCTGTCTCCCAACAGCTGTTCCAGTGGGTCCCCTCCCCCAACCTTCTCTGAGCCTTCGGGGTCCATGTGACCTGGCCATTTAGCCCATGGTGTGCAAAAAAAGCCGCTCAGAGGTAAAACAACCCAACAACTAATGGAACTCTGGTCGATCGCCATTTGCAAAAATCAAAATTGAGGGGTCAGTATTTGCACAGTTTAAGCTTCAGCGAGTCTCTAACAATGTAAGATGTGTGAATCATTCCTGTTGGACTGTTTTACCTCTGAGCGGCACTCTTTTGCACACCATGGGATAAATGCCCAGGTCACATGGACCCCGAAAGCTCAGAGAAGGTTGGGAGAGGGAACCCACTGGAACAGCTGTTGGCAGACAGATGGTACCCTCACGTCAAGGCCATCCAGAGTATTCTTTAACGTGAACATGGAGCCACGGCTTAACATCCCATCCGACGGACGGCGACCTTTCGAAATCAATCGATGTCCCCTATTGACCGTGGGCAGAGAGTTTAGTGTAGATAATTTCAACTACGGCCCAGCTGGGACTCGAACCTGGGAACTGCAGATTACGAGTCTGGCGCGCTACCGACTGAGCCAACCTCGCTCCTAGGAATCACTTGATTAGAATAATATAGTCTTTATTTTTGTTTGTTTTGTCGAATGATGGATCGAACTGAAACTATTCGGCGTTATTCAAACACTCGATGGTTTATAACTTTCCCTCCGAGTTTTTGCAAAATTTCTGGTTATTAGCACTCTCATTGGCCATAGTTCAATTGCACCCTTCACACAGATTTCAAGGGGTGGGGGTGTTTCAGTCGGTAGCATGCCAGGCTCGCAATCTGCAGTTCCCGGATTCGAGCCCCACCTCGTCCAGCGTTGAAATTTATCTCCGCAAAACTGCCGTCCTTCGGTTCGGTTTGGTTTGTTTTACCTCTGAGCGGCACTTTTTTGCACAGTGTTTTTTTTTGTTTTTTGACTAGTGTTTTATTTTAAAATAAAAGCATGCATAAATATCCATTCAGTGAACTGCATCTGGGCACATTACTGTCTAGTGAAAGTGGTTTGTGCCAGCGGTGATGTTTTAAAACTTCAGCAGTACAAGTGGCGACCCATTAAATCTTCATCTTTCTAAACTGCGACCCATTAAAAATGCATCTGTGCAAATGGAGACCCATTAAGGCTTAATCTTTGCAAACGATGATTCGCTAAGTAAGTGGCGTAACTAGGTTTGTGAGGGCCCTGGTCCAATTTACCACGAGGGGACGGGGCGGGGGTCGCTCAGTCGGTAGCGCGCCAGGCTCGTAATCTGTAGTTCCCAGGTTCGAGTCCCAGCTGGGTCAGCGTTGAGATTTATCTAAACAAAAATTCCCCGCCCTACCCACGGTCAGTAGGGGACACCGATGGGCTTGGAAAGGCCGCCGTCCGTCGGATGGGACGTTAAGCCGTGGCCCCGTGTGCGGTAGAGTCATACCTGCACGTTAAAGAAACACGCTGGATGGCCTTGATGGGAGGCTACCATCTGTTTCCCAACAATTGTTCCAGTGGGTTCCCTACCCCAACCTTCTCTGAGCCTTCGGGGTCCATGTGATCTGGCCATTTAGCCCATGGTGTGCAAAAAAAAGTGCCGCTCAGAGGTAAAACAACCCAAAAACAACCCACGAGGGGACCCCATCTCACACATGCGCAAATCATCAACTGTATCATTCTCGTATTTGAAAATGGGTCTGTCTGCTCTATGGTAGGTATGCTAGTGGTTGATAACATTCTTATGGTGGTATTGATTAAAATTAATTTAGAGATACACTTAATTAAGGAAAATCAATATATGTAGAATTCAAAAGTCTTACCATTAGTGAAAATTTATTACAACTACTACAATACTAACAAGTGAATTTATCTGACGACAGAATTAGGAATTAGTTATGCAAAAAACTTCGTATGAATGAAATTGCCCGAAATGGCATGAAGACTGATAAAAGGAGAAAAGACGTGGTCGGTGGGTTGGGTTGGATTGTTTTACCTCTGAGCGGCACTTTTTTGCACACCATGGGCTAAATGGCCAGGTCACAAGGACCCCGAAGGCTCAGAGAAGGTTGGGGGAGGGGACCCACTGGAACAACTGTTGGGAGACAGATGGTAGCCTCCCGTCAAGGCCATCCAGCGTGTTCTTTAACGTGCACAGAGTATGGCTCTCCCACACACGGGGCCACGGCTTAACGTCACATCCGAAGGACGGCGGCCTTTCCAAGCCCATCGGTGTCCCATACTGACCGTGGACAGGGCGGGGAATTTTGCGGAGATAAATCTCAACGCTGACCCAGCTGGGACTCGAACCTGGGAACTACAGATTACGAGCCTGGCGCGCTACCGACTGAGCCACCCCCGCCCCCGTGGTCGGTGTGTGGGTCATATCCTGCCTGGGTCCGGTGCAAAAGCACCTTCTGCACTATTATAGTTATGCTACTGAGCAAAGCTATATTTGTGTAAAGCGACCCATTAAAACGCTATCTTTGTAAATGGCAACCCGCTAAGCTTCATCTGAATAAACGACGACCCATTAAAGCTCCAGCAGTGAAAATGGCGTCCCATTAATGAGCAAATAGTGACCTTCTAAAGCTACAACTGAGCAAATAGTGATCTAAAGCTACAACTGAGCAAATACCGACGTGAAAAATGTTCTGTGGAAACGGCCACAAATTTTGCGGTTTAATCTGTGCATAGCGGCATTTCAAAGCTTCGTCTTTACAAATGGCGACCAATTAAACCTTCGCATTTGCAAATGGGGATACGCTATTTCTGCCAATGGCGAGCCACTGAAGCTACATCTATACAAGTGGCATATAAATGTAGCTTTGATGGCGTTGATCAGTGCAAATGACGACCCATTAATGCTACATCTGTAAAAATGGCGTCCCATTAATATTCTATTTGTGCAAATAGCGATCCATTAAAGCTACATATGTGCAAATGGTGACCCATGAAAATTACTTCTGTACAAATAGCTACTCATTAAAGCTATATTCAGGCACATAGCGATCCACTAAGGCTACAACTGAGTAAATAGCGACCCATTTAAAGCTACAACTGAGCAAACAGCGACCCACTAAAGCTACAACTGAGTAAATAGCGACCCATTAAAGCTACAACTGAGGAAATAGCGACCTTCTAAAGCTACAACTGAGCAAACAGCGACCCACTAAAGCTATAACTGAGTAAATAGCGACCCATTAAAGCTAAAATTGAGCAAATAGCGACCCACTAAAGCTAAAACTGAGGAAATAGCGACCCACTAAAGCTAAAACTGAGGAAATAGCGACCCACTAAAGCTAAAACTGAGGAAATAGCGACCCACTGAAGTTAAAACTGAGCAAATAGCGACCCACTAAATCTAAAACTGAGCAAATAGCGACCCACTGAACTACAACAGCAAATAACGACCCATTCAAGTTACAATTGAGCAAATAGCGACCCACTGAAGCTAAAACTGAGCAAATAGCGACCACTAAAGTTACAACTGAGCAAATAGCGACCCACTAATGTTACAACTGAGCAAATAGCGACCCACTAAAGCTATAACTGAGCGAATAGTGCCCCATTAAAGCTACAACTGAGCAAATAGTGACCAACTAAAGCTACAACTAGCAAATAGCGACATGAAAAATTTTTTATGTGGAAACGGTCACAAATTTTGCGTTTTAATCCCTAGAAAGTACTGTATCTAACCAGTATGCATTCCAGATTTAAAAATAATCTATTTCTGAATCCATATATATATATGCAAATTTTATAATCACATCTACAAGAAAAAATCTTAATGCATTTTGGAAAAAATAAACATATAAAAATAGTCGATTCATTCTTCCTTGGCCACGCGCATATCTTCCGTTTGCTGCCCTTCCATTGTATTTGATTTTGGCACGATAAAAAAACGTGGCGTGACGGTAAAGAAAAAATAAAGATAAATAAAACGGAGAGTCTTGAAGGTGCGCCGAAGCAGAATTAAGTGGAATGAAGAAACTTGCGTATCTGATGCCCGCTCGGAGGATGGAGAGAGAGAGTGAGAGACAAGTAAGACGGATGTTGGATTTGGGAATAAGGCTGGAAATTGTTGCTGTTGTTGGCTAAGGAATGGAGACTGAAGCGAAACTATGGTAAAAGAACATTTTCCAATATCGATATTACTCTGTGTTGGTGGCAGCCACTTTCTCTTTCTTTATCGATCCAGCTTTAGTCTTAAGTAAGGAAAAAAAATGGTAAACGCATCTCATCATACTGAAGACGAAAACTTTCTCTTTGTTGCGGAAAATGAGATAAATAATTTCTAACGTTTTCTTTGCAAATTAACAAGAAAGGAAAGCGGCTCATTTCTTGCGGAGATATCTTTGGAAATTTTGCTGATAAAAGTTCCCCTTTTGATGATAAAAGAATGGGAAAGATTCCGGTGAGACGAATATAATTTTTTTACTGTTTGTTTTTCACAATTAAATTTTTTAAATTTTAGTCAAAGGAAAGAAGCAACATTCAGAGTCTGTAAGATCTTTTCCTCGCAAATAAGAGATTAGATTGAGATGTTTTATCTTTCAGTGGCAGTTTTGTTTCTCCCTACAAATGGACTAAATGGCCAGATCACGAGGACTCCGAAGGTTCAGAGAAGATTGGGGAAAGGGAATCCGCTGGATTTCATCTGCTGCCTCACATCAAGGCCATCCAGAGTATTCTTTAACGTGCACAGGATATGGCTCTCCTGTACAAGGGGCCACGGATTAATGTCCATCCCACCGAAGGCTGCCTTTTCAAACAAGCTGGTGCCCTTAGCACACCGAGGGCAAAGTAGTGATGGTGGTGGTGGTTGTGGTGGGGAGGAGATAGTGGTGGTGGTGGTGGTATTTAACGTGCACAGGATATGGCTCTCCTGTACAAGGGGCCACGGATTAACGTCCATCCCACCGAAGGCGACCTTTTCAAACAAGCTGGTGACCTTAGCACACCGAGGGAAAAGTACGGAAGATATGCGCTTGGCCAAGGAAGAATGAATCAACTATTTTTTATATGTTAATTTTTTCCAAAATGCATTAAGATTTTTTCTTGTAGATGTGATTATAAAATTTGCATATATATATATGGATTCAGAATTAGATTATTTTTAAATCTGGAATGCATACTGGTAATACCATAACTATTGTTGTGGTGGTGGTTGTGGTGGGGAGGAGATAGTGGTTGTGGTGGTGGTTGTGGTGGGGAGGAGATAGTGATAGTGGTGGTGGTGGTGGTGGGGAGGAGATAGTGATGGTGGTGGGGAGGAGATAGTGGTGGTGGTAGGGAGGAGATAGTGATGGTGGTGGGGAGGAGAGTTAGCGGAGATAAATCTCAAACACTGGCTCAGTTGAGACTGGACCAGGGAATTGCAGGTTACGAGCCTGGCACGCTATCGACTGAGCCAATCGACTGAGCCCCTGTGAGACTGGAAGTGACTTAAATATTTGAATTAAATAAATTAAGATGCATTCTATTTAGATTTTGTTAGTTAAAACTTATTGTACCAAAAATTTTTAATTGGACTATACTTTGAATGGGTTTACTCTGTTATTCAGTATTGAATATGCAGCTGGGGAGGTGAATATGAAAATAATTTTTATAATTCGATTTTAAACTAAGTCTTTAAACTAGTCTTTAATATTTCTTCCTACTCTAATATTCATACCTTAAACACTACATATTTTTACAGCATTAGACAAATAGTAAACATATACAAAATTATCATCTATATATTTAAACAGATATTGGTTCCTATCCTTCACGGCCCCTTATAATTCCAGAGGAGTTGACTTGTCATAAGAGGGTTCCATTTCCACATAAAAATGTTACAAAAAGACATTTTGTTTCTCTAGCTCCTAAAAATTTACAATAGTTTAGACTTAAATATTAGAAATGAAATTTGATTGTTTTAATATAAAATGAAAATATATATTTTTGTATTAATAGTTTGGAACATTTTTTTAAAAATTTGAATATCTATTTGCTTTTATTACTCTTGTCTTTACTGGGTGACGTTTTGAAATGGTTTTTTGACTTTGTGATTTTTGAATTAAATATTTAATAGCATATAATTTGTAAATTCGAAACATTATTTCATTATCAGAGATAAATCAATCGATGTGTTGCCACATATTATACTACATTTCTCATTATCGAAACCTGGACGGACATAAGGTCCACCTTGATTCTCGACATTGCTAAGTCAAACATTTTTTCTTTCTTTTTTATCATTATAATTTTCGTTGTTTATTGGTAATTGATGTTATTGTTATTATTTTGTTTTTCTTATAAATGTATTTGTTAAAATAACACATATATATATATAGATGTTACGTAATATTATTTTAGGAACAAGTAAATAAATCTGTAAATACATCTATAAGTTTTCAACAATATTTGTTGAATATTTAACGATTTACGAAAGCTCTAACAATTTCACACATGTCATCAGAAGAAAATAAAAAAGTGTTTCTACAACAGACGATAAGCAAAATAATCATTGCAGAACAATAATATTTGGAAGCAAAGAGCACCTGATGTTTGATGAAGGTGGAGCCTCGACCACGTCAATTGCTGATTACCACCAGGAAGCCTTTAGAGCCCAGGCTACACTATTGATCGCACTTAGCAAGTCAGGTGGAAAACGACATCTGGAATGTAATCAGCTGATGTGTACTACATGAGTCAGATGTCATTATTGCTCTGCTTACAGATATCATTGTTGTTCTCCTACAGAACGAATTACCTGCGAGTTGTTAATATAGATTTTTTTCTTAAGGACAACCTTCGAATTGCGTGACGGGCTATAAATAACATCTTTCAAATTGCCATTAGGAATGTCTTATGATGGCTATTGGCCGACTTACGTAAGAACAATAATAAAAAAATAAATACCCCCTCAAGCAGTTGCTTGCCACAGAGGTCTGACAGGAGCCTGTCAGTTTATATGCCATAGTAGAAGGTCTGAGAGGATGGCAGGACCTCAGCAGAAAAACAACACATACATCTATGCCTTACCCGGGGCTCGAACCCAGGTCCCTTAGATCAGTAGCCAAGCGTGCTAACCACTCGGCCATGGGACGGCTAAGAACAATACGAAGAATTTTTTCCTATTCTAAATATAAATTAGAAAACGGGTTTGTTGGAAATCATACGAGTGAATACGAGTCCAATGACGAGTGAATCTCACTAGAAAGACATTGACAATTTTAAGGATTCCAATTCGATAGGTTTCCGATGAGGCGGAGTTCAAGACTTAAAAGATACAGTCGCTCAAAAAAATATACGAACACTACGGTTGATTACAGAATTCAGAAAAAATATCTGGCAACGATTTTTTTTAGAAATTAGTGATTTCGCAACCTTCGTGTCACGTGACACGAAGGTTGCCAGATCATTAATTTCTAAAAAAATCGTTGCCAGATCTTTTTGTGACACGAAGATTGCCAGATCACTAATTTCTAAAAAAAACGTTGCCAGATATTTTTGTGACACGAAGGTTGCCAGATCACTAATTTCTAAAAAAAATCGTTGCCAGATGTTTTTGTGACACGAAGGTTGCCAAATCACTAATTTCTAAAAAAAATCGTTGCCAGATATTTTTGTGACACGAAAGTTGCCAGATCATTAATTTCTAAAAAAAATCGTTGCCAGATATTTTTGTGACACGAAAGTTGCCAGATCATTAATTTCTAAAAAAATCGTTGCCAGATATTTTTGTGACACGGTTGCCAGATCACTAATTTCTAAAAAAATCGTTGCCAGATATTTTTGTGACACAAAAGTTGCCAGATCACTAATTTCTAAAAAAATCGTTGCCAGATATTTTTGTGACACGGAAATTGCCAGATCATTAATTTCTAAAAAAATCGTTGCCAGATCTTTTTGTGACACGAAGGTTGCCAGATCACTAATTTCTAAAAAAAATCGTTGCCAGATATTTTTGTGACACGAAGGTTGCCAGATCCCTAATTTCTAAAAAATCGTTGCCAGATCTTTTTGTGACACGAAGGTTGCCAGATCACTAATTTCTAAAAAAAATCGTTGCCAGATATTTTTGTGACACGAAGGTTGCCAGATCACTAATTTCTAAAAAAAAATCGTTGCCAGATATTTTTTCTTAATTCTGTAATCAACCGTAGTGTTCGGATACCTGTTCGATACATTTGTTATTGTTGTTACGTATTGTTAATTCACATTTTTACCGATTATTATTTTGCATGGTGCTTCTCCCTATTATCTTCCCTGTATTTAAGGTATTACCATACATTATCCCCCATTCATTATCTCATAATTATCTCAGTTTTATAGCGGCGGGGGTGGCTCAGTCGGTAGCGCGCCAGGCTCGTAATCTGCAGTTCCCAGGTTCGAGTCCCAGCTGGGTCAACGTTGAGACTTATCTCCGCAAAACTCCCCGCCCTGCCCACGGTCAGTAGGGGACACCGATGGGACGTTAAGCCGTGGTCTCGTGTACGGGAGATCCATACCCTGTGCACGTTAAAGAACACGCTGAATGGCCTTGATGGGAGACTACCATCTGTCTCTCAACAGCTGTTCCAGTGGGTCCCCTCCCCCAACCTTCGGAGTCCTTGTGACCTGGCCATTTAGCCCATGGTGTGCAAAACAGTGCCCCTCAGAGGTAAAAAACCAACCAGTCTCAGTTTTGTTTTGTTCATTCCGTTTTTTATTCTTGTTCATTGGTTGTTTCACCTCCGAGCGGCATTTTTTGCACACAATGGGCAGGCCAGAAAGACCGGAGGATAAGAGAAGGTTGGGGGAGGGAACCCACTGGACAGTTGGTGGGAAACAGATTGTAGCGTCCCGTGAAGAACATCCAATGTGTTCTTTAACTTGCACAGGGTATGGCTCTCCAGCAAACTGGACCACGTCTTAACGTCCATCTTATGGACGGCGGCCTTACCAAACCCATCGGTGTCCCTTACTGACCTAGGGCAGGGTGGGGAGTTTTGCGGAGATAAATCTGAACGCTGGTTCAGCTGGGAGTCGAACCTGGAAACTGCAGATTACGAGCCTGGCACGCTACCGGCTGAGCCACCCCCGCCCCTGCACATCGAACTTGGAAACTGCAGATTACGAGACTGGCTCTCTATCGAGTGAGAAAATTGTCGTTCCTACTCTCATTGCAATGCTCATTCACTTTAATTCCAATGGCAGTCGCGTTCATTGTGATGAAATTCTTATTCATGCTCATTACAATAAAATGCTCATTGATGAATCTCACCCACGCTGATCGCAACAGTCACACTCAGTGAAAAATATATTCGTCTACATTGAAATACCCCTTTCACGTTTGCTATAATAAAATATCCGTCCCTGTTTATTGCAATAAAATAAAAATTAATAATAATAAAAATCATTACAGTAAAATACTAATTCACCCTCATTGTACTATAATTCTTATTCGCCCTCATTGAAATACAATTCTAATTCGCCGTCATTGCAAAATAATTCTAATTCGCCATCATTGTAATATAATTCTAATTCGCCCTCATTGTAATATAATTCTAATTCGCCGTCATTGCAAAATAATTCTAATTCGCCCTCATTGTAATATAATTCTAATTCGCCCTCATTGTAATATAATTCTAATTCGCCCTCATTGTAATATAATTCTAATTCGCCCTCATTGTAATATAATTCTAATTCGCCCTCATTGCAATATAATTCTGATTCGCCCTCATTGCAAAAATAATTCTGATTCGCCCTCATTGTAATATAATTCTAATTCGCCCTCATTGTAATATAATTCTAATTCGCCCTCATTGCAATATAATTCTAATTCGCTCTCATTGTAATATAATTCTAATTCGCCCTCATTGTAATATTATTCTAATTCGCCCTCATTGTAATATAATTCTAATTCGCCCTCATTGTAATATTATTCTAATTCGCCCTCATTGTAATATAATTCTAATTCGCCCTCATTGTAATATAATTATAATTCGCCTTCATTGTAATATA
Organism: Ryuthela nishihirai; assembly: GCA_038380435.1. Lineage (NCBI taxonomy): Eukaryota > Metazoa > Arthropoda > Arachnida > Araneae > Heptathelidae > Ryuthela > Ryuthela nishihirai. The sequence goes on from JAWZYU010000015.1 coordinate 36,998,971, forward strand.
ATTCTAATTCGCCTTCATTGTAATATAATTCTAATTCGCCCTCATTGTAATATAATTCTAATTCGCCCTCATTGTACTATAATTCTTATTCGCCCTCATTGAAATACAATTCTAATTCGCCGTCATTGCAAAATAATTCTAATTCGCCCTCATTGTAATATGATTCTAATTCGTCCTCATTGTAATATGATTCTAATTCGCCTTCATTGTAATATGATTCTAATTCGCCCTCATTGTAATATAATTCTAATTCGCCCTCATTGTAATATAATTCTAATTCGCGCTCATTGTAATATAATTCTAATTCGCCCTCATTGTAATATAATTCTAATTCTCCCTCATTGTAATATAATTCTAATTCGCCTTCATTGTAATATAATTCTAATTCGCCCTCATTGTAATATAATTCTAATTTGCCCTCATTGTAATATAATTCTAATTCGCCTTCATTGTAATATAATTCTAAATCGCCCTCATTGTAATATAATTCCAATTCGCCCTCATTGTAATATAATTCCAATTCGCCCTCATTGTAATATAATTCTAATTCGCCTTCATTGTAATATAATTCTAATTCGCCCTCATTGTAATATAATTCTAATTCGCCCTCATTGTAATATAATTCTAATTCGCCTTCATTGTAATATAATTCTAATTCGCCCTCATTGTAATATAATTCTAATTCGCCCTCATTGTAATATAATTCTAATTCGCCTTCATTGTAATATAATTCTAATTCGCCCTCATTGTAATATAATTCTAATTCGCCCTCATTGTAATATAATTCTAATTCGCCCTCATTGTAATATAATTCTAATTCGCCCTCATTGTAATATAATTCTAATTCGCCCTCATTGCAATGAAATGATAATTCATTCTTATTTCAAAAAAATGATAATTCGTCCTTACTGCACTACCTCGTTTACACTCATTGCAATAAAACTGGTTCAAACTGCATTTCATAATAATGGAAAGCAGAGAAAACTTCAATAACAATATTCCGATATTCTGAATCCATAAAATGGTAGTGTTTGCTTTTGATTCTAAACCTTTACATATGCAACTACCTTGATGAATTTCCACTCTTTTCAATAACCAGGATGCATAAAGATGGCCAATGATTAAAAAAGAATCATCGAGTTGCTTGCCTACAGTCGGAGTCTGTTAATTAAAAAGGAATCTGTTCATCTATTTGCATTGAACGCGAAAGAGCTTTAATCGCCTGAACAACTGCATTTGGCCTAGCGAGCATTCATGCATGGAATCACCATAAATATTTATGATCTTGAAACAACAAAGCTAGGTAATAAATTTTACATGAAGAATGAATCAAAACGGTTAATACTTTATGAAAGATCGCTCAATATAGTCATCTTTTGTCGCGTCTGTTTAGACTCGCGGCAACATGAAGCCATGCACCCAGGAGAAAAAAGTCAGTATTTTCCAATTAATATAAAGTTTCATTCTTTCAAAGACTCTTTAACGATAAATGTCATTTTACTAATGAATCGCAATTCAAGTTTCACATACGGAATGGATTGAGTATTGAATGGTTGGGATCTTTGAGTGGCACTTTTTTTGCACACCATGGGCTAAATGGGCAGGATACATGGACCCTGAAGGCTCAGAGAAGGTTGGGGGAGGGGACCCACTGGAACAGCTGATGGGGAACAGATGGTACCTCCCGTCAAGACCATCCAGCGTGTTCTTTAACGTGCACAGGGTATGACTCTCTCGCATAAGAGACCACGGCTTAACATCCCATCCGACGGACGGCGGCCTTTCCAAGCCCATCGGTGTCCCCTACTGACCGTGAGCAGGACGGGGAGTTTTGCGGAGATAAATCTCAACGCGACCCAGCTAGGACTCGAACCTGGGAACTACAGATTACGAGCCTGGTGCGCTATCGACTGAGCCACCCCCGCCCCATTTTCATTAATGAATCGCAATTCAAGTTTCACACGTGGAATGAATTATCCATTAGTTATATTAGAAGTAAAAATATAATCTCTGTTTTAGCATTTTCCAGTATCTCAGGGGGCAGATTAGACTCAGTCGGCAGCGCGCGAGGCTCGTAAACTGTAGTTCTGAGGTTCGAGTCCCAACTGTGCCTGCTTCGATATTTATCTCCGCTAACCCACATCCCTGTCCTCGTCAGAAAGGATGATAGACTTGGGAAGGTCGCCATCTCTTGGATAGGATGTTGAGCCATGGTTCCATACGCAGGAGAGCCATAACCTGTGCACGTTAAAGAACACGTTGGATGGCCTTGATCGGAGGATTACACCTGTCTCCTGACAGCTGTTAGTGGGTCCCTTTCATCAAACTTTTCTCAGCCATTATGACTGGCTATTTAATCCATTGTGCAAAAAAAGGTGCCTCTCATACGTAAAGCAACCAACTCCTCAGGGTGAATGCATTCAAAGACGCGTGTGGCTTATAACCTGGCACTCTTAGTTTCGAGTCTTCCTCCAATGAGGGACATTCTTCAGTAATCCTCGTTCAACGTTCCGAGAGAAAGAGGACAGCACAGGGCGCTGAAAGAGAGCCGTCCATCGGATGACATCTCCGCACATTACAGAACATGCTGGATTGCTTTTCATCGGTCTCTTAACAGCTTTCCAGTAAATACGTTTTCCAGGCCTTTCCTGTGCCCTAAAGGCCTTTGTAACCTGGCCATTAAGCCTATTGTATACTTTGATTGCCGTTCTGAGGCAATACAATGTAACCCAAAAATGTATATCTACATATATTGGATGGCACATTCTCTGTAACACCGGGGCGCCGGTGGCTCAGTTGGTAGCGCGCCAGGCTCGAAATCTGTAGTTCCCAAGTTCGAGTCCCAGCTGGGTCAGCGTTGAGATTTATCTCCGTAAATCTCCCCGCCCTGCCCACGGTCAGTAGGGGACACCGATGGGCTTGGAAAGGCCACCGTCCATCGGATGGGACGTTAAGCCGTGCCCCAGTGTGCGGGAGAGCCATACCCTGTGCACGTTAAAGAACACACTGGATGGCCTTGACGAGAGGCTACCATCTGTCCCCCAACAGCTGTTCCAGTGGGTCCCCTCCCCCAACCCTCTCTGAGCCTTCGGGGTCCATGTGACCTGGCCATTTAGCCCATGGTGTGCAAAATACTGCCGCTCAGAGCTAAAACAATCCAACCCAACTTTGCAACACTCCAAAGCATGGTAATAGACTGCAAAGTCAAGGCTAGTAAAGCCAAGTTCCATATTTGAATCATTCTGTTTGGATTTTTTTTCTCTCGCTCTCTTTTGGCATCGACTTCATTGGTTTGGTCTTCAGGATCATTCTTATTCCCTATCAATGATAAAACTACCTCTCCAAAAGAAGAACCCAACTGGAAATTGATTTTAACATTTGTAGTGTCATGTGAACCAAATCTTTACGAATCTCTTGGCAACGTTGCAAAAGATAGAATTGTCCAGTTCTTGGATGAAATTTTTTTCTCTCACCTTGTGCTGGATGTTGAGATTGTAAGAATCCCAAGACAGAGAAGATTACTTAACGGATACTTGTAAGAAGTAAATGGAAGCACGCTGCCAAGATCATTTAGCTTCTGGAAAAGATATTATGGCTCTTTTCCAAGAAAAAAAAAAAGTAACACAACTTATTGAACTCGCATTTGTGGATTACTTTCCCCTCCCTACTTCCCCGATTTCTCTTAATTTCTCTGGTTGGCTTGTTTTACCTTTGAGCGACACGTTTTTGATACAATACTAAGAAAATTGATTGATGACCATACTCATAGAAGTTTGGGAGAGGTGACCCACTGGAACAGCTGTTGGGAGATAGATGGTAGCCTCCTGTTAAGATCATCCAGAGTGTTCTTTAACGTGCGCAGGGTATGGCTCTCTCGCACATGGGGCCACTGCTTCAATCCGACGAACTGTAACATTTCCAAGCCCATCGGTGTCCCCTACTGACCATGGGCAAGGCGGAATATCTCTGCTGATCAAGTAGTTACATACAGTGCTGCCAATCTAGTGATTTTCATTGTTGGGTAGTGTTGGCTCTCCGGGTTAGTGGACTGATATGCCAGGATCACTGTTCCGTCCCGTGGCCGAGTGGTTAGCGCTTGGATACTGATCTAAGGAACCTGGGTTTGAGTCCCAGGTAAGGAATGGATGTTCGTGTTATTTTCCTGCTGAGGTCCTGCCAACATCGCAAACCTTCTACTACAGCGTATAAACTGACAGGCTCCTGTCAGACCTCTTGAGGGGATATTTATTTATTTTTATTTAAGACCACTGTGCTTTAGTTGGGATTTTCTCCGCTAACCTTCGTTCTGTCTCGTGAGAAAGGAGACACCGATGCGCTTGAAAAGTTCGATGTCATTCGGAGAAGGCTATAAACCGTTGACTCTTGTGCAGGAAATCCATAATAATGAGCACTTTAAAGAACGAATTTTCTGACGATTACTGACGAGCAGCAGTCTTAAATAGTTGCCTAAATCACGTGGTGATGCACGTGACCATGAATTTTGCATACACGCTGCGCAAGTGAGTTTGCGTACATCTGCATAAAGGTTTCTAATTCAGTGGCAGTATGTAGAACAGGCGGACTAAAAGTTACAGCAAGATACGAACAAATAATTTTGTGGATAACTAACTGTTCAGAGTAATCAACACTTCGTAATGATTAAGACCTTTTCTTAAACTATATTACCTCAGCATAAACACATCACTTGAAGCGATACTCCCCAAAGAAATCCTTGCCTTTCACAATGCACTGGAAGGGAAATAAAACGAATATGGCTAATGTGTTTGGCATCAGCTACCGTAACTCCACTAATAGCTTGTTTACATTAGTTGATTGCAATCCAGGAGAGACATTCAATGACAGAAGCAAAGCTCAACTACTTTTCTCTGGATAGCGTTCCCCAGGCGACGAGGTAATCCCTCAAATCCCTCATCCCCATCTTCTCTGGCGTCACGCAACCACAACGACTACCAGCTTCGAAGTTACTTTACCCGAAGCATGCGAAGAACCCCGCCCCCAATCAGCAGGTTTAGCCGGTCCCCTAATTTCCCCCCGATCTGTCAGCTACAACCCTTCGCCAGCAGGGAGCTTACACTCCTGCGAACAGCGCGGCGTGGCGTGATTGATGGTAATTAGAATTAGCTGCATTCGACACGAGGATGTCTGTGATCGTTGGGGTGGGCTTGGTGGATAAAGTAAGAGTACGAAGATGAGGAAGAGGATGGAGGAGAGAATCTATAGTTTTTTCCTCTCACTACACTGAAAGTAAAAGTCCCTCTTATTTCTTTTCCTAATGCACGCGGATTGAGAGGAAACGTATTCTTTGGATTCATACTAAACCCAATAATACTTTTAATGTCACAACACTGAGTTAGTAATCTTGGTTTGACTCTAGTTTTCATATTTAGGTAAATGTAAACGTATTGAAAACTTCATCACCATGCATAAACCTCTTCCTCAAACTTCAAGAAATTTGTGCCTTTGCTCTATAACTTCTTTCAATTCAACAGAGTAAGGAAAGAAATTAATAAATATTGGGAACTTAGATTCCGGCCAAAAGACCAGTGAATCAAAAGAAGTAAAAAAAGATATGATAAACTCTGTCAAGAGTATCAGCCTACTTTGGTAGAGACTCTTAAAAGAGTTGGTCAGGAATTAAAAGGGCCTTTCGAGTAAGATCTTGCAGATTTGCTGTTCTTAAATGCTTCATGGGAGTCAGTTGGGTTGGGTTACCTCTGAGCGGCACTTTTTTGCACACCATGGGCTAAATGGCCAGGTCATATAGACCCCGTAGGCTCAGAGAAGGTTGGGGAAGGGGACCCACTGGAATAGCTGTTGGGAGACAGATGGTAGCCTCCCGTCAAGGCCATCCAGCGTGTTCTTTAACGTGCACAGGGTATGGTTCTCCCACACACGGGGCCACGGCTTAATGTCCCATCCGACGGACGGCGGCCTTTCCAAGCCCATCGGTGTCCCTTACTGACTGTGGGCAGGGCGGGGAATTTTGCGGAGATAAATCTCAACGCTGACCCAGTTGGGACTCAAACCTGGGAACTACAGATTACGAGCCTGGCGCGCTACCGACTGAGCCACCCCCGCCCCTCATGGGAGTCAGTCGTTGATTTTGGTAATGTGAACATGCACTTTTGTTGGGTTTGAATAAGAGCTAAAACGACAGTTTAAGGTATCCATTCTGCACCAGAGATATAACAAGTTCTTTAAAAAGGTTATTCTAGTTCTTAATCGAAAACATTCGGTGGAAAGGCCACGAATCCAAGAAAAATTAATAATGGGAAAGACTACTGGTTCGACAAGTCTCCAAAAGTTGGTAACTGGATTTGAATAAGGAAATAATTTTCCAGGAGCTTTAGTTCTTTTAAATATTTTCATATTAAGAGGCAGAGAGCTGTATTCAGTAAGGGTCAATCTTTTCTTTTAGCCAATTCATCAACATGTTCATTATGGATGACTTCTGAATGGAATGTGGCAAACAGGTCACTAAGTACGTTTATGTGCATTTCTCGATAGCTTATGAATTGTCTTGTAATAAACTAAAATCGCTTAACTCAGAGGTTTCTCATATTTTACCGCAACCCTCCTCTCGAATTTTTCAGTGTTCCCTTAACTTCTGTTGGTGGGTGGGGAGGACTGAGTCGGTAGCATGTCAGGCTCGTAATCTGTATTTTTTAAGCGTTGAGATTTATATCCGCAAAAGCCTCACCCTGACTCCGGTCAATGGCGGACACCGATGGGCTTCTAAAGGCTGCCAAGTGTGCAGGAAAGCCATACCCTTAAAAACCCTAAGTCCTTTACATACCCATGCACCTTAAAGAACATGCTGTATGAGGTTACAATCTGTCTCCTGACAGCTGTACAATGTGACCTCTACCCCAAACTTTCTCTGAGCCCTTGAAAGTTCTTGTGACCTGGCTTGTGTGTGGAAATTAAGTGCCAATCAAAGCTAAAACAATTCATCTTAACTCACTAAACTCCTGTGTGTGAGAAGTGGGCTTTACACAGTCGATTTTGTAAATTCTCATTCTTACAAAGTGCCACAAGTATCGTCGATTATATTTGTGACTGTTTTATTCATCTTGTGGTTATTTGTGAAATGTGAATTTTATCATCAAGATTCTATGATCACTGGATTAGCATAACTGTATCATCTGCATAAAGAAATAATCTACTTTTTAAATTTAAATTTGTCATATCGTTAAAATACATGAGGAACAACAATGGTCCAAGTATAAAACCTTGTGGAACTCCATTTACTTTTCTTTCCCTACTTAATGTATTTCCAGTTTTGGGTATAATACTAATATTATTTAGGTAATTTCTGAACCATATAAGAGAACATTTTCAAAATAAAACACCATTAATTATGAAATACGACTTTCCACAAATGATTCACACCCTTGAAAAATTGTTAGCCTTTTTCGATTATGATGAAAACGATAAAATTCATCAATTTACATTTATATTATATAGTGATTGCTCAGAGTTCCTACTTTATGCACACGAGTCACTACTTGGTAATTCTCTAGATTCTACCAGAAAATGTTTCTCCCAAACAGGAGCTTGTTTAAAAGCTTTTTTTTAAAGATCGATTTTTTTTTATCTTATTTTTTATGCTTTCAGAATAATTGCCTCATAAAACCGCCTTGCATGCAGCCTTTTTTGCTAAACAATATACATTATCCCAAAGGGTTCTTATTAAAAAAAAATAGACCAAGAAGAAACAAATGTGTTAAAACATAAAAAAATCCTACAGCGATGGACACGTTCATAAGCATTTATTTTCGGCCCATAAATGGTAATTTTTTTTTGCCATCAATTTCCGTTTTTGTTCCAATGCGTTTAAACATTACCCGAGCTTTTTGAAAGATTTTGATTGAATCCACTCAGAGCGATGCCTTCCCTAACTGTCGGCGCCCGAACAATTATGCGCAACTGAAGCGTAATTTATTTAATAAAACGAAAGTTACTTCCAGCGCTAGCCAAGGGCAGCACGAGAGACGCATCGCCGAACGCACCTCACGCCACTAAGCCTAACCTTTCCCCCGAGCTCGTTGCACTTGCTCTCTGTCTTCTGATGCTCAAAATATTTATCCTACATTCATTGCATGCAGGGATTGGGGGATAAAACTCGTCGAAACGCTATGTGGGGATTTATTCTGAATTGTTTTAGAACAAGAATTTTCAAGTGAGGTAGCATGAACGACAACTGGGTAGTCATTTAGGACAACATTAGGTGTCCTAAGCGGAACAACATTTAGGGGTTCTAACGGAACAACATCTAGCGGTCCTTAGCGGAAAGAACAATTAGCGGTCGTAAGTGGAACAACATTTAGCGGTCCTAAGCGGAACAGCATTTAGGGGTCCTAAAAGAAACACCATTTAGGGGTCCTAAGAGGAACACCATTTAGGGGTCCTAAGAGAAACACCATTTAGGGGTCCTAAGAGGAACAACATTTAAGGGTCCTAAGAAAAACAACATTTACGGGTCCTAAGCAGAACAACATTTAGGGGTCCTAAGAGAAACATTTAGGGGTCCTAAGAGGAACAATATTTAGGGGTCCTAAGAGAAACAACAGTTGGCGGTCCTAAAGAGAAACAACGTTTAGGGGTCCTAAGAGAAACAACAGTTAGCGGTCGTAAGCAGAACAACATTTAGGGGTCCTAAGAGAAACATTTAGGGGTCCTAAGAGGAACAACATTTAGGGGTCCTAAGAGAAACAACAGTTAGCGGTCCTAAAGAGAAACAACATTTAGGGGTCCTAAGAGAAACAATAGTTAGCGGTCGTAAGCAGAACAACATTTGGCGGTCCTAAACAGAACAACATTTAAGGGTCCTAAGAGAAACAACATTTAGGGGTCCTAAGAGAAACAACATTTAGGGGTCCTAAGAGGAACAACATTTAGGGGTCCTAAGAGGAACAACATTTAGGGGTCCTAAGAGAAACAACATTTAGGGGTCCTAAGCAGAATGACATTTAGGGGTCCTAAGCGGAACGACATTTAGGGGTCCTAAGAGGAAAACATTTAGGTGCCCTAAGAGGAACAACATTTAGCGGTCTAAACTGTACATTTAGGGTCCTAAGAGAAACAACAATTAGGGGTCCTAGGAGAAACAACATTTAGGGCTCCTAAGAGAAACAACATTTAGGGGTCCTAAGCAGAACGACATTTAGGGGTCCTAAGAGGAACAACATTTAGGGGTCCTAAGTGGAACAACATTTAGAGCCCCTAAATAGAACAACATTTAGAGGCCTTTAGTGGACAATCTTTTCGTGCCATAAGCAGAACAATATTTAGGGGTCCTAAGGGGAATTTTACAACTCTTAAAACCACTAAACATTTAAGGGTCCTAAGAGGGACAACATTTAGGGTTCCTTATGATGCTATCCCAAAGATGAATAGTGTTTTCACAATAGATTAAATACTGAAACAAATTTCGTAATGCAGTAAACCTTGAAATACATTTCCTTGAGGCCCCTCATATCGTGAGGACATAAACTCTAGCTTAGTTAGCTTATGTTAAGTCCGGACCTGGATGCCAGATCGTAATCTGCAGTTCCCAGATTCGAGTCCCAACTGTGCTAGGGTTGATATTTATCTCCGCTAACCTACACTCTGAGCTCTGTGTGAAAGAGAACAGTGTTGGGTTTTGAAAGATGCCGTCCTTTGAAGCAACGATAGCCATGACGGGAAGCTACCATTTAGGATCCCCTTCCCCAACCTTCTCTAAGCCCTTGGGATCTTTGTGACGTGGCCATTTAGTCCATAGTGCACACAAAATGCATCTCAGAAGTACAACAACCCAAACTCTGCTGACACTAAAGCTACATCACTGGTAACTTCAATGAGATGCTCGGAAGATTTCGAAAACATGCTCTTTAATAAGAGCTCGGACTGACTAGCAAAGGTTGTAAAGGTTGTTCTGTAGACATGGGAATGTCAAGAAATAGTTAGGCGGAAAAAAATCTGCCTTGCCTGAGTGCTATTTTACCCCCCCCCCCAGAATAAAAAGATAATTTATTATCAAATATTGTAACTTCTATAACTCTTTAAATACTGAACGAATATTCAAGAAATAGTTTGCTAAAAAACGTTTCGCCCGAGGGGGATACGCGATAACCCTCTCCCGTCTCCTGATGATATGCTTGGTGTTTTAACTACTAAACTATCATAGTTGGTTCAGTTTTCAGCAAACTGGGTGCATTGATGCTGCACGTGATGCTGAAATAATCAGTTAATCACGCTATTAGGCTTTCAGTGCAAGAATCAATAACAGAGTAGCACAGAATTCCCTGTAAACTTAGAACTCAAGCAATTTTTTGTTGAATTCTGAGTTCACAAGTAACTCTGTGCTTCTGTGCTATTGATTCTTGAACAAATATTGTTGAAAATCGAGATTTAATAGGATGATGATCTTTATCTTCTGCCATATTTGTCCTTTATATGCATATTTTAAAACTTGGACTCACATTGACATAACCTGGAAATTCTCTAACATTTTGGATCGTGATTGTAACTGAGGTCACCCGAAAAAATACGATAATTAAAACCACTTTAAAATAATTTGACAATTGAGGACCATTCCACAAGCAATGTTAAAATAACGCCATTCAAAAATGATATGATTATTGACGCCATTCGCAAAAAGTGTTATGACCGAGACAACTCAATGTAAGAAGATAATTGAGGTCACTCAAGAGCAAAGGAATAAATCAGGTCAAAATTTGACCCTGATTTATGACATTAAATCAGGTCAAAATCTGATCCTATTTAGGGTATCGCGTATCCCCCTCGGGGCGAAACTTTTTTTTAGTAAACTATTTCTTGAATATTCGTTCAGTATTTAAAGAGTTATGGAAGTTACAATATTTGATAATAAATTATCTTTTTATTCTGAGGGACATGGGTTAGAATACCAATCATGCAAGGCAGATTTTTTTCCAGCTGACTATTTCGCGAGTCCCATGTTTACAGACCAACCTTTACTACTGAATTACTAATCATAATTGTCCAATATTGAAATAACCATTACGCAAACTTCCAAAATGTATATTTATTTCATTAAATGATTTGAAACATACTTATATTTCAACTGTTAATTAATTCCTGAGTTAAAAACCGTCTTAACTGTTGTGTGAACTATTCTAGCTTCCCGCCGCTTTAAATACCGAACGAATATTGTTGAAAATCAGCAATTAAATAGATGTTACTCTTATTTAAAGAGTTTAATCGTAACTGGTTGATTTTTTATGTAAAAAGTACATAAACGGTAAAGCGCTGTAAAACTTAAAACAAAAATTTAAACATTTTAGTTTTGTTCATGTGCCAATCAGAGTCGTTGGGGTGGCTCAGTCGCTAGCGTGCCCGGTTCATAATCTGCTAGTTCCCAGGTTCGAGTCTCACCTGAACCAGCATTGAGATTTATCTCCTCAAAACTCCCCGCCCTCCTCTCGATCAACAGGGGACACCGATGGGCTTCGAAAGGCCGTCGTTCTTCGGATGGAACTTAAAGCCGTGGCTCCCATGAGCGAGAGAACCATGATCTGTGCACGTTACAGAACACGCTGGATGGTCTTGACGGTAGGCAACTATGTGTCTCTCAACAATTGTCCAGTGGGTTCCCACCCCTAATCTTTTCTGAGCCATTGGGGTTCTTGTGACCTGGCCATTTAGCCCATTGTTTGCAAAAAAAGTGCCGCTCAGAGGTAAAACAACCTAATCCAAGCCTCCCAGATCTCTCGCATACATCTAAGAATACGCATACCATCAGTTGAGAAACACTACTTTTGACCGTCCGTCAGATGGATGTGTTAAGCTGGCGTTCTTTATATAATAAAAGTTCTATCTTGTGTACCTTTTAGACAGTTAATATGATATATCTTTAAGCCGTGGTTCTGCATATTGCAAAAGCTCTATCCTTTAACACTAAATTTTCACAGTGAACGTTATGTGTAAGAAGAAGGGAGATTCGTAACCTTCCGAAACTGTCATTCATAGACTTTCTTCTACAGCTAAAATTCCCCGCCCTGCCCACGGTCAGTAGGGGACACCGATGGGCTTGGAAAGGCCACCGTCCGTCGGATGGAACGTTAAGCCTTGGCCCCGTGTGCGGGAGAGCCATACCCTGTGCACGTTAAAGAACAAGCTGGATGGCCTTGACGGGAGGCTACCATCTGTCTTCCAACAGCTGTTCCAGTGGGTCTCCTCCCCCAACCTTCTCTGAGCCTTCGGGGTCCATGTGACCTGGCCATTTAGCCCATTGTGTGCAAAAAAGTGATGCCCAGAGGTAAAACAACCCAACCCAATTTCTACAGCTTGGTTCTGAGCTTGGAATTCCTGAGAAAAACATTTAATCCAATTTTTTTTCAAACTCTTAAATCATCTCTAAAAAGATAACCGGATCACACGTCATAAATATCCAACGCTGTGGCAATTTGTTTCCAAAATGACAGCAGTTGTACGACGCAGCGTCGTTTCAATAGGGAAAGAGTCCAAGCTGATGTTGCCATGACAGCAACAAGGTACAGTCGCTCAAAAAAGTATCCGAACACTAAGGTTGATTACAGAATTCAGAAAAAATATCTGGCAACGATTTTTTTAGAAATTAGTGATCTGGCAACCTTCGTGTCACGTGACACGAAGGTTGCCAGATCACTAATTTCTAAAAAAATCGTTGCCAGATATTTTTTCTGAATTCTGTAATCAACCTTAGTGTTCGGATACTTTTTTGAGCGACTGTAGGTGGTCATATTATTTTGATACTAGATCGTGTGGGCTCACTCACGGAAATATTGAGCGTGTGCAGTTACCGTTCACAGCAATCTGGAGCGTGTGCAGTAACTGCACACGCTCCAGTTTGCTGTGAACGGTAACTGGAGCGTGTACAGTTGCTGTACACGCTCCAGATATTTTTCCTGAATTCTGTAATCACGTGACACGAAGGTTGCCAGATCACTAATTTCTAAACAAATCGTTGCCAGATATTTTTTCTGAATTCTGTAATCAACCACAGTGTTCGGATACTTTTTTGAGCGACTGTAGGCACAGCAAACTGAACCGTTCACACAAACCGTTCACAGCAAACTGGAGCGTGTGCAGTAACTGCACACGCTCCAGTTTGCTGTGAACGGTAACTGGAGCGTTGTACAGTTGCTGTACATGCTCCAGATATTTTTTCTGAATTCTGTAATCAACCATAGCCTTTGGATACCTTTTCGAGCGATTGTACGTTACTGACGTCACCAAAATGTTCCGTTACATTGTTATTCTTAGAGAGAGAGCATTGTTTTTTTTTCTGTAAAGTGGATGATTTTCTCCGTGACCATTGCGTGCGAGGAAAGATGGGTGGAATTATCTGAATCCATCTGTGAATTATTAAAAAGGCTGAACAGGCATTATGATAATGTTCCAGAATAAGTTGGCACTTGAATTTGTTGGAAGAATAAGTTGGCTCATGAAACAGGAGAAACTCATGGTAGACTGAACACTTATGTGTCACCTTGACGATTTAACTAATGACACTGGCACTCTAAGTGTTTTCTTTAGGGAATTTTTATCTTCCTTCTAATGTGTTGTTCCTAATTATAAGACACAGGGGGCAGAACGGAACGCTTGAAACTTTCATTTGGGAAGTAGAGAGTTCGTGGATGATTATGCAAAATACTTTTTTTTTTTCATTACCTTGTTTTCAGATTTACATTTCCCACAGTTACAATTTTAAAAATTAAATCCCACTCTTGAATATTGTATAAGTTCAAGTTTGAATAGCAAGTGATTAATTATTATTTAAACAATCCCCTGTGATGATGCATAGAACCGACAAGTCTGGCACCTAATGTTCGACCCCGCCTTCTCGTGGTGCAGGCTGTTAGTAGCTGTCAAAAGAGATACTCTCTTGTGGAAATAAATGGAAGGGGAGGGCTGCGAGATTAGTGTGGCTGCACTAGTGGGCTTCTGTACAGGGAGAATCTTCCGCTGTGTTTTCTGTTTGTTTGTGGGTTGACAGCCCCAAGTGAATAGATTCACAGGATATGTTTATCAGCTGGTGGATAATCCTGAGCAGAGGTCATCGCAGGCACCTGAACTCTTTGCTTCTATTGGCATCGTCAAATTCTACATTGGAGGAAGTCTTCCAGTGTAGATGGTTTCAGCCTTTAGTGGTGGGAGAACGGGTCTTTGCCCCATGTCTGCGATTAGGGGGCTGTTTCATATTGTCGGCATTCCCTCTCTCAATAAACATAGTTTCTTTAAACATCCCACTAACCATTTTCTCTCCATAGGTAGTTGGAATGTGAGGACTCTGCACACAGCTTATTCTCTTGATGTCCTCACACAAGAGTTCCATAATTTTATTTAAATATTCTCGGCTTGCAATAGACCAGATGGACACAGATAAAGGTCAGATTCTTAAAAATAATCCGAAATTCTTTTCAGGGAGGGAAGATAACAAGCATCACCAAGGCGTGGATCTGCTTCTCAGCAGACAAGCTAGTGATGCTCTTCTAGTATATGAGTGCATTAATGAAAGGTTTCTTACAGCAAAATTTCAGACAAGCGTTAAAAACTTGACTGTTATCTGCTGTTACGCCCCCACTGAGGATGCCGATGAGGATGAGAAGGATAGGTTTTGCGGACAACTTCAGGATATTTTGAATTCTATGAAGAAAGGCGATATTACCCTTGTCAAAGTTGGTACTGATTCTGACCTTTGGGGAGCGGTGATAGGCCCTTTTGGTATTGGTAGCTGCAATGGACAACGTCTCCTACAGGTAAGTAAATTTAATGGTTTGAGAATAACTAACACTTATTACAAACACCACAACATGCATAAGTACACATGGGCTTCACCAGATAGGCTGCATAAGAATATGATTGATTATATGCTAATTAACAGCAAATGGGCTAGTTCTGTTAGGAATACCAGGGCATATAGAGGAGCTGAAATTGGATCTCACCATTATCTTGTTAAAAGTGTCTTGCAACTTAAACTTAAGAAGTTTTCTACTGAGGTTAAAAGGTTAATTCTGAAGCTCTGAAACACCCAGTTACAGCTAAAGCTTACCATGATAGGCTACTTAGTCATTATGACAGTCATGATTTGCTTACTACTGAAGTTGAGGAGGAATGGTACCATTTTAAACAGGGTTTTTAGGAAACTAACAGTACTCTTTCAGGGAAAAAGGAGCAGACGGGGCAGATTTATTTGGGTGATAAGGCACTTGAGCTTACTTCAGAAAGAAAGAACTGCAGGAATGTCCTTAATCAACACCCTACTAGTCCTAATAGAAAGCATTACAGAGAGCTTAATAAACGTGTAAAGGATTAGTTAGTTGCTGATAAGAATTTTTGGTTTGATGGCTTGGCTGAAATAGCCAAGGAAGTAGTTAGACAGCACAACAGCAGAGAGCTGTACCAGATAGTTAATGTTTTGTGCGGTAGAAAACGAACAGGTATACAGGGATTGAAGGATAAACAAGGTAAGGTTATAGAAGGTGAGGATTTTGTCATGGCTAGGTGGGCTGACCATTTCAGTGATGTTCTAAATAATGTGGTTAGTTCTACCGGTGCCTAGGTAATGGGAATGCCTGCCGATTTCAGCGAATCTCCGTGTTAGCAAGCGCGCATGGGAAGCTTTAGAACTTGCCACATGAGGGCAGCACCATTCCGCTGTAGACTAACCTACGCTAACGGTAAATATATAGCGATCTGGTCGAAGTCATATGGTAAAGAATCAGACAGATGGTTAATCAAATACAATGAACTAGAATCTTTCTCAGAGATACAACGGAAATAATGATTTAAACTCTCTATAACGAAAAATGTGTTTGAAAATAATCGTGTTACATTTGAAAATTATCATTATCCATTAAAATCCGAAATTTTCAAATGTTTATCCAAAAATATTATTTAACGGTAAATCTTTAAAGAACAAAATTTAAATTTTTTCCAAAGCAATTCTTTATCTAATTTAATAATTTTAATTACTATTGGAATAGAGCTTATTTATTTTTAAGGGAAATTCATAAGCAATTGATTTTATATTAAGGTTATTTTAATATTAATACTCGATTTTTTTAATTAAGCATGAAATGGAAAATTTGCTAAAAATTAAAGATTAAAAGTAACAGTTTTTTAAATGCAATAGGCGCCAAGTTTATGTTGCAGTACAGAAATGACTCTTTATATGCTAGCCTTTTTATTTCAATTACTTCTCCCGACCTACAGGACCCTCCTTTTACTTTCTTGTTTTAAAATAATGTTATTTTTCTATAATGTCAATTAACGCTTTTATATAGGGTAGTAAATTTTCGTTATTTTTCAGTTTAGAAGGATAAAAGGGGCTCCATTTAGAATATAACTCTAAGGCTCTAATTGAGAACTTTGTTTCAGAGCACCATTTGGCTCCAAATCTCCCAATTGCTTAATGCTCCCTGGTTCATACACATATTTGTGCAGTTCAGAAAGCTCACAAAATATTATAAACTTCAACATTCCGTTAGTCATATATGTACAAGACTGGTTTCAGAAGAGATGGGAGGGGGCGACAAAAGTGTCCGGTTCGAAGAAAATGAGCGACACTTTTAACTACTATACCTAGCACTATTTTTTTTAAAGTAACACAATATTTGAATTAGTGAAAACTTTATATTGGTAGTAACAATATTATGCTCGATGAAAGCTATAGCATTAACTTTCCATGGTATTTCAATGGGAATCTAACTATGAAGCTCTGTAACAGGGAAGACGAAACTTTTAGACTCTACTATCGACTATTAAGACAGAAAATCTTTCGCGATCGACTGTTTGATTATCTCTGCTCTATAACATCTAAAATATGCATTTAATAGAGAAATGTGATGAAGATAAAGATTGTAGACTGGTAATTGTAGACCCGTCAGATTCTACAATTACCAGTCTACAGGGTCTAGAATCTTTTCGAGCCGCTCGTGTGTGCAGAAGGGTGCTTGTCTACCTTGTCAGGACGCTACTGCTATCTAGGTGGCCGATAAACACAAACTCAGATTTTTACGTATACACATTTGATGCATTTAATGAAAAACTGTGACTGAACTTAAAGATAATCGAATTTATTTAAATCTCGATTTATCATCAATATTCGTTCAGTATTTAAAGAGCTATGGAAGCTGGAAAATTTAATAATAAATTATCTCGTTTTATAAAAATTCATTCAGAATTATCTAACATCGAAATAATCGTTATGTAACTTTTAAAATTTATATTTTATTAAATGATTTGAAAAAATATTTATTAAGTTTTAATTAATATCTGAAATAAATTCTTATGATCCATTACTGCTGTGAAATACTCTAGCTTCTATAATTCCTTAAATATTAGATGAATATTGTTGAAAATCGAGATTTAAATAAATAAGATTATGATCTTGAATTTAGTTTTAGTAACGTTTTTCATTAAATGAATGTGTTAGAAGTTACAGAGCTTAGAAGTAAGATTCCCATTCATAAACGCAGAAATTCTGTAATATTTTGTTAGGGCAATGTAACTCAGTTCCATATATTGTAAAGGTTTCTGCGATTCCAAAATATTATTTATTCAAAAGTGATGTTGCCGACATATTGATGTAGCCACGTGTCTTACAGATCCAGTTTGGAATAGATTCGATAAAAACTGAGTTTCGCTTCTGCAAAACATCACACAATACTGCATCATCGTTCAGACTTCTAGCTAAAGTCAGCAGAAAGTAGACAGAACAGTAAATAATCACATATGAACAAATCTGCATCAGAATCCAATTTTGAAACAAGGGGTAAGCAACGTAATAACCTACACTGCTATGAAGCAAGCAACAAGCAAAACAGCGGATCGCCAGCGCCAAGCGGACGAAAATGTAACTAGCGCTGCTGTCGCTTCACGTCTTGAAATCGGCAGGCAATCCCATTACGTCGGCACCGGTAGAGGAATCACTATCAAGGGCCGCATTCACCTGTTCTTCTTTACAGGAGGGACTCTAACTGCCCTAAGATACAGAGATGCGATTCTAAATCTTCATATGAGACTTTTTAGAGGTGCCATTGGGTCAGAATTAATTTTTATGGATGTTAACGCTCTCCCACATAGAGCTCAGATAGTGGAGGAATACTCTGAAAGTGAAGACAGATTTTCCCAGACCTAAATCCCATTGAACATGTATAGAATGCTTTAGGGAAGGAGAGTTGAATGTCGTAAACCACCTCCAAGGATTTATTGCTCTCTGCATTGTTGGATAACCTTATTAGAAGCACGAGTGCTCGTTGTGCAAAGATGTATTGCTGTTAGGGGGTAATCATACTCCTTATTAATAACTTTTAACTTCAGTAACAGAGACTTTGGGTTGGGTTGTTTTACCTCAGAGAGGCACTTTTTTGCACACCATGGGCTAAATGGCCAGGTCACATGGACCCCGAAGGCTCAGAGAAGGTTGGGGGAGGGGACCCACTAGATTGGATTGGATTGTTTTACTTCTGAGCGGCACTTTTTCGCACACCATGGGCTAAATGGCCAGGTCACATGGACCCCGAAGGCTCAGAGAAAGTTGGGGGAGGGGACCCACTGGAACAGCTGTTGGGAGACAGATGGTAGCCTCCCGTCAAGGCCATCCAGCGTGTTCTTTAACGTTGGGTTGTTTTACCTCTGAGCGGCACTTTTTTTGCACACCATGGGCTAAATGGCCAGGTCACATGGACCCCGAAGGCTCAGAGAAGGTTGGGGAAGGGGACTCACTTGAACAGCTGTTGGGAGACAGATGGTAGCCTCCCGTCAAGGCCATCCAGCGTGTTCTTTAACGTGCACAGGGTTTCTCCCGCACACGGGGCCACGGCTTAACGTCCCATACGACGGACGGCGGCCTTTCCAAGCCCATCGGTGTCCCCTACTGACCGTGGGCAGGGCGGAGTATCAGAGTCGATATATAATTTTTCATAATTGGAAATATGCACATTTTCATCATTTTCAACGTGACCTCTGATCCCTTAGAATCTGAAGAGCTGTGGAGGCCATTTAGCCCGTTGTTGTAGAAAAAGTGCCGCTACGATGTAAATCAAGCTAACTCACAACCATAAAAAGAGGATTCTAAAGCTGGAAAATCACAAACTTGATGCTTATTTGAAAAATGGTTTGCTTCACAGAGGTTATTAGTTTCCCAGTTGAAGATGAAAGGTTCCTTCAAATATGCTCAAAGATTTAGCAATATCAGCTGAATGACATTCCTCTGCAGCTGAAAAACTGGAAAGCCACAGCCTTATTCTTTTCGTTTTCTCTCCCTGACACACGGAAATTAAGAAAGGAGGCCTCTGAACAAGAGAGGGGTTTCGACTCTGACATATATAGTTATTCGAAATCGAATTATTAAGAAGTGACACGGAACTTGATTCGACCATACACAATCGCTGGAACTGATTTAGAGACGATTTGAAGGAAATCATGTCCCCCTCTTGAGAATGCTATTATTAAGTGTAATTAGAGGCGAAAAATTATGATTAAATATTTAATGCATTTTTCAAGAAATTTTTAAAGAGTTCTAAAATGGAAGGTGAAATTTTACGCTGCAAATGAAAATCAAGTCTCTTGCCACCCCCCTCCCCCTCTTTACTTTTTTCTGGCTCGTTTGAAGATCTTGACCCACCCTTTTTGTTTTTTGTTTTCAAGATACGGACTTACACAATCGTATGCTTTCAAATCTGATTGACGTCCAAATGACAAATGGGTGTTATCAGCAGTTCTTATCTAAAGATAAACGCATTAACCTTCACTACTTAACAGACTGGTCAATTATAATATCATTAGCTCTTGTTGATAAAAGAACAAACAAGAGATGTTGATTGAACTTTGTGATCCATCTCTCTGCATATTCTACTCTTCTGCTTGTAGACATTCAACCTTTTAGTTTAGGGGCGGGGGTGGCTCAGTTGGTAGAGCCCCAGGCTCGTAATCTGTAGTTTCCAGGTTCGAGTCCCAGTTGGGTCAGCGTTGAGATTTATCTCCGCAAAATTTCCCACCCAGCCCAGGGTCAGTAGGGGACACCGATGGGCTTGGGATGGGACGTTAAGCCGTGGCCCCGTGTGCGGGAGAGCCATACCCTGTGCACGTTAAAGAACACGCTGGATGGCCTTGACGGGAGGCTACCATCTGTCTCCCAACAGCCATTCCAGTGGGTCCCCTCCCCCAACCTTCTCTGAGACTTCGGGCTCCATGTGACCTGGCCAGCCCATGATGTGCAAAAAAGTGCCGCTCAGAGGTAAAACAACGCAATCGAACCTTTCAGTTTTTGGAGATAAAAATGAAAAATTCTTTTCGAGTTCATAGGAACTAATAAAATTTTCGGATTTTTTTATTAGTTTTAATTTTCACATTTAGGGGGCATTAGGGTTAAAAAAATGTTAAAACTTTACACCGATATTATAAACAATCCATTTATGCTAGAAATTTGATATATTAGGTGGGAGAATGGGACGGTAGGCTGGTTGACATCAATAACCGCCTTTTCACTCTTCCAGCAAGTACTGAAGGAAATTGGGTTGAGCAGTTTTAACTCTGAGTGGCACTTTTTCGCACACAATGGGCTAAATGGCCAGGTCACAAGGGCCCTGAAGGCTCAGAGAAGATTGGGGAAATGGGACCCACTGCACTGCTGTTAGGAGATAGATGGTAGCTTCCCGTCAAGGCCATCTAGCATGTTCTTTAACGTGCACATGGTATGGACATTTGGGTTGGGTTGGGTTGTTTTACCTCTGAGCGGCACTTTTTTGCACACCATGGGCTAAATGGCCAGGTCACTATGGACATTTGTATTAAAGCCATTATACTTCATTTTTTATCGTTGTTTTTAACTGCGTTTTTATTTTAACCAAGGATTGAATATAAAATTGTACCTACTGTATTTGGTAACAATAAAAATATTTCTCATGCAACCGGTAGCCCCCATTCCCTACAAATGCCAGATAATCGGGAGTTTACTGTATGTGCCAGTCTTCCAGGTTCGAGTGTGGCAGCATTGAGGTTAATCTGCTCTAATTGCTAATCCAATCCCGACGTCTCACTTCCCGCGTCACTTCCGTTAAGGTTTCCTTCATTCTCTGCTGATTCGATACCTGGCCGAAACGACCACTGCACTATTAAAAATAATAATAAATACCCCCTCAAGCAGCTGCTTGCCACAGAGGTCTGACAGGAGCCTGTCAGTTTATATGCCACAGTAGAAGATCTGAGAGGATGGCAGGACCTCAGCAGAAAAACGACACATACATCCATGCCTTACCCAGGGACTCGAACCCAGGTCCTTTAGATCAGTAGCCAAGCGCGCTAACCACTCGGCCATGGGACGGCTACTGCACTATTAACTGCTATTAAGTGTAATTAGAGGCGAATAATCTTTCATTCTAATAGCATTCTCAAGGGGGGGGGGGGCTTGTCCCCTTGCCCCCTTGCTCCCCCTTGATTGTGTGTGGACGAATCAAGTTCCGTGTCACTTGGGACATCTGTAAATAAGGAATGATTTATTTGAATTTGTATCAATAAATAAATGATTAAAAAAAACAAACTATATACGTCAGAGTCGAAACCCCACTCTTGTCACAGTTCTATTAAAAACAGTTTTTGTTCCGATGCCCC
The DNA here is from genome assembly GCA_038380435.1 of Ryuthela nishihirai. Classification (NCBI taxonomy): domain Eukaryota; kingdom Metazoa; phylum Arthropoda; class Arachnida; order Araneae; family Heptathelidae; genus Ryuthela; species Ryuthela nishihirai. The sequence continues at coordinate 37,020,613 of JAWZYU010000015.1, forward strand.
CTTTCTTAATTTCAGTGTGTTAGAGAGAGAAAATGATAAAAGCCATCTGGGTTTTACAGTTTTTCAACTACAGTAGGATATTATTGCTGCTTATATTGTTAAATCATTGAGAAAATTTGAAGAAATCTTTCATATTCTTATCCTTTCCTTGGTCAGAAAAGGGTTTTTGGGTTGGGTTGTTTTACCTCTGAGCGGCACCTTTTTGCACATCATGGGCTAAATGGCCAGGTCACATGGAGCTCGAAGTCTCAGAGAAGGTGGGGGGAGGGGACCCACTGGAACAGCTGTTGGGAGACAGATGGTAGTCTCCCGTCAAGGCCATCCAGCGTGTTCTTTAACGTGCACAGGGTATGGCTCTCTCGCACATGGGACCACGGCTTAACGTCCCATTCGACGGACGGCGGCCTTTCTAAGCCCATCGGTGTCCCCTACTGTCAGAAAAGGGCAAACCGATGGCTTGGATAGGTCGTCGTCCGTCGAATGCGGAGGTAAGCCATGTCCCCATTTGCAACAATTACCCTACCCTGTGTACTTTAAAGAACAAGCTGGTTGGTCTTGATGAGAGGTTTTTACCTGTCTCCTAAGAGTTGTTCAGTGCGTTCCTTCTCTAAATCTTCTCTGAGCCCTTGGGATACTTGTGACCTGGCCATTTAGACCATTAAGTGCAAAAAAAGTGCAGTCTGATGTAAAACAGAAACAAATATTCGACATTCGATGCAGGCTTTCAAACTTTCTCTTTTAATCTTTATAACACTAAATGATTAAAAACACATTAAACTCGTTGTTGACAATAATCCGAAAAGTGAGAGCCGAGAAACTGAAAACATTAATACTCTCCAAAAAACTTCTCCCCAAACATGAGCGGCCATAATAATTATCTGAAGCTTACAAAGCAAACCTCCTGTCATGACGAGAACATCAGACTCTGCAATAAATTTTTTCACGGCGTAGTCTTGACATTTCACGGACAAAAACCATCCATAATATCTATTGCTATAAATGACATCGTAAATAATGACGTACAGTAACAAATATTGCAGAAGAAAACAACTGACTGCTCGGTTTTCTTTCAGCCTCGGTTTCGGCGAGGTGTCGCACCAGCAGAGAATGAAGGAAACCTTAACGGAAGTGACGTGAGCAGTGAGACGTGGTGATTGGCTGCGACGGCAGACGTCATTCGATCCTGGATGCCAGAGCTCGTGCCATCCGTGCCCGCCAGGCAATGAATACGACCCATCTGCTGCTAGATCAGATATCTGGGACTTGAGCAACGAGCTCTTGGACTTCTTTCTTCTCATCACTGAAGATGCTCAATTATTTTCTCTTCTAAGTGTTTTTCTTTTCCTTTCAACTGGCCTTAGCGAAATGTCATCCTTTATTCTTTTGTGAAGCGTTTGAGCTCTCTTTTATAATTTTTTTTTGTTTTCCATTAAATATGATGGAAGTGTTTTAGGTGTGAAACCTTTTTCTTATCTCAAGGATAAATCATAATTTTTTTTTTCTACGGAAGAAAAAACAATATTTAACGAAATGATACTTAATAATTCTGTTTGAGTTAAACTATTTATTTTTTAATCGTGTCTACTTAAAGATGCTTATGCGCTTAATAAATAGAAATGTTTAAATAAAAGAACTCTTGAGGCAGCTAATCTTGAAAATGTACTAATGTTACTAAGAATCATTTTAACACAAATTACCATAAACAAAAAACATTTTCATCCAAATTACCTTAAACAAAATTCATTTTAATCCAAATTACTACAAACAGAAATTCATTTTAATCCAAATTACTATAAACAAAAATTCATTTTAACCCAAATTATCATAATCAAGAAGCGTTTAAACCCAAATTAGCATAAACAAGAAGCGTTTGAACCCAAATTGGCATAAACAAGAAGCGTTTGAACCCAAATTGGCATAAACAAGAAGCGTTTAAACCCAAATTAGCGTAAACAAGAAGCATTTACCCAAATTGGCGTAAACAAGAAGCATTTAAACCCAAATTAGCATAAACAAGAAGCGTTTAAACCCAAATTGGCATAAACAAGAAGCGTTTTAACCCAAATTGGCATAAACATGAAGCGTTTTAACCCAAATTGGCATAAACAAGAAGCGTTTGAACCCGAATTGGTATAAACAAGAAGCGTTTGAACCCAAATTGGTATAAACAAGAAGCGTTTGAACCCGAATTGGCATAAACAAGAAGCGTTTAAACCCAAATTGGCATAAACAAGAAGCGTTTAAACCCAAATTAGCATAAACAAGAAGCGTTTAAACCCAAATTAGCGTAAACAAGAAGCGTTTAAACCCAAATTGGCATAAACAAGAAGCGTTTAAACCCAAATTAGCGTAAACAAGAAGCGTTTAAATCCAAATTAGCGTAAACAAGAAGCGCTTAAACCCAAATTAGCATACACAAGAGTGTAAATCCAAATTAGCATACACAAGAAGAGTGTAAACCCAAATTAGCATACACAAGAAGCGTGTAAACCCAAATTAGCGTAAACAAGAAGCATTTATACCCAAATTAGCATACACAAGAAGCGTTTAAACCCAAATTAGCGTAAACAAGAAGCGTTTAAACCCAAATTAGCGTAAACAAGAAGCGTTTAAACCCAAATTAGCGTAAACAAGAAGCGTTTAAACCTAAATTAGCATAAACAAGAAGCGTTTAAACCCAAATTAGCGTAAACAAGAAACGTTTAAACCCAAATTAGCGTAAACAAGAAGCGTTTAAACCCAAATTAGCGTAAACAAGAAGCGTTTAAACCCAAATTAGCATACACAAAGAAATGTGAAAACTCAGTTTTTTTATATTTCTTTGTTCATGGTAATTTGCGGTTGTAGGTTCGTGGTAAATTTAGAAAAAAAATATTCGTATTCAGCTTTTGTACCAGGAAGATTTCAACAGATTGGTTTTTACACTACGAGATGCCGTTGCTAAAAGATTGGAACGTAATATTTGTAACTTTTAGTTTCTGCTTTTAATCTTTTGCTATGATATCTCTCATTGCTACTAATGTCAATTCGACACTTTATTTACTTATGGTCAAGTGTAAAGGAGAGAGATTTATTATCTTCTCATTAACAGTAGGCCTATTCTCTTCCGTTAAGAGGAGGCATGCCTTTTGCTTGGGTGAAAAACATTCATATCTTGTTACTATGTGCAGAATAAACGTTACCTGTTACCGTGAGAAATATATCTTACTCCACTGGGTAAACATATTCTGTTCGCAATGCATATCCTACTCCTTTCTGAAGGAAATACATATCTTAATCCCGTATGATGAAAATACGTACCCTGTTCTCGTGTAAAGAAGAGATGTACCCTGTTCTCGTGTAAAGAAGAGACGTACCCTTATCTCGTGTAAAGAAGAGACGTACCCTTATCTCGTGTAAAGAAGAGACGTACCCTGTTCTCGTGTAGAAAAGAGAAGTACCCTGTTCTCGTGTAAAGAAGAGACGTACCCTGTTGTCGTGTAAAGAAGAGAAGTATCCTGTTGTCGTGTAAAGAAGAGACGTACCCTGTTCTCGTGTAGAGAAGAGAAGTACCCTGTTGTCGTGTAAAGAAGAGAAGTACCCTGTTGTCGTATAAAGAGAAGTACCCTGTTTGTTGTGTAAAGAAGAGAAGTACCCTGTTGTCGTGTAAAGAAGAGACGTACCCTGTTGTGTAAACAAGAGTAGTACTCTGTTGTCGTGTAAAGACGTACCCTGTTCTCGTGTAAAGAAGAGATGTACCCTGTTCTCGTGTAAAGAAGAGACGTACCCTTATCTCGTGTAAAGAAGAGACATACCCTTATCTCGTGTAAAGAAGAGACGTACCCTGTTCTCGTGTAGAAAAGAGAAGTACCCTGTTCTCGTGCAAAGAAGAGAAGTACCCTGTTCTCGTGTAAAGAAGAGACGTACCCTGTTGTCGTGTAAAGAAGAGAAGTATCCTGTTGTCGTGTAAAGAAGAGACGTACCCTGTTCTCGTGTAGAGAAGTACCCTATTGTCGTGTAAAGAAGAGAAGTACCCTGTTGTCGTATAAAGAGAAGTACCCTGTTTGTTGTGTAAAGAAGAGAAGTACCCTGTTGTCGTGTAAAGAAGAGAAGTACCCTGTTTTCGTGTAAAGAAGAGAAGTACCCTCTTGTCGTGTAAAGAAGAGACGTACCCTGTTGTCGTGTAAACAAGAGTAGTACTCTGTTGTCGTGTAAAGACGTACCCTGTTCTCGTGTAAAGAAGAGACGTACCCTTTCTCGTGCAAAGACGTACCCTGTTGTCGTGTAAAGACGTACCCTCTTCTCCTGTAAAGAAGAGACGTACCCAGTTCTCGTGTAAAGATGAGACGTACCCTAATTCTTAGTAATGAAAACATGTCACCAAAGAAAGTTCCTATAAAGGGTACTTGAAACGAAGATAGTCCCTTGCAAAAGAGAGGCTTATCTTAGCCTCTTGTAAAAGGAAAAAAAACGTTGTTCCGAAAGAGAAACCTTGACGAGAGACAGGTGAAAGTCTCTCGTCAAGGTTTCTCTTTCGAGTCATAGCATATTTTGAGAATGCAAATAAGAAAGCCTGTTCTTTCTAGTCATTATATCACACTGTAAGTGATCGATGAGAAAAAATATGTCAGTCTACATCAGATCAAGTGTTGGAATTCGTCTCCCTAAACAAGCAATACACACCTCACAGCATATTCTCATCAACTGTAGAGAACACGTTCGAAAAGTCCCGAAGTATTATGACTTCTTTGACAACCATCCACGATCCGGTCGTGGAAAGCTTATATATTAGGAATCGGGACAACGTAAACATCAGTCTTAACGTGTCCGCATAAGAAGAAATCCAGTGGATTCAAATCGGGAGAGCGTACAGGCCATGCAGTTGCTAACCATCCAACGGGTAGGATACCTAAGATTGTGATCACCCAATAGTGGTGGGATCTTGTCCAACATTTGTATGTAATGATGTAAATTTACCTAGCATCTTACCTTTTGATAGGTTTTCATACTTGCACTCTCAAAATGCGTGGGGCGGGGGTGGCTCAGTCGGTAGCGCGCCAGGCTCGTAATCTGTATTTCCCAGGTTGGAGTCCCAGCTGGGTCAGCGTTGAGATTTATCTCCGCAAAATTCCCCGCCCTGCCCACGGTCAGTAGTTGACACCGATGGGCTTGGAAAGGCCGCTGTCCGTCGGATGGGACGTTAAGCCGTGGCCCCGTGTGCGGGAGAGCCATACCCTGTGCACGTTAAAGAACACGCTGGATGGCCTTGACGGGAGGCTACCATCTGTCTCCCAACAGCTGTTCCAGTGGGTCCCCTCCCCAAACCTTCTCTGAGCCTTCGGGGTCCATGTGACCTGGCCATTTAGCCCATGGTGTGCAAAAAAGTGCCGCTCAGAGGTAAAACAACCCAACCCTCAAAATGCGCTCTAACTGAGAGAATTTCTGTCTAACTGGAAGAATTTCTAAGGAAGAATTTCTGGCCCAATGTTCACAGAAACATTTTTTTTCCATTCTTATGCATAGCAGAACACGTTCGAAAAGTTTGACTAGACGTGGAAACACCCTGTATAGCTTTCTAATGCATCAGCTGATTATCAATTCGTACAATGTATAATATTTAATATTTGAAGAAAGTATTTTTATATTTATTCCCTTGTCATCGTTACATTTGCCGAAACCACTGGACAGTTGGAACTGCCTTTCAATGACAACATCGAGGGGAGTTTTACAATGGCAACATTTCTAAAGAATTATCTCACGAATCACATAAAGGGAAAGCAAAAACCTGTAGCAAACAATGGTATCACATCCACGTGTTGAAATGATTAGATATCGCTGGCAGGAGTTGCCATAGCGACAGCTAAATGCATCTGCATCGCTAGGTTGCGCATTTATTGACCGAGAACTGTTGACACGAAACTCATACTGGGACAGCTGATACCAGCAATGACGAGAAATCTAAAAAAGCACTCATATGTTGCCAAAATGTGAATAAAGGAAAATAAAGATTGCATTTAAATTTATCTATATATCTTTTTTTTTTCAATAATATTCGTTCGATATCTAAAACGTTATGGGTTGGGTTGTTTTACCTCTGAGCGGCACTTTTTTGCACACCATGGGCTAAATGACCAGGTCACATGGACCCCGAAGGCTCAGAGAAGGTTGGGGGAGGGGACCCACTGGAATAGCTGTTGGGAGACAGATGGTAGCCTCCCGTCAAGGCTATCCAGCGTGTTCTTTAACGTTGGTTGTTTTATCTCTGAGCGGCACTTTTTTGCACACCATGGGCTAAATGGCCAGGTCACATGGACCCCGAAGGCTCAGAGAAGGTTGGGGGAGGGGATCCACTGGAACAGCTGTTGGGAAACAGATGGTAGCCTCCCGTCAAGGCCATCCAGTGTGTTCTTTAACGTGCACAGGGTATGGCTCTCCCGCACACGGAGCCACGGCTTAACGTCCCATCCGACGGACGGCGGCCTTTTCAAGCCCACCGGTGTCCTCTACTGACCATGGGCAGGGCGGGGAATTTTGCGGAGATAAACCTCAATGCTGACCCAGCTGGGACTCGAACCTGGGAACTACAGATTACGAGCCTGGCGCGCTACCGACTGAGTCACCCCCGCCCCAAAACGTTATGGAACCTGGACTTTAAACAGCAGCAAAGCGAGTCCTAAGAATTGGGTTAGGTTGTTTTTCATCTGAACGGGTCTTTTTTTGCGCTCAATGGGCTAAATGGCCAAGTGATAAGGACATAAAGAGTTCAGTTTGGGGGAAGGGATCCACTGGGCTGATGTTAAGAGACGGATGGACGCCTCCCGTCAAGGTCATTCAATGTGCATATACAGGATACGACTCTCATGCGTACCTCCTTAAACACGCTCTTAACGTCATATAAGATGGACAGCGATATTTTCGCGTACAGTCGCTCAAAGAAGTATCCGAACACTATGGTTGATTACAGAATTTGAAAAAAATATCTGGCAACGATTTTTTTTAGAAATTAGTGATCTGGTAACCTTTGTGTCACGTGATTACAGAATTCAGGAAAAATATCTGGAGCGTGTACAGCAACTGTACACGCTCCAGATATTTTTCCTGAATTCTGTAACTGTACACGCTCCAGATATTTTTCCTGAATTCTGTAATCACGTGACACAAAGGTTGCCAGATCACTAATTTCTAAAAAAAATCGTTGCCAGATATTTTTTTCGAATTCTGTAATCAACCACTTGCTCCAGTTACCTTTCACAGCAAACTGGAGCGTGTGCAGTTACTGCACACGCTCCAGTTTGCTGTGAACGGTAACTGCACACGTTCAATATTACCGTGAGTGAGCCCACACGATCTAGTATCAAAATAATATGACCACCTACAGTCGCTCAAAAAAGTATCCGAACACTATGGTTGATTACAGAATTCAGAAAAAATATCTGGCAACGATTTTTTTACAAATTAGTGATCTGGCAACCTTCGTGTCACGTGACACGAAGGGTCTTTACCCATTTGGGTAAAGAACCGAGATCCATCACTGGATAACAACTCAATTGACAGAGGCGAAACTAGGGCAGTTGATCGCAATCCTTTTGTCCAAAGCTCAGGATCTACAAGAACATAGTGACTTCTGCCCCTTAGATGGAATTCACGTGAATTGCCAGGATCGATCAGATCTGTATTTCATACCTAATTGCTTTTGAAACCAAGAGGTGGCATCAATGGATAGACTTGAGGTGAAACTATTTCCAACCAACTTAATAACAATTTTGAAGGCCGCGTACAGACGACATTTGCCTCAACTAGCGGGGCGGGGGTGGCTCAGTCGGTAGCGCGCCAGGCTCGTCATCTGTAGTTCCCAGGTTCGAGTCCCAGCTGGGTCAGCGTTGAGATTTATCTCCGCAAAATTCCCCGCCCTACCCACGGTCAGTAGGGGACACCGATGGGCTTGGAAAGGCCGCCGTCCGTCGGATGGGACGTGAAGCCGTGGCGCCGTGTGCGGGAGAGCCATACTCTGTGCACTTTAAAGAACACGCTGGATGGCCTTGACGGGAGGCTACCATCTCTCTCCCAACAGCTGTTCCAGTGAGTCCCCTCCCACAATCTTCTATGAGCTTTAGGGGTCCTTGTGACCTGGTCATTTAGCCCATGGTGTGCAAAAATAGTGCCGCTCAGAGGTAAAACAACCCAACCTCAACTGGCACTCAAAGGCATAACTAAGCTTTTTATAATAACTAATTAAATATGCAGTTTTTTCGTTTACATAAATGGATCATACGGATGCTGAATACGAAGAAAATTATCATGAAGTATCCACGACTCGAGTTTCAACAATATTCATTCGGTATATAGAGAGATGCGAAAAACGGAATATTGAACAGCAGCCAATGCCAGTTTAAATAATACTCTGAAAAGTTAATAAGAACAAAATAATACGAAGGCAATAGCATTTATACTTGATTTAGTTGTAACTATTTTTGATGGAGTTGTAAACATTACTAACAAGTGTAAGTTTTTTTTATCATTTTGTGTAAAAATTACATTAATTTTCACCAATTTTGATTATTTTTTTGCAGAACAATCGAAAAAATAACTGCTTCCATAACTCTTTAAATATTGAATGCACAGTGTCGAAAATCGATATTTAAACAGATTTGATTGAGATCTTTTAAATGTGTATTAGAATCTCAGTGAGTCACCAAGTCATCGCCAAGCATTGGGATGATTTGCGACCTGATCATAGTTGGACAAAGATGAATCTTCCACGGGAAACAAGAAACATTCATCAAATGAACTTGAGCAACAGTATCAGTTGTTCACCCCGAATGTAATGGAAGAGAGAATACGAAACAGAAATCTCCGCATCTCTGGGATGGAGTACGAAGAGGAAGGAGATCGCTTTCATCAGAAAGAGATGCAGGAACACGTTAATAATTATCTCAGCTACGTATCACTCAGCATTAATTCATCGCGACTAATTGAAAATCTGCAGCCGGATCTCTGTTCTATTCAGTCGCTTGGGAAGCTCTGTGGTTGGGTTACACAAGCTTTACCCGTGCAGGCTCTTAGGGAATTAGACAGAAGCCTTCCTCCAATTATCTCCAAGGGAGTAGAAAATCCACTCTGAAAAGAGGATAATGAACGAAGGGATGACTGGATCATACGGATGCTGAGTACGAAGAAAATTATTATGAAGTATCCAAATCTAATCGAGCAGCTTTCATCACAGTTACTGTTTTTCCTAAGGGCGAGGGCTGGCTCAGTAGGTGGCGCTCCAGACACGAAATCTAAAGTTTTCAGACTCGAGTCTCAACTTTGCTAGGGTTGAGATTTATCTCCGCGAAATTCCCACCATGTCCTCAGTAAAAAAAAGGCTACAATGAGCATAGAAAGGCCGCCATCCGTCGGATGGGATGTTAGCCGTGCTCCCGCGTGTAGGATAGCCATACAGCTCGACAAAAACGTGCTGGATACCCTTGAAGAAGCTTCCCATTTGTCTACTGGCCTCTTTCCCAGACTTCTCTGGGCCACCGGAGTCCTTGTGACCTGGCCATTTAGTCCATTGTGTGCAAAAAAAGTGCCGCTCAGAGGTTAAACAACACAAGTCACAAACATTTATACAGGGTGATTCAGAATTCATCATCAATATTTAGTGGGGAGGAAGGGAATAAGAAAAGAAAGAGATTTCACATAGGAAAGTATGGGGGCAGACGAACGCATGGTGGTGTAGAGGGCGCTGTGTGTACACACCTCTCATACAGAAGCACAGCTGTTTGACGCGTGCAGTCAGTTGTCATTCGACAAGGTGAATTGCTATGAAAAACATGGTGTACGAGACCCCTGTTGATAGTGCTATGGTTCTTGTAGCACGCATATCAGTTGCTGCCTCAAACATCCGGGAAATGCCAGGCATCTTCCACAGGGTCCGGCTGTCCATGCAACGCCGTTGTGAGTCATGCATTCTAGCACATGGTCGGCAGTTCGAGCACCTCTTGTAAGTCTGTACAACCAATGCAAAGAAATGTTACATGTAAGATAATAAATGTTTTTTCCTTACCACTTCCTTCTTATGTGTTCTTTCCATCATTGAACTGGGGTCATTTTGCCCTACTACATGGCATATGCGCCCATGCTTTCCTATGTGAAATCTCCATCGTTTCTTATTACCTACCTCCCCACCAAATATTGATGATGAATTCTGAATCACCCTGTATAAAGTCTATTTAAAACCTGAATTTTAATAGACAAATTCTTCCGTATTAGAAAGTTGTAGAATGTTTATAACAATGTCAATTCTTAGGAGCCTTATGCAAAAAAATTGACGAATATTGAAGCAATTTTTTACATCAACTAATTAAATATGCAGTTTTTTCGTTAAATGGTTTTGAAATAAATGTTAATTATTTGAGTTTCAATCAGCATCTGAAGAAACTTCGTATGACTGGCATTGCTGTTGTTAAATATTCAAATTTCCACAACGCTTTAAAAACACCGAAAAATTATTGTCGAAAATCGAGATTTAAATATATCTGATTATATTTTTTATTTTCAATATTATTTTCTCATATGAAGCTTAAAGCAGAAATTTTGGAGAAATAAGGTTATCGCTAGTGTAAAGGCAAAATTAATTTTTTTTGTCTAACTAATATAATACTGAATATCGTGCATTTTGAAATCATTTCTTCTAATAAAAACACTCAATGTAAGCTGTAACTCACCAGACTCCTTAACCTGACGTTCCAATGTTCGGGTCTCAACCTAACCTGTACAGTCGCTCAAAAAAGTATCCGAACACTATAGTTGATTACAGAATTCAGAAAAAATATCTGACAACGATTGTTTTCAGAAATTAGTAATCTGGCAAACTTCGTGTCACGTGATTACAGAATTCAGGAAAAATATCTGGAGCGTGTACAGCAACTGTACATGCTCCAGTTACCGTTCACAGAAAACTGGAGCGTGTGCAGTTACTGCACACGCTCCAGTTTGCTGTGAACGGTAACTGCACACGCTCAATATTTCCGTGAGTGAGCCCACACGATCTAGTATCAAAATAATATGACCACCTACAGTCGCTCAAAAAAATATCCGAACACTATAGTTGATTACAGAATTCAGAAAAAATATCTGGCAACGATTGTTTTTAGAAATTAGTGATCTGGCAACCTCGTGCCAGATCACTAATATCTAAAAAAATCATTACCAAATATTGTTTCTGAATTCCGTAATCAACCATAGTGTTCGGATGTTTTTTTCAGCGACTGTACGTATTCAAACGCAACGTGTATGGTTTGACAAGAGATTTCCCTGTGTTTGCTAACAACTGTTCAGTGGATTCCTATCCTCATCCCTATCCTCAAATTCTGAGTCTTTGGTGTTTTTGTCACATCCACCCCTGGAGGCGTCTGCGGCGGCTCAGTTCGTACCGCGCCAGGCTCGTAATCAGCAGCTTCTAGGTTCGAGTCGCAGCTAGGCCAGCGTTCAGATTTATCTCCCCGCACTGCCGTAGGTCTTTAGGGGACACCGGTGGGCTTGGAAAGGACGCCGTCCGTCGAATGGGACGTTAAGCCGTGGTCCCACATGTGAGAGAGTCATACACTGTGCACGTTAAAGAACACGCTGGATGGCCTTGACGAGAGGATACCATCTGTATTGCAAAAGCTGTCCAGTGGGTCCTCTCCCCCAACCTTCTCTGAGCTTTCGGGGTCCTTGTGTCCTGGTCATTTAATCCATTGTGTGCAAAAAAAAAACTGCACCTCAGAAGTAAAACAACCCAACTTATATCCCCCACCCCGTTTAGGTCCTGCCCTGGTAGTCAATGTATTACTGGGGCGGGGGTGGCTCAGTCGGTAGCGCGCCAGGCTCGTAATCTGTAGTTCCCAGGTTCGAGTCCCAGCTGGGTCAGCGTTGAGATTTATCTCCGCAAAATTCCCCACCCTGCCCACGGTCAGTAGGGGACACCGAAGGGTTTGGAAAGGCCGCCGTCCATCGGATGAGACGTTCAGCCGTGGCCCCGTGTGCGGGAAAGCCATACCCTGTGCACGTTAAAGAACACGCTAGATGGCCTTGACGGGAGGCTACCATCTGTCTCCCAACAGCTGTTCCAGTGGGTCCCCTCCCCCAACCTTCTCTGAGCCTTCGGGGTCCATGTGACCTGGCCATTTAGCCCATGGTGTGCAAAAAAGTGCCGCTCAGAGGTAAAACAACCCAACCCATGTGCAGCGATGGAACTTCAGTGGGTCGCCATGTGCAACAGTGGAACTTCAGTGGATTGCCATGTGCAACAATGGAACTTCAGTGGATTGCCATGTGCAACAGTGGAACTTCAGTGGGTTGCAAATGTGCAACAATGGAACTTCAGTGGGTTGCCATGCGCAAAAAAGGAACTTCAATGAGTTGCCATATGCAACAATGGAGCTTCAGAGTGTTGCCACGTGTAACGAACAAAACCAATTCCCCTCATGACTTTTAAATGAGTTGGCATGTGCACCAATAAATTTTCAGAACGTTGCCAATATGCAACAGGAGCAAAGGAATTTTCTTTGGGCGCCATGTGCACGAATATTGTTTTAATAAAATTTCATTGAAGTACAGGGTAATTGAACTTGATCGCCACCATTTGCACAAATGAAATGTGTTAATGGATCGCCATTGGTAACGACAGAATTTTAACAAGTCGCTATTTTCCAACCGAAACTGTAAATGAGTTCTCATTTGCACTGCTGTAATCTATTCTCATCAGTATTTGCACTGATGTAATCTAGTTCGGTTACAATTTTCAGCAATGAAATTTTATTTATTTTTTTTCACCGATGAAATTTTCATAGGTCGCCTTTTGAACGGGTAAGATTTTTGTCTTTTGAAAATCGTAGTTTCAAATTCAAGCTCACAGCTTAAAAATGATTTTAAAAATAAAAATTTCAATTTCTGATATTAACGTTCCCGACTATAAGTTTTTTCGTTGGTGGAAAACACTAAAAGTTGTGGGCTGGGGTTGGGGCTTAGTCGTTAATGCGTCAGGCTCGTAATCTGCAGTTAACAAGTTCGAGTGCCAATCGGACCAGCGTTTAGATTTATCTCTCTAAACTCCCACTGTACCCTCGGTCAGAAAGCGGACACCGATTTTCTTGAAAAGAGCGCCGTCCGTCAGGTGAGACCTAAAAGTCGTGGACTCATGTGCACGAGAGTCGTACCTTGATCATAATAAATGGTCTGGATGGCCTTGACGAGAGGCTTTCATATATCTCTTAACTGATGTTCAGTGAATCTCTTTCCGCAACATTCTCTGATCCCTTGGGGTCCTTGTGACCTGGCCATTTATGGTATTGTATGTGCATGTTGGGTTGTTTTAGCTCTGAGCGGCACTTTTTTGCACACCATGGGCTAAATGGCCAGGTCACATGGACCCCGAAGGCTCAGAGAAGGTTGGGGGAAGGGACCCACTGGAACAGCTGTTGGGAGACAGATGATAGCCTCCCGTCAAGGCCATCCAGCGTGTTCTTTAAGGTGCACAGGGTATGGCTCTCCCGCACACGGGACCACGGCTTAACGTCCCATCCGACGGACGGCGGCCTTTCCAAACCCATCGGTGTCCCCTACTGACCGTGGGCAGGACGGGGAATTTTGCCGAGATAAATCTCAACGCTGACCCAGCTGGGACTCGAACCTGGGAACTACAGATTACGAGCCTGGCGCGCTACCGACTGAGCCACCCCGCCCCTTGTATATGCATGAATGCCCGTCTAAGGTAAAACATCAACTTGAAGGTGTTTGTTTCGAAACACTCTTCCTTTGACCTATAACAGCGAGTAAATACGATTAATGAATCAATGGACGTAGACCAGCTTCTATCATGTCCTTTATTCAAGGGTGGGGTTGTTTCAACTCCGAGAGGTACTTTTTTTCACACCATGGGCTAAATGGACAGGCCACAAGAACCCCGAGGGCTTACAGATAGTTTGGGGGAGGGGACCCACTGGATAGCACTTAGAAGACAGATGGTAGCCTCGCGCCGAGGCCATCCAGTGTGTTCTTTATCGTGCACATGGTCTCTCCCGCGGCTTAACGTCCCATCCAATGGACGGCGTCCTTTCCAAACCCATCGGTGTCCCCTGCTGACCGTGGCCAGGGCGGGGAATTTTGCGGAGATAAATCTCAACGCTGACCCAGCTGGAACTCGAACCTGGGAACTACAGATTACGAGCCTGGCGCGATACTAACTGTCCCCCCCCCAGCTCCCTTTATTCAAGATGTAATGAAACTTTTACTTTTAATTGCAAAGCTATAAAATAGGAAAAAGAAATCAAATGGAACATCCAAATATTTCTCGACAAGATTTATTCGAAAAATTTCCGCACACGAGGCACAGAATTACTTAAAAACTGTTCGGGAAAAACTGCATCCTGGAGTTGACTGTGAAGTGTGCGAGACAGGAAGAGATGGAAGGAACAGTTGGAGGTGCAGGAGGAAAAGACGTGACCGCAGACGAAGACCTTGGCAAGAGAGGAGAACAGCAGACAGCAGCGAGGGAGGAGAGAACGCCTGCCTGCCGACCAGAGACAAAATCGATATCCTCAATAACGAAGGTTTGCTCGAAGCAGGAGGAGGAAAGACCTGCGTTGGCTTGGCTGTCCATGGAAGCTGGAGAAAGAGGAGGAGGAGGAATAGGACGAGGAAGAGGAAGAAAAAAAGTGCGATGCTCTTTTCTTTTGCTTCTTCTCAATGGAGCAGGTGCGAATAGCTGTCCTTCCTCTTCAAAGTCTCCTTCGTAAATGGATGTCTGACCTTGTGCCGACCTTTTCGTCGTTTCATGTCATAACTTCCGTTTCAGAGAGCCGAATGTCGTGGAAAGAGAAGATGGATTAACCATCCACTATTTGGTAGAGGGGGGGATAGGGAAAAGGTTCCTCTAAATGGCACTCTCTAAGAATCGCTATTAAATATAAAATAATGTGGAATATGCGGCAGTTTCGTTTTTTTTCTAAAACTCGTAGTGAAGTTATCTAATGAATTAAGTTATTTTCATTAACATAATGTTGCTGTTGCTATTAATATAATAAAATACAGTGGTGAGCTAAACCGGTCCTCACCGGCTATGCAAAATTTCCTGTTAAATTTTAAAACAGTATTAGAAACGATTGTTAAAACTGGTCTAATACAATTTTTGAGTTTTTACAAAATGTTTTGAAATTGCTGTTAAAACGTTAAAATAAAAAGAGTGATATTGAATTTAATAATCATTCCTACCCGAAAACATTTAGAAAAGCAAATACGTTTATTATTTATCATCACTATTTCAATAATTCAGCTGAAATAGAAAGAGAGTTTCCTTTGATTAATATTAATTTATCTATGAAAGGCCGATATTAAGAATTAATGTATTCATATGTATTATTAATTAAAGAATTTTGTATTCATATGTTAAGAATATTTATATTCATATGTTAAGAATTTTGTATTCATATGTATACAAAATCCTGATGCAGCCATGGACTACGGAGGTCCAACCAGACTGTGCAATAAGATTTAACAATTATACCCATTTCAAATCTTTCGACTTTCATCTAATTGGGCAAACCATTGGCTTCATCGAATTCAACACTATAAGTTAAATCGGAGTCGAGAAACCATTGAGGAAGTAATCGAGTTCGGGAATCGGAAACAAAAACAACTAGAAGAACAACTCGGTTACTGCCTCTGGAACGTTCATTTTCAGAAACAACGCTGCTCGTTTTGCAACTTTATCATCCTCTGGCGGCATAAATTCGAACTACACGATGATTTCAAAAATTAGAAGTATGATACAGAACGTCCTGTATCTCGATTGCGGATTCGGTTATTTGAAAATGTTTTGACTTTGATTTACTGAACGTAGGTCGCGGATTCGATTATTTGCGGATCTCAACGCTGACCTAGCTGAAACTTTAAGCTCGGAACTGAAGATTACGAACATGGCGCGATACCGATTGCCCCCCCGGGCCCCCTTTATTTAAGACGCCATCTTTCATTTCAGCACTGCAACACAACAGTCCTTGGATTGATTTCGATATTAAATCGTATTCGACATTTATTTAAATCATCACAGTAATTTTCATCAAATAAATTATTTAAATTGTTTCATATACATATATAACTTTTAACGTATCAGTTTTTGATAAAAGAGTCGCAAGATTGATATAAAACTTGTAGAATTGCAATTTATAAATCTACGAAAATATATAGGAACTAGACAGAAAAAAGGACACAGTTCCATGCTATCTCAATAGAGAATCATATTAAGAGCTGAATAACTTCTTCAATACGATTTTTAGTGAAAAACACATTAGAAGATAAATTAAAGATCTCAATCAAATCTATCGAAATCCCGATTTTAATCAACATTTGTTCAGCATTCAAAGAGTTATGAAACGATAGAATATTTAACAGGCTACAAAAATAAATGACCGCAAAATTTATTTAAAATATTTAAACAGATTAAGAGATCACAGTTGACTCTAGTCGAGTTCCACGTCAAATGCACGCAGTACTGATATCTTAACTGTTTTAATGTTCAAATTAAATTTTGGGGTCAATATTTTGTAGCCTGTTAAATATTCGAGCGTTCATAACTCTGTTCACTACTGTCTTTCTCTCTTTCAACAGTCGTGATCCCTTTATCTGTGATAAAAATATGTTCCCCTCCCTACCAAAAAATGCTAACCGAAGTATCCATTCACTTTCTTGTACATTACACACTTAGATATTTCACAAGGTCATTATATTATATTAAATAATTAAATAACCAAAGTAATCGTGTGTCCAAACTGGGAAAAAAACTCAAAATTACCTTCCTATGATGGCACGGAGTTAGTATCACGTGGTGTGGGTTAGTATCACATGTCTTATACGCTATATTTCCAAATCGCTGGATTGATTAGAAGTGGGCCGATCTTGTAGTCCCCGAGAAGTCCCAATCTGATACCATTAGTTATTTTTTGAGGGGTGGTACATTAAAAATATCGTTTTATTCTTTTAAAAAATCACAATTTGCGGAATTTAAAGGTTGGGTTGTTTTTCCTCTGAACGGCACGTTTTTGCACGCAATGTGCTAAATGGTCAGGTCACAAGGACTCCGAATGCTCAGAGAATGTTCAGGGGGGGGGACCCACTGGAACAGCTGTTGGGAGACAGATGGTAGCCTCCCGTCAAGGCCATCCAGCGTGTTCCTTAACATTGGATTGTTTTACCTCTGAGCGGCACTTTTTTGCACACCATGGGCTAAATGGCCAGGTCACATGGACCCCGAAGGCTCAGAGAAGGTTGGGGGAGGGGACCCACAGGACAGCTGTTGGCAGACAGATGGTATCCTCCCGTCAAGGACATCCAACGTGTTCTTTAACGTGCACAGAGTATGCCTTTCCCGAACACGGTGCCATGGTTTAACATCTCATCCGAGGGACGGCGGCCTTTCCAAGCCCATAGGTGTCCCCTACTGACCTTGGACAAGGCGGCAGACTTAAGAGAAAGAACCGCTGGAGCTGTTACAAGTGTTACACCAGACATGCTGAGACTAAAACTGAATATCGCTTGTATTGACCCTCATACACTGAAGACTGTTGAAGTGAACACAAAACTGAGCTTCGAGTGTTTCTTGATATTTTGTATACGCAGTTACTTTTATTACTTAATTATTTATTAAAAGACAGCATCTTGAAATATGGGTATTCTTTTATAATTATCCTACATGACATTTATACTTATACAAACTGGTTTGAGATTACATCGTAAAAGCATTAACAATGCAATTTTTTACGTGAAGCAGAATAAATGAAAAATAAAGTGATTTGGTCTAAAACAATTTATCACAGTTTATAAAACATGTTTTTCGTGCAAAAAAAGTTTCTAAATGCTGTAGTGGATACTAATTTGCACTCCCGTTGCTCTAGAACGCATCCCCCCTCCTCCCCTTATGTGATGCAAAAACCCCTGCCATGGCCTTTATTTGGAGAAATAGCCTTACTCTATTTTTAAACGATGCCATTTCCTACGAGACAACAAATATTTTCATAAGGGTGATTTAAAACAAAAAATTATTAAATCGAATACTAAATCCGATATATTGTATACGGTATATGTAAAAGAATTCTACAGATTGTAAATCATTTTATACAGGCTTGATGGTAGTTGGATGATTTCGTAAACAGGAAATTATTATTCAATAATATTAGTTTCCGTCGTCCAAAAAGACAAATTGTCGAAACTCAGAGACTTGGGCATTTTTTACATTAATAAAGTAATCTACATATATAAAAGCAAATTTTCAAGGGTTAACACTGTATAACCGTTTTGGGAGATATCCTCTATTATCATGATTTTAAACGATTATTTGCACAATATTCGCTTAATATTCCAAGTGTTATATAAACCGAAACTTTAAACATCAGCATTATAGTCATAAGATCATGTCCCAAAAGGCAATTAAAATATAAATAATAACTATTATAACAAAACGCTTACTAAAATAAATTGACTTTAACAAGTTTTTATATAGATTCAATTGTCGTTTTTAAGAAGTGTTTAGGATGAAGATAAGGTGTCTATTATTAAACTGTAACAGCTTTAATAACTAATTAAATATTAAACAAAAAAAAATGAAAATAAATATTCCCTCCAGCAGCTGCTTGTCACAGAGGTCTGACAGGAGTCTGTCAGTTTATGCACCGCAGTAGAAGGTCTGTGAGGAAGGCGAGATCTCAGCAGAAAGACAACAAACATCTATGTTTTATCCGGGGCTCGAACCCAGGTCCTTTAGACCCACTCGGTCACGAACAGGATTAAAAATTAAGATTTACAAATGTTTGGAGGAAGATCGATTTATTTGCTGTGATATTTGCCTATAAAAAAAAGCTTATCTTTAAAAGCTTGAGGACTTTGAGGGTAGCTTTCATTTAACATTGTTGAACTGGGGTATTTTACCTCTACTTTTTGCTTACAATAGGCTAAATGGCCAGGTCACAAGAACCCCAAGGGCTCAGATAAGGTTGCGAAAAGAGGACCCATTGTGCAGTTATCAGGAGACAGATGGTAGCCTTCCGTCAAGGCCATGTAGATTGTTATTTAATGTACACAGGACATGAGCTTTCTCTCCTACACAAGGGGCCAATACTTAACGTCCCATTCAACGAACCATGGCCTTCCCAAGCCCGTCGATGTCTGCTTTATGACCGAGGGCAGTGTGGGAGTTAGTGGAGATATATCTCAACGTTTTCCCAGTTAAATATCGAACCTAAGAAGTATAAATTATGAGCCTGGCGCGCTACTGACCGACCCCGCTCCCTTAATGGTGGATTTCGTTTCACTTAGCACGGTAGTGTTAAAACACTTGTTGAAGAATACTGTACATATGCCAAATTTCCCGTGATGTCATTGACCCGGAAACGGAAGTTATAGTGAAAACATTCCTTGCCTTTCTGCGAAAAGAAGTAGCTTTCGTCCAAAACACTTTCCTCAAAGAAACTCTCCTGAAGCTCTATAAAATTCTAAGCTTGATGACGCACAGATTGATGGAGGAGTAACCCTCAAAGCAATGCCAAAACCAAGAGTCAGCACTCTCTTTCTCTCGAGTCATCTCATCCCGAGCATCACACTTCAAGTGAGAGGAATTGGTTTCGCGAATTGCTCCGATTCGTTTTAAGCTGTTTTTTTTCTCTCGTTCGTCTCTGCGACAGTTGCGTTGAGACATTTAATTTTCGGTCCACGACATTTCAGAAAATGAGACAACACCCAGCAGTTCCCAATATCAGAGAAATGTGGTTAGTGACCTTCAGGATATTACTTTCGTCATTCCTTGATTTTTGTTTTTTCTTGTGTGTGGAGGAGATATTGGATTTGATTTTTCTGTTGTTTTTCTTTACCGATATCTTCCTTAAACTGCGATGTGAACAAAAGCGATGCCGTTCCTTAGAAAATAAAAGATTTATTTTTCTAAGGCTTCATTTTTCAGTTGGCGTATTTCCTGAAAGCAATAAAATGACTTTCTGGGAAGATTAAAAGGAGTTGTCTACATTCAAAAGCTCATGAAACACGTTTTCAGAACATTTGAGATGCAGTCATTTTATTTAGTACATGAAATTAAATAAAAATGTGAAATATTAAATTCATTTTATCTAAAATTAATTTGAAATATCTTTTTAACTCCTTCAGACACGAATTTGTGTTTCACAGAAGGAAAAACGTTTCTACAAAAATGTGCTTTATTTATCAGTATAAAGAATATTAAATTATAATTATAATTATTATATATCAGAACAAGAATATATACGATTTTTTTAAAATATCATTTCAGCAAAATTCAACATGAATATTATGACGTAAAAACGGGCCCAAAAGTTGCGAAATTGTAAAATTCAGAAAATAGTAAAAACGAACTTAAAATAATTCTTGTGGTTTCTTGTGAAATGTAGCAAAACAGTTCTTGTGGTTTCCTGTGAAAACGTGAAAGCAAAACAATTCTTCTAGTTTCCTGAAAAATATATCAAAACAGTTCTTGTGGTTTCCTGTGAAATGTAGGAAAATAGTTCTTTTGAGTTTCTGTGAAATTTATCAAAACAGTTCTTGTGGTTTCTTGTGAAAACGTGAAAGCTAAACAATTCTTGTGGTTTCCTGAAAAATGTATCAAAACAGTTCTTGTGGTTTCCTGTGAAATGTAGGAAAATAGTTCTTTTGAGTTTCTGTGAAATGTATCAAAACAGTTCTTGTGGTTTCTTGTGAAAACGTGAAAGCTAAACAATTCTTGTGGTTTCCTGAAAAATGTATCAAAACAGTTCTTGTGGTTTCCTGTGAAATGTAGCAAAATGAGCTTTTGAGTTTCTGTGAAATGTATCAAAACAGTTCTTGTGGTTTCCTGTGAAATGTAGCAAAATGAGCTTTTGAGTTTCTGTGAAATGTATCAAAACAGTTCTTGTGGTTTCCTGGAAAATATAGTAAAACAATTCTTGTATTTTCTTGCGAACTGTAGCAAAATAGTTCTTGTTTTGTGTTACAAAGCATCTAGGCAAAATTGCAGACGTCTACGCCAATTCTGGAACGCTTGTGGTACTCCTGCTGGGGAATACTTCGCAACTCTGAATGAATGCATTTTTCTAGGTCTTTCACTCTTGAAAAAAGCTTCCCAACAAGTTCCTTTTTAATTTTTGGAAACAACCAAAAATAGCATAGTGCAAGATCGGCTAGCTGTTTGTCTTTGTTATATTGATTTGTGATTAAAATCTTCAATAAAAGCTCTATGAAATATCTGTGAATTAATACTAATACGTTTGTCGTTTATGACATATAACAAAAGGTTTCTGACGTTTCCGTGTTATTTCAATGCAAACCCTCACTGAAAGTTCTTAACTTTGAATATAAGCTTTTTATGAGAAAATGTCACTGAAGATACGTTGTAGATCTTTCCGAACTATTTCCAAATATGTCATTTCCAACAGTATTATTTTAATATTTAAAAGAGTTATAAAAGCTGGAACATTTAACAGCGAAAGATGTTGTCACGCTCGTTCTAAATAACATCCAAATTTATTTTTTAAAATTCGCGAAAGCTGAAAAAAAATCCCAACTTTTCTTAAATTTAATATTTTAGTAAATGACTTGTTGCAACAGTAATTATTCGGATTATAGTTAACTATTGGGATAAATTCTTACTGATACCTGACTGCCTGTTAAATCTCCCAGGGTGAATAACATTTTAAATATTCAAACGAATTTTAAAAAAAGGATCGAGATTTAGAAATATTTGAGCAAGATCTTCAATTAATTTGGAATGACATTATTCCGTACAAAAACTATCTTCAAAGTCACAGATCTTTGAATGCGGCTTTTCATTCAAATAACATGGAACTGTCCGAGACTTTTTGGTAATAGAGTGTATAGTTTTGCTTTACAGATTGGATTGGATTGTTTTACCTCTGAGCGGCACTTTTTTGCACACCATGGGCTAAATGGCCAGGACACAAGGACCCCGAAGGCTCAGAGAAGGTTGGGGGAGGGGACCCACTGGAACACCTGTTGGGAGACAGATGGTAGCCTCCCGTCAAGGCCATCCAGCGTGTTCTTTAACGTGCACAGGGTATGGCTCTCCCGCACACGGGGCCACGGCTTAACGTCCCATCCGACGGACGGCGTCCTTTTCAAGCCCATCGGTGTCCCCTACTGACCTAAGGGGAAATTTTGCGGAGATAAATCTCAACGCTGACCCAGCTGGGACTCGAACCTGGGAACTACAGATTACGAGTCTGGCGCGCTACCGACTGAGCACCCCCGCCCCATTTGCTTTACACTGATGACAATTTAATTTACATCCTTCTAAAATATCACGGTTGTCAATCAACCCGCAGAGCTACTAGTTTGTCTGCAGGTTACGACAGAACAAATGTCTATGACTGAACTCGAATACGTACCCCAGCAGTTTTTTGAAAAGTTTATAAAAAGTAGTTTTAAAACTAAGTGTCGTCTGTCATTTATTTCCTGATAGCGAGCTCGATCAGTGATCAGTTTCTCAGAGATAGAGCACATCATGTGTTCTCACACGATATACATTCGCATCTCAATCAAGTCAGATTTTTCTGCTAACTTAAAATCGCTGCTAATAACCAATTAACAAATTCCTCGTTAATTACATCTCGTTATACTTTCGACGTATGATTCGGACTGGGTTGTTTTACCTCTGAACAGAGCCGGATTTAGGGGGGGGGGAAAGGGGCCATGCTCCCCCTTCAGAAGATGAGTAAGGGTAAAAGGGGCAAAATAATTATTAAACTTATTTATATTTCATGCATTTTTCAAGAACTGTTTTAAAAACCTGTAAAATGGAGAGGTAAATGTTACACTGCATTGGAAATCCAGTCTCTTGTCCCTCCCCTCTTTTACAATTTTTCGGCTCGATTATCTTTCTTGCCCCCCTTCCCTTCCCCCTCAATGTTTTTCTAGGTCCACGTTTGCCTCCGAGTAACACTTTTGTGCACACAGTGGGCTAAATGGCCAAATCACAAGGACACCAAGGGACCAGAGAATATTAGGGAAGGGTATCCACTGGATACTTTTAGGAGAAATACCGTCGGATGAGACCTAAAGCCGTAGCCCCGTGTATAGGAGAGCCATACACTGTGACCGGTAAAAAACACGCCGGATGATCTTGGGGGGAAGCTTCTATCTGTCTCCTAACATCTTATCAGTGGATCCCCTGCCCCCAACTTTTCTGGGTCCTTGTGACCTGACCATTTAGCCCATTGTGTAGAAAAAAGTGCTGCTAGAGCTAAAACAACCCAAACATCTCGACCTTCTGTCAAGGCAATCCCACGTATTATTTAAAGTATAGATGGAATGGTTCTCTCTCTCTCCCGCACTCCACGCTTAGCCCATCCAACGGACGGGGTCTTTCAATATATGCTTTACGGAATTTATTCTTTTTCGGTCTTTCAATATATGCTTCGGATTTTGGTTTAAGGTATTACGGGAATGTAAATTATCTTTAAGGGACCGAAAATCATGAAATTTAGTCACTTTCATGATTATCGTCTACATTTTTTTTATTAAAACTTCTTTCAAACTTCCTAGGCAAGTTTTTACCCATGAGGGACATTATACTTTTTAAAGAGCAATAGTTTAAAATATTCACCTCCTGAGCTCATCTTAACTGCATTTACGAACCCTTATTTCGTGTTTTAATCTAAAGTGAGTATGCATTTTCGTGAATCTGGGTAAAGAGCGATTTAACGAACATTGAAGCTCCTACAGGAAAGCAACTTGTTCAATTCAGCGACATTAAAATAACCACTTCAAATCCTAGAATCATTCGTCGTCACAGAAACTAATAAAATTTTATATCGCTCGCAGTCTAAAGAGAGACATTCAGTCATTAAATCTCGAGTGGAGTTGCATCTACAATGATTAATATCGAAATGAACATTTTTTTAACTTCCTCCTCAGACAGAAATGTGCGGATGCCAATACAGTATCTGACAGTTGTTTATCCAACCGTAGCAGGGTTTTACGCCTCACCTTTGTAAGCTACGATGAATGGGAAGGGAAGTAATCAGGTTTGAACGACTCACCACGAGGTGTAGTTGCTCTCAGGAGGCATGGAGGACTGTGTTTGACTTCAGCGTTCATTGCTCATACACTCCCTACTCGATTTCTTCAACTCGCTCCATCAGCCTCCTGCTGCTTATCTGTCAGGACAATCTGCTGCAGCAACTTAATGGAGCCCCTGTATAGGTACCTTCGTTGGAAGCAAAGTATCTGTGCAGGGACGATAACATACAGGGGCCGTTAGCGTTGTGATTCTTAATGGGTGGCGGATATTTGGAAGAGAAAAAAAAGGGCATTGATATTACAGAGCTTTATTTGATAGCGCGTTTTAACGAGAAAATATGCAACAACGGAATGTTATAGTTTAAAAAATATGAAGCAACAAGTTTAGTTTTTAGAGAATAAAAAACATGATTTAGTTGAGGTAAAGAATTGCACAGTTTGTAATGTTGTGTTGGGTTGGGTTGTTAACCTCTGAGCGGCACTTTTTTGCACACCATGGGCTAAATGGCCAGGTCACAAGGATCCCGAAGGCTCAGAGAAGGTTGGGGGAGGGGACCCACTGGAACAGCTGTTGGGAGACAGATGGTAGCCTCCTGTCAAGGCCATCCAGCGTGTTCTTTAGCGTGCACAGGGTATGGTTCTCCCGCACACGGAGCCACTGCTTAACGTCCCATCCGACGGACGGCGGCCTTTCCAAGCCCATCGATGTCCCCTACTGACCGTGGGCAGGGCGGGGAATTTTGCAGAGATAAATCTCAACGTTGACTCAGCTGGGACTCGAACCTGGACTCGAATTACGAGCCTGGCGCGCTACCGACTGAGCCATCCCCCGCCCCAGTTTGTAATGAGTATTACGTACATCTCAGGGATTATGTCATTAGGACTCACTAGATAAACATATATTTATTTTAATTTTTAAACACTTTAAAGATAAAATTACTTTTTAAATACTGGGATTAAAATGGTTGAGAGAAAAACGTTAAATTATTCCCTTTTTAGATTTCTGCTTTTGATTTTGTATATAATTACTCCATTTGCACAAGATAAATTATTTTTTTTGGGGGGGGGGGAGAGAAAAACAAATATGAGTGGCACTTTTTTGCCCAGTGGGCTAAATGGCGAGATCATAAGGACTCCTAGAACCCAGAAGGTTGGGGGGAGGGGACCAAACTGGACAGCTGTTAGGAGACAGATCGTAGCTTCCGTCAAGACTATTCAGGATGTTCCTTAATATGCACAGGGTATGCATCTCCTACACAAGGAGCCATGGCTTAACGTCCTAATCGAGGGACGTTCCTCACCGACTTTCCAGGTCCATCGGAGTCCCCTACTGACCAAATGTCGGGTGGGGGTTTTGCTGATACCTCAACGCTGGCCGAGCTGGGATTAGAACCTGGTAACTGCAGATTAGGAGCCTGGCGCGCTACCAACTGAACCACTCTAGCTCCGCTGCACGGGCTTAAAAGGTTAAGTCTATTCAATTTGCTTTGACGTTTTTATTTGAATTGAGCTCATTGAAAGGTATGATTAGAGATTAAATGCTTCGCCGGAGTTTAAGGTTACGCCATTTGATTCAAGCAAGGATTAATTAAGGATATATTACTGGTTCGAAATCTGTGATTTGTGTTAGTATTTCAAGGATCTCATTAGGCTAACGTACCGGTTCATGGGGGTGGCTCAGTCGGTAGCGCGCCAGGCTCGTAATCTGTAGTTCCCAGGTTCGAGTCCCAGCTGGGTCAGCGTTGAGATTTATCTCCGCAAAATTCCCCGCCCTGCCCACGGTCAGTATGGGACACCGAAGGGCTTGGAAAGGCCGCCGTCCTTCGTATGGGACGTTAAGCCGTGGCCCCGTGTGCGGGAGAGCCATACCCTGTGCACGTTAAAGAACACGCTGGATGGCCTTGACGGGAGGCTATCATCTGTCTCCCAACAGCTGTTTCTGTGGGTCCCCTCCCCCAACCTTCTCTGAGCCTTCGGGGTCCATGTGACCTGGCCATTTAGTCCATGGTGTGCAAAAAAGTGCCGCTCAGAGGTAAAACAACCCAAAGTACCGGTTCAGTGGTTTGATTAGAGTTACGTCACCGATTTTGAAGATGGTGATCATAGATGTGATTAAAGATATTGCGCTATTGGTTTAAAGGCCTGATTAAAGATAAACCACTGGTTAAAACAAGTGTCTCAAATACGCACCCGATAAATCCTTTGTGCGACTGCGAAATCTTTTTGTGCGACCCGCAAAGTCTTTTGTGCGACCCGCAAACATTACCTTCTATCGATATCATAGCAGCAAATTGTGTCTTACTAGCTTGGAGACTGCGATTATCTCACGCGAGTATAAAGAATGTGATTCTGTTCAAACAAAGATAATTCCACTACAAATGAACACAAATGACATAAGAAATCACTGAGTTTAGGAGCATTTAAAGCCCAATCCTAACAGAACAAGTCAAGATCGATTTTTTTTTTGCCCTTTTTTCATATTTCGAATGAGAACGTAAAATTGAAATCGAACAGCAAAACTGTCAAAGAAATAAACTCTCTTAAACTTTAAAAAGTGAGAAAAAAAATGGAAATAAATTTTAAAAACTTTCTGTTCTAGGGCTACTTTTTGCGAAATTCATCGACGTTCATCGGTGGCAATATTACGAAAGATGTGATGATGAGATAATTTCAAAGAAATTTTCTTCTTCCAACATTTTCCTTTCATGCATTTCTTAGAACAGGAAAGAACGCAATATTTTGACTCATTTGTTTCGTTGATGCTTTTATTTCCTTTTTTTCCGTCAGCCGTAAAAATCTCGAAGAATAATACGTACAATTGGAGGATCACGCAGACGCAAAAGAAATGTCTTGGTGAATGGTATCCGGATCATCGGTTGTCCTTCGGGGATTCGAATCAGTTAAGAAAATAAGATGTGGTGAGTGTTTGTTGCCTCTTATCATGGAATCCTTTTCCTCTCAGTCTCTGGGCATTTCTATTGAATGGATTCTTTTGAGTGTCTTCTTAGCATCTTTATTTTTATCCGAAAAGATTTCCTCTTTCGTTGCATCATCTTCTTTAGCATTAAATAAATGTTACGTGGCTCAAGAGAGAGAATAAAATTGAGACGTAAAAAAAATTGAATAAAGTCCAAAAGCAATAAAAATATAAATCTTGGAATTCATGCTGTGTACAAATAGTGCTGCCCTTTGTGCATTGTTATTAAAGTAAGTCGGCGGATTTTGAACATATTTTACTTCTGCGCGGCACTATTGTGCATCGACTGAGATAAATGGCCAAGTCACAAGAATCTCAAGAGATGAGAGTTGGGTCGAGAAAAGGAGCTTACTGGATAGCTGTTGGGAGACAGACGGAAACCTCCAAGTCAAAGTCATCTTAACGCAAACGAAGATGACTTTCTCGGTTAAGGGCCAATAAAACATGAACGTCTCTATCAAACTATAAAGCTTTTATGTGTAAACAAACTATATTAGATGATAAATGTTCCTGAACATAAAAATTAAACTATATTAAGAAGTATCAAGCTTCCAAACTTTTACTTTTTTAACTTCCAAACTTTTTTTTTTAATTTTAATTTTTAAATCATTTTTAACCACTCTAGCCGTCCCATGGCCGAGTGGTTAGCGCGCTTGGCTACTGACCTAAGGGACCTGGGTTCGAGCCCCGGGTAAGGCATGGCTGTTTGTGTCGTTTTTCTGCTGAGGGCCTGCCATCCTCTCAGACCTTCTACTCTGGCATATAAACTGACAGGCTCCTGTCTGACCTCTGTGGCAAGCAGCTGCTTGAGGGGTATTTATTTATTTTATTTATTTATTAATATTTGCGATCGCTTTATAAACAAATCACGTGGTGTATTATTATCACATTACTGTTTGAAAGAAAAATTTATAAAGAATTTTAAAATGAAACTTTATTGTAAATTGCATTATCAGTTTCAAGGTTATGAAAATGAATATACGCTGAACAAAACAAGCTAATCTTAATAATATTTTGAAATTTTCAATAAAAATTTGAAAACACATCACGCATTTTCATTGATTACATTCATTTATTTTCTGATGAATTGGGACAAGGTTTTTATACATAAAAATTCAGCATGAAATTTTCTACTGATTGATTTATAACTTTATGTGTAATGATCTAAGAATCTTACCCACAAATGATAAGAAAAGGAGAAAAACGAATTTTTCAAAACTGTCCAAATTACTGGGCGCCATTTTCTTAATAATTAAACATAATTCAATATCTAATCAAATATTGAGAACCTGAAAGAGATTTGACCTGAGCACCAAGGGGCGGGGGTGGCTCAGTCGGTAGCGCGCCAGGCTCGTAAGCTGTAGTTCCCAGGTTCGAGTCCCAGCTGGGTCAGCGTTGAGATTTATCTCCGCAAAATTCCCCGCCCTGCCCACGGTCAGTAGGGGACACCGATGGGCTTGGAAAGGCCGCCGTCCGTCGGATGGGACGTTAAGCCGTGGCCCGTGTGCGGGAGAGACATATCCTGTGCACGTTAAAGAACACGCTGGATGGCCTTGACGGGAGGCTACCATCTGTCTCCCAACAGCTGTTCCAGTGGGTCCTCTCCCCCAACCTTCTCTGAGCCTTCGGGGTCCATGTGACCTGGCCATTTAACCCATGGTGTGCAAAAAAGTGCCGCTCAGAGGTAAAACAACCCAACCCTGAGCACCAAACTTTTACATGTGTGTAAATATATATACATGTAAAAGTTTAGGTAAACTTATAGTTTAGTTAGTTTAGTAAAACTTGTAGGTTCTTTTAATGAGTTTGTTTATAAGAATGGATTTTGTGTAACTCTCACAGCTTTGAAACACAAAAATAGATAATTTGTAAAGGCCTTGTCTATGTTTCTTAGTAACTACAACCAAACGTTTCACTTATAGCAATGCATTTAAAGAAAAAAAAAGATTCAATCCATTTAAAAAAAGTTTTGAACATTTTTCATTATTTGCATTTTTTTCATAGGAATAACATTTGCTGAGAAATTAAAACAAAAGCGAGTCAACGGAACCATCAATCAATTTTTATAGATAGCAGCTTTAGGGCAACTCGTATCAATAGTGATAGAAGAACGTTATTCAGACCGCCACGACACAAATTTCCACCAAAATGTATTTCTGTTGTAATTGCTTTATTTTTTCTTTCCCAATTTTCCGTCTGAAATTGTAATTTGAGCGATTTCAAGTTTCGTTAGTTTCATGAAGTGTTTGGTTTGTATCCATCGCTTTGATAACATTATAAACTGATGACAGTGACTCGAAACCTTTTGAACGATAATTAACATGAGTTGCATGTAAAGGTTTGCGAAAGATTTTAATTTCATTGCGAAGGAATGGAAACCGTACTAGAAGTCATAAATTGTATTTAATATGTTGAACATTAATTCCATAGTTGGAAACTTGTAGGTTCATTTAACAGGAATGAAATTAATGTTAAAAAAAATATACACACGGGTTGGGTTTATCTCTGAGTGGCACTTTTTTGCACACGATGGGCTAAATGACCAGGTCACATAGATCCCGAAGGCTCAGAGAAGGTTGAGGGAGGGGACCCACTGGAACAGCTGTTGGGCGACAGATGGTAGCCTCCCGTCAAGGCCATCCAGCGTGTTCTTTAAAGTGCACAGTGTATGGTTCTCCAGCAAACGGACCACGGCTTAACGTCCATCCGACGAACGGCAGCATTTCCAAGCTCATCGGTGTCCCCTACTGACCGTGGGCAGGGTGGGGAATTTTACGGAGATAAATCTCAACGCTGACCCAGTTGGGACTCGAACCTGGGAATTACAGATTACGAGCCTGGCGCGTTACCGACTGAGCAACCCCGCCCCTAATATACACCCGAATATCAGTCTGACAATAATTCAATAAATGAAAAAAAAAATAAACAATATTTTAGAGCTGATTTTGAAATACAGATTTGAAGTTTAACTCATGTTGTATTGCGGGGAAGCTGGTTGTCAAGGCAACGCGCAAGTTGTGTTCCTGAATGCATTGCCATCCAGGAGCAGGTTGGGTTGGGTTGTTTTACCTCTGAGCGGCACTTTTTTGCACACCGTGGGCTAAATGGCCAGGTCACATGGATCCCGAAGGCTCAGAGAAGGTTGAGGGAGGGGACCCACTGGAACAGCTGTTGGGAGACAGATGGTAGCCTCCCGTCAAGGCCATCCAGCGTGTTCTTTAACGTGCACAGGGTATGTCTCTCCCGCACACGGGACCACGGCTTAACGTCCCATCCGACGGACGGCGGCCTTTCCAAGCCCATCGGTGTCCCCTACTGACCGTGGGCAGGGCGGGGAATTTTGCGGAGATAAATCTCAACGCTGACCCAGCTGGGACTCGAACCTGGGAACTACAGATTACGAGCCTGGCGCGCCAGGAGCAGGAGTGTTGGGAGCTGGGTCCCTCAAATCTCGCATTTCCAGAGTTATTATTCTAGAAATAAAACCTTTAGCTATAAGGCACTGAAATAAGTGCATTGTGAACCTCCTATATTTTAGGACTTTAGATTTAGGTCTAATTTTTAATTCAGCTAAAACATTCACAGAAAATAAAATGGACGATTGAAAGACGGATGTAAATTTTCTAAGATAATATTCCTAACTTTCAGGTTAAACTATCAAATCAAAACAGCTGAACGGATTACACCACAGAAACGGTACTATTCTAGAAAAATATATTCCTTATTCAAACGGGAATATCATGACAGTAATATCTTCGATCTTTTTTCCTTCTAAGACATGCATCCGGATCGAGTTAGTTGGAAGCAGATTTTTCTCCTTCCACCAAAACGTCTAATCCATTTGTGAATTGTGCCTCCGCGCAGCTCTTACAGAAACAACGGAGCGTTCTTCCGCAGACGCAAGAGCTGATGACATCGAACTGAAGAAGCCACACGCCACATACAGATTGTGTCTCGAGGTGTCTGGAGGCGACTCCGAATCGATGGCCCCCTTTCTTGTCATGTGGAGCTCGTCGACAGCAGTGTTAAAGTCGACTACGTGAACCGCATAGCAATAGAGTGGTTTTTTGCCTGGAGATGTGTGGAGTCATCTGGGATGCTGGGAGACAGAGTTCTTCATGGAGCAGTGTATGAGGATGCTAAGTGGAAAGAAAAAGTTCAGGAGATAAAGAGAGAAAAAAATGAAGAAAAAACTGGATCCGAAACACTTGTTCATTTGCAGTTTGCCTGTCAGTGTTTGAATTTTTGATTCAAGGGATATTATTACATGCTTTTCCCTTTTTTGTTTTGGCATTTCTTTTTGCATTTTCAAGGAAACAAGTGCTGTCAGAATTACCATAAATGTCTGATCTTTTTCACTGGAGAGAATCGCGAA
Source organism: Ryuthela nishihirai (assembly GCA_038380435.1). Classification (NCBI taxonomy): domain Eukaryota; kingdom Metazoa; phylum Arthropoda; class Arachnida; order Araneae; family Heptathelidae; genus Ryuthela; species Ryuthela nishihirai. The sequence continues at coordinate 37,052,001 of JAWZYU010000015.1, forward strand.
GTTCAATTGAGTGCATTCTCCATTGCTTACTAATGCAAAGGAAATTGAAGCCAAATGCGAACAGATATCGAATTTTCCTCAGAAGTTTGAACTCTTTTTAAATTTCATTCGAAGCGAGAACTTGGGAGCACGAAATATTGTTTGTTTCGTGGACGACTTCAGTTCCAGAGTTGTTTGTAGTTATTCGAAATATCCTTATCCGGACTGCAAATTACTTCTTTCCATTTTGTGTTTTCCTTCTGTGAGAATTTTAGGAACACAAATGCAACTGCCGACGCAAATGATTTTATTATTTAGAAGCGTGTTTTTTTTTTGTTAAAAATGTAATTTTTCTTTTTGCTGTTGGCGTTTCACCCCGGAAAGAATTACAACGGACATGCATGTTATGTGAATTGAAAGCTACCTAACTTTTGAAAATAGAGATCAATTAAAGATCTCACTGAAATCTCTCTAAATATTATGCGAGTATTGTTTAAAATTGAGATTTAAAGGATTTTTGAAGCTGGGACATTTAACAGCCTACGGAGCCTTCACATTCTTTCTAATTTTATTTTTCCTCCGAATTGATGAAAACTGAAAAAAAAAAACATTACACAAACTTCAAATATTAAATTTATGATAGGAAATAATTTGTTATAAATAAAAAAATAAATACCCCCTCAAGCAGCTGCTTGCCACAGAGGTCTGACAGGAGCCTGTCAGTTTATATGCCACAGTAGAAGGATCTGAGAGGATGGTAGGACCTCAGCAGAAAACAACACGAACATCCATGCCTTACCCGGGGCTCGAACCCAGGTCCCGTAGATCAGTAGCCAAGTGCGCTAACCACTCGGCCACGGAACGGTAATTTGTTATAGCATTTATTTTATCTTCCTAAATATATTTTCATGAATAGCAAAACTTACAGTTAAATGTTTCAGCTTCCATAATTCTTTAAATATTATATGAATATTGCGAAGTATGGATAGTTAGAGAGACTTAAGTGATATCCTCAATTAATCACCAGTCGGTTAGCGCGTTTGGTTACTGATCAAAGGGATCTGGGTTCGAACTTCAGGTAAGGCATGAATGTTTATATTGTATTTCTGCTGAGATCTCGTCTATCTCACACTATGGAGTATTAAACTGTCGGACCATTTAGCAAGCAGCTGCTTAAGGGGTAATTTTTTTATATATTTTTAATATTTTTTTTATATAAACTTATCTTTAAAGTTAGGCAGCTGTGAATGTAGCTTTCCATTCACGCAACATGGAAGTGTCAGGTTGATTTCTGTAATATAGTTCGCATTGCATCAGCTTTTAATATGCGTAAATTGTCAACGTAACATCTGTCTGCTAAAGCAGTGTTTCTCAACTTTTTCGCAATTTTGCTGATTCTGAAGACTCCTTACAAAGTCTCGCTCATCTGGAGACACCTTTCAACATCTCGCTCATTATGGAAACCCCTTTCGAAGTCTCGCTCATTCTGAAGACCTCTTTCAAAATCTCGCTCATTCTGGAGATTCGTTTCAAAGTCTCGCTCATTCTGAAGACCCTTTTCAAAATCTCGCTCATTCTGGAGATTCAAAGTCTCGCTCATTCTGAAGACCCGTTTCAAAGTCTCGCTTATTCTGAAGACCCTTTCAAAAGTCTCGCTCATTCTGGAGACTCCTTTCAAAGTCTCGCTCATTCTGGAGACTCCTTTCAAAGTCTCGCTAATTCTGGAGACTTTTTCAAAGTCTGCTCAACCTAAGAACTCCCCCCCTCAAATTTATCTTACACTTTAAATAGGGTTAATTAAAATATAAACAAACTAATATATAAATACTGGCAGGTATAAATTTTTCCTCGTCGTGATTTTACTCCATTGGGGAAATATAAAAAGTGATGAAAAAAGATTAAAAGAATTAACTTGTGAAGTAATTTTTAAAGCTGGAATATTTACAAAAAAAAAAACTAAAAAAAGAGATCTCTTTAAAACAAGCTTTATTTATTGCAAGAAAATTATTAAAAGAAGAGTAATTTTTCTATCTGTAAGGATGAAAAAACTAAGATTAGGAAAAAAATATATGTTCTGGATAGAATCTACACAACTCAGGGTTAGGTTGTTGTTTTACCACTGAGCGGCACTTTTTTGCACACCATGGGCTAAATGGCCAGGTCACATGGACCCCGAAGGCTCAGAGAAGGTTGGGAGGGGATCCACTGGAACAGCTGTTGAGAAACAGATGGTAGCCTCCCGTCAAGGCCATCCAGTGTGTTCTTTAACTTGCTCAGGGTATGTCTCTCCCGCACACGGGGCCACGGTTTAACGTCCCATCCGACGGGCGGCGGCCTTTCCAAGGCCATCGGTGTCCCCTACTGACTGTGGGCAGGGCGGGGAATTTTGCGGAGATAAATCTCAACGCTGACCCAGCTGGGAACTCGAACCTGGGAACTACAGATTACCAGCCTGGCGCGCTACCGACTGAGCCACCCCCGCCCCACACAACTCAGGGACTCAACTACATATTCTAATCAGGACTCTACTCAACTCAGGGTATTACTCTCCAGCACACGGAGCCACAGGTTAACGTCCCATCCGGCGTTGGAGGGTAAGATGGAGATAAATCTTAACGTTGGCCGCCCAGGAACCTCGAACATGTCAACTGCAGATTACGAGCCTGGCTAGCTACTGACTGAAGATTCACCCCCCCCCCACCACCACCACCTTCAAAATAAATCGAGAAATTGTAAACCAGTTTCGTAAGAGCTGTTCAATGGTTCCATTCGAAAGATATTTTTTCTGGTCTCCAGAAGTAACACCAGGAAACGAGAAGCCTCAGATCCACCAATTATCACACGATTTCACTTAAGAACTTAGCTTCTGAAAACACGTTAAGATCCACGCTTCTTATCCAAGCTCTGTTATTAATTGCCATTGAGCAATTCTTGATTGTCCCTGGGAGATCCACAACTCTTTAATTTTCTATATATCAACAGATGATAAGCTTTCTTAAGAGAAAAACGAATCCTTCGAAGTCATCTACTTGGACTTGAGAAGGCGTTCGAAAAACACAAAGGGACAATTCTCCACAAGGAACTCTTTAAAAGTCAGATTCCAAACAAGCTAATCAAGCTAATCCAAACATTGCTCCACAAATCAAACTCAACGATCACAGAAATAATATATGAGCAGAACGTTTCAGCGAATATTGTTTCCACATTGTTTTCTTGCTATCTTTTCATTTAATATTTCAGATATTCTTCACCCTATTAGGAATGATATTTTTGTGGAGAATATCAATTTTTTTTCAGACTACAGCTACGCAAGTAGACCAAGACCAATTACAGATTACTCGTAACAATAATCTGGAATGGAGCAAACTTCATAATAAACTTCCTATTCTAACAATTAAATCCTCAGTCATTTCATTTGAGACACAAAAACGATTATCATAACTATTACTTTAAGAACAATCCTCTAGAGTAGGGGTTCTGAAGGTGGGGTACGCGGTAAACCTTTTTGGGATACGCCGTGAGAGCTCAAAAGTCGCTACATCTAGTAACAAAGCCGCTAAGTTGGCATTATTATACTATAACTCTAGTTTTATCTATTTATATAAGGGGTACGCCAGTTACATATTACATTTCAAGGGGGTACGTGAAGCATAAAAGGTTGAGAACCACTGATCTAGACAATGTCTACCTATTTTGTGATCTAGATGTCATGTTCAACGACACTTTGTTTTTTCCTCCATATAAGAAAGTTGCTAGTGATGCCCTTCGCATTGCAAATAGGATTTCAATTCTATAACGACTGACATCCTGCTGCAGGGCCAGAGCAATAAGAACGACAAGCGACACCTTGCAGCTTGTGCATTGCGAGGAACTTTAGTACAGAGTTTCACTAAACAAATTAAAAGGAATGATCACTGTGAAAAAGGGGCGGGGGTGGCTCAGACGGTAGCGCGTCAGGCTCGTAATCTGTAGTTCCCAGGTTCGAGTCCCAGCTGGGTCAGCGTTGAGATTTATCTCCGCAAAATTCCCTGCCCACGGTCAGTAGCGGACACCGATGGGCTTGGAAAGGCCGCCGTCCGTCGGATGGGACGTTAAGCCGTGGTCCCGTGTGCAGGAGAGACATACCCTGTGCACGTTAAAGAACACGCTGGATGGCCTTGACGGGAGGCTACCATCCGTCTCCCAACAGCTATTCCAGTGGGTCCCTTCCCCCAACCTTCTCTGAGCCTTCGGGGTTCATGTGACCTGGCCATTTAGCCCATGGTGTGCAAAAAAGTGCCGCTCAGAGGTAAAACAACCCAACTCACTGTGAAAATTTTGTGAGCTGTCACCTGCATATATATTTCAATATGTTTCGTGTTTGGATATCTGTATATCAGTGACACTAAGACATCTATGAGGGGTTATTGTAAATAAAATCAGCGAGCATCTTTCCTGTAATACCTTGATTACTAATTCTTTAAAATATGTCTGCAACAAGCTCTCCACCTTCTCTAAGGAACCCTAGTACATCTGGGAAAAATTCCCGAAATGAAAGTAAGGGAAGCTTAGGCGAAAAATCTGACTTGAAAGGCTAAAAATTCAAGTAAAAATATAAACATCGAAATGTTTTCAAAACTTCTGGAAAAATTAAACACTATGGATAAAAAAATAAGTCTGATTTGCAGATTGGACATTGTGGGGAACAATATTTCGGAAATAAGAACATAAAAGGAATTAATTCTTAGAATTCAAATTGATATCGAAAATTGCAAGGACTCAATAAATATTAATGAAGATCAATATGAATAGTTTGACGGAAGATACACGTAACAAACTAGACGCTTTTCAAAATAGAATGAGGTGTAATAATATCTCGATTGAAAAGCTGGGGCAGAACTGAAGAGTTGGTAAAATATGCTGAAAAATTAAAATGAGATAATATAAAAATTGAAAGAGCTCATCGAGTAGGAAGACCAACTAATAATCGAAAAGGAATATTCAGTGTAAGGATACACAGTTATAAACATAAGTACAACATTGAAAAAAATTAAAATTTGCTTAAAGGAGCCTCAATTTATATCAATGATGCTTACACCTATTCAGTAAGAAAAGTAAGAATAGAATTGCTGAAGTTTATTAAAGCAAAGAATCCTGCAGGGAAAGATATTCTTTGCAGTTTGATAAACTGAAAATGAAGGTGTAATGATAATATGCAAATGTTTCTGGATCACATGGAATTCATTTTACAAAATATAGTTCTGAATCACAAAATGTCTATATTTTTGGAGATTTCAATTTAAGAATGGAATTAACAGGATTGATTTCCGTAATTAATTTCTCAGAATTGGTAAAAGTGTGTGACTTAAAAATAACACCCTCACTACCAACAAGAATCACGGAAACTTCACGTTACATTTAAGAACTTTCTATAACTAACACGACAGATCTAGCTAACTATGTATTAACAAGTCCAATTTCTGACCATCTACAGCTAATTAGCATTATTTACGAAGAGATGACCACCAGACAAAGTGAACACACATTTACATTCAGATGCTACTCCGATAAGAATTTAAATAAATTCGGAGAATTGATGAAAGTCGAAAATTGGATTTCATCACGTCTTCGAACAGGAAAATGACGTTAATATTACCTACAATAAACTTATTGACACAGTTAATAAACATTATCAATCCATAAAAATCACAACTAATCTTCAGAACTATAAACCATGGTTATCAGATAATTTAAAGTTTAAAAAGCAAAATAGATTGTATGAAAAGTTTATTAGGAATGAAAAATTCGTCGAATACAAACAATTCAGTAATAAACTAAATTATGAAATAGATAGAGCAAAATTTAACTATTTTAATGATAAATTAACCAAATACCAAAGAAATAGTAAAGAAATGTGGAAGATAATTAACGGACTCATTTAAAAAGAAAAAAAACGAAAGATATTAATGACAGATCATTAAAGCTATCACCAAAAATCTACAGAATTCGGAACTTTATTAGCCAAAAAAATTTACTACTGCTGCATTATGCTTTTATTTACCCAACTCTGTTATATGGCAATATTGTATGGTCAAGCATATCAAAAGAAAATTTAACTCTCTTTACTATCTTTACTTACTTTTTTTCTCTTTTGCTATTACAATAGCGACATGTTCGCTTAATTTTGTGAGCATCCCCTACTGCCCGCGGGAAGGGCGGGGATTTTTGCGGAGATAAATCTCCACGCTGGCCCACGTGGGATTCGAATCTAGGAACTGCAGATTACTCGTGTGGCGCGTTACTAACTGAGCTACCCCTCGCCACCTCATGTTAATTAAAAAGCTAAAAAACGTAATGTAATATGATCCTAACGATATAGTTCTTTGACGCAGTTGGCAAAAGAATTAACTTAGCAGCAGCACTGTCAACATTTTGGAAACGAGTTAGGTTGTTGGGTTGTTTTACCTCTGGGTTGGGTTGTTTTACCTCTGAGCGGCACTTTTTTGCACACCATGGGCTAAATGGCCAGGTCACAAGGACCCCGAAGGCTCAGAGAACGTTGGGGGAGGGGATCCCTGGAACAGCTGTTGGGAGACAGATGGTAGCCTCCTGTCAAGGCCATCCAGCGTGTTCTTTAACGTGCACAGGGTATCGCTCTCATACACACGGGACCACGGCTTAACGTCCCATCCGACGGGTGGCGGCCTTTCCAAGCCCATCGGTGTCCCCTACTGACCGTGGGCAGGGCGGGGAGTTTTGCGGATATAAATCTCAACGCTGATCCAGCTGGGACTCGAACCTGGGAACTATAGATTACGAACCTAGCGCGCTACCGACTGAGCCACCCTCGCCCCTTTTGGAAACGATGGTTCAGTCTCTCTAGAAGACGTACGTATCTTGGCAAAATGCATTATTCCCTAGTCAGAGCTGCAATGCTTGGATTGGATGGAAATCTATCTTTGTAATAAAATTTTCTGGATGGAATCTACCAATTATTGCACTAGGAAGAAGCTTCAATTTGGTATCAGCAGTAATGTCCCATGTTTCTAACAATATTTCTCACTGGATTGTTAATAAACAAAATGAGTAGATGTGGATTCATGAGTTATTTCGTCAAGTATTATCTAGCATGCAGTTTCCTAGCGAAGGAAGACTGGAGCTTCATGTACAAAGAAGATGAGGGAAGCAGGCGGGAAGATGGAAAGAGGAAAGGACGAAGAGCCAAAAGAAGAAAGAAACGATCTTTACGTATCTAGGCACAGTAACTAAAGTGTGATTATAAACATTAACTATGCTTTTTGCTATCCACAATGGCTCTTAACGCTAAGGATTAAAAAAATCCAACATAAACAATTTAATATTCTCTTTGAGAAAAGTCAAGGATAAAAATAAACAAAATTTAAAGACTAGGAATTTCTTTTTTTAACTTTCTGAATGTGAACGATTTCCACATGGCTTTAAGTTTGAGAACGGAATGTCGTAGAGCAGATTTCGTCCAACCAAAATTTAGTGAAATATGTATTGCGAAACAGACGCAGATAAAATTCTTTACTTAAAAAAGAAAACATATATTTCTAATGAATTGGGAAAAAAACTATATTTTAAGAAATTAAGAAACTATCTTGATTAAAACACAAAAATGTACATTTTAATGAGTACTAATGTATGTGATCCCTCATTTGCATAAAGAAGACATTACATATTATTATATTTATCTCCGAAATTCCTTAACGTATCTCAAACAACATCAAAATTGCAACAGATTATGTATGACACATTACTAAGAATACAGAAAGTTTAATTTTGGGAATCGATAATGTTGAAATCTTCTTGCATTTTAATGAAGTGTTATAGACTTAATCTGTTTTATATTTCTTTTGTAATTAACATATTTTCAGTTCCGGTTCTTGAAATTTAATAGGTATGGAACGCACACACACGAGATTATTCTTGTGTGATTTGAATTTGTATTGTAAAACACTTACTGTGAAAATTAAATTACTTAGTATTATGAACGTAAAATCATTTTGTTATTTACCTAAAAATGATTGAAGAAAAAAATTGGAAGAAATCAGCCGGGTCACAGACCGATTCACGAGGTTGGAAGGGCCTGTCGTAGTCAAAAATTATATCTAGGTACAGTCGCTCAAAAAAGTATCCGAACACTAGGGTTGATTTTAGAATTCAGAACAAATATCTGGCAACGATTTTTTTTTAGAAATTATTGATCTGGCAACCTTCGTGTCACGTGATTACAGAATTCAGGAAAAATATCTGGAGCGTGTACAGCAACTGTACACGCTCCAATTACCGTTCACAGCAAACTGGAGCGCGTGCAGTTACTGCACACGTTCCAGTTTGCTGTGAACGGTAACTGCACACGCTCAATATTTCCGTGAGTGAGCCCACATGATCTAGTATCAAAATAATATGACCACCTACAGTCGCTCAAAAAAGTATCCGAACACTGTGGTTGATTATAGAATTCAGAAAAAATATCTGGCAACGATTTTTTTTAGAAATTAGTGATCTGGCAACCTTCGTGTCACGTGATTACAGAATTCAGGAAAAATATCTGGAGCGTGTACAGCAACTGTACACGCTCCAGTTATCGTTCACAGCAAACTGGAGCGTGTGCAGTTACTGCACACGCTCCAGTTTGCTGTGAACGGTAACTGCACACGCTCAATATTTCCGTGAGTGAGCCCACACGATCTAGTATCAAAATAATATGACCACCTACAGTCGCTCAAAAAAGTATCCGAACACTAAGGTTGATTACAGAATTCAGAAAAAATATCTGGCAACGATTTTTTTAGAAATTAGTGATCTGGCAACCTTCGTGTCACGTGACACGAAGGTTGCCAGATCATTAATTTCTAAAAAAATCGTTGCCAGATATTTTTTCTGAATTCTATAATCAACCATAGTGTTCGGATACTTTTTTGAGCGACTATACATTAACTAAACCTTCCGTCATTTACAATGTCTCTTAACGCTAAGGGCAAAAAAAAAAATCCGACAGGAATAATCTAATATTTTCTTTGAGAAAGACATCAAGGAGAAGCGTAAACGAGATTCAAAGACCAGCAAAATTTTTTTCTGACTGTGAACGTTTTTTACATGGCTTTAGTCTAAGCACAGAAAAATGTCATAGGCAAAAGCTGTGGGTATGACTAAAAAAAGCCCTAGCGTTAAGTAAGACAATCGGGAAAAGTTCTAGAAGACAAACATGGTCGTTTGATGTTCAGGGGGGAAACATCTTACACAGACACGTTGCGAATTCATCCCCAAATATTAGGAGATGTTATCCTTAAACATGACGAAGATTATCATTATGGCGCATTTTGTTTTGAGCATCATCATCATCAGCGATGACTGCACTTAGGCTTATCAGGAAGCTGTTCACGTTCTTCACAGGTCCTGGTGTCATCCATACACATTATGACGTTAAAACCCCATTGTGCCTCGAATACAATAGCATTTATGGCCATTTCATTGCAACGTATATGCATGCATCCTGCATCACGTATTGGACACTTCCACATTACGTGAATGAAAAAACACACTCAAAATTTCCTAACTTTGAAAACAAAACTCTTTACTGAAATATGACACTAGAAATTAAATAAAGCTCTTACTTCGTCGACCTCTTTAAATCTCGATTTTCAACGATTTTGAATCTAAAAGCCAATAATTAGCATCAAAATACAAATAATAACTCTTGCATCAAATCGTTACTTAGCTATTTTAAAATGTTCTTCTAATGATTCTTTCGGTTTCTGTGAAACCTTTGGAGACAGATTTATCAACTGTTCGATGTTCTTGTATCATGGATCACCTCAACCGTTGGATGTTCTTGTGCCATGGATCACCTCAACCGTTCGATGTTCTTGTGCCATGGATCACCTCAACCGTTCGATGTTCTTGTGCCATGGATCACCTCAACCGTTCGATGTTCTTGTGCCATGGATCACCTCAACCGTTCGTTGTTCTTGTGCCATGGATCACCTCAACCGTTCGATGTTCTTGTGCCATGGATCACCTCAACCGTTCGATGTTCTTGTGCCATGGATCACCTCAACCGTTCGTTGTTCTTGTGCCATGGATCACCTCAACCGTTCGATGTTCTTGTGCCATGGATCACCTCAACCGTTCGATGTTCTTGTGCCATGGATCACCTCAACCGTTCGATGTTCTTGTGCCATGGATCACCTCAACCGTTCGATGTTCTTGTGCCATGGATCACCTCAACCGTTCGTTGTTCTTGTGCCATGGATCACCTCAACCGTTCGATGTTCTTGTGCCATGGATCACCTCAACCGTTCGTTGTTCTTGTGCCATGGATCACCTCAACCGTTCGATGTTCTTGTGCCATGGATCACCTCAACCGTTCGATGTTCTTGTGCCATGGATCACCTCAACCGTTCGTTGTTCTTGTGCCATGGATCACCTCAACCGTTCGTTGTTCTTGTGCCATGGATCACCTCAACCGTTCGTTGTTCTTGTGCCATGGATCACCTCAACCGTTCGTTGTTCTTGTGCCATGGATCACCTCAAACATTCGATGTTCTTGTGCGATGGATCACCTCAACCGTTCGTTGTTCTTGCGCCATGGATCACCTCAACCGTTCGTTGTTCTTGTGCCATGGATTAGATCAGCTTCTATCAGATGTTCGATGTTCTTCATTAACGGATATATCAGATCGGAGATCCATAATATCCTGTAATTTGATTTACGATAAGAAAATAATTTTGAGTCTCTTACAGTGCTAATTGTTTTACCAACCAGCCCAAGGAAAGTACTCATAACTGAAGGATTAAAGAAATAAATTGCACGAAGCACTTCAGAATAATGCCGTAAAAATTTAGCTGTTGTTTTACATTTGAGCTGCATTTTGTTTTTAGATAATGGACTAAATGGCCAGGTGCCAATGGCTCAAAGCTGGGTAGGTGGAAGGAGATCCACTGGAGACGATAAACAGACCAAATAGAAACCTGCCATCAAGAAGGCTATGCAGATCTGCTTTAATGTATACAGAAGGATGCTTTTCAACCGTCCGAGAGTTATAGCAAAGCAAAACAGTAAGCAAAAGTGAAATACCAAAATATTCAGCGGAATCAGAAAACTTTGCTTTCCTTGATCAATCGATCAACTTTTGCACTGATATTTCAGATCCTTTCGACATTGCTACCTCGTTTATTTTGAAGAAAAGTTTTTCCCTACCACAACGTTGTTTCATTACATTAAGGAATCATGTTCAGTCCCGAAACAACTGGACAAAACTACAGGACGCTTTCAGCGAAGAACACAACATTGTCAGGGTTGTGTTGGGTTGTTTTACCTCTGAGCGGCACTTTTTTTGCACACCATGGGCTAAATGGCCAGGTCACATGGACCCCGAAGGCTCAGAGAAGGTTGGGGGAGGGGACCCACTGGAACAGCTGTTGGGAGACAGATCGTAGCCTCCCGTCAAGGCCATCCAGCGTGTTCTTTAACGTGCACAGGGTATGACTCTCCCGCACACGGAACCACGGCTTCACGTCCCATCCGACGGACGGCGGCCTTTCCAAGCCCATCGGTGTCCCCTACTGACCGTGGGCAGGGCGGGGAATTTTGCGTAGATAAATCTCAACGCTGACCCAGCTGGGACTCGAACCTGGGAACTACAGATTACGAGCCTGGCACGCTACCGATAGAGCCACCCCCGCCCCACATTGTCAGAGAAAACTATTGAATTAAATCACCTGTAGTGAAGATATAATGCTTAGTTTTCAAAAAGCAAATAAAAAAAATTAAACTTTACCTCCCCCATCTCACTGGAAGGGGGGTAAATGTCAGCTGTAACAGAAAAATCTGACTTTGATACACCATACACAAAGCATACACTAAACATTAACCATACACTAACATTTTGACTACCATACTAACCTTTAAATATTAAGCTTCTAGCTTAAATGGACTGCTTATAATATTTGTTTAAAGTTTTCTCATCTTCCAACTACACTGGTGCTCAAAATTAAAGGATAACGTATAAATTCATACATAACTTAAAGAATTTTTAAGGGAATGCAATGAATTTGGTAAAGAGGTTTATTATTAAATTACAAATGTAAATCAAGTAGAAGATAATTCATATTCATATAATGTGCATGCATTAAGATCATAATCGTGCAATTGACCTGAAGGAGCAGTCCATGAAACAATAGTAAAGTCTGTTACCTACGATATGCGGTATGTTAATATGGAGTATGATCAACTGTTGTGGGGTGGCGGGGGGGGGGGCTCAGTCGGCAGCTCGCCAGGCTCGTAATCTGTAGTTCCCAGGTTTGAGTCCCAGCTGGGTCAGCGTTGAGATTTATCTCCGCAAAATTTCCCCGCCCTGCCCACGGTCAGTAGGGGACACCGATGGGCTTGAAAAGGCCGCCGTCCGTCGGATGGGACGTTAAGCCGTGGCCCCGTGTGCGGGAGAGCCATACCCTGTGCACGTTAAAGAACACGCTGGATGGCCTTGACGGGAGGCTACCATCTGTCTCCCAACAGCTGTTCCAGTGGGTCCCCTCCCCCAACCTTCTCTGAGCCTTCGGAGTCCATGTGACCTGGCCATTTAGCCCATGGTGTGCAAAAAAGTGCCGCTCAGAGGTAAAACAACCCAACCCAACCCAGCTGGGTCAGCGTTGAGATTTATCTCCGCAAAATTCCCCGCCCTGCCCACGGTCAGTAAGGGACACCGATGGGCTTGGAAAGGCCGCAGTCCGTCGGATGGGACGTTAAGCCGTGGCCCCGTGTGCGGGAGAGCTATACCCTGTGCACGTTAAAGAACACGCTGGATGCGCCTTGACGGGGGGGACCATCTGTCTCCCAACAGCTGTTACAGTGTGTCCCCTCCCCCAACCTTCTCTGAGCCTCCGGGGTCCATATGACCTGGCCATTTAGCCCATGGTGTGCAAAAAAGTGCCGCTCAGAGGTAAAACAACCCAACCCAACCCAACTGTTGTTTCTCCTTGGTTCTATCCAAATGCGAATACGTCGCGAATCAGTACTTCACTTGAATCGCAATTCATCTGTGAACATAACATGCGCCCATTGGTCTGGACTCCAAGTGTGATGTTGGCGACTCCATGCTAAATGAGCTCGCTGGGGGCCGCGAATTAGAGGGACATAAATAACAGGTCTCCTAGCATAAAGGCATTGTTCGCGAAGTCTTCTGTAAACAGTACGCTTTGAAACCCTCGTTCCAATAGCTGCTGTAAGCTCCAAAGACAGTTTGCCTAGAGGTCATCACTCTGTTCCGTCTGGCTGTAAGACTCATTTAGCGATCGTCTACAGCAATTGTGGCTTTGGGACGGCCTTGTCCTAGTCGACGACGCACATCTCTTGTCTGTTGAGACTGTCTCCAGAGTCTTGATAGAACATTTTGTGGAATATTAAATGCTCTGGAGACTTCCGTCTGGGACTGACTTGCTTCCATCCTTCCAATCTCTCTCTACCGCTGAAAATCATCCATATAATGTCTTCGGAACATAATCAGCTAGACGTGCCACTGAAGTAAAAGCAAGAGTTGTCTAGAACAGCGACAAGTAGCGAATAGGCTCCTCATTTTGTCGCAATCCTAATTTGCATATTCCGGCTTACGTGCCGCAACTCTAAATGCGGGCTAGTTTTCCGCTTAGCGTATTGTCCACGTTCGCCCATTTTCAGTGCTTTTTTTTTGCATATATCGGCAGCTATATACGTTTTTGTTGATTATCCTTTAATTTTGAGCACCAGTGTAGAATGTCGTCTAGAAAACGTTAATATCACTTCTCGGTTAGATTGGGTTGTTTTACCTTTAAGCAGCACTCTTTTGCACATAATGGGCTAAATGACCAGGTCACAAGGATTTGACTTGCACGAGGTTCAACGACATGAACTTGCTCGAGGGTTAAGGGAATATTGAAGGAAGCGTACTCACTGGACAGCTGTTAGGAGACAGATGGTAGCCTCCCGTCAAGGCCATCCAGCGTGTTCTATAACGTGCATTGACGGATGGACCGACGGTCGGCGGACTTTCCAAGCCCATCGTTGAGGAACCGGGGGGGAGGGGGAAATCACTATCGTTAATGTGAATCTCCACATTCTATTACCTAAATACCAAGTTTCTAAGTTAGACTGTTTTGAAAACTTGTTTCAAGTTGGTCTTTTTTATAGATTTATTGCTTTTTAAACATGGTAATACAAATTAAAAGCCGTCCCGTGGCCGAGTGGTTAGCACGCTTGGCTACTAATCTACGGGATCTGGGTTCGAGCCCCGGAGAAGGCATGGATGTATGTGTCGTTTTTCTGCTGAGGTCCTGCCATCCTCTCAGACCTTCTACTATGGCACATAAACTGACGGATTCCTGTCCGACCTCTGTGGCAAGCAGCTGCTTGAGGGGGTATTTATTATTTATTTATTAATACAAATTAAAGAGAAATTTATGATAATTATACTTCATTAGTAAATATCTGAAAAAGAATTTTACCATTTTCTCTTCAAAAATGAGTCAGTATCTGCAGATGGGCAGACGACAAAAGGAAAACAATATATCAATTTTTTTTCAAGTAAACGAGCTAAACACAAAAAATAAACTTTGTTAAACTTGGCGCCTCTGAGCGTAGAAGTGAAAACAGCCATGTCGCTTTGGTGCGAACCAGCCAATTGTTCTTTAACGGATGCCCGAGATGAAATAACAGAGAAGGAGACAAGGAGGCTGCTTGCCGCCTCCTCTTCCGCCATTTGTCATACAGCTAACGAATGCGGCCGCAGATTGGTTACTATAAATAGCAGCTGCCTCCGCCCATAAGTGACCGTGTCTATGCAAGTGTATCTCCTCATATGACCTCAAAACGGCAGCTGCCTTGATGAGGGAGGAGGGAAGCCAGAGGGAGGGAGGAGAGGAAGAGAAAAAGATACTCTTTGGACTGAATAGCGAGCTGGTTTCTTTCGCTGATGATGTCCATACTATTGTCAGGCCTGAGGGTAACTGCATTAGGAAGGTTCGAGTCAATGCGGACAAAATCAAGCATTGACCTTTAGCTGGAGTGTTGTTTTGTCTGTTGCTGTATCCTCATTAGAAACGATGACGATTGGGCGGGGGTGGCTCAGTCGGTAGCGCGCCAGGCTCGTAATCTGTAGTTCCCAGGTTCGAGTCCCAGCTTGGTCAGCGTTGAGATTTATCTCCGCAAAATTCCCCGCCCTGCCCACGGTCAATAGGAGACACCGATGGGCTTGGAAAGCCGTCGGATGGGAAGTTAAGCCGTGGTCCCTTGTGCGGGAGAGCCATACCCTGTGCACGTTAAAGAACACGCTGGATGGCCTTGACGGGAGGGTACCATTTGCCTCCCAACAGCTGTTCCAGTGGGTCCCCTCTCCCAACTTTATGAGCCTTCGGGGTCCATGTGACCTGGCCATTTAGCCCATGGTGTGCAAAAAAGTGCCGCTTAGAGGTAAAACAACCCAACGACTCAGAGACAGTGAGAAAGCATGCACAAGGAAGATGGTAACAAATCACTCTCTCTCCAGAGTGTCATTCACTTGGGTGTGCAGTGCCCTCTAGTGAGCATGGAGCTTTCGTAGGCATCGACGGCCTTCTTGTTTCTCGTTGGGCTCAGGTGTGATGCATTGAATGTGCAGACAATGGAATGTCAGATGGAATGAAGACGAAATTGAACCCAAATGGTGATGACAACTTGTGATCGATTATGTGTTGCAAAAGAATGAAATAGATTTCTTCCTTGTTCCATTTGGTTTCTTTGGAATTTCTGGCTTTTTTTTAAAGGCTACTTATCTAGATTTCAATGTAAAAATGAGTGTTTCCATATCGTGAAAACGAGGGGGAAATCGAGCTTAAAGATAGCACGTCAGTTCCTTAAATGCATCAACATATATCGTATCATGTGTCATCTCACAATTGAATTTATTTATGTAAATACTACATTTTGAAAATCTGGGAATGCTATTTTTAATCGACTTTTTTATTTTGAAAAAAAAAATGTTTTAATTTTTGTTGTCTGTCTGGTTATAGATATTCAACTTTTTTTTTAAAGACAATGTAAAAATTGTTCTTTTATTAGATATTTTTAATGATATTACTATTTGCATTTCGGAATATAACAAAATTAGATTTTTTTGCCCACTGTTAAAAGACGCTAAAGTTGGGAAACGGCAAAAAATTTTATTTAATATTATATAAATTTAAATTTGGTTGTTTAACTTTTTAGATTCATTTTGACACATACTGGGCAGAATAGCCACGTAACAAGGAAGCCAAGAGCTCACAGGAGGTTGGGGGAAGATGATCCGATGAACAGCCCTTAGGAGACAGATGGAAGCCTCCCATCAAGGCCGTCCAGCGTGTTGTTTAATGTACATAGGGTACGATTCTTCTGCACAAAGGGAACACGGCTCTACTTCCCATCCGACGAACGGCTGCCTTTGCAAGTCCATTCATGTCTCCTTTCTAACCGAGAACAGGTGGGGGCTTAGCAGAAATAGATCTCAATGCTGACCCAGGTGGGAGTCATACCTGGGGGACATCAAATGACGAGCCTCTGATATAAAAATATCTGCTCTGAGATAATAAAAGAATATTCAACTTCAGGAAGCTAGCCACTGGTCCACTTCGCATACTTTGTGCGTAGTTTTAGCTCTATCTGAGGCAGTCACAAACTTAAGTCTTAGTGAAGCATGCCTTTGTACAAGAGTTGGGTTGTTTTAATTCTGAGCGGCACTTTTTTGCACACCATGGGCTAAATGGCCAGGTCACATGGACCCCGAAGGCTCAGAGTAGGTTGGGGGAGGGGATCCACTGGAACAGCTGTTGGGAGACAGATGGTAGCCTCCCGTCAAGGCCATCCAGCGTGTTCTTTAACGTGCACAGGCTATGGCTCTCCCGCACACGGGGCCACGGTTTAACGTCCCATCCGACGGATGGCGGCCTTTCCAAGCCCATCGGTGTCCCCTACTGACCGTGGGCAGGGCGGGGAATTTTGCGGAGATAAATCTCAACGCTGACCCAGCTGGGACTCGAACCTGGGAACTACAGATTACGAGCCTGGCGCGCTACCGACTGAGCCATCCCCGCCCCCTAGAATGGGGAAGAGAAGATGGGTTGAGTTGTTTTCCCTGTAAACGAAACTGTGAACAATTAACTAATGGCCAGGTCATAAGGACCCACTGGACAGCTGTTAGGAGATAGATGAAGTCTTCCATCAAGACCATCTAGATTTTTCTTTAACGTGCACAGGTTACGGTTCACTTGCACACGGAAAAAAAGGCTTAACATCTTATCAGACTGATGGTAGCCTGGGTAAGTCCATCAGAGCATCTTTTTTCTCTTTGAGGACAGAGTGGAATTAGCAGAAACAAATTACAATGACGGTCCTATTAGGACTCGAACCTGGTAAATGCAGACTACAAGCCTGGCGCGCTACCAAATGAGTTAATCACGCCCCGAGAGAAGACGATTCTGAAATATATTGGTAAAGTTAACATAGGAGGAGAAAAGGACAAGAAAAAAAAGTAGAAGGGTAGAGTGACGTAATCATGGACAAAGAAGATAAGAAGAAAAGGGAAGTAGATATAGAGAGAAAGAGTTTCTAGTCTTGAGGTGATAGGCGAGAATAAAAGATGAGGGATGATTGATTGGTTGTTGGTTGGTTGTTTTACCTTTGAGCGGCAGTTTTTTGCACACCATGGGCTAAATGGCCAAGTCACATGGACCCCGAAGGCTCAGAGAAGGTTGGGGGAGGGGAACCACTTGAACAGCTGTTGGGAGACAGATGGTAGCCTCCCGTCAAGGCCATCCAGCGTGTTCTTTAACGTGCACAGGGTATGGCTCTCCCGCACACGGGGCCACGGCTTAACGTCCCATCCGACGGACGGCGGCCTTTCCAAGCCCATCGGTGTCCCCTACTGACCGTGGCAAGGCGGGGAGTTTTGCGGAGATGATGAAGGATGAGATGAGAGACTGCCATCTCTGAACTTGGTTTCTTTGACAAAAACCAGGAGCAGAGGTTGTCCCAGTCGATAGTTCAAAAGTCTCGTAATCTGCACTTCCCAGTTTTGAGTCCTACCTCATCCAGCGTTAAGATTTATCTCCACTAAACGGTGCTCTAGATCAAAAATAGGGCACCGATGGACTTGGAAAAGCCGCCATCCATCGGGTGGGAGGACGTTAAGTCGTGGCCTCGTGTGCAGGAGAGACACGTGTGCATATTAAAGAACACCCTGGATAGTCTTGACGAAAGGCTTCCATGTGTTTCTTAACTTCTTCTTCACCAACATTCTGTGAGCTTTTGGGGTCTTTGTGACCTGGCCATTTAACCCATTGTGTGTAAAAAAGTGCAAAGAAATAACTCAACTCGCTCAAGGTTAAAACAATCTAAATTAACAATCATCCTGAAATTTGGATTTCTTTTGTGATTTGCCATCGTGAAATAATAATGGACAATTCGGGAATAAAACCCTATCACAACGAATATAAAATAAATAATTTTTTTTTTCAAAAATTATTGTTTTAAGCATACCGCATCTTTTCTTCCTCTGGTTACGATCCATAATAAAGTGTCCTTTCTCGGTAGAATTTAATACAATGTCCACTTTCACTTCGACGCTTGCCGAGCCATATGGGATCATGTAAGCGAAACACAAAACAGACAAGCCCGACATTAATGCTTCGAGTCTGCCTGACTTATGCGGCCGCAAATCAGCTTTGTTCCAGGGACACGACGGCAACTAAATGAACCATTGGGATGGACGCATCGAACCAGTGACTGAGCTTGTCTTTTAATGCAGAATTCTGCTCCTCCTCTTCCTGTCTCAGTGGAGAAGGAGCCTGCAGTATGATGCAGCTTATTTAGGAACCTAATTACCATGGCTTGAACGTGGTGGAAAAAATAAGCAAAAAATTACGTGCTCTTTGTTCTAGGTGTATGTAAAAATAATCGATTAAATAGAATATGTTGTGAGTGTAATTTGTATATTTTGTGATATGAGTATCCTGCATCTGCCTCATTTATCCATCCATTAACTGAGCTAGTAAATTCTTTGGATTTATTTAGCGACTCATTTATCAATTATTTTCCGTTTCCTCGGCCACTTATTAATTGGCTCCCGCTCATTCGTTCTTTTTCCATTTAGACTTGTCTCCTCCTTTAAGGTTGACCATGGGGCGGGGGTGGCTCAGTCGGTAGCGCGCCAAGTTCGTAATCTGTAGTTCCCAGGTTTGAGACCCAGCTGGGTCAGCGTTGAGATTTATCTCCGCAAAATTTCTCCGCCTTGCCCACGGTCAGTAGGGGACACCGATGGGCTTGGAAAGGCCGCCGTCCGTCGGATGGGACGTTAAGCCGTGGCCCGTGTGTACGTTAAAGAACACGCTGGATGGCCTTGACGGGAGGCTACCATTTGCCTCCCAACAGCTGTTCCAGTGGGTCCCCTCCCCCAACCTTCTCTGAGCCTTCGGGGTCCATGTGACCTGGTCATTTAGCACATGATGTGCAAAAAACTGCCGCTCAGAGGTAAAAAAATCCAAAACAATCTAAGGTTGACCACGACCTGGCAGTTTTGTTTATTTCCATCTCTGCATTGCTCTTCTTCTATTTATTTCTTTTGGCATTTGCCATCTTTCCCAAGTTTATTTCTTTTTCGAAGATGTTCTTCGTCGCACATTCACTTCCTCACTTTTAATCGGTTTTGCTCACTCACTAATTCATTGATAGTTACGCTTATTCATTCGTTAGTTTACGCATATTTGCTCATTTTGTTTCGCTTACTCCCCCATCTATTATGCTGTTGAGGCTGATTCACTCATTCATCCAGGAGGTTTCGCTCATTAGTTCACTTATTATCTGGTAGACTGATTTATTCACTCATTTCATCGTCATTCATCGTCATTCATCCATTAGTTTAACCTTATTAGTTCACTTAACATCTGGTTTACGTTGGGTTGGATTGTTTTACCTCTGAGCGGCAGTTTTTTGCACACCATGGGCTAAATGGCCAGGTCACAAGGACCCCGAAGGCTCAGAGAAGGTTAGGGGAGGGAACACACTGGAACAGCTGTTGGGAGACAGATGGTAGCCTCCCGTCAAGGCCATCCAGCGTGTTCTTTAACGTTGTTAATTGAGTAGTTTTACCTCTGAGCGGCACTTTTTTGCACACCATGGGCTAAATGGCCAGGTCACAAGGACCCCGAAGGCTCAGAGAAGGTTAGGGGAGGGAACCCACTGGAACAGCTGTTGGGAGACAGATGGTAGCCTACCGTCAAGGCCATCCAGCGTGTTCTTTAACGTGCACAGGGTATGGCTCTCCCGCACAGGGGGCCACGGCTTAACGTCCCATCAGACGGACGGCGGCCTTTCCAAGCCCATCGGTGTCCCCTACTGACCGTGGGGAGGGCGGGGAATTTTGCGGAGATAAATCTCAACGCTGACCCAGCTGGGACTCGAACCTGGGAACTACAGATTACGAACCTGGTGCGCTACCGACGGAGCCACCCCCGCCCCCAGAAGAATCTTTGAGCCCACTTCTAGCTTATACCAGATTTCTCAGATACGTACCCACTAAGACAAAAATCAAGGTTCACTCTTAGATCTAACACAACACCCAATGCATAATTGTTAGAAATTGCACGTTGTGAACAATAAATAACCCTTTATACGGAAATTTTCACTTAGCACGAATAAAAATCAGGACAAAAAATTGCTTGAATACCGGATGCTGAATTAATTGAAATTTAGTTTTCACTGGATATAAAAAGTGACGTTTTAATTTTAGCAAAATATGTTTGTAGAAACAAACATTCTACAAATATATTCTGCTATAATTAAAACATCACTTTTTATATCCAGTGATCACTAAATTATGACCACCTCCCTCCATGGGGCGGGGGTGGCTCAGTCGGTAGCGCGCCAGGCTCGTAATCTGTAGTTCCCAGGTTCGAGTCCCAGTTGGGTCAGCGTTGAGATTTATCTCCGCAAAATTCCCCGCCCTGCCCACGGTCAGTAGGGGACACCGATGGGCTTGGAAAGGCCGCCGCCCGTCGGATGGGACGTTAAGCCGTGGCCCCGTGTGCGGGAGAGACATACCCTGTGCACGTTAAAGAACACGCTGGATGGCCTTGACGGGAGGCTACCATCTGTCTCCCAACAGCTGTTCCAGTGGGTCCCCTGCCCCAACCTTCTCTGAGCCTTCGGGGTCCATGTGACCTGGCCATTTAGCCCATGGTGTGCAAAAAAGTGCCGCACAGAGGTAAAACAACCCAACCCAACCTCCCTCCATATTATATAAGTGGAAGCTAACTTCGAGGCAATGCAACTTCAAAACTAAGCGTTTTAAGAGAAATATAATGGAAGATAAAGATCCCAATCAAATCTATCTAAATCTCGATTTTCAAATAACGTTCGCTTTGTACTTAGAGAGTTATGGACTTTGAATATTTAACAATAGCAATGTAAGTCTTGGGAAAATTGAAAAATATCGAAAAATCATACATTAACTTTCAAATATACATCTGTTGCATGAAATGGTGAGAAATAATACTTCTTATTTAAATTATAATTGACTTCCGAGTTAAATTCTAACGTTAGGCATTGCTGTTGTTAAATATTCAAACTTTTATCTCTTTAAATACTATGAGAATATTGTTGAAAATCGAGATTTCGATAGATTTAATTGAGATCTTTATCTTCCGTTACGTTTTCTCATAAAACGCTTAGCTTAAAAGTTACAGAGCTACGAAGTTGACTTCCATTGACATAACATGGAGAATGGTGGTAATAATTTAGTCAGCACTGAGTGTATTCATGTTCTGTTGATTTCTGAAGAGTCATTGATTTGAAAAAGCATTCATTTCTGAAAGAGGCATTTCATAGGCTCTTATTAGTACTTATAAAAAAAACTAATTAGGAGGAACTGCCTGGAATGAAAGAAATTGTTCCAATTACTAGTAGGCTCCGAAGAGCGTCCAAATAATTCTCATCGGAGCAGTAATTCTCATCGCAACAACATTAGTGGAAAGCTCCTAAGAGCTTTCCAGTAATTCACATTATTTAGCTTTGCCCTGATACTAGGTTTTTCCGTTTTAATCATTTCACCTATTGCGGAGTGAAAGTTGACACTCAGGGATAGGTTGCTTTACTTCTGAGCCGCGCTTTTTCAGGGGCGGGGGGGGGGGGGTGGCTCAGTCGGTAGCGCGCCAGGCTCGTAATCTGTAGTTCCCAGGTTCGAGTCCCAGCTGGGTCAGCGTTGAGATTTATCTCCGCAAAATTCTCCGCTCTGCTCACGGTCAGTAGGGGACACCCGATGGGCTTGGAAAGGCCGCCGTCCGTCGGATGGGACGTTAAGCCGTGGCTCCGTGTGCGGGAGAGACATACCCTGTGCACGTTAAAGAACACGCTGGATGGCCTTGACGGGAGGCTACCATCTGTCTCCCAACAGCTGTTCCAGTGGGTCCCCTCCCCCAACCTTCTCTGAGCCTTCGGGGTCCATATGACCTGGCCATTTAGCCCATGGTGTGCAAAAAAGTGCCGCTCACAGGTAAAACAAGCCAACCCAACCTACACTTTTTATGAAAAAGTGTGACTGAAGATAATTTAAAGAACTCGAATGTATTTTAATCTCGATTTCCCCCACTATGAGTCCGACTACTATGCGATTCTAAGTGCAACTCTTGTGAATAAAAAGCCTAGGGATGTTTTTGAATTATTATCTACAGCGACGAGTAGAACCAATATGAAGTTCGAACGATTGGCACAGGTAACGAAATCAGAATATACTAATGATTTCAGAACTGATTAGAAAAAAATATAAATAAATTTAAAAATTTTAAAAATACCTATCTTTCTATAGGGCTCTAAGAAATAGAAAATAAATTTAAAACATATCGATGGTGCAATCTGTCACTGAGTTCGTATTCACTTCAAAAGGAAGATAGGGCACCGTCAATCTTGTGGAGTAGGTAAATCTGCGCTCTGTCTTCCTTTTAAGCGAATACGAACTCAGTGACTGATCGCACCATCGGTATCTTTTAGTTTTTTTTTCTACATTTTAGGGTCCATGTAAGATTGATGTTTTTTAAACTTTTAATGTATTTATATTTTTTCACTAAAAACACCTACCTTTGAAAACCTTTCATTTGATATATGACTCATACACATCGATTACATTTTTCCTCCCCTTTGGAGTCGAATTTCAGGTGGGCCATGAAATTGGAGACATCACAAGCTTTAATTTGAGATATGACTCGTTAAAGTCTAACTCCACGAAAATCCCCCCCTTTATCAGAGGGGGGAGAATAGTAGAGGCAAAATTCGAAATAGTTTACGACGATCATTATATGAGCTTTCATTTGACCCCTAACTCGTAACTGTAGGCCCTCGCGTTCGGAAGATATAGCAGAACGACGTTCACATTTCCTGTATTTTTTTAGGAGGAAGAAAGCTTGGGATGGTCAAGTTTCAATAGCCTATGACACTCCCAGCGTCAGAAGCTTTCATTTGATGTAGAGCTGATTACTATCGGCATTTGCGTTCTGAACATATAACAGAATAATATTTTTCATATTTCCCCTTCTTTAGGGAGAAAGCATGAAGGTCAATTTTTTTTCGTAGCCTATGACACTCCCCGCATCACATGCTTTCATTCGACGCATAGCTTGCTACTTTCTGCATTCGCATTCAGGAGATATAGGGGAATAATCATTTTCATATTTCCCCCCTATATAGGGGGAAGAAAGCATAGGGAGTCAGTTGTTTTATATCCTATGATATTCCCCATATCACAGGGGGCGGGGGTGGCTCAGTCGGTAGCGTGCCAGGCTCGTAATCTGTAGTTCCCAGGTTCGAGTCCCAGCTGGGTCAGCGTTGAGATTTATCTCCGCAAAATTCCCCGCCCTGCCCACGGTCAGTAGGGGACACCGATGGGCTTGGAAAGGCCGCCGTCCGTCGGATGGGACGTTAAGCCGTGGCCCCGTGTGCGGGAGAGCCATACCCTGTGCACGTTAAAGAACACGCTGGATGTCCTTGACGGGAGGCTATCATCTGTCTCCCAACAGCTGTTCTAGTGGGTCCCCTCCCCCAACCTTCTCTGAGCCTTCGGGGTCCATGTGACCTGGCCATTTAGCCCATGGTGTGCAAAAAAGTGCCGCTCAGAGGTAAAACAACCCAACAACCCAACCCCATATCACAAGCTTTCATTTGACGTATAGCTTGTTATTTTCGGTACTCGCATTCTGGAGTTATAGCGGAAGAATAGTTTTCATATTTCCCCATTTTTTAGGAAAGACGAAAGCATGGGAGGACACTATTTTATAGCCTATGACACTCCCCCTCCCCCCTCAAAAGCTTTGATTTGACACATAAATCATTAAGTTTCTCCATCGTGTTCGAACGATATGGTGGAACAAATGTTTGACAAATCCACAAACCGACAAACATCAAGCGAAAAGCAATAGGGAGATCGGTAATAATCACAAGAATACACTCCCACCTAGGTTGTACGAACTGTACGTTATTACAATTTACAATAACAAATTAAAAAGATTCCCAACTGAAAACTCAGGTGTGGAATTATTACGAACCCAAACTTTTGACATTTTTAATATATTTCTTCTAAATGTTTCTAAATATATATATACACACAAATTCTTTACTTGAGGAGAGGCATCTCGAGTGTTAGAATCCTCCAAAGTTTCATCCGACCTCAGGGAACAGAGCACTTCATCCAGAGCATTTCCATTTCCAAAGGTGGATTGCATTTATATGGTAATGCCTTTAAAAAATCTGTGAATAAACGGAGAGCCCATCAGTCTTCCCGGCGTGGGTGGAGTGCTTCTAATTTGCATGTTGAGCGCAATAACTAGACAGCATCTGCTAAACATTCTCCATTAAACACCATTTCTATACTATCAAGTAATTTTTTTCTCTCTCGTCACACGTCCCTTTTACGAAAGCCTCTGAACAGTTCCGAGATTTCAGTTTCAGATATGCAAATCTCTTTCTTTAGAGTGATTGACTTTAGTCCCCCCCCCCCCCCACATCTCCACCAGCTACAGAAATAGCGACTGGTCTTTTCTTCCGTTCCCATCATGCCAAGAAGGGAGCAGTTCCCGAAATTAACTTTTCCCCGGTGATGCTTTTTAATCCTCTTTCAGCTACAAATGCACAATATTTCAATAACATTATTGTCATATGTAGATCCTCTTTTTTCTGCTGCTGCTTCTTCAATCCCAAAATTATTTTTACTTATCGTGCAGAATCCTATGAAAGAACACTATTTTTAGACTCCAGACGAGGGATTTCTGCTGTTGTCGTTCCAGACATCATTTCATTTCTTCGACACATCAGTTGATTTTTTAGTTTCGTCGCCCAAAGAGGTTCATTCAAGTTGAGAACGATTTTCGAACTAAAATGTATTGAAATTTGCTTTTTTTTTTTACAGAATTATCGATAAAAAGTTTAGACAATGATTTTGCTTTTAAATTTCAACCGTTTCTTCTTAGATTATCGAGAAGAACTTCTTTTCAATGCTAAATATCCGTCCCTTAATATATAAAGATTATTACTACATAATTCTTTAGGAAATAAGGTAATGAACAATAAATCAAATTATTCTAAAACTGCAGCTTTATACACATCATGGCTGTCTGACAGGCTCCTGTCAGACAGCCGTGAAAAAAAACTCTTTGAGAGATAATCATTGTTTATCATAACTGTCAAGGTGGCCGATTGGTTAGAGTGCTTGGCTGTGAATCAATAGGGCCTGGGTTCGAGCCCGGGCTACTGTAAGGGTGTTATTTTTCTGCTGAGGTCTCGCCTTCCACTTTTACTTACCTTCTCTATAACATATTGCACTGACAGGCTCTTTCAAACCTCTATTACAAACAGATACTTGAGAGGTAATTTTTTTATAAATAAAAAAATAAATAAATACCACCTAAAGCAGCTGCTTGCCACAGAGGTCTGACAGGAGCCTGTCAGTTTATATACCATAGTAGAAGGTCTGTGAGGATGGCAGGACCTCAGCATATACCAAAAAAAATGTTTAAGTAAACCTTTAAACTTCCAATTATTCTTGCTCTTGAGACGTAAACTAGTCTAGAAGGATTGGTAAAAAAAGGTAAAAATTGATATTCTGAAAAAAAAAGCATTTCCTAGTAAATCTAGGTTACATGCCCAATTGATGCTTTTTAGCATTAAAATAATAATTAATGATGAAACTGAGTATGGGTCATTCTTATCGATCTCTTGGCTTCTCCAGGGCTGATTTCAACGCACTTTTTTTTAAATGAAATTTAGTACTTGAATTTGAAAATATATTTCTATCAGATTGCGGAATAGTATGAATGGTTGAAAGCTCGGGGAATGGAAGTCGTGTTAACATTGGAAAACTAAAGTAGAAAAAGCTGCCGATTTCAAGGAGAGGGCCTGGCATTGCAATCGTTTGCTAAATGACGAAAGATTCACAGTTAAGAGTCATTGAGTTAACTAATAAATAAATAATAAATATCAAAATAAATACCCCCTCAAGCAGCTGCTTGCCACAGAGGTCTGACAGGAGCCTGTCAGTTTATATGCCATAGTAGAAGGTCTGAGAGGATGGCAGGACCTCATCAGAAAAACGACACACACACATCCATGCCTTACCCGGGGCTCGAAACCAGGTCCCTTAGATCAGTAGCCAAGCGTTCGTGTTGTTTTTTGCTGAGGTCCTGCCATCCTCTCAGATCTTCTACTGTGGCATATAAACCGACAGGCTCCTGTCAGACCTCTGTGGCAAGCAGCTGCTTGAGGGGGTATTTATTTATTTAACTAATAAGCGTCAATTAAAATGAGAATTCATTTGATATATATATAAATGAGAAGATGTGAAATTGCTCACCATACGATCCCTTGGGCACCAGATCCGATTGGTTTCAGATTCTGGTATCTCTTGAGGATTGTGAACTTCGTATCTCCCACCTCGACCGTGTAGAACAGAGTGGAGAGTTTGCTCATTGCGACTGGAGAATTTGGAGCCGACGATTGGTCGGGATGCACTGGCATCAGTAGCTGAGGTTTCTGGGTGGCAGAGAAGTCGACACAGGGTTCAAAACGTGGAGTTCAAAGATGGAAGCTCAACTTGGTGGATAATAGAAAGACCTTTTGTTGTTGCTCTGAGTGCATCCTTTAAACCTGCGACAAGAGGAAACAAAGGTAACGAACGAAAATGGCATTATTCGTCATCAACTTATATTAAGAAGGAAAAGAAATTATATTTATGCAAAATAAGAAATAGTAGTAAGTGTTTTCAGAGACAAGAAAATACTCGTTCTTTCTTTCTGCACTATTATAGAGTTGGGTTGGGTTGTTTTACCTCTGAGCGGCACTTTTTTTGCACACCATGGCTAAATGGTCAGGTCACATGGACCCCGAAGGCTCAGAGAAGGTTGGGGGAGGGGACCCACTGGAACAGCTGTTGGAAGACAGATGGTAGCCTCCCGTCAAGGCCATCCAGCGTGTTCTTTAACGTGCACAGGGTATGGCTTTCTCGCACACGGGGCCACGGCTTAACGTCCCATCCGACGGACGGTGGCCTTTCCAAGCCCATCGGTGTCCCCTACTGACCGTAGGCAGGGCGGGGAATTTTGCGGAGATAAATCTCAACGCTGACCCAGCTGGAACTCGAACCTGGGAACTACAGATTACGAGCCTGGCGCACTACCGACTGAGCCACCCCCGCCCCCTGCACTATAGAGAATTCGTTTGCAAGTTTACTTCAGTTGCCATTTTTTCTGTATAATCAAATATTAAGTATAAGGTACAGTCGCTCAAGAAAGTATATTCGGATAATTTTTTGAGCGACTGTACATACATTATATTATCAAACGTATAAGAATACTTCCATGCTATTTGAAAGGAAAGTCAAATTCAAAGCTCCTCTAATTTTGAAAATAAATTTCTTATTGAAAACTCTCATTGGAGATAAATTCAAGATATCAATCAGATTTATCCAAATATCAGCTTTAAACAATATTTGTTTAACATTTAAGGCCTTAGTGAAACTTTGCCCTTTAACGACAATTTTTTCTTGAAAAATGTTTAGCATTAGTAACTCTTTAGTCCGAGTGCTATCTGTGCCAGCGTTGAGATTTATCTCCGCTAAACCGTGACCATGTCCTAGGTCAGAAATGAGGCAGTGATGGGCTTAGAAAGGCCATCAGTTGGATGAGACGTAAAGCTGTAGCATTAGAAAACAACACACAAAGAAACAATCAAGCCAGCCTGGGACTCGAACCCGGTACCTACAGTGTCATTGCCAATCGGTGCAATACCACAGCGCCCCTAGGGCGGGGGTGGCTCAGTCGGTAGCGCGCCAGGCTCGTAATCTGTAGTTCCCAGTTCGAGTCCCAGCTGGGTCAGCGTTGAGATTTATCTCCGCAAAATTCCCCGCCCTGCCCGTGATCAGTAGAGGACACCGATGGGCTTGGAAAGGCCGCCGTCCGTCGGATGGGACGTTAAGCCGTGGCCCCGTGTGCGGGAGAGCCATACCCTGTGCACGTTAAAGAACACGCTGGATGGCCTTGACGGGAGGCTACCATCTGTCTCCCAACAGCTGTTCCAGTGGGTCTCCTCCCCCAACCTTCTCTGAGCCTTCGGGGTCCTTGTGGCCTGGCCATTTAGCCCATGGTGTGCAAAAAAGTGCCGCTCAGAGGTAAAACAACCCAACCCACCGCGCCCTCGTGATGGCAATTCAAGTGTTTTTCCTTCTGAGCATTCCCCTCACCAAGGGCGAAAAAATTACGCTGTGTGATAATAAAAATGTCCCACTTTGAAGCAGTGGGAGGATTCGTGTGGATTCAACATGTGATCTCGGTGTAGTGATACATGCATAAGATCACGTTACCAGGACCAACGCGCAGAATCCGCGGAAGAATAAAAAGCGAACGCCCAGCTATACAACAAACCGTATCAGGTCTTGTAGTCGGTTGCAGGCAGATATGGAAGTTGCAGTCCTTTGTGGTCGTTGTTAACTGCACACACTTATCCCAATAAAATGTCTTTTCGATCAGTTAGATTATCTGAAAATCCCATGGGATAGACAAGAGATTAAAAAATTTTGATGACCAGTCTTCTGGGATTATCTCAAAAACACACAAAAAATAAATATTATCCAGACCTGAAGACAGAAGGGTCGGGTTGTTTTACCTCTGTCTCTGCTGGTCGTTTAGCCCGTTGTATACAAAATGTTGCTCTTAGAGGAACCTTTTTTATATTCGATGGACTAAATGGCCAGGCCATAAGACTTAGAGAAATCTGGCGGAACGGAACCCACTGAATAGCTGTTAAGAGATAGATGGTAGCCATCCAGCGTGTTCTTTAACTTTCACATGGCATGGCTCTCAAACACACATGGCATGGCTCTCATACACACATAGTACGGCTTATAACATCTCATCCGACGGGCGTCGGCTTTTCCAAGGTGGGGCGGGGGTGGCTCAGTCGGTAGCGCGTCAGGCTGGTAATCTGTAGTTCCCAGGTTCGAGTCCCAGCTGGGTCAGCGTTGAGATTTATCTTCGTAAAACTCCCCGCTCTGCCCACGGTCAGTAGGAGACACCGATGGGCTTGGAAAGGCCGCCGTCCGTCGGATGGGACGTTAAGCCGTGGCCCCGTGTGCGGGAGAGCCATACCCTGTGCACGTTAAAGAACACGCTGGATGGCCTTGACGGGAGGCTACCATCTGTCTTCCAACAGCTGTTCCAGTGGGTCCCCGAAGGCTCAGAGAAGGTTGGGGGACAACCTTCTCTGAGCCTTCGGGGTCCATGTGACCTGGCCATTTAGCCCATTGTGTGCAAAAAAGTGCCGCTCAGAGGTAAAACAACCCAACCCAAAATTTTTCAAGGTCATCAGTGTCCCCTATGGACCGAGGGCAGCGAGTTTTACAGAGATAAACCTCAACGCTTACCCAGATGGGATTCAAACCTGGTAACTGCAGATTATGACACTGTCGCGCTACCAATTGAGCCCCTCCCCCCCATCAAGATGGGAGGGGAGATATAAATAACTTGGTAACCCTCTTCTGCAAGCCATGCTCGCAAGTTTAAACCGCCAAAAACAAAGAAAATCCTTAAACAATACGCAATAACACCCCTACAATGTGAAATGCAAAAAAAAATACATCTTTCAAAAACCACTGATTCTTTTTGAAATCCAAACACAAACTCAACGACATTTTTCATTGTCAAAAGGATCACCAAAGCTGCAATTTATTTCTCCGAATTTGATTCTACTCATCATTTGTCATTGTACGGGGACAATGAACCGGACTAAAGACATCCCAGGATGAGTCTCAGTTGCCTCTCCTCCAAAGCGTACATCTTCCTCTTTTGGTTTCTCTGGTAATGGCTTTACGACAGAGTTAATCAGAATGTCTCCATTCCGACGCGAAGAAGTCAAAGGCGAGCGTTCTCCGAAATTCTCTCTCTGGGTATTCAGGAGTTATCGGGATAAAGAGATGGGGTCCTCGTGCTGATGGTGACAGAGGGTGGGAGGAGAAGAATTGTAGAAGGGGGGAAGACTTTTCCCGTGAAGTGAATAAGCCTTCATGCGAAATGCATTTCTTCTGAATGCCGATCGATTGCGGGTAAAGTGTAATGGGTTCTGCAAGCTAGGCAAAGTAATTCCGGGTAAATAGATCCCAGAAAGAAAAGTTTTAAACAATGAAGGAAAAAAAATCGGAAAGGAAACGTATTATCAATCACGATTATTCAGTGCTTATAGGAAGGAAATCATGTTTGATATTTAAATTTTGTTCAAGATGGCATCGGTTGTTTCACCCGTTGAAAAAAGTGGGGAGTTGAAAATTGAGTTTTTGTGGAAATCGAATGTGATACCTCGACCTCTTTTGGGCGGAGATTGTCTCTTTCGGTAGCGCCAGGCATGTCATCTGTATTTTTTATACTATTTGAGGCACACATGGGTCAGCGTTGAGATTTCTCTTCACTAAACCTGAGCAGCCTGTCCCCGTGAGAAAGGGAACGCCGACGAGTTTGGAAAGCTGCCGTCCTGTGGGTTGGGTTGGGTTGTTTTACCTCTGAGCGGAACTTTTTTGCACACCATGGGCTAAATGGCCAGGTCACATGGACCCCGAAGGTTCAGAGAAGGTTGGGGGAGGGGTTGGGTTGGGTTGTTTTACCTCTGAGCGGCACTTTTTTGCACACCATGGGCTAAATGGCCAGGTCACATGGACCCCGAAGGCTCAGAGAAGGTTGGGGGAGGGGACCCACTGGAACAGCTGTTGGGAGACAGATGGTAGCCCCCCCGTCAAGGCCATCCAGCGTGTTCTTTAACGTGCACAGGGTATGTCTCTCCCGCACACGGGGCCACGGCTTAACGTCCCATCCGACGGACGGCGGCCTTTCCAAGCCCATCGATGTCCCCTACTGACCGTGGGCAGGGCGGGGAATTTTGCGGAGATAAAGCTCAACGCTGACCCAGCTGGGACTCGAACCTAGGAACTACAGATTACGAGCCTGGCGCGCTACCGACTGAGCCACCCCCCCCCCCCCCTTTGGGGAGGGGACCCACTGGAACAGCTGTTGGGAGACATATGGTAGCCTCCCGTCAAGGCCATCCAGCGTGTTCTTTAACGTGCACAGGGTATGTCTCTCCCGCACACGGGGCCACGGCTTAACGTCCCATCCGACGGACGGCGGCCTTTCCAAGCCCATCGATGTCCCCTACTGACCGTGGGCAGGGCGGGAAATTTTGCGGAGATAAATCTCAACGCTGACCCAGCTGGGACTCGAACCTAGGAACTACAGATTACGAGCCTGGCGCGCTACCGACTGAGCCACCCCGCCCCTTTGGGGAGGGGACCCACTGGAACAGCTGTTGGGAGACAGATGGTAGCCTCCCGTCAAGGCCATCCAGCGTGTTCTTTAACGTGCACAGGGTATGGCTCTCCCGCACACGGGGCCACGGCTTAACGTCCCATCCGACGAACGGCTGCCTTTCCCAGCCGTCCTGTGGGACGTGAAGCTGTAGACCAATGTGCAAGAGAGCCACACCCTGTGCACGTTAAAGAACACTGTAGATGGTTAAGTTGTTTTACCTCTGAGCACATTTTGCACACGGTTGGCTAAATAGCCAGATCACAAGGACCTCGAGGGTAAAGAGAAGGCTGGGAGAAAGGGACCCATTTGACAACTGTTAAGAGACACATGGTAGCCTTCCGTCAATGCAAAGTGTTCTTTAACGTTCAGAGGGTATGGCTATCCCCCACACGGAACTGTGGCGTAATATCCTATCCGACGGACGGTGGTATTTCCGAGCCCATTGGTGTTCACTACTGACCGAGGGCAGGGGGGAAGTTATACGGACTTAAATCTCAATGTTGACATATCTGGGGCTCGAACTTGGGATCTGCAGATTAGGAGCCTGGCACGCTACCGATTGAGCCACTCCTGCTCCACACACCGGATGAGCTGGACCATCTTATCCAAAGAGCTGTCCAGTGAGTTCCCTCCCCCAACTTTCTCTGAGACCTTGGGGTCCCTTGTGACCTGGCCATTTAGAGGGCGCGGGGGTGGCTCAGTCGGTAGTGCGCCAGGCTCGTAATCTGTAGTTCCCAGGTTCGAGTCCCAGCTGGGTCAGCGTAAAATTTCCCCGCCCTGCCCACGGTCAGTAGGGGACACCGATGGGCTTGAAAAGACCGCCGTCCGTCGGATGGGACGTTAAGCCGTGGCCCCGTGTGCGGGAGAGCCATACGCTGTGCACGTTAAAGAACACGCTGGATGGCCTTGACGGGAGGCTATCATCTGTCTCCCAACAGCTGTTCCAGTGGGTCCCCTCCCCCAACCTTCTCTGAGCCTTCGGGGTCCTTGTGGCCTGGACATTTAGCCCATGGTGTGCAAAAAAATGCCGCTCAGAGGTAAAACAATCCAAATAATCCAATCCAATCCTGGCCATTTAGCCCACTGTGTGCAAAAAATATAGTTCAGAGATAAAACAGCCAACTGGGACGATATGCTCACAACTCGCGATATGCTCACAACACTAAATCAGAGAAACATAAAATTTCTATCACAAATTTATTGCTTAGAACACTGAAATTAAATGTTTTTTGAACTTGAGAGACTTATAAACAGTTGAATTTCGCTTCTGGGAAGGGGATTGGGCAAGTTGCCGTTGTCAATGCAAATCTTTTAAGCTCTGCATTGTATAAACTAAATTTCATATTTATAAATACAGTGTTAGTTTAAAATTTTACAATTGTCTAAAATTCAGCGCTTTCTAACGGTGGAAGTTTGAAGCAATCCAAGATTCGGAAAATGAGATTTGTAATATTTTATTAGTACCTGTCCAACAACCCGAAAAGAATTTTACATTGTGGAAAGGGAGTGGGGATTGATTTAGTTGGTAGCGCACCAGACTCGTAATCTACAGTTCCCAGGTTCGAATCCCAGTTATGCCACAGTTGCGATTTTTCTGTTAGATCCCACTCTCCCATCGGTATTAGGGGCGGGGGTGGCTCAGTCGGTAGCGCGCCAGGCTCGTAATCTGTAGTTCCCAGGTTCGAGTCCCAGCTGCGTCAGCGTTGAGATTTATCTCCGCAAAATTTCCCCGCCCTGCCCACGGTCAGTAGGGGACACCGATGGTCTTGGAAAGGCCGCCGTCCTTCGGATGGGATGTTAAGCCGTGGCACCGTGTGCGGGAGAGCCATACCCTGTGCACGTTAAAGAACACGCTGGATGGCCTTGACGGGAGGATACCACCTGTCTCCCAACAGTTGTTCCAGTGGGTCCCCTCCCCCAACCTTCTCTGAGCCTTCGGAGTTCATGTGACCTGGCCATTTAGCCCATGGTGTGCAAAAAAGTGCCGCTCAGAGGTTAAACAACCCAACCCATCGGTATTAAAGGGGACACCGATGAGCTTGGAAATGCAGTCGTCTATCGGATGGTACGTTAATTCGTGGTTCCGCGTGTAAAAGAGTCACTTAAAAAAAAATACCCCCTCAAGCAGCTGCTTGCCACAGAGGTCTGAGAGGAGCCTGTCAGTTTATATGCCATAGTAGAAGGTCTTATAGGATGGCAGGACCTCAGCAGGAAAACGACACATACATCCATGCCTTATCCTGGGCTCGAACCCAGGTCCCTTAAATCAGCAGCCAAGCGCGCTAACCACTCGGCCACGGGACGGCTAGAATTTTTTTCTTAGTTAGGAAACAATTTACCCCTATATATATATAACTTCTGTAAACACATTGTATGGCCTTTTCAGGAGGCTTCTATCTGTCTCTTAACAATTGTCAGATGGATCCCCTTCTCCTAATTAACTCTGAGTCCTTGGGGTTCTTGTGACCTGGCCATTTAGCCCATCATTTGCAAAAAAAAAAGGCAGCTTAGAGATAAAAACAACCCAACGTTGAGAAAAAGCTAAGTTTTCGAAAACAAGAAAGCATATTTAAATATATTATCTCAAGAGAGCAAATATAAATACATTATATCATATTTAAATACATTATCTCTATCAGTGTGTAAAGGAGTTGTGTTACCAAAGGAAAAACGAAATACTTAGGTGACGTCATATCTGTGTGAAGCTCAGTCTGTAGCTTTTCCTATATATTAACTTTAAAATATATTAGGAAAAATTTAACAATAAAAGGTTTTTAATGTTATTTTATTTAGTTATTTATTCTTTAGTCTAACGTCAAAGGAAATTATCAATTGACTATAAGTCGAAATGTATTTTACTAGATTATCAGAAGATTAGTTTTCATTGAATGGCAACTTGCCTTCACAGTAAACTTTTGGTATGGTTCTAAGCGAGTGAAGTGCTTTAAATGTTTACACCTCAGAAAGACTTAAGCTTTATTAATTACACTTTTCCCAATGCATTTATGATTATTTTGCAAACCCTAGCTACAAAAGCAGCTTGGAACTTTGTTACACTATCCCTAAATACAGATTTTTAAATGGCTTTGTTTGATGAATCATTTCTCTGGAAGGAGCTTTTTTGCAAAAAGGAGACAAAGGGCTCAGGATGGCGGGTTGGGTTGTTTTACCTCTGATCGGCACTTTTTTGCACACCATGGGCTAAATGGCCAGGTCACATGGCCCCCGAAGGCTCAGAGAAGGTTGGGGGAGGGGACCCACTGGAACAGATGTTGGGAGACAGATGTTAGCCTTCCGTTAGGGCCATCCAGCGCGTTCTTTAACGTGCGCAGGCTATAACTCTCCCACACACGGCGCCACGGCTTAACGTCTCATCCGACGGACGGCGGCCTTTCCAAGCCCATCAGTGTCCCCTACTGACCGTGGGCAGGGCGGGGAGTTTTGCGGAGCAGGGTGGTGGAGTCCCCTTGAGCCTACGGACAAGAGAATAACGATGATGAAGAAGAAAAAAATATAATTTTATAGAAAATTTTAATATTAAGATGCGGAATGCAGAGAAACAACCCGATGAAATAAATGAACGCTATATTACTAAAATGCAATATTTGTTCAGTTACACCGCCTAGGGAAAGTTTTTTTCTGTATGAAGACATTAAAATGCATAAACGATTTAAGAGATCTGATAAAATTCTAATAACGCATATGCCATACGATGCGAACTGAGACAAATGTTGCTTACAGCCCTCAGTTGAAGTGGAAAATCCTCTCTCTAAAACTCATTCTATCTTTCCAAATCAGTTACAAACAAAAACAAGAAAACTTTGTCTCGCTTAATGAAATTTTTACATTCTTTACCATTATTATTCTTGTTACTCGGTTAATTTAAAGACTCCCTATTTCATTTAATAATTCACCATGGGACTAGCCGTTATTAATATTCCTTCTTTTCCTCAATCGAGTTTTTCGCAGATATTTATGAGACCATTTTTTTTACCTTTTTTTGTAGTGCATTTATGAGACCATTTTTTTGTAGTGCAGAAATTTTTATTTTCAATGCTCCATTAAGTTAGGAATTATTTAATCTCATCGTTTAAAAAAAAAACCATTTCTTGTTATGATTAAAATTTAAATTCAAATTGCAAAGGTGAATTTTGAAATTCCCAAATAGGATGTTTGATACACGTTAATCTCATTTTTTTCTTGCTACTTTGTAAATATCAATAAAAAGGTAATTTTGCTTTCATAACGTTTCAGTGTTTAAATGCGATTTGTTTCATTCCTATTTCTTTCCCTGAATCGTGAATATCTTTCATCCATAACCTCTTTATTGAAAATTCTAATTTTCTTCACTTATAACTTAACGCTTACAAGGCCTCCTAATTTTCTTGGATGCTTTGGAGAGGAGTTTTATCTCAGTTTTTCTTTTTTAATTTATGGATGAATTCTAAACAAAATTGCAAATGATTGAATTATCACACAATAAAATGACTTAATATAGTAGAAAAGTTGGCATTTTTATCAATATACAACTTCTATAATATTTTAAAATGGAATCATCTTGGCTATTCTGATAGAACGTGCGTGACAATTTCTAGGTTGCTGTGTTTTCTGTAAGCGCAAATAATTCCATCTAAAATAATCTGCAATTGAAATTAAGGCCTAAAATAATACCTAGAAAAGAACACTAAGCCACCATGACTGTATCTAAGGAGATAGATGTCAAAGGCGACAAGATTACTCCCTTTTAGAATTTAATTACTCCATAATGACTGGGCGGGGGTGGCTCAGTCGGTAACGCGCGAGGCTCGTAATCTGTAGTTCCCAGGTTCGAATCCCAGCTGGGTCAGAGTTGAGATTTATCTCCACAAAACTTCCTGCCCACAGTCAGTAGGGGACACCGATGGGCTTGGAAAGGCCACCGTCCGTCGGAAGGGACGTTAATCTTGGCCCCGTGTGCAGGAGAGCCATACCCTGTGCATGTTAAAGAACACGCTGGATGGTCTTGATGGGAGGCAACCATCTGTCTTCCAACAGCTGTTTCAGTGGGTTCCCTCCTCCAACCTTCTCTGAGCCTTCGGGGTCCTTGTGACCTGGCCATTATAGCCCATGGTGTGCAAACAAGTGCCGCTCAGAGGTAAAATAACCCAACCCATAATGACTCTAAAAAAGATGACAAAAAAAAAGTAAACATATATAATACACATATTTTGTCAGGAATATTTTTTTCAAAAAATTACTGCTACTCCTTATTACTACTAAGTACATCTACTCTTATTACTTCTATCTAAGTACAAAAAAGCAAAAGTGAAGGAGATAAAAAAACCAAAAGGGAAGGAGATAAAAAAAGCAAAAGGGAAGGAGATAAAAAAAAGCAAAAGGGAAGGAGATAAAAAAACGAAAGGGAAGGAGATGAAAAAAGCAAAGGGGAAGGAGATAAAAAAAAAAGCAAAGGGGAAGGAGATAAAAAAAAAAGCAAAGGGGAAGGAGATAAAAAAAGCAAAAGGGAAGGAGATAAAAAAAAGCAAAAGGGAAGGAAGGATATACATAATATATATTATAAATATTTTTGTTATTATACATAAAAAGTTCAAATTGACTAGATTTCCATTGCAGTATAACATTTCGCCATCCATTTTAGAAGTATTTTAAACATTCCTTCAAAAATGCATGAAATATACACAAATTTAATCATTTTTGCCATTATTTTCATTATTAGCATTTTCAAAAAGAGGGAGGTTGCCATCTCTAGATCAGCCTTCTTCTATCTATGCATATCTACTGATCACTGCTAGTGAGTATATATCATATTTAATATGCTTTATATACGATATATTAAGTACATCTATTATTTATTGATACTATCTAAGCATATCTACTGCTTATTCATATTATTTCAGTATTTCTCTAATTATTACTATTACCTAAATGCATCTACTAATTATAAACTATATTATTTTGGAAGAAAAATGGGCATTTCTTATTCTTTTTCGTCTTCAGCTGAACGTTTCCTGGAATGCTTAGAGCAAGGAAACAACAGCCAAATAAAATTGAATAGAATGTGTAACGGTTACTTTTTTTTTTCGCTTAAAACTTCATATAAATCACTGCTTGTCTGTAAAATCCTTTACCTCAGCCCATATACTTGACACGTCTTAAATTGAGTCGGTAACTGATTGTATTTTGTGTTGGGTTGTTTTACCTCTGAGTGGCCCTTTTTTGCACACCATGGGCTAAATGGCCAGGTCCCAAGGACCCCGAAGACTCAGAGAAGGTTGGGGGAGGGGAACCACTGGAACAGCTGTTGGGAGACAGATGGTAGCCTCCCGTCAAGGCCATCCAGCGTGTTATTTAACGTGCACAGGGTATGGCTCTCTCACATAAGGGGCCACGGCTTAACGTCCCATCCGACGGACGACGGCCTTTCCAAGCCCATCGATGTCCCCTACTGACCGTGGGCAGGGCAGGGAATTTTGCATAGATAACTCTCAACACTATC
This sequence comes from Ryuthela nishihirai, assembly GCA_038380435.1. Classification (NCBI taxonomy): domain Eukaryota; kingdom Metazoa; phylum Arthropoda; class Arachnida; order Araneae; family Heptathelidae; genus Ryuthela; species Ryuthela nishihirai. The sequence goes on from JAWZYU010000015.1 coordinate 37,090,348, forward strand.
CCAGCTGGGACTCGAACCTGGGAATTGCAGATTACGAGCCTGGCGCGCTGCTTGTATTTTGTGTATCAATTACATTTTCAAAGAATCGTCATTTCATATCATTTCAGCTTTTCCAAAATTCTTTCTCAAACTGATAGCTCATCTTTGCATAACTCTTTTCCTCAAGAAGCTTCTCCATGTTATGAAAACGCAGTTTACATTCCTAGATGATAAAACTGACATGTAGGAATCTAGAAAGCAAAATTAAGGGGGAGAGGAGGAGAGGGTGAAGTGAGTATATTTAGCCGAAACTGACCAAATGAGTGATCACTTATATATATATAGTCCCTTTCCGTGTTGTGGGCTTCTGAAAATATAGCCCTCTCAAAAATGTTTAATATTATTTTATCTCTCTTCCAATGGATAAGACTGTAGTTCAGGTTTATATTATTTTAGGATTTTTTATTTTTCAATAATTATATTTTTTCTGTATTCTTTATAATGATTTAACCGACCTTCTTCTTTAAATAATTATTCTTTCTTTCTGAAATATAACATTTTATATTAATAATAAAATGTTAAAATTTTTCAAAAATAATAAATATGATAATCGCATTTTGTCAAAAAACAGAATGCTTTCTCTGTTCAGAAATCTGGTTTACAAAAAATAAAGTATAAAGTAATACCTGTAAGTGATGCGAAAAAATGCAGTAAAAAAGAGAAATAAATAATAATAATAATAGAGGGACAGGGAATGAGAAAAAAATGACAGTTCAAAATAAATGAACTATGAGAAAGAGAGAAAGTGATATACTATAAAATAGAGGTGACTTAAATAAAGGAAAGTTGTATGTAAAATATATTTATAGAATGTGATAAATTAATACTCGTCATAGAAGTGCTCTGAATGATGGAAATTAATGTATGAAATAGAAATACTTTGAATACAGGTACTGGACAGAAAAATGGAATCAGTTCAATGTTATCTCAATAGAAATCACATTGAGACCTCAATAACTTCTTTGATACGATTTTTAATAACGTTATGTCTAAACATGAATTAAAGATCTCAATCAAATCTATCAAAACCTCGATTTTAAACAATATTTGTTTAGTATTCAAAGAGTTAGAAACGCTGTAATATTTAAAAGGATACAAAAAATTGATTCCAAAATTTAATCAAGTAAGAGACCCAGAGATCATAGTTTCTCTAGCAGAATACTGGCAGAGTCAACTATGATCTCTGATCTCTTAAACTGTTTTAATGTTTCAATTAAATTATCTCGTCAATTTTTTGTCGTCATTTTAATATATTACATTTTCAGCGTTCAAAGCGTTCCTAACTCTTTGAATACATAATTGTTAAAAATCACGATTTTTATAGATTTGATTAATATCTTTAATTTATCTTTAGACATATTTGTCATTAAAAACATATTGAAGAAGTTATTGAGCTCTGAATGACATTTTTTATTGAGAAAACATGGAATTGTTTCCATTTTTTTGTTCAGTACCTGTAGATGCGTTGAATCTATATAAATATACTTAGAATAGTAGTACTGTAGATACGTTGAATCTATATGAATATACTTAGGAAACAAAATTATAAGAAACACTTCAGTAGAAACAGTTAGAGAAACTGATATGTAGAAGAGTCTACGTCTTCTAGAGAATATTGGATGAAATATAAATGCTTTGATAAATACTGCGAATGAAGGAAATTGATATAGGAATGAAAAGTTATTAAGTGAGAGAACTTAATATATATACAGGGTGGCCACTGAAAGAATGAAGGGTTTGAAAAAGTCATAACTTGTTCATTTTCAATTATTTTTATTTTCTTTTTTTACAGGTTATAGAGCATCCCTTGGAGATTAAAATGCTACGTATGATGTCCAGCAACGAGTAAAACTCATTGTAATTCCCTGGGATTCTCAGTACCCTAAAATCTGCAGTTTTGTTTGTTGATGTACCCGTTTAAATGAAAATGGACCTCATCACTCATTATCAAGTTGTTCGAAAAGTTGTTGTTATCTCTGGCTAGGTGTTGAAATCGAATGGCGTACTGCAGGCGCTGCTGAGTATCTTGGGGTAGTAAAGCTTGGACCATTTGGATCTTGCATGTAAACATTTTTAAATCCAGTTTCAGAATCTTCTGAAGCGACGTTCTCAGTTTTACTCGTTGCTGGACATCATACGTAGCCATTTTAATCTCCAAGGGATGCTCTATAACCTGTTAAAAAGAAAATAAAAAGATTGAAAATGAACAAGTTATGACTTTTTCAAATCCTTCAGTCTTTCAATGGCCACCCTGTATAATGTTTTAATAATAGAAAAATAGAAATATTTGAATGCAGAAATGCTGAAAATAAAAATGCTTTGATTGAGAAAAATTATTATACAAATAGGGCCGGTCTGAATCAAAGATATTAATGCAGAGAATGAAAATTAGATGTAAAATATATGATATTTAATGGAAGAAATTGATATACAAAAACGTAAAAAGATTTAATTGAACGAAATTGATATAAAAAAACTACTCTGTGCAACGGTCTGGTTGGACCTTCGTAGCCCATGGCTGCTCTAGGATGATGATGATGAATGATGGAAATCGATATGCAAAATAGAAAGTTGATCTTTAGCATCTGTGCCAAAAACGTTTTCTTAAAGGCGTACTGAAACATTAAGGAAATCCAATTCTAATTTGTTTTAACATTACATGAAAGAGGAAAGTCGAGAGAGATCATACTTCTGCACGAAAACTTCTCAGTGGATATTGCCAGTTAATTCCGTTTTATCACACACAGGACAACGAACCCCAAGACAAAACCAAGTAATAAACAACTTTTCACCAACTCTTGCGAAGCTGGAACACTAAGCTAATTTATGTTTTAATTAAAATTCTCATTAAGTTTATCTCCTTTAATGCCACTTCATCCGCCACAGATCTCTTCCTCTGTAGCTGCAATCCCTGTCCCTTGGCGTTTTAGTTACCCTTGTCTCACTAGTAAGGGCGGGATAATGAATAAAAATTCTCTTAATCCGAGATTTAGGAAGTCTTCGATGTATTCGTTAGAATAGATGCAGCTGATGAGGTAAAATTATGACGGCTGGTGGAACACTTCATGTTTAGATGTGAACAGAGAACTGAAATACTTATCTACAAGTTATGAACATTTGCCACTTAAGAATCCAACGGGGTGGGTTGTTTTACCTCTGAGCAGTAGTTCTTTTGCACACAATGGGCAAAATGGACAGGTCACAAGGATCCCAAGTGTTCAGAGAAGGTTGGGGGAAGGGACCAACTGGACAACTGTTAGGAGACAGATGAAAGTCTCCTGTCAAGGCCATCCAGGATGTTATTTGACGTGCGTAGAGTCTGGCTCTCCTGCACACTGCGCCACGGCTTAATGTTCCATCCGAGAGACGGCAGCTTGTTTGGCTCTGAACGACACCATTTTTGCACACAATGGGCTAATGACTAGGTCACAAGGGCCCCCAAAGGATCAGAGATGGATAGAGGAAGGAGCTTAACAGTTGTTAGGAGGCAAATTAAAAGTGTAATAAAGGCCATCCAGCTAGTTCTTTAACGTGCACAAAATCTCTGCTGTCCTCCTGGTTCGACTTATGTCTCGTCCTTGGCCTTTTTAATTACGTTTCGTGGCCTTTTTAATCGCATCGGTGCATTATTTGTCGCCGACGGCAGAGCTAGAGTAAAATCTTAACATAGTCCTGGTGAAGGCTTGAGCCTGGAAACATCGCGTTACGAGTAGACGAGCTACCGATTGAGTGAACTTAACTCCTCTAGCTAAATCTAGTCTTCCTCTAGCTAAATGTTCCTATAGGGCCGGATCTATGGGGAGGGCAAGTGATTCATTGAGAATGTTAATAAGCGGAACTGAAAAAAAAAACTTGTCAGAAACAACTAAATCAGAAAAGTATACCAAACACCATTCCGATACATTCCACCTCAATTTTCGCGGCGGGATGGAGGGGAGGGTAGCTCAGTCGGTAGCAAGCTAGGTTCGTAATCTGTAGTTCCCATGTTCGAGTAACAACTGTGTCAGTGTGAGATTCATTTCCGAAAAACCCCTCGGTCAGTAGGGACATCGATGGGCTTAGAAAGGCCACCGTCAGTTGGATTAGACTTTAAGCCGTGGCCCGTGTACAGGATAGCTATACGCTGTGCACGTTAAAGAACACGCTGGTTGCCCTTGACGGGAGGTTACTATCGGTCCCCTAACAGCTATCCCGTGGGTCCTCCCCCCGTGGCCTATCCCGTGGGTCCTCCCTTCACCAGGACTATGTCTCCTTCCAACCTTATCTGAGCCCTCGGGGTCCTTGTGACCTGGACATTTAGTTCATGGTGTAAAAAAACATCGCTCAGAGAGTAAAACAACCCAACCTTCTCCTTCCCCTTTATTTTTTTTTAGGTCCGGTCCTTCTTATTGCCCTTTATGAAACATCTTGAGATTTAATAAGTTTATCGAAAAAAAAAATGACAAAAAATTACCATCTCCAAAAAAAGGGGAGGAGCTGGCTCAGACTCCACCGCCTCCGTTTTTGCAGTCGTAAAATGACAGTGATGTGAAATAATAGAATTTCTCAGATGCACCTGGGAGTGAATTGTTAGATAAATATAGAGGAAAAATTGTCATAGCCGGGTGGGATCTGAACCCACGACCTCCTGATAACATGTCAGGTGCTCTGACCATTGAGCTATCGCCCGCCGAACAATCATCATCTATTAGTGGCTTTAAGCATTATACCACAGAATAATGATTGGAAATGTAATTGACATTGATCGAAGTCTCTAATCCTGACGGCGCCTTCCAGTTTAGTGCACGATCAAGCGGTCGGTAACTAAGTGGTCAGAGCACCTGACATGTTATCAGGAGGTCGTGGGTTTCAGATCCCACCTGGCTAATGACAATTTTTTTCCTCTATATTATTCTAACAAACAACTACCAGGTGTCTATATGAGAAATTCTATTATTGTAAAAACAATGCTTATGCTCGATTCTCAGCGTGTTGGCTTAAAAAATAAAAATGCCATGCCGTTTGGCGCTTAATGTGGGCTGGCCGTGTGCACTGGTATTTATTTTATTTATACACCTAACAATCATGGTGATGCTAGGGCCAGGCCCTGCTACACCAGGTTCAGTTAAAAACAATAAAAAAAAGTATAAAGAAAAACAAGAGAATATTTTAAATATTATACATATCAAACATATAAGTTGTCATTATTCAATGAAGTGTCATAGTTAATTAATTTAATAGTTTTATGCTTAATAGTAAAATAAATAAATAATAATTTAAAGTTTAAAAATAAAAATCTGAGTAATAATGATATATTTAATATGTGCATACATATTCACTACCAAAGTCAGGCTGTGAAGGAACAAATTTCAGTTACAGAACGTTCGAGTAGAAAGATTGAATTTAACTACTGTAACCATACAAACTGAAATCTGATTGGTCGAGCTTTCCCATTGTTGATTGGAAATCCGGTTATATCCTGTTAAACAAAGAAGTCGCGAGCAGGAAGTTAATAAGAAGTTGTAGCTTGCATTTCTGACGTCATCTACTGGAAAATTCAACATATTATTGTAAACTGTTTTATTCCTAGTTGAGAAATTGCTGAAAATAAATTTTACGTTCTTTGTCATAATGTGAACAGTTCAATAAAATATGTGAAACAGTTTCTTCACAGTTACAGTAAATGCAATTTGCACTATCTGATTTCTTTATCTTGTACAAGTAGCTGTTTAACTTTGCAGTACCAGTTCTCAATCTTAATATTTTGCAAAAATTCTTTCTAGACATTTTAATTTTTAGCAGTGAATATATATTTTGATCAAGTTGATATCTAAAATGATGTTTAACAGAACTCTGAACTTTAAAATAATTGTTGAGTTCTATTTTTTCTGATGACTTAAGATAATTTTTAATTTGTATATTATATATAGGAATATCAGTAGAGTCAGTTAAATTGATTGCATCTTTTGCACATGAGTCAACTAAAACATTTCCTTCAATTCCAGAATGATTAGGTAGCCACTGAATTTTAGTAATTTTTTCCTTTTTTATATAAATCATTACATAAATGTAATATATCACAGATTGAACTAAGATATTTATTTTGCAAAATATTTTTTTCTATCGAATATAAAGCAGTTCTGCAATCAGTCAAAATAACAAATTTATTTAAAATATACTGCTCTTGTATCCAAAGTAATGAAGAATAAATTGCAAAGAGTTCTGCTTGTATAATAGTATATCCTTTTATAAATTTAAATGCTTTATAAATGTTTAATTTAGGTATGCAGAAAGCTGCTGTGGCAGTATATGGGTCAGTAATAAAAGCTCCATCTGTATAAATAGTAGTAAAATCTTGATAGGAATTGTGAATATATGAATCACTTAAAGTTTTCAAAATAGAAATATCAGTATATTTTTTGTGGATATGTGAGGAATGTCCTTGAAGATAGATGCTATCTGAACCAGAGTCTTCAATTACAGTCAACGACATTTCCAATGACTATTCTATGGTACAATGCTTAAAAGCCACTAATAGAGGATGATTGTCCGGCGGCCGGTAGTAGCTCAGTGATCAAAGCACCTGACATGTTATCAGGAGGTCGTGGGTTGGGATTCCACTCGTCTAACGATGGCGATTTATCTCTACAAAACTCAGTAGTGGACATCGATGGGCTTGGAAAGGCCGCCGTTCGTGGGATGGGACGCTAAACCGTGGTCCGCGTGCGGGAAAGCCATACCCTGTGCAGGTTAAAGAACACATTGGATGGCCTTGACGGGAGGCTACCATCTCTCTCCTAACAGCTGTCCAGTGGGTCCCCTTTCCCAATATTCTCTGAGCCCTCAGGGTCAATGCGACCTAGGCATTTAGCCTATTGTGTGCCAAAAAAGTGCCACTTCAAGCTGTAACAATCCAAAGGATCTAAAAATCTAGAAAAGAATTCGCATGTCTTTGTTTAAGCCTCCAGTCTTCTGAATTCAGTTGGTGCCGACAGCGTCATAAGGCATTTAGAGCAACGCTTACAAAGTAGCTGAAAGGGGAGAATTACGAATGATAAAATTATGCCGAAGTTTGTCAGTTGTATGCCCGAGCTAGTGTTCACACAATCAACAGCCGAACAAATTACCATGGCAGCCTCAACTGCCGACGAGTGGGCGAGAATCTTCCTTCCATTTGCACAATCGTAAAAGGACATTTGGGAAGCCCGTCTACGCATTAAGTATAAAATGAAGGCTATTTAAAGTATCCTCTCGCCATGTAAGGAGAATTGCAAATGAGATGAAAGCTACAGTTGACGATGTGTGTGATGATTAAGCTACTCCAGACTATTAATTGTGAATTGTTGGCTTTGGTTATTTGGTTAAATGCGTGAAAGTCGCTTTTGTGCATTAAAATTAAATTGTAAGTTTTTTTTTTTCAACAAATAGGTTTGGACGGCACGGATTTTAATATTGTTTCGAAAACTGACGGAAGGATATCTCAGCCTTGTAATTCAAAACGTTCGGTGAAATGAAAGGCAAATGGTTTTCAAAAGGATTGAAGAACACATTATCCAGCCATTGATGAGAGATTCCAATTACTGTAAGAACCGATACATTACTGTATTCCGATACTGTAAGAACTGCGCAGATGTCCTTCCACATTGCTGCTAATGCGCGGATAAAACAAGTGCGATTCTTACTTGAAACCATCGAACACAAAAACAATATCACGAAAATCAAACTGGCCCATTACAGTCTCCGTCTTTTTTTTTTATCCTCAATCCCATCTGTTGCCTTGCTTAACTAATCGCCTCTTTCTCAAATTAGAATGATAAATCTCTACATCAATTAACTGAAGTGTAAATTCGGTCTCTTCTGCAGTAGAGCCGCACCCACGAACGCATCACTGATCTTACCGAAGATTAAATGTCGATGAAAAATTCAGAACACCAACCAGAGTTTAGCTACGATCTTTTTTTCTTTAATTACTTAAAGAAATGCTTGGGTTCAAACCCTGTTACACGTATCATTCAAGTGCGATGGGGAATAATGCCAAGGACTGCATTATTGTTGCTGTTAACAGAATTATTTTATGGGAAATTTCGGTTGGGTTGGACTGTTTTTTAACTCTGAGAGGCACTTTTAACGCATGTACTAAATGGCCAGGTCACAGAGAAGGGAGTTGGCTGGGTCAGTAGCGCGCCAGGCTCGTAATCTGCAGTTCCAAGGTTCGAACCTTACCTGAACTAAAAGTTGAGATTTATCTCCGTTAACTTCCCCCCTGCCCTCGGTTAGAAAGGGATGTCGATGGGCTAGAAATGGCCGCCGTGTCTGTCTGATGGGACGTTCAGCCGTGGTCCCCATGTGGAAGAGACGTTAAGGCTCGCAATCTGCAGTTACACAGTTCGAGTTCCCAGAGGACAAGTGTTGAGATTTATCTCCGCAAAACTCACCGCCCTGCCCTCGATACGTATGGGACACCGATGGCCTTGGAAAGACTTCCGTCCGTCGAATGGTACGTTAAGCCGTGGCCCCGTGTACGGGAGAGCCACACCTTGTGCACGTTGAAGGACACTTTGGATGGTCTTGACGGGGGCCAGCATCTATCTCCTAACACCTGTTCCACGGGTACCCTTCCCCAGTCTTCTTTGAGCCTTTGGGATCCTTGTGACAGTGCTTCTTAGCGGTAAAACAACCCAACCTATGGGAAATTATGTTTTAAAAAAATGCGAAGGATAATCTATGCACTGTATAAGCAACAATGCTAATAATTGATCTGTAAGAGATTTTGGGGCATTACTTCAGGAATGATCTCCGTATTTCTAATAAAGTTAGAAACCTATGAGATATATATATTTTTTAGCAATTAGTGATCTGGCAACCTTCGTGTCACGTAAGACGAAGGTTGCCAGATCACTAATTTCTAAAACACTCGTTGCCAGATATTTTTTCTGAATTCTGTAATCAACCATAGTGTTCGGATACCTTTTTGGGCAACTGTAGGTGGTCATATTATTTTGATATTAGATCGTGTGGGCTCACTCACGGAAATATTGAGCGTGTGCAGTTACCGTTCACAGCAAACTGGAGCGTGTGCAGTAACTGCACACGCTCCAGTTTGCTGTGACTGCTGTACAGTTGCTGTACAGTGCCAGTAACTGCTGTACAGTTGCTGTACACGCTCCAGATATTTTTCCTGAATTCTCTAATCACGTGACACGAAGGTTGCCAGATCATTAATTTCTAAAAAAATCGTTGCCAGATATTTTTTCTGAATTCTGTAATCAACCATAGTGTTCGGATAATTTTTTGAGCGACTGTACTTCAAATTCAAACCTCTCAAACCTAACTTAGAAATCTCGAACACTGCAAAAAACATTCCCGGAATACAGGTAAGAAAGCAAACGCAGAAACCCCAATAAAAATCTCACGCAATCTGCCACAAACCTCTCTTCCAGCCACAAGCCAAAACCATAGTCTTTCAGACCTTCCCAATAACTTACTCTCTGCGCAATTACTCGAAACTCATCTAAACAGGTCATCTGTAATCTAGTCACAACGTTACACCTCGTGCATAACAAATGGTTCACTATCTAAATGACATCTCGCACAGGCAGACTTTCTTTTTCACTTACGCAAAACATCACGGGTTGAGCTTGCAGAGAAGGAGGAGATTAGGTTGCTGTACACCGTGTCGGCCCTGCCTCTCTTTTCCGAGTCAGCCATTCCCTTCATCTGGCCCATTCTTGCTTGCTGCTGCTGCTGCAAGCGATCTCTCCCAGTTGCTGGGGCTGCCAGCTTTCTAAATCAATAGCCCGCCTTTCTCTCCATGTGCCATCGTCCATTGTACAACACAGACAGATGCAGCTCATCTACCGATTACTTTGGCGTTAAAGTTCATGTTGCAGGATGAAGTTAAAATATGACTTGGAGCCAGCAGGGAGATAAGAGGAAGAGATAAAGGGAAGATTATAAGGCAAAAAACTTCCCTTCTTATGGTTTCCTGGTTTTTTTTTTAAGTGTTGCCTCGCTTTTGAATAATAATTTCGTTGAAGTGGTGCATATAGGAAAATATATTGAAGTGGTACATAGGGAAATTAGGTTCTATAGTTGGATTCTTTTGATGCTGCTCTTGCCCATCATGGATGGAACAAGCTTCTATCAAGTATTAATTTTGGTTAATGCTACTTTTAACTTTTTTCTTGATCCCAATATTTTTTAAATATTCTTCCAAGGGGGACGTAAAAGAAGAAAAGAGGTTCGACGAATTCGAAGATAATTAAAAAAATTCTTGAATATACAAGACATGGAAAACAACTGGCGAACTGTTAAATATAGTAAATTATTTAAAATCCAAATCTCTTGGGGATTGAGAGGTGTTAGATTTTAAAGAGGTATGCTTGTGTTTCAGCAGTTTTGGCAAAGTGCATTTCAATGAATATTAATCACTAACGATTGAGCTTGTTTACATCTGTAAACATTTAATAATGATTAAAAGATAGCGTTCTCAACCTTTTATGCTTCACGTACCCCCTGGAAATGTGTATGTAACTGGCGTAACCCTTATACAGTAGATAAAACTATAGTTATATACAAACGCTAATTTTACTTTGGTACTAGATCTAGCGACTTTCGAGCTATCACGGTATACCCCAAAAAATTTTACCGCGTACCCCACGTTGAGAACCCCCTACTCTAATGGTTAAAAAAAATGTAAAGCACAATTAAATTTCTATAAATGTAAACAAATATCAATATGGGAAAATATAACAACGATAAAGGTAGTTTATTTCATGAACATTGTAAACTTGCTCTGAGGTTATAATAAAGTATCATAATAAAACATAACACACATAAAATAACATAATTAAATAGCACAAGTGAACAGTTCGGTAATTGCCGATAATAATGGTTTTACATCCAACAGAGCCCTATTGTTTGGTAGTGTGAAAGGGAAAATTCATTTAAAAAAAGCTATTGTAGCTGCGATTGCCAGAGGGGCGGGGGTGGCTCAGTCGGTAGCGCGCCAGGCTCGTAATCTGTAGTTCCCAGGTTCGAGTCCCAGCTGGGTCAGCGTTGAGATTTATCTCCGCAAAATTCCCCGCCCTGCCCACGGTCAGTAGGGGACACCGATGGGCTTGGAAAGGCCGCCGTCCGTCGGATGGGACATTAAGCTGTGGCCCCGTGTGCGGGAGAGCCATACCTGTGCACGTAAAAGAACACGCTGGATGGCCTTGACGGGAGGCTACCATCTGTCTCCCAACAGCTGTTCCAGTGGGTCCCCTCCCCCAACCTTCTCTGAGCCTTCGGGGTCCATGTGACCTGGCCATTTAGCCCATGGTGTGCAAAAAAGTGCCGCTCAGAGGTAAAACGAACCAAACCAAAGCGATTGCCAGACATCTTTCTTAATATTCCAGAACTGTGAACGCTTTTTTTTCCTTTTGGTAAAACGTGCCATATTTTAAATAATTCCGATTTGTAAAGTGCCGAATTTTACAGAGTTTCTCCAACACACTTAATCTTTCAATTCTGATTTTTCCATGTTTTTATTGTTGTTACCTGATAAATATTTTAAACATTATTCCTTTTCCAGTTCCTGAAACCTAAAAGATTTCAGTTGCTCAAAGGTTTGCTCGTGAGATTCTTCTATTCATGTTTGTTTATTATTGTTCTATTGGATGCAATTTACACGTCAATAAATAGAAATAACTCATCTCCTTAATTTATTTCGTTAATCTGTTTGAATGAATCATGTATGTCAAGTTTTATGATTTTAAATTGTATAAAGTTGAATAAATATATGAGATTAGATATTTCCTAATCCCATATTTTTTTTATGTTTTAAGTACACATATTAAAGACACATCCAGAAAAAACATCTACTTAAAAGAAATTCATTAGCGGCTGAAGTAAGAAATAAGAAAGTTTTAAAATTTTTTACTTTATAAAATAATTTTACACAAATCGATTTAACGATTTTTTACTTCAACACTGAAATAAGAACAAAAAAATTTATAAAAATCGATTTAACGCTTTTTTACTTCAACACTGAAATCAGTCTGTCAGTATTTCAAACGTTCATTGGAAATTTAGCCCTGAGTGATCTGAAATGCAAAAAAATTGTTTCATTTCTAATTATAATCGGGTTGGTCGGGTTGTTTTACCTCTGAGCTGCTCTTTTTTTGCACACAATGGGCTAAATGACCAGGTTACAAGGACCCGAGTGCTCAGAGAAGGTTGGGGGAGGGGACTACTTGACAGCTGTTAAGAGACAGATGGTAGCTTCCCGTCAAACCCACCCAGCGTGTTCTTTAACGTGCACAGGGTATGGCTCTCCCACATACGGAACGACAACTTAAAATCCCATCCGACGGATGGCGGCCTTTATTAAGCCCATCGTTGTCCCCTACTGACCGAAAGTAGGGTAAGGAGTTTTGAGGAGATAAATGTCAACGCTGACCCAGCTGGGACTCGAACCTGGAAACTGCAGATTACGAGCCTGGCGCGCTACCGACTGAGCCACCTCCCCCTCCCCCGTCCCTTATAATCAGTAAAGAATTAAAAACGTTAGGGGCCAAATAGCAAAAATATTTGAGCATAATTTCCTTTTTTGCAAGTGGGAACAAAAACATTTTCACATCCATTCGCTAGAATTATTTGTATTATGCAGCATTGAGTTGTTTCAAAGAAGTAATTTAATATTCTACAAAAAATAAGTATTTTAATAGAAATACACCTAAAATGATGTACTTGCAAAAGATGGCAATGGTTTTATATTTATTTGGTAATATTTCGCACATAAATTTATTTTGCATTAAAATTAGACTTAGTGATGAAATGTATGCTTCACCCCAACTTGTAATACCATATTGGACCCAAGATTTCTATAACATATTAACATTTCATTACTCAGAACTTTTTTTTAAATAATAAAATTTTTACATCTGTTTTAGCATAATTCATACATATGAATAAATAACTGAAATAGACCTTCGAAGTTAGCAGGGAAATTGCGTCTATATGCATCTGAACTTTATAAACTACAATTTGCTGCAAGCACACATACATGCATTTTGGTTTTCAAAGCTATCTATGAATTATATTGACTTATGGTTTGACAATATACGGCTCAACTAACCTCACATATATAAAGCAAACAGAAACTTTTCAGTCATCCATTGCTAAAAATATAATCCCATACAATTTAAGGAATTCATTTCATCACAGCGAAGAAAGACTAAATTATCTAGGCATACTCTCTTTTCACAACCTTTATAAATACAGAATCACTTTAAAATATTTTTTGACAATCAATTTGAATCTAAAATCTCTCATGGGAATAACACAAGGTTACAATCCAAAAATTATTTCCAACTTCCAAAAATATTAAACAATTACGGGAAATGTACAAGGGGGCATATACAATACCTTAAGTTTTCAATTACCAAAGGAAATTATTTTATTAAACAAATTTAAGGAAATCAAAAATAAAACTAAAAATTTTCTTCTGGGCACTAAAATAAATATAAAATTTGAACCACCACAATGGAGCTTCCACTGAAATTCACATAATTCGATGACATTGTTTTAAACTATATCTTATGTATTTCCATGTAACGTTATTATTCTTCTCTCCTGCAGATAAGCAGATGCTTTGCGAGTTCATTTGTTTACACTTTTGTATAACTAACATTATTGTTATTAAAAAATGATTTCCAAAGTTTCACAAAAGTATTAGAATCTCCCAAGAATCTTAAATGCGCAAGTATTTGTAGCTATTCTTTAAACAGAAACTGAGCTGAGAAACTGAAAGGCAATTTGCTTAAGAAAAATTAAGTCTAATGACGCATAGTAACATTGTAAATCTTTTCTGCCTTCGTAAAAAAAATCGCTTAAAATGCAACGATGCAAATTTTATTTGCACCTAACTTGATGGAACATCATTTTATGTATTCCGGTTGAAATTATTCAAATTTTTAAAGATAATTGCTCCCTCTCTGGAAGGATTATGGAATTAATAACAAGATCCAAACAATTAACTAATAAGACTTGAAAGTTGGGGATAAAATATTTGAAAAAGCAAATTTCAGAAGAAAAGCATTAAAGCGAAAGTAATGAATAAATAAATGACTTAAAAAAGGAAAATGAATCCCTAGCTCATCACACTGATTTACTAAGTATTTAATCACTATTAAGGAACAGGGTGGAGATTGGTTTAGAGGAAAAACTGAGCTGGGTAGAATCTGAACCCACGACATCATGATGGCATGTCAGGTGCTCTGACCATTGAGTTAACAGCCGCTAATCAGTTTCCCTCTGCTGCTACACCATCTGGCCAATCAGTCTTTTGAGCGCATTTGGGGACTCACTTCTTCAGAGCCGTCTCAGGCATGTGCACACAATCGATAACCTCCTGACTGATATTGTTTTTGTGAGCGAATCTGAATCTGCGTCACTTCTGGTATGATCACTAGTACCATGTATTTAGACAAATGAATTATTTCTTAACGTTAACAGAGCGTTTGTGTTGTGGGAGAACAGACTAGTCTATAGGCGTTTATATGCACCCGATATTGTCTAATAATCAGAAACTTGAAGTTCTTGTGGTAACGTTTACGTTCGTGAGTGGGTAAACCTTTTCAGAACGAAGGGATTAGGGGAGTCCAAAGTAATTATGTGGGGGGAATTAGAATATTTCATGTCCGAATCGAAAACAACCTAATACATCTGCATGAACCAGGAACGGCTTAATCCGTTCCTGGTTCATGCAGATGTATTAGGTTGTTTTACCTTTAGGTAGGGCATTTCTGTATACAACGGGCTAAATGGCCAGGTCACAAAGATCCTAAGAGTTCAGATTTAGGAACGAGACCCATTGGAAAGTTTTTAGGAGACAGATGAAAATCTCCAGCGTATTAATGGGCTGGAGGGTTGGGTGTTTGTTACACCATGGGCTAAATGGCCAGGTCACATGGACCCCGAAGGCTCAAATAAAGTTGGGAGAGGGGACCCACTGGAACAGCTGTTGGGAGACAGATGGTAGCCTCCCGTCAAGGCCATCCAGCGTGTTCTTTAACGTGCACAGGGTATGGCTCTCCCACACACGGGGCCACGGCTTAACGTCCCATCCGACGGATGGCGGCCTTTCCAAGTCCTTCGGTGGTCCCCTACTGACCGTGGGTAGGGCGGGGAATGTTGCGGAGATAAATCTCAACGCTGACCCAGCTGGGACTCGAACCTGGGAACTACAGATTACGAGCCAGGCGCGCTACCGACTGAGCCACCCCCGCCCATGGGCTGGAGGAATAAAGTTATGGCTCTCTTGAAAACTGAGCCATGGTTTAAAAAAACCATCAGACGGACGGCGGCCTTTCCAAGTTTTCGTGTCCTCTTCCTCATACAAGGCAGACTGAGTGTAATGAAGAAGTTCTCAATTCAAGTTCAGTGGGGGTCTCGAACCTGTGAAAGGGGGTGGAATATCGTAAGGCAATTACTGGTGGATCCCAGAAGTCCAATATAACTGCAAGTAGCTTGGGATTATGGGAGCCAGCAGAACTTTTTTGCGGGGGGTGGGTGAAGGCAAAATATTTACAGCATGGGTAAAAAAACAACAACTAATTTTAGTTTCAAGATAGAAATATTTATGTCGAACCATTAATTAATGAGTGCTGTTTATAAATAAGGAACCATGCATAAATCATGTGTACGATTTTTCAAGGATAAAAAAAACCACAACATTTAATTTTGATACATTTGATATTATTTGACATAAATTAATTTTTCGATCAACTTTTGACCAAAACCATAAAATTTTTGAATCATTTTTTGATTCAAAACCATAAAGCATGTTCTTTAACGTGAACAGGATTTCTTCTGCACCTATCCCTCTTGCCTCCCCTTCCCGTCGCCCATGATCGGGGGGCGGGGGGGGCTCAATCGGTAGCGCGCCAGGCTCGTAATTTGTAGTTCCCAGGTTCGAATCCCAGCTTGGTCAGCGTTGAGATTTATCTCCGCAAAACTCCCCGCCCTTCCCACGGTCAGTAGGGGACACCGATGGGCTTGGAAAGGCCACCGTCCGTCGGATGGGACGTTAAGCCGTGGCCCCCGTGTGCGGGAGAGCCATACCCTGTGCCCGTTAAAGAACACGCTGAATGGCCTTGACGGTAGGCTACCATCTGTCTCCCAACAGCTGTTCCAGTGGGTCCCCTCCCCCAACCTTCTCTGAGCCTTCAGGGTTCTTGTGACCTGGCCATTTAGCCCATGGTGTGCAAAAAAGTGCCGCTCTCAGGTAAAACAACCCAACCCATGATCGGGAGAATCTAATGCAATTGTTGCAGGAGGATTCGAAGAGTCCAATGTAAACGCAGGGGGATTCGAATATTCCACTGTAATTGTAGGGGATTCGCCGAATTGATGTAATCGCAAGTGGATTAAGAGATTTTAGTATAATTGCAGGCGGATTCTATGAGACTATTGAAAGCACAGGAGGAATCGTAGAGACAATTTAATTACGAGCTGAATGGGAAACCCATTAGAGACAATGGCACAATTCCATTGCATTGTGAGCCCCTGCGAGAACGATCAGACATCTGAAACAGTGATAAAAAACGAAATGGTTGTTTGGGTTGTTTTATCTCTGTGCGGATCATTTTGTAGACAATGGGCTAAATGGCCAGGTCACAAGAATCCAAAATGTTCAGAGAAGGTTGGAAGAAGTGATACTTATCTCACAGCTGTTAGGAGATTGATGAAAGCCTTCTATCAAAACCATAAAGCATGTTCTTTAACGTGAACAGGGTTTCTTCTGCACACGGAACCACGGTTTAGCATCTAATCTCACCGGCAGCTACCTTTCCAACGCCAACGATGTCCCCTTTCTCAGCAAGGATGGAACATGGGTAATAGTAGCATAAATGAGAGTTCTGGCACAGTAAAAGGATTACCGGAGAAAGTACTCAACACAGGCAGATGAGACTGGAACCTGAGTTGGGTTGGGTTGTTTTACCTCTGAGCGACACTTTTTTGCACACCATGGGCTAAATGGACAGGTCACATGGACCCCGAAGACTCAGAGAAGGTTGGGGGAGGGGACCCACTGGAACAGCTGTTGGGAGACAGATGGTATCCTCCCGTCAAGGCCATCCAGTGTGTTCTTTAACGTGCACAGGGTATGGCTCTCACGCACACGGGGCCACGGCTTAACGTCTCATCCGACGGACGGCGGCCTTTCCAAGCCCATCGGTGTTCCCTACTGACCGTCGGAAGGGCGGGGAATTTTGCGGAGATAAATCTCAACGCTGACCCAGCTGGGACTCGAACCTGGGAAGTACAGATTACGAGCCTAGCGCGCTACCGACTGAGCCACCCCCGCCCCATTGGAACCTGAGAAAACAGATTAAGATTCTGGCGATCTGTTGACTGAACCAACTCCACGCCCTTTATTAAAATGTTGTTTGGCTGTTTTACGTCTGAGTGCCACTTTTTTTTCACACAATGGGCTAAATGGTCATTTTGTGAGCAAGATGACCTGAGGGCTTAGAGAAGGTGGAGGGAGGAGAATTCAATTAAACAGCCGTTAGGAGACAGATGGAAACCTCCCGTCAAGGCCATCTAGGGTGTTCTTTAACGTGCACAGAGGATGGCTCTTCCGTACACTGCTCAACGTCACATCTTACGGACGGCGGCCTTTCCAGGCTCATCGGTGTCCCCTACTGACCGAGGGCAGGAAGTTTTCCGGAGATAAATATCAACGCTGATCCAGCTGTAATTCGAACTTAGGAACTGCAGATTACGAGCCTGGCCCGCTACCGACTGAGCCACCCCCCGCCCTTATTTAAAGGTAATATATTAAAGTAGCTTCCCGTCAAGGTCACCCAGCGTAATAGGAATGTATAATTACATTTCAATACAGAATCGTATATAGTAAATGCGAAGAAATCCAAAGAGTACTGTAGCGTAAGTCCGTCCAACTCTAACTTGGTGAAGAGCCACTATGAAAAAAATTTGCATTCCTAAATAACTACAGGAAAATTCTGTGATGGAAAACATACGCTTCTAATATGTAATGAAAAAGGGGGAAAATATATTTTTAAGAAATCAACAAAATATTTTCATTAAAAAACAAAAATATGCCCTTTGAATGAGTGCTATGAATTGGCAAAATCTTTTAGTGATGCACCTTAAAATATTTGGTCAAAAAAATTGGTAGAAATGAGGCAGTTTGATATATTATTTGTTTTAGAGCCGAAAATATTGTAGTTCTGACTATATACCACCTTCTTCTATTTCATTAAATCCAAAAGTTCAATTTAAGGAACGAAAGGTACCGTATTTTTTCCTCAACATATTAAAAGTTCACTCTCATGAATTTATAATCACCCTGTTTATAAGAAAACCTAAACGACGCCCTCGTTACAGCCTTTACAGACTCTGTCAATATTAACTCTTGTTAACATGACCAGCTTCCAAGAATTTGTTAACAGCATTGCCGTAGCTGCCATTATAGGCATGGGCATCACAATTAGTTGGCCGAGATAGGAACGGAGTGCATTAGTACATCCGTGGTCGTGTAGCAATACGTTCTGCTGTAACTGCGGCAGTCTGCAATGGCTCGGCTTGGCTGTGGGAGGAAGTAAACGTTTAATAATGGAGCAGAGAAGGAATGTGTCGGGGAACTAGGCGATGTTCTTGTTGACAATGGAACAGTAAGAGCACAAGCTGGAAGGCCGATGATAAACGACTTGATCCACAGCCAAATGTGGCCCTTCTAGGAGGTTAACCAAACTAGACTAACTAGCTTATTACTAACGTGTAGAATTTGCATTGAATTTTGCATTGCACGAAAACGTAGTAATTAGATTATACATTGGTGCATATCATGTTTCGTGTCAAGTTGTGTTCACTATTATCTTAAGTTCTGTGTCAGTTTAAGAATAAATTTGATTTATCTAATGATTTTCGATATTTTTCAAGGGAATACGAGATCACCTAAAATATTTTTTGCTGGTAATTTTTAGCAGGAAGCCGTCTTACACATTTCGATAGATAAAAAAATTTTGACGTAGATGTCAATGATATTTTTAAAACTGAAAGAAATAGCAAGAAAAAAAAACTCCATTTAATTGCCAAACTAAAATGTTTGCAGACGTTCTCTGCACAATTAAAGCATTTCAAATATTAATTAGATTAAAGATTCGCTCATACTTTAAGTATTAATAAAATTAAGTACACCTATCCCTCGATTTACACGGTACTCAGTTCACACAATTTTGGCTTTGCACGGTCAAAAAATGCAACCAGTTTCGATTTACACGGTACTGACTGAGATTTCCTTTCTATGTACGTCTCAGTCAGTACCGTGTAAATCGAAACTGGTTGCATTTTTTGACCGTGCAAAGCCAAAATTGTGTGAACTGAGTACCGTGTAAATCGAGGGGGATAGGTGTACTCTTAAAAATTAATTTCCTTCGTTCCACGAAGAATAGACTCATCAAAAATACAAAACATCTTTCAAACACGAAATGCGTTGCGTTGTAATCTTTAATTCCTCTAACGCCAACTCTTTTTTTTATCTCGGGAGCACTAAAACTTCCCTTTGAATACTTCTATCTCGATAGAAGTATTCAATAAGGATGAATCTCGATAGAAGTATTCACCTCTGATGTACACAAACTTCATTTCACTAGACCAATTGGTACTCTAACGTATATAAATATTCTTCGCAATAAACAACGCGAAAGGAACCATTTTGTTTTTTATTTTTCGTAATGGATTCTTAAAGGCAAGCATCAAGGGAAAAAGATGAGGGGGTGGGGAGTAGGATTAGCTCTGATCCGTTTTTATGATGCTCATTAGAACTCCTCCGCTGAAAGTAGCAGTTAAAGGTTATTTCAATTATCGTTTTTCACTTCCATAGTGCTTCTGGTGCTTGAGAAAATTGGCCCCTTTCCCCCCCCCATCTCTACTTAGAGAGATGAAAAGATAGGTTGAAGAGGCAAGGAGATAAAAAAGGAAAGTACAAATAATGAGTTGGAAGGAAAAAAAAGCGCATTTCTTTATTCGATTTTCTTTTTTTGGAAGGAACGTTTCTTCCAGTTTTTCTGACAAGAAATTCTCACTTTGCGAAGCTGTTTTAAATCGTTAAAGAACTCTCTTTTTCAGCAATGAGTAATGTGAACCTTTTTAAAAAAAGTTTTCAACATCGACGAAAGTTTTATTTATCGATCAAGAGCTCTGATTTTTACTGAATGTTTTGGATGCCTCATTTGCGCATTTGTTCCACAAAACTCTCAGATTATAACATAGATTATTAGGTTCCTATACATAAATTCTTTATACAAAAGTATTTCTCGAATGAGGAGATCTAAATGCAACCATTAGGTAAACAAATGTGATCAAAATGTCACACGATAACCATAGTGGAATTTGCTTAGATCTAAATTCTAAGCCCCTACAGAAATTTTTAAACATCACATATTTTTTTAAGAGTTATTTCTTTCCTTTAACCCGTGATCGAGTGATAGCGTGCTTAGCTACGGATCAAAGGAACCTGGGTTCGAGCCCGGGAAAAGGATTGGATGTTTATGTTATCTTTCTGCTGAGGTCTCGCCTTCCTCATAGACCTCTATTGCGTATAAACTGACAGGCTCATATCGAACCTCTGTGGCAAGCAACTGCTTGAGAGGATGTATTTTTTTTACAGTAATTACGAAATCTGATGAAACACATGACTTATTGAAATGTCATCATAATACAAAAGAATCAAATATTTTGCGTTCCCATAAAATTCCTAACATACTGTGTCCAAAAGAGTACAGTCACTCAAAAAAATATCCGAACGCTATGGTTGATTACAGAATTCAGAAAAAATATCTGGCAACGATTTTTTTTTAGAAATTAGTGATCTGGCAACCTTCGTGTCACGTGACGTGTCGCATGAAATAATAAACACGTTCGTGTCACGTGACGTGTCGCATGAAATAATAAACACGTGACGTGTCACATGACACGAAGGTTGCCAGATCACTAATTTCTAAAAAATCGTTGCCAGATATTTTTTCTGAATTCTGTAATCAACCATAGCGTTCGTTTTTTTTGTCACGTGACGTGTCACATGACACGAAGGTTGCCACATCACTAATTTCTAAAAAAAATCGTTGCCAAATATTTTTTCTGAATTCTGTAATCAACCATAGCGTTCGGATTTTTTTTGGTCACGTGACGTGTCACATGACACGAAGGTTGCAGATCACTAATTTCTAAAAACAATCGTTGCCAGATATTTTTTCTGAATTCTGTAATCAACCATAGCGTTCGGATATTTTTTTGAGCGACTGTAAAAGTTTATTGTCCACACAAAATTCCCAACATACCGTTTGGATATTTTCAGGGTATTTTTTGCTGCTTCTGGCTGATATTGGCTGCCAGTCTGGCTCAGTCTACTGTCAGGTGTCCAAATCCTATCGCTACAATGTGTACAGGCCTTATAAGATGCAAGGCAAGCTAGGCCTGGAAATATGAGCCGAATGTTGGCTCAATTCGATGAAGCACCAGGCTCGTAATCAGCATTCCTGCTTTCTAGTCTCAACAGTATCTGCATTGAGAGTATTTTCCCCTCTTAATTCCAGTTATGCCCTCGGCGAATAAAGATTCACTGATGGGTTTTGAAGCCTGCTCGCTGGAATGTTAAGCTGTGACCATCTGTGTAGGTATTCGCATTCTGTGTACGTTATAACACGGAGTTGAATAAACACGCTGGATTTTGACTTTTAGCAGCTCCCAGTGGATTCTCAAATTTCTCTGAGCTCATGAGGTATTTGCGACTTGCCCAATTGTATCCAAAACAGCGTCGTTCTGATGTAAAAACTACCTAACCGCCAAGAAAATTTTGCAAATTATTAATTAATTTTGAAGTAATAAGAAAAAAAAGCTTTCACTATATAAAATATTTTAGTAAGTAGTTTATTGTTTGCAATTGAATATCTTAATCAATGTCATCATTGTTAGAAAGTTACGCCTTTTAAAAACGTCTTAGTATGATTATTAAGGCCTTAATTTAATTCTAAAAAGCCCAGATTGTGTGCATTCTAGTTGGAATCTACGTCATTTCCTATTAAATAAAGTTTAGATTTTCGTGAATCCGTGAATTGCGTTTCTAATCGTTTGAAATACATCCCCTAAAAAAAAGTTAATTTCTTTCGATTAGCAAACGGCAAAATCCGCAACCGCCAATGCCGCAAAATGCTTCAACAGTCGATTGCAGTCGATTCCAACATTTGCAGCGAATACCCCCTGCAGCGAAACATGGCGGCTAGCGCGACGAGAGGTCCATCTTGCGTCTTCATTCATGAGCCAGCTACTTCGCGGATCAATCAATATCCCTTGGTGACGTCAGAGCTGGCGCGATCCAAAGCCGAGAGGAGACGGCAGCCGTTGCCACTGAGGTTAGTCGAAAAAGGAAATTGTGTTGGCTGGTCGAGAGGTAAAAAAAATGCTTTTGTTCTAGACTGAAGAAGATTCAAGTTGTGATCTCGTAAGAAAAATGATGTAAATTCCTTGTAATGCTTGAAAAGAAGATGATGATGATTATTTTTTGGAGTTTTTAGCGTATAATGATTTTCGGCGTTATTTCTTAACAGCCGGTGAAGACTACCTTACAATGGCGATTTAATGCTAATTTAACCAAATAAGAAAAAGGGAGTCTGTTTCTTTTCCATTAAGAATGAATTTTTTAATATTTTCTTCACCATTCATTATCAACATGCAGGTTAACTCATCAAAATATAAATTTCTGTTACCAATACACAATTTTCGATGCATCAGCAAAAATAATAATGGGGTTTCAAGAACCAATCTGTAGCAAAATAATATACATTAGTAAAGAAAGTGATTTTTGAACTGAAAGTGCACCTCAAATAGTTTTGAATATAATGTACAGTCGCTCAAAAAAAAAAATCCGAACTCTATGGTTGATTACAGAATTCAGAAAAAATATCTGGCAACGATTTTTTTTAGAAATTAGTGATCTGGCAACCTTCGTGTCACGTGACACGAAGGTTGCCAGATCACTAATTTCTAAAAAAAAATCGTTGCCAGATATTTTTTCTGAATTCTGTAATCAAACACAGAGTTCGGATATTTTTTTGAGCGACTGTACACCATTCGTGACTCTGCATATGTTCAATCGATATTCCAGTTCTTGTCATATACACTGCAGTTGGGTCAGATTGTTTTATCTCTGAGCTGCACTTTTTTTGCACACAATGAGCTAAGTGGCCAGGTCACAGCTACCCCGAAGGCTCAGAGAAGTTTGGGGAAGGGGACCCAATGGAACAGCCGTTGGGAAGACAGATGGCAGCCTCCAGTCAAGACCAAGTGTGTTCTTTAACGTGCACAGGGTAAGGCTCTCCGCAGCTTAATGTCACATCCGACGGACGGCGGTCTTTTTAAGTCCATCGGTGTCCCATACTGACCGTGGGCAGGACGGAGAGTTGCGAGGAGATATATTTCAACGTTCGCTCATCTGGGACTCGAACCTGGGAACTGCAGAGCTGGGCGTAGAATTACCACTGCTGCCAATCTATTTCTCAGAAAATATGTATCACACGAAGTGAAATATAGATTAAACATATTCAGGATCTCGAACCGTGCACATGTGGAAATCACTAATTATGTTCAAAACTATTTGAAGTTTGCTTTCAATTAAAATATCACACTCTTAAATATGTATATCATTTCCCTCTCTATTTATTGGTTCTCGAGACCCCACTATTATTTTTCAAATATCCTTGTATTCAGCTATTAATTCACATCTTCCGTTTCTTTTAAATTTTGGTCCCATTTGCCCATTATAATAGAGTTTCCCCCACAGCAATATACACACACTGTTGAAAGGGCGATAAGCCAGCTACATAGGCTCGACTAGAAAGGAATTATTTCCAACATGTACGTCCTGAGTAATAATAATTGCTACATTTGTCAGCTGCAGGGTAATTCTAACATATATATATATTGGTCGACATCGTCCTTTAATTGCAATATAGGTCTCCCTCCTTTTCTGAGGCATTTAGACAAACCGTTCATACCATAGTCAAACCAACTTGTTTAAGAAGAAACTTCTTAAACAAGATGCTGCTCAAAGTCGGTTAATGATTGTTTCGTCCAGCTTCGTTACTACTTATGTACTCAAATGTTGGTAAGAACCTAGAGCCAAAGCATCATGTTACCTATTATCTTGTTTATATAGACTTTATATCGCCAAATATTTACTAAACAATGTGAAAAAATACCTTAAGTCTATATTTTTCAAATACAACAACGAATTTTGACAGTCTCGCTAGTGTACCAAAAATTAAATAATAAGTAAAAACAACCAATCTTTGTACTATGAGAATTTTCAATTCCGTTAAAATACAGAACTCTGTTCAGTTCGGGAAGAGAGCATGCAATCTCTAAGAACTTCCATCTCCGTGAGGACTCAAACTTCTTGAGTTCACTTAACTCTCCCATACTCCCTAGCAGGCCCTGATGTAGAAAAAAAAAAGGGGGGTAGGGGGGGGAAGAAACTCAATTGAGCCGGAAAAAAAGTAAATGGGGGGGGGGAGCTTGGGTTGTTTTACCGCTGAACGGCACTTTTTTGCACACCATGGGCTAAATGGCCAGGTCACAAGGATCCCGAAGGCTCAGAGAAGGTTGGGGGAGGGACCCACTTGAACAGCTGTTGGGAGACAGATGGTAGCCTCCCGTCAAAGCCATCCAGCGTGTTCTTTAACGTGCACAGGGTATGGCTCTTCAGCACACTGGACCACGACTTAATGTCCCATCCAACGGACGGTGGTCTTTCCAAGCCCATCGGTGTCCCCTACTGAACGTGAGCAGGACGGGGAATTTTGCGGAGATAAATAGGGGAGCAAGAAACTGGATTTCGATCACAGTACAACAATCCCCCCCCCCCCCGTTTTAGAGGTATTTTAAAAATATCTTCAAAAATGCATGAAATATACATAAGTTTAACAATTTTTTTTGCCTCTATTACCATTACTCCCCCTCCGGCCTTCAGATACGGTCATGCTCCCTAGTAATATAGTATTCCATGTAGTGTCGCCAATTTCGTCTCTGTTATCCGTTATTTTACCTTCTTAAGAAATGGATATCCCTCTATCAAAATTAGAAAACAGTTCTTTGATTTCTATTACTAAGCCAACCTCTGACTGTGAGGCATCCCACTCGGAAATTGATCAAGTTGATAACATAATTATTGTTGGTTCAAGTCCCAACGGTGTCAGAGTTTAGAATTTTTCTGCTTCCTGGAGCCTTTTCCTTTCAGGAGAAAGATGGAAATCTTTTAGTACACACAATCCTGAGTACTCTTAAAAAATAACTGAAAGAAGGTTCTCTTTTACTTCTAAACAACTGGCTAATGGATTCATTTTCAATGCTTTGTTCTGAACATAAATCCTTATGTTAAAAGAATGCATAAATCATTGTACAAAAGTAGAAAGTGAAGATATTTCGACTCACTGGTAATTGCAATAATTTTTTTTAAATTATACTTTATTCTTATAATTTTGTTTTTATTTTCTTCATTGTAATTTACAATATTTATTTCCAACTATTCTTAACTGTATAAGCTTCTACTTTCTCCTAGAATAGTATGTTTTTCGGTGTATCAGAACCAGCCTTCTTCCATTATATGTCGACTAATCTAGGATTTACTGTAATTCATTGGCTTGTGATGATTTTTTTCCTGCTAAAGGTTGGGTTGGGTTGTTTTACCTCTGAGCGGCACTTTTTTGCACATCATGGGCTAAATGGCCAGGTCACATGGACCCCGAAGGCTCAGATAAAGTTGGGAGAGGAGACCAACTGGAACAGCTGTTGGGAGGCAAATGGTACCCTCCCGTCAAGGCCATCCAGCGTGTTCTTTAACGTGCACAGGGTATGGATCTCCCGCACACGGGGCCACGGCTTAACGTCCCATCCGACGGACGGCGGACTTTCCAAGCCCATTGGTGTCCCCTACTGACCGTGGGCAGGGCGAGGTATTTTGCGGAGATAAATCTCAACGCTGACCCAGCTGGGACTCGAATCTGAGAACTGCAGATTACGATCCTGGCGCGCTACCGATTGAGCTACCCCCCCCCCCCCTGCTAAAGGTAATGGGATATTTTATGCAAACACATGATGGCAACAACAAGTGGAAAATCTCTTTTTTAAAACTGAATTGCTTTTGGATATTTCTTCCCTATTTTTGTTTTGCCATCAATTTTACTGAATACGGGACATCGACGCCTCTATCAGATTATTTGAGAATTTTGTGTTATGCCTATGTGAAACTTATTTTAAAACTCTTATTTCTAAGTTGAGTTGTTTTACCTTTGAGCGGCACTTTTATGCCCACAAGGGGCTAAATGGTCAGGTCACATGGACCCCGAAGGCTCAGATAAAGTTGGGAGAGGGGACCCACTGGAACAGCTGTTAGGAGACAGATGGTGGTCTCTCGTCAAGGCCATCCAGCGTGTTCTTTAAAGTGCACAGGGTATGGCTCTCCCGCACACGGCCAACGGCTTAACATCCCATCCGACTGATGGAGGCCTTTTGAAGCACATCAGTGTCTACTACAGAATGAGGGCAGGCGTAGAGTTTTGCGTATGCAGATCATAACGTTGAACCAGATGGGACTCAAACCTAGGAATCGCAAATTTCGAGCTTGAAGCACTACCGACTGAGCCACCCCCGACTCTATTACTATTAAAACAAGCTTCTTATTGAAAAAATATGACTGAGGATAAATTAAAGATCTCGAAATTATCCAGTCTCAATTCTTGTCTAGTATTTAAAGCATTAGGATTACTAAAACATTGAAAAGAACCAATGCTTATGGAATTGAAGCAAAACGGGCGAAAATTAAAATAATCATTTACGCATAATTCTAAAATACAGACTTATTTCATTTTATTAATTAATCTGAAATAATACTTATTCAGTTTTTAACTACTCCAAAGGTAAATTTTTATGGAATGCGTTGTTTAACCTCTGAGTGGTAGTTTTTTTGCTTAAAATGGGCTAAATGGCCAGGTCACAAAGACCCCAAGGACTCAGAGAAGGTTACGGAAGGGAATCCACTGCACAACTGTTCGGAGATAATAGAAGGCAGTCTCCCGTCAAGGCCATCCAATACGTTCTTTAATGTTCACAGGGTAGGGCTCTCTTGAATATGGAAGCACGGCTTAATGTCCGATCCGAGGGATGGCGGCGTTCCCAAGCCCTTCGGTCTCCCCTACTGACCGAGGACAAGAAGGGGATTTTTGCGGAGATAAATCTCAACCTCGGCCCAGGTGGGAGTCGAACCTTGGAACTACAGATTAGAAGTAAGTTACAAAACTCGGAAATTATCGAAACATGGAAATACTCTAATGATTTAATAGGGTTCTGTATTAATAGAATGGATGGTAAGGAATGGGATATTTTACTTTTGAGGGGCTTTTTTTTTACACAGATTGGGTTAGCCAGGTCACAAGGACTCCAAGCTCAGAGAAAGTTAGGAATAGGAATTCCACAGGAAAACTGTTAGGAGAGAAATATTACTTAGGAAATCTATGGAATATTCTTTAACGTGTCTAGAATATGTCTCTAAGGTATACGGAACCACGGTTTAACGTTCCATTAGGCGAACTGCCTCGTCCATGTCTCGTTTCTTATCGAAGGTTTGCGGAGAACATTTTAACACCGGTACTCGAGATTCGAACCTGGGAACATTAGATTACGAGCCTGACACGCCGCTCACTGAGCGAAATAGAAATATTGTTGAAATTCGAGATCCAGATAGATTTGATTGATGTTATTGATTTATTTCAGTTACATTTTTTTTAATTCGGGGCGGGGGTGGCTCAGTCGGTACGCGCCAGGCTCGTAATCTGTAGTTCCCAGGTTCGAGTCCCAGCTGGGTCAGCGTTGAGATTTATCTCCGCAAAATTCCCCGCCCTGCCCACGGTCAGTGGCAGTGTATCCCCGCCCTGCCCACGGTCAGTGGCATCGGGGGACACCGATGGGCTTGGAAAGGCCGCCGTCCGTCGGATGGGACGTTAAGCCGTGGCCCCGTGTGCGGGAGAGACATACCCTGTGCACGTTAAAGAACACGCTGGATGGCCTTGACGGGAGGCTACCATCTGTCTCCCAACAGCTGTTCCAGTGGGTCCCCTCCCCCAACCTTCTCTGAGCCTTCGGGGTCCATGTGACCTGGCCATTTAGCCCATGGTGTGCAAAAAAGTGCCGTTCAGAGGTAAAACAACCCAACCCAACCCAGCCATACCCTGTGCAAGTTAAAGAACACGCTGGATGGCCTTGACGGGAGGCTACCATCTGTCTCCCAACAGCTTGTTCCAGTGGGTCCCCTCCCCCAACCTTCTCTGAGCCTTCGGGGTCCATGTGACCTGGCCATTTAGTCCATGGTGTGCAAAAAAGTGCCGCTCAGAGGTAAAACAACCCAACCCAGTCACATTTTTTCATTTGTCACACATTTCACAAGTTATAGAACTTCCAAGTTCGCTTTACTTTCACGCAAGATAAACATTTTCACATGATTCGTAAAACTTTTAGGGTGTTTTACCTCTGAGCAGCACTGTTTTGCACACAATGGGTCAAATGGTCAGGTCACAAGGACCCCTATGGCTCAGAGAAGGTTGAGGGGAGGGGATACACTGTACAGCTGTTAAGAGACGGACAGAAGTTTCTCGTCAAGATCATCCAGCATGTTTCCTAACGTGCACTCTTCAGCACACGAGACCACGGCTTTACCTCCCATCCGACGGACGTCAGCCTTTCCATGTCCATCGGTGTCCCCTTTCTAACTAAAAGCAGGGTAGGCATTTAGCGGAGGTAAATCTCAACACTGGCACAGGTGGGACTCGAACCTGGAAAATGCAGATTACCAGCTTGTCACGATTCCGACTAAATCAAATCCACTCCTGATTTGATATGGATTTTTAATTGTAATCTAACAAGTAAGCCGATAACAATATTTCAGGAGTCTAGAAATTATGTGTTTATATAAATTAACAAACTATTCAAAATCAATTTATTGCCACCAATTAGTTACTTTTAGAATTTTCAGATTTTCAAAATCGGTAGTTTTTATTTGGTAGTCGCGTTTCTGTTTCGTTCCAGGAAAATATTAACAAGAGTCAATGTAATTAAATAAATAAAAAAACGGAAAAGAAAGTCAAAACATTGTCGATATCTTTCACTAGTTTCGTTTCCGTCCGTACTTATACGAAAATAAAACCGGAAAACCACATCAATCAAAGCAGCAGTAGATGTACATTACGATATCCGGTTAGCATTATTGTTTCGCAAGTTCAAGGAATCATTTAAAAATCTCCTCTTTCCTTTCCGGAAATGCAGTGTGTTTGTTTGACCCACATTTAGAGCTACAGTTTCAGGTGTTGTTGAGTGTTCGACAGAAGAGCTGACTTCTGAAAAGGTCATCGCAGGCATCGAATCCTCTCTGACTCACACACAATACCAGGTGAGTGCTGCACATCAGCGTGTGAAGTTTGAGTCACAGGAATGCACAGCGAATGTTAACAGCTGTGTCTAGAGTGAGAGGCTATTCAATTAATTCAAGGCCTTGTGGAGTTAATGGTTAAGAGAATGGTTTGCAAGCCGCAGTTAGATTTGGTTCTGTCATCACTAAAGAATATCTTGTCGGTAGCACAATGAGCTAACATGGATGTTCAACTTCAAATCGATGGAAGGCCGCATTTTATTTTAAGCATTTACTCAATGTGCACATTGGGGAGGGGGTGGCTCAGTCGGTAGCGCGCCAGGCTCGTAATCTGTAGTTCCCAGGTTCGAGTCCCAGCTGGGTCAGCGTCGAGATTCATCTCCGCAAATTTCCCCGCCCTGCCCACGGTCAGTAGGGCTTGGATAAGGGGGCCTTATCCGATGGGTTTGGATAAGGCCACCGTCCGTCGGATGAGACGTTAAGCCGTGGTTCAGTGTGCGGGAGAGCTGTACCCTCTGCATTTTAAAGAACACATTGGATGGCTTTAACGGGAGGCTACCATCTCTCCCAACAGCTGTTCCAGTGGGTCCCCTCCCCAAACCTACTCTGAGCCTTCGGGGTCCATGTTACCTGGCCATTTAGCCCATGGTATGCAAAAAAATTGATTCGAACTTTTGATCGAACTCGTAAAATGAAAAAATTCGGATCAGATTTTGATGGATCGATGCATAATATTATTATGCAAATCTTGGCTTCATCTTCTCATTATTAGCCAATCGGGAAACAGAGTTGAGATTTAATCATATGGGAAGAGGGAAAATTATTTCCCCCTATCAATGTCGAAATATTATAATGCCACCCAATAATTATAGTATTTTTTATCAATAATTGCACAAATTTAGTTAGGAACACTTTCGTTTACAAAATATTTATAGAAATGAGGAGTTTCCATTACTTTTTTAAAATATTATTAAGAATAACGAGTTTTGATCACTATCTTGTCAGAAATATTCAACTAACTAATGAGCTTCGATCACTTTCTTTTCAGAAATATTATTAAGAATAATGAGTTTCGATCACTTTCTTTTCACATATATTATTAAGAATAATGAGTTTCGATCACTTTCTTTTCAAATATATTATTAAGAATGATGAGTTTCGATCACTTTCTTTTCTGAAATATTAATAAAAATAATGAGTTTCGAATGTTTTCTTTTCAGAAATATTAAGAATATTTCGATCAGTTTCTTTTCAGAAATATTATTAAGAATAGAGTTAAGATCACTTTCCTTTCGGAAATATTAATAAAAATAATGAGTTTCGATCACTTTCTTTTCAAATATATTATTAAGAATAATGAGTTTGGATCACTTTTTTTCGGAAATATTAATAAAATTAACGAGTTTCGATCACTTTTTTTTCAGAAATAATATGAAAAAAATAATGAATTTCGATAACTTTCTTTTCTGAAACATTAATAAAACTAATGAGTTTCGATAACTTTCTTTTCAGAAATATTATTAAGAATAATGAGTTTCGATCACTCTCTTTGCAGATATATTATTAGGAATAATGAGTTCGATCACTTTCTTTTCAGAAATGATAAAAATAATGAGTTTCGATCACTTTCTTTTCAGAAATATTAATAAAAATAATGAGTTCGATCACTTTCCTTTCAGAAATATTATTAAGAATAATGAGTTTCAATCACTTTCTTTTTAGAAATATTAATAAAACTAATGAGTTCGATCACTTTCTTTTCAGAAATATTAAGAATGTTTCGATCACTTTCTTTTCGAAAATGTTAATAAAAATAATGTTTCGATCACTTTCTTTTCAGAAAAAAATAAAAATAATAAGTTTCGATCACTTTCTTTTCGAAATATTAATAAAACTAATGAATTTCGATCACTTTCTTTTCAGAAATAATAAAAATAATGTTTCGGTCACTTTCTTTTCAGAAATATTATTAAGAATAATGAGTTTCGATCACTTTCTTTTCAGAAATATTAAGAATAATGAGTTTCGATCACTTTCTTTTCAGATATATTATTAAGAATAATGAGTTTCGATCACTTTCTTTTCAGAAATATTATTAAGATATTATTCGATCCCCCCTTTTTTTCAGAAATATTTAAAAAAAATAACGAGTTTCGATCACTGTCTTTTTAGAAATTTTAATAAAAATAATGAGTTTCGATCACTTTCTTTTTAGAAATATTAATAAAAATGATGAGTTTCGATCATTTTCTTTTCAAAATTATTAATAGAGATAATGAGTCTCGATCGCTGTCTTTTCAAACGATCTTCAACTCATTTCAACGGACAACAACAGGACTCATATCTACTTAGTTTCCTAGTTTTTGAAAGCGATTACCAAGAGGAGAGAAGCAATTTCATTAAATGGAAAGACGCATTTTCAATGACAGACGTCATCAAATCGGTGAGTTACAGATGTCGTTTCCCTTTTCTAATCGGAAAGGAGTTCAACTGTCTTGATGAAAATTTCCTTACTTTTTGATGATTTACTATCAAAAAAAGAAATAAAAAATATGAGTCGTTCGCTAGAGGATTTCAATAAGGATATTAAACTGAGGAATAAAACACTTGCATCAACTTTCGTTAGAAACTGGTAAGACTGAAAATATATCGATTGCATCACAATTGTGATCTAAAACTGGATGATTTCGGATTAGATTCGTTGGTGTTTTTTGACACTGAGAATGGATTTTTTTTTGGTACGTATTGTGTGAAATACTTTACCCCTTTCTTTTTATTTAGGTCCGGGTATGAATATAAGGATGACAAAAAAAAAGTGTTGCATGTATTTTTCTTTCGAGGATAAGCAAATTCGCTTCCAAAAAACACCCTTTGAAAGAAACTTTTCTGTATTTCCAAAATTTTTTTATTAAAGTCTTTTAATTAAAGCGGCAGGGTTGGCTGCTTTAAAGCTGACCAACATCGCAATCCGATGTTTCTCCATTGTGTGTATCAGTTGCGATTTTCTCCATTGTGTGTATCAATTGCGATTTTCTCCATTGTGTGTATCAATTGCGATTTTCTCCATTGTGTGTATCAATTGCGATTTTCTCCATTGTGTGTATCAATTGCGATTTTCTCCATTGTGTGTATCAATTGCGATTTTCTCCATTGTGTGTATCAATTGCGATTTTCTCCATTAGCCTCTGCTCACCCACTATGACGAAAAGGACTGCAAAAAGCAGTCGTCTATCGAATGGGACTTTAAACCATGGTTCTGTACAGACCATGCTTGGTGTATGAAATGCTCTGGATAGTCCTCACACGCCCACCCTGCTCTCGGTGAGAAAAGGGGGCAGGGGGCACCGATGGACTTAGAAAAACCACCGTCTATCGGATGGAACGTTAAGTTGTGGTTCAGTGTGCAGAAGAGACATATCCTATTCACGTTAAATAATTGGCATTGTGTGGCTTGGACGGGAGGTTTATATCTGTTTGTACAGTGGGTTCCATCCCTCCCTTACATTCTCTGAGTCCTTGGGGTCTTTGTGATCAAGGCCTGAGATGTAAAAACTATCCAAAGCAATTAAACTGAATATTTCTTCAAATATTTTTTCTGATTAAAAAAGAATAGTAGTAAATCTTACGAGTTGTCGGTTGGGTTCTTTTACCTCTGAGCGGCACTTTTTTTGCACACCAGGGGCTAAATGGCCAGGTCACATGGACCCCGAAGGCTCAGAGAATGTTAGGGGAGGGGACCCACTGGAACAGCTGTTGGGAGACAGATGGCAGCCTCCCGTCAAGGCCATTCAGCGTGTTCTTTAAAGTGCACAGGGTATGGCTCTCCCGCACACGGGGCCACGGCTTAACGTCCCATTCGACGGACGGCTGCCTTTCCAAGCCCATCGGTGTCCCCTACTGACCGCGGGCAGGGCGGGGAAAATCTTACGAGTAACATTAGGAAGAATTAAATCCCGTTTTTATCAATTAGCTTAGTAATATCTCTCACTATATGATACGCGGCTTTTATATCCAGTTTTCATAAGTGGTTTATGGATACCTAAAGGGCTAACAATCTCCGATGTCGGTGATTCAAATAAACAACCTTCCAATCATAAAACAAGCATAAACTCGAATGAAATTTGCTTCACCAGAATTCACCGCATTGTTTTGCTAATAACATTCCAGTGTATTCCGGATCGGAAATTCGCCATCGCAAATGCGTATTAGCGCAAGTCATTCCCGGACACAAACCATTTGTCTTTAAACCGCCGTAAAATCTGACAAAGTAACACAGCCTAAGCCGAAAATGGCCGTTAACCACCTCCTACCCGCTCCTCTGTGCGGCCATCGCGGCTGGGCTTCACGTGCCTCGCGTGAGCCGCATTATTCGCTTCACGTGATAAGCGTAATTTGACGCGAAGCCGAGGGCCGTTCAAACCGTTAACCGTCAGAATGGAACAGTCTTCGGTAACGATAGGTGACATTTTTCCTCCAGAAATAAGATTCGTTGCTGAGCCGTTAAAAATTAAAGCGCATCGTTTTATTTCGTTGCTGTTGGCAATTTTATTCGCTTAATGCTCTATCAAGACGCAGATTTCATCTCTTTCTGGA
Organism: Ryuthela nishihirai; assembly: GCA_038380435.1. Lineage (NCBI taxonomy): Eukaryota > Metazoa > Arthropoda > Arachnida > Araneae > Heptathelidae > Ryuthela > Ryuthela nishihirai. Next base: position 37,124,444 of record JAWZYU010000015.1, read on the forward strand.
GGTGGGCTTTCGCAGATATTAAATTTAAATTGGAAATGAAGATTTTCGGGATTTCACGAGCATAACGAATTTATCGTAAATTGACATTTATGTATCGAAGTTAGTAAAGTAAATTCTACTGAATATCTGGCAGAAAAAAATTAGATTGCCTCTTACAAAAAAGATAAAACGCTGCGCAATTTTCTTCCCACCATGTTGGCTTAGCTCTGAGCATCACGTTTTTGCACACAATGGCTAAATAGCCAGGCCACAAGGACCACTGAGACTCAGAGAATTTGGGGTAGGGGACCCACTGGACAACTGTTAGGAGACAGATGGTAGCCTCCTGTCAAGGCGTTACCGTGTTCTTTAACTTGCATAGGGTATAGCTCTCCCGCAGACGGAGCCACGGTTTAATGTTCCATCCGACGGACGGCGGCCTTTCCAAGCCTGTCGGTGTCCCCTATTGACCGAGAGCAGGGAGTTCTTCGGAGATAAATCTCAACGTTGGACCATATCGGATTCCAACCTGAGAACTGTAGATTGCGAACCTGGGCCGCTACCGACTGGCCCAACCCTAGTGTCCAGAAAAAAGGGGAAGAGTCAGACCTTTGTGTTGGGTTGTTTTACCTCTGAGCGGCACTTTTTTGCACACTATGGGCTAAATGGCCAGGTCACATGGACCCCGAAGGCTCAGAGAAGGTTGGGGGAGGTGACCCACTGGAACAGCTGTTGGGAGACAGATGGTAGCTTTCCGTCAAGGCCATCCAGCGTGTTCTTTAACGTGCACAGGGTATGTCTCTCCCGCACACGGGGCCACGGCCTAACGTCCGATGGACGGCGGCCTTTCCAAGCCCATCGGTGTCCCCTACTGACCGTGGGCAGGGCGGGGAATTTTTGCGGAGATAAATCTCAACGCTGACCCAGCTGGGACTCGAACCTGGGAACTATAGATTACGAGCCTGGCGCGCTACCGACTGAGCCACCCCCGCCCCAGAGTCAGACCTAATCGGCAATTTTAGCAACAGATCAGACAAGAAGTTGTTAACAAGAAGGACTTTATTGAGGACAACTACCAGTGTTGCGTTAAGAAATCGAATCTCTCTTTCTCAGCCTGAATAGCTCAGTTGGTAGAGTGTTAGGCTTTTAACCTAGATGGGGCGAGGGTGGCTCAGTCGGTAGCGCGTCAGGCTCGTAATCTGTCGTTCCCAGGTTCGAGTCTCAGCTGGGTCAGCGTTGAGATTTATTTCCGCAGAACTTACCGCCCTGCCCAAGGTCAGTAGGGGACACCGATGGGCTTGGGAAGGCCACCGTCCGTCGTATGGGACGTTAAGCCGTGGCTCCGGGTGTGGGAGAGCCATACCCTGTGCACGTTAAAGAACACGCTGGATGACCTTGACGGGAGGCTAACATCTGTTTCCCAACAGCTGTTCCAGTGGGTCCCCTCCCCCAACCTTCTCTGAGCCTTCGGGGTTCATGTCACCTGGCCATTTAGAACACGGTGTGCAAAAAAGTGCCGCTCAGAGGAAAAACAACCCAACTCTATTTCTCAGAGAACTCGATTCTTTAACACGACACTTATGTTTCCACTTCAAGGATGGTTGTTTTACCTCTGAGAGGAACTTTCTTGCACACAATGGGCTAAATGATCAGGTCACCAGGACACCGAGGACTCAGAGATGGTTGGGAAGAGGAGACCCACTATACAGCTGTCGAGAGACAGATGGTAAGCTCCCGTTAAGACCATTCAATGTGTTCTTTAATATGCACAGGGTATGGCTCTTCTGCAAATGGCGCCATGGCTTAAGGTCCCATTCGATGGACGGACTTTCTAAGCCCATCGGTGTACCCTTTCTGAACGAGGCAGGATGGGGAATTTTGCGGAGATAAATCTCAAAGCTAGGACTCGAACCAGGAAACGTTTATTATGAGGTGTGCGTCCAATAAAGCCCCTCCCCTCAAAAAAGTTTAAAAAATAATAATAAATAAATAAATAATTGCGGAATATTTCTTTCGTAATGATTATTTTTTAGTATGTACAGTCGCTCAAAAAAGTATCCGAACACTATGGTTGATTACAGAATTTAGAAAAAATATCTAGATATAAGATTTTTTTCTATAAGATTATCTATAGATTTTTCTATAGATATCTATAAGATTTTTTTAGAAATTAGTGATCTGGAAACCTTCGTGTCACGTGCACGAAATTTGCGCTAACAGCAGTGATTCCCCCCCCCCACCCTTAACCAACAGCGGATTAAGCATTTTGAGGCCCCGAACGCAACCTGATTTTGAGAGGGCCGCCCCTCTAAAAATTTGAAATTTTTTTTTAAGGCTGTTAAACTTAAAGGCATGAATTGAAAGAGAAACGCCTTTATTATCGTTATTATTACTTTATATTTTTTTCAATTAACCAAACGTTAAAAATAAAAAAGTTTTGGTATTTTTAGGCCCTGCGATACTGAGGCCCCAAGCACGATCTTCTTGCTCCTGTGCAGTGATTCGCCACTGCCCTTAACCCCAAGATGAGTAAAAAAGGATTTTTTTTTTTCGTTTTAAGAGGTAAACTGAAAAATGCTTTTGCCTTTTGCAAGTGCTAGTAAAAAATTGATATTTGCATTTTAGCATTCATCCATTTCTTACATTTCAACTGTTAGAATGCACAAAAAGTGGGAAAATAAAAAAAAAATCCCTCTGACCGAAAATAACAATTCCTTAGTTAAAAAGTTCTGAAAAAAATTCAACGCCGACACAGCGGGAATCGAACCCGCAACTCTAAATAACATACTGTTGGTTTTCTAATTTTTAAAAAATTCGAAAACTTTTTTTAAAAAACGAAGAAGTTGTGATTTTTACTTTGTACCCGTGGCCGAGTGGTTAGCACGCTTGACTACTGATCTAAGGGACCTGGGTTCGAGCCCCGGGTAAGGCATGGATGTGTGTGTCGTTTTTCTGCTGAGGTCCTGCCATCCTCTCAGATCTCCTACTATGGCATATAAACTGACAGGCTCCTGTTAGACCTCTTTGGCAAGCAGCTGCTTGAGGGGGTATTTATTTATTTTGTTTTTTTGTCTATAAATATTCAGCTTTTCTGTTTCTAAAATTAAACGAAAGGCCATTTTTCGGTTAGAAAGGTGATAATAAAATATTAAAACTCACATTTTGCAAATCTTTAATTATTTTGAATTTCCATCGTTAGAAGGTGTCAATGTCCTTCTAACGTTTTTTTTTTTATTAGTGTACTTTTTGTTGTATGTATCTGTGTTATGTATTTTCGGAAGTGCCGAGATTGGAATGTGGGCAGGAATTGTTATTTTCGGTCAGGAAATCTCAGCCTTATGTAAAAACCCGCGAACCTATGAATTCACCTAGGTAATGGTGAATGTTAATTAAGTGGACTAATTGATCGTTCGTTATAAGTGCATTGAAAGAATCGAAACCTTCCGTTCCCTGCTCTGGCGCATGACATAGGGGCACTATAAAGTTGGATATAGGTTGTATTTTTTTTTGTTGCTAAATATCCAGTTCACAAAAACCCCCTAGGGCTCAGAGAAGATTGCGGGAAGGGGATCCAATAGAGAGGTGTAAGGAGACAGAAAATCGCCCATCAAGGCCATCCAACGTGTTCTTTAACGTGTGTAGGGTATGGCCCTTCCGTACACGGAGCCACGGCGATGCCTCCCATCCGACGGACGGCGGCCTTTCCAAGACCATCAGTGTCCCCTTCTGATCGAGGGTAGCAGGGTGGGGATTTTGCGGAGTTAAATCTGAACTCAGGTACAAGTGGGACTCGAACCTGGGAACTGCAAATTACGAGCCTGGCATGCTATCGATTCCGCCAATCGCACTCCACTGAAGTTAAAACAAGTAACGAAACTATGAATGAATTTAGTAATGAATCTATATTCACGTCAGAAATTTGAATTTAGGTGGTAGAGAGTGACGGGCTCGAGGAATTGGTTTTGACCAGAATGAGTTGGCTCTTCCTCAAGGGGTGCGGGGGTGGCTCAGTCGGTAGCGCTTCAGGCTCGTAATCTGTAGTTCCCAGGTTCGTGTCCCAGCTGGGTCAGTGTTGAGATTTATCTCCGCAAAATTCCCCCCCTCTGCCCACGGTCAGTAGGGGACAACGACGGACTTGAAAAGGCTGCCGTCCGTCGGATGGGACGTTAAGCCGTGGCCCCGTGTGCGGGAGAGCCATCCCTGTGCACGCTAAAGAACACGCTGGATGGCCTTGACGGGAGGCTACCATCTGTCTCCCAACAGCTATTCCAGTGGGTCCCCTCCCCCAACCTTCTCTGAGCCTTCGGGGTCCATGTGACCTGGCCATTTAGCCCATTGTGTGCAAAAAAGTGCCGCTCAGAGGTAAAACAACCCAACATAACTCTTCCTCAGGAGCGCGTGGGTGATCAGTTGATAGCGCGTCAGGCTCGTAATGTGCAGTTCCCTAGTTCGAGTGTCAGCTGAGTCAGTGTTGAGATTTATCTCCGCAAAACTCCCCCCCCCCTGTCAATTCCGACCGATGGGTTGGAAAGGGCGCCGTCCTTCGGATGGAACGTTAACCCGTGGCACCGTGTGCAAGAGACCCATACTCTGTGTACGTTGAAGAACACACTGCATGACCTTGACGGGAGTTACCATCTGTGTCCCAACAGCTCTTCTAGTGGGTCCTCTCCCCCAACCTTCTCTGAGCCCTCGGGGTTTTTGTGACCTGGTCATTTAGCCCATTGTGTGCAAAAAGGTGCCGCTCAGATGTAAAACAATCCTCAGGAGGATAAGTATGGAAACAAACATTTTGCTTTTTAAGAAATAAATGAAAAATTCCCTCCCCGTTGAAACAAGTAAAATATTACCCCTCACATTTTCCGAATCGCCCATTAGTTTAAATTTTCACACTCAGAAAGCGCTGAATTTTGAAAACGTCAAAACTGTTTGTCGTTGAAACGAGCATTACGAAGAGGGGAAGAACGGATTTGCAAGTCTCCAGTTAAGTCTTTTCTTCATTCACTTTAATATCTTTACTTTTTAACCTTTTTTTTATTCCTTTCCTTCTTTCATCCACTTTGACTCTCTAGTCCTATCTTTTTTTTCCATTTCACCTTTTCTTCCTACCTTCACCTTTCATTCCTTTCTTACGCACAATTCAATCGTTTCTCAACATCCGGGTACGATTTCTATTGTGTCCGTATAATAAAGACCCGCTTCGAATGCACCTAGGGGGAAAAAAAGTACTTATTCGAAAAACAGAATCTATCAATCTCTTCAAACGCTCGAGCTCAAAAACTCGTTCAGACTCGGGAATGATTTCATTTTACGAAACCATCCTTTGCATCTTACTTTCGTTTCAATATTTCTCCGGCGGAAGCAAATCTGCTTTAATACTTATTTCATATACACTGCCCTACCAAAATATTAGAGAATTTTTGTGTTATGTCAAAGGGAATGCAATTTCGATGCTCTATAACTTCTGAAGAATGTATTTTTAATGGAAAACTGTAACTGAAGATCAATTAAAGACCAGAATCAAATCTATTTAAATCTCGATTTCCAACAATAATTATGTACAGTCGCTCAAAAAAATATACGAACGCTATGGTTGATTACAGAATTCAGAAAAAATATCTGGCAACGATTTTTTTTAGAAATTAGTGATCTGGCAACCTTCGTGTCACGTGACACGAAGGTTGCCAGATCACTAATTTCTGAAAAATTCAGAAAAAATATGTGGCAACGAATTTCTAAAAAAAAAAATCGTTGACAGATATTTTTTCTGAATTCTGTCATCAACCATAGTGTTCGGATACTTTTTTGAGCGAGTGTAGGTGGTCATATTATTTTGATACTAGATCGTGTGGGCTCACTCATGGAAATATTGAGCGTGTGCAGTTACTGCACACGCTCCAGTTTGCTGTGAACGGTAACTGGAGCGTGTACAGTTGCTGTACACGCTCCAGATATATTTCCTGAATTCTGTAATCACGTGACACGAAGGTTGCCAGATCACTAATTTCTAAACAAATCGTTGCCAGATATTTTTTCTGAATTCTGTAATCAACCATAGCGTTCGGATATTTTTTTGAGCGACTGTATTTCAAGTTATGGAAGGTGGAGTATTTAACAATAAATTAGGTGTATCGTGGCCGAGAGGTTAGAGTGCGTAGTTACCGATCAAAGGAACCTGGATTCGAGTCCTTGGCCAATGCATCGATGTTCATGTTGTCTTTCTGCTGAGGTCTCGCCTTCCTCACAGGACTTCTGTATGGCGTTTAAACTGGCAGGCTCCTGTCAGACCTCTGTGGCAAGTAGCTACTTGAGACACTTTTTTAACTTATTTTATAACAATCATTCATAAGTGTCTAATATTGAAATAATTATTATGCAAAAATCTAAAATATCTATTTTAAGAAATGGTTTGTAACAATACTTGTTGTTTAAGCTTTAATTAATTTCCGAGAAAAAATCGTATGGACCATGGCTGTTGTGAAATATTCTATATACTCTTTAAGTATTGAACGAATATTGTTGAAAATTTGTATTTAAATATATTTCATTATGATCTTTAAATTATCTTCTGTCACATTTTTCCGTTAAATGGGTATTTCAGAAATTATAGAGATTCGAAGTTATATTCCCATTGGTATAGCATAAGAATTCAGTAATATTTTGATAGGGCAGTGAATTAAAAATAAAGATATCGACAGCTCGATAAGAGTAGAAAAATATTTCAATGATGTTACCTCGAAGAGACCAAAAGTCTACCTTTTAAGTCATGGTTTTCTTAATCGTCGAGAGGGGCGGTGGATGACTCATTGGTAGCGCGCCAGGCTCGTAATCTGTGGTTCCCAGGTTCCAGTCCCAACTACGTCTGCGTTGAGATTTAACTCCGCAGAACTCCCAACCCTGCTCTCGGTCAGCAGGAGAGGATCGATAGGCTTGGAAAGGCTGTCGTCCGTCGTATGGGACGTTAACCCGTGACCCCGTGTGCGAGAGGGCCATACTCATGCACATTAAAGAACACGCTAGATGGCTTTGATGGGATGCTCTCATCTGTCTCCCAACAACTCTTCCAATGGGTCTCCTCCCCCAATCTTCTCTGAGCCCTCGGGGTCCTTGTGACCTGGACATTTAGTCCGATATAGGCAAAGAAATTGGCCACTAAAGGTAAAACAATCCAAACCTAATCGTCGAGATACAGCAAACAAAGTTTATCAAAGAAATGTGTTAACGACTTTCCTTTTTCTCTTGCTGCCGGTTGCTCGGTTATCATTACTATAGATATTACATACGTTAAAAAAAAACGGTGGTCAGAACTCATGAATTGTGCCAGAGAAAAATCACTTGACCTGTGTCAGTGGGGGCTTCAGAAAACCAAAATTTCGGAATTTGACACTTAATTTCTGAAATTAGGTGTCAATTTCCGAAATTGCTATTTAGTGTCTTATTTCATGCTCGCAATACCGATTGCTAATTATTGTCTTATTTCATACTTTACAGATTAAAAAAAGGAATAGGCCATGTTCCAATTTCAATAATAATAATAATAATTTATTTCATGCAGAGGGTTACGGTCAAGTCAAGGTACAAATAATTTTGGATAATGATTTAAACATTTAAGTGGCTTCATGCCCCAGTACATTTGAGAAATTAAAAAGAAATATTGAGGACAGTAGAAAACACAAATACGTTTACAGTAATTGCATAATTATTTGATACATATAAACAAAAAGGCAAGTTACACAGACGAAGACAAACATATAATATAAAATATGATAAAAAACATAGTAAACTTAGGGGGAAGAAAAGGAAGGTTTACGACAACAGAGAGTAATATTAAATGAAGAATAGGGAAAAGAAAAGATTGCGGATAATCCAGATAAAGGGCAAAGATGAGGAATGGGAAAAGGGGTGAGCAGGTATTGTTGGTCAAACGTTTCAATATTCTAATAGTAGTGGAATAATATAGTTTTTTAAATTTTGCTTTAGAGTTTAAAGAAGTGACATCGCTCGGTAGAGAGTTCCAAGTTGAGGTTGCTTCAAAGGCAAAAGAAATTTCACCATACTTAGCTTTGAAAATTTTGGGAGTAGGAAACATTTTATCATCGGAGCGAAGGATGTGGCGATGTCGTAATCGAATGTAGGGTGTAAGAATCCAATGAAGGGGACGAGACTTTTTTTTAAATAGGTCGTGAATAAGGTTAATAAACCGCAGCTCTCTTCTAGATTCAAGAGTGGGAATTTGGTAGTTGGAACGAATATCAGCAAGTGTTAGAGATTCTCGTTTGTTAAAATAGATTTTGCTGATGATTTTGTGAGCTTCATTTTGAAAAACTTTTTCTAAGTTATAAGAGTTCTTTTCATTAATACCAAAAACAATGGAAGAACATTGTTCGAGTTTCGGTCGGATGTAAATTTTGTAGAACATTGGGGGTATAAGAGAATATATATATACCGCTCACAAAAATTAGGGGATATATTATCGCTTCATATTCATTTTGAAATATCCCCTAATTTTTGTGAGCAGTATAGTTTCGAATGTACCTCAATATATAAGTTCTTACAGAAGCTGAAGCGACGGCTTTATTAAAGTGAATTCCAAAGTCAAGATTATTATCTATCGTCATACCAAAGTACTTCATGGAAGTGGAAACTGTAATAGGGGTGTTATTAATTTTAATGTTTGTGTCAGGCGGGGGAGAATTTGAAGTCGAAAGAAAAACAATATTGGTTTTCTTGATATTGACGATGAATACCCTGTCGAACTGCAACTGCTTTTTTATCTTTTTTGTCAATTTCAGTTACCAAGGAATTTTCCCCCAAACCCTTGAGTTGGGTTGGGTTGTTTTATCTCTGAGCAGCACTTTTTTGCACACCATGGGCTAAATGGCCAGATCACATGGACCCCGAATGCTCAGAGAAGGTTGGGGGAGGGGACTCAATGCTGACCCAGCTGGGACTCGAACCTGGGAACTGCAGATTACGAGCCTGGCGCGCTACCGACTGAGCCACCCCCGCCCCAAACAGCTGCTTTTGTCCCACAACTTCTTCTCGTCTGAAATACCCCTATAACTGGTTTTCGGCCCAACCCCTTGAACTGCGCCTGTAAGTAGTTCTATCATTTTTCCATTTTCGGCTTTAAAATACTTAAGTGTAGTCCCCCCCCCCTCCCTCTGAAAGCTCCTTAAAGGGCCAATTCAAAGAATTCTGTAACCTAAGGCTTATGGACAACAATCACTGAATTTTAACAATCTCAATCAAATGGGATAGGAACTGGCGACAGGATATAAATATGATGTTCCCATATTCAAGTGCCACCTATGCCTGAATTAATATTTTCTCCGCTAACCCCATACAACCTTCCAGGTCCAGTTAAATCCAGTTAAAAAAATAAAGGAGGGGGCTAAGTGATCCCAGTGAAATTAGAGGGGGGGGGGGGAAAGATAACGGAAGGAAAAATTTATACTGGAACACCGTTCGCTATAAACTCTTCCATTATATCTTAGTCATTTTTTGAACTAATTCTTGAAAAAATACGTGAAAAATATATTTTTTTTCACCCGTTCTGGTTACTGGCATTCTTAAGGGGGGTCACCCCCACTTCCCCCAGATCAAGCCGCTCTACATGCCATCAGAGAAGGGCCCAATGGGCTTAAAAGGCTTTGTTCGTTGAGTTGTTTTACCTCTGAACGGCACTTTTTTTGGCACACAATGAACTAAATGGCCAAGTCACAAAAACCTGAGGGATCAGAGAAGTTTGGGAGGAGTGGACTCACTGGACAGCTGTTAGGAGACAGTTGGCAGCCTCCAGTCAAGGCCATCCAGCGTGTTCTTTAACGTGCACAGGATATGGTTCTCCCTCACACAATGCGAGGTTTTCTATTTATTTTCTTACGTGCCCCCACTTTATTTATGTTCTATCCTTGGTTCGTGTGCTCGGCAGCAAACGATGGCCTATTTCTGCTAGCGTCAATTAATAACCAACAGCCAAATAAATTCAAAACGATAACATTTATTTGCTAAAAATAAAATTACGGTGAGGCAGCCAGTGGGCTGTTGCACACTTTGTGAAATCAGTCGTCACCACTGGAGAACTTATTTCGTAGGGCAGGTTACTACCTTATGTAGTACCAATGAAGGATGCAGAAGTAGCAATTATTTCGATGCACAGGGCGTATCACCGATAGCTATATCACAGGGCACCTCCAGCCCATAGAAAACCATCTTCTCCATCTTTCGGAGCTGAGGCGGGGGTGGCTCAGTCGGTAGCGCGCCAGGCTCGTAATCTGTAGTCCCAGGTTCGAGTCCCAGCTGGGTCAGCGTTGAGATTTATCTCCGCAAAATTCCCCGACCTGACCACGGTCAGTAGGGGACACCGATGGGCTTGGAAAGGCCGCCGTCCATCGGATGGGACGTTAAGCCGTGGCCCCGTGTGCGGGAGAGCTATACCCTGTGCACGTTAAAGAACACGCTGGATGGCCTTGACGCGAGGCTACCATTTGTCTCCCAACAGCTATTCCAGTGGGTCCCCTCCCCCAACTTTCTCTGAGCCTTCGGGGGTTCATGTGACCTGGCCATTTAGCCCATTGTGTGCAAAAAAGTGCCGCTCAGAGGTAAAACAACCCAACCCAACCTTGAAGTAGAGTTCGTCTGTCAGATCCTGAATCACAGAGAGCCACGGCTTAACGTCCCTTACGACGGACGGCGACCTTTACAAACCCATCTGTGTCCCCTACTGAGCGAAGGCGGGGAGTTTTGCAGAGATAAACCTCAACGGTGGCGCAGCTGGGACTCGAACCTGGGAACTTCAGATTGCGATCCTGGCATGTTACCTGCCGAGCAACCCCCCGCCCCATAGATTGAAAGGCCTGCCGCCCGTTAGATGTGATGTTTGGATGTTAAAATGTGGTTCTGGTCACGTACGATAACACTCTATGTGACCTTCAACAAGAGGCTTCCATTTGTCTCCTAACAGCTGTCCAGCAGGCCCCATTTTCCAACCTTCTCTGAGCCTTGGAGTTATTGTGACCTTGCCATTTAACCCACTTCACGTAAAAGAAGTGCCGCTCCGAGGTGAAAAAAAAACCCCTCTGAACTTCCTAATTAAAATACAAATGACTTTCTGATTTGATACTCTAAAAATGTAAAAAAAGAATCAAAACCTACAAGGTTTCAGCTTCATGAATTGTAAACAATTTCCAAATCACTTTCAACCCGTAAAGGAATTATTTGATTTATTTACGCGTCTTCGCCATCGTTTAAACAAACACCTGACAAGGCGTTCCCAATGACACTCACTTAGCATTAATAAACGAGATCTTTAAACACTTCGAACCTTCTAAACAGGCAGACCCTCACACTCGCCAAGAGTCCGCCCTATTAAATCTGGGAAAAGAAATCTCCAGTCAGTGGTTAGTGTTGCAAAAGCCGGTGATGGAAGTATCACTCCATCCGAAAACAGAATCAGAGCACATATGATGCCGAGATGAGGAGGAGGAGTCAAAGGGATGATGAGATGCAGATGCTGGCGCCACGAACAAAGGACTCCCGTCATGGGCGTAATGAACTGAAGTCAGTGGCTTAACGAAGTGGAGACGTAGTTTCTCTTACATCATTAGGGTAACATTAGCTGTGGACAGATTTTAAAGAATGTCGTTAAAAGGAAACTTAATGTGAAGCTTAGGAATCGTTTTCTCTCTCTCTAGCTCTACGCCTGTGAGGGAGATGTCTGTCCGTAAATAGAACAATTACTAGAGAATAAAGACTCCAAAATTAACGGGTGATCATGCAAAAACGGGATATTTTAACGTTCAGCACTTTTTTCTTTCTCTTTTTTTATCAAAAGCTTTTTTTGAAAGGGATAGAAGATGAAAAGAGGTCGAGTTTTGATTATAGAGAGACCTCATCTGAGAATGGAGACAAAGCGCGTGTTTGGATCGGTGTTTTCTTTCAGTGGGACTTGGCGGCAAATAAAACGAATCTCTGACGATGAACTGTTAAAGAAAGGCAAAAGCCTGAGTAAGTAATCATTTGGTGGTTTTCACTTTTTCTTCCTAAAGTATAGAGCAGTGTCTCGCAAACTGTATGCCTCGGCACAGTAGAGTGCCGCGAGAGATTCCAAGTGTGCCGCGAGAGATTTTCAAATTGACACTAGATATTCCAAAGATTTCATTTTGACTTGACTTGTGTTATCGACGTGCTTTAATAAAAATCTTTCAGATTTTATCAACTAGGATCTTGTAAGTATTTATCAAGCTTTTTCCAAATTTTGGTATTAATTTTTGTTTATTTCAAGCCATAGAATGGACAAATATTTAAAACAAACACCGAGTTATGATTAATTATATTTATTATTATATTTATTTTGAATAAAATGCATTTAACGAAACTTCAATTTTCCTCTTTTTACATAACCATCAAAAATTATTTTTTAGGTATGCCGCGGGAAAAAAAAAATTAGATTCAGTGTGCCGCGGAAAAAAAATTAGATTCAGTGTGCCGCAGAGTAAAAACGTTTGCGAGACACTGGTATAGAGGAAGTATTGTGTGTCTCACGAGCGTTGCTCCCAAAAGGAGGATCTTTTCCTGAAATTTTACCTAATCAAGAACAGTTAAGTTGCAGACACTAAATCGTAAGCCATCATTTATTCTAAACTATTTGATTGTGATTCTTTATCACAGAATCAATCACTTTATCAAATTCTATTCTATTTTTAATCTCAGATTGACCCAATGCTTCTATCTGAAAATTATTACGAGATTAGGATTTAATCATATTTCCTACTAGATAGTCGGTCAATCGCAGTTGCAACACTATCCTTATTCTTTACAAACATCTCATCCTGATTTTTAGTTATCATTTCTATTTTGCTATGATCATCGCTTACACAACCAATATCACCTTTATCACCTAAAACTGTATTTGCTCCTACAAAAATTGTACTCTCTTCACAATTAATTTTTTTTGTACTTGTTAATTACGATATAATAATGAACAACTCTATTGGGTAACTCACTATCTAAATCTATATTATCCTCATTTTTCTCATATTTAATTTTATCACTATATACATTTTTATTTGCTTTGCTCTCAATTAAATCACTAAACTCTAAACCTCTTTCTCTGATATTAATACTCTTACTATATCTTCCTCCTTATCAGGCACATTACACAATATTTCACCTTTATCACCTAGAGTAGGGGTTCTCAACGTGGGGCACGCCGTAAAATGTTTTGGGGTAAGCCGTGAGAGCTCAAAAGTCGCTAGATATATGTTATATATATATATGTTTTATTTTATTCCCATTATTATACCATAACTATAATTTTATCTCTCTATACAAGGGGTACGCCAGTTACATACACATTCCCAGGAGATACGTGAAGCATAAAAGGTTGAGAACCACTGATCTAGAGAACTATTTTCTTCGGTAAATTTAGGAATATTCTTCTCAACCTTATATTTAACGCACTATGTGCATCATTTCTACACCTTTTCTACCTAAAATTTAACCTTATCCTTAACGTTTTCATCCAACTTCTCTAGGGCGGCGAAACAATTCGGAGTGATTAACATATCAGCACTCAATTCATCCACCATCGCACACAAAATTTCCCACTTTCCTCCATATATTCCTGCCTGACTCCCATCAGTAGCCTGTTTAAGAGAGATAGTGATTAATGGAGCATCCAATCGGCCTCCAAAAGCATTAACTAGTAAAATCTTCGCCTCCGACTTCTTATATTTCTTTGGGACTAAAGAACCTCTCATGACAGAAACTTGAGTCCCCGAATCCACAATAGCATTAAATATTTTGTCTTCACACTGAGTGCGAACCGTCGTTAGAGGCTCAATGCCATGACATGGATCTCTACATTTTCGCCTTTCTGCATTGCAGCTTTCCAATCTCGATTCTGATTCTAATGTCATAAACTGGTAAACAACTTTTGCAATAATGTCCTCCATGGGACTTGCACTCCTTGTGACACTCCATTACACTCCTTGTGAAAATGTCCCTTCTGTTTACAGAAAAAGCATGCTCTGGAAGAAAACTTCCCATTCCGTTTCCTTTTTAAAATCAGTAGTTTCGTTTTTCGCCAATTTGTTCTGCAGATTCGAATTTTGTCTTAAATTCCTTTGATCAAAATTTAATTTTGTAATTGAATGGCCAAATCTGTTTTTTCTATTCTCCGATTTAAATTTTTCACGAGAATTAACCTTGCAGGTTCTTTGTGCCTGCAGGACGTTCTCTGCAATTTCGGCAATTTTCGTGGCAATTTTTCCACGACCCATTCTCCAGCAACATGTTATGATTTTTCACATTCGTTGGTAATAAATAGATCTTTAATTTTGTCTGCTAATATCAAATCTTATAATTTTCGAAAATCGTCCACTTTCCAACTCTTCAAATAATAATTCAAGTAACTCTACATTCGAGATGAAAACTGAGTCAGGTTTCCGTAGAGATCTTAAACATAGAATCGAATTTCCTTCTGTACTTCAATGAAGTCAGTTTGCTGTCTTTCAACATGGCAGATTTAATTTTTTTCACAATTTTGTATTTCCTCTTCACTCAAAAAAGTAAAAATGCTTCGCACTCTCTCCCCTAGTAAAGGATGTACTAACATTCCTTGCAAGTTATCCGTTTTGTCGTACAGTTTAAACAATTTCTCTATTGTCTCGAAAAAAGCTGCCTTTTTCGATAAAGGAGAGTTATTAGGGTTTAGAATCTTCTGAAGCCTTATTAATTTTAGATCTCCGGATTCCATTGAACTTTGACCTCCTTGGCTCCTATTATTTTCCTTTTCCATATCTAATCGCTTAAGTTCTATTTCCCTATCTCTTTCTTGTTTCTCTCTTTTGCATTTCATTTCCAATCTTCTTTCCTCCCTATTCTTTTCCTCTTTCTCTCTTCGCAATTTCATCATCTAATATTCCGTCTCTGAGACTGATTTCGGACTTGAATCATTCATTTCGACCGGATTCGCACCACACCCGCTAGCACCCTGTTCTACCCCAACATCGTTATCAATCCTATCAATTAGGTGCATTCCCCAGACTCAATGTGTCTGATTAAATCAACGCTCCCGTTCTGCTGAGTTCCAGCCTTTGTTTTATCGTGATTCCTAAGCATCATTGGCAACTCAAAATAGTATAAAAATAAAAAAGATAGAAAAACCACAGACCTTTCTTTCCCTAGAAGATCGGCTCTGTTGTACCTGGAATCTCTTCCACAGTGACGGACCTTGGCACACGGAACGTCAGCGAAGATCTCAATGATTTAATACTCGGGAAAATTGCACTCTGTGGAACCTGACCTTGATGCGGCTTAGCTCACTGAACTGCTTTATAGCTACCTTATTTTCACGGAATCACTGACACAGAATCTTCTAAATTTCTTGAACTTTTTCTTTTTGCATAATGGATATCTTCTTTGGCATATGAACGGTAATGATGTCGCTACTGGGTCAAATGTGGTGGTCGTGATACAGATTCTTTCTTCGTCACGTATAATTAATTATAAAATAAATAAATACCTCCTCAAGCAGCTGCTTGCCACAGAAGTCTGACAGGAGCCTGTCAGTTTATATGCCATAGTAGAAGGTCTGTGAGGATGGCAGGACCTCAGCAGAAAAACGACAGAAACAGCCATACCTTACCCAGGGCTCGAACCCAGGTCCCTTAGATCAGTAGCCAAGCACGCTAACCACTCGGCCATGGGACGGCTCATAATTAATTATACTGCGAAGTTAATTGCGCCGAATGTCGTGTTGGCTAGATGACATAAATTTCGATCTTTAGCAGAGGAGATCAACTAGTCCCTTAATTACTTTCACCCTTATTTAGGTGAAATCACAGGTTCGCAGTATGTTACACCCATACCGACATATGCCTCAGACTTACTACACCAAGTGATGGGTAGAAAGGAGTCCAACAATCCAAACACGAGAATAGTATATGGATGACACAGTTTATTCACATTTATATACAATTATGTGCTGGGGATGCGCTCGATTCTGTGGTTTTTTGCTTCTTGCTACTGCAAACCTTCATACAATGAGGTGGAAAACTACGCTTCACAGATTCTCTTCATAGACCTCAAACTTAGTGAAAGGATATTCAATCCTTGCCAAAACCTGGTTCACACAGAACCATACCTCGGTTCACACAGAACCATACCTCGGTTCACACAGAACCATACCTCGGTTCACACAGAACTGAACCTTGGTTCACACAGAAGCATATCTTGGTTCACACAGAACCATATCTTGGTTCACACAGAACCATATCTTAGTTCACACAGAACTGAACCCTCTACTTAAGGGTTTTGTTTTTGAACAAGAGCGTCCATCCCTTGACGCGTGTTCAAACGTCCTTCCAGTTTGGCAGCGACGCCCAGACTGTTGTTCATTATTACCGCGCTTGTCTCATGCGCTAGAACTCTCGCCAGAGGCTAATCGTAAACAGTCGTAGAAGTGCTTTTGACTTGTGAGCATACATGGTCAGCCAGCTCAGACACGAACAACAGCTCATGAGTTACATCCCCACATCAGCACTTCCACAAATACACTTAATACAGATATATATTTACAACAATAAAAATAACAACAAAAGTACAATAATAAATAAAAATAAATAAATTAGAGGGACATGATAGATATACACCGAATAGTCAAAACATTATGGCCAGTGAGTTTGAAAAGGCCAAATTGTAATGGCCAGACGACTAAGTCAGAGCATTTCCGAGATGGCAAGGCTTGTGGGGTGCTCACAATCAGTCATGGTGAGTATCTTCAAAAAATGGCCCGAAGAGGGAAAAACCATGAACTGCCGGCAAGGTGTTGGCCGACCACAGCTCATCGATGCTAGAGGTGAGTGAAGGCTACACCTTATGATACAAGACAACAAGAAGGGATGCTGTGGCGCAACTCACCCGTAATTTCAATGCTGGTGATGGGAGTAATCTGTTACAGCACACATTGCATCGAGCCCTACTGATAATGGAGCTGCGTAGTCGCAGGCCTCTCAGAGTGCCCATGCTAATCTTGGCTCACCGTCAAAAGCACCTACAATGGGAACGCGAGCATCAAAACTGAACCTTGAATGATTGGAAGTAGGTCGTCTGGGGCAATGAATCTCGTTTCCTGTTCCACCATGTGGACGGCCGGGTATGTGTACGTTGTTTACCTGGGGAAGAGTTGGCACCAGGATGTACCGTTGGACGAAAGCAAGCCGGTGGACAAAGTATAATGCTTTGGGCAATGTTCTGCTGAGAAGCCCTGGGTCCAGTCATTCATGTGCAGGAAACTATGACGTCTACCACCTACCTAAACATCATTGCAGACTAGGTACATCCTTTCATGGCAACGGTATATTGCTCTATTAGTGCCTTCTTTCAGCAGGATAATGCGCCATACCACTCTGCCCGGATTATTCGAAAATGGTTTGCAGAACATGAGAAAGGCTTCCAGATATTGCCCTGGCCTCCAAATTCCCCAGACATCGATCCAATCGAGCATCTGTGGTTTGTGTTGGAACAGCATATCTGATCTATAGCGGCTCAACCCACGCACCTTACAAGAGTTAAAGGATCTGCTGGTGACGTGTTGGTACCAGATACCACAAGACACCTTTACAAATCTTGTAGTGCCCATGCCTCGCCGGGAAAGAGCTGTTTTGGCAGCACATGGAGGACCAACATAATATTAGGCAGTGGTCATAATGTTTTGGCTCTTCGGTGTATATATATATATAAATTTGTTTCTTACGACAAAAAAATCTTATTTTAAAACATATAAATTGATTTTTGATGGCAATTTTTTTCTTATTGCCGAAAGCATATAAGTTCACCTCGGATGGAAACAATCCCCTCCCCCCAAAAACAACAAATAAATAAATAAATCATTTGAGGGGAGAAAACATCCTTGACCGACGATGTTTACCCAAATAGCCAACCCATCTAAAGAACAACAATCGCTCTTCCCAATATATATATGAAGAAAGTATTCTGCTCTCGCAACCTGGTCAGGAATAATGAAGCATTATGTTTGATCCGCTCTAGCAGAGAAATGGTAAACGTGCTTATCCATTACTATTGATCAAGAACAAAGCTTAGAATCTTGTTCCAAACAATATTTCTTTCATTTTTCTGTTCCACACGGCATCGAAGAAAAGCTATAAGAGTTTTCGGGGTTTTTTTTGTCTTGTTCTTGCACCGTTCTTAACTCTCATTGCTTGGCGATGTCAAAAACTAAACTAATTGTACCAGAAATCTATTACCCACTCCGAGTAAAAATCCAGCAGAACAAAAAACATTTTCTTTTCTTTTGCTCCTCAAGATAAAGAGGGTCGTGTCGCTTCCAACAGAAGCATCTGGAAATGAAAAAGAGAATTTATTGTCCAAGGTTTGCTTGAAATTGATTTTTTTTTCATGTTTGGGTTGAATCTACGAGATATTGATTCTTAAAACAAGGAACAAGCGGACATCAGTTCTAACGAAGCAATCAATCCGTCACCCAAAAATAGCGTAGTTAACGATTCGTTTACAGTTTTCAAACTAATGCTATAAACCCCTGCACACAGAACCCTGCCCGTCACTTCAATAAGCTATCAGGAGATAAAATTATGTTGCTGCGATACATTTCAACAGTGGGGCTGTAATGTCACAAAAGTACACCACCACCAAGGATATCGATCAGCTTTAAAGGACACTAATGGAACTTTAATTAACATTCCTTCGCTGTTAGGGCTATTACAGCAAACTATTTAACTGAGGAGGGAGTTAAAAAACAAGTATTGCAGATGCAACCCTGCCGTTTATAATAGCGATCGCTAGTTAAGCTAAATTCCTCATTATTTCACAAAGTATGCCTATCCCAGCCAACAAAAGAATTTTTAATCTGTGTTCCTAGCCGACTTTAACAAAAGGTAAATAAAGCTGGTCTTCAGTTTGTTCTGTAACAGAGAATCGCAATATTTTTCATGATGTTAGCTTTCAGTCTTCCCATTTCAATACCCAATACGGGGAATACTAAGTTTAAGAATTATTTTGAGAATTAACTTAAAATTATTAAAGGAAATTAAGCGCCAGTGCCTATATAGTGGGGGCGGGGGTGGATCAGTCGGTAGCGCGCCAGGCTCGTAATCTGTAGTTCCCAGGTTCGAGTCCCAGCTGGGTCAGCGTTGAGATTTATCTCCGCAAAATTCCCCGCCCTGCCCACGGTCAGTAGGGGACACCGATGGGCTTGGAAAGGCCGCCGTCCGTCGGATGGGACGTTAAGCCGTGGCCCCGTGTGCGGGAGAGCCATACCCTGTGTACGTTAAAGAACACGCTGGATGGCCTTGACTGGAGGCTACCATCTGTCTCCCAACAGCTGTTCCAGTGGGTCCCCTCCCCCAACCTTCTCTGAGCCTTCGGGGTCCATGTGACCTGGCCATTTAGCCCATGGTGTGCAAAAAAGTGCCGCTCAGAGGAAAAACAACCCAACCCAAACAAGCCTATATATAGTAGTTGGTGCTTAAATTGCAGCCGGGTTGGGCTATTTTACTTTTGAGAGGCACTTTTTTGCAAACAGTGGGCAGATCACAAGGACTCCGAGAAGAAGGTTAAGAGAAGGAGACCCACTGGACAGATATTAGGAGACAGATGGTCGCCTCCAGTCAAGGTCATCCAGCGTGTTCTTTAACGGGCACAGGGTATAGTCCTCCCGCACACGGAACCGCGGCTAAACGTTCCATCCGACAGATGGCAGATTTTCCAAGCCCATCACACCGAGTGCATCAGTGGAAATGTCAAAGTCATCCCAGGTGGAACTCGAAACACTTTTTGTCGAGTAATAGCGCAGAATTTGTAATATTGGTGGGGTTTCATACATGGAATGCCAGACATTTGCTTCAACGTGCGAATTTCCTTTTTATGAAAACCGAATTCTGTAGTTACTTCACGAAAGAGTTTGCTTTGACATGGAAAGATTTCTTTAAAATTTATACCCTGTGTATGTCATGTAAAACAGTGAAATAGTTTTTGGTGCAATTTTTTGCCTAATCACATAATCATAAATTAACTGAAAAGACTTCGAACAATAACTGTGCTGGTCTCAGCTATTTTTAAATTTAATTTGTATTCTGAGCTTAAATTTTAACCGGATACTGGCAAGAAATTGTAGCTCGGACTGTTTATTCGAATATTTACGGTATTATGATTCAAAAAGTCTAGATCCTAGTAAAATACAGGCAATTATTTTTTACTTTTATTAAATGTTTTCGTTTTTAATATTATATTTTAATTACATTTCAGCTCATAAAAGCAGTCAATCGATTTTTTTATTTCACATGTCAATAATATGTAGGTATTCTAACTTACACGCATTTTGGCGAACTTGTCCAGACTACTTTTTCATACTATTCTATAACTAAAAAATAAAAATAAATAAATACCCCCTCAAGCAGCTGCTTGCCACAGAGGTCTGACAGGAGCCTGTCAGTTTATATGCCACAGTAGAAGATCTGAGAGGATGGCAGGACCTCAGCAGTAAAACGACACAAACATCCATGCCTTACCCGGGGCTCGAACCCAGGTCCCTTAGATAAGTAGCCAAGCGCGCTAACCACTTGACCACGGGACGGCAAAAGTTGCATAAACTTTTGAAATATACATATATCACGCTGTAAAATCATACTGTATAGACGGTTGAATCGTACCCGTATCACGCTGCAATCCAGGGCCATATTATCCAATAAGCATTGATATGTAGGAGGTACAGTCGCTCAAAAAAATATCCGAACATTCAAAACACGTGACACGAAGGTTGCCAGATCACTAATTTCTAAAAATAATCGTTGCCAAATATTTTTTCTGAATTCTGTAATCAAACATAGTGTTCGGATATTTTTTTTGAGCGACAATACTGTGCCTAGGGCTTACAAAAATTAAAGAGCCTATGAACAGATTTTTGATCATGTTTTTTCCCTTTTCGCAATAAAAACTGAAACAAAGATCTCTTCTTGAATAAATAGTGATTAAATCAGCTTTTAAATTTTTTTATATACCACTTTGCTATTCGAGAAAAATTATTCAAAATAATTTTGATCACCCATCTTCCCATCAAAATTGATACACCGAAATAAATTCATCCGCCAAAGGGGCTATGAAACCGAAATGCCTAGGGCCTATAAGGACTTTAATCTGACCTATACCTTGAATCATATTGTAGACTTTTTAATATTATTGACATTATTGACTTTTGAATCGCACTCATAGCACACTGGAATAATACAGTTCGTTTGTCTACGCAGCAAAAGAAAACGGATTTTAATCCCAGATAAATCTCCGCTAAATCTCAGCCTTTTCCTGGTCAGAGAGATAATTGGAAAGCCCGCCGTCCGTCGGGTGGTACGTAAAACCGTGACTCCTAGTGCAGGAGAGCCATACCCTGTGCATGTTAAAGAACACACCGGTAAGAACACACCGGCTTTAACGAGAGGCTCGCATCTGTCTCCAAACAGCTGTCCAGTGGGTCACCTTTCCCCAAACCTCTCTGAGCCCTTTGGATCCTTTGAATCTGCCCACTTAATCTCTGGTGTGCAAAAAAAAAAATTGTTCCGAGGTAAAACAAGCCATTCTTTCCTTTCATTCATCCAAGTAGAAATTTTTTTCATATTTTAAGTTCTCCGATTTCTTGGAAGTGATGCTGATTGTTCTCTTTACCATCCGTACAGAGCAGCATCCTTCTCATCCTTAATGTGGAGGAGAAGACGACGTTCTGTCGCCAATGGGTCTCGTTGCCAGGGAAAGAGGGAGATCCATGTTAGAGGACTAGGGGGAGGGGGGAAAAGAGGGAATGGAGGGTTTTGGTGTGAGTGGCGCTTGCAAAGCGAAGCGTGGCGACTGCAGAAACAAGACGCTCAGTAAGGGGGGGGAGGGTGATGAGGGGTTATCAGAGTGGTTCCTTCTTCCGCCTTGTCTGCTGAAACGGATCGATGGAACAGAGAGGAGAGACACAGGAGGGGGGGGGGAGAATCCACGGCGTTAATGTTTGCTAACCTTGAGCCTTGGCAATGGTGACAGTGCCAAAGACACAAAAACCGAAGACGTTTCGTAAAACAATCGTTCATTGTTTGCCAATTGTCCTTTTAGGCGTTTCTTCGATTGGAGAATATGAAGATTTCGTCAACAGACTTTCAGATTCAAGATAGGTTTGGAGCTATTCAGCGCCAAAGGCAGAAATCAAGTTTTGTTCTTTACGATTGTTAAAAACACAATTTCGTAAAATATCAGGGTTGACTTTTAAAGGGTGTTTAAAGAATGGTAACAAAGGTTTATTTGGTGTGTGCGGGCTACGAAAAAAGGGTGATGCTGAATTATGTGCAGCTCTGTGGCGTTAGATCGCTACACATAAAAACTTTTTTTGAATCATTGCATTTGATAAATGCAAACTCAGCTTACGAACTCTACATGGAGGTGAGGTTCGTAATCAAAAGATTCGCACGTCCGGATTCAATCAATGCGAATGTTGAGATTTTCTCCTTTTTCTCGCTCATTCGTGTCTTCTTTGAGGAAGGGTTGGGTTGTTTTATCCCTGTGCGGAACTTTTTTGCACACGACGAGCTAAATGGCCTGGTCACAAAGACCCCGAGGGCTTAGAGAAGCGGTTGGGGGTTGGGTTGATTTACCTCTGAGCGACACTTTTTTGCACACAACGGGCTAAATGGCCAGGTCAAAAGAACCCCGATGGCTCAGAGAAGTTTGGGGGAGGGGACCCACTGGAACAACTGTTAGGAGACAGATGGTAGCCTCCCGTTAAGGCCATCCATTGTGTTCTTTAACGTGCACATGGTATGGCATTCCCGCACATGGGGCCACGATTTAACGTCCCATCCGATGGACGGCGGCCTTTCCAAGCCCATCGGTGTCCCCTACAGAGGTTGGGGGAGGAGACCCACTGGACAGCTGTTGGGACACAGATGGTAGTCTCCCATGAGCGCGATAAAGAACATGTATCAAGGCCATCTAACACGATTTTTATCACAAACAGGGTATGGGTCTCCCATATGCGTGGCAACGCCTAACGTCTCATTCGACGGACGGCAGCCCTTCCAAGCCCATCAGCGCTCCCTATTGATCTAGGACAGGGTGAAGAGTTTTGCGGAGATAAATTCCAGCGCTGGCCCAAGCGGGACTCGAACCTTGGAATAGCAGATTACGAGCCTAGCACGCGACCGATTGAACCAATCAACGGCCCTCTTTAATAAAGAGGACGCGGTTGGGCTTGCAAAGCCCGTCATCCATCGGAAAAGATTTTAAATCGTGGTTTCGTGTTTTGGGGGAACTCACTTTATGCTTGTAAAACCACATTCTGTGTGACTTTGAAAGGCAACACATTAAATTCGAAGTTGGTAAACATATCCCGACTTCTCTGATAAAGAATTATTACATGCTTTGGCATAGTAATTGATCTATATTTAAAAACTGCAATTTTGCTTTGGGTTGTTGCAAAATCTCTGAAGGAATTGATCGTTACGACACAAAAATAAAACGCAAATCAAATGCTTAGAGATCACAAGTGGAAGACATCAACAAAACTTTCTGATGCTTGAATAAATGGAAATTGTTTAATATGACATTTAAAATAAGTAGAAGTCTGCTACGAATTCCAAATCACAATTGAAAGGAAGTAATTATTTCCAAGGTAAACAAGATAAAATATAGTTTCACTTGCAAACACGCAGTATGAGAAGAAAATGTTAATAATCACCAAAGTCTCACGCATTGAGTTGGGTTGTTTTACCTCTGAGCGGCACTTTTTTGCACACCATGGGCTAAATGGCCAGGTCACATGGACCCTGAAGGCTCAGAGAAGGTTGGGGGAGGGGACCCACTGGAACAGCTGTTGGGAGACAGATGGTAGCCTCCCGTCAAGGCCATCCAGCGTGTTCTTTAACGTGCACAGGGTATGTTCTCCCGCACACGGGGCCACAGCTTAACGTCCCATCCGACGGACGGCGGCCTTTCCAAGGCCATCGGTGTCCCCTACTGACCGTGGACAGGGCGGGGAATTTTGCGGAGATAAATCTCAACGCTGACCCAGCTGGGACTCGAATCTGGGAACTACAGATTACGAGCCTGGCGCGCTGCCGACAGAGCCACCCCCGCCCCACACGCATTGAGTATATTGTGAATAAAGCTTTCTTCAGCTCAACTGTAAATTCCCATTATATCTTCCCAAGAGAGGTGTTAGACTATTTGAATACTAATCTCTCAAGAGAATACCGTTAATTAATTAGAAAGACTGCACATTTCTCGAATTTCCTCAGAGCTAAGTATGTCAACTAACGCATTCTTTAATGAATTAAAGTTTGCGATCTTTCTTCTCTTGATGTTAAATTTTAATACGTACAATAAAAAAGAAAATCAGCAAAGAAGTAAATACATATATCCATACTAGAGCGGGTCGGGGGTGGCTCAGTCGGTAGCGCGCCAGGCTCGTAATCTGTAGTTCCCAGGTTCGAGTCCCAGCTGGGTCAGCGTTGAGATTTATCTCCGCAAAAATTCCGCCCACGGTCAGTAGGGGACACCGATGGGCTTGGAAAGGCCGCCGTCCGTCGGATGGGACGTTAAGCCGTGGCCCGTGTGTGGGAGAGCCATATCCTTTGCACGTTAAAGAACACGCTGGATGGCCTTGACGGGAGGCTACCATCTGTCTCCCAACAGCTGTTCCAGTGGGTCCCCTCCCCCAACCTTCTCTGAGCCTTCGGGGTCCATGTGACCTGGCCATTTAGCCCATGGTGTGCAAAAAAGTGCCGCTCAGAGGTAAAACAACCCAACCCATACTAGAGCTGTTCACAATGATTTGAAGTTTCGGACTTGGTGATGTCAATTATCCCAGAAGACTGATAAATAGATGGTCTACCTTTCACAGTTCCCGTGGCATTGAAGTTCAAAAACAAGTTTTTTCAGAACAAAGGAACTTGAAAGGTTGGAATGTTTTATCTCTGAGCAGCACTTTTTGCGCACAATGGACTAAATGGACAAGTCACAAGTTAGCTCAAGAGCTCAGGGGTTAGGGGAATGGGGGCATCTGTTAGGAGACAGATGGTAGCCTCTCATCAAGGCCATCTAACGTGTTCTTTTCTCAAATTCGGGCAATTGTCACATAATTTGATGTGTATAGCCGTGTGCATGAGAGAGCCAAGGTATGGCTCTCTCATAAACACGGGGACATGGTTTTACGTGTTATCCGACGGACGGCGACTCATTAGTCTCCTTCTGATCGAGGGCAGTGTGGGGGATTATAAATAAAAAATAAATACCCCCTCAAGCAGCTGTTTGCCACAGAGGTCTGACAGGAGCCTGTCAGTTTATATGCCATAGTAGAAGGTCTGAGAGGATGGCAGGACCTCAGCAGAAAAACCACACACACATCCATGCCTTACCCGGGGCTCGAACCCAGGTCCCGTAGATCACAAGCCAAGAGTAGAGGAGATAAATCTAAACGCTGTCACAGGTGGGTCTCGAACCTGGGAACTGCATATTACGAGCCTGGGGCGCTATCGACTAAGTCACCTTCGCCCCAGTTTGAAAAGAAACGAGCGCAAAATCAAGGTACAGGCACAATATCAAAGTTACAGGATTTTGGACAATATCAAGGTACAGTTTTTTTGGGGGAGGGGGGAATACCAAAGTACAGGTTTCAGCACAACGGCAAGGTACATTATTTTGGGCAATACCAAAGTACAGGTTTTTAGGACAATATCAAGATAGAAATTATATGAGATAAATTTCACTAAAGGCTGCGATTGAGTTAAAATATTTAAAGTAAACACTGACTGCGGTTGTTACTGTACACACATTTATTTGTTGCCACATAGAAGCTTTCGATGCCAAGAAATAAGAGGGTGTTTGATGAATGTTCCGGGCACCATTTACTCTCTGTTTTCTTTTTAGCGTTTTTTTTTTTCAGAAACAACGTGTATCATCAATTACAGTGATACGGGAGCTTTGGTACACGAGGACAACCAAAAATAGTAAGACACTCTTTTAAGCTTCACTGTTTGGCAGCTCTCTGTGGTAAAACCAAGTTGACAGATTGACTTCGTTGCTTGATAATGAAACAGGGATTATGCATACAGTCAGAACTGCAGTTCGTGTTATCGACAGCATAGTAATAATTTCTGTCGTCATCACTCTTGGTTGGGTTGGGTTGTTTTACCTCTGAGCGGCACTTTTTTGCACACCATGGGCTAAATGGCCAGGTCACATGGACCCCGAAGGCTCAGAGAAGGTTGGGGAGGAGACCCACTGGAACAGCTGTTGGGAGACAGATGGCAGCCTCCCGTCAAGGCCATTCAGCGTGTTCTTTAAAGTGCACAGGGTATGGCTCTCCCGCACACGGGGCCACGGCTTAACGTCCCATCCGACGGACGGCGGCCTTTCCAAGCCCACCGGTGTCCCCTACTGACCGTGGGCAGGGTGGGGGAATTTTGCGGAGATAAATCTCAACGCTGACCCAGCTGGGACTCGAATCTAGGAACTACAGATTACGAGATTGGCGCACCATCACTCTTGGTAATAAAGTTAAAATCACAAGGTGAAGGAATCGAAAAAACAAAGGTTACACCTTTTGAATTATTGGATTTTTACAATGAAGTGTAGGGGCGGGGGGTGGCTCTGTCGGTAGTGCGCCATACTCGTAATCTGTAGTTCCCAAGTTCGAGTCCCAACTGCGTCAGCGTTGAGATTTATCTCCGCAAAACTCCCCGCCATGCCCACGGTCAGTAGGGAATACCGATGGGCTTGGAAAGGCCACCGTCCGTCGTATGGGACGTTAAGCCGTGGCCCCGTGTGCGGGAGACCCATACCCTGTGCACGTTAAAGAACACACTGGGTGGCCTTGACGGGTGGCTACCATCTGTCTCCTAACAGATGTTCCAGTGGGTCCCCTCCTCCAACCTTCTCTTCGGGGTCCTTTTGACCTAGCCATTTAGCCCATGGTGCACAAAAAAAGTGCCGCTCAGAGGTAAAACAACCCAACAACAATGAAGTGTACAGTAAGCCCTTGTTCCTCAAAACCGCTAGCACTGACGAAACGACGAACAACGGGACACACTTTGCTTGTACTAAAGAGTATAGGTATGCACATTAAAGAGGTGAGTTAGGGCTCATCTTTTCCAGACTGTGCCGAAGTTATTGAGCCAGATTTGGGAAAAACATTTCTCTGAAGCATCACAAGACGTATATACATAGAAATGCATATCGATAATAGTTTATTTTATTCTTATTAATCATAAATATTTTATGACGAAATTAAATGTTAATGCCATTGAGAAAACGAAAAATAATAGAAATACTACCAGAAACTGAAAGTTTGTGGTCAGCATTTTAATAAACGCAAAGAGCCATTCATTTATTAAAAATTGAGAATACTGTAAGCCCTCCGTATTCGCGAACTTATTAATTTTACTGCGAATTCGCACATTTTAGTTAATTAGTAACTTTCCTTATTCAGAGGGGCGCTAGATAATTTTTAACGACTCGTCACGACCGTTAGGAGATGCATAGAATCAAGTTTCAATGTGATCAATCTAAAGACATTTAATTCTGCTAAAGCTTTCCTCATTATTAAGAACACTTGACGAATATGCAACTAGCATCTTGAATGTGATCCTATTTTAGATCGAAGCTTGAAATTTAAGAAAGATGTTGAGGTTGCAACTCTCATTTATATTTCGCATTTGAAAGACATTAGAAGGCAGCATGGTCTGTAAACGGTAGCTAGGTAGTCATTGGAAGGAGAGCTATGCACCAATCCCTTGTGATGATGCACAGAACCGGCCAGGCCTAGCACCTAATGTCTGGCTCCACCTTCTCGTGGTGCAGGCCGTTAGTACCTTTCAAAAGAGATATTCTCTTGTGGAAGTTAACAGAAGGGGAGGGCTACCAGATTAGTGTGACCTACTGATCTGGATAACTATGGTTAATTTTGTTGTTTTTTTTCTACCCTGCTGAGGAGTGCTCAACCACACAGGGTCCTAGTGCTGACCATATAAACCTACTAAACTGGAATAAGGCTCTGTGCTTTATTATGGATCCTGAATTTCCTGCACTAGTGGGCTTGTGGAGGTAGAATCTTCCGCTGTGTTTTCTGTTTGTTTGTGGGTTGACAGCCCCAACTAAATTGATTCATAGGATATGTTTTATCAGCTGGTGGATAATCTTGAGCAGAGGACATCGCAGGCACCTGAACTCTTTGCTTCTACTGGAATCGTCAAATTCTACATTGGAGGAAGTCTTCCAGTGCAGATGGCTTCACCCTTTAGTGGTGAGGAAACGGGTCTTTGCCCCATATCTGCGATTAGGGGGCTGTTTGATATTGTCGGCATTCCCTCTCTCAATAAACATAGTTTATTTAAACATCCCACTAACCATTTTCTCTCCATAGATAGTTGGAATGTGAGGACTCTGCACAGAGCTTTTTCTCTTGATGTCCTCACACAAGAATTCCACCGTTATAATTTAGATAATCTCGGCTTGCAAGAGACTAGATGGATAGATAAAGGTCAGATTCTTAAATTTCTCTTTTCAGGGAGGGAAGATAATAACTATCTCCAAGGAGTAGGTTTGCTTCTCAGCAGACACACTAGTGATGTTCTTCTAGGATATGACTGCATTAATGAAAGGTTTCTTACAGCAAAATTTCAGACAACATTAAAGACTTGAATGTTATCTGCTGTTATTGCCCCTACTGAGGATACCGATGAGGATGAGAAGGATAGGTTTTACGGACAACTCCAGAATATTTTGAATACTGTCAAAAAAGGAGATATTACCCTTGTTCTAGGTGACGTCAATCCAAAGTAGTGGTTGGGGATGGGTAGATCAAATTCTTTTAAGCAGATTCTTGAGAAATGTTTAGAGTTCCAGAAACCTGTGGTTACTAGCTCTGTAGATTTCAAAAAGGCTTTTGACTTTATTGACCGTCATAATTCGTTCTTGATCGTGAAGTCTTATTATGGCGTACCAGACGAGTTAGTTAACATAATGAAAGTTCTTTATAGTAATACTGAGTCATGTGTGAGAGTTGGTAAAGCTTGTAACAATTGGTTTGCATTGGTTCTGATGAGCTTAAATTTTTAGCATTATTTCTGCCACACCAACTACTAAATAGGATATCCTATATTCATATTCTAAATATGATGCAATTTCTTGCCAATTCAGTATTAATATAGAACTGAGTTAAAACCAATAATAGCGAAGTAATAAAAAAATAGTAAGTAATAATAAATCCAAAGTGAAGAGGAAAGGTGACAAGGGTTCATTTTGTCTCCTTTTCTCTTTAATTTGGTTATTATTTATGTTATGCAAAATTCTCTGCAAGGGAAAGATTTTGGACTTAAATGGTCTAGAGATCTGAAACTTTCTGACAGATATGCTGATAATTTGTCCCTTTTGGCAAATGATGTTGATGAGATGAACTCTTTCATTCGAGCTGTTAATGAGACTGGTAGAACTCAGAGGGAAAAATTAAACTAATGGAAATTAGTCAGGCAGGTTGTGATTCAGTTCATCTGAATGGTTGCAATCTTGAACAGGTGTCACAGTTTAATTATCTTGGGAGCTATGTAACAGATACTGGTGATGTGCGGCATGAGATTAACAGACGGATAGGGATTGCTGCCGGGACTTTTAAGAATCTATGGAGAGTGTGGAGAAATAGGCATATACTCCTAAAGACTAAAATTAGACTGTATAATTGTTTGGTTCTTTCTAGGGTTAGTTATGGTAGTTAAACTTGGACACTTTGTAAACAAGGTAATAGGAACTAGATGCTTTTGATTCCAGATGCTTACGCAGTATCTTGGGCATTAGGTGGTTCATCTTTGTAACTAATGATGAGGTTAGGCAAAGGAGTCGGCAACCTCCTTTAAGCAGCATATTGTGCAGAGAGAGACTCCGTTGGTTTGGCCATGTTGCCCGTATGGATAATTATAGATTGGTGAATAGGGTTAGAACAGTGTGCCTAAGGGCCTCAGAAAGAAGGGGAAGACCTAGGATGCAGTGGACAGTCAATGTCAAACAGGATCTTGTTAGAATTTGGCTGCAGTTGCCAGATGCAGCAGATGTAACTCAGGACAGACGTGTTTGGAGAACTAAATTGCATGGTCTGGTTGGACCTCCGTAGCCCATGGCTGCTTGAGGATGATGAGAAGGCAGGCTAAAGAGCTAACGTTGACTGGGTTATTCAAACCTATTGGCAGTACTGATCCTCAACAAGTCCAGGTATGGTTGATGAACCCTCTATACGTCCATGCAGAATTAAAGAAAAAAAAAAGGATATCTGAGAAGGGAAAGGAAAATGTTGAAGAAAGTATTGTAGACGACCAACAGATGGAGCTGGAGGAAGAGATAGAGAAGTTTAAATGCAATAAATGCAAAGTTACTATAATAAATTGTTTTATTGTATTCTCTATTTTTTAAATACATATATATACGAGTATTTTATTGTTAGCTGCGGTAGATCTCGGCCACTCAAACTTAAATTATATTGTAGATCAGGCCCGGATCTAGAGAAAAATAGAAGTGGCAAAAAGCAAAATCGATCCAGATTAATTAATTAATTAAAAGGGGTAGGTGCAGCAAGAGATTAGATTTTCAATTCTGTAAAACGTTTTCGCTTCCGTTTTATAAGTCTTTAAAAAAATGCATGAAATATAAATTAGTTTAATAATTTTTGCCTCTTTTACACTTACAAGCATTCTGAATGGGGGTGAGGTCATGTTCCCCTAGATCCGACCTTGGTGTAGATACACGATGTTTTCATGCTAATTTATTAATTTGTAATCTTAAACTATACTCCATATATTTATTAGCATAATTTCAGAAACATGTATCATTTTAATAAAAAAATATTAGGTTAAAGTGATAACCTTTGTGGCCCGGAAAACAAATTCTATTTTTCCCCCATAAGTTATTATGCTCAGTATGCTCAGTATTCTCGAATTCAGCATTCGCAGCGCTTTCCAAGACAGTAAACCCTCTCGATTATGGAGTTGGGTTGGGTTGTTTTACCTCTGAGCGGCACTTTTTTACACACCATGGGCTAAATGGCCAGGTCACATGGACCCCGAAGGCTCAGAGAAGGTTGGGGGAGGGGACCCACTGGAACAGCTGTTGGGAGACAGATGGTAGCCTCCCGTCAAGGCCATCCAGCGTGTTCTTTAACGTGCACAGGGTATGGCTCCCCCACACACGGGGCCACGGCTTAACGTCCCATCCGACGGACAGCGGCCTTTCCAAGCCGTCGGTGACCCCTACTGACCGTGGGCAGAGCGGGGAATTTTACGACCGATTATGGAGAGATTACTGTACATATAAAAATAATCAAAAGCAGCACGATGGTTGTTTTTATTTACTAAATACTGATTGAAATGTTGAAATTATAATCAAAAACATTTAATAATTTTTGCTTATTTTTCTCGCAATCACAAGAAATATTTTAAAAGTTAAATTTTTCTCTTGTCTCTGCTCTTTTGTACCTAAGTCCATCTCTAGCATATATATATATAATGCAATCATTTTGCATTCATTTAGTATTTATTTCGATTTACTTAGCAATAGCATTTATTTATTTATTCATTCCTTTTATTTTCCTTAGCTAAAATATACAGTTTTTTTGATGAAACACATTTTTATTTAAAACACACTTTGATAGTCAACATTACAAAATGAAAGTTGTACGCAAACATACAAAGTAATATTTGATTTTGGAGCCTAAAGTTACTCCAAGATATTTAATCTGTTCTGAATCAGTTAGCAGATTGTAATCAATAATAACAATATTTAAATGAGGGATAATAAATTTTGATGTGGCAAATGGCATAAATAAAGATTTTTCAGAATTAATCACAATATAATTTTTCGTTTCTACAGCTTGTAAGATCTTTTCAACTTTTGGAAATGGTCTTGTTTGAGACCATTTTTGTCCAAAAACAGAGAACAAGTTTCATAAACTCTAATACAGTGGACCCCCGATATAACGCGCATGTCGGGCGGGAAACAACACCCGCGTTATAAGGTGAACCGCGTTATACCGAGCGGCGCGGTGGCGACACAATAAATTTCACACTGTAAGCTTTTCTTTTACTCATCATGCATACAATAATTAAACACTATTCAAAATACATGCAGGAACTCAATACATACACAATTACTCAATACGCAGTAACAATAAAATGCGATACTCACTAACGCCGCACGGACTTGTATAAACATGTTTGAACTTATGGCGAACATCCCCCGCGCTATAACCGAGTGCGCGGTATAGCGAGCAGCGCTATAACGAAGGTCCACTGTATTTTCTTCAATGCAAAGGTATTGAAATACAGATTCAGAGAAGATTAATGTTTATGCAAAGGAGAAGAAAATTAGATTCAGAGAAGATTCAGATTCAGAGATTTTTACTTCAAAATTAAGCATTTTAAGTAATTTTTCAATATTTATTTTTTTTATATTTTTTTAAGCATATTAAGTAATTTTTCAGGTTTTTCAAACCTGAAAAAAAACCCATACAACTTCAGATTCTCAAGGCAAAATAAACCTCTCTCACAGAATCATATTTCTTCAGTTTCAGAATACATTTGACAACATGGTTTTGAACATAAGAACACAGAAATAAAAACTGAAGATAACTGAAATTATTTTTAACCTTTATTGTTAAGAATTTAAAGAACTGCGTTATACGCATGCAAGTTCATATCAGACTAGTAATTGCAAAAATTGGAAATGTTTCGATCGTATAATATCCTTTGACAGCTGAGAAATCTATTGTCCGTTACTTGTTTTTATTACCTGTAATTAATTACAAATAAATGCGAGAGACATAATTCGTTATTAAAATAATAACCCGAAGAAGGTATGAAATAATTCTTGGGAATTTAGCTAATAAGACTCTGGTTGGGCTTCGTAAGGCTTTTTTCTCTGGATAGCACTTTTTTTTGCATATAATGGATTGAACTGTTTTACCTCTGAGCGACACTTTTTTGCCCACAATGAACTAAAGACCAGATCACAAGGACCCCGAGGCTCAGAGAAGGTTGGTTGGAGGGGACCCACTGGAACAGCTGTTGGGAGACAAATGGTAGCCTCCCGTCAAGGCCATCCAGCGTGTTCTTTAGCGTGCACAGGGTATGGTTCTCCCGCATACGGGGCCACGGCTTAACGTCCCATCCGACGGACGGCGGCCTTTCCAAGCCCATCGGTGTCCCATATTGACAGTGGATAGGGTGGAGGTTTAGTGGAGATAAATCTTTATGGTGAGACTCGAACCTGGAGACTACACATTACAAGCTATACTGAATGAACCAACTCTTTCCTAAGAGCCATTAATGACTTGCCGTTTACATAATTTTATGCACAAAAGTGCTGCTGAAAAGTAAAACTACCCTTCCATCATTTTCAAAAACTTTTAGGCCACTTTATGACTCGAATCAAATCTTTTTCCAACTTCAGCACACACACATTATACTTTTCAACTTCATAGGAAATTACCCGCTAATGAATACATTAGGAAACTCACCAGTAACCATAACAGCTATTCCAACTTCGTCATTCACAATCTCGCACACATTTCCGTCGCCGAGGTTCTGTGTCCATCGACATTGCGTAGGCTGCAGCTGAGGCAGAGTAATGCCAAAGTTCCTTTGCTGCTGGCAACTACTTACACGAAAGTGGTGCACACAGAGGCAACGAGACGGATTTAGAAAGAGGAAGAGAAGGGGAAAAATCCTCTGTGATCAATAACTGGGTTGGTTTCACTGGCGCTTTCTGGAGGACTCCGGACGAGCAGCCTGCCTACGCCACCAGCGCCCAATGGAAGGCGGCAGCTGGAGCTACTGCGATGGAAAAAAAAAACTTTGCAGCGCACTCTGCCCTTCTTTACCCACTGCGTGACGTTCAGAATTCGACTGTCTGTGTTTGCGAATGGCTAAAATAAACGACGGCCAGTCTCAAAAGATTTTTGTTTTAGCGTTAAAATACACGTTTGAGACAAAAGCGAACTCTTTTTCTGCTCGTCGTTCATTTTGACGTGCTTGGAATGTGGGTCAGGAGGACGCCGACGCATTTCAGTTCTGCGCTTTGTTCATTAAAAGCTAATATAGCGCAGAGATTTTTCGTGCACCTTTTGTTCTTAGAAACTGTAAAAGTTCAATCGGAAATATGTTTCTGTATCATAGTTTTTGTTTCACAAATGCGTATACTTTGAGTAATTCTATTAATTGTGCATGATATGCGGAGGTTATATTTTCTCGTCTTTGGATTGCAAGGATAGAATGTTCGATTCCTCGTCCTCTAGCGTTGGGTTGTTTTACCTCTGAGCGGCACTTTTTTGCACACCATGGGCTAAATGACCAGGTCACATGGACCCCGAAGGCTCAGAGTAGGTTGGGGGAGGGGACCCACTGGAACAGCTGTTGGGAGACAGATGGTAGCCTCCCGTCAAGGCCATCCAGCGTGTTCTTTAACGTGCACAGGGTATGGCTCTCCCGCACAAGGGGCCACGGCTTAACGTCCCATCCGACGGACGGCGGCCTTTCCAAACCCATCGGTGTCCACTACTGACCGTGGGCAAGGCGGGGAATTTTGCGGAGATAGATCTCAACGCTGACACAGCTGGGACTCGAACCTGGGAACTACAGATTACGAGCCTGGCGCGCTACCGACTGAGCCACCCCCTCCCCTCGTCCTCTAGGGTGATAGGATTATGTTCGAAGATCGAATGTTCGATTCCGGCTCCTGTAGGGGCCCAGGCTTGTGACTTGAAGATAGAAGGTTAAATTTCGAATTCTGCAGAGTTCCAGGCTTGACTTCAGAATCGAAGGATACATCCATATTGCGTCCTGTAAGGTGTCAGGATTGTCTTGAGAATGGTAAATACGATTCCTCTTCCTGTAGGGCTTAAAGGGGTGCCATGATTTGGCTACTTATTGGTGTGCCATGATTGTATAGATCTGGGTTTTCGAGACCTTTATGATCGAGGCTTGGTCATTCGACGGATGGTAGCCTTTCCAAGCCTATCGTTGTCCCCTTCCTCACCGACGACAGGGTGGGATTTAGCGGAGATAAATCTCAACGTTTTCTCAGGTGGGACTCGAACCTGGGAACTAGAGATTACGAGTCTAATGTGCTACTGACAATTAGTATTAGAATTAGAATTTAATAGCAAGGGAAAGACTTGGAGAAGTATTTTACATTAAATCATTCTGAATATCCCCATTCCTTGGATGAAAACTTCAAAATATTTATTTAACTAATATCAATTTGTGTGTTCGTGTTTTAATTTTGGGTTTCAGGGTGAAAGTATAATGAGTCTTCACGAGTCTTTGAGACTTGATTTGCTACGGTTATTAATGCTCTTATTGAGCTTAGTGTGTGAAAAAAGATAATGAACATTTCTTCAAACACAAGTTAGAAAAGCGTTGTTCCTTTAAAGCTAACAGAGTCAATTACTTAAAGTGCAAATAAATGAATGCGTTTATGCTTCAAAGAGCAAGATATGTGCTTAAGATAGAATCTATGTTATTGATGCACCTTCAGTGGAAATCTTGAGAAACATTCCAGTTGAAAAATCTTTTGCCGTTACTTTCAGCTCCTTCTGAGAAGAGCATCTTACTGCTTTCATTAAGTGCTACATCTGTCTCCGTCATTATTTTCTTCCACGATGAATCATTACTCAGATTAATGCTTCATGCATGCTACTTAATGAGATTCCTTTCACAAACCATCCCCCATTGTATCATCCTCATCATTTGGATAACGGACATCGCGATTAGTAGTAGGAAAGCTAGCAACATCTACTCCGAAAAATCCGTTCGCTTCAAAATAAGAAAACATCGAGCTATGGAACGCACTGTTAGATTTAATTGGGGACAAAAAAGCATCATTTCTTCAGGAACAGAAGGACAGAGTTTTAAAGTTTCATCATCAGTAGGGTATCTTGAAGAGATATTTTAGGGGAGTTAGTGCAAGTGAACCATGTCCAGCCCCTTTGAAAATGTTAAAAACCGGAACGGAGGAGAAAAATATTAAACATATACGAAGGTTGGGTTGTTTTGCCTCTGAGCGGCACTTTTTTTGCACACCATGGGCTAAATGGCCAGGTCACAAGGACACCGTAGGCTCAGAGAAGGTTGGGGGAGGGGATCCACTGGAACAGCAGTTGGGAGACAGATGGTAGCCTCCCGTCAAGGCCATCCAGCGTGTTCTTTAACGTGCACAGGGTATGGCTCTCCCGCACACGGGGCCACGGCTTAACGTCCCATCCGACGGACGGCGGCCTTTCCAAGCCCATCGGTGTCCCCTACTGGCCGTGGGCAGGGCGGGGAATTTTGCGGAGATAAATCTCAACGCTGACCCAGCTGGGACTCGAACCTGGGAACTACAGATTACGAGCCTGGCGTGCTACCGACTGAGCCACCCCCGCCCCTATAAGAAGGTATACCAGACTGTAAGGTACCCATTTAATTTCTACAGAGGGCAGGAAATTTACACCAAAGAAAACACACAGGAAATGTCCACATATACACGCGTATTACTTTTTCCAGCAGCAGTCACCAGACTTGTTGAGAAACTTGTCATAACAATTGGCTTGGGTTGTTTTTTCTCTAAGTGGCACTTTTTCGTACACAATGGGCTAAATGGCCAGGTTATAATAAGCTCAAGGGCCTAGAGGAGGTTGGGGAAAGGGAACCAATTAGACGGCTGCTTTCATATTATCAATAAAAGTTTCCTATATTTTCACTGTATGATCTTGTGCTCATGAGAAGTACAGCGAGAATATGTCCAAAGCTGAAAATGCATCATATTTTAGATGGTAGTGGCTTAATAAATGCGTCATTATATTCTCCTATTTCGTAGTTATTTAACGGTTGTGCTCACAAACGCATAATTTTTACCATCATTAATATTTTTAACATTTTTTTTTGTTATATTCGGGTAGAAATAAACTGCTCACAAATATTAGAGGATATTTCTTCGCTTCATATGCATTTTGAAATATCCCCTAATTTTTGTGAGCAGTATATATTGATATTGTGATAAAAAAATCCCCTCAAGCAGCTGCTTTCCCTAGAGGTCTGATCGGAGCATATCATTTTATACGCCATAGTTGAAGTTCTGTGAGGATGGCAGGACCTCAGCAGAAAGACAACATAAGCATCCATACCTTACCCGGGCTCGAACCCAGGTCCCTCTGATCAGTAACCAAGTACGCTAACCACTCGGCACAGGTTTTAAAAAAATTGTTCCGAATTACAAATAGCAAGGTTTCCAATTATCCAGGAACTTTTATAAGCAATTTACTTAATGGGTCTTAAAATTAATAAAAAAAAATTCAATTATATACGAAAATTTCGAATTCGAAAGTTTCCAATTAACTAGGTTTTACTGCATTACACATATTGTTCAAAAAAAAAAAAATCAAAAACAAATGAAACGGATCAAGTACTACATATCAGAACGACACTCCTGCCAGATCCAATCACTTGAACTATCCCTGCCCTTCCCCCAACTGTCACTCCCACTTAATTTTTTCCTAGATCCTGATGCATTATCGCTTTTGTAGTTTCCGATGTTGGTTTCTTTATTCTACTGTGGCTTTTCTATTTTACTTACACAGCAAACATTCCGTATTCGCAGTTTCGCCTATTCACCGCAGCCTTCTCTTCTCTCATTTATAGTATTCGCTGTCAGTTAAATATACGCTGTTGTTGTTTAGTAGGCATCATTCACATTAAGCGTCAAGGTGATGCCTTTAAAGAGGAAATTCTAATCCAACACGATAGCCTCATTCTCTACGTGTACTTTCAGATGAAACATTTGAAGAATTGATCATTCAATCTATACAGTATTAGGCTGTGGTTATGGAACTTTGTTTATGGACTATGTGTGCGGATCTGTGCAGTATATAGGCTGTAATTAAAGGTTTACATTTATGAGTTATGTAGATTGCTCTACCAAAATGTTACAGAATTTCCGTGTTATACCAATAGAAATTTAATACCGAAACTTTATAACTTTTGTCAGCGTTGAGATTTATCTCCGCAAAATTCCCCGCCCTGCCCACGGTCAGTAGGGGACACCGATGGGCTTGGAAAGGCCGCCATCAGTCGGATGGGACGTTAAGCCGTGGCCCCGTGTGCGGGAGAGCCATACCCTGTGCACGTTAAAGAACACGCTGGATGGCCTTGACGGGAGGCTACCATCTGTCTCCCAACAGCTGTTCCAGTGGATCCCCTCCCCCAACCTTCTCTGAACCTTCGGGGTCCATGTGACCTGGCCATTTAGCCCATGGTGTGCAAAAAAGTGCCGCTCAGAGGTAAAACAACCCAACCCAACCTTTATAACTTTTAAAATATGCTTTTAATAAAATTATTAAAAACCTTGGTTATTTGTAATTCGAAAAAAAAAATTAGTCTTGTGCTCATAATCTCAACTGAACATATATATCATAATTAAATCTATTTAAATTTCTATTTTCAACAATATTCCTCCAGTATTTACAGTGTTATGGAAGCTGAAATATTTTACAATTATCTGGTTTTTAAAATCATTCATAATATTGTCTGAATATTGAAATAATCATTATGCAAATTTCTAAAATGTATGTTAATTTTATTAACGGTTTCGATCAATATTTATTATTTAAGTTTTCTTTAATTATTTGAGGTAAATTCTAAGAACGGACACATTACTCTTGAGAAATATTTTAGCTTCCATAACTCTTTAAATACAAAACGAATATTGTTAAAAAATCAATATTTAAATAGATTCGGTTATGATCTTTATTTTAAGTCACATTTTCCCTTTTCATGCATATTTTAGAAGTTATGCAGCTTCGAAGTTCCCATTGACATAACATGGAAATTCTCTAACATTTTGGTAGACCAAAGTGCATACAGGCTATGGTATGGACTAGGCCTAAATATACAGGGTTATGTGGACGAGTTTTTATCAGGCAATAGATCAAAGCCATAGCACATACGAAAGGAATAGAAATTCAATAACCCATTACCTTAACAACATAGAATAATGTACAGTCGCTCAAAAAAGTATCCGAACACCATGGTTGATTACAGAATTCAGAAAAAATATCTGGCAACGATTTTTTTAGAAATTAGTGATCTGGCAACCTTCGTGTTACGTGATTACAGAATTCAGGAAAAATATCTGGAGCGTGTACAGCAACTATACACGCTCCAGTTACCGTTCACAGCAAACTGGAGCGTGTGCAGTTACTGCACACGCTCCAGTTTGCTGTGAACGGTAAGTGCATACGCTCAATATTTTCGTGAGTGAGCCCACACGATCTAGGTCTTTGTGAGCTCACACGATCCAATGTGCTGTGAACATTAACCGCAACCGCTCCAGTTTGCTGTGAACGGTAACTGCACACGCTCCATAGTCATTGCATTATATATTCATACGCATTATATATATTAAAAAATATCCGAACACTATGGTTGATTACAGAATTCAGAAAAAATAGTTGCCAGATATTTTTTCTGAATTCTGTAATCAACCATGGTGTTCGGATACTTTTTTGAGCGACTGTACAAAGCGATTTTTATCGTATAGCTTGTATGATAAAAATTAGAATTAAAACCCGTAAATCACTTCTAAATCCTTTTCAGATGTCTTGTCGAGAGAGCTGTAATAATGGTCGACAACCTATGGGAAGCCCTGCCGATAGATGCGCGCATCCTGGTCCTGAAGTTAGTTCCTCTTTGATGGCATCATTAAGATGGAAAGAATCGTCCACGGAGATATTTTTTTTTAGTTTTCTTATGCAGAGAAAGACTGCACCATAAAGCTTCATCGTGGGCGTAAAAGCTTGAATAGTTCTTTTTCGATAGTAAGTCGTCTTAAATTGACTTTGACTGTCCAATTTTCAAATGCTTAAAACTTCAAAACTCTCTTACGCTACTAACGAAAAAAAAAGAGTCCTCTAATCTGTAAAAGACGTTATCGACTGAGAATTAAAGTTAAAGAAAAGAGATGAAAACATTTACGAAACTTTAACTTGCACAATATTCTTGTCTTCGCGAGTTTGTGAGGCAATAGACTGCACTCACTAAAACAAACAGAAAGAAAAATCGTCGAAAAACGAAGCAAAAACGGAAACGAAGCGTTCTAGAGATAACGAAATTGCTTCAGCGGAGCCAAAAACGCAAAATAATTTGTCGATTAACGACAACTAAAGAGGTTTCTTTTTTTTGCATATCAGCTCTTGCATCTCAACTCTATTAAGAGACGAGACAATATTAGCATCGTTTCCGGCTCGAAAAGTTATTGTTTGTACTTTCCATTAATAGTCTCCTCCATCTTTTGTTTTCTCCTTCTTCCTCCTCCTCCTTGGAGCTGCAGCATCCAGCAGCATCAACTAGTCCTCTTTCGTTTCGCTCTCTCTTTCCAGATCTTTTTTCACTAGCTTCGCACCAAGCTTCAGCATCACCTTCCGCTGCTCTTCTCTATCTCTCGATCGATGGTAGCAACTGCCATCCGGAAAGCCATAATCTCTGGGTGCTGGGATGCGGAGAGCAGAAGAAGAGGAGGAGGATGGTGATGGAGAGGCAGTAAAATTTACGGAAACGGCGAGGACGATATCTCAATGTTCAATATTTCTGTCTGCCGAGTACCATTTTCTGCACTATTTTTTTCTACGGTGTTTTTTTATTCGTCCTCATGGAACCCTATGAGAGTATGGCTGCTTCTATAATCATCCCCCTTTCCCTCATATCCCATGTCAGTCCCCTTTTCCCCAGATCCAGCAGTCGTTGGACTGGATTCCGTTTCGTGTGACGTTTGGAAACGACGTGGATATTGCTAAGTTTCAGAAACTCCATTACACGTAACAGCTTCGTTCTCCCATTTTTCTTCTGCCATTTCCCATTTCCATTTCCTTTGCATAAGATTGCAAATTCCTCTTTCAAGTTCATCCCAACGGCAAAATGGCAGGAACGGATGGCTCAAAAGAGAGCGCGCCAGACTCGTAAGCACGAGTTCCATCATTTCAGTATCTGCTTTTACATTTTTGTCTCCACGATTAAGGATATGCCAAAATGATGACATTTTAATCGTGTTTCTAGGTGCAGAAAATATTACATTCTACATCTTAAAGTACACATTAGATGGGTTTAAGGATATTTTGAAGCTACCTTTTTGCAGATGAGGTGGGTGTCTTCTTTTTACCACTATCCCTGTCCGCTGGGATCTTTATGACTTGACCATATAACTTATCATACAGCTAAAAACTGCTGCTAATACAACAGTAGAACTTTAGTATCCCCAGTAATTCAACAACAGCAGTTTAATATTTTCAACAGTTCGACGGAAAAGTCTCTTCTGCAATCCGACAGCAAGGCTCAGAATAACCGACAATCCATCAGTAAAGGCTCGTTATCTTCGGCCATACAACAGCAAAAGGCTCAGCATTTCTAGCAATCGAACAATATTGGTTCCTTATCTCCAGTAATCCAACAGCAAAGGCTACTATCTCAGGGAATTCAGTGGCAAAGCTTCAGTATCGCTAACAATTCAACAACTGAAGCTCCAATCGCCCAATAATCCAATAGCAAAAGCTTCGGTATTTCCAACAATACAACAAAAGCTCCAGTACCGCCAACAGTAAAAGCACAACAACAACCAGCATTCCAACAGCAAAAGCTCAGCAGCAACCAGCATTCCAAAAGAAAAAGCTTAACAACAACCAGAATTCCAACAGAAAAAGTTCGGCAACAACCAGCATTCCAACATAAAAAGCTCAGCAACAATTAGCATTCCAACAGAAAAAGCTCAGCAACAATTAGCATTCCAACAGAAAAAGCTCAGCAACAATTAGCATTCCAACAGAAAAAGCTCAGCAACAATTAACATTCCAACGGCAAATGCTCAGCAACAACTAGCATTCCAACAGAAGAAGCTCATTATCAATCAACGATCCTACAGCAATGGATCAATATGTCTCGATATATCATATTCAGCAGGAAAGGCTCAGTAAGCTGAATGGTCTTAGCGGGAGGCTACCATCTGTATCCCAACAGCTGTCCAATGGGTTCCCCCAACCTTCTCTGAGCCCTCGGAGGTTTTGTGACTTGGCCATTTAGCCCATTGTGTGCAAAAAAGTGACGCTCAGAGGTAAAACAACCTCGAGAGCCCAGAGAACGTTGGGGGAAGGGGACCCACTGATGAGCTGTTAGGAGCCACATGGAACCCTCCCATCAAGGCCATCCAGCAAGTCCTTTGACGTACACAGGGTATGCCCGCCCACCGAGCCAAGGCTTTTCGTCCCATCCAACGGACGGCGGCCTTAAACCCTAATGACCGGTGAGAGGATGGGAGTTTAGTGGAGATAAATGCGAACGTTTTCACAGTTGCAACTCGAACCTGGGAACTGCAGATTACGAGCCTGGCACTCTACTTGCTGATCCAACCTGTCACCTTATTGTAAAAATAAATATGTATAATTTCTCCTTCTCTCTTCATTTTTTTTACCAAATGCAATTAAAACTGGAAGGTTATAACTGAATCCTCGTAATACAGAAGTCACAGAATATGGAGAGAGAGAGAAGGACCTTGACACAACTACCAGGATCTTTCTTTGTAGTGTTGTTGATACCAGGGCCGGATTTAGGGGGGGGGGGGGGATAGGGGTCCATGCCCACCCCTTTCAGAATGCTAGTAAGGGTATAAGAGGCAAAAATTTTTAAGCTTGTTTATAATGTCATACATTTTTCAAGAAATTCTTTAAATACTTTTAAAACTGAGGGGTGGGATGTTATACTATATTGGAAAGTCACTCTTCCTCCCCCCCTTTTACATTTTTCTACTCGATTGTATTTCTGCCCCCCCCCCCCCCTCCTCCCCTTTTCGATTTTTTTCTAGATCTGGGCTTGGTTGGTACAGTACAGTTAAGAAACCTCAAAGTCAATCAAATCTGAAAACCACGCACATTGCCATATTATCTCCGCTGGTAGTAGTTATCTATACAGGGAAAGTCACTTTTGAAATATCTGCTATTCGTCCATTGTTATTTGAAATTTATTTTTCCTCTCAGATAAACAAACACACCGCTTGTTTCAAAAGCCTTTCACTCAAAGAGAATGAAAAGGATGATATCAAGCATGAGTCAGTATGCTTTATGAAATGATAAACGTTGCTTTAAATACTGATTGCTAGTCGAAATTTCGGTGGTTATGGTGGCTTACGGTATCCCTAGGCTGAAAGTTAAATATGGAGGAAAAAATATCTCAAAGAAACACTGATTAATGATCTCTTTGGAAATGAAGTACAGAGAGATTCAAAATTCGCGCAACCCATATTAGAAAATTTCATTTATTCTCAATTTACGTTTACAAATTGTTAACGAAAGGTAACAATAAATTTTGAACGTCGATCGGGAAATCACTCTGTAGAATGCGACCTGAAAATAATTACATTTTGCTAAGTACAAATACAAAATATCTAAGAAAGATCTCAACTGAAACAAAACATCTCTTCAATAAATTGCTGAATTTTGAAACACTTTATGGCGACTGAAAATTTTGCAATTTGTAAAATAACACTAATCTATATTTTATTGACATATGTCCAAACTGTACTATATAAGAGACCTTACAAAATACTAGAAAATTTCCATGTTTATCAATGGGAACTTAATTTCGAAGTTCTGTAACTTATAAAATACTATTTAATGGAAAAAACATGATTAAAGATAAAGATCTTAATTAAATCTATTTAAATCTCGATTTTCAACAATATTCGTTCAGTATTTAAAGAGTTATGGAAGCTGCAATGTTTAACAATAAGCATCTTAATTTATAAAATTCAATCATAATTATTTAATATTCAAATAATCTGCAAACTTCTAAAATGCATATTAGAAACTTCATGTTGAACTGTTTAACGATATATATTATTAAACTAGCTATTAGTTAACATAGTTCATTAGATGTAATATCAATGTTGGTGTTATTAACAAGTGTAAGATAATTTTAGAGTCTACTTTATTTATAAGAGTTGATTTTAAAATGCTTCACAAATTATTGTTTGAGCAGTCCTGTGAACATGTCTATCAACAGAATGAAGTTAATGCAGCTTTTGCTACATTTATAAAAGATTTAACAGCCTTAATTGAAAAATTAATAGTCTTTCATTATAATCTTAAAATAAGAAAAACTAAACCTTGGATCACCACTGCTATATTAAAATCTGTGCATTATAAAAATAATTTATATAAAAATTTTTAAAAATAATAAAATGAATCAGTCAGATTGATTTTTTTTAGAAAATATAAAAATATTTTAACGAATATAATACGAAAAGCGAAAAATGAATATTACAGATGTTTGTTTTTGAAAAATGGGATAAATACAAAAAGAATTGGGAAAGAATTAACGAAATGTGTGGTATGAAAGGAAAACGTTAACATTTTACACATAAGATTTCAGAGGAAAATGGTACTCTTACATTAGAGAATAACGCAGTGGGTTGGGTTGTGTTACCTCTGAGCGGCACTTTTTTTGCACACCATGGGCTAAATGGCCAGGTCACATGGACCCCGAAAGGCTCAGAGAAGGTTGGGGGAGGGGAGCCA
This sequence comes from Ryuthela nishihirai, assembly GCA_038380435.1. NCBI lineage: Eukaryota > Metazoa > Arthropoda > Arachnida > Araneae > Heptathelidae > Ryuthela > Ryuthela nishihirai. The sequence continues at coordinate 37,169,058 of JAWZYU010000015.1, forward strand.
CTGGAACAGCTGTTGGGAGACAGATGGTAGCCTCCCGTCAAGGCCATCCAGCGTGTTCTTTAACGTGCACAGGGTATGGCTCTCCCGCACACGGGGCCACGGCTTAACGTCCCATCCGACGGACGGCGGCCTTTTCAAGCCCATCGGTGTCCCCTGCTGACCGTGGGCAGGGCGGGGAGTTTTGCACGGCTTAACGTTCCATCCGACGGACGGCGGCCTTTCCAAGCCCATGGGTGTCCCCTGCTGATCGTGGGCAGGGCGGGGAGTTTTACACGGCTTAACGTCCCATCCGACGGACGGCGGCCTTTCCAAGCCCATCGGTGTCCCCTGCTGACCGTGGGCAGGGCGGGGAGTTTTGCGGAGATAAATCTCAACGCTGACCCAGCTGGGACTCGAACCTGGGAACTACAGATTACGAGCCTGGCGCGCTACCGACTGAGCCACCCCCGTCCAAATAATAACGCAGTGGATTTTGTTAATAAATTTAATAATTATTTCACTAACGTTATAACTTCGATTATATTGAAAGAATCATGTGAGAAACCTCAACATGACCCAATTTTATATTACGTTGATTGTAAAACTGCTTACTCGTTCTTCATGATTCACATCTCAGAACATGATCTTTTGATTACACTGGGCAACAAATTTTCATAAAAGTCATGACTCTGGGTTAAAAGTAGCTATTTCTTAAAGGTTTCAAGGTGCAGAACACACGGAGCTATGACTGAGAGGAGACCCCTAACGCGCTTTCCCTGTCGAAGGTCATGATGCTGACGCAGCAGGGCGATAGCCATGTTGTTGCTTCCAAAACAAACCGTCTGCCGCTGCAATCAAGCCTACTTTTCACATGCTATACTCAGTTTTACTGTGCGTTATATACTGGAAGATTTTTTTTTTACGATTAAGAGAAAGCCCATTTAAGATATTTGGAGTTTATATTGCTTTTTTTTTTAAAGCAATGAATATTTTCATACAGAATTACTGTATAGCAGAACTATTTATGTATTTCGTTGAATACGACAATAGCAAACAATTACAAGATTTTGAAAGTTTATTTATACTGCACTGCTAATAGTAGAAAATATTTTATGCATCAAACATAAAAGTTATATGCAATAGCAGCATTTAAACTGCAAAAAATCACATCTGTAAGATTCAGAAAATAGCTGTTTTATGTTAAAAAAATTCTGATTCCACAAAAATAAAATAAAAAAAATTGCCTAACGAAACTAAATAAAGCCAATAGTGTAGGAGCCAAAATGGTAGATTTTAAAAACACTTTAAACTTTGGTGGAGAAATCATGTATAACACACCTACATTAAAATGCTTTCCAGTGATTTTTCACAATAGTAAAGATTCAACTCCAAAAATATGTTAATACGTTATGACACCCACTATTAAGACAATTATGAGTGTACTGAATTTTCATTTTAAATGCATAAGCCTATTTTTACTGAATTTGTTATTAAATCTTCAAAAATTTGTGAACTTAAAAGCCTTATTCATAAACTGTTTTAAGTAAAAAAAATCCAAAACTTCATTAAAATAGAAGTACAGTCAATTTAAATATAAATCTTATTCAGAATATAAATAATCGGACCATTTTCTTTATGGGATTTGGAAGGACTACATTCTGCAATTCCAGATTGAAATGGAAATATCTTTAATACCAATATCTACTTTATGCTACAATTAATACTGAAATATCATATATACTTTACTAATGAACACAAATTTTTATTATTAAACAAAAAATATATGCTGGGAGATTTTTTAGACATAAAAGTCAATTGTGGAAAAAAAAATCATTTCTCACATAAAGTATCTCATTAAATTTAAATCCAAAGAAAATACTTTCATATACAGTAAATACATTTATATGCAGGTGGGGTCTGAATTTTAAATTTGAATACTTTATTGCTTTTCATATATTAAATTACACATCATACCTTAAATGAAGATTCTCAGCAATCAAACAGTCCTCATACTCTCTTTCAAATAAGAAATTTATCAAAAGACAAATATGATAGCTTTAATTTTGATTTTTCTGATTTATGATTAATTTGGGTGCCAATAGCTCAATTGCTAGAGCACATGGTATGTAACTAAGAGGTTATTGATACAAGTCTTACTAAGTTGAAAAATCAATTTTAATTATTACAGCTGTAGTTTAATTACAGGATTAAAGACTAAAAATTAGGTTACATAATAGTTTGATACTTTCTCATAATTTGCTATGTTACTGAAACCTGGACCCTCTTTAAGCAAGGTAAACTAAAACATGATGCCCTTGATTCTATATGCTTACACACAATATCTTAGGCATTAGGTGGTTTGAATTAAGAAGATGATGCTAGTCAGAAATCCCTTAGAGCAGTGTACAAGAGATTGGTCATTTGTTCAGCTATGTTGCCCACATACATAACTGTAGATTTGCATATAGGATAATGAAGTGTACCTAAATACTTTAGATTACAATGAGGTGGGCAGTTTGAAACTAACCTAATTAAAATTAATCTGCAGTGGCCAAATGATATTTGGAGGACTAAATAACACTTTTTAAATACACAATTAAAAAGACCTTCTTACTCAGAAATTAAATAAATTAAAATTCTTTGTCATTGAACAATAAATTTTTTAAGTTTCTGCTTCAAACTAATTGCATGTTAAAAAGTTTTAGGAGAAAACTCAAAAGCTTTTCAGAGCAAGGGCAGTGCTCCTTCTTAAGTGAAGTGACACTCTGTGAAAAGGTGAATGAAGATGGACACTTTGTAAGTCACAGAGACTTCATCAGTTAAGATGGATACTATGACAATACCTTATGTGACTGAAGTATTCACCACATAGTGTCACCTCACTGAAGGAGCACTGTCATTGCTCCGGAAAGCTTCTGAGTTTTCTCCTAAAAACTTTTAACATGAAAATAGTTTGAAGGATAAACTTAAAAATTTTTATTGTTCAACGACACAGAATTTTAATTTATTTTAACACTGGTCTGACCTTGATAATCTACAGCTGCTTGAGAATTGTGTATGCATATATTACAATTAGAGGAATACCAAGATTCATTTCCCTGAGATTTATTAATGTACACTCTTAGACAAAAAAATTGACCTGCGTCAAAGCAAGTGTCTCATTGTAATGAAACATAGCACATGCAATTCAACTGCACTCTGGGAACGACCTGGATGTTCATTGGTGGTGAAACCTTAGTCATTTGCATGCCTGGTCAAGAGACATTTGCATACTCGCTTTCACAGGTTGTGGATTATTTTATTGGGGTGCATCATTTTTTTGTCCAAGTGTGTAAGGGAAAAAATATATTATGTAAACTGGGTTTCTAATTAAATGAAGCAGCTGATTAAATACCAAACATTCTCTAAAAGAATAAAGCTACATCTTATCTTCTATAAGTATTTGTAAAAGAAATAAAGTGATGTAAAAAAAACCTGGTACTTCTTTCCATACCCATGCTGAAGTTATAAAACTTCTGTATATCTCAGTATTTTTAAAATTTTTAAGTTACATTAAAAAATTTCAAACATAACCAATTAACAACTACATTTGCTAATTTAAAAGATCAGCAATGTTCAAGAAAACATTGGATGAAATGAATTTATTGAAATATATATTCCTAAACATCCACCTTGAAATCTAACTGCTTGGAAAAATAATTCATTGTGATCTTGACTTGTACAAAGTCAAGTAAGCCAAGACTGGATGTTCTGTTAATACTAGAGACTGGAGCATGGTTTTCAAACTTTGAATACAAACAAGAAATCCTAAGAAACTTGCTTTCGCACAATGCCTTTTTTAAGCCATATTGTTTGACATTCCTAGAGTTTAGAATGTCAAACAAGTTATTGATTATTCTGATGAATACAACAGTGGTTTCAGATCCTCTAAATTGTGATAATTTGAATTCTATATTGCAGAATTCTATTGCATCTGCCACAGATTTGCTTAAAAGTTGAGTAGTCAACCTTACTTTCATTTTTTGTTTCAAAAATTGTATGTGAGTAACCTTTAACTTATTCCCTAGATTCAAGCCTTTGCCTTCTTGCAGTTCATGAAGGGCTAATGTATACTTCCATTCAATAAAATTGTTATTGGGAACAACTATTACTTTTTTTTTCTGCCAAAGTATTCCTTACCAACTTAAGCATATGGCAAGGATCCAAGAAGACTGATATTGTTTCTCCAGTATCAAAATTTGTATAGGTTTTATTTAAAATTGAATCATAGAAAATACAAATTTCACCTAATCCTTAACCCAGGAGGTGCTTTAATTTTATACTAACCCTTAATATTTTGGCAACCACTGTTAATTTCTAAACTTATTTTTTCTTTCTTCCCCTAAAAACATGATCCTAAGCTTTAGCAAAATATTTCTTATTCCATTTTTTTAAATAAATCAAAGGTAATCCAAAAATGATATATAGAATTCCAAGAATTTAAGCTTTTATTTCAAAATGGTTAAAAATGAACAGTTGAGTTGTTTTACATCTAAGTGGTGTTTTGGGAAAGGGGATCCATTGGACAGCTTTTAGCAGACATGATAGCCTCCTGATAAGGCCATCTAGTATGTTTCTCAACATACACATAGTATGTATCTCCTACATGGGATCCTTACACTCCGTCCGACAGACAATGGCTTTTCCAAGCTTCACAAAATTTCTTTCCAAATGTACACTTGTTTTAATTTAAAGGAACAATATGATTTGCAACATTTTGTCTAATCCCGAGTTGTGTGGAAATTGTGAATACAATATGAAGATTTCTTTAGCTTATTACATTCTTGTATTCAGGGCTGGACTTACACCTAAGTTAACTAAACTACAACTTAGTGCCTTGCAATATGAGGGGCCTCAAAGAAATTGCATTTCAAGTTTTACTGTTAGGAAAAAAATTATATTTAATCTATTGTGCAAACATTCTTCATCTTAACCTAGCACTGCAGGAATAATGTTTTCACATCAATTTCCTGTTAAATTTTTACTGCTCCCTTCAATCATAATAAATATATATATTTCAACTTTTGGATTTTTGGGGCCTCTTAAATTTGTATAGCTTAAATAATAAATACCCCCTCACACAGCTGCTTGCCACAGAGGTCTGACAGGAGCCTGTCGGTTTATATGCCATAATATAAGGTCTATGAGTATGGCAGGACCTTAGCAGAAAATAACACAAACATCAATGCCTTACCCAGGGCTGAAACCTAAGTCCTTTAGATCAGTAGCCAAGCACACTAACCATTCGGCCATAGGATAGCATGTATAGCTTAGGGTCTCAGAAGTCAAAGTCTGGCCTTGCCTATACTCCTATAGTGTTGGAACTATGAATTCTGAAACCTGGGGCAAAAAATATGACCCCACATACACAGTCAATCATTGTGGTTTTATTGAATAATAAAGTGTATGCTATGTATATTTACCATAAAGATAATGTAACCACAAGATATATAATACAACATAAAAAATTACCTACATAATCAAACAATAACAAAAATTATAAATACATAAAATCCAAATGAAAATATTAAAAAAACTGTATATTTTAAAATTTCTATATAAAAATCATTTATCTCTCTGAATTATACACTGAATCTAGTAACATAGGTTGTAAGTCTGTAATAAACAAAATGAAGTAATAAATTCTTTAAAAAACATAATTCAAAAATACATCTGTGGTCCACCATAAAATTTCAAGACCCACTTATACCACCCTACTTCCAGATTTCTTGTTTAAAACCATAAATGCTAGATGAATATATATATAAAAGATTCAATGCAATTATATTGTAATATAGTAAGATTATAGTTAATTGGTAATGGCGAAAGATAGTGGTGGTTTCTGGATTTATAATTGTGCAAGTAGATGCAGAAATATCTAGAAAAATTGAAAATATTTCTGTAAAATTAATAACTACAACCTGCTGTTAACATATATTTACTGGAAAAAGGTTTATTGTATTTTCACAAAATTCATTTACACAAAACTATTTCTTGATTTATTGACTTCAAAGTCAACAGGTAGCTCTGGATTTACTATTTATTGATTAATTAATTGCACTGTTTTATTTGGAGAATTTTTCTGTTAATTGTTTCCTTCTCTGACAACAAAGTGCAGAAAATGATGCAAATTAGCTTAAAATTATGATTTATAATATTTAGTTGTAACTTTTTAACTTTTAACTGCTGTAAGTCACTTGTAACCTAGTTTGTATTACATCATTATTAAAAACCTTAATTTGCAGTTATACTATTCATTCAGTTATACTGTTCTGATTGTAGCAATATGTGTGTTGTTTTGAAATGAAGCCTCAAGATCTCAGGGCTTCATCTATACAACATAAGTAACCTTTAAGTATTGATTAGACATTTTTAAAACTTCGTACTGAGTTTGTTTAAAATTTTCAAATATTTCAGATAATGGATAAAGGTACAATCACATCTATCCAAGATATTTTTTGATAGATGAGAGCCAGACTTTGACTTCTGAGACCCTAAGCTATACGTGCTATCCTATGGCTGAGTGGTTAGTGTGCTTGGCTACTGATCTAAAGGACTTAGGTTTCGGCCGTGGGTAAGGCATTGATGTTTGTGTTGTTTTCTGCTGAGGTCCTGCCATCCTCATAGACCTTATACTATGGCATATAAACCGACAGGCTCCTGCCAGACCTCTGTGGCAAGCAGCTGTGTGAGGGAGTATTTATTATTTAAGCTATACAAATTTACAGACAACATTTCTACAGACAAAGTGTGTCATCATCAAAATTTTTTGTTTTGTGATAAAATCAAAAATTCATGAAACTAATCAAACAGAAACATTAGTAAAACTGTTATCTATAATGCTTCTCGTCTCTTTTTATTTAATGAAAAGCTGAAATAAAAGTTAATTTCTATGTATTGGCCATAAGCTGACAATGCATTTTAGTTTAGAGTGCAAAAAATAATGCATCTTTTCAAGAAATTTATTTGAAAAAAAAAGTACCGAACAGTAAACCATAGAATTAAGTTTGAAATAATTATATAAAATTTGTAACACATCTCTAAACTCGTAAAAGGAAAAAAAAAATCTCTGGTATGATGACACTCTCAATTTTTAGAGGTAGCTACACCCATGAATTTGTGCTTATTTATAAATATATTGCTATGCAAATATAAGAAGTACATCTTGACATTTATCACTGAATACGATCCTAAGAAAATAAAAAAAAAATCTTGAAGAATCGAGGTTTGTAACTCGAAATATAACTGATTTCATAGGGGCGAAATTAGAACGCAAAGATGCTTGTATCATTATATAATTAATTAAACTTTTATAAAAATGACAAACTGACCGATGAAAGGTAATTCCTGATATCTTTTTTGAAGGGCGATTCGTGCAGCCAAAAGTTTAATAGGCTTCCACAACGCAAATAATCAAATTTTTATAGCGCAAGACTCGTTACTCTTCTATACTACTGATCAATGCTTTGAATAGAACAACATGGCTGCCGCGCAGTCGTCGTAGCATCACCTTTAAGGGCTTAGGGCCCCTCCTCTTTTCTTCCTACCTCTATGGCTGAACACTAATATGACAATGAAAATGCAAAATTGGCTACGATTTCTGAGAAATCCGCAGTAGTTTCTTATATAATAGAATAATACGTACATATGGCATATAGTATCGGTAAAACTCCGCTTCTACTTCCAATGTCGCGTTGCCCGTCGCTTGTACAGCTGCTCAGGATCATCTCTGGCAAGTGTTCAACAGTAGTCAGCCAACATTGAAGTGGACTAGTTTCCCTGGTATCGTTTCTCCATCGTTGCAATGTCCTGGTGAAAAAGTTCACCGTGCTCATCACTAACCATGCTGCAGTTGTCTGGGAATAAATCTAAGTGGGAATGGAGAAAGTGGATCTTTAAGGACATATTGCAGTCAAGTCTGTGATACAGAGACATGTCCTTAACCAGTTTCTTGTAGTTGTCTGCCCTGACATTCCCGAGGTAATTGACACTAGACGAAACGCGTCCCCAAGAGTTTTTCTCGTCACTCTGAAGCAGGTTGTCGAACATCTGGTCTCTGAACAGTTCGCAGATCTGAGGACACGCAAAAATTTCTTCTTTAACTGTCGCTTCGCTGAGTCGATGGAATTTGTCAGTCAAGTACTTGAAAGTTGATGCAGTCCGGAGAATTCCGGTTCATGGCTTTTACGAAGTTTTTCATCACACCGAGTTTGATGTGTAGATGTAGCAGGATTTTGTGCGTTTCTGCCAGTGCTGGGTGTTACACATTCTTCTCTCCGAAGTTCAGAGATTTCCTCTGAGGCCGGTTTCTCTTCACAAAGTACAAAATCTTTGCTTGGCTCTCCCATTCACATAAGAAACAGCAGTACTTCGTATATCCCAGCTGCAGACTCATCAACAGAAACAACTACGACAACCTAAAACAGCTGTTTTAGGTTGTCGTAGGTTTCTTCATGTAGACAGTGTGCCTGACCAGAATGGATGGAAGTCGATTTCCATTATGCAGCAACACTGCCTTGAGACTCAATTTCGAGGAGTCTATGAATATCGCCATTCTTGAGGGTCATGTTTGATTCTGAGGACACTCATCAGGCCATCTACATCGGAGCATAACACAAGGTCATCTTCTTTCTGAAGGTGCAAACTTCTCATGACGAGTTCGAAACGAAGTCACTCGGACATTTTCCTTGAGAAGATTCCACTGTTTAAGTCTTGATCCAAGTAACCCTGCTTTGACCTTGGACAGCTCCAGATCACAAACAAGATCGTTCATTTCTTCGTCGGTGAGAAGTATGACACAGATGACGCACTGTGGCAGATGTATGGATAATCATTAGACATCAAAGGCTGCAGAGAACTCGATGCCAGTTCGCCTCCCTCCTCATCATTTGAATCCATGGAAAATTCTTTTGGAGGTTCAGGAATGGGAAGACCTTCGCCATGTGGAACTGGTCGGAAAGTAGTTTATATATTCGGGTATGCTATTGTCCACTTCTTTTCCTTGTGATGCCTCCAGAAACAGATGGACCATGCAGAAGTAACAGTCATTTGCGTGATTGTGTGGCTCACTCCAAACCATAGGAACAGCAAACGGCATTGCCACTTTTTCACCTTTTAGCCACTTCGGAAGATTTCTTGCACACATATTGCAGCATATGTGTGGGGCCCAGTCCTTGTCCTGGTCCCCCGTTCTTGCATCAAAAATAAAACTCATACGCCACTTTCACTATTGGAGTGATGGCCCTTTTCTGGCTTGCAAACGTCACTTACCCGCAAATGTAACAAAACGTATCTGCGCTATTAACACAGTTACGATGCATCACTACTGCTGGATTAAAACTGCAAGGATCATTTGTGGTTTACTTATGACTCAGGGATAAATGGGAGTCGCTCAAAAGACTTGCTCACCCTACGAGACATCGCTTACAACTAACGATTAATAACTTACAACTTCAGCGATGAAAAAGCCGCGATATCATGATTCTACTACATTGCATCAGACAATGATGCAATATCTCCAAGGGGGGGGGGGGTATGTATGGCGGGCTGATGCAATACAATGCAATATGTTGCAATCTGGAGTTTAAAATACAGCGTTGCGAAATGGTTACCTATGTATTCAATGCGGACTGAGTCGTTTATACATGACCACCATCTGTCTCTCCTAAATAAGAGCCAATCGACAAATTTTATTATCATTTTCGTGTTTAACACCTCGAAATTAGTGAAGATTGGCTATTTTCATTGGGGCGGGGGTGGCTCAGTCGGTAGCGCGCCAGGCTCGTAATCTGTAGTTCCCAGGTTCGAGTCCCAGCTGAGTCAGCGTTGAGATTTATCTCCGCAAAATTCCTCGCCCTGCCCACGGTCAGTAGGGGACACCGATGGGCTTGAAAAGGCCGCCGTCCGTCGGATGGGACGTTAAGCCGTGGCCTCGTGTGCGGGAGAGCCATACCCTGTGCACGTTAAAGAACACGCTGGATGGCCTTGACGGGAGGCTGCCATCTGTCTCCCAACAGCTGTTCCAGTGGGTTCCCTCCCCCAACCTTCTCTGAGCCTTCGGGGTCCATGTGACCTGGCCATTTAGCCCATGGTGTGCAAAAAAGTGCCGCTCAGAGGTAAAACAACCCAACCCAAACAACGCTATTTTCATTTCAAAGCCATTTTGTGTGTTGCCCAGTGTTATTATTTAGCAATTGAAGGATGGAAAATTACCAAGTAATGATAACATTATAGTAACTGTTATAAAAATGCAATGCTAGAAATTAATCCTATTCTTTGCTTTTTGATAAAATTTCCATGTAAAGAAGGAATTTTCCATGATGTTTTTAAAACTACAATAGTTTTACCTATTTTTAAAACTGGTAATAAAATTTTATTAGATAATTATCGACCAATTTTACTTTTATCTGTTTTTTCAAAGATACCGGAAATTATTATGAAACAAAAATTGTTTAGTTCTTGGGAAAAATATCGGTTTTTCTCCAACGGTCAATTTGGTTTTAGGAATGAGTGCAGAGAATTGCTACCCTAGAATTGACTTCTATCATACATGAAAATATTTATCGAAATCAAAAATCGGTGGTTATATTTTTAGATTAAAAAAAAAGCTTTTGACTCAGTTCTCATTCTTTGTTATTTACTAAATTCAATGCTAGTGGAATTAGGGACAAAACCTTCTCATGGATAAAAAGTCAATTAACAGACAGGAAACAGAAGGTAAAAATTGGTAAATGTGACAGTAACGAAGCTTTGTTCACGTGGAGTTCCTAAGGACTCTGTTTTGGGCCATTGTTATTCCTAATATATTTAAATGATTTTTGTAATGTGAAATTAAAAGGTAGAATTATTGCATATGATACTGCAAAAATATATTCAGAGCATCAGTTAAAGATTCTAAATAATATAAAAACTGATATGATTGTATTTAGAACTAGTTTAGGGTAATAAGCTATTTTTAAATATTAAAAAAAATACACATATATATATATTAGATTAAGAGAAAATCAAAAATAATTTTTTAAACATAAAATTGTTTTTCATTCTCAAAATTATATGCAGGATAATTGCTCATATGAATTAATGAAGTGAATAGGTAACTGTAAATATTTAGAAGTTTACATAGATAGGAAAATGTCTTGAAACATTCAGATAAATAATGTTCTGAAAAAAATTTATTCTATTATACCTTAAATATCATATTCGAAATATTGTAGACGTTTCTGTTTTGGAAATATATTTTTCTTGAGCCAAATCGCATCTACTTTACTGGCCATTATCATCTACTATTCTACTTGTTGGTGTAAACTTCAACCACTTCAGTATGCACAGAATCATATTATCAAGTGTATAATGAAAATGAAGAAATGGGATAGTTTAGCTGACGTTTATTCTAAACTAAGTATATTAAAGGTTAGAAACCTTTATGTTTTCCAAACATTAAAATATTTAAAAAAACATTGGAATATAAATCTCATTAGGATATTTAAGAAAGATACTCTCTTTTCTACAGGTCTTAATTTAATTAATATTCTTTCACCTAAAACAATAGTACAGAGACACTATATATATTTAGCAAGTAGATTCTTTAATGCTCTACCAGAAAAAACAAAACTGATAAAGAATGCAAAAATATGGCTTTTGAACATAGTAAATGTTAATATATTATTTTAAACATATTTCATTAGTTTCTTATGATTAACTTGCAAGATCTATTAAATTAGTATAAAATATATCAAATTTTAATTTGTTTCAGAATATAAGTACTTTTTTTTACAAATAATATTCTAGTTGTGTTTAAATTATTATATATTGGTAATAGTTTTTTATGTCACCAAGATAAAGTTTTTATTATTTAGCTGAATTGCTTTGGAAATACAAGTTTTTACTCTTTTGGAATTATTAATTTTTTTTTAATTGTATGCTACTGAGTTGGCAATTTTCAATATTTTGTTATTAATTATAATGCATTCATATATAAATTGAATAATAACATAATGTCATGTCAATTATACATTGTACATTTGGGAAAAATAATATAACTATCTATCTATCTATCTATTTTATTAAATGTTTTGTAACAACAGTTATTAAATTTTTTCAGTTTCTGAGATAAAATGTTATGATGCCTTATTTTTGTCAAATATTCTAAGTTCCATAACTGTTTCAATACTGAATGAATATTGTTGAATATCGATATTTAAGTAGATTTCATTATGATCTTTAATTTATAGTCAGTCACATTTTCCCATTAAATGCATATTTTAGACGTCATACTTCATCGAAGTTAGATTCCCATTAACAACAGAACATTGAAATTCTTTAACATTTTGATACGGCAGTGTATATTTCTTATTATTGTCTTTAGTGCTTACATCAGGTGTAGCAAAATAATTCCACAGTTCTGAGATCATCTCCAAGAGGTAATCAACTCATTGCATATATTGTGGAACAGAATTATTATTGTACTTGAAACTACGCACATCCCTCGATTTACATGGTAGAAAGATTCCAGGAAATCCCTTTGTTGGGTTGTTTTACCTCTGAGCGGCACTTTTTGCACACCATGGGCTAAATGGCCAGGTCATATGGACCCCGAAGGCTCAGAGAAGGTTGGGGAAGGGGACGCACTGGAACAGTTGTTGGGAGACAGATGGTAGCCTCCCGTCAAGGCCATCCAGCGTGTTCTTTAACGTGCGCAGGGTATGGCTCTCCCGCACACGGGGCCACGGCTTAACGTCCCATCCGACGGACGGCGGCTATCCAAGCCCATCGGTGCCCCCTACTGACCGTGGGCAGGGCGGGGAATTTTGCGGAGATAAATCTCAACGCTGACCCAGCTGGGACTCGAACCTGGGAACTAACAGATTATGAGCCTGGCGCGCTACTGACTGAGCCTCCCCCGCCCCAAAAATCCCTTTGTAAATCGAAACCAACTTATTGAAAAAACGGGGATAGGTTGTGAAAAAATCCTTATCATAAATAAAACCTACATTGAAAGTTATATTTATACATATTTATCTCAAACTTAAGTTTAACAGTAATAATAAAGATTAAAGTAACATTATTCTGAATTTTTTGCACTAATTCAGATAAGTATAGATTAATTTCTCATAAATTTCTCTTTGGTGAAGAAAAATACTCATCGTTAAAGTAGACGTACGCTATCTAATTTGGAGATGAAATTTGAAAGAAGGATATTTATAAGCTGAATATAAATTAGAAATTAAGCATTTATATTAATAGTTATAAATGCTAGTTTTACAAAGTAAAGTATCATGATATTTTATGAAACAGTGTACTTACAAATCAGCTATATTTAGACTATGTAATAGTTACAATACAAAGTTAATTAAATACAAAGTTAAACTTGTTCCTAAAAATGAGATAAATTGTTTTTATCCCGGTTTTTATTAGTCTGAAAAATTCAGTCTAGAAACATCAGATCTTGCTGCCGATTCAAAACAGGCTTCATTTCATCAAGATGTCATTACATTACAATCGCAAGAATATAATTTTAGCGAAATTGTTCAAGATGAACGATTATGTTAAAAATATGTCAAATAGGACCTTGTTAGAATTGGTGTACGATGGCCAGATTCAGCAGATGTAGCTCAGGATGGATATGTTTGGAGAACTAAATTGTACAATCCGGTTGGACCTCGTAGCCCATGGCTACTTGAGAATGATGATGATGATATGTTAAAGAACACGCTGGATGACCTCTACGGGAGGTTATCATCTGTTTCCTAACAACTGTCTAGTGGGTCCCGTTCCCCAGCCTACTCAGAGTCCTTGAGGTCCCTGTGATTTGGCCACTTAGCCAATTGTGTGCGAAAAAAAAGTGCAGCTCAGAGGCAAACAACACAAGAGATTATGTAGGTTTTATTTCTAAAGGATAAACACAGTTCATCCTTTGGGAATACTTTAAGATTTCTACCAACTCTATTAATTGGTTCGAAGGGTGTTCGGAATCTTGACACCTAATATAATTCGCACCAATGATGGATTTAAAACAAATTATTCGCCGACAAAAAAATTTGATGATGAGAATATTTTCATCATGATACATTGTGATTGATGATGAGAATATTTTCACGTGAGCATGGATTGCTAAAACGCCAGAGATTTGTACAGTCGCTCAAAAAAATATCCAAACACCATGGTTGATTACAAAATTCATAAAAAAATCTGGCAACGATTTTTTTAGAAATTAGTGATCTGGCAACCTTCGTGTCACGTGACACGAAGGTTGCCAGATCACTAATTTCTAAAAAAAATCGTTGCCAGATATTTTTTCTGATTTCTGTAATCAACCATAGTGTTCGGATACTTTTTTGAGCGACTGTAAGTGGTCATATTATTTTGATACTAGATCGTGTGGGCTCACTCACGGAAATATTGAGCGTGTACAGTTGCTGTACACGCTCCAGATATTTTTCCTGAATTCTGTAATCACGTGACACGAAGGTTGCCAGATTACTAATTTCTAAAAAAAATCGTTGCCAGATATTTTTTCTGAATTCTGTAATCAACCATAGTGTTCGGATACTTTTTTGAGCGACTGTAAGTGGTCATATTATTTTGATACTAGATCGTGTGGGCTCACTCACGGAAATATTGAGCGTGTGCAGTTACCGTTCACAGCAATCTGGAGCATGTGCAGTAACTGCACACGCTCCAGTTTGCTGTGAACGGTAACTGGAGCGTGTACAGTTGCTGTACACGCTCCATATATTTTTCCTGAATTCTGTAATCACGTGACACGAAGGTTGCCAGATAACTAATTTCTAAAAAAGATCGTTGCCAGATATTTTTTCTGAATTCTGTAATCAACCATGGTGTTCGGATATTTTTTGAGCGAATGTACTTGCGGGTAACACCGCATAGTATTTTGATTTAACCTTTAATACTAAAAATGGCTTTCTTTCTCATGAAATAAAGCTTTTTAATTTGCAATAAAAAGCATGATTATGATACAGGAATATTATCATCCCCAATGATACAGGAATATTATCATCCCCAATGCAAATTCCATGGTTTCAGATATCATTTCAAAATCCTACCTCCTTTGCATAGGTTTTCTTTCCTTAACAAAAATGAAATTTATTGTTTAAAAAATAATTAAAAAAGAAAAAAATTAAACAGGCTGTAGCAGAACCGGATCTAGAGGAGGAGAAAGGGGAGCTAGATCCCTCCCCCCCCTTGAGAATGCTAGTAACGGAATGGAGGCGAAAAATTATTAAACGTGTGCATATTTCATGCATTTTTTTCAAGGTTTTTCAAGCCCGCTAAAATGGAGGGAAACTTTATACTGGACTGATGATCTAGTTTCTTTCCCCCTTAATATTTTTCTAGATCCAAGTCTGGGTAGAGAGTGAGGAAATCCATTTTTTATCGAAAGTACTGAAATAAACGCCACACTATGTGAATATAGATTACAACATTTGATGAAATATGCACATGACACTACAATAAGTGTAAGAATATTAGCGATATGTAGCCGAATATATAAAAAAAATATGTTTTCGACGAAGAAACATATTCAAAGACAATTTTGTGTTTGGAAATCGTTTTTAATCTTAATCTAATCCTGCACGATTCATAATTCTAATTGCTGTTTCCAATTAGTGATTTTTACCGGTGAGATCACTGAGGAGAAACCGACTTGCTGGGTGATCTACCACTACTCGGTTCTTATCCATCGCCTCCTTTTTTTAACACTCACCTTTCTAGTCGATGAAGGGAAGATGGGAAATACGTCAGTAACGAAAAGGTCACCTACCTTTCTACGCACGAACCAACGGAAACCCAGTGGTGAAAACTTCGGTGATGGGGGAGAACCCACGGTCAATTTGTAGCGTTACCCAAGCCGCCGAATTCATCCCTGTGAGCTTAAGCACCTCCACTACACGTACTCCACGGCTGCTACGACTGCCATGGCACTAGATTTCTCGCCGGCTTCAGCCAGTTACGACGACACACCTGTCTGCCTCGCTCTGGAAAGAATGTCACCAAAGCTCGGCAGCGACATCTAGTGGGTGTTCTAATATTCAGTGCCTCTGGTTGGCAATAGATGGCAACACCAGTCAATCCACCTCCATGGAAGCATATTTTCTGATCGAATTTTATGCTACGGAAGAATTGTTTGTATACTTGGCATGGGATTCGGCAAAATATTTTTCAGGGGAACAAAATGGGTTTAGAGTGTGATAAAAAAATTTTTAGGGGGGAGCAAAATGGTTTCAAGGTGTGATTTTTTCGGGAGGGATAAAAATTTTGAAGGGTGTGACAAAAATATTTTCAGGGGGGAACAAAGTTGTTTAGGGGTATGACATAATATCAAGAGCGTAGCCATGGGGGGATGGGGGGAGGCTCCCACCCCAAAGTAACTCAGAGTTGGCAAAATTCGAAGCGACTTCGTAAAATCTGGATGAGTTGTGAAAATCTGTATTTTTTTTTGTAAAATTAAGGGGAGTTGTCAAAATCGAGGCAATTTGGCAAATCTAAGGCAGTTTTGGAAAATGGAGAGATGACAAAATTTAGAGCAGTTGGCAAAATTCGAAGCCACTTAGTAAAACCAGGTGAGTTGGCAAAATCTTAAGGAGTTGGCAAAATTCGGAGTGACTTGGTAAAATCTTGGGCAGTTGGCAAAATCGGGACAACTTGGCAAAATCTTGGGGAGTTGGCAAAATTCGGAGTGACTTGATAAAATCTTGGGGAGTTGGCAAAATTCGGAGTGACTTGGCAAAAACGTGGGGAGTTGACAAAATTCAGGTGAGATGTAAAAATTTTTTTCTGTAAAATTTTGGCAAAACTTAGGAAGTTGGCAAAATCTAGGGTCATTTGGCAAAATTCAGAGTGACTTGGCAAAAAACGTGGAGAGTTGACAAAATTCAGGTGAGATGTAAAAATAGCAATCTTTTTTCTGTAAAATTATGGCGTGTTGGCAAAATCGAGGCAGCTTCGCAATATCTAGGAGAGTTGGAAAATATTGGGGGAGATGGCAAAATTCAGAGTGGCTTTACAAAAATCAGGTGTGATGTAAAATTGGGATTTTTTTCTGTAAAATTGTGGTGAGATGGCAAAGTTCGAATCCACTTGGTAAAATACGGGCAATTTGGGAAAATTGGGATTGTTTTTGAGAAATTAAGGAGAGTTGATAAAATCGAGAAAACTTTGCAAAATCTAGGGAAGTTGGCAAAACTGGAAACCACTTGGTAAAGTACAGGTGAGTTCTAAAACTTGGGATTGGTTGTGTGAAATTAAGGAGAGTTGGAAAAATCGAGAACTCTTGGCAAAATCTAGGGGAGTTGTGAAAATGTACCTTTCTTGTGCAATTAAGGAGAGTTCATAAAATTCGAAGTGACTTGACAAATTCAGGGAAGATGTAAAAAGTGCGTTTTTTTTTCTGTAAAATTACGGCGAGTTGGCAAAATCTAGAGTAGTTGGAAAAATCGAATGCACTTTTTAAAATACAGGTGAGTTGTGAAAATTGAGATTTGTTTTGTGAAATAAAGAAGTGTTGGACAAATTGAGGAAACTGAACAGAATGTAGGGCAGTTGGCAAAATTCGAATCCACTTGGAAAATACGGGCGAGTTGTGATGATTGGGATTGGGTTTGTGAAATTCAGGATAGTTGACTAAAATCGAGAAAACTTTTCAAAATCTTGGGGAGTTTGAAAAGTTTGAAGTGATTTGGCAAATTTAGGAGAGATGTAAAGATGTAAAGATTGGGATTAGTTTCGAAAAGTTAAGGAGATTTGACCAAATCAAGGTAAAAATTCATACTATTTGCTACAATTTAGACGAAATGTAAATATTGGAAATTGGAAGTATTCCTGAGAAATTATGGTTAGTTGGCAAAAAATTGGAAGTCAAATGGCAAAATGTAGGAGAGTTGTGAAAAAAAAATTGTCTCCCCCCCCCACGTAGCGAGAAAATTATTTAAGCGAGTTTGCTCAGTTGGCAAAATTTTGCTCGAGTTGGAAAAATTTTTTTTAATTCTCCCCCCCCCCCAAGCATTGTCCTTTCGATACGTCCCTGCATAATATATTAGGAGGAGGGTAAAATATTTCAAAATGCCCAAACTATGAACAATCGAGCCGTTCTTTAATGAGCTCAGTTGTGAAAACAGCAATCATGCATATATTATGACACAACTAAGTATGTGCGATAAAACAAAACGAAAAACAAAAGAAATTTAATATTAAAAATACATGAAAAATGCCTTTTCATATTAATAAATACAAATTATATCTTTGGAAAACAAAGGAAGACGTAAAAATAAAAAAAAAGCATATGTGACGCTTAAAATAAGTTTTTGCCAATTAAATTTTCTATTGCATATTATATTTCGCTAAGAAAAGATCGTCATTACTTTTTGATACCCCTTATATATTCATTATAAATATAAATATTCATTATAAATAACTTTTTCAGGGATGGTTTTTTTTATCGTATAAATGCGATAACAGTTGTACCGTTGGAAACCCTGGGTTTCAAGGAGCCCTTTTCCAAACATAACAGAGTTGATGAGTTGCGCATGCGTGAGGGGTCATCCCTCGTCATACCTTCTTGGAACTCGTACTAAACTGAAAGCGGGTCTTACAAACCTAGGTACGCTACTGTTACTCGTGGTATCTAATCTATTTTAAATAAATAATTAGCGAACTAATTTTTGAAATTTCCAAACAGGCTAACATGAACTGTACAACAATTGTCCCAGTGCAGAGATTTATCTTTGCCAAACATCCACTATGTCCTCAGAAAGCGAGCACCGATGGCCATGAAAAGGCAGGCGGTTTGTCGGATGGGACGTTGCGACGTGGACCCGTGTGAAAGTGAGCCATATCCTGTGAACATTAAATAACACGCTGGATGGATTTGACGGGAGGCTTTCGTTTGTCTCCTAACATCTGCCAAATTGATCCCATTCCCCTAACTGACTTTGAGCCTTGGGGGTATCTATGACCTGGTCATCAACCCCATGATGAGCGAAAAAAGCGCCTCTAGGACGTCAAAGAACTCAAACTCTACTCCTTTCTGCACTGATCTTCTGTGAGTGGTTTTTTTTTTTTGTTCATTAGTTCTAGAGGTGAATTCGGCAGTTTAGTTTCAATAATAATTTAAAATTTTGTTCAGGTTGGATTGTTTTACCTGTAATCGGCTCTTTTTTTTGCACACAATGGTCAGATCACAAGGTCCGCAAGAGCTTAGAGATAGATTAGAGGACTCATTGGACAATTGTTAGGAGAAAGATAGAACCCTCAAGTTAAGGCAATCCATTGCGTTCTTTAAAGTGCACAGAATATAGATCTTTCATGCACACGGAACCACTTAACTTGAGGATTAATTAATTCTATGATTTAAATAATTAATTCTCGCTAAATACGATAAAATCGACTTAATTCTACGGATGGCGACCATTTCGAACTCTTCGCTGTCCCATTCGGAGAGGGGGCATAATTGGGATTCAGCGGAGATAAATCTTAGCATTGTCCCAGGTGGGGCTCGAACCTGGGAACAACAGATTACCAGCCTGTCGCCATACCGACTGAATCAATTCCCGCCGCACAACTTTGCATCGAATCGTGAAATGACATTGAATTGTAAATGCGAAAAGATGAATGAAAAAGCATAAGAAAAATGGTTTCATTTGATTGGATTTCAACCTTCTAATCGGTCTTTATTAATTGAAATTAAGAAATATCATTCAGCCTTTGATTCATTTTTATGAATTTTTCTCTCTTTTATTAACTTGTTTTCAGAAGAAACGAGCTAATGTTTTTTCACTCCATAGTAAATACACAGATTACCCGCGCCAGGCTCGTAATCTGTAGTTCCCAGGTTCGAGTCCCAGCTGGGTCAGCGTTGAGATTTTTCTCCGCAAAAAACTCCCCGCCCTGCCCACGGTCAGTAGGGGACACCGATGGGCTTAGAAAGGCCGCCGTCCGTCGGATGGGACGTTAAGCCCTGGTCCCGTGTGAGGGAGAGCCATACCCTGTGCACGTTAAAGAACACGCTGGATGGCCTTGACGGGAGGCTACAACAGCTGTTCCAGTGGGTCCCCTCCCCCAACCTTCTCTGAGCCTTCGGGGTCCTTGTGGCCTGGCCATTTAGCCCATGGTGTGCAAAAAAGTGCCGCTCAGAGGTAAAACAACCCAACCCAACACAGATTACCTGTAGAGATAGAATTCAAACATTAGTTAAAAGCTTCTGAAAAAAAAAATTCATCGAAAAAAAATCTCAGATTCATGCCAGAGCCCTCTCTGGCATGAATCTGGAGAGTTGCGGGTTCGATTCCCGCCGTGTCGCCGATGAATTTTTTTCAGACGCTTTAACTAATATTTTTTACTTTGTCGTCTGTCTGCAGACATAGATTTTTTTTTACATTTAGAGATAAATTAAAAATTCTTTTCTGGTTGGATAGCTATTGATGAAATATTACGATTCGCATTTTCGGAATTTTCTATAGTTACATTTCCGCCCTCTAACGGTGGAAAGAGAGCAAAATTGCGAAACTAATATTGCAAGAGATGAAATTACGTTAGAAATTTAAAATTTTGAGTTTGAAATGTGGATGTCAAGAAGCTTGCATTGACAACAAATATTTTCAACTTTACCTCCAGAGAGTGTGGTAAAACGCAAATTTTTTCATCCTATTCAAACCAAAAGGCACCCTAAAAGGTTGTTGGGTTGTTGTTTTACCTCTGAGCGGCACTTTTGTGCACACCATGGACTAAATGGCCAGGTCACAAGGACCCCGAAGCTCAGAGAAGGTTGGGGGAGGGGACCCACTGGAACAGCTGTTGGGAGACAGATGGCAGCCTCCCGTCAAGGCCATCCAGGGTGTTCTTTAACGTGCACAGGATATGGCCCTCCAGCACAAGGGGCCACGGCTTAACGTCACATCCAACTTACGGCGGTCCCTCCAAGCCCATCGGTGTCCCCTACCGACCGTGGGCAGGGCGGGGAATTTTGCGGAGATAAATCTCAACGCTGACCCAGCTGGGACTCGAACCTGAGAACTACATACAGATTACGAACCTGGCGCGCTACCGACTGAGCCACCCCCGCCCCACACCCTAAAAGGACTTAAAATTACCACCCCCGTGGGCGGTAGACAAAACACCCTATAATTTATACATATAATATTAAAAAAGCGCCCTATAAGCTCCTTATAAGCACCCATATAACATATACAAAGGGGAGGAATGGCATTATTTTTTCAAGAACGCAGCTGTAGCAGGTGGCCCGGGCTGCCAAAAAAAATTTCGGCCTCATTTTCCAGATTTCAATATTTATTTTGTTGATACTTCGCACGTGATGCTTAAAAAATAAGTTTTCGCCAATTCTCTGGAAGTTGTGCAGAAATACAATTATTATTATTCAAAAAATCCTCCTCCTGTGAGATCCCAGGGACTTGCGACACTGAGGGTCCCGGATGTTACAGTGCTGGCAGTCCTTTGCAGTCCGTTTATATACATAATATTCCAAAAAACCCTATAAAGCGGCCTATAATTCTCATCCCCAGTGCTTGGCAGTCCGCTTATATGCATAATATTCCAAAAAGCCCTATAAAGCGGCCTATAATTCTCATCCCCAGTGCTTGGCAGTCCGCTTATATGCATAATATTCCAAAAAGTCCCTATAAGCGCCCTATAATTCCCACACCCAGAAGGAATGGGAGAATGCAATTTTGGTTTTTAAGAGAAAATTGTTTGTTTTTAGGGATAAATTGAAAATTTTTTCGGATTTTTTGGAATTTTTTTTTTGAAAATCCTTTTGGATTGGATAGTTATTGATAAACTATTACAATTCAAACATTTAGAATTTCTCAAAAGCTTTATTTGCGCCCTCTGATGGCAGAAATGTTTGAAATGTTTATTTTTTTAAACGAATATTGCAAGCGATCGATTTGGGTTACAATGGTGTAGTGATGTGGTTTACATCGGCAGTAAAAATTTGTCCCTTCACCCCCCCCCCCCCCTAAGTGGGTGGGAAAACGCAACTTTTTGTTTTAGAGAGACTGATGAAAAATTATTTTTGCGTTCAATAGGTACTAGCGAAGTATGATGATTCATAGTTTTCATATCCTCCAAAAGGCCTTAATGCATATCCATAGAAGACGCTGAGTGTAGAAAATGTAAAACTTAATGTATTATTTCTCGTGGTGGTGGAGGCGAACTCTGTTTCTTACTTCGTAACTTATAATTGTAAAATTGCACATATGGATTAAACTGCGCCAAATGTAGTGTTGGGCTAGACGACATAAACGATTAACCATTCTTTAGTAGAGGAGATCGCTTAGTCTCTTTATTACATTCACCATTCTTTAGTAGAGGAGATCGCTTAGTCTCTTTATTACATTCACCATTCTTTAGTACAGGAGATCGCTTAGTCTCTTTATTACATTCACCATTCTTTAGTAGAGGATATCGCTTAGTTTCTTTATTACATTCACCATTCTTTAGTAGAGGAGATCGCTTAGTCTCTTTATACATTCACCATTCTTTAGTAGAGGAGATCGCTTAGTCTCTTTATTGCATTCACCATTCTTTAGTAGAGGAGATCGCTTAGTCTCTTTATTACATTCACCATTCTTTAGTAGAGGAGATCGCTTAGTCTCTTTATTACATTCACCATTCTTTAGTAGAGGAGATCGCTTAGTCTCTTTATTACATTCACCATTCTTTAGTAGAGGAGATCGCTTAGTCTCTTTATTACATTCACCATTCTTTAGTACAGGAGATCGCTTAGTCTCTTTATTACATTCACCATTCTTTAGTAGAGGAGATCGCTTAGTCTCTTTATTACATTCACCATTCTTTAGTAGAGGAGATCGCTTAGTCTCTTTATTACATTCACCATTCTTTAGTAGAGGAGATCGCTTAGTCTCTTTATTACATTCACCATTCTTTAGTAGAGGAGATCGCTTAGTCTCTTTATTACATTCACCATTACTTAGGTGAAATCATAGGTTTGTGGGTTGTTACACCCGTACTGACATATGCCTCAGGCTTGCTGGGCTAAGTGATGTGTAGAGAGACTACCAACAATTCAAGCACGAGAGTAGTATATAAACGACACAGTTTGCTTATCTTTATATACAATTACGTGCTGGGGATGCGCTCGATACCTTGGGCCTTTGATACTGCAAATATTCCTACAGTGAGGTGGAAAACTGCTCTTCACTTTTATCGATATTAAAAGCTTTCGTGAGTCAAATTTTTTTTAGAAAAATGCTTAGTAAGTATTTTAACGTCTTCATTACCAATCGAAGTTTCAAATTTCTGTCCTGAAGAGACCGTTTACAATATTCGTTTGACATTCCGCCATTTTCCAACTTAAAAAAAAAGCTTTTTTTTACAACTTAAACAAAGCTTTTTTTTTAATAGTTCTATTTTTTTTCGGTAGAGGAGGCAATAGCCTCCTCTACCGGAAAAAAATTGAACTATTAAAAAAGGGTAGGAGAAATGCGAATCAAAATAATTAATACCTTCCGAAACCAAAAAAAAGAAGTTTTCATTCATCTCTAAAAAAAAGACTTAATTTCTACAGATAGGCAACAGAATGAAAATAATAGCTCGTTTTTTGAAAATGAATTAAATTTTTTTATAACACACAGCTAAGCGAAGAAGCCATAGTAATTGAATCAAATAGGAATTCAGCGTTTTCCAGACAAAATAGCCAATTAAAAGTGCATTTTTTTTTTTTAACAGAAACTAATTAATGCCTCTCTTTTTGCTGGGAACTCAGCTGATTGAACATATTGGGCTTTAATGTACATGAAACGCTGTTTAAATTTAAATTTGAAAAGGCGAGGTATCATTAGTTTAGAATCATTTTTTTTATACAAAGGCAAAGTAGGATTTCATTAAGTTCTAAATTTAAAACTTCTTTAATTGGCGCTAAACAAAGCATTCCATATTCAATTAACTTTTTTTTCATTTACGAAAATTACAACAAATCTTTTTTTTTTTTAAATTAACAAATGTCACCATTAGACATTTATTCTCCACTTTTATAAATAATAAAAGCTTTTCGTGATTGAAATTTTCTTTTATAAAAATGCGAAGTAAGTATTTTAGCACTTTAATTTTCTCTAGTACATCGGAATATTGTTAATGAATCTGTAAAATTTCCACCTGAGGAAAACTGACTACTCAAAATATTTTCATGTATCGGTTTACAGGAAATGACGTCACGCTAAACTGAAAAGAAAGCTTAAACCACATTCTCTTTTTTCCTCCTCAGTTTTGATTAAATCCCAGTTTCCAAATAACTACGTTTGATTAAATCTAATTTTTTACTAACAAAGACATTTATCTTCGCAAAATTCCCCGCCCTGGCCACGGTTAGTAGGGGACACCGATGGGCTTGTAAAGGCCGCCGTCCGTCGGATGGGACGTTAAGCCGTGGCCCCGTATGCAGGAGAGCCATACCCTGTGCACGTTAAAGAACACGCTGGATGGCCTTGACGGGAGGCTACCATCTGTCTCCCAACAGCTGTTCCAGTGGGTCCCCTCCCCCAGCCTTCTCTGAGCCTTCGGGGTCCATGTGACCTGGCCATTTAGCCCATGGTGTGCAAAAAAGTGCCGCTCAGAGGTAAAACAACCCAACCCAACCCAACTAACAAAGAGCCATTGCAGTCAAGCACAGCTTCGGTAAGTTTATCTCGTAAATTCACTGCTCCCGCTCGTTCTGATCTCCAAGAAGAACAAGTCACCATTGGGCTTAAAAAGATCCACCATCCTCCACTGGATGAGAGGTATAAGCTGAACACCATTGGTAGAGCAATCACATCTTGTGCACGTTAAAGAACATGCTGGATCGCTTTGACGGGACGATTCAACATTTCTCCAAATAGATTGATAGCGATTCCTTTACTCCGATCACAATGTTAAGCTTGGAAAGGTCCATCCGTCAGATGGAGCGTTAAGCCGTGGTCCTTTTTGCATGAAAGTCAGACCCAGTGCATGTTAAAGAATGTTCTGGATAGCTTTGAGGGAAGGATTCAACATTTCTCCAAATAGATCGATATCGAACCCTTTCCGATCTCATCATTGGTTTGGAAAGGTCTGTTTGGGTCTGCCGTATATCTTGTTGTGTGGTCTAATGTGCACCTGAAAGAACCTGCTGGATGGCCTTGACGGGAGGATTACATCTGTTTCTCAACAGCTGTCGAGTGGATCCCCTTCCCCAAATCTTCTCTGAGCCCTTGTGGTCTTTTTGACCTTGCAATTTAGCCCCAAAAAGTGCTACTCAAAGCTAAAATAACCCAACAATCCTTTCCCGATCCAGTTCTGAGGGTTTAGGATCCTTTTCACCAAGCCATTTAGGTCATTGTGTCCACAAAAGTACTGCCCGGAGGTAAAATAATCCTATCTGCGAAGAGTTACTGAAAAAAACAAACAAACGGAGTGTCGTCATACGTGAGATTCGAACCACGCCTCCCAGTTTACATGTTGGATGTACTTGAGCACCAAACTATCTACTGCTAACTGTTTCTTCAACCAATATTCGGGAAAATTTATAAATCACAGTAGGTGAAGAAACAGTTAGCCGCTGATAGTTTAGTGGGCAAGAACGCCCCTGCCTGTAAATGGGAGTGATGGGTTCGAATTCCAATCACGGTGAAACACTAATTTTTCAGCTATCAGTAACCAAATACGTTCGTGCGGTTTTTCATTGTTATCATTTCAAATTAAAAAGTACGTAAGCACAATTGCAAGTGATGCGCATGCGTCGATACGGGGTCGAAAGCATAGCTCCCATTTCAAACTAAAAGAGAAACATGTCTGATTAAAGAAGTTGAAACGCGAAAAAACACCTAACTCTTAGTTGTTTCTTCAATTAAAGGATGACGTCAAGAACTCGATATCGCTTCTGGAAAATGCTCGTTTTCAAACAGAATAAATGTATTTAGTTTCTCCCGTGAGTGGGATTCGAACTCAGTCTCCCATTAACTTGCCAAGTGTGAAAACCATCACCAGTTAACCTTTCATTCAGGTAATGTTGTATTTTTTGGGTTGTTTTACATCTGAGCGGCACTTTTTGCACACCATGGGCTAAATGGCCAGGTCACAAGGACCCCGAAGGCTCAGAAAAGGTTGGGGAAGGGTTGGGTTGTTTTACCTCTGAGCGGCACTTTTTTGCTCACCGTGGGCTAAATTGGCCAGGTCACACGGACCGGACTCGAGAGACGGTTCAGAGAAGGTTGGGGGAGGGGACCTACTGGAACAGGCTGTTGGTAGACAAATGGTAAGCCTCCCGTCAAGGCCATCCAGCGTGTTCTTTAACGTGCACAGGGTATGGCTCTCCCCCACACCGAACCACTGCTTAACGTCCTATCCGACAAACTGCGGCCTTTCCAAGCCCATCGGTGTCCCCTACTGAACGTGTGCAGGGCGTCAAACGTGCCAAGAGCTTGCAGAAAGATTCCATGTAAGTGACGAAACCATTTGTTTACATTTACATTGCCTAGGAAAAGTCTGGAAGCTGAACAAATGGGTTCCATATGAACTGACTGCCGACAACACACTCCAGCGGCTTACGATCTGCTCGTCGCTGCTTTCATGCCACAAGAATGAGCGATTTTTGGACAGGCTGTTTTCTGTAGGAACACCAAACGTTCATAACATTGGTTGTCCTTCAGAGAACCTATACCGCACACACCAAAGCCCAGAATCCACCAACAGAAAATTTTGTTGTGTGTCTGATGGACCACAGCTGGTATCGTCCACTATGAGCTTCTGGCCACTGGTCAAACAATCACTGCGGACATCTACTCGACACAGCTACAACAGCCTGCAGTTGTCATTGCAAAAGTGTTGTGATCCTTCAGAACAATGCTTGTCCTCACACAGCGGGTCTAGCACCTAATGTCCGACCCCGCCTTCTCGTGGTGCAGGCCGTTAGTACCTTTCAAAAGAGATATTCTCTTTTGGAAGTTAACGGAAGGGGAGGGCTGCCAGTTCAGTATGGCCTGCTGATCTGGTCATCTATGGCCACTTTTTTCTTTTTTTTCAACCCTGCTGAGGAGTGGTCAACTTCACAGGGTCCTGGTGCTGACCATTTATACCTACTAGACTGGACTTGTTTATGGATTTGAGCTTGATTATGGATCCTGGACTTGCTGCACTGGTGGGCCTCTGTTGAGGGAGAGTCTGCCGCTGTGTTTTCTGTTTGCTTCTGGGTTGCCAGCTCTAAGTGAACAGAGGCATGGGATACCTTATATCAGCTGGTGGATAATCCTAATCAGAGGCCATCGCAGGTACCTGAACCTCACTTATCTAGTTGGGCATCGTCAAGCCTAAACTGGAGTAATGTGTCTCAGGCAGGCCATATGGTTCTTGAAAAAGTCCACTTGAAAAGGTGGTGCCTGAAGTTCCTACCAGCATCAGTGACTTCAGCCTTTAGCAGAGGAGGAACAGGTCTTTGCCCCATGCCTGCGATCAGGGGGCTGTTTGATATTGTTGGCCCTACCAATCTCAATAAACCTAATTTCTTTAAAAATCCTACTAATCATTTTCTCTCTGCAGGAACGTGGAACGTGAGGACATTACATAGAGATTATTCTCTTGATGTCCTCATGCACGAATTCCAGCGCTATAACTTAGATATTCTAGGCTTGCAAGAGACCAGATGGACAGGTAAAGGTGAGATACTTAAAAATAACTTTAAATTTCTCTTTACAGGGAGGGAGGATGGAAAGCATCACCAAGGCGTGGGTCTGCTGCTCAGCAGACATGCTAGTGATGCTCTTCTAGGATATGAGTGCATTAATGAAAGGTTTCTTACAGCAAAATTTCAGACAAGCATTAAAGACTTGAATGTTATCTGCTGTTATGCCCCCACTGAGGATTCTGATGAGGATGAGAAGGATAGGTTTTACAGACAACTTCAGGATATGTTGAATTCTGTCAAGAAAGGAGATATTACCCTTGTTCTTGGTGACTTCAATGCCAAAGTTGGTACCGACTCTGACCTTTGGGGAGGAGTAATAGGCCCTTTTGGTATTGGTAGCTGCAATGGCAATGGGCAACGTCTCCTGCAGGTAAGTAAACTCAAAGGATTCAGAATAACTAACACTTATTAAAAACACTGTGACATACATAAGTACACATGGGTTTCACCTGATGGGCTGCATAAGAATATGATTGATTATATATTAATTAACAGCAAATGGGCTAGTTCTGTTAGAAATACCAGGGCATATAGGGAGCTGAAATTGGATCTGACCATTACCTTGTTAAAAGTGTCTTGCAACTTAAACTTAAAAAGTGTTGTGCTAGGGTTAAAAAATTTACCTTTAATACTGAAGCTCTGAAAGACCCAGTTATAGCTAAAGCTTACCATGATAGGTTACTTAGTCATTATGACAGTCATGGTTTGCTTAATACTGAAGTTGAGGAAGAATGGGGCCATTTTAAACAGGCTTTTTTGGAAACTAACAGTACTCTTTTAGGGAAAAAGGAGCAGAGGAGGCAGAATTATTTAAGTGATAAGGCACTTGAGCTTATTTCAGAAAGAAGGAACTGCAGGAATGTCCTTAATCAGTACCCTACTAGTCCTAATAGAAAGCATTACAAAGAACTTAATAAACGTGTGAAGGGTCAGTTAGCTACTGATAAGAATCTTTGGCTTGATGGCCTTGCTGACAAAGCTGAGGAAGCAGTTAGACAGCACAACAGCAGAGAGCTGTACCAGATAGTTAATGTTTTGTGTGGTAGAAAACGAACAGGTATACAGGGATTGAAGGATAAACAAGGCAAGGTTATAGAAGGTGAGGATTCTGTCATGGCTAGGTGGGCTGAGCATTTCAGTGATGTTCTAAACAATGTGGTTAGTTCTACTCCCATTGTTTGCAATGATGATAGATGCATTGTTGGCTTTAATGTTGGCCCTATAACACAATCTGAAGTTAGTTTGGCTATTTCTAAACTTAAACTTCATAAATCCCCAGGGGTGGATGAAATTACTGCGGAAATGCTTAGAGCTGGGAATGTTTCTGTTACCATTTGGATGACTGAAATTTTGAATAACTTTTATGATAAAGGCATGGTTCCTAAAGATTTTACCAGAGCTATTATTATCCCTATTTTCAAAAAAGGTGATCGCAGTTCTTGTGATAACTATAGGGGTATCAACCTACTCTCCGTTCCAGGTAAAGTTCTTTCCATGATTGTGCTTAATAGAATTAAGAATCTGGTTGACAGGCAATTGCGTGATGAGCAATGTGGATTCAGAAATGGTAGGGGATGTGTAGATCAGATATTTTCACTTAGGCAGATTCTTGAGAAATGTTTAGAGTTTCAGAAACCTTTGGTTGCTAGCTTTGTTGATTTCAAAAAGGCTTTCGACTCTGTTGATCGTCATAATTTGTGGTTGATTGTGAGATCATATGGTATACCAGACAAGTTAGTTAACATAATGAAAGCTCTCTATAATAACACTGAGTCATGTGTGAGAGTTGGTAAGGCTTGTAGCAATTGGTTTAGCATTACTTCTGGTGTTCGACAAGGGTGCATTTTGTCTCCTTTTCTCTTTAGTTTGTTTGTTGATTATGTTATGCGAAATTCACTCCAAGGGAAAGCTTTTGGCCTTAAATGGGCTGGAGATACGAAAATTTCTGATTTAGATTATGCTGATGATTTAGCCCTTTTGGCAAATGATGTTGATGAGATGAACTCTTTCATTCGAACTGTTGATGAGACTGGTAGTACAGTAGGTTTGGTTATAAACAGAGAGAAAACTAAAGTGATGAAAATTGGTCAGGCAGGTTGTGATTCAGTTAATCTGAATGGTTGCAGTCTTGAGCAGGTGTCACAGTTTAATTTCCTTGGGAGCTGCGTAACTGATACTGGTGATGTGCGGCATGAGATTAACAGACGAATAGGTATTGCTGCCGGGACTTTTAAGAATCTATGGAGATTGTGGAGAAATAGGCGTATACACCTAAAGACTAAAATTAGACTGTATAATAGTTTGGTTCTTTCTAGGGTTAGTTATGGTAGTGAAACTTGGACGCTGTGTAAGCAAGATAACAAGAAACTAGATGCTTTTGATTCTAGATGCTTACGCAGTATCTTGGTTATTAGGTGGTTTAACTTTGTAACTAATGATGAGGTTAGGCAAAGGAGTCTGCAACCTCCTTTAAGCAGCATATTGTGCAGAGAGAGACTCCGCTGGTTTGGCCATGTTACTCGTATGGATAATTATAGATTGGCGAATAGGGTTATGAACAGTGTGCCTGGAGGCCTCAGAAGGAGGGGGAGACCTAGGATGCGGTGGGCAGACAATGTCAAACAGGACCTTGTTAGAATTGGTGTACAGTGGCTGGATGCAGCAGATGTAGCTCAGGACAGATATGCTTGGAGAATTAAACTGCGCGGTCTAGTTGGACCTCCGTAGCCCATGGCTGCTTGAGGATGATGATGATGATGATCACACAGCGGGAGTGACCCGAGACAAGTTCCACAGCCTTAGTTGCAAAAATCTACCCCACCCTCCATATTCCTCAGACATCGGGCCATCCGATTACCATCTTTTCTTGACGCTGGACAATCATATGCACAACCGACAATTTCGGAACAGAGAAGCATTGGAAACGGAATTGGCTGTTTTCTTCGCTTCTAAACATCGGCAGTTTTATCGGAGTGGCATTTTTAAATTTGCATCTCGTTTATGAAAAGGTTATGTATTATGCTGGTGCTTACTTTCCTGAATAAAATATCTTTAGTCACTTTCTACGTACGGTTTAATTCTACCCTCAAAACCACACGAACATTTTTTGGTTACCTGGTAGTTAAATACCAAAAGTTTGGAGCGAAACATCAATCCATTCATAACTTTTCCAATCGGCAACGTATTATACTTCATTCACAACTCCCCATCGATAACGTACTATTCCATTCATAAATTTTGAAGGACATTGATGAGGATCCTAGAAATTTTGGACACTTTCCGAGGGATTACTCCGGCCCCGAGAGCTAGGAGCCCGATCTGTTAACCCAACATGGTTAATCCGAAGTAGGACCACTACACAAAATTTGGGATCGATCTCTCAAGTACCAGCGAAGAGAAATTTCCGCCACCAGTGAAGTCACACCTATGACGTACAAGATACGTGTGTCAGCTCCTTCGTTCATTCGCCCTCCAGTTCGGAATTAGGTTTATTAGATGTTCTTAGTTTTATGCAAAAAAACGTTAATGTACTAGTCTAAATTCAACCATTATTCACAAACCAGTAAATTGTATTCGCATTTGTGAAACATTTATTTTTGTTTCCCGCTGTTGCATATAGGGATTTGATTGTCCACTAATGGGATTTGAATATTTTTTGTTTTGTCATGAATCACAACTGGCTAAACAACATTTTTTGGGGTCCAGAGAGCGCGGAAATAATAATATAAAGGCAGCCCCAGTATTCCTAGATATTTTCCTAGTTAGATTTGAGACTGCAGTGGAACCACTTATAGATCAAACAACGATCTTCGTATATAGATCTTCATTTATCATCGATATAGACCTTCATTTAAGAAAATACATAATTTCTTCAAGGCATAAGTCTAATAACTGCTTCATATTCTATAAAGTATGCAACTTATATTCACTGCTTTTGGTAACGAAAATGTCAGGAATACCTTGCCTCGTTTTCTAGGATAACATTAGTCGATAAACTTTAACTATTTGAAGTCCAATCTTTATTGAAGTAACCGTTTGTACATATGTACAATGCATACAAAATCCTCATATAGTCATGGGTTACAGAGGTCCTACCAGACTGTGCAATTTTTCTCTCCAGACATGTCTCTTCTGAGCTATAGCTGCTGCGTTTAACCACGGCCAATTCTAACAAGGTCCTGTTTGACATTGTATGCCCATCGCATCCTAGGTCTCACTCTTTTCCTGAAACCTTTAGGCATACAATTCATAATCCTGTTTGCCAATCTGCAGCTATACTTATGGGAAACATGGCCAAATCAAATCAATCTCTTTCTGCACAATGTGCTGCTTAAAGGAGGTTGCTTATAACTTATAACTTATAAAGTAAAACCACCTAATGCCCAAGATACTGCGTAAACATCTAGAATCAAAGGTATCAAGTTTCCTGTTATCCTGCTTACAAAGGGTCCACGTTTCACTGCTATATGTCAAACCTTAGAAAGAACTAAGCTATTATAGAACCTAATTTTAGTTTTTAGGTGTACATGCTTATTTTTCCACTCTCCACAGATTCTTAAAATTCCCAGTTACAATCTCCTCTATTTTTCTATTTATCTCATGCCGCACATCACCGGTATCTGTTACATAGTTACCAAGATAATTAAATTGAGACACTTGCTCAAGAGGGCAGCCATTCAAAGCAACTGAAGCACCATCTGCCTGACCTATTTTCATCACTTTAGCTTTTTTCTCTGTTTATCACCATACCTACCCTATTACCAGTATCATCAACAGCCCTAATGAAAGAATTCATCTCATCAACATCATTAGCCAACATCACCAAATCATCTGCATAATCTAAATCAGAAATTTCGAAATCTCTAGACCATATAAGGCCAAAATCTTTCCCTTGCAAAGAATGTCGCACAATATAATCAATAACCAAACTAAAGAGAAAAGGAGACAAAATGCATCCTTGTCGAACACCAGAAGTAATGCTAAACCAATTGCTACAAGACTTACCAACTATCACACACGACTCAGTGCTATTGTAGAGAGCTTTCATTATGTTAACTAACTTATGTGGTTACCATATGATCTCACAATCAACCACAAATTATGACGATCAACAGAGTCAAAAGCCTTTTTGAAATCAACAAAGCTAGCAACCAAAGGTTTCTGAAACTCTAAACATTTCTCAAGAATCTGCCTAAGTGAAAATATCTGATCCACACATCCCCTACCACTTCTGAATCCACATTGCTCATCACGCAATTGCCTGTCAACCAGATTCTTAATTCTATTAAGCACAATCATGGAAAGAACTTTACCTGGAACCGAGAGTAGGCTGATACCCCTATAGTTATCACAAGAACTGCGATCACCTTTTTTGAAAATAGGGATAATAATAGCTCTGGTAAAAAAACCTTAGGAACAATGCCTTTATCATAAAAGATATTCAAATATTCAGTCATCCAAATGGTAACTGAAACATTCCCAGCTCTAAGCATTTCTGTAGTAATTTCATTTACCCCTGGGTATTTCTAAAGTTGAAGTTTAGAAACAGCCAAAATAGCTTCAGATTGTGTTATAGGGCCAACATTAAAGCCACCAATGCATCTATCATCATTGCAAACAATGGGAGTAGAACTAACCACATTGTTTAGAACATCACTGAAATGTTCAGCCCACCTAGCCATGACAGAATTCTCACCTTTTATAACCTTACCTTGTTCATCCTTCAATCCCTGTATACCTGTCCGTTTTCTACCACACAAAACATTAACTATCTGGTACAGCTCTCTGCTGTTGTGCTGCCTAACTGCTTTCTCTGCTTTGTCAGCCAAACTATCAAGCCAAAGATTCTTATCAGCTGTTAACTATTCCTTTACATGTTTATTAAGCTCATTGTAATGTTGTCTATTAGGACCAGTTGGATGTTGTTTCATATTAATCCTGCACTTCCTTTTTTCAGAAATAAGTTCCATAGCTTTTTTACCCAAAAGAGTATTGTTGGTTTCAAGAAAAGCCTCTTTAAATTGATCCCATTCTTACTCAACTTCAGCAGTAAACAAACCACGATTGTCATAATGACTAATAGCCTATCATGGTATGCTTTGGCTGTATCTGGGTATTTCAGAATTATACTTTGAAGAGGTACCATTTTATTACCACAAGGAGCCGACAGATGGCAGCACGATGTAGCACTTTTACACCACTAATTTCGTTGTTCCGAAGGATATGCTTTGCAGAACCTTTCCAATACAGAGGTGTATCCAGAAACTTCCAATATTCCGATAAAAAGTGTGTGTGGGGGGGATCTTTCATTTTCGGAGACTTATTTAGAAAATAGACTTTATCTAACCCCTCAAAACAAGATTAAACTGCCACACACACCCCACCACCACTTTGGGTACGCCGCTACTTCAATGCAATCTGTTTCCCGCCCTAAACGAAATTACGTTTTTGATACCTTAATCGAAATTGGCTTTTTTTGATACATCAAACGAATTTACTTTTTTCATCGTGCTGCTGCGAATTTACTCTCTTGCCAGCTAAAGCGAATTTTCTTCTTTTTTTTATCCAAAGGCAATTTGTTTCTTCAGTTTCCACACTTCGATTCAAATGTTATTCTGGCTCGATCTAGAAAGAAATTTAGGGACGAAGGGATGGTAACAAGCGACTGGATCGAGTCGTAATAAACCGGAAACGAAGTTCCAGTATGCTGTTTTTCCCTCGGTTTTAGAGGGATTTTAATTTTTTAAAAATTTTTTTTAGATATCTGTGATCTTCCAGATATAGGTGGACCACGCCTCTTCTAAACCCATTAAGAAAACTACCAATTGGAACGGAAGCAAAAAAGAAACATAAAACATACATTTCCTGGGCAAATTGTTAGGAACACCTACCTAATACTTCATCTCATCTATCGGTAAAGTTCCCAAATTCCAAAGTTTTCAATTCTCTGCTCATATTTCTCATTGAAAGGGTTGGATTCTTTTACTTCTGAGCGGCACTTTTTTGCATACTATGGGCTTAATGGCCAGGTCGCAGGGACCCCGAAGGCTCAGAGAAGGTTGGGGGAGGAGACCCACTGGACCAGCTGTTGGGAGACAGATGGTAGTCTCTCGTCAAGGCCATAGCGTGTTCTGTAACGCGCTGGGTAGGGCTCTCCCACACACTAGACCACGGCTTAACATCCCATCCGACGGACGGCGGTCTTTCCAAGCCCATCGGTGTCCCCTACTGACCGTGGGCAGGGCGGGAATTTTGCGTAGATAAATCTCATTGAAAGGGGTTTCGAAATACTCCTAAAGGTCATCACTCGCAGCTGATGAACTGTAACAGTTCTGTTTTGGCGTACAGCTCATGTCATCAAATGCCTGCCGCTGTCTTTCAAAGCTTTTTCCTCCCATATGAGGGGCGGGGGTGGCTCAGTCGGTAGCGCGCCAGGCTCGTAATCTGTAGTTCCCAGGTTCGAGTCCCAGCTGGGTCAGCGTTGAGATTTATCTACGCAAAATTCCCCCGCCCTGCCCACGGTCAGTAGGGGACACCGATGGATCTTGGAAAGGCCGCCGTCCGTCGGACGGGACGTTAAGCCGTGGCCCCGTGTGCGGGAGAGCCATACCCTGTGCACGTTAAAGAACACGCTGGATGACCTTGACGGGAGGCTACCATCTGTCTCCCAACAGCTCTTCCAATGGGTCATCTCCACCAACCTTCTCTGAGCCTTCGGGGTCCATGTGACCTGGCCATTTAGCCCATGGTGTGCAAAAAAGTGCCGCTCAGAGGTAAAACAACCCATCCCAACGGCCGTAATGTAGCGTTATTGAAGAGGAGGGGGACCCCTCCCCTTCAATAACGCTATATTACGGCCAGAGAATAAGGTAACCAAATGGGACACTTCGGTTATTACAAATGGGTTGCCATTAACCGATATCAGCGACACTAGTGGCATGATGAGAAATTAACTAGAAGTAAAGATTTTTTCTGCTGAGGTCCTGCCATCCTCACAGACCTTCTACTACGGCATATAAACTGACAGGCTCCTGTCAGACCTCTGTGGCAAGCAGCTGCTTGAGGGGGTATTTATTATTTAAAAAAAAAAATTAAGTTCAATTTTAATTTATTTAAAACTAAACTTTAAATTTGAAGTTGCGTAAAAATAATTATTGCTATTATTCATTGAAATGTTATTGAAAATTTAAAGTTAATTATTAACTCTTAATAAATAAATAAGGAAAATTTTAATACAAATAATTTTAATTTTTATATATAAGTAAACCTTAGCATTTTACTGAAATATATTATATTGTCAACACTTCTTAGCAGACAGTGCCATTGAACTAAATTGCAATATAATTGATTTTTAAAAATTTTATTTCAACTTTTAAACTTATGAATCCATATCAATAGTGTAAAATAAAAATGCTTATTAATAACAAATAATAATAATAATATAATTTGACAACCTGTAAGAATTTAAAGTTCAATTGTTATTCTTATATGGCTTCTATTTTGATGCATTTAAATGCATTTCATTTCACAGCAAATTTCTTCATATGTTGATTTATATATATGTTGAATTGTATATATTTGTTCATATTGAATTGTCCATATATATTTTAGATCATTATTTATTATAAACTTTATGTTTCTTATATTTATTTTTTTTTATGAAATGCATTATGTTTTATATGCATATAAAATTATATAATATATTAAAATAATTAATTTTTATTAAGTGTATATGTGGTTAAATAAACATTATTATTATAATTATAAATATAAATTAGTATATAAAGATTAATTTTAAAACTTACCAGTAGAGATAAGGAAACAAATATATATCAGAAATCTGTACAGTTTCAACTCCACATACGTCATAACTTAGAGTAACGGCTTTTTGTTCTAAGTGGCGTTCATGTTATTCATAAAGAAAGAAAATGAAGTGAATAGTACTTACCCACGCCGATAGAGGAGCTGAAATCGGGATAAGGGTTGATTTTTAACGTTATCTATATCCTATTTGTATATCGGTCTATGTATCCGTTAATTTATCTCTAGTAATGAATAAATGTTTCGAATTTACAAATTAAAAACAAAATAAATCTCTACTATGGCATATAAACTGACAGCAGCCTGTCAGTTTATATGCCATAGTAGAAGGTCTGTGAGGATGGCAGGCCCTCAGCAGAAAAACGACACAAACAGCCATGCCTTACCCGGGGACTCGAACACAGGTCCCTTAAATCAGTAGCCAAGCGCGCTAACCACTCGGCCATGGGACGGCATTTTTAAATTATATGCCATTAAATATTTAATTCAAAATCATAAAGTCAAAAAACATTTCAAAGGACACCCAACAAACACAAGAGTAACAAAAGGAAATAGATATTCAAATTTTCAGAAACACGTTCCAAATTATTAATACTAAAAATATTTTTTTTAATTTTTTATTTAAAACGAACAAATTTAATTTCTAATATTTAAGTTTAAAGTATTGTAAATTTTAGGAGCTAGAAAAACAAAATGTCTTTGTATCACGTTTTCATGTGGAAATGCAACCCTCTATGACAAGCGAACTCATCTTGATTTACGATGAAAACTCCACAGAAAACGCAAAAAATATGTCTGAGCAGGATTACATTTACTGAAACTTCTACAAATATTCAGCCGGATTAACACCCAAGGTTAAAGGGAAACGGAAAATACAATCTTTTCCTCTTTGTCAGTGCATTCATTTGCTGTGGGGTAAAACAAAAATGCAGAAAATCCAAAAACACATAATTGAAACCGACTTTCATTCTCTTAGCAGTTAACAGGATCCTGCATTCTAAGCAAGAGCTTGAGGAGGCCGAAGGGGGCGGGGGTGGCTCAGTCGGTAGCGCGCCAGGCTCGTAATCTGTAGTTCCCAGGTTCGAGTCCCAGCTGGGTCAGCGTTGAGATTTATCTCCGCGAAAAACTCCCCCTCCCTGCCCACGGTCAGTAGGGGACACCGATGGGCTTGGAAAGGCCGCCGTCCGTCGGAAGGGACGTTAAGCCGTGGCCCCGTGTGCGGGAGAGCCATACCCTGTGCACGTTAAAGAACGCGCTGGATAGCCTTGACGGGAGGCTACCATCTGTCTCCCAACAGCTATTCCAGTGGGTCCCCTCCCCCAACATTCTCTGAGCCTTCGGGGTCCATGTGACCTGGCCATTTAGCCCATGGTGTGCAAAAAAGTGACGCTCAGAGGTAAAACAACCCAACCCAACCTGCATTCTAAGCAACAGCTTGGGGAGGCCGAATTTTAACGACCGCATTCTAGTGACTGGATGGTCTTGCACTAATCTTAGCTCAGTATGACTGTACCATGAATAAAAAATGAAAAAATCGTTACATGATTTCGCTAGCATAGTAATTTCGAAATCTTATTTCACAAGATTTACCTGATGTTTCATTTGAAGTTTAGAGATAGAATATTTGTGGACTTAATAAATTTTTCTAAGATTTCTTGAGGTATGAAAAACAAAATCAGCCAGAATGGCTAAAAAGAGCAAAAATCACATGAGATGAAACAAATTTGGAGGTTAGGAAAATACATTTGTTTGTAACGAACGCTTAGGGGTGGCAAAAAATAAGCTTTTCCTTGAAGAGTAAAATTGAATCAGTAAAGTAATTGTGTCGCTCTAGGAAGTCTAACATTCAGGCCATTTTCTTCCAAATGTCGTCCTAAACTAAGCTATTTTTCAGGTACCCTCTTAACTGTAAATTTCACCTCGAGAAAAATAATTTTCAGTTGTAGCCTCACTATAATGGCACCTTCAGCAAACTTACATTCAAGCTCCTCATCCTCCATTTCATTATGAACGATTCAGGCTTCTCCATCTATACTTTTTGAACTGACCAAACATTCTGTTCGTATGGAACGGGCCCCCCTGGTATTGCTGGAAGATCGGATGTCCTCCAAGGATTATCTGAAAATTGTTGCCGATCAAGTCCATCCTGCAATGTTGACTTTTTATCCAGCAGGTGACGGCTGTTTTATGGACGACAATGCTACTGTCAATCGTGCAAGATGTGTTCAGCAGTGATTCAGCGAGCATGGCAGCTACTTCTACCATCTTCTTTCATCATCATCATCATCATCCTCAAGCAACCATGAGCTACGCTGGTCCAACCAGAACGTGCAATTTAGTTCTCCAAGCAAATCTGTCCAGAGCTACATCTGCTGCATCTCGCCACTGTACCAATTCTAATAAGGTCCTGTTTGACATTGTCTGCCCACCGCATCCTTGGTCTCCCCCTCCTTCTGAAGCCTTTAGGCACACTGTTCATAACCCTATTCGCCAATCTATAATTATCCATACGGGCAACATGACCAAACCAGCGGAGTCTCTCTCTGCACAATATGCTGCTTAAAGGAGGTTGCAGACTCCTTTGCCTAACCTCATCATTAGTTACAAAGTTAAACCACCTAATACCCAAGATACTGCGTAAGCATCTAGAATCAAAAGCATCTAGTTTCCTGTTATCTTGTTTACATAGCGTCCAAGTTTCACTACCATAACTAACCCTAGAAAGAACCAAACTATTAATTAGACTGTTTTATAATAGTTAACTCTATTTCTAAAATTAATTAGTAATATTTCATTAGTACCTATGCAATGTAAAATAATTTTTGTTTTATTTCTTTAATATGACATTGTTTTCAGGAAAATCCAGTGTTCTCTCTGGGAGCAAAAGGCAAACGTTTGCCTCCAATGCAAACTCCCTTGACCCATCTCACTCCACTGTCAAAAGTTCTAATTTTTATCCTAATTTGATCATTTGAAAATATTACTCGAAAGTTGACCTCTTCCACAGTTAAAGAGCTATTAAAGCCATCTGGATAATCCAGAATTGTTAATTTTAGTAGTCTATCAACACTTATCAAGCACAAAAATAATGCTCAATAGTTTTCTGAAAACATTTAAAGTCTGTAAAGGAGGAAACGAAAGCAATAATCTTTTTTTTTTAATGAAAACGAGCTAAAAATATTTAATTTCTATCTAGTGGTAAAGATTTATGAGCGACTTTCAGAACTTTAAAGAAGGAAAAACTTTTATTGGCAACAATGAACTGCTTCTCATTCTATTCTGCTGGTAGTTCGGTCCACTAGTGATGACGTCACATATGAGTGGTATGACTTTCCTCTCTAGGTGGTTCTCTGTTTCTTCCCGCGTTGTGAAATGGGAACACTGATATTCTTGGAAAGGTCATCGTACCATCTCTTGTGACGTTGAGCCATGAACCCATGTACAGGAGAGCCATATCCTTTGCACGTTTGAATAACACGCTGGATGACTCTGATGGGAGGCTTCCATCTGTCTCTTAACAACTGCTAATGAATCCGTTTCTTCAATCTTCTATAAACCCCTTGTGACTTGGTCATTTAGCTCATTGTGTGCAAAAAGGGTTGGGTTGTTTTACCTCTGAGCGGACCATTTTTGCACACCATGGACTAAATGGCAAGGTCACAAGGACCTCGAAGGTTCAGAGAAGGTTGAGGGAGGGGATCCACTGGAACAGCTGTTGGGGGACAAATGGTAGCCTCCCCTCAAGGCCATCCAGCGTGTTTTATAAAGTGCACAGGGTATGGCTCTCCCACACACGGGGACCACGGCTTAGCATCCCATCCGATGGACGGTGGCCTTTCCAAGCCCATCGGTGTCCCCTATTGACCGTAGGTAGAGCGGGGAATTTTGTGGAGATAAGTCTCAACGCTGACCCAGCTGGGACACGAAACTGGAAACTGCAGATTACGAGCCTGGCGCACTACCGACTGAGCCACCCCCGCCCCTGTGCAAAAAGGTACCCCTCAGAAGTAAAACATCCAACCCTTTTAAAACAACCGAAGAAGGACAAACTGTGTTTAAATTAAGTATACTTATGAAAGCTTCTGCAAAGAGACCTTAATAGGGGTTTAGGGACCAAGCTGCTATTCCAAAAGGCATACTTTCTGTGTTGTGTTAGTTCTGACTGAGGCAGTGGTTAGCACTGACTTTGCTGTTATAGGGTCATATCCTTATATAGAAGGACTGTACATGCTACTAGAAGTGTTTCTTCGATCCTCCTCTTTCCTACATACAGCAAATGAAAAGAAAAAGGTTTAGGAAACTGACCTAACATAGGGGAAGTAACCCTGCTAATGATTGCTCCCAAGATCAGA
The DNA here is from genome assembly GCA_038380435.1 of Ryuthela nishihirai. Taxonomy (NCBI): domain Eukaryota; kingdom Metazoa; phylum Arthropoda; class Arachnida; order Araneae; family Heptathelidae; genus Ryuthela; species Ryuthela nishihirai. The sequence continues at coordinate 37,209,936 of JAWZYU010000015.1, forward strand.
AATTTAATTAACCTTTCCGTTGCTGGAGGAAAAGGCTGACATTTCCTCCTTACTGAGAAGTATTCCACTAATTGAAAGGTCATAAAGTCACTCTTAACATCGATATCAAATTAAGAGGAAAAATTGTCATGAGCTGTGTGAGATACAATTCCACGGCATCCTGATAACACAGGAGAAGTTGGGTTGGGTTGTTTTACCTCTGAGCGGCACTTTTTTGCACACCATGGGCTAAATGGCCAGGTCACATGGACCCCGAAGGCTTAGAGAAGGTTGGAGGAGGGGACCCACTGGAACAGCTGTTGGGAGACAGATGGTAGCCTCCCGTCAAGGCCATCCAGCGGGTTCTTTAACGTGCACAGGGTATGGCTCTCCCTCCCACGGAACCACGGCTTAACGTCCCATCCGACGGACGGCGGCCTTTCCAAGCCCATCGGTGTCCCCTACTGACCGTGGGCAGGGCGGGGAATTTTGGGAGATAAATCTCAACGCTGACCCAGCTGGGACTCGAACCTGGGAACTGCAGATTACGAGTCTGGCGCACTACCGACTGAGCCACCCCCGCTCCACACAGGAGAAGGCATTGCCTTCAAGTGACAGATATTTGAGTTGTGTGCTAGAAGAGTTCATATTATCAGAGGAAATCTTATTCGGATCATTCTTTCCAGTCAGTAATAAATGTATTTTTAGAAGCAATTTTTCATATCGTGTGTGTGTTCCCGTGGCCGAGTGGTTAGCGCGCTTGGCTATTGATCTACGCTATTGATCTACGGGACCTGGGTTCGAGCCCCGGGTAAGGCATGGCTGTTTGTGTCGTTTTTCTGCTGAGGTCCTGCCATCCTCTCAGACCTTCTACTGTGGCATATAAACTGACAGGCTCCTGTCAGACCTCTGTGGCAAGCAGCTGCTTGAGGGGGTATTTATGTGTGTTTGTAAATGCTTAAAATTTCCTTGAAATTGGAAACGTTATGAAGTAATTTTGCGCCTTTAAGAGTATTTTAAATCGCAAAATATGAAAATGAAAGCTATATGTCGAAAGAAAAGTGCTGTATGAATGCAAAATTCTAAAAATAAAATGTTGAAAACATTAATGTTTTAGAAAGGAAAGATATTTTTATATTCGTATTCGAAAAATATTAATATAATATGTAATTCTATCAATTGAATTCAATAAATAAATTGATGCCTTATTAAATTCAGGACAGTGTTAGTATCCAACTCAAGAAAACTGAGTAAGGATAAGCAAATATTTTTAGTTTAAAACTTTTAAATACTGGTATGAAATATTTAAGTTGCACCCTACGTTGTGTAGTATTAGTTTATATATGAGCGGTGCTTTCTTTTTCACACAATGAGCAGGTCACAAGGACTAAGAGTTCAAAGAAAGTTGGGTGAATGGGACTAACTAGATGGGTATTAGGCCTGTTCTTCCATCCAGCCTGTTCTTTAACGCGCATAGGATATGGCTCTTCTACATATGGGGCTGTGGTTTTATGTCGCATCTGAAGAATGGTGGCCTTTCCAAGACTATCTATGTCCTCTTAGGAACGGCAGAGTGGGTGTTGCTACAGAAAATAAATTTTAATGCTGGTTGAGAATAATTACTTGTAGCAAATGCATTCTATGGGTTTTTCCATCGTTTCTGCTCTATTAGTGAAGAACATCCTCATTTAATTTCCAGTTGGGTTGTTTTACCTCTGAGCGGCATTTTTTTGCACACCATAGGCTAAATGGCCAGGTCACATGGACCCCGAAGTCTCAGAGAAGGTTGGGGGTGGGGACCCACTGGAACAGCTGTTGGGAGACAGATGGTAGCCTCCCGTCAAGGCCATCCAGCGTGTTCTTTAACGTGCACAGGGTATGGCTCTCCCGCACACGGAGTCACGGCTTAACGTCCCATCCGACGGACAGCGGCCTTTCCAAGACCATCGGTGTCCCCTACTGACCGTGGGCAGGGCGGGGAATTTTGCGGAGATAAATCTCAACGCTGACCCAGCTGGGACTCGAACCTGGGAACTACAGATTACGAGCCTGGCGCGCTACCGACTGAGCCACCCCCGCCCCCTTAATTTCCAGTCTTCTCTGCGATGTTATCAACAAGTTACCTATGACTTCGATTTCCTCTCAAGCACGCACTTAGATATTTCTGATTCTCTGTTGTTTTGTCTCTCCTATTTTCATTAAAAACAATTTAACATTGCTATTCTAATTAGAGAAATCACTTCCATTATTTAATTTACTGTGAAGCTGAAATAAGATTAATTACATTTAATCACGCATAATTAGGTTTTAATAAATTTATTCGAGATGATTATAAAAAATGGTGTTTGCTGGGGTTTTTATCTACTGTTCTATGAGGACAGTTGAGTTGTTTTTGCTGCACATAACTTACCAGATTTCATAAGCTTCATACTTACTTGTAATCTGCAGTTCCCAGGTTCGAGTCCCAGCTGGGTCAGCGTTGAGGCTTATCTCCGCAAAACCCCTCGCCCTGTCACGGTTAGTAGGGGACACCGATGGGCTTGGAAAGGCCGCCGTCCGTCGGATGGGACGTTAAGTCGTGGCCCCGTGTGCGGGAGAGCCATACCCTGTGCACGTTAAAGAACACGCTGGATGGCCTTGACGCGAGGCTACCATCTGTCTCCCAACATCTGTTCCAGTGGGTCCCCTCCCCCAACCTTCTCTGAGTCTTCGGGGTCCTTGTGACCTGGCCATTTAGCCCATGGTGTGCAAAAAAGTTCCGCTCAGAAGTAAAACAACCCAACCCAAAAAGCTTCCTACTTGCTTCAGAGTGTGCTATCTATCTATCACTCAATATCGCAACAGAAAAATTTGGGCCTGTGAAGCTCTCCATTGCCGAGCAGACGCCACCCCTGATCAGAAAGAACGCAGGAATGTAAAAACCGAATGCACCATAGAATGCAGTAATGCCAAATTTGAACAAACTTTTAAAGACCTCTAAAACGGAGGGGGAAATGTTATACTCTGGGTGGATTGCTTCATCCCCCCCCTCACACAGGGGGCGGGGGTGGCTCAGTCGGTAGCGCGCCAGGCTCGTAATCTGTAGTTCCCAGGTTCGAGTCCCAGCTGGGTCAGCGTTGAGATTTATCTCCGCAAAATTCCCCGCCCTGTCCACGGTCAGTAGGGGACACCGATGGGCTTGGAAAGGCCGCCGTCCGTCGGATGGGACGTTAAGCCGTGGCCCCGTGTGCGGGAGAGCCATACCCTGTGCACGTTAAAGAACACGCTGGATGGCCTTGACGGGAGATTACCATCTGTCTCCCAACAGCTGTTCCAGTGGGTCCCCTCCCCCAACCTTCTCTGAGCCTTCGGGGTCCATGTGACCTGGCCATTTAGCCCATGGTGTGCAAAAAAGTGCCGCTCAGAGGTAAAACAACCCAACCCAACCCCTTCACACACACACACACATACACACACACACAATTTATCTTTTTAGATCAAGGCCTGATAGCAAAGGTTTAAATATATTGTTTATACTATTATATACTATTTATACTATTATATACTCTTTATACTTTCTGCACTGTCTCTAGAAGGACCGAAATTATCCGTAAGTATTGGATGAAGCATTCTTTAAATTGATGATAATATAGCATCTTGTACTTTCTTCGGTTCACTCTGTTCATTGAAAGCTGAGATACGTAAATGAAAAGAAAATTCCAGATAATGTAATGAAAAGACAATTCCAGTTTTTCCTTTAAAAAATCAAAGAAAAAAATTGACTTTCAGTGAGAGGAGCCCTTCAAACGCTGGGGCCCCTAGGCGACACCTGGGCTTGGAATGGTCGCCATCTCTAGGATGGACGCAAAAGCCGTGGAGCCATGTGCGGGAGAGACATACCCTGTGCATGTTGAAGAACACACTGGATGGCCTTAACGGGAGGCTACCATCTGTCTCCCAACTGCTGTTCCAGTGGGTCCCCTTCCGTGGGCGGGAGAGCCATACCCTGTGCACGTTGAAGAACACACTGGATGGCCTTGACGGGTTGGGTTGGGTTGTTGGGTTGTTTTACCTCTGAACGGCACTTTTTTGCACACCATGGGCTAAATGGCCAGGTCACATGGACCCCGAAGGCTCAGAGAAGGTTGGGGGAGGGGACCCACTGGAACAGCTGTTGGGAGACAGATGGTAGACTCCCGTCAAGGCCATCCAGTGTGTTCTTTAACGTGCACAGGGTATGGCTCTCCCGCACACGGGGCCACGGCTTAACGTCCCATCCGACGGACGGCAGCCTTTCCAAGCCCATCGGTGTCCCCTACTGACCGTGGGCAGGGCGGAGAATTTTGCGGAGATAAATCTCAACGCTGACCCAGCTGGGACTCGAACCTGGGAACTACAGATTACGAGCCTGGCGCGCTACCGACTGAGCCACCCCCGCCCCAGGCCTTGACGGGAGGCTACTATCTGTCTCCCAACTGCTGTTCCAGTGGGTCCCCTCCCGTGGGCGGGAGAGCCATACCCTGTGCACGTTGAAGAACACACTGGATGGCCTTGACGGGAGGCTACCATCTGTCTCCCAACTACTGTTCCAGTGGGTCCCCTCCCGTGGGCGGGAGAGCCATACCCTGTGCACGTTGAAGAACACAGTGGATGGCCTTGACGGGAGGCTACCATCTGTCTCCTAACAACTGACCAGTGGATCCCCTCTCCCCCAACCTTCTCTTCTTCTTCGGGGTTCTTGTGACGTGGCCATTTAGCCCATTATGTGCAAAAAAGTGCCACTCAAAGGTAAAGCATCTAAATCTCCATCTGTTTCAAATTTTCTTTCTTTCGTGACTTTTTCATGGTGAAAATATGAAAATCACACGGAGAGAGTGGTCAGCACTTTAAGAATGGTGTTCCAGACACTCCCAACCATACCTATTACAACATTGTTACTGCTAATTGGAGAGTACGGGACGGTTTTTTGTCAAACCTTCCTGCTCTAAAGTCCTGATCACTTTGATTTTATTTCCTGCCTTAAATAGCAGAAAGTTTCGCACAATCGTTGCGAGTTGATGGTATCATCACGATCCAGAAAATCAATGAACAATGGACCTTGAGAGTCAAGTAAAACTTCACCACATCACAGGTTGTTCAACTTTAGATACTTCCACGTGAAGTTTTTCTGGAATCCATTTGACGTCTATCACGTTCAAGTCGATACTTGTGACTGATTCTAGTGTTGATGAGTTCCTTTCAGATAGATTGATATTTATTCATCACCATCTCATACATAACGGATAGAAAAATATTTTTTACATTTGACCCAGAAAACTAATAATTTATATACCTGAAATGTACGGGGCAAGGGTGGCTCAGTCGGTAGCGCGCCAGGCTCGTAATCTGTAGTTCCCAGGTTCGAGTCCCAGCTGGGTCAGCATTAAGATTTATCTCCGCAAAATTCCCCGCCCTGCCCACGGTCAGTAGAGGACACCGATGGGCTTGGAAAGGCCGCCGTCCGTCGGATGGGACGTTAAGCCTTGGCCCTGTGTGCGGGAGAGCCATACCCTGTGCACGTTAAAGAACACGCTAGATGTCCTTGACGGGAGGCTACCATCTGTCTCCCAACAGCTGTTCCAGTGGGTCCCCTCTATCAACCTTCTCTGAGCCTTCTGGGTCCATGTGACCTGGCCATTTAGCCCATGGTGTGCAAAAAAGTGCCGCTCAGAGGTAAAACAACCCAACCCAGAAATGTAGATGAGCATTTTATGTCATACGTAAAATATTGTGACAATACATCAAGTATTATCAGATGCATAAAATATTACATTATCTCATATATCTAAATAGAACAATTCGAAATGTTTCATCGTTAAACCGAGCAAGAAAATTAATACAAATTATGCAGAATGAGAAATAAACCTGGTAACAAAAATTATCAGACGGTTCTCAGGATTACAGAATAAGAGACGGAATTCTTAAAATAATTTTTAACTAATATCTACACTCGCTTCCATAAATTAAGGAACCTCACTATGTTATGTCAATGGAAAGCTAGGGTTGAAGCTATACAACTTATAAAATATTTGCTTTTAAATGTTATACTAGAAAGAGAACTTAATCAAATATATTGTTACGATGGATGAACGTGCTGCAGTGACCTTATGAAAAAAGGTGACATGCACGCTCGCCTATGCTTCTGCGTGAGATTTATGTAACAAACAAATTGGAACATAGAACCGATCTGAAATTTAAGAAAGATAAAATTGTAATGTTAGAGTTGTGGATTTGTGAAAAGAGGGTTGGGTTGTTTTACCTCTGAGCGGCACTTTTTTTGCACACCATGGGCTAAATGGCCAGGTCACAAGGACCCCGAAGACTCAGAGAAGGTTGGGGGAGGGGACCCACTGGAACAGCTGTTGGGAGACAGATGGTAGCCTCTCGTCAAGGCCATCCAGCGTGTTCTTTAACGTGCACAGGGCATGTCTCTCCGGCACACGGGGCCACGGCTTAACGTCCCATCCGACGGACGGCGGCTTTTCCAAGCCCATTGGTGTCCCCTACTGACCGTGGGCAGGGCGGGGAATTTTGCGAAGATAAATCTCAACGCTGACCCAGCTGGGTGTGAAAAGAGGTTCAGCATTAGTGGGTCTGAAATAGCACAAGCAAAGGAGGGTGTCAAAGCTAGCAAGATATCTGTGAAGGAAACTAAAAGGAAGACAAAATTGTCGAAGGTAAACAAAGAATCGTCTAGTCGTTTTATCTCTAAAGTTGTGAAGGACATTGCCTAAAAAAATTAAGAGGTTAACGTTCATCAATTGAGTAGACAGAGCTAGTTTTAACTATTCTGTAAGAAAAGATTATTACTTTATATACGATAATACAGTGGACCCCCGATATAACGCGCATGTCGGGCGGGAAACAACACCCGCGTTATAAGGTGAACCGCGTTATACCGAGCGGCGCGGTGGTGACACAATAAATTTCACACTGTAAGCTTTTCTTTTACTCATCATGCATACAATAATTAAACACTATTCAAAATACATGCAGGGACTCAATACATACACAATTACTAAATACGCAGTAACAATAAAATGCGATACTCACTAACGCCGCACAGACCTGTATAAACATGTTTGAACTTATCGCGAACATCGCCCGCGCTATAACCGAGTGCGCGGTATAGCGAGCAGCGCTATAACGAAGGTCCACTGTACATGCAGGAACTCAATACATACACAATTACTCAATACGCAGTAACAATAAAATGCGGTACTCACTAACGCCGCACGGACCTGTATAAACATGTTTGAACTTATCGCGAATATCGCCCGCGCTACAACCGAGTGCGCGGTATAACGAGCAGCGCTATAACGAAGGTCCACTGTACATGCAGGAACTCAATACATACACAATTACTCAATACGCAGTAACAATAAAATGCGATACTCACTAACGCCGCACGGACCTGTATAAACATGTTTGAACTTATCGCGAACATCGCCCGCGCTATAACCGAGTGCGCGGTATAGCGAGCAGCGCTATAACGAAGGTCCACTGTATTTAATTTGTTTACAAGTAATTTCATCCATACTTTTGTAATAAATTGCATTGTTTTGTACTTTGTATTGTATTGTAAAAATACTTACATATACCCACGTTCAGTACTCATCCATTATAAGTTTATAATAATATTATCTCCATTTTCAACAATATTTCTTCAGTATTTAATAAGTTATGGGCGTTTGAATATTAAACAACAGCAATGCCAGTCTTAAGAAACTTAACGCAAAACGGATGAATAGTGAAAGAATTCTTTACACACACTTCTAAAGTTAATACTTGTTTTATTAAACACTTTGATACAATAATTATTATTAAGTTTCAATTAACTTCTGAAGTCAATTTTTGTGAAGATTGTTGTTAAATATTCAAACTTCCATAACTCATTTAATACTGAAGAAATATTGTTGAAAATCGAGATTTGATGTAGTATTTGATTCAGATTTTTATCTGCTATTATATTTTTCAAAGCAAAAAGAAATATTTTAGAAGTTGTTGCGCTTTGGTTTTGGCTTGCCGTTCACGTAACATAGAACTGTTCCTTAATTTTTGGAAACCAATATATTTCGTTGAATGAGGCGCAACGATCACTCAATCTAGAAGAAGAAGAATTTGTTCTAGATTGAGGGATAATGAAGTGATTGAGTGAGATGAAGAACAAATCGCAGAAGAGAGCTATGATTATTGACTGTTGTTCAAGCGCCAGCCTGCCCTACGTGTTGGCCCTAACATACGTGCTGTACACTTTTCATTTCGGTGCTTTATACATCTTGAATCGAAAACTTGAAAATTGGCTCACTTCTGTCATCTCCCTCGTGAAGGGCTTAAAAAGAAAACAGTAACATCGAAATGTCAAGAATTGATCCTAGGAGGCTGGAACGGAACCCACTGGCCCTTTCGCCACACTTAAACATAAAGATTCTTTTCTTGCCCTTTCGTCATTATCTTTTGTTGTACAATCGACTAAATGACAGGTGGAAATGGAGAGCCATTCGCTGGAGTCTTGCCAAAGAGTGGATTGGGAGACTGGGGCGGCTAAAGAATAAATGCAAAAGAGACGTTGCCCATTTCGTTAGCACGATTTTGAAGTTTCCAGTTTCTCTCTTTTCTTGATTTATACGTATTTTAGATATTTTTTAATTGACACTCCATCTACTTACATGCACTTTAGAGAGGATGATCTTCGACAATCCTTGTTTCCACAATTTTGGTCTTGGCAGTACCAATCCGTTGATTGCCAACAATAACTGATTCTGAAAATCAATTTCAGAGATATTGTATTTACTCTTTGTTATCTTTTACGACTGTAGATATCCAACTACGTTTTTTGAAAGATAAATAAAAGAATATTTTTGGATTTTATCAATATTAATAAAATACTAGTTACGACCCTCCCCCCCAAAAATATGTTTTACAATTGCTTTGTTTTTTGATAATTTTTTCATTCACATAACGCAAAATAAACACGTAAGTAGCAACAGAAGGTTTTGGGTTTTTTTACCTCTGAGCTGCACTTTTTTATGCACACAATGGGCTAAATGAGGACGGGGAGGCTCAGTCGGTAGCGCGTCTGCAGTTCCCAGGTTCGAGTCCCAGCTGGATCAGTCTTGAGACTTATCTCCGCAAAACTCCCCGCCCTGTCCATGGTCGAGCCAAAGCTGGATTCCCAGGTTCGAGTCCCAGCTGGATCAGTGTTGAGACTTATCTCCGCAAAACTCCCCGCCCTGTCCATGGTCAGTAGAGGACATCGATGGGCTTGGAAAGGCCGCCGTCCGTCGGATGGGACGTTAAGCCGTGTGCGGGAGAGCCATACCCTGTGCACGTCCACCCTGCCCACGGTCAGTAGGGGACACCGATGGGCTTGGAAAGGCCGCCGTCCGTTGGATGGGACGTTAAGCCGTGGCCCCGTGAGCGGGAGAGCCATAACCTGTGCACGTTAAAGAACACGCTGGATGGCCTTGACGGGAGGCTACCATCTGTCTCCCAACAGCTGTTCCAGTGGGTCCCCTCCCCCAACCTTCTCTGAGCCTTCGGGGTCAATGTGACCTGGCCATTGAGCCCATGGTGTGCAAAAAAGTGTCGCTCAGAGGTAAAACAACCCAACCCAACCCGGAAAATATTGCACCTATTTCTTCTTTTTTTTCTTTTAGGTGACCAGTGTGTGGAGGGACAACAAGCACTGATTGCAACTAGACTGCAAAAGTTCCACTTGAAATACCCGACATCCACATGCGCACTGTTTTTTCAGAAGGCGTTTTGTATTGTAGAATGTCCCACAACGGTGGATAGGTCGCATTGGTCCTGACGATGAGGGGGCGGAGGTTGCTCAGTCGGTAGCGCGCCAGGCTCGTAATCTGTAGTTCCCAGGTTCGAGTCCCAGCTGGGTCAGCGTTGAGATTTATCTCCGCAAAACTCCCCGCCCTGCCCACGATCAGTAGGGGACACCGATGGGCTTGGAAAGGCCACCGTCCGTTGGATGGGACGTTAAGCTGTGGCCCCGTGAGCGGGAGAGCCATAACCTGTGCACGTTAAAGAACACGCTGGATGGCCTTGACGGAAGGCTACCATCTGTCTCCCAACAGCTGTTCCAGTGGGTCCCCTCCCCCAACCTTCTCTGAGCCTTCGGGGTCAATGTGACCTGGCCATTTAGCCCATGGTGTGCAAAAAAGTGTCGCTCAGAGGTAAAACAACCCAACCCAACCCGGAAAATATTGCACCTATTTCTTCTTTTTTTTCTTTTAGGTGACCAGTGTGTGGAGGGACAACAAGCACTGATTGCAACTAGACTGCAAAAGTTCCACTTGAAATACCCGACATCCACATGCGCACTGTTTTTTCAGAAGGCGTTTTGTATTGTAGAATGTCCCACAACGGTGGATAGGTCGCATTGGTCCTGACGATGAGGGGGCGGAGGTTGCTCAGTCGGTAGCGCGCCAGGCTCGTAATCTGTAGTTCCCAGTTCGAGTCCCAGCTGGGTCAGCGTTGAGATTTATCTCCGCAAAACTCCCCGCCCTGCCCACGATCAGTAGGGGACACCGATGGGCTTGGAAAGGCCGCCGTCCATCGGATGGGACGTTAAGCCGTGGCCCCGTGTGCGGGAAAGTCATACCCTGTGCACTTTAAAGAACACGCTGGATGGCCTTGACGGGAGGCTACCATCTGTCTCCCAACAGCTGTTCCAGTGGGTCCCCTTCCTCAACCTTCTCTGAGCCTTCGGGGTCCATGTGACCTGGCCATTTAGCCCACGTTGTGCAAAAAAGTGCCGCTCAGAGGTAAAACAACCCAACCCTGACGATGAGGCGTTGCTAAGATGTCCCCGAGGTCCCCAGACACGACACGGTGCGATTTCTTCTTGTGGAGCTTTGTCAAGGACAGAGTCTTTGTCCCACCGTTGCCTCGAGATCTCGTGGATCTGAGAAAGCGGATCATTGGAGCCTTGGCTGTTGTTACAGGAGACACGTTGATTCCAGTATGGGAAGAAATGGACTATCGACTAGATAACTGTCGCGTCACGAAGGGGGCACATATTGAGTCTTTGTAAGGTATGCTAAAAAACCTTGGAGAGATTTTCTTACTTTTGTTGTTGAAAGATCCTCATATCACATCATGAGGCCGAGAATAAATTTTTTGAAAAAGGTACAATCTTTTACGGACACCCTGTATTATTGGATTAAATGCGAAGTTCTTGTCAACATTCCCCTAAATCACGACTTTTCCAGTTCAATGAATGTGACATATCAGGGGTCCATCTCCTTATGAAGTTGGCTTCATGTTCTAGCTCTGCCATCTCTACAAAAGAGAGTGTGTGATGATTCGTATAACGATATAATCTCTCTTCAGTTTCTAAGGGGCGCAGATAGATCAGAAGACAGCGAGCCGAGCTCATAATCTGCAGTTTCCAGGTTCGAGTTCCACCTGTGCCTGCGCTGTGATTTATCACTGATGTCTGCCTTTATTGAGAAAGATGAACACTGATGGGCTTGGAAAAGCCTCCGTACATCTGATGGGACGTTGAGCCGTGGCGCCGTGGGCAGGAGAGCTATTCTGTGTACGTTAAACACTCTAGATGGCCTTGACGGGAAGCTTTCATCTGTCTCCTAACAACTGTCCAGTGGATCCCCTCCCCAACCTTCTCTGAGCCCTAGGGGTCCTTATAACCTGGGGCGGGGGTGGCTCAGTCGGTAGCGCGCCAGGCTCGTAATCTGTAGTTCCCAGGTTCGAGTCCCAGCTGGGTCAGCGTTGAGATTTATCTCCGCAAAATTCCCCGCCCTGCTCATGGTCAGTAGGGGACACCGATGGGCTTGGAAAGGCCGCCGTCCGTAGGATGGGACGTTAAGCCGTGGCCCCGTGTGCGGGAGAGCCATACCCTGTGCACGTTAGTAAGTGCGGATACTTTTTTGAGCGACTGTACTCTGTGTGAATGCAAATTTAGTTAATTCATTAAAAAAGAAATAGTTTCTTTCAGAAATAATGTGTAATTATCATCAACATCACACTCAAGCAGCCATGGTCTTCGGACGTCCAACCAGACAGGGAAATTTAGTTGTCCAAGCAAGTCTGTCCTGAGCTACATCTGCTACATCCAGCCACTGCACACCAATTTTAATTAGATCCTGTTTGACATTGTCTGCGCACTGAATCATAGGTCTCGCTCTCTTTCTGAGGCCTTTAGGCACAATATTCATAACCCTATTCATTAATCTATAATTATCCATACGGGCAACATGGCCAAACCATGTTGCCTGTATGGATAATTATAGATTAATAGAGTCTCTCTCTGCACAATATGCTGCTTAAAGGAGGTTGCCGACTCCTTTGCCTAACGGGGGAGGGGGTGGTTCAATCGGTAGCGCGTCAGGCTCGTAATCGTAATGTAGTTCCCAGGTTCGAGTCCCAGCTGGGTCAGCATTGAGATTTATCTCCGCAAAATTCCCCGCCCTGCCCACGGTCAGTAGGGGACACCGATGGGCTTGGAAAGGCCGCCGTCCGTCGGATGGGACGTTAAGCCGTGGCCCCGTGTGCGGGAGAGCCATATCCTGTGCACGTTAAAGAACACGCTGGATGGCCTTGATGGGAAGCTACCATCTGTCTCCCAACAGCTGTTCCAGTGGGTCCCCTCCCCCAACTTTCTCTGAGCCTTCGGGGTCCTTGTGACCTGGCCATTTAGCCCATGGTGTGCACAAAAGTGCCGCTCAGAGGTAAAATAACCCAACCCTTTGCCTAACCGCATCATTAATTGCAAAGTTGAACCACTTAATGCCCAAGATACTGCGTAAGCATCTAGAATCAAAAACATCTAGTTTACTGTTTTCTTGTTTACAAAGTGTCCAGGTTTCACTACCATAACTAACCCTAAAGAAAACCAAACTATTGTACAGTCTAATTTTTGTCTTTAGGTGTATACGCCTATTTCACTACATTCTCCATAGATTCTTAAAAGTCCCGGCAGCAATCCCTATTCGTCTGTTAATCTCATGCCGAACATCACCAGTATCTGTTACGTAGCTCCCGACATAATTAAACTGAGACACTTTCTCAAGACTGCAGCCATTCAGATTTACTAAATCACAGCCTGCCTGACCAATTTTCATCACTTTAGTTTTCTCTCTGTTTATAACCAAACCTACTCTACTACCAGTTTCATCAACAGCTCGAATGAAAGAGTTCATCTCATCAACATCATTTGCCAAAAGGGATAAATCATCAGCATAATCTAAGTCAGAACTTTTCGTATCTCCAGCCCATTTAATGCCAAAAACTTTCCCTTGAAGTGAATTTCGCATAACATAATCAATAACCAAATTAAAGAGAAAAGGAGACAAAATGCACCCTTGTCAAACACAGAAGTAATGCTAAACCAATTGCTACAAGCCTTACCAACTATCACACACGACTCAATGCTATTGTAGAGAGCTTTCATTATGTTAACTAACTTTTGTGGTATACCATATGATCTCACAATCAACCACAAATTATGACGATCAACAGAGTCAAAAGCCTTTTTGAAATCAACAAAGCTAGCAACCAAAGGTTTCTGAAACTCTAAACATTTCTCAAGAATCTGCCTAAGTGAAAATATCTGATCCACACATCCCCTACCACTTCTGAATCCACATTGCTCATCACACAATTGACTGTCAACCAGATTCTTAATTCTATTAAGCACAATCATGGAAAGAATCATGGAAAGAAGATTCTATTAAGCACAATCTGGAACAGAGAGTAGGCTGATACCCTTATATTTATCACAAGAACTGCGATCCTCTTTTTGAAAATAGGGATAATAATAGCTCTGGTAAAATCCTTAAGAACCATGCCTTTATCATAAAAGATCTTCAAAATTTCAGTCATCCATGTGGTAACCGAAACATTCCCAGCTCTAAGCATTTCCGTAGTAATTTCATCAACCTCTGGGGATTTATGTACACACACCGCCACTGAATTAGAAACCTCTATTGAATACAATATCCAGTTATTCAAAATTTCAGTCATCCATGTGGTAACCGAAACATTCCCAGCTCTAAGTATTTCCGTAGTAATTTCATCGACCTCTGGGGATTTATGTACACACACCAACCACTGAATTACAAACCTCTATTGAATACAATATCCAGTTATTCAAAATTTCAGTCATTCATGTGGTAACCGAAACATTCCCAGCTCTAAGCATTTCCGTAGTAATTTCGTCGACCTCTGGGGATTTATGTACACACACCGACCACTGAATTACAAACCTCTATTGAATACAATGTCCAGTTATTCAAAATTTCAGTCATCCATGTGGTAACCGAAACATTCCCAGCTCTAAGCATTTCCGTAGTAATTTCATCGACCTCTGGGGATTTATGTACACACACCGACCACTGAATTACAAACCTCTATTGAATACAATATCCAGTTATTCAAAATTTCAGTCATCCATGTGGTAACCGAAACATTCCCAGCTCTAAGCATTTCCGTAGTAATTTCATCGACCTCTGGGGATTTATGTACACACACCGACCACTGAATTACAAACCTCTATTGAATACAATATCCAGTTATTCAAAATTTCAGTCATCCATGTGGTAACCGAAACATTCCCAGCTCTAAGTATTTCCGTAGTAATTTCATCGACCTCTGGGGATTTATGTACACACACCGACCACTGAATTACAAACCTCTATTGAATACAATATCCAGTTATTCAAAATTTCAGTCATCCATGTGGTAACCGAAACATTCCCAGCTCTAAGCATTTCCGTAGTAATTTCATCGACCTCTGGGGATTTATGTACACACACCGACCACTGAATTACAAACCTCTATCGAATACAATATCCAGTTATTCAAAATTTCAGTCATCCATGTGGTAACCGAAACATTCCCAGCTCTAAGCATTTCCGTAGTAATTTCATCGACCTCTGGGGATTTATGTACACACACCGACCACTGAATTACAAACCTCTATTGAATACAATATCCAGTTATTCAAAATTTCAGTCATCCATGTGGTAACCGAAACATTCCCAGCTCTAATCATTTCCGTAGTAATTTCATCGACCCCTGGGGATTTATGAAAACACACTGACCACCGAATTAGAAACCTTCATTCAATACCGAGTTGGACCTCCTTTTGCCTGAATTACCTCACGTATGCGGTTGGAACCGGCCAGGCTAGCACCAAATGTCGGACCCCGCCTTCTCGTGGTGCAGACCATTAGTACCTTTCAAAAGAGATACTCTCTTGTGGAAGTGAACGGAACAAGAGGGCTGCCAGATTAGTCTGGCATGATCTGGACAACTATGGCTACTTTTCCTTTTTTTTTCTACCCTACTGAGGAGTGGTCAACCACAGAGGGTCATGGTGCTGACCAAATAAGCGTACTGGACTGGACTGATACAAGGTTCTGAGCTTGATTATGGATCCTGAATTTGCTGCACTAGTGAGCTTCTATGGAGGGAAAATCTTCCGCTGTGTTTTCTGTTTGTTTGTGGGTTGATAGCTCCAAGTGAATAGATTCACAGGATATGTTTATCAGCTGGTGGATAATCCTGAGCAGAGGTCATCGCAGGCACCTGAACTCTTTGTTTCTACTGGCATTGTCAAATTCTACATTGGGGGAAGTCTTCCAGTGTAGATGGCTTCAGCCTTTAGTGGTGGGGTAACAGGTCTTTGCCCCATGTCTGTGATTAGGGGGCTGTTTGATATTATCGCCATTTCCTCTCTCAAAAAACATAGTTTCTTTAAACATCCCACTAACCATTTTCTCTCCATACATAGTTGGACTGTGAGGTATCTGCACAGAGCTTTTTTCTCTTGATGTCCTCACACAAGAATTCCACCGTTATAATTTATATATTCTCGGTTTGCAAGAGACCAGATGGACAGATAAAGGTCAGATTCTTAAAAATAATCTTAAATTTCTCTTTTCAAGAAGGGACGACAATAAGCATCACCAAGGCGTGGGTCAGCTTCTCAGCAGACACCCTAGTGATGCTCTTCTAGGATATGAATGCATTAATGAAAGGTTTCTTACAGCAAAATTTCAGACAAGCGTTAAAGACTTGACTGATATCTGCTGTTACGCCCCCACTGAGGATGCCGATGAGGATGAGAAGGATAGGTTTTACGGACAACTTCAGGATATTTTGAATTCTGTCAAGAAAGGAGATATTACCCTTGTTCTTGGTGACTTCAAGCTAAAGTTAGTACTGACTCTGACCATTGGGGAGGGGTAATAGGCCCTTTTGGCATTGGTACCTGCAATGGCAGTGGGCAACGTCTCCAACCGGTAAGTAAACTCAATGGTTTCAGAATAACTAACAGTTATTTCAACACACCGCGACATATATAAGTACACATGGGTTTCACCTGATGGGCTGCATAAGAATATGATTGATTATATATTAATTAACAGCAAATGGGCTGGTTCTGTTAGGAATACCAGGTCATATAAGGGAGCTGAAATTGGATCTGACCATTATCTTGTTAAAAGTGTCTTGCAATTTAAACTTAAAAAGTGTTGTGCTAGAATTAAAATTTTTACCTTTAATACTGAAGCTCTGAAACACCCAGTTATAGCTAAAACTTACCATGATAGGTTACTTAGTCATGATGACAGTCATGGTTTGCTTACTACTGAAGTTGAGGAAGAATGGGACCATTTTAAATAGGTTTTTTTGGACACTAACAGTACTCTTTTAGGAAAAAAGGAGCAGAGGAGACAGAATTATCTGAGTGATAAGGCACTTGAGCTTGTTTCAGAAAGAAAGAACTGCAGGAATATCCTTAATCAATACCCTACTAGTCCTAATACTGAAAAAAAATTATAAATCATTTCAGAGAGCTTAATAAACGTGTAAAGGATCAGTTAGCTGCTGATAAGAATCTTTGGCTTGATGTCTTGACTGACAAAGCCGAAGAAGCAGTTAGACAGCACAACAGCAGAGAGCTCTTCCAAATAGTTAATGTTTTGTGTGGTAGAAAACGGACAGGTGTACAGGGATTGAAGGATAAACAAGGTAAGGTTAGAGAAGGTGAGGGTTCTGTCGTGGCTAGGTGGGCTGAGCATTTCTGTGATGTTGTAAGTAATGTGGGTAGTTCTACTCCCATTGTTTGCAATGATGATAGATGCATTGGTGGCTTTAATGTTGGCCCTATAACACAATCTGAAGTTATTTTGGCTGTTTCTAAACTTAAACTACATAAATCCCCAGGGGTAGATGAAATTACTACCGAAATGTTTAGAGCTAGGAATGTTTCGGTGACCATTTGGATGACTGAAATTCTGAATATCTTTTATGATAAAGGCATGGTTCCTAAGGATTTTACCAGAGCTATTGTTATCCCTATTTTCAAAAAAGGTGATCGCAGTTCTTGTGATAACTGTAGGGGTATCATCCTACTCTCTGTTCCAGGTAAAGTTCTTCCCATGATTGTGCTTAATAGAATTAATAGAATTGCTTAATAGAAATTAAGAATCTGGTTGACAGTCAATTGTGTGATGAGCAATGTGGATTCAGAAGTGGAGGGGATGTGTGGATCAGATATTTTCACTTAGGCAGATTCTTGAGAAATGTGTCGAGTTTCAGAAACCTTTGGTTGCTAGCTTTGTTGATTTCAAAAAGGCTTTTGACTCTGTTGATCGTCATAATTTGTGGTTGATTGTGAGATCATATGGTATACCAGACAAGTTAATTAACATAATGAAAGCTCTCTATAATAACACTGAGTCGTGAGTGAGAGTTGGTAAGGCTTGTAGCAATTGGTTTAGCATTACTTCTGGTGTTCGACAAGGGTGCATTTTGTCTCCTTTTCTCTTTAGTTTGGTTATTGATTATGTTATGCAAAATTCACTTCAAGGGAAAGATTTTGGCCTTAAATGGGCTAGAGATACGAAAATTTCTGATTTAGATTATGCTGATGATTTAGCCCTCTTGCCAAATGATGATAGAGTAGGTTTGGTTATAAACAGCGAGAAAACTTAAGTGATGAAAATTGGTCAGGCAGGTTGTGATTCAGTTAATCTGAATGGTTGCAATCTTGAACAGGTGTCACAGTTTAATTATCTTGGGAGCTATGTTACAGATAATGGTGATGTGCAGCATGAGATTAACAGACAAATAGGGATTGCTGCCAGGACTTTTAAGAATCTATGGAGATTGTGGAGAAATAGGCGTATACACCTAAAGACTAAAATTAGACTGTATAATAGTTTGGTTCTTTCTAGTTATGGTAGTGAAACTTGGACGCTGTGTAAACAAGATAACAAGAAAGTAGATACTTTTGATTCTAGATGCTTACGTAGTATATTGGGTATTAGGTGGTTTAACTTTGCAACTAATGATGCGGTTAGGCAAAGGAGTCTGCAACCTCCTTTAAGCAGCATATTGTGCAGAGAGAGATTCCGTTGGTTTGACCATGTTGCCCGTATGGATAATTACAGATTGGCGAACAGGGTTATGAACAGTGTGCCTAAAGGCTTCAGAAGGAGGGGGAGACCAAGGAAGCGGTAGGCAGACAATGTCAAACAGGACCTTATTAGAATTGGTGTGCAGTGGCGAGATGCAGCAGATGTAGCTCTGGACAGATTTGCTTGGAGAACTAAATTGCACGGTCTGGTTGGACCTCCGTAGCCCATGGCTGCTTGATGATGATGATGATGATGATGATGATGATGATGATGATGATGATGATGATGATGGTGGTGGTGATGATGATGATGATGGACGATGGTGGAAGTCGCTGTCATGCTCGCTGAATCACTGCTGAACACATCTTGCACGATGGACAGTAGCAGTCGTTCGTAAAACAGCCGTCACCTGCAGGGCCGTGCCGTGCTATGATACAGAGAGGCGGCCGCATCAGGCGGCACCGTAAGGGGGCGGCATAAGCAGCGAAATCAAAATACAATTTGAACCATTCAATAATTAAAAATCTTTACGCAACGCTTTTCTATATTGGTTATGTTATTCCGATATTGATGTATACGATTTATGATTTATCGTACGCCTCTGCCTAAGCGCTTTCGGTATCCTTTGATCTCGGTTTCTGGTGCAGGTGCATCGTTGGCGAGCGCTCGCCGAAAGACTTTTGATCTGACAGCGGCCGCTCCTAAAAGCTGAGGCGGCAATTATCACAAAAGACAATTGCTGAGGCGGCAATTATCACAAAAGACAACAAGTGTTACGCGTTGATAGTTCTGCTTTGAACTTACAATTATTGACAATATTTGATTTTAATGTTAGTTTGTCATGAGACGTGGCAAGCGGCTGTGCTGTATTTAAATCAGTAAATCAGATATGTAATATATCTGTATCAGTATAATATTTGTGCATTTATACTAATTCAGTTCTTGTGTTTAAAAAGTAGATCAGGTAAGAGAATTATTGTTTTTTACAGCAATTGTAGTTACTTATTATCATTGAAAATGATTATGTTATGACAATTGGGACTCGAATTAAAAAGTAGTATTTGCATGGACTGGGTATATCTCAGGTGCGGAACGTCTGCCTCTGTGTGATAGATAGAGAGTTATTTAGGTAATATTGGGCTACTTTTGTGTTCTGTGTGTGATAGAGAGAGAGTTGCTTAGGAAATATTTGCATTTGCCTACTTTTGCGTTCGTTATTTATTGCTCTATTTTTACCAAATTCATATACGTTGAAGTGGAGACAATACAATAACAAGTTAAAGAAATGCATATGTCAAAACAGCTGCTAGCTGTCAATTTGACAGATATTCATTATCTATTTATTATGTTCTGTTACCTACAAATCTTACTAGCTTTTTTTTTTGACAGAACTTATTCTGACACATTTGGAAAAGTTAGGTTTTGAGTTAAAGTGGCTTAGACAACGGAGCTAATACAACGGCAGCAAAATACAAGGCTATGACAACGGAGCTAATATGAAAGAAGTAAGAAAGGGTGTACAAAATAGAATTCTTGAAAAATATCCAAGGGCGTTTTATGTGCCCTGCGCATGTCATTCTTTAAACCTAGTTGTGAATGATGCAACGTCTACTTCTACAGAAACAACTTTTTTTTCTATTGTTCAAGAACTTTACACTTTTTTTTCTGGTTCTACAAAGCGTTGGGAAGTGCTAAAAAAATATGTTTCACAATTAACTCTAAAACCATTGAGTGCTACTAGGTGGTCAAGCACAGTAGATGCGTTAAAGCCTTTACGATTTCAACTTTGCGAAATCTATGATGCATTATTCCAAATAATAGAAGACATCAACAGAGATCAGAAACTAAAGTTAAAGCAAGAGGGTTAGCAAAAAATATTAAAAATTACAAGTTTATATGCGGTGTAATTCTTTGGTATGATATTTTATTTGAAATAAATTCAGTCTCGAAGCTATTGCAATCTGTAACTATAAATTTGTCAGATTGTGTAAGGATGTTATCAGAAACCATACAAAAAGTGAAAAGTTATAGACAATCTGGATATGATCAGATGAAAATTGCTGCTAATGAGATTGCAGAGAATCTTGAATGCAGTGCAGAATTTCCTGCCGAAACTGAAGTTAGAGCCAGAAGGAACAAGCATCAATTTGACTATGAAGAAGCTGTCGATCTACCCTTAACCCTTTCAGGATCATAAGGTTTTTAAGAGTAAATATTAATATGTAACTGTTTATTTTAGTTTGTTTAGACGTAAAATAAATAAAAATCATAAGAAAAATACATAACAATGTGTAGTTTTTTTGGAATTTTATGGGAAATATTTTTCCCAATGGACTATAAAGGTAACACAAATTATAGATAGACTTATTATGCAATGTCTTTTATTTATTGGTTTATTAGAACAAAATGTTAACTAAAATAATACAAAATTATGAAATAAAATTGCTATACAAAATGATGTGATAATTATGATATTCTGCGAAGCAATTTCTTTTGGTAGTGAGGCAAAGATGGACATTGCACATAGTACATATATTATGCGTCCTGACAGTTCTGTTTTTGTTTTCTAAACGTTCCCGTTTACGTAATTGCGTTCGGCATACGTTCTATTTTGACATTCTGTATAAAAAATGCAGATAAGGTTATAATTAAATACGACAATCACCAATTTTAAAATGGGAAAAATGTTTCCCTTAGTCGTGAAAGGGTTAACAGAGGAGAATAAATTTGTAATAAACTTTTTCAATTATATTCTGGACATTAGCCTTAATTCTCTGAATGAACGATTCACGCTTCTGGAAACCCATAGCAAAAATTTTCTGTTTTTATATGACATTTTAAAACTCAATGATATAGATGACAAAATGCTAGAAAATTATTGTACCAGTCTCCAGTCAATACTTTCGGTCGAAAATGAATCAGATATAAATGCAAATGATCTTCAAGAAGAATTACGTGATGTATCCCGAATGCTACCATATTCTATGAAACCTTTGGATGTTTTAAATTATTTGTGCCAAAATAACTTAATTACTTTGTATCCGAATACTGTTGTAGCTCTGAGAATTTTATTAACACTCCCTGTCTCTGTAGCTAGTGGGGAAAGAAGTTATTCCAAATTAAAATTAATAAAACACTACTTAAAAAGTTCAATAAGCCAAACAAAACTTAGAAATCTGTCATTAATTTCTATTGAATCTACATTGGCTGCCACTCTAGACTAGACATCCCTAATTAACGAATTTGCTAAAGTTAGAAGGGTAAAACTCTAGTAGATTGTTGTAGTTGATATCATTTTTTAAAGTAGTTTATATTTTCAAATTAAAAATAATATTCGTACATTTTGTGCAGTTTTTTTTTAAATCACAATCGAAGGTTATTTTAAAGAAAAAACCTTTAAGGGGCGGCATTTCGAAGACTTGCATCATAATGAGAAAATCTACCGCACTGCCCTGATTCCTTTATCTGCTGAACACCGTAGAACTCGTAGAAGGTGGGCTGATGAGCATCGTCATTAGACCCGTGATGAGTGGTCAACGATCTTCTTCTCTGATATGTCATAGTTCAGTCTGCAGCCTGACAATCATCGTGTCCTGATCTGGTGTGAACGAGGAACACGGGAGGATCCACTTTTCATGCGAGAAAGGGACTCCTTCGGTGGTGGTGGAATCATGGTGTGGGCTGGCATCAGCATTGGTGGTCGTACCGACCTCCACGTCATCAGAAACGGATCTCTGACTGCTGTCAGATATCGAGATGAGGTCCTGCACCCTATAGTGGTACCCTATGCTGGAGCAGTTGGAAACAACTTTCTTTTCATGGACGATAATTCAAGGCCCCACCGTGCGCATATCGTCAACAACATGCTTCAGGAGGTAGGAATCGTACGCATGGACGTTCTCCAGACCTGAATGTTTAATAAATAATAATAATAATGTTTATTGACTATATAAGCATATAATACACTTAATAATAAATAAATAATGTTTATACAACATAACAACATAATGAGTTAAAATAAAATCACAATTCGGTATGAACAATTGAACTGATATAAATAAATCCATGTAATGTAAAATGTTTATTGTGAAAAGAAATGCAATAAAATAGAAGCCATATAAGAACAACCAATGAGCTTTATGCTCTTACAGGTTGTCAAATTAAATTATTAGTTATTAACGATATGCATTTATAATACAGAATTAAAGGTTTAAGAGTGGAAAAATTAATAATTTTTGATTTATTCATTAATGACATGAAATGTGGTAAGTAACTTAACAATGAAATAAAGACTCAATATTGTGTATATGCAATAATCTTCGCTTAATTTTTATTTTAAATATATTTTTATTTCTTTCTTCCCTTATATTTTTCGGTAATTTTTTTAAATTTTGTGAAGCTAGAATCATGAAATGTTTATGGATAATTTCTTTTCTTGAAAAAGGTACATAATAAAGTTCTTTATTTCTAAGATTTATTTTTATATGTTGTAATTTTAAGGAATCTGGGTTTTTAAACACAAACATAATAATTTTATAAATATATAATTGTCCTAAATTCAAAATTTCATTTTCAATAATCATATTTTTTAAAATCGTAATTTTGTTATTCATAATAACCTTCAGAATTCTGTTTTGTAATGTTATTAATTTATTTAAAGAATTAAGATATGTTCTTCCCCAACTAATTAAACAGTATTGTAAAGTAGATTGAATCCATGAATAATAAAGAGTTATTAGAAAGGAAGTACCTACAATTTTCTTTAGATGATGTATTTTAATTAGGAAATATTTTAAACGTTTTGCAATTATATTTGTATGACTATTCCACTTCAAATTATTATCAATAGTAATCCCCAAATATTTGTATGTTTTAATTTGTTTAATTTCTGCACATGTACATACAATATTATTATCACAAGTAAATCTATGATATATGATTTTATCTTTGAGATAACTCTTGTTAGTGAGACTGAAATACATTGAATACGATTTTCCGATATTTAATGTGAGATGATTTTGATAAAACCATAACTGATTTTTTTTTTAAATCATGAGATATAGTCGATTTCAATTCTTCAGAATTATTACTTCTATATACTATAGCAGTATCATCTGCATAGGATATAGGATATCCTTTTAAGTTATTAAAAAAGAAATCATTGAAATAAATCAGGAATAAAATAGGTCCTAAAACTGAGCCTCGAGGCACTCCTTTAGTAGGCAATAAGGGTGAACTTTTTATACTTTTTATGTCTACAATTTGTTTTCTATCTGTAATATATGACTTAAACCATTTTAGCGTATTTCCTCTAACACCAATGTAATTAAGTTTCTGCAATAAGGTATCATGATTTACAGTATCAAATGCTTTTGAATGTCAAAAAAATTACCATAGTTTTTTGAGAATTATTTATACCATGTAAAACAGTATTGGTCGTTTCCAGTACTGCATTATCTGTACTCTTATGTTCTCTAAACCCAAATTGCGATTTATAAAAAAAAATGATGAATTATTCAAAAATTTTATAAGTCTATTTTTCATTATTGTTTCGATAACTTTTGAAAAAATAGGTAATACATAGATTGGTCTATAATTATTTAAAATATTTTATCTCCTTTTTTGTATGTAGGCTTTACAATAGCAGTTTTCAATTGGTTTATAAAAATGCCAAAATTAAACGATATATTTATGATTTGTGTTAAAAATGTTGCATGGTATTTATTAATGATTTTTAATATTTTTGGACTTATATTATCAAATCCATAAGCCTTATTTTCATCTAAATTGTTTATAATATTATTCAATTCAGCTTAATCTGTGATTTTTAAAAACATGGAATTTTCGCTATTTAAGACAGAGGGATAATTATGAAAGTTAATAGTTGTGTCATTATTATAATTATTAATATGAATGAAATGATAATTAAAGTCATTAATTAATTTTACTACATCAGTAAATTAAATCATTGAACATGCTTGGGATGCACTGGGAAGACGTCTGGCAAACCGTGCAATGTCTCCCACAACACTTCTTGAGCTGGAAGTTGCCCTGGAACAAGAGTGGCAGAGGATCCCACAAGAACTGCTGGACATTCTGATCCTGTCCATGCCCCATCGCTGTCAATGTGTTTTGGCAGTCTTGGGTGACCACACACCCTACTGAACAGTCAATGAGTGGCACTCTCGTCCAGTTTGACATGCTTCTATTCACACCCACCAATATGTCACATGCTACTCAATCACGACAATTGACTTTGCATCTCATTTGCATAATCGAACAACTTTCTTTGACTTGTCGTTTGCTTTTCTGATGGTCTTGTTTAATAAAAAAAAATTCAAATGCTTCTTTTTTTATCGCTTCATATTCATTTTGAAATATACCCTAATTTTTGTGAGCAATATATATAAATAAATAAAAGAACAAAACAATATTGTAAAACATACAGTTCAATTTATCTAATTTCGCTCAAAATTATTGACTTGTAGTAGCGAAAAATAATCAGTCAAAAATTTAATCTGATGTATACTATTCATTTTAATATTAATTTATCATAAATTAAAGAAACTTTAGGTATACTACTATGATGCAGTAATCAAATAATCGTGGCACTTCGCATAAACCGAAAAAAACCACCAAAAAAAAAAACAATTCGAAATACTAGTTATAGTGAGATAAGAATCAGGGACGTACCCAGGGGACCAGGGGAACACCCTTTCCCCTCCAAAAAAAAAAGAAATCTGGCGTCTTATACGAAATCTTAAACTTGTTCACCTGCTTCTAAATCCAAAACAGGTTCTTTATAAATTTTATTTTAGCCCCCTGTTATATTCAGATATATGGGCTCGCTGTCTGCAGTTCCAGGGTTCGAATCTCACTTGTTCCAGAGTTCAGATTTATCACCGCTGCCTCGGTCAGAAAAGGGACATTGATGAGCTTCGAAAAACCGCCGTCTAGGATGGGACGTAAATCCGTGGTTCCTTATGCAGGAGATCCATATATTTTGCACATTAAAGAAAACGCTGGATGACTTCGAAAGGAGGCTCCCAACTGTCTCCTAAGAATAGTGGATCCCCTTCCCCTAACCTTCTCTGAACACTTGTAGTCCTTTTGCGGCCTGCCCATTTAGCCCATTGAGTGCAAAAATTGTGCCTCTCAGAGGTAAAACAACTCAATCCAAGCAAGAAATTGTAAATTGCAGCCCGTGGTATTATTAGAACATTTACGGTATTTTCAATACTGAACGGATAATGTTGAAATTTAAGATTTAGATATATTTCATTCAAATATGCAATTTGCCATCAGTACAATTCCCAGAAAAATTTTATTCTTGAGGATATTCAATTTGTATTTTTACTTTCTATTGGTTTGCTATTTGTTAACGATTTTGAGGCTTTATATAATAAAATGCAGTGTGTGAAACAAAACGTCTGAAAATTCAAAGAATAGCAGGTAGTCACGGGAGTAAAAAAAATAAATTTTTTCTGTAGGAAAGTAAGTCACAGAATTATACGAAATGGACCAGAAAGGCGTCTCAATAATTTTAATTTTGTTTTCGAAAATTATTTACGTCAAATATTACAATTTGCATTTTAGATCTTCCATTCCTAGCGGATTTTTTTTAAATATTCTAGTAATATTACGGGTAATATACAGGTTTATTATTTGTTTACTCCTCCTACAATTGAAATTTTCCATGAGTCTTCTTCCCTGTATCCTGCTCTTGTAAGGAAGGAGAATAGGTGATAGCTTCTAACGCTGTTTGAAATTATTGCAACAAAGATGAACCTCATAACGTATGAACGTTTAGAAAGAAATTGTATGAAGAAATGATTCTATAAAGTAAGCAGTTTAAAGAGGTAATTTATATCTACAAGTGCTGACGGGAGAGTAAAAATTGGGAAGAATCTAAATTAACTAATGAAAGATAAATTTTATTTACTTACCGATTCGTTCACTTTTTGTTTTCTATTTAAATGATGATTACATAGAAAACAAAATGCAAAATTCAAGTCACCAAGAAATTTGCATTATGTCCTGTTAAATCCAGAAAGATCGGCAGAAAGAAAATCTACATAACCTGCCTTTCGGTCATTAAAAAAAAAGATATTTACCTTTGTCGGAATTTTTTTAGTGTAAGGTGAACGCTTTTTAACTAATGAAATTCAAAATTATATACTAATGCCTGAATTTTCTAGAAATATGTCGTTTCAGAATTGTTGGATGCTTTTCAGAATTGTTGAATTGTTGGATTGTTGGCAGTGTCTTCTTCAGGAACTGAAACTAAGAAAGATACTCTGGTTTAAGAATTTTTCTTTTCACTTTATAAACAAATAAAATGCTGAGTGAAAAAAGATTGTGCTATATTGTTTTATCTCTGTGCGTCACTTTTCTGCACTCAGTGGGCTAAAAGGTCCAGGTTGCAAGAACCTTTTTATATTGCTCATGTATGGTTGAGATTCTAATGGAGAGCTGTTAGATGAAGATGGAAGAACATCATCTAGATTATTCTTTGTCGTGCATAAGACATTACTCTCCTCTGCACGGAACCACGTCTTAACGCACTATCCGAGTCCATCAATGTCCCCTTTCTCGTGAGGGTAGGGTGCAGATTAGTGGAATATCAACTCTTCCAGAGGTAGAACTCTAACTTGGGACGACTGATAACATTTCATATGTAACTGTTTATTGCATACGTACATGTCACACATCGACAATTGAATATTCCTTCAAGGAGAACTCTCGTTTCCGCGAAGACTCATTCAAGAACTTTTGATAGTTTTTATTTTTATTTTTATATTAATATTTATATTAATTTTTTTAAATTTTTATAAGGAATTTAAACAGTCTATGTTCTTTAGAAAAATAATTAGTAGATTATAGTATATGGGTTTAAGTGCTTTTTCTTTGGTTCAAGGATTGATTGAAAGTTAAATTGATTAGTTTTATGTTTTCTGAGTTTTTGGAAGTATTTATTTCTTTCGTCTGTAAATTCTTTACATTGAAAAATTGTGTGTTCTATTGTTTGTGGTTCATTACATTTTAGACATTTGGTGAATTTATTTTATTCATTTCAAAGAGCATGGTTTTTGTCATTGCTAGACTGGGCTTTGATTCTTAATATTATGCTAATTTTTTTGTAATCCATAATTGTTGAATTTATTAATTTTATGTGAAATTAAGTATCTGTGTGTGTGACTTACATATGTGGAATACCAATTTTGAAGTGTACTGTTCATGTGTTTTTTATTTAAGTTTTTATGTAGGAGAAAATGATATGGGGAATTCATAGAATGGTTCAGGTTTTTTGCACTTTTTGCTAAAGTGCCTGCAATGTCATTGTATTTTAGATTAATGTGTGAGGGTATCCATTGTATATGCAATATGTTGTGTTGTTGTATATGGTTGTACATTAATGTGTAAGTGTCATTTATGAAAATCTTATAATTACTTTTAAATGGATTATCTTTTAAAATACCTAAAGAGATCTTGCTATCAGTCAAGATTACACTATTTTTGTTTGAGAATTGGAGAGCCCAGTTTATTGCTAGTATGATAGCTGTCAATTCAGCAGCAATGAGGACGGGAGTAGGAAAATCAAATTTAAATTGAATTCAAAGTTGTTTCTTGGACAGTAAAATTCCCCAGATGTTATTGTTTTTTCAAAATTCTGAGATCAATCAGTATAAATTTATATGTAGTTTTTGTAGTTATGTTCTATGTGGGTTTCTGATAGAAGTTTAAGCGTTGATTTATCTGAGGGATTTTTTGAATGAATTCCAGGAATATTCTTAGATAATACTGGAAGGGTTGATATCCATATTGGAAAGTTGGTTAAAAAGTCTCCACTGGTATTTTTGTTCATTATTTCTGTTACTTTTTGTTTCTCGTGGAAGTTATTTAATGCGATGTCTGGCAAGTAGTTTATTATGACTAATTATTTGGCTAAACCACACAGTGTAGAATGATCTTCATTTCCCAATACGAATGGTAATCAATTGTTAATTATCCCCAATACGAATGGTAATCAAATAGTTGCGAAAAATTTGAATTTCTCTTAGCTTATAGTTGAGACGATTTGGTGCACATTGATAACGTTGATATCTTCGTGTTCCTGACGCTCAACGTGTCACTTCTGAAGGAAGCAGCTGCTTAACTTCGGAGAGCACTTGGGATCGCATGCAGTCTACTTTTACGGAGACTTCTGAACACTTTTTGTTCGCACCATCTGGTAAATGTTGCGGGAATCTTTTCTTTTCGAAGTCTTAATGCCTCGTGATACGCTCGGCCAATTGCCGTGAGCTATAATTTTAACAAAAAAAGAAAGAAACACTTTAATCAAAAAATCGTGTTTCGAGATAACGAAATTAATTTTCAGTGCCTAGAATAACTCCCTAAACTGGAGGTAATTAAGAAAAATATTTCTAGCATCTTTATTATATAAATTAATGATTCAGTTATTTCCCCAATTGAAAGCAAAAACAGAATTTTTACATGCAATATAGCTTGTTCTTTGCATAAATTCGAAAATTAAACTAGGAAACAGGTCGCTCACGTTATAGGCGAACGAATATTAACATCACGGCTAGCAAGATAACGCTAATAATTAAATTTAAACAAAAGAAACTGACATAACAACTTTATTAGGTTCCAAGGCAAATGCAAAATGCTGGTTGGAATGTTATGTTGAATAAAAGAACACAAAACTTTAGATATTGAGAGATATCAATATAAAAAGTTTTCGACATAAAAGTGCATAAATATAAATGTTCAACAATATGAAGGGCGTCGATACTAAATTTTAATCAATGCAAAATAAAGTCTATAATACATATTTATATATCAATGCAAATACTGTCGATACTAAGCTTTAGCCAATATAAAATGACGTCGATATTAACTCTTTATCACTGTGAAATGGCTACGATATCAAAACTTTATCAATATAAAATGCAGTTGATATTAAACTTTAATCAGTATAAAATGACGTAGATATTAAAATCTTTATCAATATAAATTACTATAGATATTAAATGCTATAGATATTAAACTATAACCAATATAAAATGCATCGATAATAAATCCTTATCAGTTTAAAATGCCGTCGATGCTAAACTTTAATCAATATAAAAGGGCTTTGATATCGAAACTTTATCCTGTCTGCTATATTCAACAATACAAAATGTCGTTGATATCAACTTTAATCAATATTATATGATGTATATATTAAATCTTTATCAATATAAAATGCCGTCGATATTAAATCTTTATGACTATAAAATGATGTCGATATTAAACTTTAATCAATATAAGAGGATGCCGATATTAAACTTTACCAATGTAAAATGCCGTCGATATTAAACTTTAATCAATATAAAGTTACTTTAATAATAAACCTTTATCAATATAAAATGCCGTCGATAATAAACCTTTATCAATATAAAATGTCGTCGATATCCAACCATTATCAATGTAAAATGACGTCGATATAAGTTTATACCGATTTAAGCATGTCGTTATCACAGATTAAATAGTTAGCACAGATAGACGACCTCCATATATGTCCATTGAGGTACAAAAAGATGCCATCACTCCTGCCCAGCAGCCCCCAAACTAGTCCTGTTCCAATAATACACTGCACGACATTGAAATTGCCCCATCCAGAAGTAGTGAGGGGATAGGGGTGAAATGTAGCATACACATAGCAATACATATTGGCATACCATGATTTAATTTGCGGTCATCTACAGCGGTTAGAAGATGAGATAATGCAGCGCAATATGACTGCCTCAGTAGGTGGTTGCATCGCCGTGAACGGCAATACAGGCAGTAATAAGGCATGGCATGGAGTCATACAGTCAACGGATATGGTCCTGAGAAATTGCACACCAAACAGTTGACTTGCTCCCATAATTCATCGAGATTCCGCACTGGCGGGTGAGAGGATTGCACACGTCGTCCAATGTGGTCCCACAGATTTTCTATTGGGGATAAATCTGGAGATCCTGCTGCTCATGGCAATACTTGAACATGTTACAAACATTGTCTGAAAACCCTAGTAGTGTGTACACGGGCATTGTCATGCTGGAAAATGGGCTGCTGCATGCCTCCCAGGAACGGTAACAAAACGGACTGCAGAGCCGCGTTAACATATCGTGCAACTGTCAGTGTTCCCGTGATGCGAACAAGAGGTAACTTGCTGTCATATCCAATAGCACCCCATACATTATGCCTAGCTGATGGGCGGTGTGCCGTTTGTGAACAAAAGTTCGATCTGTCCTCTCACCAGGTTGTCACCATAAACAGACCCGTCGATTGTCAGCACCCAGACAGAAACGGGATTCATCACTAAACACAACAGTGTTCTATTCGTGACCCCAGTTCGCACGACTTCGGCACCAATCCAGACGAGCGCTTCGATGGTTTGCAGTCAATGACAGTCAATGTAACGGTTGCCTAGAGCCCATGTGAGACTCATGCAACCTTCGGTTTACGGTTCGGGTCGTTATGGGGATGTCCATGTCTGCTGACACAGCCGTCGAATATCGCCTGCAATGCTCTGTAGTGACGAACGAGCATGTCGAACAATGTATCTATCAAGCCGTGCTGATGTCTGTCGGACGACACCACTCCCTCTGTGACGCACCCTAGAACCTTCATTTTGTCATTGTTGCCAACAGCGTCCAACAGTTCTTGCATCCCGATGAATATGGGCAACGACACGACGTGTAGACCATCCAGCTTCACATAGGACTATAATTCTTCCTCTCTCAAAAACATCCAAATGATGATAAACCTGCCAACGGCGTGTGCCAGGCATATTCGGCCTTCGCTGAACAATTTCCAAGCGGAACTACCTAATCTCAACCGATCGTAGGACTTCCACTTGCATAAACGCAATACCATCCCCGTTCCTACTGCATCTTTTATCTCTTGAGCCACACACGTCATTGGCTCCGGATTATCATCATTTGTATATCTCAACTGCGCACACCCACCCTTCTATTTCAATGTTTGTACGATATATCCTTCTGGATGGGGCACTTTCAATGTCGAGCAGTGTAGTATATAATTGCAATTTTAAAATTACACCTAATTTATTTTTTTTAAAAGCGAGTAGTTCATTTCACATTATTCTATATTATTTTTATATAATCTTAATAACTGAATTTTTCTACTTCATATTTTTTTGAAAGGCAATAAAGAAAACAAATAATAGATACGGAACTGAAAAGCAAGCTGTCCACACACTTGGAAACTTGGTGGGAAAATAAAAATTACGACCGGCTGACAAAAGTAGCGCTGCAAGCAGTGCTGTTCTAGAGATTCTTTATTAGAAGAGAGTGGCCATACGGGTGATTCAACCGGATTGGTCAATCCCAAAGTCAGCCATGTTATTGCCAAATAGTGCTGTCTTCAAACGATGTGCATTGAAAATGAACGTATAAGACGGATCTTTTGCATCCAGTGTTAATTAGATTCTCTTTTTAGTTTGAAACAGATGCTTTGTTAGCTTACTTTAACCAAGATGATAATTCCGCAATATTTGGCATCAATAAAGATGTGTTATTTTGAACTTTTTTGTGCCTGCTTTAATATTATAATCAATTCCTTATTTCTGCTGGAATATATTCGACAACTTGAGCTAAAAGTCTAGGATTTGAAATTTAGCATTATACGCTAAAGTTATTTTATTGTACTTTGAACAAAATGCCTTGCTGTCAGGGCCGGACTTTGACTGTCTGAGGCCCTAAACTAAGGTATATTGAAGAGGCTCTAAGCTATTCAAATTTATGAGCCCCCAAAAATTCGAAAGTCGAAATATATCTATCTATTCTGATTGAGGGGGACATTAAAAAATACACATGAAAATGATGTGATGAAACATTATTGTAGCATTGTTAAGCAAAAATGAACAGCGTTTGCACAGAAGAATAAATATTAAAGAAATTTTCGTAACGCAGTGAAACTTGATATACATTTCAATGAGGTCCCTCATATCGTGAGGCCTTAAGTTGTAGCTTAGTTAGCTTATGTGTAAGTCCGGCCCTGCTTGCTTGGGGCGGGGGTGGCTCAGTCGGTAGCGCGCCAGGCTCGTAATCTGTAGTTCCCAGGTTCGAGTCCCAGCTGGGTCAGCGTTGAGATTTATCTCCGCTAAATTCCCCGCCCTGCCCACGGTCAGTAGGGGACTCCGATGGGCTTGGAAAGGCCGCCGTCCTTCGGATGGGACGTTAAGCCGTGGCCCCGTGTGCGGGAGAGCCATACCCTGTGCACGTTAAAGAACACGCTGGATGGCCTTGACGGGAGGCTACCATCTGTCTCCCAACAGCTGTTCTAGTGGGTCCCCTCCCCAACCTTCTCTGAGCCTTCGGGGTCCATGTGACCTGGCCATTTAGCGCATGGTGTGCAAAAAAGTGCCGCTCAGTGGTAAAACAACCCGGCCCTGCTTGCTGTTGTTCAGCTGTAAATTGCCATAATAATGCCGAGAAGAGATTTAATAAAAGAGCTTTGCTAAGGGATCCAGTTCGCCGATCTTTATGCAAAAGTAAAAAAGATTAAATTTTAAATCTATTAATGCAAGTCGTCTTTGCGAGGAAGTTTAGAAATATTTCCAGTTATTTCGAAATTTTAGCAGCTGATTTAGGAATTAAAGCTTTCCATTAATGTAAGTTATCAATAAGTGCAGAAAATTTAATTCAAATAACAAAACAAATGCAAATCATTTTTTTTTAAATTAAACTGGTTATAAGAATAACATAATGGGTTTATGGCAATAAATTTCGGTTGCAAATGTATTGGCCCGGCACTGAATGCAATGCCGGGTCAAAACATTTGCCACCGAAAAGCGAATTTACTTTTGTCCTCATTCCTAAAAAAATTATTTTGAGATCGCAAGCGAATTTTTCTTTGCGTTACAACTGATTTAAAAAAACTGATTAACTAAAGTTATTTTATTGTACTTTGTTCCTCCCTTTTTTAGATTTTTTGTCATTACCCTTCCCTTTGGGTTTTTTGACAGTATCAGAAATACTATGAATTAAATCTAATCCATGTTTTGGGGCAGAGGTTAAATCCTGAATGGCTTCCAAACCGTTGATTTGAGAAGAGCAATGTTCAGTATATACAAGCTCATTGATGTCTTTCTCAATATAAAATCTTTCCAAAATTGCATCATTAAATTTGTCGCGATCATCTGGTAAAATGGAGTGAATGTCAGTAGTAGAGTCCCATTATAGGGTACCCCTTTTGCACAGTGCTTCCCCCTATGACGTCACCGGCCACGCCCCCTTATTAATACTTATAACTGACCACGTCATCTTATTAATATTAGTAATTCATAATTAATAATTCATATTTCATAATCAATAATTAATAAAGACCCCCTTGGTTGACCTGTATTTTTTAATTCCCCCTCATTAAAAAAACCCTCCTTATCAAAAGTTCTGCTCCCCTTTATTTTAACTTTATTAAAACCCGTGGCGCCATTTAGTGTATATCATGAGTACTATACCTTTAGGAAAGCCCTCTATTTCAGCCATAATTTTTCCAATTTTCTGACTTCCCCTCATTAAGAAAATCCCTTATCAAATGTTCCACCCCCTTTATTAAAAACCCTATCAAAACTGCCCCGGTTGACCAACCAGTATTTTCTAATCCCCCGACTTTAAAGACCCCCTAGTTGACCGATCTGTATTATTTAATCCCCCCCTCATTAAAAAAACCCTTATGAAAAGTTCTGCCCCCTATATTAAACACCCCTCACCGATCACAAACTCCCGAATAAGTTCCTTGGTTTCTACCCTCATCTGAAATTTACCAAGTCCAACTGAACTTTCGGTGGCAAAGTTCAAGGTATCTCTCTCATCCCTTTGGCGGTCATTTTCGATAAATCCGTTATTCATCAAAAAGTCCTCCCATTTCCCATTTATTAAGAAAACCTTCATTAATTAAAACTCGGCAAAAGTTCCACCCCCTCACATCCTGGGTGGTAGTGTTGAAAGGTTAATCCTTCTCGAAATTTCTAGCAACGGTCATCTTGGATTACGTTACCTGCCATGCTGTCGACCTCCCTTTCTTTCCATATCAGACGTGATGTGTTACAACATTAAAACCCACTGGCACTCTTGATCGTCGAAAAATTTCGAGATGGGTCCGAAAACTAAGTCCAGAGATGTCACTCATTGACAGCCGTTCTGACTAAACCGCATTGTCACCCCTATTTCTACCCCCCTTTGTTTCAGGCCATCACAGGAGATACGGTAGGGAAACAATGTTTTGGAAATAATTTTCAATCCTCTTATCGAAACATCCCATCTTCCCTTTATGATTGGTCAGCTATTTTGTAAATAAACAATGTACCTCATCGGAAGAAGACAAACCATTTTGAAATTTCCCTTCACGCCCCTAAACCTCCAAGTGTTGTGCCTCTCTTATTAAAATTAATCTCCATTGGGTTGAAGGATGTTGCCATCAGATATCTGTGTTCACACATATTCTGAACTGCACTTTCCGCGTCAGGACTTGTTTCGGAATGATAAAAGTGATTTTACGTTAAATTCTTATTTCTGCCGAGTCTCAATTTATTATTCTCCGCATTTTCATCGAATCACAGATAAAAAGTTCCCTCTTCCTTACAAATTTCAATCATCTCCCAATTCCTCTACTAAGTCACTTCAAAGACATAGTGATTGCAAAAGAATAATCAATAAAACTAACTTTTTTAATTTCCGTATATCCGTTACGCGACTGGGTCACAAGTTTAAAACTTTTTATTCCTAATACTTATTACCGCTGCATCCTTACCACAAGATGCAAAATATTCTTTCCTACGAAGTAATGTTACGCAGTAGCAATCTATAACAAAATATTATTTCTTCCTCGGAAGAAAAATCAGCTAATTGTTTGAAAGTAAGATATCATTTTTTTTTTAAATCTGTAATTCTAAACGCTCTCACAGTTTTTATAAATCGTCTTTTCCTCAATTTACCAGCGAACGTGTGATCCTATGACTCACGTTGTGAATCCTATGAATCACGTTTATTTCGCGTTGCGACCTCTCGGTTAGTATACGTGTGTGCATTACTCTTTACAAGGTCAGTTGTTTTCATTGGGTAAAAATAATTCTGTAATGAATTTTGTACGCGGCAGAATGCTATAGAAAGTAAGGAATGCTAAATTTAGAAAACAATTCATACGTTGAGTATCCTCAACGTATGAATTGTTTTCTAAATTTAGCATTCCTAATTACCTTGATACCCTTGCATTTCTGCTTACGGTGCGTAAAACATCTAACTTTGGTTCTACATCCAAGTCCAACATGAATGTATGTTAATGGTGTAGGGGATATTAGTTTTAACAAATAGTATAAAATACACTCATACACTAAGCTACTATAAAAATAATACACTTAATAAGTCTCACTCGATCGATATACTGATAACAACTCTCAACTTACCTGAGCTAATCCATCGAAATTTTATTTGCAGCTGGAGTGATCGTCAAAATTTAGCAAATACTTCAGCGATTATATCAGTATATCTATGGAACAAGCTACATGAGAAAGCTTCTTCGATTCGGTAACATAAAAATCCGCCTAACTAAAAATTTGCAGGAATAATTTAAAAGTACAAACCTCAGCAATAAGTTTTGGATATTTACTACTGTTCAGTGACACCGGTGAAAACGAATTTTTCCCTTATGAAGAAAAGCAACACTGATATTTGATTTTTTTTTTTTATATTTGGTATTTTGATATTTGATTTTCATGCAAAAAGTACTAGGTTTCAAACAAGATCATTTAGTTCATTTGCTGAATCAGATGAGACTCATCTAACTTTTTAGGGGTGTATGTAGGATCGGAATCTGTATGTGCCTCAAAGTCTTCCTCTGATGAATGGGAATCCATCTCCTCCCAGTTAGTTGGAGGTGTTGGTATAGGAATATCTTCTACATGAGTAACTGGCCTTATGACTGAAAGCACATTTTGATATTGTATTTTGCTTTTGTTCTTTTTTGAAAAGCACGACACTTTAGTTAAACGAAAATAGAAATCATGCAAATGACTAGTTGGCTAATTCCAAATCATTGGAACTGCAAAGAGCATGGATTTTATCTTACCTTTCTCAACTATTCACTCAAAGCAACAATGCACGAAATGCAGCACACATGTGGAGCCCATGTTTTGTCCTGATCTCCAACATGACATCCAAAATACAAGTTATAGGCAATATTGGTCAGAGAACGACCCTGGGATTTTAAAATATAATTTCCACACACATAACAAAATTTATCTGGCACAATAACACATTTACGATGCTGACTTTGTGCCATTTAAATGCCAAAATTCACTCTTCAAGGTACAGCACATGTTCCTCCTATAATGAAAACAACAAATGGCGGTCTGAGGTTAGATTACTGTTACATGTTTTCTCCCACTTCGCAATCAGTGTTTCTAGCCACAAAAAGTAAAATATCCAGTATCCTCCCAGTTGCCTGGAAGTGTTAAGTATAGGAAGATTCTAACACGAGTCAAAATTACCAATAACATAAAAAACGTGGCGTGCTAGCCATTTTTTAAGGCCAGATCTGACATCAGCACTTGAAAAATAGTTACAGGCAGTTATAAAATCCTTGTAAACCAGTGTTATT
Source organism: Ryuthela nishihirai (assembly GCA_038380435.1). Lineage (NCBI taxonomy): Eukaryota > Metazoa > Arthropoda > Arachnida > Araneae > Heptathelidae > Ryuthela > Ryuthela nishihirai. The sequence continues at coordinate 37,246,985 of JAWZYU010000015.1, forward strand.
AAGGATTACTTTAGGAACTTTACTTAAGAAACCATTTTAGGAAAAATACCGAAAATCCTCAATCTAAGAAATGTTGAAATGAAGTTTATTTTTATTCGTTTTCGCTATTTAAGGTTCTTTAAAGTACTTTTCAGAAATGTTTCCTATTCCTTCCAGTCCAAAGTGCGGGAATTGGGGAAGAAATGCGAATTAGAAAGTGTTCTCCATGAAGAACTGAGTTTGGAAATCCAAGCATTGCAGCGATTGCAAACTAGTTACCTGGAACACTTCGTGGTCTCAGACTTCAGAGGCGAGTGCTAATATTTGTCTATTCTCTATGTTGACTTTATTTTATCAGGGCATTCTATGTCATGTAAGTGTTTGTATAAAAGAAGCAACGGTTAAGATTTATTTTTCTTTTATAAACAGACGATTCTTCTTAAATAATGCTTTTATAATTGTTTAGTCCCCTAAAATTCTCTATGGTAGGAAAATTTACACCATGTAAATAAGCCAACCGGAGGACTATTGGTTTGAAACAGGGATCACCCAAGATCAGGTGTGACCAGCATTTTCCTACAGTGTAATGGATATTGATCCTTATACTATGATGGATACTGATCCTTATACTATGATGGAAATGTGCTATATATATATTATGTTCAGTCAAGTGATAATTAATATTGAGTCTAGTGTTAATCCAGTGATAATTAAATCGGAACACTTGCTCAAGGGTGAAACGAATTAAAGTGCCACCTGCCTGACCAATTTTCATCACTTTAGTTTCTCTCTGTCACCAACACCTTACCAGTCTCATCAACAGCTCCAATGAAAGTAATTTTTAGTGGTGTATTAAAACTTTTTAACTCGTTTTTCATCCTGCTCTTTTCATTGTTCAGAAGTCATCACGTGAATGGCCACAAAATAAGTTTTCAAGATCCATAAACAAAGAAGTCACTGAATTCCTTTATTTTCTATCTTCCTACTACGCTTCTACCTATATCCGAAGTTAATATAAACAATTGGTAATAATAAATTAAAAAATTACATTTTAATGAAATAGAGAATTAATTATCATTTTTTTTCCTTACTAGATTTCCAGCGAGATATTTTTTTCACGTCACCAAAAGTGAAGTAGATCCCCTTGCATCCAGTTCTCTTCCAAGTGACTCTTCCAGCATCCCAACTTCTGTTCCTTCTGTTCCAGTCTCCCCCTCCTCCTCCAAAGGCAATAGCTTCCTCTCCTTGTGCTTTCCATTCAAGTTCTTACCTCGCAGAAGGTGACTGGTTTTGTAGCTTGCTTACTTTGTTTCCGCTTTTCTAATAACATGCAACAAAATGGGCCAAGTGATGCAAACGAGCCCGTAAAAAATAAAGGGGGGGGGGGGGGGGGCAAGAGACTGTATTTCGATTGTAGTCTAACCATTTCCCTCCTTTTTAGAGCTCTTTAAAACATTTCTTGAAAAATGCATGAAATATGCATAAGTTTAATGATTTTTGCCTATATCTTTACTAGCGTTTTAAAATTTTTTTGCTTATATTAAAATGGGGAAGTTTTAAAATGGGGAGGGGCATGACCCCTTGACTTCTTCCACTACCACTATCAGATTTGACCTTGCTATACAGCCGTATCAAATCATTATAAAGCTCAAGAGTAAAGAGATACAGATTACTTCTAAGTATAGAATTAAAGAAATATTTTTACTCAAAACATGGGTTGAGTTGTTTGGGTTGTTTTATCTCTGAGTTGCACTTTTGTGCACACAATAGGCTAAATGGCCAGGTTACGATGTTCACGAGGGCTCAGAGAGGTTGGGCCCACAGGACAGCTGTTAGGAGACAGATGGTAACCTCTCATAACGGCCATCCAGCATGTTCTTTAACGTGCACAGGGTATGGCTCTCCCACACATGGGCCCACGGCTTAACATCCCATCTAATGGAAGCGACCTTTCCAAGCTCATCGCTATCCCCTAATCTGGGAACTGAAGATTACAAGCCTGGCATGCTGCCAACTGAGCCACTCCCACCCCAATCTCAAAACATAAGTTTCCCCCTGAGCGATATTCAAACCCACATCTCCTGAATACATTCCAGGTGTTCTAACCACTATACCATCAACAGCTAGTTTTTTCCGGACAACTATGACTATAGATTATCCCATTTTGTCGCTGTTCGTAGCGCCATCTGTGATTTGGAACGTGAAACATTTGAACATTGCAACAAATTTTTCCCTTGGGGCAAATATAGAAATGTTTATCGTTCTCGATCATAGATGGCGTCAAGAGCGCGAAAAATTGTAATGATTTATAGGCACCATTGTGAGAGAAATGAAGAAGCTGCTGATAACTGAGTGGTTAGAACACCTGGCATTCAACATTCTCTCTCATTTTTGGAGATAGTGCCCGCAGAAGAAATTCTTCGTGCGCCGGGCTGTTGGGTTCATCTTTTGCGAACTTTCGTACACGGAGAATGATGGATCTGCGCGAGGCCCATCTTGGCAGTGTCTTCGCATCGTAGAGGGAACGTTGTTGGCATGTAAATATACAGAAGACGTGGGTTCGAGTTTCACTCAGGGCAAAACATGTTTTTTCAGAAAAAATATATAATTCTTTAGAGAGCTTTCAAAGCGAAATACTGAATGTCCTTCATTTGTAAAATATTTTTTTTCGAAAAATGACACCAAAGATAATTTGAATGTCCAAAATTCATATATCATGTATTTCAATGCATGCTATTTGAAGAATTTGAATAGTCAAGAGAAAAATCAATCATCCTGGAACTTTATGCAATATTAAAAATTATTGCTTTTAATCTATAAAAATTCAATTATTTTAGCCAAAACCAGAATTAATACAAAACGTGTCCAGAACACGTACGTATTTATTTCCTAAAACAAAAAAAAGTTGTGCTTTCCAACTTCCCCGGAGTTAAAAGGCGACAACTCCCACATTGTATATCCCTTTGCCCATCATAATCTACCATTAATCCTTTGGATACCAAGCTGTCTGAATACTCCTATCGCCACGATCCAGCTTACCGGCCGAGAGTTTTCAATATTGCTTTCCCTCTCTGAACGATTAGCAATGAGAATGCAAATGAGGGATTAACGAGGTAGGCAAAAGGGGCGTCGTCAACCATTCCCTCGGGGGTGCTGTAAAGTGTCACTGACAATATTCGCTTGCATCCCGTTGTACAGTATGAGTTCGGTAGTAATTTCCACCAGAGGCAAAGCTGGGTAGGAGAGTAAGAGCGAAGCTTGTAGGAAAGTTGGGTCTAACACTGCGAAATATTTCTGCTAGTGGATTGTTGATCTTTACGATTTCCAGATTATTGTTTTAACGCTTACTATATCTTTATCAGAAGAGAAATGGCATTCATATTTTCGTAACATTATTTTTTTTCTCTTAAAATATTTTTAACATTTTTTTTTAATTTAAAAATGTGATAATTTTAAGAATTATATGTTTTAACTTCATGGCGATAGAGAACTTCACAAATTTTCCAAATGAGTGTGGTAGTGGGAAAAGGAAATAAGGAAGTAAAATATTTAGTAACGCTCCTATTAACATAAAGTAATGGGCAAATTATATCTTTAGAAATTAATATTTTAAAATCTTTTTAAACGTTACTTGTCGTACACTATTTTCGATTAGTATAATATATAATATAAAAAAAGACATTTTTCCCTTTTTGGTCCCCATAAAATTTCAATCTAGTAAGTTATTAGTTTTTTAGACAGCTTAATTTTTGGTCAACATTTAAACAAAATATTTAATCCACTTGCAAATTGCTCTGACATTTGGGAAAAATCATAATACCATGGAATAGATAAGTAGTTATCAACTTTTTCTAATCCAAAGACAAACGCAAAAGAGAAAAATATTGGGCAAAAGTTTAAAATCGAGTGCTATATTTTTTTGAAAACAATATGAGCCTCATTTTTTTTTCTAAAGCTGGATTATTGAAACATTAAGGTTTTTAAGAGTAAAAGTCTTTGCAAGATTAATTTCATACATTTATATCAAATGTATGAAATTAATCTTACAGAGACTTTATGTGAAATTATTTTATGAATATTTCAAATTTCTTTCTTTCCGCTGTTTACAATGGAGTAAAATAAAATAAAACTTTTGTGGGCAGGATTTGTTTTCTGCATCTTTTTGTGGTATAATAAAAATGAAAAATAAATTTAAAAAACTGGCCTACCTATAAACACCCTAAAACTTAGACAATAAAACTGAAATACATGGATTGTGCAATCAGTCACTGAGTTCGTATTCCCTTCAAAAGAAGATAGTTAGCCCGCAAGGCCGGATTTAGCTTCAGGACGATCCAAGAATTTCGTTTCAGTGGGAGGGAGATTGTTTTCGGGAGGTCCGAGATTTTTGTTTTGAGAGGAGTCCGAAAATTCAGTTTTGGGAAATCTCACTTGTGTATGATTTCTCATTTGCCAAACTAAATAGTATGAGATTTTATATTTTTTTAAATTTAATATTTTGGTGCCGGACATGAAATTAAAGACTGAAATAAAATTATGTAAAGACAAGTGTTTTGGATTTCAAAGCGGTAATGAAGTTTGAGATTTAGTATGACAGCTGGAAGTTCGAAGGGAGGGGGGACGAACTTTTCAGGAGCGTGGGTTTCTAGGTACTTCTTTGGAATTACTCTTGTTGAGTAGGTAAATTGGCGCTTTATCTCACATTGTAGTAAATGCGAATTCAATGACTGATTACATCAATATTCTTTAGGTTTATTTTGTATGTTTTGAGCGTATGTAGGAAGTAGGTACTTTAACGAAAGCCATCTCAAACAATAAAATCAAATATAAAAATTTTAACTCAACTCTAATATTATATCAAAGAATTTTTAACTGCTGCAGAAGCTCCAATCTCCAAAATACGTTCGTGTTATCTATTCTTCATTTCCTTTTTGTTTAGCGCAAACATCTGAGTCATACCAGATGAAGTTAGAACTGAAAGGTCCAGGATCAAAGCTACCTCACCGTGCTGCAAATTTGCCAATAAGCTAATAGTTGTATTCGCAGGATAATACCCCCCACAGACAGTGCTTTGCCCCTATGACGTCACACATCCGCTTACGTCATAGGTACATTATAAGCAATTAATTTTTTTAATTCCTTATAGGCAAAATATTTGCATCATGACATTTGCTTATTACACGTGCATGTTTTTGTTTTTATTAATTCGTTTAATTATATGACTTTGTAACAATATCAAAGGCTTTATGTTATTTCGATATGCTCCTCCTATCCCAAGAGAGTACCGTATTTCTTCGATTCTAAGACGCACTTTTTTCCCACATAAACGTCTCTAAAAACGGGGTGCGTCTTAGAATCGATGGCGTCTTAGAATCGCAGAAAAGACGGCTCAGAAGAATCAGACTCTGATATTGATTCAGAAGGAAGTGATGAATAGAATACTTACTGATAAATAAGTACTATTGTTGTTAGTAAATTGAATTCTATTATAATAAAAATATTTGTTAGATATATTTTAGCAATTTATTTATTTTTTATTTCTTAGAATCAAAACTTTTTGTCTGTTGGTGGTGCTGAAATTAAAGTGCGTCTTAGAATCGATGGCGTCTTAGAATCGAAGAAATACGGTAATACACAGTTAAGGTAGAATTTAACCATAAACTTTAATCTAAACATTTCTGTTCCACTGAAGTTAAATTCCCGGAGTCTCCCCCAAACTGAATTCTCGGACCCCCCTACCGAAACTTAATCTTGTGCACCTGCCTGGTTGGACTATACATCTCTCCCCTCTCTCCTCCGCCGTCCCATAGATCCGGCCTGGGGCCCGGTATACTTAATATAAAATCATCATCATCATCATCATCCTCAAGCAGCCATGGGCTACGGAGGTCCAACCAGACCGTGCAATTTAGTTCTCCAAGCAAGTCTATCCTGAGCTACATCTACTGCATCTGGCCACTGCACACCAATTCTAACAAGGTCCTGTTTGACATTGTCTGCCCACCGCATCCTAGGTCTCCCCTTCTTTCTGAGGCCTTTAGGCACACTGTTCATAACCCTATTCGTCAATCTATAATTATTCATACGGGCAACATGGCCAAACCAACGGAGTCTCTCTCTGCACAATATGCTGCTTAAAGGAGGTTGCAAACTCCTTTTCCTAATCTCATCATTAGTTACAAAGTTGAACCACCTAATGCCCAAGATACTGCGTAAGCATCTGGAATCAAAAGCATCTAGTTTCCTGTTATCTTGTTTACAAAGTGTCCAAGTTTCACTACCATAACTAACCCTAGAAAGAACCAAACTATTATACAGTCTAATTTTAGTCTTTAGGTGTATACGCCTATTTCTCCACACTCTCCATAGATTCTTAAAAGTCCCAGCAGCAATCCCTATTCGTCTGTTAATCTCATGCCGCACATCACCAGTATCTGTTACATAGCTCCCAAGATAATTAAACTGTGACACCTGCTCAAGACTGCAACCATTCAGATTAACTGAATCACAGCCTGCCTGACCAATTTTCATCACTTTAGTTTTCTCTCTGTTTATAACCAAACCTACTCTACTACCAGTCTCATCAACGGCTCGAATGAAAGAGTTCATCTCATCAACATCATTTGCCAAAAGGGCTAAATCATCAGCATAATCTAAATCAGAAATTTTCCTATCTCCAGCCCATTTAAGGCCAAAATCTTTCCCTTGAAGTGAATTTCGCATAACATAATCAATAACCAAGCTAAAAAGAAAAGGAGACAAAATGCACCCTTGTCGAACACCAGAAGTAATGCTAAACCAATTGCTACAAGCCTTACCAACTCTCACACACGACTCAGTGTTATTATAGAGAGCTTTCATAATGTTAACTAACTTGTCTGGTATACCATATGATCTCACAATCAACCACAAATTATGACGATCAACAGAGTCGAAAGCCTTTTTGAAATCAACAAAGCTAGCAACCAAAGGTTTCTGAAACTCGACACATTTCTCAAGAATCTGCCTAAGTGAAAATATCTGATCTACACATCCCCTACCACTTCTGAATCCACATTGCTCATCACGCAATTGCCTGTCAACCAGATTCTTAATTCTATTAAGAACAATCATGGAAAGAACTTTACCTGGAACAGAGAGTAGGCTGATACCCCTATAGTTATCACAAGAACTGCGATCACCTTTTTTGAAAATAGGGATAACAATAGCTCTGGTAAAATCCTTAGGAATCATGCCTTTATCATAAAAGAGATTCAGAATTTCAGTCATCCAAGTGGTAACCGAAACATTCCCAGCTCTAAGCATTTCCGTAGTAATTTCATCTACCCCTGGGGATTTATGAAGTTTAAGTTTAGAAACAGCCAAACTAACTTCAGATTGTGTTATAGGGCCAACATTAAAGCCACCAATGCATCTATCATCATTGCAAACAATGGGAGTAGAACTAACTACATTGTTTAGAACATCACTGAAATGCTCAGCCCACCTAGCCATGACAGAATCCTCCCCTTCTATAACCTTACCTTGTTTATCCTTCAATCCTTGTATGCCTGTCCGTTTTCTACCACACAAAACATTAACTATCTGGTACAGCTCTCTGCTGTTGTGCTGTCTAACTGCTTCCTCGGCTTTGTCAGCCAAACCATCAAGCCAAAAATTTTTATCAGCAGCTAACTGATCCTTTACAAGTTTATTAAGGTCTCTGTAATGCTTTCTATTAGGACTAGTAGGGTATTGATTAAGGGCATTCCTGCAGTTCTTTCTTTCCGAAATAAGCTCAAGTGCCTCATCACTCAGATAATTCTGCCTCTTCTGCTCCTTTTTTCCTAAAAGAGTACTGTTAGTGTCCAAAAAAGCCTGTTTAAAATGATCCCATTCTTCCTCAACTTCAGTAGTAAGCAAACCATGACTGTCATAATGACTAAGTAACCTATCATGGTAAGCTTTGGCTATAACTGAATCTTTCAGAGCTTCAGTATTAAAAGTAAATTTTTTAACCCTAGCACAACACTTTTTAAGTTTAAGTTGGAACACACTTTTAACAAGGTAATGGTCAGATCCAATTTCAGCTCCCCTATATGCCCTGGTATTCCTAACAGAACTAGTCCATTTGCTGTTAATTAATATGTAATCAATCATATTCTTATGCAGCCCATCAGGTGAAACCCATGTGTACTTATGTATGTCGCGGTGTTTGTAATAAGTGTTAGTTATTCTGAATCCATTGAGTTTACTTACCTGTAGGAGACGTTGCCCATTGCTATTGCAGCTACCAATACCAAAAGGGCCTATTACTCCTCCCCAAAGGTCAGAGTCAGTACCAACTTTGGCATTGAAGTCACCAAGAACAAGGGTAATATCTCCTTTCTTGACAGAATTCAAAATATCCTGAACTTGTTCATAAAACCTATCCTTCTCATCCTCATCGGCATCCTCAGTGGGGGCATAACAGCAGATAACATTCAAGTCTTTAACGCTTGTCTGAAATTTTGCTGTAAGAAACCTTTCATTAATGCACTCATATCCTAGAAGAGCATCACTAGCGTGTCTGCTGAGAAGCAGACCCACGCCTTGGTGATGCTTTTTGTCGTCCCTCCCTGAAAAGAGAAATTTAAGATTATTTTTAAGAATCTGACCTTTATCTGTCCATCTGGTCTCTTGCAAGCCGAGAATATCTAAATTATAACGGTGGAATTCTTGTGTGAGGACATCAAGAGAAAAAGCTCTGTGCAGAGTCCTCACATTCCAACTACCTATGGAGAGAAAATGGTTAGTGGGATGTTTAAAGAAACTATGTTTATTGAGAGAGGGAATGCCGACAATATCAAACAGCCCCCTAATCGCAGACATGGGGCAAAGACCCGTTCCCCCACTACTAAAGGCTGAAGCCATCTACACTGGAAGACTTCCTCCAATGTAGAATTTGACGATGCCAATAGAAGCAAAGAGTTCAGGTGCCTGCGATGACTTCTGCTCAGGATTATCCACCAGCTGATAAACATATCCTGTGGATCTATTCACTTGGGGCTGTCAACCCACAAACAAAAAGAAAACACAGCGGAAGATTTTCCCTCCACAGAAGCCCACCAGTGCAGCAAAATCAGGATCCATAATCAAGCTCAGAGCCATATATCTGTCCAGTCCAGTAGGTTTATATGGTCAGCACCAGGACCCTGTGTGGTTGACCACTCCTCAGCAGGGTAGAAAAAAAAAGAAAAGTAGCCATAGTTGTCCAGATCAGTAGGCCACACTAATCTGGCAGCCCTCCCCTTCCGTTCACTTCCACAAGAGAGTATCTCTTTTGAAAGTTACTAACGGTCCGCACCACGAGAAGGCGGGGTTGGACATTAGGTGCTAGGCCTGGCCGGTTCTATGCATCATCACAGGGGATTGGTGCATAGCTCTCCTTCCAGTGACTACCTAGCTACCATTTACAGACTCAGAAAATAATAATAATGTAAAATGGTTTAGAACATATTTTTACCACAAATTTCAAAAAATAGCAAAGACCTTCATTTTCCATTAATATTTTCCAATCCATATCAATAGTATGTTGAATATTGTTCTCAAAAATGCAACATTCCACAAATGGCTTATCATTCAATTCTTCCATTCAAATTCAATATATCAATTATAATTTCCAGGTCAGAATATCGTATCTTTGTGATGAGAAGTTTGCGTCGGCACATGCTACTTATGAATAAACAGCAAAAATCACTCTTTGAGCAGTTGACCAAAATTAGTTAGATGATTCTTCATCTGAATTTCGAGAGAGTCTCAGCTATTTAAAGAGTGGGGTTGCACAGATAAGTGGAGTTGAACTGTCCCTAAGGCTCATTTCTCATATTAGATCTAATGCACATCATGTGATCGACAGTATTCTCGGATCAGTCAATGCGGTGTCCCATATGGCTTTGGTACGACAAGCAGGATAAATATTGATGATGCGGGACAGTTGGCAACACTAGGCGTACCCAAGTGTGCTTATGTTGGGGGGTGTTAAGGTTGTGGATCTGAGCATCATGCGTTTTTTAATGGAGTCTCCAGAAATGAAACACTCAAGCATAAAATAAAAGAAATTACAAATAGACCAAAACATGTTAACTCTCATTGAAAGTTTCTGAGTATACTTTGGCAACGCAGATAAGACTTTGTAAATAACTAAGACATCAATTGCGTTGACTTCACTATTGTTATACGTAACAAACCAAGTCGTAGAATAGTGTTGTACGCAACAGAATAATTCATTACGAAATAATGAAAAATACGTTAACGTTGGAGAAGAGGCCATGTCTCTCTGTTAGAATTGCCTACAACTCCTCGTCGTCGAGGTCGTTCTCCTTCGCATCCTCATCTAATCAAAGTAGGTTTGAACTTCAATATACCATTTATTTAGTTAGGGAACTTATGTGTTCATGCAGTAGTGAATTTATGTTAGTGCATACTTGTATTTCTTTTAGCCAATATCCTTGCTGTTTGTCGAGCGTTGGACGCTCAGAAGATTGGTTGCACCGCATTAAGTGCGGACGTCTGTAAAATCGCGGTGGTAAGAAATGGTAATATATTGGGAGTTAAATGGGGAATAAGATTTCTGTTATTGTTTAAGTATACTTTAGCTCAGGAGTTATTTGTTATGTGTTCAGTTACATGTTATATCTATGTGTTAACCGAGTAGACGGAGACGTGCAAGGCTTACACCCTTGGTAATCCAACCTTCGTTTAGCCGGTTAACAAGACGTTCAATATACTAAATAGTAAGTAAATATATTCGGGTCGATTTGTAGTAACCCAGGTGGATCTGATTTATACCCTCCATTCACAGAAATCGATATTTCATTACATCTGGTCTGGAAATCGGGTTTCAATTATTTTAAACATCTTTCTGTTCTTTATCATTTAACAACAGATAAAAATGACCAATTATTTTTTACCAAATGTTTCGGAATATATTCAATTATGGCAAATTACATTAATAACAATTGCATTAATTATATTAGTATTAATAATATTTACATTAATATTAATAAAATTGCATTAACCTGTAAATAATGCTTTTCCTTTTCATTGTATATTACATTATTAAATATAATAAATAATAAATACCCCCTCAAGCAGCTGCTTGCCACAGCGGTCGAGTACGTACAAATTTTCTGCACAACTTAAACCCACCATAGCACAATTTGCCCATATTTAATTTTATTTCGTTATAGAATTTTCTATGACTGACAAATTGTATCCAAGTGCTGGAACTTGAATTGAAATACGAAATTATTTGAAAAATTCCATTTTGTGAATGAGACAATATTGTTTTTTCGGGTTTAGAAACTTCTGACGTGGAGACTATGTTCGGAATCCCAAAATACATCCACTTCTTCCCTCCCCAAAAAGAGGGGAGGCAAAATTTTATTAGTAGAGGAGAATCAATCGTAAGCGTTTTATGCGAAATGAAAGCTTGCGACGTGGAGAGTGAAATCCCATATACTTTAGAGCAGTGGTTCTCAAAGGATGTGCCGAGAAATTTGGGATGGAATTGTAGATAAAAGGAAATTTAGAAACCATTTTGTTGCTCCTTCCTGAAACTGATTCTTCATTTAACTTTTTTCCGTTTAATAAAAAACTTATCCATATGAAAATGGGATAACATGCAGGGCACAAAGCGGGGACGGATCTAGGGGGTGCAAAGGGACCAACCCCCCCCCCTTCCTTTTAGAATACAATAAGGGTAAAAGAGGGAAAACTTATTAAATTTATTTATATTTTATGCATTTTTGAAGATTTTTTTTAAAAACCTTCAAGTAGAGGATGAAATGTTAGAGTGCATTGGAAATGAAGTCTCTTGGCCTCCCCTTTGACATTTCTTTTTTTGACTCGATTTTGTTTCTTGGGGCCTGCCTCGATTTTTTTCTAGATACGGGCCTTACACAAAGCATACCGTTAATACACACAGCGTAGTACTAACCTTAATACACGTCAGAACTTAAAAAAAAGTTCTCTGCGTTTACAAACGACTCCACAAAAATGGCTATTGTTGAAGACAAATTGCGCATGTGCGAATTTCCCGTAGTATTACCACCAAATTTTTAGTGCCATCAGTATTCACGGCGAAATATACGATGTGCCGTGAGCAAAAAAAAAGTTTGAGTATCATTGCTTTAAAGAAAGAGAAAAACCCGAGCAACAGAAGATAAATTTGCTTGTTAATCATAATACACGAAAATGTGAAGTTCTACAATAAACAAAAGGTTATATATAAATAAGTCAGAGGACCTAAAGATATCCTAGCTTTGGGTCTCAAGTAAGAGTCATCTGGCCCAGACTGAAAGGTTATAGTAGCGTCCAAAGGATAATTTGCTTTTGACAGAGTCATAAGCGAAAGGCTTCCTCTGGGAGACTTTTTTTGTTCCTTTTCAGAAACAAAAGAGCGAATGCTTCACTTTGTCGTCAGTCTGTCAAATTCTTTGTTTTTAGAAACGGATCAAAAATTCTTTTGTGTTGGTTAGGTATTGTGAAATAGTACGATTCGTACTTGCGAAATCTCCATGCAACTAATTGCGCCATCAAACAGTGAAAAAAGTTGAAAATGGCAAACATTTCAATATTGTAATCGATGTAATTATATTAGAAATTTTTAATATTAATGGTAACATTTCACCATCAGCACAAGCACAATTTTTCTTGTTTTTAGTGATAATATTTATTTCCAAAAGCAAAGAATTATTTTTTCGTTGAATAGGTATTTGATAAATTCTTATGATTCATAGTTTTTGAATCTCCCAAAAGTTTTAATTGCAATCTCTGACGGTGGAATAATTCCAAAATTTCAAACATTTAACATATATTGCTAAAGATATGATGTTTTACTGATAAAATATCACAATCAAGGACTTAACACGTGCAGCAACGATTTGTCCCTTCACTTCGGGAGGGGGGGGGGGGTGTGCAGGGAGTGACGAAACGTTTTGTTTTAAGAGATTAATGAAAGTTCTTTTTGAGTTGAACAGGTACTAACGAAATATGATGATTCATATTTTTCAAACCCTTCAAAAGGCTTTAATTTACATCGTTTCATTTTCACTGAAATGATCTTATTAGTCACGGTGATCGATATGTGCTGGAGTCATTCGGTCTAATGTTCAACTGCTGTTAGGGACAAGACTACAGTATTAATTTTTTTCCCGTCAATTAGTTGAAAAAAATGAATAGCCTTAAAGTCCAGCCAGAGTTTTACCTCGCTGACAGAGAAACTGAAAGAATTAACTGAAGCTGAATTTTGTTGTGGTTTGGGTTGTTTACCTCTAAGAGACACTTTTGTGCATTCAATGGGCTAAACCGCCAGGTCATAAGGACCACAAAGGTTCAGAGGAGGTTGGGGAAGGGGACCCACTGGATTACACTTGGCAGACAGATGAGAGCTGGCCTTCCAGCATGTTCTGTAACGTGCACAGGGTATGGCTCTCCTTCATACATGGTCAGGGCTCAACAACCCATCAGAATGACCGCGACCTTTGTAATCTCATCGGTGTTCCCTTTCACACCGAGAGTAGGGTGGAGCTTATGGGAGATAAATCTCAAAGCTGATACAGTGGGAACTCGAAATTGGGAATATCGCATTACTAGTCTGGTGCTGGTGATTATGATTCAGGCAAGACATGGTGGCTACCTCAGGTACCAAAGTTTCAGTTTATGCTTCTGTTCAGGAGACTTCAAAATAGCTTGTTCCCTTCAATCGGGTTAGCTAGATAATCAGCGTTATCTGCTCTCTGATTGGCCCATTCAACACACCGAAATTGTCTTTCATTTTGAGAGTTTAAACTCTCTAGATCGCTCCTTGAGCTGAGTTTGGTTAAATTGACATCGAATGTCAGCGAATACACTGATGATCTTTAAGCTGATCGCAGTGCTATGACTTTACTCTTTTTACCTACAGGGTACCGAGATTTATGAAAATTACATGATAAAATTCAAAGCAGTATTTATATAGCTTAGTAGTTATAAGAGACAAAAAAAGTAACATCAAGTACCAGGTTACCAATTAAAAACCCATTAACACCTGATAAATAATGAATAATGACGTAACTCAGATAAAACATGGCGATATGTTTTGGCAGTTCCCGAAGATGGTCATTCTCAAGTGTAAAAGATATATTTCGAAAGACATGGAGCTGGCCATTTCGTTGCAATACGAGAACACGGTGCAATTCCAAGTTATCATGCAAACTGCCTTTGTGGTTGACATAAAGGATACGTTATTTTTATTTACTTTTTATTGCGTGCAAACTTTAACAGCTTTAGTACAATACAGTGTTAAGATGATTTTCAACTATGATTTAATATACAAATTCCATGTGATTAATTTTTAGAGAATGCGTTTAATAACAAGTTAGTTTACGTCACGATATACGCTGCAGTGCGTACTCAACATCTTCTCATGTAAGGAAAGTTGAGGGGTTTTGATACTTTGGCGACTAGGAGCTACCATATTCCATAAATACTTCTCTTAATATACATTAAGTATATATTTAAGTGTGTAATAGAGATTACAACTTGTATATTAATCCTTGCGCACTCTACCAACACGTTACTATATGGAGACATTAAAATCTTAGAATTTATATCTTCGGATGAGTTACCTGTTTTCGTTTTACAATTATCACTTACAGATCCACAAGGGTTGATAGGAATGGCATTCTGTGTAGGTTAAATTTCTTCAGAACAATCTGAAATATATTCCATAAGACTGGAATCAAGGATTGAAACTGCCAAGATAGATACAGCAGATCACTGGGATGCTCCCGAAATCACTCATGACCAGTTGAAATATGGACGTGATCATGACTACCATTTGAAAGGGAACCACGTCGATCTCAGTCCTTAATAACTGCCATTTTGTCCACAGATACAATGGATCCTGGCCCAGAAAGCAGGGAAAGCAGTGCCAAAGATAAGAACGGGAAGAGATGTAGAGGAGAAGGCTTTAGCAAAAGCTACACTGGAGGAGAGCAGTGAGCGTGCCTCCGGACGAACGCCAGCCATACGAGCACTTGACGAGGAAACCCCTGCTAGGAACACAGAGTCGAACCCTCTGCCCCAGCTACAGGATCTGTTGGCAGCCTTTCCGCTGTGTCAGATCCAGGCAGATCTAGTACGTTTGGGGGAACGCCTCCACCAGATTGAGGGACAGCGAGAGAGCAGCCATACCAGTCAGCCCCAGCAACAGCGGCACCCCTTGGCGGATCACCAGGGTGTCTCGTGCTTTGCGTGCGGTGGAGTGGGCCATTACGCCCGTCAGTGTGCGTCGCACCCGACCCTACGCCCACGTGACCCGCGATACCAAACAGGACGAAACCGGCAGCAAAATCGAGACCGAGCAACTCCACGGAGGACCCGCTGGACGAGAGAGAATGGATTCCCCTTTACACCCCCTCAGCGAAACTCGAGATCAGGGTAGTAGTAGTAGAACACATAACATAAATTGAATATTCTTGCTTTATAAAAGCAAACTCATTCAGAGGATTTTTGAATCTGAATTAAGTTAAATAGATGGTATAGTATTAATGATGGTATAGTACCCTGCTGAGGTGTGGTCAACTTCACAGGGTCCTGGTGCTGACCATTTATACCTACCAGACTGGACTTGTTTATGGATTTGAGTTTGATTATGGATCCTGGGCTTGCTGCACTGGTTGGCCTCTGTTGAGGGAGAATCTGCCGCTGTGTTTTCTGTTTGCATTTCAGTGATGTTCTAAACAATGTGGTTAGTTCTACTCCCATTGTTTGTAATGATGATAGATGCATTGGCAGCTTTAATGTTGGCCCTATAACACAATCTGAAGTTAGTTTGGCTATCTCTAAACTTAAACTTCATAAATCCCCAGGGGTAGATGAAATTACTACAGAAATGCTCAGAGCTGGGAATGTTTCGGTTACCACTTGGATGACTGAAATTTTGAATAACTTTTATGATAAAGGCATTTTATGAAAAGGCATTCCTAAAGATTTTACCAGAGCTATTATTATCCCTATTTTCAAAAAAGGTGATCGCAGTTCTTGTGATAACTATAGGGGTATCAGCTTACTCTCTGTTCCAGGTAAAGTTCTTTCCATGATTGTGCTTAATAGAATTAAGAATCTGTTTGACAGGCAATTGCGTGATGAGCAATGTGGATTCAGAAGTGGTAGGGGATGTGTAGATCAGATATTTTCACTTAGGCAGATTCTTGAGAAATGTTTAGAGTTTCAGAAACCTTTGGTTGCTAGCTTTGTTGATTTCAAAAAGGCTTTTGACTCTGTTGATCGTCATAATTTGTGGTTGATTGTGAGATCATATGGTATACCAGACAAGTTAGTTAACATAATGAAAGCTCTCTATAATAACACTGAGTCGTGTATGAGAGTTGGTAAGGCTTGTAGCAATTGGTTTAGCATTACTTCTGGAGTTCGACAAGGGTGCATTTTGTCTCCTTTTCTTTTCAGTTTGGTTATTGATTACTTTATGCAAAATTCATTGCAAGGGAAAGATTTTGGCCTTAAATGGGCTAGAGATACGAAAATTTCTGATTTAGATTATGCTGATGATTTAGCCCTTTTGGCAAATGATGTTGATGAGATGAACTCTTTCATTCGAGCTGTTGATGAGACTGGTAGTAGAGTAGGTTTGGTTATAAACAGAGAAAAAACTAAAGTGATGAAAATTGGTCAGGCAGGTTGTGATTCAGTTAATCTGAATGGTTGCAGTCTTGAGCAGGTGTCACAGTTTAATTACCTTGGGAGCTATGTAACTGATACTGGTGATGTGCGGCATGAGATTAACAGACGAATAGGTATTGCTGCCGGGACTTTTAAGAATCTATGGAGATTGTGGAGAAATAGGCGTATACACCTAAAGACTAAAATTAGACTGTATAACAGTTCGGTTCTTTCTAGGGTTAGTTATGATAGTGAAACTTGGACGCTGTGTAAACAAGATAACAGGAAACTAGATGCTTTTGATTCTAGATGCTTACGCAGTATCTTGGGTATTAGGTGGTTTAACTTTGTACCTAATGATGAGGTTAGGCAAAGGAGTCTGCAACCTCCTTTAAGCAGCATATTGTGCAGAGAGAGACTCCGCTGGTTTGGCCATGTTGCCCGTATGGATAATTATAGATTGGCGAATAGGGTTACGAACAGTGTGCCTAGAGGCCTCAGAAGGAGGGGGAGACCTAGGATGCGGTGGGCAGACAATGTCAAACAGGACCTTGTTAGAATTGGTGTGCAGTGGCCGGATGCAGCAGATGTAGCTCAGGACAGATATGCTTGGAGAATTAAACTGCGTGGTCTGGTTGGACCTCCGTAGCCCATGGCTGCTTGAGGATGATGATGATGATAGTATTTGTAATTTTTTTTTTATAAAATATCAAGAATTTTTGAGTTCTTCAGAAATTGAATGAGATAGTTATACAGAACAGGTATTAGCTTTGAGTTTGAAGAAAATAAGATACTCTGAAAGTCATAAGATAAAATATTAAGTTTTGAAAGTTTTGAGAAATATTGTATTCTTTCATTATCATAACTTTTGCAATTGAAAATAATATGTTCTAATGTGTGAAAAGTATTGCAGTTTGGACAATTAGGAGAATCAATAATTTTATATTGAAAGAGTCTATAGTTAGTTAGTGCTGTATTGGTTTTAATTCGAAGAATGGCATTTATTTCGTTTTTTTTCAAATTAAAGTCATGGAATTTTTGAATTTTGGGATTAATTTTATAGCGGTGGGATTGAGATCTATTATTATTATACCAAGATTGCAATTCTTCTATTAGTAATTTTTTATTTGTTAATTTGATTTGATAAATAAATGATGGGGTTGGAATATGTGAGTTGTGATTTAAAGCTTCTTTAGCCAGCCTATCTACAGTTTCATTATCAGGAATGCCCACATGGGCAGGTATCCATTGAATTATTAAGATATTGTTATGTGATAAATGTTTAAAAGTATGAAATAAAAGATCATTTGTGAATACATTAAAGTTAGTTTTAAGGGGATTTTGGAAAAGGCTAAAAAGTGCAGATTTGCAATCTGTAAAAATAACTATTTTAGAATTGTAAAATTTTGTGGCCCATTTTGTGGCTTCTATAATGGAGTAAAGTTCAGTAGCTATGTTCAAAAAGGAAGTATTAAATTTAAATTTTGAAGAGAAATTAAATTCTGGGCAAAAAATAGCACCAGAATAACTTTTAGTGTTTGGGTTGGAAGACCCATCTGTATAAATTTTGATATAATTATTAAATTGATAATTAATGTGTAGTAAGGAAATTTCTTTTATAATTGTGGAGTCATGTGATTTTTTATTAGAGAAACCTGGGATTTTATCAAACATTGGCGGAAAAGATGTTGTCCAGTAAGGAATGGATCAGGGTAGAGAAGAGTTACGACAAGCCAACCACCATACGGCTCCTTTAAACTAGAACAGGAGGGAAGCCCCGGATGCACTTCCCAGAGTCCCCTCGAAGCGTCAGCCGTCCGCATTGCCCCGTGTGCCATACTATGCAGTGATGAAAATTCACTATTGTGTCTGGCCGCATGGAGGACACGGAGGTGTCGGCCCTTGTCGATACCGGCGCCATTGTGTCCGTCATGAATAGCCAGTGTTTTCAGCGCTTGAGAGGCCGAATCTTGCACAAAACGGTCCCCCTCCAACATAATTTGAAAACTGTAGATGGCCACCCCCTTCCAGTGATAGGCAGATACATGGTGACCCTCACATTTGACGGGATTAGATTTGAACACCCCATAGTAGCCCTTGACATAGACACTCCACGATACGACATGATAATGGGACACGATATCCTCAAAAAGCACCGATTCATCATAGATTGTCATTCAGGCACACTGCACAGGAAAAAGGACGAGGCAGCGGGCATACAGGGTGCCGTTCGCGCTGCAGGGCGAATTGGACCGACAAGTGGATGAGTTGTTAGAGCAAGGAATAATAAGAGAAAGCGCCTCTCCTTTTGCGTCACCCATCGTCTTAGTGAAGAAAAAAGACTCCACCTACAGATTCTGCGTCGACTACAGGGCCCTAAATGTGAAAACAGTCCCAGATTCGTACCCCCTCCCCCTCATAAACGAAATTATCGACCAACTAGCTCACGCCAAATATTTTAGCTCACTGGATATGGTATCCGGTTATTGGCAGGTTCCCGTTCACCCACGTGAAGTGGAGAAAACTGCGTTCATCAGCAGGAAAGGGTTATTTGAATTTAACTACTTACCATTTGGACTGAAGAACAGTCCCGCTACGTTCCAGCATTTATTGGACCACGTATTAATGGGAATGCGACAAGAGCAAGTTCTCGTCTACCTCGACGACATACTGGTGGCCTCCCAGACATTTGAACAACACACAGAACGGTTACAGAGGGTATTTGACCGCCTAAGGGCCTACAATTTAAAGTTGAAGCCAGCAAAGTGCCAATTCACGAAGGAATCCCTCACTTACTTGGGACATTTTATTTCCGCAGAAGGGGTCCAGCCGGACCCGTGGAACGTCCAGGCCATTGAAGAATTTCCTCGCCCCCGTAGTGTCCGGAACGTTCGAGCCTTCCTAGGCCTAACCGGCTACTACCGGCGTTTTATCGATCGCTACGCCGATCTTACAGCCCCCTTGGTCCATTTAGTGAAGAAGGACACCCCTTTTAGATGGTCTCCAGAAGCGGAGGAAGCGTTCGAAGTACTGAAGAGGCAATTAATGACCGAGCCCCTTCTCCTGTACCCCGACTTTGGACGGAAATTTTTCCTGTCAACCGATGCGTCGGATATTGCGGTAACCGGCGTACTCGAGCAGGAGACGGACGACGGTTTCCGTCATCCGGTAGCTTACGCCAGTCGGAAATTGAAGCCCCCGGAAACACGCTGTCTCAGTCACGTCTCAACAAGAAAAACTTAAAAGGTCAAATTCTGAAAATATTCGTAGTCCGACGCGTGGTGCAAATGGTTAGCACGCTCTGGCATGAATCTGGAGAGATGCGGGTTCGATTCCCGCCGTGGCGGCGATGAATTTTTTTCAGAATCTATTAATTATTGTTTCTTAACAGGGAATACTGTGCATTCACTTTGGATTTCAATTATATATTTAACGCGGTAGCGTTAGCGCGTCAAATGTGAGGGTCAGCATGTATCTGCCTATCACTGGAAGGGGGTGGCCATCTACAGTTTTGTTGGAGGGGGACCGTTTTGTGCAGGATTCGGCCTCTCAAGCGCTGAAAACACTGGCTATTCATGACGGACAGAGTGGCGCCGGTATTGACAAGGGCCGACACCTCCGTGTCCTCCATGTGGCCAGACACAATAGGTGAATTTTCATCACTGCATAATATGGCACACGGGGCAATGCGGACGGCTGACGCTTCGAGGGGACTCTGGGAAGTGCATCCGGGGCTTCCCTCCCGTTCTAGTTTAAAGGAGCCGTATGGTGGTTGGCTTGTCGTAACTCTTCTCTACCCTGATCTCGAGTTCGCTGAGGGGGGGTAAAGGGTAATCCATTCTCTCTCGTCCAGCGGGTACTCCGTGGAGTTGCTCTTCTTCTTTCACATCCCTCTAAATGCTGGTCCTATTTGTAAAGCAAGCCTCGGCCTGCTTATCATCAGGACCACGAGCCAATGTCTTCTGTGGGTGATAGAGTGAGGGAGAAGATGTTAAAAATTGGAATTTTAATTTTTAGAGGCAAGGGTGGAAGGAAAGACCGAAAGTTTGCACAGATCTTATTTTGCTCCAAAGTTGGTAAGTGTCGCGAAAATCGTGGAATGAGAGAGAAAAATGGGGGAGAAGGGTATAATTTAGTGATAATTTAGTGTTAAGTAGGCTAAACATTAAAATTGTGGACGGGGGAGCAATAATTTGAAGGGGGGGGGGGAGAAATAAAGCCAAAAGTAGCGTCAGAGCAGCGAGATGATGGAAATCGATCGCTGACGTCACAGCCAATGGGATTGAAGGAATTTTGGCATTGGCTGAGAGCGGGAGCTGGAAGTTGGTTAGGTTTGACGCTAACGGAGCATAAACATAAATCTCTTCATTCATATCTGGACCACTCTGTACCATATTCCAGTGGAATTAGGATCATCTGGTCCATACGCAAGGGTCGTCAGAGGATGCTGGATGGGAATGTAAGACAGAAGCTAACGTAGCGTAGCACAGTGTACTTACAATCTGGCGAAGGCGTTTGGGATGCTAACGGAGACGAGTGGGCAAGAGGGGTCTCAGCCAATGAGGATAAAGGAATTTTGGGATTGGCTGAGAGTGAGGAATGGAGAGGAGGCAGAATTTTGATCTAACATCATGCATACTCAAAGTTCTAGAAAGAATGGTGCTCTCAAGACTAAAATTCTTCCTCCATGCAAATAACACTCTCCCCACATGCCAAACTGGCTTTAGAGAGCACAGGTCAACCACAGACAATTTCTTTGACATCATCACCTCAGCAGAACTTGCTATCAACAACAAAGAAATTCTATGCTGTGTCTTTCTAGACCTCACCTCTGCTTTTGATACTGCCTCACACACCAGCATACTTTTCAAACTTCACCATATTGGAATCACAGGTAATATGCTCCACTTTTTTCACAATTTTCTCACACACAGAAAAATCAAAGTCCAGCTGGGGACTACATTCTCTGACCCACATAATCTAAAAAGGGGATTACCACAGGGCAGTGTGGTCTCTCCTACACTTTTCAACATACTTCTACATGACCTACCTACATAACTTCCCAAACACATCTCTTGCTCCATCTTTGCTGATGACATTGTCCTCTGGACCTCAGGAAAAAACATAAACAACATCCAGTGCCACCTACAAAATGCAGTCAACCAGGTCCTTGACTTCACCACCAAATGGGGACTAGCCATCTCTGCACCTAAATCTGCGGTCTTACCCATCACCCGCAAACACATTCCCCCCAACTCTCCTACAATTACAATTAATAATTCTACTATCCCCACAGTCACACACTACAAATACTTAGGGTTAATTATTAACCGCAAGCTGACATGGAATCACCACACAAATTACATCAAACACACATGTAATGGAGCACTCAACATACTCACTGCCATAACTAGGACAACATGGGGTGCCAGTGATAGAGCCATGATTACTTTCATTAAAGCTTTCCTAAACTCAAAACTGGAATATGGTCTCTCATCACTGAACACTGCCACACACACACACATTCAAAAACTTGAAACAATTCAAACAAGAGCCATCAGACTTGCACTGGGCCTCAAAGCTGGCTGCCCAAACCTGGCCACTTGGGCAGAAGCTAACATGCCCCCCCTTACAATTAAACGACAACTACTCATATGCAATCATTACATAAAAATGAAACATTTCAATCCCACACACCCTGCACTTAGAAGAATTGACTCACCTAACAACACTTCTCCCACTGCATACATTATTAAACAACACCCTGCTTATCTCACCTGGAAACATATTAAAATTTTCTCTCCTAAACACACACTTCCCTTCTGGCAAATTAAGACCCCCCACATTGAACTCAACCTCCCCAACATCACTCGGAAAAAACACCACCACCCCCTTGAACTACAAACTGCTGCTGAACTCGTCATTTCTTCCATCCCCCCAACTGATATCACCATTTTTACTGATGGTTCCTACATCCCCAACACCACAAATGGATCTGCTGCATTTCATTGTCCTAACCTACACTTCTCACACAAAATTAAACTTAACCTTGCCTTCAATAGCACCAACACAGAACTTGCAGCAATACACAGGGCACTTGAATGGGCTACCCCCCTCAACAAACAACACATACACATCTTCACTGACTCAAAGCCTGCCCTACAAAGCATCAAACAAAACAACATTGATAACACACAGAACTTCTCCCTTTACCACATTCATAAACTTGCTCACAACTTAATTATGACTGGTCATACCCTCACTTTCCATTGGATTCCCTCCCACTGCAACATTCCCCATAATGACACTGCTGACCAACTTGCCAAACAAGTCCTTACACTTCCCACACCTAATTACCACACTTTCACACCTTGTACCCAACATATTAAATCCCATAAAAACAACTTTCACAACACATGGGCAGAATCATGGGCCCAACACACCAGCATCAAAAACACTTTCAGAGCTACAGTAACAAACACTCCCAATGAAATTTTTTTTCACTACTTACCCAGACACTCACAAACCTCCATACACAGACTCCGTACGGGCAGAACTAACCTTAATAGAGATCTTTTCCTCATCAACAAGGCCCCCTCAGCACTCTGCCCCAACTGCCAGGTGATTGAAGACATCCCTCACTTTCTTCTACACTGTTCACTCTTCACTACACAAAGAAATAACTTCTATCACCAACTTGCAAAACTTGGAGTCCACACATACAACATCCAAACTATACTCAATCCCTCCCACAAACACAAACAGGCCCATTTTTCTGCCCTTGCTTCCTACATTCACCTTTCCGGCAAATCCATTTAGCCCTTCTCCCTCCTGGCCATCTGCTTTGTTGTACTTTGTTTTTTTTTTAAGATCCATTTGGACAAACATCAAGATCCAGGAGCCAAAAAGATCCTTTGGACAAAAAAGATCCATCTAAGGACAAAAAAGATGCTCTTTGGACACCTGACTTGCTGATCTTATTCTCACCTCTTCAAAAAAATATATACACATGTTCATAAAAATAATATATGTTCATAATTATATATATTCAAAAAAAAAAATATATATTATTATACTTACTACTGATATTATATTATTTTTCTTTCTGAGTTACCCTTTGTCTGCTATCTAATTCCTTCCACAGTATACCCACATATTACACCTGTTTTTTATTCATACTACATATTTTTCATACTCCACCACTCACACACCTCACTGCCCCTTTGCCTTTCCACCCCACTTTCTTTTTATTTCCCATTTTGCTGAACACCCATCTCCCACTCACCTCCATTTTACTGACGCAATACCCACCTTTACCCCATTTCCTCACTTTCTTATTCATTTTGCTACTTTTCCTAATGATTTTAGTAAGGTCCTTGGTCTGGCCTTTCTTCACCCTACCCCTATGCTTAGTTTTCTCTGCACTACGGTGCATGTGGTTTTGCTTTGTTCCCAAATGTTAATTTCCCCTTCTCCTCCTATTTTTTCCTGATTATTCCCTCATTACTTTGGGACTGCCACCTCCCCCCTTCCCCCTACCCACCAAGATTCACCCCTTGGGCAAGCCCTGCCTGAGGAGGTTGAAACTTGGTTTATTTTGATTTTTATTATTTTTCATGGAAAAAAAAAAATTTTTTTACAATTAAAAAAAAATATTTTTTTTTATTAACTTTGTCCCCCATTGCTGAACCTTTTGGTTCTCTCCTGGTTGCCCTCTCCTTACTCCACCTGCCCCCTCCTCCCCCCTCCCTTTTGCAACCCCAAATTATTTCTCTCCTATGAGATGGAAATTTTTTTTTTGTTGTTGCTAATTTTTTAATTTTTTTTGTTTTTTTTCTTTCTCCCTCCCCTGAAAACCCACACTGAACACACGCTCTTTTGACCTGTTTCTGGGAGATTGTGAACACTCTTTCCTCTCCACCTCTTTTCATTGGACCTGAGTCACTACTGCCCATCATTGTTGCCTTTCCCTCTCTCTTCAAAAGGCGGCCTGTGGCCAAACACCTTCGCCAAAATGTAAGTACACTGTGCTACGCTACGCTTGCTTCTGTCTTTCATTCCATTCTGCCTCCTCTGACGACCCTTGCATATGGACCAGATGATCCTAATTCCACTGGAATGTGGTACAAAGTGGTCCAGATATTATGGAATAGGTTTATGTTTAAGCAGAATTTTGATCGCTAAATGAGTAAAAAAGATGGAAAAGGGCTAATTTTGAACGGAAAATAATTTAAAAACGGAAGAATAGTGAATTATTTATAAAGAGGGAGAAGATTCTTTACTAATTGGAGGAAGTCCCAAATAGAAAAGCACTCTCTCTGCGGACATTTGCCTAAAGCAGAGAGGTAAAGGTCTCGATACTTCGGCAAAATGCAACCGTCCTTGGATAGGGTTTTTTAAAGAGCTTTAAGGTGGGGGGGGGGGGGATTTCCCATTCGGAGGAGGCTAATTTAGGGTTAATAAGAAATTTTAGAAAATCAAGGAGGTCCTCAAAGGTTTCAAGAAAATCAGGGGGGTCAGAATTTAGAGTAATAGAAGGGGAGGTGGATCGATCTATGACGAATTTTTGAATATTACCTATTAATGAGGAAGGCGAGTCAGGAGCTGGCTGTTTTTTCTTCTGATGGGCAGTAGACTCAGAGGCAGAAGGTGAATCCGATGGAGAGGGAAGGTGCTTTCTTTTTTGTTGAAGGGGAGTAGAAGGAGCTGACTCTTCAGGAGCGGGAATTTCTTTTGCAGCATCCTGAACTTCTTCTCTTTGAATGGAGGTTGGTGCCAGCAGTTGCGAAGAGTTGGTGGTCGAGATAGAGTCCGAAATTATGACCGATTTTGATGCGGGAGGTGGCAGGTTCTTCTTGGCGAAGGCTTCGCAGTCCTTTATGATGTGGCCTGGGAGCCTGCACCACTTGCAAAGCCGGATCATGCCAGAGTAATTAATTGTAGCCGAAAAGGTAGAGATGTGGAGGAAATTGGGTACCATTTTCTTCATCTCCATGTGGACTACCCTCGTACCCGTCCGGATGGATTCCAATCCCGGGAGGTTCAGGAACTCTTCTGCAATGCTTTTTACAATGCCATATGGCTTGAGGGCGTCCACGATGTCACAGTTAGGGATGAAGAATGGTAGTTTAGAGATGAAAACTTTTTTCTGGGGATATCCTAGGCGCTTGAATGCGATGGGCTGGTCCGTGGGAAACACCAGGTTCGGATCAGCGGCAAAATCATCCGCAGCGTCTTCAGAGGCAAAAGTAATAATGGTGATATCTTTGGAAATACTTTGTGCGACTTCAATAGCAGCTGGGTCCTTATTGTTGGCCAATATAGTCACGAAAGTCTCATAGCTGAGATCACGATGTAAAAACTTGAAACAACGATTTAATCTGGAGTCCTTATTGATATCCATTGTTAGCTGAATTCACAAACACGTGGAAAACAGAGAGCACTAGCGAACACGTCTTACTATCTTGAAGTCCGAGGTTGGAATCCGTGGAGTTGCTCAGTCTCGATTTTGCTGCCGGTTTCGTCCTGTTTGGTATTGCGGGTCACGTGGGCGTAGGGTCGGGGGCGACGCACACTGACAGGCGTAATGGCCCACTCCACCGCACGCAAAGCACGTGACACCCTGGCGATCCGCCCAGGGGTGCCGCTGTTGCTGGGGCTGACTGGTATGGCTCCTCTCTCGCTGTCCCTCAATCTGGTGGAGGCGCTCCCCCAAACGTACTAGATCTGCCTGGATCTGGCACAGCGGAAAGGCTGCCAACAGATCCTGTAGCTGGGGCAGAGGGTTCGACTCTGTGTTCCTAGCAGGGGTTTCCTCGTCAAGTGCTCGTATGGCTGGCGTTCGTCCGGAGGCACGCTCATTGCTCTCCTCCAGTGTAGCTTTTGATAAAGCCTCCTCAAATGTGCGGGGGTTATGAGACAGTACGAACCGCTTGAGCCGCGGGGCCAGGCCCGCCAAAAACTGGGCAAGGCGCATCTGATCGCCGATTCCCTGATCCTCGCTGTCCATGTTTCTTCCTGCTGTTCCCAAAAACTGATAGGCCCAGGTCCGAATGCGGGCAGCATACTCCCGGACACTCTCATTTGCCGTTTGCTGACAGCTTGTGAATTTGTGTAGGCGGGTGGCTAATGGCGCCTCACTATCGAACCTTTCCAACACCGCCCTTTTGAAAACTCAAACAAGAAGAAGAATATAATGAACACTTGGAGATTACAGCAATTGTCGCCAGATCCTTCTACCAAGACATTTCTTAAACCACCACATTTGGAAATAGGACATCTTGGTAGGATTCAAAGTCCTGCAACATAGAACAGTGTAAACAGTGAAAAAGATAAGATTATGAAGAGTTGGAAAAGTGAGATATTGTCAACAGATCCTTCTACTAAGAGAGTTCTTAAACAGCCTCCTCCAAAGCTTGGAAAAGTGTATCCTGGTACGATAAAAGTTCCTGCCTGTGATAACAAAGGAATGAGTGCCAAGGAGAAGATCTTAAAGAGCTGGAGCGGAGAAACATTGCCAAGAAATCCCTTCTGCGAAGAGACCTATTAAATCGCCTCCACAACAGTTCCCAAAGGTACCTTCTGGTATGATAGAAGTTCCTACCCCAGAATACAGCAGAATGAGTGCCAAGGAGAAAATTATGAATATGTGGGGAAAAGGACAGGAAAGTTCAGACAATTATACTAGAGGACAGGTCAAACGGCCAAGTAAGATGAGTGAAATGGACTATAATGCACTCTATAAGTCGATATTCGTCCCAGTGCCCTTGAAAGGAAAGTCCCAGCAGGTTCCTAGATTAAAAAAGAAGGAAACTCTCTTTGCTCCAGTTAAGGCGGTTGACTCCATGATGAAGACATCGAATAAATGGGATGGAGAAAGGAAAGAAAACTATTAAGGAAGCTTATTTATGATCCCTCTTTTTCCTTCCACATTAGCTGCCTATGTGTGGAGGTGTTTTCTCCTGGGTTAGAGCAAAACACTCTGACATATCAGTAATGACATTTAATGGAGCCGGATCCCTCTTTTTCCTTCCACATTAGCTGCCTATGTGTCGAGGGGTTTTCTCCTGGGTTAGAGCAAAACACTCTGACATATCAGTAATGACATTTAATGGAGCCGGATCCCTCTTTTTCCTTCCACATTAGCTGCCTATGTGTGGAGGGGTTTTCTCCTGGGTTAGAGCAAAACACTCTGACATATCAGTAATGACATTTAATGGAGCCGGATCCCTCTTTTTCCTTCCACATTAGCTGCCTATGTGTCGAGGGGTTTTCTCCTGGGTTAGAGCAAAACACTCTGACATATCAGTAATGACATTTAATGGAGCCGGATCCCTCTTTTTCCTTCCACATTAGCTGCCTATGTGTGGAGGGGTTTTCTCCTGGGTTAGAGCAAAACACTCTGACATATCAGTAATGACATTTAATGGAGCCGGATCCCTCTTTTTCCTTCCACATTAGCTGCCTATGTGTGGAGGGGTTTTCTCCTGGGTTAGAGCAAAACACTCTGACATATCAGTAATGACATTTAATGGAGCCGGATCCCTCTTTTTCCTTCCACATTAGCTGCCTATGTGTCGAGGGGTTTTCTCCTGGGTTAGAGCAAAACACTCTGACATATCAGTAATGACATTTAATGGAGCCGGATCCCTCTTTTTCCTTCCACATTAGCTGCCTATGTGTGGAGGGGTTTTCTCCTGGGTTAGAGCAAAACACTCTGACGTATCAGTAATTACATTTAATGGAGCCGGATCCCTCTTTTTCCTTCCACATTAGCTGCCTATGTGTCGAGGGGTTTTCTCCTGGGTTAGAGCAAAACACTCTGACATATCAGTAATGACATTTAATGGAGCCGGCACCCTCTTTTTCCTTCCACATTAGCTGCCTATGTGTGGAGGGGTTTTCTCCTGGGTTAGAGCAAAACACTCTGACGTATCAGTAATGACATTTAATGGAGCCGGATCCCTCTTTTTCCTTCCACATTAGCTGCCTATGTGTCGAGGGGTTTTCTCCTGGGTTAGAGCAAAACACTCTGACGTATCAGTAATGACATTTAATGGAGCCGGCACCCTCTTTTTCCTTCCACATTAGCTGCCTGTGTGTGGAGGGGTTTTCTCCTGGGTTAGAGCAAAACACTCTGACATGGATGGTGCCTTGACGTGGCGTCAGAGCTTTTCACTAAACCATCCGGCAGATAAATGTTGCAATGAGAGCTGTAATCATAAAAAATTCTACTATGAGTGAGCATATAGTCGAAGGGGGACACCAACCGGCAATTCTTCCCTAAATTATAGTATGGGGGAAAAAAGGGGACCGGAACTAAGAGGCTTTCGCCAAATTGAACAGTTCATTCCGAAAGAATCATTAGCTCGCCTTGGAGCGGTAGAAAACTTGGATAGACGACAGCGATCAGTCAGGGCCGTGCCGTGCTATGATACAGAGAGGCAGCCGCATCAGGCGGCACCGTAAGGGGGCGGCATAAGCAGCGAAATCAAAATACAATTTGAACCATTCAATAATTAATAATCTTTACGCAACGCTTTTCTATATTGGTCTATGTTATTCCGATATTGATGTATACGATTTATGATTTATCGTACGCCTCTGCCTAAGCGCTTTCGGTATCCTTTGATCTCGGTTTCTGGTGCAGGTGCATCGTTGGCGAGCGCTCGCCGAAAGACTTTTGATCTGATAGCACGAAGCTAAGGTTTTTGTTTGTAACATACCGCGCGGCCGCTCCTAAAAGCTGAGGCGGCAATTATCACAAAAGACAATTGCACGTGTTATGTGTTGATAGTTCTGCTTTGAGCTTACAATTATTGACAATATTTGATTTTAATGTTAGTTTGTCATGAGAAGTGGCAAGGGCTGTGCTGTATTTAAATCAGTAAATCGATATATAATATATCTGTATCAGTATAATATTTGTGCATTTATACTAATTCAGTTTTTGTGTTTAAAAAGTAGATCAGGTAAGAGAATTATTGTTTTTTACAGCAATTGTAGTTACTTATTATGTTTCACAATTAATTCTAAAACCATTGAGTGCTACTAGGTGGTCAAGCACAGTAGATGCGTTAAAGCCTTTACGATTTCAACTTTGCGAAATCTATGATGCATTATTCGAAATAATAGAAGACATCAACAGAGATCAGAAACTAAAGTTAAAGCAAGAGGGTTAGCAAAAAATCTTAAAAATTACAAGTTTATATGCGGTGTAATTCTTTGGTATGATATTTTATTTGAAATAAATTCAGTCTCGAAGCTATTGCAATCTGTAACTATAAATTTGTCAGATTGTGTAAGGATGTTATCAGAAACCATACAAAAAGTGAAAAGTTATAGACAATCTGGATATGATCAGATGAAAATTGCTGCTAATGAGATTGCAGAGAATCTTGAATGCAGTGCAGAATTTCCTGCCGAAACTGAAGTTAGAGCCAGAAGGAACAAGCATCAATTTGACTATGAAGAAGCTGTCGATCTACCCTTAACCCTTTCAGGACCATAAGGTTTTTAAGAGTAAATATTAATATGTAACTGTTTATTTTAGTTTGTTTAGACGTAAAATAAATAAAAATCATAAGAAAAATACATAACAATGTGTAGTTTTTTTGGAATTTTATGGGAAATATTTTTCCCAATGGACTATAAAGGTAACACAAATTATAGATAGGCTTATTATGCAATGTCTTTTATTTATTGGTTTATTAGAACAAAATGTTAACTAAAATAATACAAAATTATGAAATAAAATTACTATACAAAATGATGTGATAATTATGATATTCTGCGAAGCAATTTCTTTTGGTAGTGAGGCAAAGATGGACATTGCACATAGTACATATATTATGCGTCCTGACAGTTCTGTTTTTGTTTTCTAAACGTTCCCGTTTACGTAATTGCGTTCAGCATACGTTCTATTTTGACATTCTGCATAAAAGATGCAGATAAGGTTATAATTAAATACGACAATCACCAATTTTAAAATGGGAAAAATGTTTCCCTTAGTCGTGAAAGGGTTAACAGAGGAGAATAAATTTGTAATAAACTTTTTCAATTATATTCTGGACATTAGCCTTAATTCTCTGAATGAACGATTCACGCTTCTGGAAACCCATAGCAAAAATTTTCAGTTTTTATATGACATTTTAAAACTCAATGATATAGATGACAAAATGCTAGAAAATTATTGTACCAGTCTCCAGTCAATACTTTCGGTCGAAAATGAATCAGATATAAATGCAAATGATCTTCAAGAAGAATTACGTGATGTATCCCGAATGCTACCATATTCTATGAAACCTTTGGATGTTTTAAATTATTTGTGCCAAAATAACTTAATTACTTTGTATCCGAATACTGTTGTAGCTCTGAGAATTTTATTAACACTCCCTGTCTCTGTAGCTAGTGGGGAAAGAAGTTATTCCAAATTAAAATTAATAAAACACTACTTAAAAAGTTCAATAAGCCAAACAAAACTTAGAAATCTGTCATTAATTTCTATTGAATCTACATTGGCTGCCACTCTAGACTAGACATCCCTAATTAACGAATTTGCTAAAGTTAGAAGGGTAAAACTCTAGTAGATTGTTGTAGTTGATATCATTTTTTAAAGTAGTTTATATTTTCAAATTAAAAATAGTATTCGTACATTTTGTGCAGTTTTTTTTTAAATCACAATCGAAGGTTATTTTAAAGAAAAAACCTTTAAGGGGCGGCATTTCGAAGACTTGCATCATAATGAGAAAATCTACCGCACGGCCCTGGTCACCTGCTGGATAAAAAGTCAACATTGCAGGATGGACTTGATCGGCAACAATTTTCAGATAATCCTTAAAGGACACCCGATCTTCCAGCAATATCAGGGGGCCCGTTCCATATGAACAGAATGTGCCCCCCACCATGATTCCACCTCCAGAACCTTGAGTTGTGTTTACAAGGCAAGCTGGGTCTATTGTTTCATGGGGCTCCCGCCAAACTCTCTGCCTACCATCGGTACAGAACAAGGTGTACTGCAACTCATTGGACCACATGACCACATGGTACAGAACAAGGTGTACTGCAACTCATTGGACCACATGGTACAGAACAAGGTGTACTGCAACTCATTGGACCACATGACTTTCTTCCAGTCTTCCAGTGTCCAGTCATGGTGTTCCTGATACCTCTATAGACAAACTTTCCAATTCTTTGCAGAAATCCGTGGTTTCCGTATAAGCATGCGACTGCTAATGCTGATCCCCTTCAAATCCCTGCGCATAGTTCGCTGAGACATGGGTCGGGAACAGCCTTCATGGAATGCTTCGGTCAATTGCTGCACACAGGAAGTCCTCTTTCTTCATACAAGCCTTCTCAGACGACGGCGATCTCATTCCTAACAGATTGTCGTCGCTTCACACTTACGCCTCTTAAACAAGAAATGTGGGTTATTTTTCCTCTGATTAAAAACCCGAGATATCTCATCTTTTAAGAAATTAGTCAGCTCTACTCTGCTGAGAAACCAGCCTGCTCTGACGTTTTAAAATCATCGCTCCAGACGGGCATCTACAATAAGCTCTTTATCGAATCCCGAAAGATCCTTTGTTTTTCCCATTGTGATCAACACTACTGATGATTACAGGCGAGAAACAGTCTTAAATAGTTGTCTAGATCACGTGGTGATGCACGGTGACAGTGTATTTTACATATATGCTGAGCAAGTGACGTTTGCGTACATCTGCATAAAGGTTTCTAATGAGTGGCCGATGTGTTTAGTTTAAGTTTAGAAACAGCTAAAATAACTTCAGACTGTGTTATAGGGCCAACATTAAAGCCACTAATGCATCTATCATCATTGCAAACAATGGGAATAGAACTAACCACATTGTTTAGAACATCACTGAAATGCTCAGCCTACCTAGCCATGACAGAATCCTCCCTTTCTATAACCTTACCTTGTTTATCTTGCAATCCTTGTATGCCTGTCCGTTTTCTACCACACAAAACATTAACTATCTGGTAAAGCTCTCTGCTGTTATGCTGTCTAACTGCTTTTTCGGCTTTATCAGCCAAGCCATCAAGCCAAAGAATTCTTATCAGCAGCTAACTGATTCCTTACACGTTTATTAAGTTCTCTGTAATGCTTTCTATTTGGACTAGTAGGGTATTGATTAAGGACATTCATGCAGTTCTTCCTTTCTGAAATAAGCTCAAATGCCTTATCACTCAAATAATTCTGTCTCCTCCGCTCCTTTTTACCTAAAAGAGTATTGTTAGTTTCCAAAAAAGCCTGTTTAAAAAGGTCCCATTCTTCCTGAACTTCAGTAGTAAGCAAACCACGATTGTCATAATGACAAAGTAACCAACTTAGTCATTATGACACATTATTATGCAACTTAATCATTATTAAAAGATAAGAAACATCACCAAGGCAGACCTACGCCTTGGTGATGCTTATTATCTTCCCCCCTGAAAAGAGAAATTTAAGATTATTTTTAAGAATCTGACCTTTATCTGTCCATCTGGTCTCTTGCTAAAATATCTAAATTTTAACGGTGGAATTCTTGTGTGAGGACATGAAGAGAAAAAGCTCTGTGCAGAGTCCTCACATTCCAACTACCTATGGAGAGAAAATGGTTAGTGGGATGTTTAAAGAAACTATGTTTATTGAGAGAGGGAATGCCGACAATATGAAACAGCCCCTTAATCGCAGACATGGGGCAAAGACCCGTTCCCCCACCACTAAAGGCTGAAACCATCTACATTGGAAGACTTCCTCCAATGTAGAATTTGACGATGCCAATAGAAGCAAAGAGTTCAGGTGCCTGCGATGATCTCTGCTCAGGATTATCCACCAGCTGATAAACAAATCCTGTGAATCTATTCACTTGGGGCTGTCAAACCACAAACAAACAGAAAACACAGCGGAAGATTTTCCCTCCACAGAAGCCCACCAGTGCAGCAAATTCAGGATACATAATCAAGCTCAGAGCCTTAATCCAGTCCAGTAGGTTTATATGGTAAGCACCAGGACCCTGTGTGGTTGACCATTCCTCAGGAGTAGAAAAAAAGAAAAATAGCCATAGTTTTCCAGATTAGTTGGCCACACTAATCTGCAGTCCCTCCCCCCCCCCCCCCAGCTTCCGTTCATTTCCATAAGCGGCCTGCACCACGAGAAGGCGGGGTCGAAGGCGATATTAGGTGCTAGGCCTGGCCGGTTGGTTGCATCAACACAAGGGATTGGTGCATAGCGCTCCTTCCAACCTAGCTACATTTACAGACCTTAAATTAACTATAGTTAAGAAAATTACTTTACTTTTTAAATGAAAATATGGAAAATTATTGCGTAAAATATAAATATCTTTTTTTTTTCTTTTTTATTCTTGAGAATTTTAAGGGAACCATAACTTCCTTTGCTTCAATTGACGCTTCGCCACTGTGTGACTGTCTACATAACAAAGCAGATAATAATGAATGAGAATGAATATAAAGATGATGTTAGTTGATTTAGATATGACAAATATTGAATACTAATTTTAAAGCTCGTTTATTATTTCTTGTAATTATTTTTGGTGGAGCGGTGTTCTAAGTGCCCTAATGGATGAACCGCCACTGCTGACCAATACATTATTTTTCATAGATGACGTCAGTAGTATCATCACATTCCACCGATCCCCCACTAGTGCTTTCCCCCCTAGACGTCACCGACCACGCCCCCTATGACGCAACATGACGTAATCATTACATAATCATTACGTAACCGACCTTTATTAATAATTCCCCCTTTATTAAACCCCCCTTCATTCCCCCTCAGTGGCGCCATCTGTTGACAGTGAGAAGTACTATTTTCCCAAAAAAACCCTATTTTTATTCCAATTCTTCGATTTTTGATTTCCCCCTTTATAAAAAAATTCCTCCCCCTTATGAAAAAACCCCTGGCGTCATCTGGTGCCTGTGAGGAACACTAATTCTCCAAAAACCCTTATTTTAATTCTTTGATTTCCCCCTCCTATTAAAAATTACTCCCCCCTATTAAAAATTTCTTCCCCCTTATGAAAAAACCCTGATGCCTTCTGTTGACAATGAAGAGTACTATTTTCGGAAAAACCTCCTTATTTTAACTCTAATTCCCGATTTTTCTTTATTTTGTCCCAATGGTTGACCTATATTTTAAGCCCTCCCCCTTATGAAAAACCCTCTGGTTGACCATTTTAAGGCCCCACTCCTTCACACGGCTGATGCAAGTCTTAGAATAATTGCATGGAACGATTGACTGGTCTTAGAATAATTGTACAGAAAAGGATGATACAAAATTCCTTAGTAATTAAACACTCATCAAAATTCCCTTACCTCTATTAAAAATCATCCTACAGTTGAAACTCATTTTACTCTTACTGTTTCCATAGAAAATACCATAGGGTGAAATTAATAATGGTTTAAATTATTCGTAGGGATGACATGTTAAATCTGCTTTTAGAACACACGTCTGCAGTGGAAAAATTTTCAAACTCCGTTAATCAACTCCCTAGTAATTAAACACTCATCAAAATATTCCTCACCTTTATTAAAATCACTCCACGGTCGAAATAAAATCAGTTTTTCTGTAGATGTGTTTCACCGGAAAAAAAAAAAAATCGTCCCTTGCTCTGTGGATTCCAGGACGCACGGGAATACGCCTTGTACTTGCGGTGGCTTAGATGCGGGTCAGCCATTTCAGATATTAACCTAGCTTTTTCTATGTATTTCTTACATCAAAGCCAACACTAGCACTGAACTCTTTTGAATGCAGATCTCAAATTGTAAATCAACTCACAGAGTTGTATTTATTCCTTAGTAATTAAAATCCTTTGCTATTCATTTAGCCAGGACGACTAAACGATTCCTTTATAATTAAAATTCCCTGCTATTAAACTCCCTAGTAATTAAACACTCATCAAAATTCCCTTACCTTTATTAAAAAACCACCGTACGGTTGAAATAGTCTGTAGAGGCGTTTTATCGAAAAAAAAAAACTTCTTCTCGGCAACGAGAGTCGAACGCGTTACCCACAGCTTCACTCTGTGAACTCCTAACAAGAACCAACCTGCAATGGAAAAGGCATTCCTGAAGTCGTACGTGGAGTCATGCCCACACGTGTCCGTTTACCGGTCAGGTAGCAACGAAACATCTCGTGACACAATCGCCCTGGGAGGTTGAGTGTCCAGCGCTCAGCAGTGTGATGACTCATACGATGTTGTTCTCTGAGGGTAGGTGACGTCACAACAAGGGGAAAGTAACGTGGAGTGACCAGCGAGTGACACGTATCAGAAGACTGAGCACTGAGGATGTTTAACCTTCAGTATAATTTTACACAGTGTGTTAGGATTAACAACTCTTATAACATAGTTATTGCGGGTAGGCTCCCTCTCCCACTTTTAAAATTTAGATCTTACACCGACAGTCTTTTCATATACGTATTTTTATAACCATTTTAAAACCAACACTTATTTCTTTTATCCCTAGCGATTACTGGTTGTTGCATTTTTTACTAGAAGAAACCCTACCCCTGCAGTAACAGCCCCCGCAGAAAATAAAAAAATGCTATCGGGCGAAAAATTAATAAAATCTGATTTTATTCGTCGTGATGAAAAATATTGATGGGGTAATAGGTTCGACTTAAAAGACTTCGTGTTCGGATCCTCACCACGGACAACCTCTCGCTGAAGGACGGTTAAACCCTACGAAATTATTCCAAACGGGGAATCACAAGTTTTTATTGACGAATGAATCTTGGACCTGTACTGCTTCCGTACATCGTGAAAACCCACTCACAGCCTTGATCCGTGTTCCCAATTTCCTTTACTAAGTCACTTCAAAAAACATTGTGATTGCAAAAGTATGACTAACAGTTTTATTACGCCACGTTTTAAAAATACTTATTACTGCTGTATCCGCGGTACGGGAGAGTAACACTGTTCGAAGGAAAATCAGGTAAAACAGTTTAAAAAAAAAAATCGTTTTCTCCGTCGTTTGCGTATGTCTCATCACGCTGGTGAAACCGGGTGAAAAAATATTTTTTTTTTTGTACGAGGTAGAATGTTAAAAGTACGTCGCGTGCAAAAACTTTAGTTCCATCACGAATGCACATTAATAGAGTAGGGAGGTCGTAGTTTAATACTTCAGCTATAAAAAAATAATACAATGTCTCTCACACACACCTCTCAACTTGTCTACACTAATCCGCTGAAATTTCATTTACAACGGAGGCTGATACTTCGAATCCGCTATATGTTCCGGAGCTGCAGTGGAATGCATGGCCCCTGCTGAATGCTACGCTATCAGAAGTCCATGTGGCTGTCACGTTCTCCAAGCGCTCAGAATATTACTATACTTATAACTGATCTAAAGTCCGTTTTAATCAATACTTATTTCTTTCAACTCTGCGACTATTGGGCTGGCACATTTTCACTAGAAGGACCGCCTCACAGTGGCAATCCCGCAGAAAAAATTAATAAAAGGAAAAAATCTGATTTTATTCCTCCTGATGAAAAATATTGAAGGTAATAGGGTCGACCTAAAAGGCCCGTGTTCGGATCCTTGCCCCGAATGGTTTTTAACAAAAGTCCTACGAAATAAAAAACTATCCCGTTACACGACGGCGTTGTTTAAAAATACTTATTACGGTTGTATCCTCAGCAAACTCTTTCCTAGGAAGTAACGCTACTCGATGCAGTCCCAGTTACATGCTTTTACCGAGTAAAGACTGTGCGCCAGAATGTTAAAAGTAGAATTCATACGTTTCCGTAAAAAAAAAAAACAACTTTAGTTCCTGCTTAAAGGAGTATGGTTCGATTCAGGAAGAATAGGATTTGACCTCGTGCATTAGAAAAGGGAACAAATCCGTCCCCGGTGTCATTTGTTAGGTGGTAGTATTAGTATCCTTATACAAGCTCACTTCAAATTTTCATATGACATTCTGGGGTTGAGTTTCAACCTTTTTATTTTTTCCAACCGCGATAATGCGCAGTTTTCTGCGGAACGCGAGCGACTTCGGCGCCAAGGACGACCCGCACTAAACGATACGACCGTGCACTAGAAAACCGTGAACGGACTTGTGTGAAACGTAATGTACAGAGCTTGACAACAGTAATATAGACTGGGATCCTCGCTCACTATACTATCATAACCCTCGAGAAATTATCAAATATGAATAGACCTCTGTAAAGTTCCGACCCCACAATCTTCTGAGTTCATTCCCCGGTCGATGCGGTCAGGATCACAAGGGATGTTTTACACATTCAACGACTTTTTCTGACATTCGCTAATCAAAGTGTCTATCTACACATCAGACTTGTCATTACATCGACAAACTACCTGTCCATAGGCTGAGTAAGCATTTAGAATGAAAGATTGAGTCTGCTTCACGACACAGATTCGTAAAACGCTCATTAATTATTTTGTGAGAGAAAGCATGCATAAAGTTCAAACACTAATACATCTTCCCTTTCTAATAAACCATACGATCAAAGTAGATAAATTGCAAGCATCATCGGATCTGATTCCGTATATCTGCTTACGACGAAAATCTCACAATAGCCTATTCAGTACTTTAACCCCCCGATACAGTATGTGACTAGGTCGTTTAACTAAATTACGTGCATAAACGAAAATGTAAAGGGATATCAGTAAATTCGCACAACGGGATAGGTGAATATTTTCACAATTCTTTTGAAGGCAGAATAACTGTGACGAGAGAGAAAGTATAAAAATGCAGTGGGATGGCTGTAACAACAACAGATTACATCGCAAATACTGTAAGATAGAAAAAGCGACTATTAACAAGTGTCATATAAGGAGCGACGGATAAAAGCCACACCGTAGCGGAAGGAGTAATACAGGAAAAATCATAAAATATTAACCCCCCCCCCCTCCCCCATGCTGGTAAATCACGGTCCATTGCGTACACACGGATGAATATCACAAAAATACTTTGCATATAGTAAAGAACCACCGAAGTTTGGAAATTTAAAATCTGAAAACTCACTTTTTATAGTATTTCCGTGAAAAGTCACCCCCCAGAAACGAGATCTAGCTCTGTCGCCAGTTATTCCAGCGTACTATCTCTTTTCAGCACGTTTGAATAAGTGCATGTGAAGGTGGCTAGCTGCAGACACAAGCTTTTCGACAAAGATAGGATGTTTCACTACAATCTAACACGGAGATGTCTGTTAAGTTATTTTTTCCTCCTATTTCTACACTAGTGTCGAAGTCTTAGAACAAGTGGTTCGGGTTAGCACACGTTTTTGATATTATCTTGTTTGGCAATCTGAAAGAACACTGTCTGTGGAACATTACCCCCCTGCAAGCTAGTACTAATTACTTTACGATTCTGAGGGACGAAGGTTGAAATCGGTGGCAGATATTTTTCAGAAATATGTAATCAACCATAGTGTTCGGATATTTGATCCATAGTAAGACATGAACGATGTTTACCTGCCATCAGCGACCCCTTCTACGGATCGTATGAGAGGTAATTGTTACGACAATTAGCTACGTGAAGTCGTGTTTATTTTTAAAAGCAAAGACACACTAATTACCGACTAGCTAGAGAACGATATATTAACCTACTAAAGTTTGATTTTAACGATCAGATAGTGTATATATCATCACTTTTTTAGTTCATAATAATATTCCAACTTTTAAAGAAAATATTGTCTCGTTATAAGCGATTACATACAAAGAAATACACACTCTATACTTTAAATCTATAGAGACAACGATCACTATCCCAGGAACACATCTGTGAAATATCACCACATTTTTGTTTTTAACGTACGGTTGAATCGTTCTACGATGCTAGCTTTGGTTTCCCATCCCTTTCTTTTACACCCACCCGATATAAAACATTCGACCCAACATAGCTTGCTAGCTGTGCGAGGTCTTGATACAGAGAACAATATTAACACTTCTAAGGCTGACCTTAAAATCCCCGTTAACTATACAAAAGAAATCACATTGACAAAAATATCAGAGACATTCATATTTATTTACATTAAGGTCACATTAATATTTAGTTCGTACATACCAGTTCACCGTGCACCTCTTTTAGTACTGTTGCAAAGTTCAATTTAGACATAAACGCGACATTAGCAGGACGATTTAGTTCGATACATGATTCTTCCACAAAACTTACGGCAATATCAGTTAGATTAACGTTTCTTACCACTTCGGGGAAATAATCGTAAGCTGATTCAGCGTTTATGGTGAGGCACGAATGGCGAAGTTGACTCGGATGATCCACTTCACACCCGAAACAGTTCTTACGTAGCAGCGTAAACAGTTCTTTTCGGAGATCTGTTTTCAAAGTCCGCTTTAAACAGTCCATAAGCTTTACGAAATCACTGCTGCCTTGTTCAAGGGGTCGATCGTTAGATGGTGGGCTTCGAGGAAGATTTGCCGCTAATTCTACCTTCCGCACTGCATTCCAAAATTTACCGTTTTCAAACTTCAGAGCCATCAAACTGTAGGTGATTGGATCGCATAAATCTGTCAACCGATGCCACTGTTCGACGCTGAGCCGAACCGATGACGAAAATACAAGTCCTCCGTCACGGGGGATGCTTTTTTTAATGACCACGCCGTGTCCACCTTTGAGCACGACGAGGCAAACCATAGCGTCCAGTTCATACTCGCCGTATTCGACATCTTCGAAGGCTTCGACGATTGTAGACGCATACGAAACCAGTCCATGCCACTGCTCTTCAGACAGCATCACACCGTCCTTTGTAGGATATAGTTTTAACGAGTCATCACTCTGGAACACACGTATGTGCACTTTAGGATATGACCGATATTCACAAACGCTCGCAAACAAATCCGATCCGAGTTGAAACATATGGCTATCATCATCTCTAACAGCAAGTCGCTTCGCAGGAAGATCACCGTCGGTCAGGGAACGTTTAGCACAAGCCATAAGCAAGTCGA
Source organism: Ryuthela nishihirai (assembly GCA_038380435.1). Classification (NCBI taxonomy): domain Eukaryota; kingdom Metazoa; phylum Arthropoda; class Arachnida; order Araneae; family Heptathelidae; genus Ryuthela; species Ryuthela nishihirai. The sequence continues at coordinate 37,287,593 of JAWZYU010000015.1, forward strand.
TACTGGAAAAAATAATGCCTTACAGCCCGTCGAAGGGTAATACTTATACCTTAAACCTGTGACGTGTCCCTGTAACTCCATCCCATTGGTCGAGATCTGGTAGATTTGCCATCTCTTAGTAAACATGATGACGTCTACAAATATTTACGAGCCTGTATAGACGTGCTTTCGAAATATGCATGTGGTGCTCCTTTAAAACGGAAATCGTGGGAGCTTTTGATCACAAAAACCTTTCAGAATATCTCTGAAATTACAAACAGATAAGGGGGGTTGAATTCATTAACAGAGTATTTCAAAAGTATCTTAAAAACACACTCATAATGAAACCAAAGCTAGCATCGTAGAACGATTCAACCGTACGTTTAAAACAAAAACGTGATGATATTGCACAGGTGTGTTCCATGGAGGCGCATGATTTCGTAATGAATACGTAACAGGCCACTCCCCTTATTAAAATACCCCCCCTTTCCCCCTCAGTGGCGCCTCCATGGAACACACCTGTGCAATATCATCACGTTTTTGTTTTAAACGTACGGTTGAATCGTTCTACGATGCTAGCTTTGGTTTCATTATGAGTGTGTTTTTAAGATACTTTTGAAATACTCTGTTAATGAATTCAACCCCCCTTATCTGTTTGTAATTTCAGAGATATTCTGAAAGGTTTTTGTGATCAAAAGCTCCCACGATTTCCGTTTTAAAGGAGCACCACATGCATATTTCGAAAGCACGTCTATACAGGCTCGTAAATATTTGTAGACGTCATCATGTTTACTAAGAGATGGCAAATCTACCAGATCTCGACCAATGGGATGGAGTTACAGGGACACGTCACTGGTTTAAGGTATAAGTATTACCCTTCGACGGGCTGTAAGGCATTATTTTTTCCAGTATCGACTTGCTTATGGCTTGTGCTAAACGTTCCCTGACCGACGGTGATCTTCCTGCGAAGCGACTTGCTGTTAGAGATGATGATAGCCATATGTTTCAACTCGGATCGGATTTGTTTGCGAGCGTTTGTGAATATCGGTCATATCCTAAAGTGCACATACGTGTGTTCCAGAGTGATGACTCGTTAAAACTATATCCTACAAAGGACGGTGTGATGCTGTCTGAAGAGCAGTGGCATGGACTGGTTTCGTATGCGTCTACAATCGTCGAAGCCTTCGAAGATGTCGAATACGGCGAGTATGAACTGGACGCTATGGTTTGCCTCGTCGTGCTCAAAGGTGGACACGGCGTGGTCATTAAAAAAAGCATCCCCCGTGACGGAGGACTTGTATTTTCGTCATCGGTTCGGCTCAGCGTCGAACAGTGGCATCGGTTGACAGATTTATGCGATCCAATCACCTACAGTTTGATGGCTCTGAAGTTTGAAAACGGTAAATTTTGGAATGCAGTGCGGAAGGTAGAATTAGCGGCAAATCTTCCTCGAAGCCCACCATCTAACGATCGACCCCTTGAACAAGGCAGCAGTGATTTCGTAAAGCTTATGGACTGTTTAAAGCGGACTTTGAAAACAGATCTCCGAAAAGAACTGTTTACGCTGCTACGTAAGAACTGTTTCGGGTGTGAAGTGGATCATCCGAGTCAACTTCGCCATTCGTGCCTCACCATAAACGCTGAATCAGCTTACGATTATTTCCCCGAAGTGGTAAGAAACGTTAATCTAACTGATATTGCCGTAAGTTTTGTGGAAGAATCATGTATCGAACTAAATCGTCCTGCTAATGTCGCGTTTATGTCTAAATTGAACTTTGCAACAGTACTAAAAGAGGTGCACGGTGAACTGGTATGTACGAACTAAATATTAATGTGACCTTAATGTAAATAAATATGAATGTCTCTGATATTTTTGTCAATGTGATTTCTTTTGTATAGTTAACGGGGATTTTAAGGTCAGCCTTAGAAGTGTTAATATTGTTCTCTGTATCAAGACCTCGCACAGCTAGCAAGCTATGTTGGGTCGAATGTTTTATATCGGGTGGGTGTAAAAGAAAGGGATGGGAAACCAAAGCTAGCATCGTAGAACGATTCAACCGTACGTTAAAAACAAAAATGTGGTGATATTTCACAGATGTGTTCCTGGGATAGTGATCGTTGTCTCTATAGATTTAAAGTATAGAGTGTGTATTTCTTTGTATGTAATCGCTTATAACGAGACAATATTTTCTTTGAAAGTTGGAATATTATTATGAACTAAAAAAGTGATGATATATACACTATCTGATCGTTAAAATCAAACTTTAGTAGGTTAATATATCGTTCTCTAGCTAGTCGGTAATTAGTGTGTCTTTGCTTTTAAAAATAAACACGACTTCACGTAGCTAATTGTCGTAACAATTACCTCTCATACGATCCGTAGAAGGGGTCGCTGATGGCAGGTAAACATCGTTCATGTCTTACTATGGATCAAATATCCGAACACTATGGTTGATTACATATTTCTGAAAAATATCTGCCACCGATTTCAACCTTCGTCCCTCAGAATCGTAAAGTAATTAGTACTAGCTTGCAGGGGGGTAATGTTCCACAGACAGTGTTCTTTCAGATTGCCAAACAAGATAATATCAAAAACGTGTGCTAACCCGAACCACTTGTTCTAAGACTTCGACACTAGTGTAGAAATAGGAGGAAAAAATAACTTAACAGACATCTCCGTGTTAGATTGTAGTGAAACATCCTATCTTTGTCGAAAAGCTTGTGTCTGCAGCTAGCCACCTTCACATGCACTTATTCAAACGTGCTGAAAAGAGATAGTACGCTGGAATAACTGGCGACAGAGCTAGATCTCGTTTCTGGGGGGTGACTTTTCACGGAAATACTATAAAAAGTGAGTTTTCAGATTTTAAATTTCCAAACTTCGGTGGTTCTTTACTATATGCAAAGTATTTTTGTGATATTCATCCGTGTGTACGCAATGGACCGTGATTTACCAGCATGGGGGAGGGGGGGGGGGGTTAATATTTTATGATTTTTCCTGTATTACTCCTTCCGCTACGGTGTGGCTTTTATCCGTCGCTCCTTATATGACACTTGTTAATAGTCGCTTTTTCTATCTTACAGTATTTGCGATGTAATCTGTTGTTTTTACAGCCATCCCACTGCATTTTTATACTTTCTCTCTCGTCACAGTTATTCTGCCTTCAAAAGAATTGTGAAAATATTCACCTATCCCGTTGTGCGAATTTACTGATATCCCTTTACATTTTCGTTTATGCACGTAATTTAGTTAAACGACCTAGTCACATACTGTATCGGGGGGTTAAAGTACTGAATAGGCTATTGTGAGATTTTCGTCGTAAGCAGATATACGGAATCAGATCCGATGATGCTTGCAATTTATCTACTTTGATCGTATGGTTTATTAGAAAGGGAAGATGTATTAGTGTTTGAACTTTATGCATGCTTTCTCTCACAAAATAATTAATGAGCGTTTTACGAATCTGTGTCGTGAAGCAGACTCAATCTTTCATTCTAAATGCTTACTCAGCCTATGGACAGGTAGTTTGTCGATGTAATGACAAGTCTGATGTGTAGATAGACACTTTGATTAGCGAATGTCAGAAAAAGTCGTTGAATGTGTAAAACATCCCTTGTGATCCTGACCGCATCGACCGGGGAATGAACTCAGAAGATTGTGGGGTCGGAACTTTACAGAGGTCTATTCATATTTGATAATTTCTCGAGGGATATGATAGTATAGTGAGCGAGGATCCCAGTCTATATTACTGTTGTCAAGCTCTGTACATTACGTTTCACACAAGTCCGTTCACGGTTTTCTAGTGCACGGTCGTATCGTTTAGTGCGGGTCGTCCTTGGCGCCGAAGTCGCTCGCGTTCCGCAGAAAACTGCGCATTATCGCGGTTGGAAAAAATAAAAAGGTTGAAACTCAACCCCAGAATGTCATATGAAAATTTGAAGTGAGCTTGTATAAGGATACTAATACTACCACCTAACAAATGACACCGGGGACGGATTTGTTCCCTTTTCTAATGCACGAGGTCAAATCCTATTCTTCCTGAATCGAACCATACTCCTTTAAGCAGGAACTAAAGTTGTTTTTTTTTTTTACGGAAACGTATGAATTCTACTTTTAACATTCTGGCGCACAGTCTTTACTCGGTAAAAGCATGTAACTGGGACTGCATCGAGTAGCGTTACTTCCTAGGAAAGAGTTTGCTGAGGATACAACCGTAATAAGTATTTTTAAACAACGCCGTCGTGTAACGGGATAGTTTTTTATTTCGTAGGACTTTTGTTAAAAACCATTCGGGGCAAGGATCCGAACACGGGCCTTTTAGGTCGACCCTATTACCTTCAATATTTTTCATCAGGAGGAATAAAATCAGATTTTTTCCTTTTATTAATTTTTTCTGCGGGATTGCCACTGTGAGGCGGTCCTTCTAGTGAAAATGTGCCAGCCCAATAGTCGCAGAGTTGAAAGAAATAAGTATTGATTAAAACGGACTTTAGATCAGTTATAAGTATAGTAATATTCTGAGCGCTTGGAGAACGTGACAGCCACATGGACTTCTGATAGCGTAGCATTCAGCAGGGGCCATGCATTCCACTGCAGCTCCGGAACATATAGCGGATTCGAAGTATCAGCCTCCGTTGTAAATGAAATTTCAGCGGATTAGTGTAGACAAGTTGAGAGGTGTGTGTGAGAGACATTGTATTATTTTTTTATAGCTGAAGTATTAAACTACGACCTCCCTACTCTATTAATGTGCATTCGTGATGGAACTAAAGTTTTTGCACGCGACGTACTTTTAACATTCTACCTCGTACAAAAAAAAAAATATTTTTTCACCCGGTTTCACCAGCGTGATGAGACATACGCAAACGACGGAGAAAACGATTTTTTTTTTTAAACTGTTTTACCTGATTTTCCTTCGAACAGTGTTACTCTCCCGTACCGCGGATACAGCAGTAATAAGTATTTTTAAAACGTGGCGTAATAAAACTGTTAGTCATACTTTTGCAATCACAATGTTTTTTGAAGTGACTTAGTAAAGGAAATTGGGAACACGGATCAAGGCTGTGAGTGGGTTTTCACGATGTACGGAAGCAGTACAGGTCCAAGATTCATTCGTCAATAAAAACTTGTGATTCCCCGTTTGGAATAATTTCGTAGGGTTTAACCGTCCTTCAGCGAGAGGTTGTCCGTGGTGAGGATCCGAACACGAAGTCTTTTAAGTCGAACCTATTACCCCATCAATATTTTTCATCACGACGAATAAAATCAGATTTTATTAATTTTTCGCCCGATAGCATTTTTTTATTTTCTGCGGGGGCTGTTACTGCAGGGGTAGGGTTTCTTCTAGTAAAAAATGCAACAACCAGTAATCGCTAGGGATAAAAGAAATAAGTGTTGGTTTTAAAATGGTTATAAAAATACGTATATGAAAAGACTGTCGGTGTAAGATCTAAATTTTAAAAGTGGGAGAGGGAGCCTACCCGCAATAACTATGTTATAAGAGTTGTTAATCCTAACACACTGTGTAAAATTATACTGAAGGTTAAACATCCTCAGTGCTCAGTCTTCTGATACGTGTCACTCGCTGGTCACTCCACGTTACTTTCCCCTTGTTGTGACGTCACCTACCCTCAGAGAACAACATCGTATGAGTCATCACACTGCTGAGCGCTGGACACTCAACCTCCCAGGGCGATTGTGTCACGAGATGTTTCGTTGCTACCTGACCGGTAAACGGACACGTGTGGGCATGACTCCACGTACGACTTCAGGAATGCCTTTTCCATTGCAGGTTGGTTCTTGTTAGGAGTTCACAGAGTGAAGCTGTGGGTAACGCGTTCGACTCTCGTTGCCGAGAAGAAGTTTTTTTTTTCGATAAAACGCCTCTACCAGACTATTTCAACCGTACGGTGGTTTTTTAATAAAGGTAAGGGAATTTTGATGAGTGTTTAATTACTAGGGAGTTTAATAGCAGGGAATTTTAATTATAAAGGAATCGTTTAGTCGTCCTGGCTAAATGAATAGCAAAGGATTTTAATTACTAAGGAATAAATACAACTCTGTGAGTTGATTTACAATTTGAGATCTGCATTCAAAAGAGTTCAGTGCTAGTGTTGGCTTTGATGTAAGAAATACATAGAAAAAGCTAGGTTAATATCTGAAATGGCTGACCCGCATCTAAGCCACCGCAAGTACAAGGCGTATTCCCGTGCGTCCTGGAATCCACAGATCAAGGGACGATTTTTTTTTTTTTTCCGGTGAAACACATCTACAGAAAAACTGATTTTATTTCGACCGTGGAGTGATTTTAATAAAGGTGAGGAATATTTTGACGAGTGTTTAATTACTAGGGAGTTGATTAACGGAGTTTGAAAATTTTTCCACTGCAGACGTGTGTTCTAAAAGCAGATTTAACATGTCATCCCTACGAATAATTTAAACCATTATTAATTTCACCCTATGGTATTTTCTATGGAAACAGTAAGAGTAAAATGAGTTTCAACTGTAGGATGATTTTTAATAGAGGTAAGGGAATTTTGATGAGTGTTTAATTACTAAGGAATTTTGTATCATCCTTTTCTGTACAATTATTCTAAGACCAGTCAATCGTTCCATGCAATTATTCTAAGACTTGCATCAGCCGTGTGAAGGAGTGGGGCCTTAAAATGGTCAACCAGAGGGTTTTTCATAAGGGGGAGGGCTTAAAATATAGGTCAACCATTGGGACAAAATAAAGAAAAATCGGGAATTAGAGTTAAAATAAGGAGGTTTTTCCGAAAATAGTACTCTTCATTGTCAACAGAAGGCATCAGGGTTTTTTCATAAGGGGGAAGAAATTTTTAATAGGGGGGAGTAATTTTTAATAGGAGGGGGAAATCAAAGAATTAAAATAAGGGTTTTTGGAGAATTAGTGTTCCTCACAGGCACCAGATGACGCCAGGGGTTTTTTCATAAGGGGGAGGAATTTTTTTATAAAGGGGGAAATCAAAAATCGAAGAATTGGAATAAAAATAGGGTTTTTTTGGGAAAATAGTACTTCTCACTGTCAACAGATGGCGCCACTGAGGGGGAAGGGGGGTGAAAGGGGGTTTAATAAAGGGGGAGGAATTATTAATAAAGGTCGGTAACGTAATGATTATGTAATGATTACGTCATGTTGCGTCATAGGGGGCGTGGTCGGCGACGTCATAGGGGGCGTGGTCGGTGACGTCATAGGGGGGAAAGCTCTAGTGGGGGATCGGTGGAATGTGATGATACTACTGACGTCATTGATGTAAATGAAGTGATTTATGAGATTTACAGATCTGGGCGTACAGAGATAGGCTCCACTGTGAACATAGGAACTGCACTAATCTTTAGGAACACCATGCCGAAATTCACCCAGCTCACAATGGCCAGGTCACAAGGACCCCAAGGACTGAGAATTGTAGAGAGAGGAGGATCCACTGGACAGCTGGTAAAAGGCAGATGAGAGCCTCCCGCCTTTAGCCTGCAAAGAGTATGGCTTCCGGCATTAACATCCCATCTGATAGTCGGAGAGCTTCATGGAACTATCCATGTCCTCTTTCTCGCCTAGGACTTTGCAGGTATTAGCAGAAAAACTTAACGCGGACACAGTGTAGATTATTCGAACCTCGGAATTTTATTTTCGAGGCTGGCGTTCTAACGACTGAGACCAATACTGCTTCTTATATTTAACTGGAAGTCTACTATTCGAAAATATATTTTCCGAGAATATCAGACAGTCGACAGCTATTAGGCACATACCCAGGATTCAGAGGTGGAGTCTGAGAATAAGACTTGATACCTACACGTTAATTTCATTAGGATCATATTAGTTTCCCAATTTCTAAAATATTCCCCTGGAGAAGGAAGGATGAATGACGTTCTACATGGAATAAAATTTATAATTTTTTTTTTTATTAATTTGGTGCAATGTGAAGTCAGTCGGTTTGCGATGCAGCATTGGTTAGACGATATTAGAGAAAATTTTAATATCAAAAATATATCGCCTATGACGAATATGTGATGCTCGTTTTCAGAAATATTAAGTTTTTCATTTTCGGAATTTTTCACCTTTTATACATTTTGGACCTTTTAACAGTAATTTGTATTAATGGGGAATTGTGGAAAATGTAAATAGTAATGTATTATTTTTTTTGCTGAGTTCCCGCCATCCTCACAGACCTTCTACTATGGCGTATAAACTGACAGGCTCCTGTCAGATATCTGTGACAAGTATCTGCTTTGAGGGAGTAAATATAATCAAAGAATATAAATGTATTATTAGCCTTAAAAACTCAAAAGGAATTTCTCCTTTATTCCTAAAATGAAAAAGGAGAAAATTTAAGGAGAAAATTAGTAAGGGTTCCTAAACAATATAATAATTTTTTATTTATTACTGATATATTAGAATATTATTAAAATTTTTTAAAAATAAGTGCTAATTTAAAAAAAAAACAGCTAATGGTTGAATTTAATAACTGCAATTTAATTAAGACACATAAAGATCGATTATAGCTTTATTACAAAGTTATTTGATTATTCTTTCTTCATCAACACATTCTATCATCATAATTTCTTTTTTTTAGCATAAATAAGTCGTTTGAAACATTAGTTCTACATTTTCTACATTTAGCACCCTTTAACGAAGCAAATTAAGGCCTTTTTGGAGAATTTTAAGCCTATCATTCAGCATATTTCGCTAATACCTATTCAACTGAAACAGAAATTTTCATAAATCTCTTAAAGGAAAAAGTTGCATTTTTCCATCCACCTAAGAGTGAAGGGTTGGGTTACCTCTGAGCGGCACTTTTTTGCACACCATGGGCTAAAAGGCCAGGTCACATGGACCCCGAAGGTTCAGAGAAGGTTGGGGGAGGGGACCCACTGGAACAGCTGTTGGGAGACAGATGGTAGACTCCCGTCAAGGCCATCCAGCGTGTTCTTTAACGTGCACAGGGTATGGCTCTCTCGCACACGGGGCCACGGCTTAACGTCCCATCCGACGGACGGCTGCCTTTCCAAGCCCATCGGTGTCCCCTACTGACCGTGGGCAGGGCGGGGAATTTTGCGGAGATAAATCTCAACGCTGACCCAGCTGGGAACTACAGATCACGAGCCTGGCGCGCTACCGACTGAGCCACCCCCGCCCCAAGGGTAAAGGGACAAATGATTGCTGTTTGAGACTAGTCAGCAATAACCCCATGATTATCTGACTCCACCACTAAAATATCCAATTTCTTGCCCAAAATATAAAGATCTATTTTTCTAATTGATCTCTAAAAGCAAGAAAGTTGAATGTCTACAGACGACATAGCGGAAATATTAGCTCGTTTTTTTTCGAAAACGAGCAAACACGCTAAAATTACTGAACTCATTTAAGGCACATAAAATACGTTCAGATAAAATGAAATCGAGCAAAGCAAGCTTTAGAATAAAATAAATTTTAAACTCTTAGAATTTGCGGATCATTTAGCCATCAGTCTGTAAAAAATTATTCTTCGATTGATACCTACTTTTCAGGCACATAGCAGATGGGACTATTCTCGTTCATAAATTCTATTCCATCTTGAGAGATATTTAATTTTATTTTATATAAAAAATTTTCATTCATTTTTTTATTAATTTTTGCATTTATTTTATATTAAAAGTGTATTATTTTACGCTTTTATTATTGATTTATTTTTGATGTACTTTTCTACTTCATTGACAGTAAACGACAACAAGTTCTGTACTATGTTATATGTGAGTATGTCGTACGTCACTCTACCTATATACAGGATGTAGGGGGAAGGTAGTAAAGTTCCATGCTCTTCCCCCTTTGAGAATATTAGGAATAAAGGAGAAAAATTATGAAACGTATGCATATCTTATGCATTTTTTAAATGATGTTATGAAGTTTTTAAAGGCTATTAAACTGAAGGGAAAAGTTCTATACTGAAAGAGCGATCCTATCTTCTGCGCCACCTTTTATTTTTCCCACTTCCATTCAATCACTGAACCCTCCTCCTCCCTCCCTCCCCTCCTTTACTCCTTACTCTATTGGGGCGGAGGTGGCTCAGTCGGTAGCGCGCCAGACTCGTAATCTATAGTTCCCAGGTTCTAGTCCCAGCTGGGTCAGCATTGAGATTTATCTCCGCAAAATTCCCACGGTCAGTAAGGGACACCAATTGGTTTGGAAAAGCCGCCGCCCGTCGGATGGGACGTTAAGCCGTGGTCCCGTGTGCGGGAGAGCCATACCCTGTGCACGTTAAAGAACACGCTGGATGGCCTTGACGGGAGACTACCATCTGTCTCCCAACAGCTGTTCCAGTGGGTCCCCTCCCCCAACCTTCTCTGAGCCTTCGGGGTCCATGTGACCTGGCCATTTAGCCCATGGTGTGCAAAAAAGTGGCGCTCAGAGGTAAAACAACAACCCAAATCCTTACTCTATCACTTCCCTACCAAAATATTAGAGCATTTCTATGTTATGTCAAAGGGAATCTAACTACGACCCTCTATAACTTTTAAAATAAGCACTAAGGGAAAAATGTGATTGAAGATAAATTAGCTATTATAATTAAAAATAAAAAAATACCCCCTCAAGCAGCTGCTTGCCACAGAGGTCTGACAGGAGCCTGTCAGTTTATATGCCAAAGTAGAAGATCTCAGAGGATGGCAGGACCTCAGCAGAAAAACAACACATACAACCATGCCTTATCCGGGGCTCGAACCCAGGTCCCTTAGATCAGTAGCCAAGCGCGCTAACCACTCGGCCATGGGACGGATGGTTTAGATTAAATCTGTCTAAATCTCGATTTTAAAAAATATTCCTTTGGTATTTAAACAATCACGGAAGCTGAAATATTTAGCAATAAATGATCTTGTTTAATAAAAATCATTCCTAATTGTCAAATAATGAAATAATTATTGTACAAACTTCTAAAATACATTTATATTTTATTATATCTCTCAAACAATGCTTGTCATTTAAGTTTTAATTACTCTCTGAGGTAAAGTCTTATGACGCAATACTCTTGTGAAATATTCCAGCGTCCATAAATCTTTAAATATTGGAAAAAATATTGTTAAAAGTAGAGATTTAACGTATTTTATTGCGATCTTTATCTTCAGTCACGTTTTCCCGTTAAATGCAGATGTTAGAAGTTATAGAGATTCGAAGTTGCGTCCCATCAACAGAATGTGGAATTTTAGTATTTTGGCAGGGAAGCATTTTTGGATTGGGTTGTTTTACCTCTGAGCGGCACTTTTTTGCACACCATGGGCTAAATGGCCAGGTCACATGGACCCCGAAGGCTCAGAGAAGGTTGGGGGAGGGGACCCACTGGAACAGATATTGGGAGACAGATGGTAGCCTCCCGTCAAGACCATCCAGCGTGTTCTTTAACGTGCACAGGCTATGGCTCTCCCGCACACGGGGCCACGGCTTAACGTCCCATCCGACGGAAGGCGGCCTTTCCAAGCCCATCGGTGTCCCCTACTGACCGTGGGAAGGGCGGGAAATTTTGCGGAGATAAATCTCAACTCTGACCCAGCTGGGACTCGAACCTGGGAACTACAGGTTACGAGCCTGGCACGCTACCGACTGAGAGCCACCCCCGCCCCAAAGCATTTTTGCAGTATATGCACTAAGCTTCCATATACATTATAATTTTTAAAAGATTTTGTGTCATTTTGGTAATTATTTTGCTATCCCTTCCCTTGGAAATATTTTCTGACTAAATGTCTATTTCTTTTCACTTAATTCTCAGAAACTGAATGAACCTTTTCCCGGAGGCTCTCAGAGAGTAATAAAAATTTGCAAGCTATGCTCTCTACCAATATCTTTAAAACAACCCAGACACACGAAAAAAGTACGACATTAGCAAAAAAATTACATGAATGATATTTTTGGACACTGATCAGAATGCGATGCATTGTTCTTGATGCTAGCAAAAAAATAAAAACCGCCATCATCAAATGTTCATTTCGCCACGAGACACACAAAAAAGCATAATTCGAGCTTCGCTTATTGCCATCCTCCCCGCATCGACATCCAGCTGTTCCATCCTCCGTTCTCTCCCATCCGCTGTCTTTTCTTCATCGCCAGCAGCTGTAGTACCGGATAAGGATAATGGACCTGCCCATGACGTCACATAGCAATAGCACTCAGGGCGTACTCTCGGGCGCCGAGCCGATGTCAGCTGGTCGGCGCGCGGCTCGCTTTCCCGACTTGGAATGGAGAACCATGGACTATTTGCTTGGTGGTTAGTGAAAGAGTGAAACGGCTCACCTAAAACCTACGAGCAGTGGATAATAATTCCTACATTAGCACGCTGCTGGTCTATTTATGTTGCGGTGTTTTAGTGCTCGGGGTCATTCTGTTATCCGTTTATCTCGATGTCCAATGAAGAAAAGTGTTAGAACGCAACGAGAGGAAGTAACGAGGTATTTTGTTTGTGTGGAAGACTTTCAGGAGATGTCGTCGGGGAAGGTGATGGCGATCACTGAGATGACAGAAGCATGAAGCAGCGATGCCGTTGCAACAAATCCGGGTAACTCCTGCAGACAGGAAGAACACAAACGAAAAAGAAAAGGTCAAATATGACACGAAGGTAAGTGTTTTTTAATCTTTATATTTACATCCCCGGGCGCTTCTGCAGATGACGCCGTTCTGTGATGGTGATGATTGCCTCGGGGGGGTATGGCTCTCCGTGGCAGAATCTCAGCTGCATCTGCCAGCATCAAGGAGATGTTGGAGGAAGGATGCTACTACTACTTCTGGAGAGCTGGTCGTTCAGTGTGAGTGTGTTTATATTGGGATGCTCCGACAGTGAAAGAACAGATAGAGGTTCTGTGTTTATTTTTGGCATTCTTGTTACATCAATCACCTCTGCTTCAGGAAGAAGGAAAGGAAGAACTTGTTGGGTGACAATGTGGCAAAAAATTCATTTCAAGTTAAGTGCAAACAAAAATTCCGATTTTTTTTTGCCATGAAAGAAGAAAAGATCCCTTGAAAGACGGGAATTGACCTACTTATTTTATCTCGTCAAAGACGCATAAAGAAAAGTTTTAAACTCTTTATATTTTTCAACTTTATTCAAATTGTTTTTTGTTTGTGAATTTTTTTTTTTTTTTTTTTCAGAAAAAATGGTAAACGAATTTGACGTCGTTATTTACATTAAATATTTTGCATTTTATCAAATTTTGCAAATGTTTTCCCTGAATTAAGTAGGATTATTACAAAATAAAGATGAAATTCATATTTCATTTTCTGCTTAAATATACTTTACAGTGATAATTGTCATTTTTCGCTTTAGGTTTGTATATAATAATATCAAAATTATAAATAATATCAGATATTGAAATATATAATAGTTCATTTCCAATATAATAGATTATTTTGTTCTTAATGAATTCATAGTAAATATTGCGAACATTTTAAAAGCAAATAAAATGCTGACTTCGTTGTGATGAATATTCACTATTCTGTCTGGAGTATTTCGAGCTTTATATGATATATGTATCAATGAAGAGTGAGATTTGAATGTCTTCAGAGTGAAATAAAATATTCAGGAAAAAATAACACTGAAGTAATAGACAGAAATTAAATTTATTTCTAAACTGATTTTAAACAACATTCTTTCTGAATATATATTGAAAATGTTACATTTGACAATGCCGCTTGTTTCAAAAATTGTTATCCTCAAAATTATCAAAAAACTACACTGCAAAAACTTTTAAATAAAACTTCATTTAAATATACTGACAGTTTGATAAAACAATTATTTTTTATAACTAAATTTCGAGGTAAAGCATTGTGATTGGCAGAAATGATGCTAAATGCTAATAATCTTTGAAGTGCTGAAGAAATGTTGTTCAAAAATCAAGATTTGATTGAGGTCTTTATCTTCAGTCTAATTATGAAGCTCATTTGTTTGAAATTATGGAAATTTGAATTTGGCTCTCAATTGGAATGACACTGAAGATTACGAGTAATTTTGAGGATGAAGGATACGTTTGACTACATTTCAACTTCATTCTGTATTGGAGAATGAAGAACTGCAAACAATGTCTGGTCATTGTTTTCAGGAGTTCTTCTTTCTCCAGTGAATGCATTTTAGTGCCAGTGAAAGAGAGTCAATCATGTCCACATCAAAAGAAGATGAGAAGACTTGTAAATGGAACAAAGTGTTATAAAATTTATCTCCTGGCTGGTTAATATTAGTTATCACACTATTTAAATTTTATGTGGTTTGAAGTCATCAAATCTGATATCCTGGAATATCTATTTTTTATGAGTGTCGGGGTAGATCTCTTAGAGAATAACTTCCCCTCCCCTCGTCCCTGCCCAGTTGGGTCAGTGTTGAGATTTATCTCTGCAAAATTCTCTGCCCTGTTCATGGCCAGTAGGGGACACCGATGGGCTTGGAAAAGCCGCCGTCCGTCTGATGGGACGTTAAGCTATGGTCCTGGGTGCAGGAGAGACATACCCTGTGTCTATCTATCTGTCTCCAAACAGCTGTTCCAGTGGGTTCCCTCCCCCAACCTTCTCTGAGCCTTCGGGGTCCATGTGACCTGGCCATTTAGCCCATGGTGTGCAAAAAAGTGCCGCTCAGAGGTAAAACAACCCAACCCAACCTCGTCCCTGTATTCATTATGTCCAAAATTTCATACCTACTTTTTGTTGAGAGGAAAAAGTAACGCCTGGAGGGGAATTCAAATGTTAATTATCTCTAATAAGCAATTCACTTTGAAGATGGTTTTTAGGATAGAACTTTTAAGAATTTCTGGCTTACTAGAAATTTTTTCACATTTTTTTCGTTTCTGAATGGTTTTCCTTTTTTGGGTACTGATGTTTGCAATTTAAATCGTTTCTGTGTGGAGATCTCACGAACGGGTCTACTCTTATAAGATCTCCAAATCTGTTTGCATACTGTTAAACATTATATGAAACAAAAATACTATTAAATCTGCCAACAATGTGAAAAGTAGTGAAATACACGTAGAGCTCTAACTCAGATTTAACTTGGTGCTCTATAAATGCTTGTTGTTGCAAACTTGGGCCAGGTGTAGTTAAGATACAGAAGAATGATTTTGATACCAGATGCTTACACAACATCTTGGATATTAAATAGTTTGATTATGTTAATAATGATGAGGATCAAAGGAATCAAGTACGTTGAAGTAGCATCTCATTATGGGAAGATATTGCGTTGATTCGGTCATATTGCCTACTTGTGGAACTATCTATTAGTGAATGAAATTTGATACGGTGCACTTAAGGATTTGAAGATAAAGGGAGAAAACTAAAAGTGAAATGAGGACAATTTGAAAGGTTGTCTGCAATGAAGACTGAAGGCGAAGGTAGGTAGAGCATGGAAAAGTAAGTAATACCTCTAGACATGGCCTAAAAAGCAAAAAGGTAAGTTTAATCCTTAAAACCAGAAAGAAAAGCATTTTCAAAAAAGTCCAATGTTCACGTGTGAATTTCATGAGGAAATGCATGCACTTTCACTGAAGGCAAGTGCCTCATATATTAATGAGAACTTGCCCAGATATAACAAAAATTTAAGGGGGGAGCCAAGTGATCTGAATGAAGGTGGGGAGAACATAAAAAATCCGGTGTAAAATTTCTCCCTCCATTTTAATTAATCAGTGGTATTAATTCTGATAACATAAAACAAAAGATGCCGTGTATGGTATCACAGAGCTTCATATATATTAGGAGTTCTCAACGTGGGGTACGCCGTGAGAGCTCAAAAGTCGCTAGATCTAGTAGCAAAGTAAAAATAACCATTGTTATACTATAACTATAGTTTTATCTATCTATACAAGGGGTACGCCAGTTACATACACATTTCCAGGGGGTACGTGAAGCATAAAAGGTTGAGAACCACTGATATGTATAATAGAATACACGAGGTGAGAAATATTCGCATATATCGGCAACTTAAAATCAAAATTAAAATTAAAGCTTAAAATTTGAAATTGAAGACATTTTACAAGAGTAAAAAGTGGAATTTGATTAACTCGTTTTGTTTACGTTAAATAATAATTTGGAGTCTTTTTTTTCTGGAAAACTACGTGTAATATATTTAATATTTTTTTTGCTTCCTTTCTAGTTACTAGTTTTCTCAAGGAGGTGGATGCCCCCTCGAGATTTATATGTGCATTGTATCCCCGCCGATTCATTCTATAGCCTGTAGCTGCTTGAGGATTATGTCCAGTGCTACTACAAAGTGTTGGACTAAACTAATTAACGAACTTAACTAAAACAATAAGAGTAATGACGAAAAAATATAACAATAGCTTAAATTTAACTGAATATTAGAACGCACTGAACTGGAAGTAATTCGAAAGAACTTTTCGCTGATTCTACCGTTACTTGCAATGCAAGACAATCAGAATCGCGTAGATCTCGAAGTTTGAAAATCCGCTTTTCCGTTAAGATAATGTGGTAAATCCGCTTTTATGTTAAGATAATGTGGCAAATCAGCTTCTGTTAAGATAATGTGGCAAATCAGCTTCTGTTAAGATAATGTGGCAAATCAGCTTTCTGTTAAGATAATGTGGCAAATCCGCTGTTATGTTGAGATAATGTGACAAATCCGCTGTTATGTTGAGATAATGTGGCAAATCCGCTGTTATGTTAAGATAATGTGGCAAATCCGCTGTTATGTTGAGATAATGTGGCAAATCCGCTTTAAAGCATTATGCAGGCACGCTTAGAGAGAGCATCTATGCCACCCATTTCAGATCAAAAATGAAGACTGCCGGGAGCATGCAATAGCACATTTTTCTATCGCTGTGATTGGTTCGATATTTCCCAGGGTTTTAAATCACTGCAGTGTTGCCAGATGCTAAAAGCAAAACATGTAAAGATGCAAAATGTAAATTTTAATTGTTTAAGAGTTTGCTTTATTGTTTAAGAATTTTTCTTTTCAGAAATTTCGTTATGTTGATCATATTTTTTTTTTGTACGGAATAAATTTTTATTTCGTTAAACTGATATTTTCGTTATACTGGTATTCGTTAAAATGAAATATTTTTATACAGCGATACATAGTATATTTGCAGTGGTCGGAAAAAAATTCGTTATAAAAATAATTCGTAATAATTCGAAAAATATTAAAATATTTAGTTATTATAGTGTTCGTTAAACTGATATTTCACTACTATTTAGTATCCGTTTTTTTTGTGAGCCAATTAGAAATATCTGCGAAAAATGCACAGTCGCTCAAAAAAGTATCCGAACGCTATGTTTGATTACAGAATTAAAAAAAAAAATACCTGGCAACGATTCTTTTACAAATTAGTGATCTGGCAACCTTCGTGTCACGTGACACAAAGGTTGCCAGATCACTAATTTGTAAAAAAATCGTTGCCAGATATTTTTTCTGAATTCTGTAATCAAACATAGCGTTCGGATACTTTTTTGAGCGACTGTACACCTTAAAGAACATGTTGAATGGCCTTGATGGGAAGCTACCATCTGTCTCCCAGCAGCAGTCAAATGGATTCCCTCCCCACAACTTTCTTTGAGCCCTCTTGGTCCTTGTGACCTGATCGTTTGTCCCATTATGTGCAAAAAGTTGCGCTCAGAGGTAAAACAACCCATCCTCTTTTGCTACTTTAATTTTTTTTATTATATTTATGCTTCAATAAATTTTTTACTTATGCTTTATTTTTTTTATACTTTTTTTCTGAGTCTCTTTCATCATTTGCTTTCAACCGCGGAATAATCATCTTTGATTTGAACTTCTTTTCTGCTCGTTTGTTAATTCTGTGACATTAATTAAAGTTCCTTTTCTCATTTTATACCTTTATTAATAATGTTCCCTTCCTTGACGTCATCTTGACAACTTTCTGGACTGAAACAACCACGTACTATTCCGCAAAATATTCTTCGATGTCAACGCCAAATTTTGGGCGGGGGTGGCTCAGTCGGAAGCGCGCCAGGCTCGTAATCTGTAGTTCCCAGGTTCGAGTCCCAGCTGGGTCAGCGTTGAGATTTATCTCCGCAAAATTCCGCGCCCTGCCCACGGTCAGTAGGGGACACCGATGGGCTTGGAAAGGCCGCCGTCCGTCGGATGGGACGTTAAGCCGTGACTCCGTGTGCGGGAGAGCCATACCCTGTGCACGTTAAAGAACACGCTGGATGGCCTTGACGGGAGGCTACCATCTGTCTCTTAACAGCTGTTCCAGTGGGTCCCCTCCCCCAACCTTCTCTGAGCCTTCGGGGTCCATTTGACCTGGCCATTTAGCCCATGGTGTGCAAAAAAGTGCCGCTCAGAGGTAAAACAACCCAACCCAAAGCCAAATTGCAAAAACATACGCCGAAGAAATACAACAGGAGAAATCACATGCATATTCGTGAAATTTTACCCTACTTGATTGAAAACAGGAAAAAAACGGAAGTTGGGTGGGAAAGGACGGCGTCTGGATGAAAACCACTAGTTAAGCTCTTTTGTTATTCCTTATGTTGTCCTATTTGAGAGAGAGTTTTTTTTTCAGCGCGGCGTCGCTCCAGAAACCAAGCCACCAACGAACCCGATCGATTCCCGTTCAAAAGCCATGGAGCGTTAACTGGATAGTTCCCTAGCTATGCATGACGGTCTGTGAAGCTCCCTTTCGGCTCTGCGCTCCAATTATTAGGAGAGGCAACGAACATCAGAGTGGAAACGACAGCATTTAGATTCCATTAAAGAGCTGTTACACCTTTTTTTTTTCATTTTGATTCTCCGGCATCAAACGGAAGATGGGCTATGTTTTTTACATCTGCGTGGCGATTGTTTGCAATTCTTGCTTTAGGGAGTCGTACAAAAGTGATAAGGGGATGGCCACACAGAAACGATTTAGGGTTAGCATTTACAAGCGTCCTGACGTCTATGAAATCACCAAAATGATAATTGTCTCTGTCTTTCTCCTTTACATAATTGGCACAAAATGCCTCGAGTGTTCAGAAAGTTTGAAATTGTTAACAAACTGACATCTAAAAATCATCACCAAAATGGAAATGGTTTCACTCCATTAAATAATTGACCCAAAAAAGCAGCGTGGAGTATTTAGAGTACTTGCACGCACTCGTCTTTCCGAGAAAGTTTCAAAATGTCAACAAATCTAAATAGCTGGAACCTCTTTTCTTGTGGTCATACTCTAATTCATTATAAACCAGTAATTTCGAAGAATTTTGAGCCCCAGAGTTGGATTGGTTTAATGGATAGCACTCTAGGTTCTCAATCTGGAATATCTATGTTCGATCCCCCCCCCCCCACACACACTTGTGCCAGCAGTGATACTTATCTTCGTGAACCCCCACCCCCACCCCCCGCCCTGCCTTCCGTCGGAAAAGGAACACCTGTGGGCTTGGAAATGCTGCTGTTCGTCGAACGATACATAAAATCATGGTCCCCTGTGCGCCTGTGCACATTAAACAACACGTTGAATGGCCTTAATGGGAGTTGGGTTGGGTTGTTTTCCCTCTGAACGGCACTTTTTTGCACACTACAGGCGCACCAAAGGCACACCAAGCCAAGTCACAAAGACCCCGAAGGCTCAGAGAAGGTTGGGGGAGGGGATCCACTGGAACAGCTGTTGGGAGACAGATGGTAGCCTCCCGTCAAAGCCATCCAGAGTTTCTTTAACGTGCACAGGGTATGACTTTCCCGCACACGGGTCACGGCTTAACGTCCCATCCGACGGACGGCGGCCTTTCCAAGCTTATCGGTGTCCCCTACTGACCATGGGCAGGGAGTTTTGCGGAGATAAATCTCAACGCTGACCCAGCTGGGACTCGAACCTGAGAATTACAGATGTCGAGCCTGGCGCGCTACCGACTGTGCCACCCCCGCCCCCTTTAATGGGAGGATACCATCTGTGTTCCAACAGCTGTCCACGGGTCCCCTTCCCCCAGCCTTCTCTGAGACCTGAGGTCATTGTGACCTGGCGATTTAGAGCATTTCACTCAGAGCTAAAACAGCTCAATCTTTCGTGGAAATCAAAATAATTTTTCCTGTAGAAAGTATATGCTAAAGGTACCCAAATCTAGAAGGCGGTAGTACCCCACCTTTATCGGTTTGGAAATCAGACTGGAAACCTCTGGTCTAAAGCCAGAAAATAATACATTTCTTTCCGTAACACTTTTAACAACTATTAAAAAGCTGCTAAATTCACTAATCCTAAGTTTGCAACATTATTTAAGCTACTAGTCAAAGTTAAGCTTCTATCAATATTGAAATAATTATAGCAAACCAGTTTTAAAAAATTGTTCTGCCCTGTCAAATCTGACTACAGAGTCAAACTACCTTGATGATGTTCATCAGATGAAAGTCATCATCATCTTCTTGACGATTTTCATACACGATTGGCTTCCCCATCTATTTACAAATTCTGCGCTATTACGCTGCCACTATTTAAAAATTCTGTGCTATTACGCGGCCACTATTTACAAATTCTTCGCTATTACGCTGCCACTATTTACAAATTCTGCGCTATTTCGCGGCCACTATTTACAATTTCTGCGCTATTACCTGGCTGCAATTCAAACACAGGCTACTATTTAGGACTGGTCGTTTAATATGTCATATATAGTGAATGCGGTTTCAGAAGTCTGTGTAACGATTCTTTCAGTTTTCATTAATTTTGATATAGAATTATTTGGGATAGCTTAAGAGAGACATCAAACTTCAAACGTTTTGCTTTCTATTCCTCTTTAAATATCAAACAAATGTTTCATATTGAGATTTGTATGAATTTTATTCAGATTTTTAATTTATCCCCAAGTGACATTATTCAGTAAAAATATTATTTTTAAAGTAATAGTTCTACCTGATCTAGTGATTAGCGTAAGCGACTACTAAGACCAGTGAGTCATGTCCTTGTGTGTTTGCATATTGCATGAGAAACCAGGACAAGCCTTATATAGATTCTAGGTTATATCCGTCCATTGTGTAGGGAAGTATCTTCTTCCTTTCTTAAAATGTTAAGGAACGTTGACTGTGGCTTTTCATTCAGATGTCTTGGAATTTCTTATTATAGGTTATAGGGTGGTGTAGAAAGAAATCCTTGTTTTTGAGAGGATGCAATCAAACTGGGTCAACAGATGGCAACAGAGCTGTAAGTTGATGTGTTCTCAAAAAAGTGTTGTGTTGTTGTTTTACCTCTGAGCGGCACTTTTTTGCACACCATGGGCTAAATGGCTAGGTCACAAGAACCCCGAAGGCTCAGAGAAGGTTGGGGGAGGGGACCCACTGAAACAGCTGTTGGGAGACAGATGGTAGCCTCCCGTCAAGGCCATACAGCGTGTTCTTTAACGTGCACAGGGTATGGCTCTCCCGCACACGGGGCCACGGCTTAACGTCCCATCCGACGGACGGCGGCCTTTCCAAGCCCATCGGTGTCCCCTACTGACCGTGGGCAGGGCGGGGAATTTTGCGGAGATAAATCTCAACGCTGACCCAGCTGGGACTCGAACTTGGGAACTACAGATTACGAGCCTGGCGCGCTACCGATTGAGCCACCCCCGCCCCATCTCAAACAAGACTTCAAGATGTCTTCCTTAATACAAAAAAATATCAGAGAATAAGACAAGGACCAACTTATACGGAAATAAATAGGTGAAAGTGTTATCTGAGAACTTTGTTTAATGGAAGTTTATCCAAGTTTTGTTTTCTAGTCATAAATTAGTTTCCTTATTTTAAGCTACCTGAGCTTTATATCGCTGTAAGCCTGTTGAGTAAAAGTGAGCCACAATTTATCTTTCAAAATTTATTTAAGGCTTAACCTATTTTTACAATGAAATAAATTTATAATATGGCTTAGTATTCAGGTTGTTAACGTTCTTTGACGCCATCTAAATCTGGGGCGGGGATGGCTCAGTCGGTAGCGCGCCAGGCTCCTAATCTGCAGTTCCCAGGTTCAAGACCCGACTGGACCAGCTTTGAGATTTATTTCCGCAAAACTCCTGCCCTCGGTCTGTATAGGATCAGAATAGGCTTGGAAAGGCCGCCATCCATAGGATGGGACGGTAAACCGTGGCTCCGTGTGCGGGATATCCTTGACGGGAGGCTACCATCTGTTTCCCAATAGCTGTCGAATGGGTTCCCTTTCCCCTAACCTTCTCTGGGTCCTTGTGACCTGGCCATTTAGCACATTGTGTGCAAAAAAAAAAAAAAAAATGTGCTGCTCAGAGGTAAAACAACTCATCTAAATCTAGAACATGAATGCATAGATCACCTTTAAAGAAAATGGAAAATCGCAGTGAAAAAACAATTGGTTGTAAGTACGTCACACTTTCAATAATCGTCAACGTGTGGAGAGAGAAAAATCTCGAGGATTCGAACACGTGATCTCCTTTTTACATGACATTATGATATCGATAGCAAAGCAATGAGAGACTGTGAGACTGCGCAGTTGCCGTTTCGATAGTTATCGCTGTTCATTGGTTGATTACGAAATGACTGATAGCCCACTGACCTATGATCGATGAGAACTGTCGATGCTTCAGTCTCGTAGTCTCCCCGGTTGCCACTCACTCTTCGCTAATGATCTCTTTCAGGACTCGATCTAGAAAAAAAAAGGGGGAGGTCCCCCGAGACGGAGAAAAGTAAAGATGGGGGGGGGGAGGCAAGAGGCTGCATTTCCACTGCAGTAAACATTTTCCCCTCCATTTTAGAGATCTTTGAAAAAGTTTCTTGAAAAATGCATGAAATACACATAAATTTAAAATTTAATAATTTTTTTGCCTCCGTTACTCTCATTGGCATTGTCAAAGGAGGGCGGAAATGGCCCTCCCCCCTTAATACCTGCTCATCTAGATCGGGCCCTGATCTTTGTGCAATCACGGCTCGAAAGAGAGAAGGAATGTTCCGAGGCAAATATTTACTTCGTGTCCTAGACGTCCATAAATATATAATTTGAAGCGAAATCCTCGATTATAATTCGTGACTGAGGGTCACACTAGAGCACTTCTTCCCAACAGGTGTGGGGCGGGGGTGGCTCAGTCGGTAGCGCGCCAGGCTCATAATCTGTAGTTCCCAGGTTCGAGTCCCAGCTGGGTCAGCGTTGAGATTTATCTCCGCAAAATTCCCTGCCCTGCCCACGGTAAGTAGGGGACACCGATGGGCTTGGAAAGGCCGCCGTCCGTCGAATGGGACGTAAAGCCGTGGCCCCGTGTGCGGGAGAGCCATACCCTGTGCACTTTAAAGAACACGCTGGATGGCCTTGACGGGAGGCTACCATCTGTCTCCCAACAGCTGTTCCAGTGGGTCCCCTCCCCCAACCTTCTCTGAGCCTTCGGGGTCCATGTGACCTGGCCATTTAGCCCATGGTGTGCAAAAAAAAGTGCCGTTCAGAGGTAAAACAACCCAACAGGTGTGCTGCATGCTTCAGGTTGTCGCGATATATTTACGTTACGCTCTGTTCACTTCATTATAAATTATATTTATGATATTTAGGAAGTGTCGAGTAGAAATGTTTCTCTATTTATTTTATTGATGAACCAAAGTAAACGTCCTTTTGTGAGGAAACCTTTTTGATCGAGTGAGGGCATTATAAGTTGTTCGCTGTTTTACCTCTGAGTGGAATGTTTTTTATACATAGTGGGCTAAACGGTCAGGTCGCAAGAACCCGGAGGGTCAGACAAAGTTAGGGAAGGAGACCCATTAGACAGTTATTAGGAGACAGTTGGCAGTCTCTCGTCAAGGTCATCCAGGGTGTTCTTTGACGTGCACAGGGTATGGCTCTCTCGCACACGGACTCGATCTAGAAAAAAAAAGGGGGAGGTCCCCCGAGACGGAGAAAAGTAAAGGGGGGGGGGGAGGTCACAAGGACCCAGAGGGTCAGACAAAGTTAGGGAAGGAGACCCATTAGACAGTTATTAGGAGACAGTTGGCAGCCTCCCGTCAAGGTCATCCAGGGTGTTCTTTGACGTGCACACGGTATGGCTCTCTCGCACACGGACTCACGGCCTTATGTCCCATCACACGGACGGTGTCCTTTCCTAGCCTATCGGTGTCCCCTACTCACCGAGCGCAGGGCAGAGAGCTTTGCAGAGAGCTTTGCGGAGAGAGCCCAAGTGGGACTCGAACCTGGGAGCTACAGATTACGAGTTAATTTCTTTCCAAGCTTTATTAAAGTGTGAGAAAAAAATGATTAGAATTTTTGTTTTCTATCTTTATATCATTGAATTAATCATACGTGTTTTAGCTCATCGGCTTTATCAGGTGAATAAAAAAATGAAAAATGCTATTTAATCGTAAAATAATAACCGATGGTATTCATTAATAGAATAAAATTATTATTTGTTAAAAGAATAGCTATGCATGTGTTTTCCTGGAGTACGCAATAATTTTGGATTCCCAAAAAGTGGGGCGGGGGTGGCTCAGTCGGTAGCGCGCCAGGCTCGTAATCTGTAGTTCCCAGGTTCGAGTCCCAGTTGGGTCAGCGTTGAGATTTATCTCCGCAAAATTCCCCACCCTGCCTACGGTCAGTAGGGGACACCGATGGGCTTGGAAAGGTCGCCGTCCGTCGGATGGGACGTTAAGCCGTAGCCCCATGTGCGGGAAAGCCATACCCTGTGCACGTTAAAGAACACGCTGGATGGCCTTGACGGGAGGCTACCATCTGTCTCTCAACAGCTGTTCCAGTGGATCCTCCCCCAACCATTTCTGAGCCTTCGGGGTCCATGTGACCTGGCCATTTAGCCCATGGTGTGCAAAAAAGTGCCCAACACATGGTAAGCACCCAACATCCCAATCCATGTCCCGGACAGCCATCAAACAAAATACGGACGAAATGAAGAAAATTAAATGTGTAAAGCATCTTTCTTTGATCGTGCTTTTGGTCATTACTTAATTTGCATAAAATTTAACTACAAACTGTTTTGAATAGCATAAGAAAAATAATTTATTTACCATGAGTTTATTAAAATAATATTGAAAATGAAGGAAGATATCACTCTGAAGACGTCGAGCAGTTTTAGAGGAAAAATTATCTTGAGCTGGGTGGGATACGAACCCACGACCTCCTGAGAAAATATCAGGTGCTCTGGACCACTGAGCTACCGGCCACACCTGACGGTTATCAAGAGATCGTGAGTTCGTATCCCACCCGACTCATTTCCTCTAAAATTGATTGACGTCTTCAGAGTGATATCTTCCTTCATAAATTGAACAAATACGTCGAAAAATCTCTTCAACTAGATATTGAAAACTTTAATTATTAGACTTTGAAAAATAAATAACTACCGGAACATTTTAAGAGACGTAATTTATTTATACAGATGTGTAATTCCAAAGTCCCACGATGTGAACGTCCGTTACTTCTCTTATTCGAACACGAAGGATTAGTACAGTCGCTCAAAAAAGTATCCGAACACTATTGTTGATTACAGAATTCATAAAAAAATATCTGGCACAAAAAAGTATCCGAACACTATGGTTGATTACAGAATTCAAAAAAATATCTGGCAACGATTATTTTTAGAAATTAGTGATCTGGCAACCTTCGTGTCACGTGATTACAGAATTCAGGACAAATATCTGGAGCGTGTGCAGTTACTGCACACGCTCCAGTTTGCTGTGAAAGGTAACTGCACACGCTCAATATTTCCGTGAGTGAGCCCACACGATCTAGTATCAAAATAATATGACCACCTACAGTCGCTCAAAAAAGTATCCGAACACTATGGAATTCAGAAAAAAAATATCTGGCAACGATTATTTTTAGAAATTAGTGATCTGGCAACCTTCGTGTCACGTGACACGAAGGTTGCCAGATCACTCATTTCTAAAAAAAAAATCGTTGCCAGATATTTTTTCTGAATTCTGTAATCAACCATAGCCTTTGGATACCTTTTTGAGCGACTGTACCCTAAAATTCGCTACACGAACGCAAGATTCAGATATACGAACTTTCCTCTTCGCAAGTGGACGAAAAATTCTTCTTTTATCTGCTCAGCGAGCAGAAAGAAGAGAAAGACGACGAGACTAAGAAAATGGAACAGAAAATTCTTGACATTAAAATTCTAAAACGAATGTTTTAATTACAATATGGTAGTTACACTCCAAGGAAAAATGATGCTCAACGAACTCATTGAGCCCTATAAGTGTTTCTATGAAAGGAAGCGGAAGTAGATAAAACAGTGGGGTATTTATTATCTATCCTTTCACATCTGGTTATATTCCTCCTGGAAAGGCAGTTGCCATCGAGAAAGGCACTGCAGTCATCGAAGATGACCATAAAATTGCCTTCCAAATCTCCATCCTCTTGCCTCATCAATTCTTCGTGCCATACAATCTTCTTCAACAAGAGTTTTGATTGATTGTTTGACATTGCGTGTTTGACTTGTTTGTTTATTAAATAAATTTTAATGCCATGTGTTTATGATTTTATTATTTCTACGTACTGCAGTGGAATTTTTCCAACAGGAATGGAAATCTTGCCGTGCTTACATGATGCTTTCCACAGAGCACTTGCTTTTTATATTATTTATCATGTTTTATATATTTATTTAACTTCAAGAATGCTTTTTTTATATAATAAATACATTGCAAAGTAGTATTATTATAGTAATAATGTTTAGGGTTCAACCCGAAATGGGTTGAACCAGTTCTGGGTCGGGTACATGTTGGAAATTTCTCCATAAGAAATGATGGGAATGTTCGGATCGCTTACGAATGTTCGCCTCACGAACCGATTTTCAGGAACGAATTATGATCATAAAGCGAGACCTGGGTGTATAGTGTTACGACAGATGAACGAGCAACAGTGACTTCATGACTTAACGTGACTTGAACACTAGTGTGTGCTTCTACGTGAGATTCAATTTAGCCAACGAATTAGAACTGAGAACGATTCGGAAGAATAAAAAAAAGGTAGCAGTGCAGTGTGTTAAAGGTGTGAGATCTGAAAGGACGTTCAGATGGTCTGATTCAGTGCGCGTTAAGTGAAAATAATTAGTATATTTATTAGTGTGTGCGCGGGTGTTTGTTTTCTGTTTGTTAGTAATAAAAGTTTAGTGAACTAGTACAGGACGAGAGTTTGTTTACGTCTGAAATTATTCAAGTGACATGGTAAATAAAGTGAAGAGATAGTATTTTAGTACAACAGACAGAGCTGATATTGTATGCTCTGTACAAAAAGGTTAATGACTTATGTATGATAGTAGTTAATTTGTTTATAAAATACTTCATCCATACTTTTTGTAACAATTTGCATTGTATTGTAATTGGTTTTAAAATATGGTTATTAATACTCACGCTCAGTGCCTATCCATTTTAAAATTCGCAACAATATATTTAAATATCACTTCTATTAGTGCACAGTCCGGGTTTGGTGTATGTAGGTGGCCTTGGTATGTGGGGGGGGGGGGAAGACAGTTGGAACTCAAACCTGAGAACATCAGATTATGAGTGAAGCACATCTTACAATTTTAAAAAGTTACCACTTAAAAAAGAACTTTAAAAGTTACATTCTATGATGTATCTATCAAACGATATGACCAAAAAAAGAAAAAACGAACAGGGGAAAATTCCAATGTGTATTTCAGGGGGAACCAGTATTTCATAACAAGTTCACCCCAAAATGATACAAAACCCTAAACATCACTATTGTAATGTTACTTTGCAATGCATTTTACCATAAAAAAATAGCATTATTGAAGTTCAATAAATATATAAAACATGAAAAATAATATAAAAAGCATGTTAAGTGCCCTGTGGAAGGCAGCATGTGTGCAGCTTCAGTGTGATTTTGTAGCATAATAAATATTCTGCAATTGTAATGAATTATAGGAGAGGGGTTGGACTCAGTAGGCAGCGCACCAGGCTCGTAATCTGCGGTTTCTTGGTTCGATCACCAACCATGCCTTTTTTTAAATGTTTCTTCGCTAACCTCTACCTTACCCTCGGTCAGAAAGTGGACACCAATGGGCTTAGAAAAGCAGCCGTTCGTCGGATGAGATCATAAGCCGTGGTCTCGTGTGTTGAAGAGTCATACCATGTGCAAGTTAAAGAACACCCTGGACGTTGACGGGAGGCTTCCATCTGTCTCCTAACAGCTGTCCAGTGGGTCTCTTCCCCAATCTTCTCTCAGAACTTGTTCTTGTGACCTGGCCGTTAAGACCATTCTGTGCACAAAGGTGCAGCTCAAAAATCAAATAATCCAATCAGCCAATGAACTATAAATAAAAAATACTCCCAAAATATCGTCTTCCCATAGAGATATGACAGATCTGGTGAGAATGTCAAGATCTCATCAGAAAGAAACATCTATGTCGTCTCCGTGTTCGATCCCAGATCTCTTTATTCCGAAACCAAGCACTTTTCCCACTCTGCCACCCAGTGTAAGAATATATATGGCGATCACCGTTCAAAACTAGGGCGGGGTGGCTCAGTCCGGTAGCTTAGCAGACCCGTAATCTGAGGTTCCCAGATTCGAGTTCTGCGTGGGCCAAATGAGCCACGCGGGTTCCGTCAGACGGGACGTTAAGACGTGGCGCCGTGTGTGGGAGAGTCATATCTTGTGCACGTTAAAGAACATGCTGGCAGGCCTTTGCGAAAGACTACTCATCTGTCTCCCAACAGCTGTTCAGTGGTCTTCCTCCACCCTTCTCTGAGTGGGGCAGGGATGGCTCAGTCGGTAGCACCCCAGGCTCGTAATCTGTAGTTCCCAGGTTCGAGTCCCAGCTGGGTCAGCGTTGAGAAAACTCCCCGCCCTGCCCACCGTCAGTAGGGGACACCGATGGACTTGG
This sequence comes from Ryuthela nishihirai, assembly GCA_038380435.1. Taxonomy (NCBI): domain Eukaryota; kingdom Metazoa; phylum Arthropoda; class Arachnida; order Araneae; family Heptathelidae; genus Ryuthela; species Ryuthela nishihirai. Next base: position 37,316,308 of record JAWZYU010000015.1, read on the forward strand.
AAAGGCCGCCGTCCGTCAGATGAGACGTCAAAGCTGTGGCCCCTATGTGTTGGAGAGCCATACCCTGTGAACGTTAAAGAACACGCTGGATGGCCTTGACGGGAGGCTACCTCTGTCTCCCAACAGCTGTTCCAGTGGGTCCCCTCCCCCAACCTTCTCTGAGCCTTCGGAGTCCATGTGACCTGGCCATTTTGACCATAGCCCATGGTGTGCAAAAAAGTGCCGCTCAGAAGTAAAACAACCCAACCTTCTCTGAGCCCTCTGGGTCCTTTGACCTGGCCATTTAGCCCACTGTGTGCAAAACAGTTGCATTGGACGTTCATTGGTAAAACACCCTCCATAACGAAATGCCCTTAGTCTATAGTATGCCCTTATCCTAAGTTAATTTAATGATCAAAATCAACACTGCTAATGGCTGATCGATCTTAGGAAAAAGCTCGTTTTCATGGTTCGCTCCAGTTTAACATTGCTCAGAATTTATAAGTGTGGATTGCTTTATAAGTGTAAATTTATAAGTGGAAGTGCCTTTTGAGAGCAAATCACCATTCAAACTTCAGCACCCCATGCTTATTAAGGGACACTGAAACCGTGTGTACTCGATCTGCTAGCCGTACGAAATCCCTGATTGCACATTAAAACCCCATCACGGTTCTATTTCGGCCTGCTTCCAAAAGAGCAGAGGAAATCGAAAGTTACATTCGGGTCCAGGAATCATTCGATTTAATGTATGGGTTGCCTACGACTACATTTAATTCCATTCGTGCTGTGTGCGAGGCCTACATCCTTTCTACCGAGCATGGCTTCCGCTGCATGTAGCCTTACGGAAACCGACCTGCGGATGCCGCCACCACGGAATGCTAAATCTCTCTACCGCTGCTTGCGACTTCGGATCTGACAAATAGTCATATATTATCAACACGACTGTACTTGCATTTTAATAAAACGCATTGCAAAGCGTACTTTCGGTAATACTTTAGTTTTATGGTTTTTTGCGCATTGTGCCTGCATCCTAATGAGTCATTGTTTAAGAATTAAGAGTGAAATTGTTATTGTCAATTTGTTTTGCACGTTTCGCACTTTTGTTGTTTTTTTCCACTAATAATAATGGATCATTGTTATGGATTGGAAGATAGGGGGCAGGGAAACAGAGAAATCACGAAAAATTAATTAAAATTAGTAGTTAAAAATTAAATATAACTACCAATGCTTATATTAAATTAATTAAAATAAAAAATAAATTCAAATTACAGTCTGGTTAAACCTCTCCTAGAAGAGGGTCTCCTAAATACAAAAGGAGAAAAGAAATATATTAATTATTTAATTTTTCTTTAACTAAACAATTTATCTTTAAATACCATAAAGTAAAATAATTTATTAATTGTACTTTTATTAAAATTTGTGTCCAATTTTTTAGAAATAAATATCTACAAGTTGAATTTCAAGAAGCATAACTTTAATTGAAACTATTCTAGATGTTTAAAAAGTAATACAGTAAAATTTCAATGTAATGAAATAGAGCCTGGTCACCTAAATAAGCTCAGCGGACAAAAAATTAGTCACCCCTGGCTGAATGTCACCTAATAGCGCATAACGCCTCCGTGCAACCGAAGAAGAGCAGAAATCTTGTCTGGGATGGATGTAACTAGTGTGCGGATGTAATGCACATCAATATTCATCTACTCTACCAGCAGCAAATGCCGCAGTTCGGCCAGATTGGCCGGATGGCTAGAACGGCGCTTTCCTCATTGCCCCAAATAGTCCCACAAGTTTTCTCTGGGATTCAAATCCGGGGATTTGTCGGGCCAGTCGAGACGTTCGAAGGCTTCAGAATGCTCGTCATGCCAATTCGACACACTTCAAGCCCTGTGCACGCAAAATTGTCTTCTTGGAAAACTGGGTTGGTTGGTTGGTTGGTTGGTTGGTTGGGGTTTTATGGCGCATTGGCAGCTTAGGCCATAATGCGTCAGACGAGATAAATAAAAGGATAAAAGGAACAGAACTAACAACCAAAGTTAAAAGTCAATACAGTAAAATGTAAAAAACAAAACCAACAGATATAAAAAAATACAAAAAAGAGCATATGTTGTAAAGCAATAAATATAACGGTATAAATGGTAAACGACAGATAAACGACGTTCAAAATTAAAACAAGGACATTCGATTAAAATATGTTTAATGGTAAAAATGGTGTCACAAAACTCGCACTTAGGTTTGTCGTCCACCTAGAGAAGAAATGAATGAGTTATAAACGAATGACCTAAGCAAAGCCGCGCAAGTACAACTTCCTCATTGCGATTCCTGTGAAAACAAGACTGCCACGGTTTGACAATGTGCTTGATCTTGAAAAGCTTGCTAACAACCTGTTTAGACCAAGATCTCTGCCACTGTCCCCGGAGCTTGGTGGAAAAACACTGCCCAAAGTCCAGATATGGAACCAGCAGCGGAGAGTCAGACAAGGGTGTGTCTGACTTGGCAGCAGCATCTGCCAAGTCACTGCCCCTGATTCCGACGTGACCGAGCACCCAACAGAAGAGAATCGTGATGGTGGCTGCCAGACGATGGAGCTGCTGGCGGATCTTGGAGAGAACAGGGTGAGGCCGATGCCTCACCGAGATCAAGAAATGTAGCAAGCCAAGCAAGTTGGTGTAGAGAACACACCGACGATGATGCTTAGTTACTATGTGGTCCAAGGCAAGCCTGATAGCATGCAACACTGCAGTGAAGATGGAACACTGTTGTGGGATCTGGTCTGCAATGACTACATCACAGCAGACCATGGCTGATCCCATTGAAGTGCCAGACTTCGAGCCATCAGTGAAGATAGGCAAGAAGTCTGGGTGCACAGCACGATGGCTGGCAAAGAGTTACTGATACACACAGCCGGGTGTAAAGGCTTTCCCCGTCCTGCACAGGAAAAAATCGCAGGAAGGGGGAAACAGTGAGCCAAGGTGGAAGTGGCTCAGCTGTCGACTGTGCGACGCTATCAAGACTGATGTTAATATCTCGCAGGTAACCTTACACATGCAAACCAAAAGGACGAATGGCAGTCGATTCTGATATAACATTTCCCACTGGGGACTGAAAACGCAGTCCCAAGTGGGATGGCCTGGCAGGGATTAAAATTTCGCTGCATACTGTAGGGACAACTGCTGATGGCGAATAGATAACGATAGTTCGTCAGTCTCAACACAGAGACTCTGGACTGGTGAAGTGCGGAAGCCCCCATGCAAACATGGAGGACCTGATGATGGAGGAGGTCCAGCACCTTCATCACCGAATCCCAAGCGAAGTCGTACACCTGGGATCCTTAGTCCAGTTTCGATCAGACAAGTGCACAGTAGAGGCGGAGCAAACAACATCGGTCCGCCCACCAAGAGAGGGAGGAAAGTGCCTTTAGGATGTTCAATACCCGCATGCACTTGGCCCTGGGATGTCGAATATGAGGTAAAAAAGGTCAATTTCCGGTCGAAGATCAGACCGAGAGACTTGGTCTCCACCACAACTGGAATGATGTTACCCCCGAGCCGCAGCTCGGGGTACAGATGAAGATTATGCTTGTGGCAAAAGTGCATGCAAGCAATATTCTGTTGGGGGGGGGGGGGAGAACCAATGACCATCGCCCAAACTGAAAGATTGTTCAGGGCCGTTTGCAGTTGTCGTTCAATGACCCTCATGCTGGACGATGAGCAAAAGATGCTAAAGTCATCAACATAGAGGGCATTGCCTACAGTCGGAGGAAGTTGCCGTGTAAGAGAATTTATCTTGACAGCGAAAAACATTAACACTCAGGACGCAGCCCTGTGGCACCCCTGCTCTTGGGGGAAAGGCCGAGACAGAGTGTTGCCGACACGAACTCGAAAACTACGAGTAGATAAAAAGTTTGCAATGAAGATCAGCATGTGACCTCGCAAGCCAAATCTATGGAGGTCACGAACTATGCCGAATCTCCATGCCGTGTCGTACGCTTTTTCGATGTCGGAGAAAATTGACACCAGGTGCTCTCGACCTAAAAACGAATTCCTGATCGCCGATTCGAGGCTGATCTTGGAGATATTTACCATTTTCTTCAACACCTTGCAGACGCAGCTCGTCAATTCAATTGGACGATAATTTGAAAGAGTCTGGGGATCTTTGCCAGGCTTGGGGAAGGCCAAGACGATGGCCTCCCGCCAGGAGTCCGGAAACTGCTCTCGATGAAAATGTGGTTGAAGAGTCGGAGCAGTCGATCCTTACTCGATGGTGAGAGATGTTGTAGCATAGCATAATGGACATTGTCTGGCCCGACGGCAGATGACTGAGAAGTGTGCAGAGTAAGGCGAAGCTCCTCCGCTGTGAATGGCCTGTTTTTAAGACTCCAGGCCATTCAAATGAAAGGACAGCGGAGAGCGTTCGGCCTTGCTCTTCTGGGCCAGAAACTCAGAGGAGTAAGAGGATAGAGAAGAGATGGAGGAGAATGACTCCCCCAGAGTGTCGGCAATTGCTCGAGGATCAGTAATTGCCTGTCCATTGTGCTCCAGGATCGATAAAGAGTGGGACACGTACTTTCCACCTATCTTCCAGATCTTATCCCACATGACCTTAGAACTGGTCGTGCGGGTGATAGAGGATGTATATTTGATCCAAGATTGCTTCTGGATCTGGCGCTGGACGAAACGGGCTTTCGCCCTGGTGCATTTGAATGCTTCTAGGTTGGGGGACGTCGAGTATCTCCGAACTTCGACAGCCACTCCACCAATCGCTGTAACTTTCAAAAGAAGCTCCGAATGTTTGGAGAATGCAGTTTCCACCTGCAAGTCACCATATCTTAAGCGCTTCACAGATTTCGGTTCTCCCGCAAGACCTTTGATACTCTTATTGATGAAAAATGGTGACATATTTCCAAGCACCTGATCACCAGTAGAGTGGATGATCAGGAACCTCGGAGATGGAGACACACAAAAAGACGATGGCGAAGATAAAGTAGATGGGGGTTCATGGGGAGCCCTCTTGGTTGTTGTTTGGTTGTTCAGTGCCCGTTGTCCCCACCCACCACGGAGTCCAACAAGGGGATGCCCAGTCGGGTGCCAGGGCTGCCTGGGCACCATACCCACACAGCCAGTGAGCCAAGCCCTCACAAATAAACAGAAGGAAAAAAAAAAGAGAAATGATGAGAAACTCATCAGAGTTCCCACAAAAGAAAATAAGCAACAAATCAATAAAGTGTGAGGTAAGAATTGGCCTCACAAAAGAATGGAAACTACAAAATTAGTGAACGTGTGGGGAAACTCGCAAACCAATGTCCAGACGTGGATAAGGTTACCTGCATAGTTTACCCTAGCAGGACCAGCCGATTGATCCTGAGGGGGCCGCCCCAGGACCTCCCATTTACCTGAAGCAGAGGCCAAAGCAGTGTATAGCAGCGGCCCCCCGAAACCACTGCCTAGCCCCGCGACAGAAAAACTCCCCAATGGTAAAACGGCCAAAGGAGACCCCACCAGTCATGACCTGGGGAGAGAAGACAGGGACCTCTGAGCAACTGCCAGGATCCTCCTATCCAGGGACATGGGTCACCGTGCACAGAAAACACGCAAGCTAGCGTTTAGGACCCTGTGAAGGAAACCGAGCAAGCGGAACCTTCACAGGGTGGTCCCCTCACCCCGGACAGGAGCTCGCACCGAGGGGTGGAAGACTGGGGTATCCTTCTGTATTCACTGAGGATATGCTTCACAAAAGGCAACATGTGGCTGTCGAGTAGCTCCATATAGCCCTTCTGGTTCAAGTGTGATATCACTCCAACCAAAGGACCTATTTACCCTTACGTGAACCCTCCCCCCCCCCCTAGAACATCACAGAGCCTCCTCCAGCTTGAACAGAACCTTGCACACACTATGCATGGATGGTTTTATGCAGCTTACGAGGTACCTGTTGCCTCGCATCATTCGAATACAAACAAAAACGTGACTCATCCGACAGGTCACACGCTTCCAAAAGTCGACAGTCCAGTCTTTGTGGCGCCGTACCCACTGTAACTGTGCAGCCTTGTGCAGAGTTGTTAATATGGGTCTCTTCCGCGGTACTCTGCTTCAGATATCCATGGCATGCAGTTCCCTTCGGAATGTCGTTCGGAAACAGCTTGTTGTAGGCCTGCATTGACTGACTGGAGCAATTCCTGCCTCGTTGCAAAGTGGTTTGCCCTAATAATGCGTGACACACTGCGGCAGCCCATATTGGTGAATATAGTCTATATACAGTCTATCAAGATAATTTTAAAGATTCAATAAAAATAGAAATTGAGTTGTTGGGTTGGGTTGTTTTACCTCTGAGTGGCACATTTTTGAAGACCATGGGCTGAATTGTCAGGTCACAAGGACCCCGAAGGCTCAGAGAAGGTTGGGGAGGGGAACCACTGGAACAGATGTTGGGAGACAGATGGTAGCCTCCCGTCAAGGCCATCCAGTGTGTTCTTTAACGTGCACAGAGTATGGCTCTCCCATACACGGGGCCACTGCTTAACGTCCCATCCTACAGACGGCGGTCTTTCCAAGCCCATCGGTGTCCCGTGGCAGACCGTGGGCAGGGCGGGAAGTTTTGCAGAGATTAATCTCAACGCTGACCCTCGAATCTGGGAACTGCAAATTATGAGCCTGGAACGCTACCGACTGAGCCACCCGCGTCACTTAGAAATTGAGTAGTAAAAGTATCACTGATGTACTGCAGACATGGCACTCATGAAATAGCAAAAAAAATTAAATTTCTTCATGAAAGGGGGATTCGAATCCACGCCTCCCAGTAACATGCCACGTCTGCTAATCACTATACCATCCATGGCATGTTACTAGGAGATGGGAGTTCGAATCCCTCCCACACATGTAAAAACGATTTTTTTTTTCAATTATTTCAAATAGAAATTGTTCTAGTGTACATAACTAACCACTTTGGAAAAAACACAATTAAAATATTAAATCTAGATCTGATGGTCCCAACGGTGTTTCTTCTCAAGCGACAATCATTGAAATCGTCAAGTGCACAAAAGAAGAAATGCTCAGGTTATCACGAAACCTTACTTTTCTTAAACGGTAACAAATGAAATCATTAATAGCTTGCGGGAAGAAAAGCTGAGGTTATTACACACGATGTTTGCTTAAGTGATAACTGATGAAACTATGGCTGGATCCAGGATGGCGCTAAGAGGGGAAATCCCCTCCCGCAATTTCATAAAACTTTAGTAACTAGAGCGTAGGTAAAACATAATATTTTGCACACGTTTTGCAAGCGTCTATAAATTCACTTTTCGAAAAAAAAAACTACTAAAAAGGAAGCGAATATATGTATATCACGACTTTCAAATCCTTTATGATTCAATCTCCTAATATTTTTCTAAATCCTTCTGTGGAGTAACCTATTAAAAACTTGAACACATAGAAACTAAGAGTGTTGTTTGCGGGTGATAATTCGTTACTTGGAAAATGGTGATACCTGTCTTCAGCAGCAAACATATCAACGCCTTTCCAAGTAGTCACGCCTCACTTCCTGTTTGGTAAATACTCATTACGGAAGATCTCTGATCCCCACCTTTCCCGCTCACTGGTTGTATCGTTTGCAGATTGGGGCGGGGGTGGCTCAGTCGGTAGCGCGCCAGGCTCGTAAACTGTAGTTCCCAGGTTCGAGTCCCAGCTGAGTCAGCGTTGAGATTTATCTCCGCAAAATTCCCCGCCCTGCCCACGGTCAGTAGGGGACACCGATGGGCTTGGAAAGGCCGCCGTCCGTCGGATGGGACGTTAAGCCGTGGCTCCGTGTACGGGAGAGACATACCCTGTGCACGTTAAAGAACACGCTGGATGCCCTTGACGGGAGGCTACCATCTGTCTCCCAACAGCTGTTCCAGTGGGTCCCCTCCCCCAACCTTCTCTGAGCCTTTGGGGTCCTTGTGACCTGGCCATTTAGCCCATGGTGTTCAAAAAAGTGCCGCTCAGAGGTAAAACAACCCAACCCAACGTTTGCAGATTCCATCCCATGGGGCCTACAAAAAAAAAGACTCTGCATTCTTTGGGTGAAATCTCCCAGCTCGATGCCAAAGTTTTCCACACACCGCATTACAGTAAAATTACCTTGCAGGATGCTTCGACATGCAGTTACGAAACCCAAATGGGGAAGACTAATTCCAAAACATGCCGTGGACTATTACTCGGGACTTTACTGTGCAAGAAATAAAGTAAGATTCATTTTCGCGATGTCATCTCTTCCTTCTTGAAAATCGTTAGTAGCTCCAAGATGATTCTCACTTGTAAAGTCGTCTTGCATAAGGACAAATGATGCTGCATAATTTGCCTTCTCTGTTTGTAAACAGTAAAATTTTTTTGTGTTATCTGCAAAAAAGGGAAACATCTTTTTCTGGTATGCTATAAATTAAACAGTTGGATTGTTGATTTTCCTATGAACGGCGCTGTTTTGAGCACAGGAGACAAAATGAGTTGGGTTGTTTTACCTCTGAGAGGCACTTTTTTGCACACCATGGGCTAAATGGCCAGGTCACATGGACCCCGAAGGCTCAGAGAAGGTTGGGGGAGGGGACCCACTAGAACGGCTGTTGGGAGACAGATGGTAGCCTCCCGTCAAGGCCATCCAGCGTGTTCTTTAACGTGCACAGGGTATGGCTCTCCCGCACACGGGGCCACGGCTTAACGTCACATCCGACGGACGGCGGCCTTTCCAAGCCCATCGGTGTCCCCTATTGACCGTGGGGAGGGCGGGGAATTTTTGCGGAGATAAATCTCAACGCTGACCCAGCTGGGACTCGAACCTGGGAACTACAGATTACGAGCCTGGCACGCTGCCGACTGAGCCATAGTAGTTCACAAGTATACTAAGAGCTCAGTGAAGGGAACCCACTGGACAGCTGTTACAAGATAGATGGTATCAACACTATCCAGCGTGTCCAGGATAATGCTAATCAGAATGAACACACTGCATAGTGTTCTTTAACGTACACATAGTATGGCTCTCCTGAACACGGGGCCACGGCTTAACGTCCCATCCAACGGATGGCGGCTTTTCCCAGTTTAGAGTTGTCTCCTTTCTAACTGAGAACAGGATGAAAGCTTAACTGAGGAAAGCCTCCAAGTTGGCACAATCATGACTCGAACCAGGAAAAAATATGAAATATTATTTACCATATCCTCTCAAAACTTTTCTAATTTAATACTGCCATTAATAACTTTTTTATCAAACTCCTTTTTATACTATCGCTTAAACGCTTCCTGCTCATCATTTTCATCAAAATTGTAATCCCATTGAAAACCCTTCTAAAACGCAACACTCTCCTGATATTACTAAACTATTGATATTATTAAAAGTTCTCTCTTTCGACTCGTAGGAAGGAAATATTGCCGTTATTAATCGAGATTTCAGCCGACTCACAAAGAGTGCCAAATAAATCCTGCCGTGCACTTGAAGAGCTTTCGAAAAATCCTTCAGCGTTTTCTAAAGCCAATGCAGCGGTTCCAAACTTTAAATGGGAATCGAAATTTCTCTTTCCTGTTCTCCAACTGACATAAACGACCTCCCGCCTTCTGGACTTCCATTATGGAAGATGGATTTGCGGTATTTAACGCCGTGGAAGGAGAGAGAGATAATCTGACAGAGAAGACGGTTAACTTCTGTGACAGTGGAGAAGAGACCAAAGCGAAGGATAATGAAACATTTGTCATATTTAGTTGCGTTCCTCATTTCTCTGTTTTCTCTCACCCTACGTTTTCATTATCCGATCCAAAGTTGGGTGGGATGATGTCTTGCGTTCCCCTCCCCCAAGTGAAAATAATAAAGGTGAAAAAAAAGGCTACAAAAAGTGGGGGGAAGAGAAAAACAATGGAGACGAAGAAAGGCATTTAAAAAAAAAAAGAAGAGACGTGAGAATTGAAGTGGGTAAATCTCTTTTATCTTTTCCTGAAACTTCCTGAAACGAAAATCGATAAGGAGTTCTTGGAATAGTCGCAATCCCTTAAGATGGAGATGCAGACGGAAATGAACAACGGGGAAGATGAAGATGAGGATGAAAGCAGCTGATGCGATTATAGTATTGGAAGAGTTAGATGTCCCTCTTTGGTAGAGGTGTTGGATTCGAAAATTTGGATTCGCCTGGTTTTATCTACGATCTTCATAACTACGAATATCTTTTAGTTGTCTCTCGAAGTACGAAATAAATATTGTAATCTATAAGAAATAAAATCCATCTCGATTATTCAATTAGGAATATGTTTTATTTGTTCGTAAACTCGGAAAATGTTTCTTTGCAATGTCGTTTTCTATGAAGGCCTCTGTTGTCTAAATGGTTAAAGCTTTAGAATTGAAAATTTATATTAAGCATACTTCTCTCTAGAATATTGACATTGAGAGTATATGATTAGTGACGCATAATTGCCATAGAGCAATTTAATAAAATTGATATTTTTGGGAAAAGGGATCATAAGGTTTTTAATGTCTTAACTTCCTCAGTCAATGCTTGGGTGATCAATAGCCAGATCCTTTCTTAATTCATTCGGTCAATGGAAGAGATCATATCGTAACTCACTTGGTGAGTGTGGTAGATCCCATCTTAGCCAATGAGGTCAATCCTATCTTAGCTCACTCAGTCAATGGGGGATCCTGTCTTCATTCGATCAATTGGATCCCGTCTTCATTCACGAGGTCAATGGGGTGATCCTCTTTTAGCTCACTCGGTCAATGGGAGATCCCGTCTTCACTCATGAGGTCAATGAGGGTGATCCCATCTTAATTAACTCAATCAATGGAGTGATCCCATCTTAATTAACTCAATCAATGGGGTGATCCCTTCTTAACTCATGGTGTGAATGAGGGTAATCCAATCTTAATTCACTCTATCGATGGGGCGATCCCATCTTAACTGATTTGGTTAATGGGGCGATCCGATCTTAACTGATTTGGTTAATGGGGCGATCCCATCTTAACTGATTTGGTCAATGGGGCGATCCCATCTTAACTAATTTGTTCAATAAGGTAGATTCCATCTTAACTCACTTCGTGAATGGGATAATCCCATCTTAGCTCATTCAGTCAATGGGATGAGCCCATCTTAACTAATTTGGTCAATAAGGTAGATCCCATCTTAACTCACTTGGTGAATGGGATGGTCCCAAACGTATCAGGTTCGTTTTAACAGCATCCGATAGAATTCAACGCACCCGACAACTTGCATTAGGACTACACATCGTGTCCAGTAATACGACAAACGTTTCATTGGACGCAATTTCCTGAGCGCCAACTTATAACCGTGACTAGCTCTGTGAATGATTTTAACGTTACATTCTGCATCGTCTCTGATTATGACGAAACTTTGATCTCAGACGTAAATCGGGGCAGAGACATACTCAGGGGGGGGGGGGTGAAGACTATGGAATCCCATCTCAGAAAACTTGGTCGTCTTATATAGAATCTCAAACTTGTCTTCCTGTTTTGAATTCCAAAACTGTTCTCTTTGGATAATTTTATTTTAGCCCCGTATATATATAATCTTAATTCACTCTGTCAATGGGTCAATCCCATCTTAACTAATTTGGTCAATAAGGCAGATCCCATCTTAACTAACTTGGTGAATGGGGTGATCACATCTTAGCTCACTCGTCAATGGGGTGATCCCATCTTAACTCATTCAGTCAATGGGATGAGTCCATCTTAACTTACTTCATCAGTTGAACAGACCCCATCTTAACTCATTCGGTCAATGGGGTAGTTCCTTTCTTAATTCGTTTGGTCAGTGCAAAAATCCCATCTTAACTTACTTAGTGAATGGTACAGGTCCGATTTTAATTCTCTCAGTTAATGGAATGGACCCAACTTAATTTCTACTAGTCACGGTTATAAGTTGGCGCTCAGGAAATTGCGTCCAGTAAAACGTTTGTCGTATTACTGGACGTGATGTGTAGTCCTAATGAAAGTTGTCGGGTGCGTTGAATTCTATCGGATGCTATTAAAACGAACCTGATACGTTTAAAAACGACTGAGATATCGAAGGGTGAAATTTGGACATCTGTTAGAAGCAAGATGAAAGGCTCCCGTCAAGCCTTTCATCTTGCTTCATCTTTGCTCCCGCCACGCCTTCTTTTTATTATCGGATATATATATATATCCGATAATAAAAATAGATTTAAAAACAACTCTAAAATTTTATTCCATAAAGAATTTTTTAAATCTTTCTTGTCCGGTGAAATATTTTAGTAATTGGGAACTTCTTATTCAAGTCTTAGGGTCTATAAGCCCTCTGAAACTAAATCCTGGATATGTGTCTGTATAAGGAATTCCCATATTAAGATATTCGTTGTGCAAGGGAATTAACAAGTTACCATATATATATATATCACATCACAGCAATTAATAGAAATTAAATCCCAAACATAAAATTCGTCGCGCAGTAACTGGTAAAGGCTTTTAATAAGCTACAGTTGTTTTCTATCTACTTAAGGCTTCTAAATATCAATAATTTTCTATCAGGGTCGAATCTAGGGGGAGAGGCAATGACTCCCCACCCCCTGCTTGAGAATGCTAGTAAGGGTAATAGATTCCAAAAAGTGATTGAAAATGTGAATATTTCACGTATTTTTGCAATACCTTTTTCAGTTGCTGAAAAGTGCTCCAAAAGGACATGAAAATGTTTATACTGCAATGTAAATCTAATCCCTTGCCCCTCCCCCCTCCAATTTTATTATTTTGAGGCTCGTTTGCTACACTTGCCCCTCCCTACTTTTATATTTTTCTAGATCCGGACCTTTTTCCCATAAATGAGGGGCTGTCGATAACGTGCCAGGCTCATAATCTGCATTCCCACTTCGAGTCCCAACTGTGTCTGTTTTGAGAATTTTCACGATAACCTTTCACTTAATATTTCACCTTGTTCTCGATTAGGAAAGGAACCGATAGGCTTAAAAAGGCCGCCGTTCTTCGGATGGGATATTAAGCCCTGTCTCCGTGTGCAGGAAAGAACCATACTTTCTGAACATTAAAGAACACTCTGGACGCTTGACGGGAGCCTTTCATCTTGCTTCTAACAGACGTCCAATGAGCCACCTGACTCAGTTTTCTCTGAGCCCTTGGGATTCTTGTGACCTGACTATTCAAGCTACTGTGTATACGAAAAGCCAGCTCGGGGGTAAAATAACGCAAACTATAAAAGATAAACTTTTTCTAAAAGATTCATAAAAATATTCTCCTCAATATAAAAACAAAAAGCCAGTTTATTTTCCACTCTTTTCAGGTAGATCGTTTTTAGTTGTTGAACGTTTTTAGATTCCTATAAAATAAGTTTTAAAATGTGAGCTAAAATGCAAGTTTTATCCTGTTTATTATAATAAAATAAAGCCTGTAACAATGATAATTAACAGCATTTTTATTTTATTTTTCACTGCATTTGCTTTTCTCTTTCTGTCGATTTATTTCGTAAACTATCCACAGTTCGTTGCTTTCGTACTTCAGTTGTGTTGAACTTACTTGTGATGTTGGAAGTGTGCCCAACCGTTGTGTACAAGGGAAAACTAAAAAAAGCAAAAGCACTGGAAATGGATTAGTGGGCCAATTTTCTTTTTTCTTTATTGGTTTTTGTTACGTTTAACTGAAGCGTGCGAATACGTGGCCTTCATTCTAATGCGCTTGGCAATGAAAGTCGATTTTTTCGCAAAATAACACGTATTTTGACAGAGAGCCATGCCAAAATATTTATAGAATTTCGTAATGGAATGCCAAATGAACAATTTTTGACTGGTTTTAAGTTCATTATCGATCTCTTTGTATACTAAACGAATGCTTTTCAAATTCAAATTCATGAGTTGTTTTTTCACCTGAGCGAAATTTTTGTGCACATAGTAGCTTCAATGGCCGGGTCACAAGGACCCCAAGAGCTCAGAGTTGGCTCCGGGATGGGGATCAACTGGACAATTAAGAGACAGATATGTATCCAGTTGGGCGCTCTTTTCACTTAATGAACACTGTTGGGAGACAGATAATAGCCACCCATCAAGTCCATCCAGCATTTTTTTGTCGTGCGCAGAGTATGGCTCTCCCTCACATGAGGCTTATTGTCGCATCCGACGGACGGCCAATTCCAAGCCCATCGATGTGCCCTACTGAGCGAGGGCTCAGTAGGGTACATCGCTCGCTCGAGCGCAGGGCGGAGACTATTGCGGAGAGGAAGCCTCCAGTCAAAGCCATCCAGCATGTTTTTTTATCGTGCACAGAGTGTGGCTCTCCTGCATTCTGTACTACGATGTTACGTTTCTTTCTTAGGACGGTGGCATTTACGAATATGTCGGTGTCACCTTTCTTTCTTAGGACGGTGGCATTTACGAATATGTCGGTGTCACCTTTCTCGCTGAGGGCAGAACAGAGTTAGGGGAATTCTCAACTCTGGTACAGCTGAGACTCGAACCTGGGAACTGCAGATTACGAGCCTGTCGTGCTACCGACTGAGCCAAGCCCCGCCTCCAAATTTAGATATATTTCAATTTCATATAGTGAACAACCATTGCCAAAAGATTTAAAAAAGATGTATTTTCAAAGAAGGCCGATAAAGAAACAAACAACTCTACCAGTGGTATCATTAGGACTTTTATTTTACTGAGAGGCTTTATCTGTTTCTGGACCTTAATTAAAATCTTTGTGTAAAATTAGACTATTTCTGAAAGTAACTCATATATATTTGGCATTTATACAGTAACCTAGCGCTTAACTAACATAAAACCGTCATAAAACCCACCGACTACTCATACATCACGTTAGATCTATTTTTTAAATGTATCACAGTTTCGAAATCTTTACAAGCAGTATTATAAATGTCATTTTTTCCCTATAAGAGTTTTAAAACTCAGATATCATGTCATATAAATACATATATATTAGAAAACATATTAAAATATATCGTTTTCACAAAATCATTACAAACATTATTCTAAATGTTTTTTTATTATTATTATTACTATTATTTTCCGATAAGAGTTCCAAAAATTCAGATATAATAGCTAAACATATTATTTAAATATGAGAAAATATATTGGAAGACTATATGTTTAAACATATTAGAAAATATATTAAAGCATATTTGAAAATATATTATTTAAATATTATAAAATATATTATTTTAATATATTAGAAAATATATTATTTAAGTATTAGAAAATATATTATTGAAGTATAGTAAAAAACTATATTATTTTAATATATTGGAAAATATATTATTTTAATGTATTAAAAAAATATATCGTTTAAATATATTATCACTTCCAAACCTTTACAAGTATTATTCTAAACAGAATTATCTTTCCGATAGAAGTTTTAAAACGCAATTTTTACGTGGTTAAAAGATCAGATACCAAATTAATAATAATCATAAATGATTAAATCATGATAAATTTCTCCTCGACATTTAACTAATTTCCAAGACATTGTTAAAGTCAGATATAAATCAGATAAAATTACAAGTGAAAAAGATATTTAAAATCTAAGCTAAGTATGTTGTAATGATTGCATACAATATATAATTTGCATTCATCATTGCAACACTTGGCGTTGGATGAGATGATTACCTTTGCAAATATATATATTTTAATAAACACTTCTGAAAAGCTTATATCGTTGTAGATCACGAATATGTATTATTCTGTATTCTGTTATGCAGATCATGGTAAATAAAGGCTTTAATATTATTAATATAAGTGATGAGTTTCGACACCACTACGGTGCTAAAATCCTATCGAAGCTACTGAATACATTCTCCAAAATTTATATTCATGTTAAATTTTTCCATTCCTTCCAAATATATTATTCAGTTATGCAGTATTATTAAATTTAGCAGATATCACAATCTAATTATTGAGAGAAGAACACCGAGTATAATTTTGTTAAAGACAACAGAAACGTTGTTAAAATGAGCAATAAAATTTACGGTATTTTATTTAAGACCTGATAATTTTGAATAATTCCATTAATGAACAATTTCCTGCAACTTCCAATGAATACTAGAGCTGAAATGGCTTGAAATCATTTCAGTGACAAAGGCTTGTTTTCACGATTTGAATTTATTGATTTCTGTCATGGAACTGGAAATAACTTTGGCAATATCAGCAATTACTTCTGGAGATTCATTTGTTGGGAGGAGAATGTACCGGAAGATAAATAAGCAAGTCGCGAGGATCGATATCTGAAAGCAATGTTATTGAAAATGCAATTTCTGCAAGACACTGTTGTTCATGTCGCTGACACCAATATAATCCACTGGACAATGGAACTTTAAGACAGAAAAGCGTCCAATGAAATCACATTTTTATATTGTGTCTAACGTTAAGAAATAGTTCAGGAAATGTAGAAGAAATAGAATTTTGAATTTCCATTTGGAAATTTCTTGACATGTTTTATTCAAGAGAAACGTTTTTTGTGGCACAATGGAGTGGATTATTTTGCCACTAAAAACACTTTTAAATATCTCATGGGTACAGATGGGATCTAGAAAAAAACAGGGCGAGGGGGAGGAGGCAAATGGGGCAGTTAAGCCGGAAAAAGTAAAAAGGGAGGTGGTAGGTGGATGGATTTTCATTGCAATATAGCGTTTTTCCCTTCGTTTTGGAGCTGCTTAAATTTTTTTTTTTGAAAATTGCGTGAATTATGCTCAAGTTTAATACTTTTTTGTCTCCATTACATACTTGTATTCTCAAAGGGAGGTGGGGGGACGGTCCCCTTGCCCTCCCCTAGATCTGGCTCTGGATGGGCATCTTTTACTAGAAGAATTTTCCCAGTGAGTTTAAAATTTATTTTAACATTTCTTTTACTTCGAAATAGTTGGTTTTCTTCAAAATGAGAACGTATTTTATCTGAAAAATAGGTTGAATTATTTTATTACAGGTATTTACATTTTCTGTTCAAAAATGGATTAATTGTCTTACAAGGGCATTTACATTTTCTGTTCAAAAATGGATTAATTGTCTTACAAGGGCATTTACATTTTCCGTTCAAAAATGGGTTGAATTGTTTTATCACAGGCATCATTTACATTTTCTGTTCAAAAATGGGTTGAATTGTTCTATCACAGGCATTTACAATTTCTGTTCAAAAATCGGTTGAATTGTTTTATCACAGGCATCATTTACATTTTCTGTTCAAAAATGGGTTGAACTGTTCTATCACAGGCATTTACAATTTCTGTTCAAAAATGGGTTGAATTGTTTTACCACAGGCATTTACGTTTTCCGGTCAAAAATGGGTTGAATTGTTTTCCCACAGGCATTTACGTTTTCCGGTCAAAAATGGGTTGAATTGTTTTCCCACAGGCATTTACATTTTCTGTTCAAAAATGCGTTGGTTACTTTTCTTCCGAGATCCTTTTTTTGGTGCTGCAGAATGCGTTAGACTGTTTTACCACTGATAGATACTTACTTATTAAAAAAATGAGTTGAGTATTTCTTACCAGTAGTGGCATATTTTTTTTCTGTTGCAAACTCGGTTGGAGTATTTACCACTGCAGATTCTATTTTCTTTTTGTTAGCTCGTTTTTTTTTAGAAAACGAATTGATATTTTAATTTGTCGTCTGTCTGTCCTTCTGTAAGATTTTCAGCTTTTCTTTTTCTTTTAGGGATCAATTTAAAATTATTCTTTGGAATATTTTTTAACAGGAGATATGTTATTCTTATAGTTTTAATATCTTACCAGTGAGAAACATCATTTTATGCCGAAAAGTATTAGATTATTTCATCACTTGTTTGAGTTCTTTTTACCTCTGAGCGGCACTTTTTTGCACACAACAGACTGAATGACCAGATCACAAGGACCCCGATGATTCAGAGATGGCTGGGGGTAGCGACTCGCTGGACAGCTGTTTAGGAGACAGATGGTAGCTTCCCGTCAAAGCTCCAGCGTGTTCATTAACGTGCACAGAGTATGACTTTCCCGCACACTGTGCCGTGGCTTAACGTTCCATCCGACGGATGGTGTGCTTTCCAAGTCCATCGGTGTCCCCTACTGACAGAGGGAAGTTCGAGGAGTTTTACGGAGATAAATCTCAACGCTGACACAGTTAGGATTCGAACCTGAGAACTGCAGATTATGAGCCGGCGAGCTACCTACTGAACAACTCCCGACCCCAAGTAAAAGAGTAATAGAGCAAAACCTTCGTAAATTAAATAAACACCTCGCCCCACCCTTGCTACCGAGTTGTTATTGTGTTAGGATGTGTATCAAAGAGGGCCCTGGTTAAAGCCCCATACAAACCATGGCTATTTCTGCTTTTGTGTTATCGTTCTGCTGAGATTTTGCCTTCGTTACAGATCTTTTCTCTTGCGTATTAATAAACGCCTATTAGACCTCTACGGCCAACAGCTACATGAGAGATTGTTATTATTTTATCTAACAATCAACTGCTTGCCATTGAGGTATATTAAGAGTATATTAAGGTGGTTTTTACTGACAAGTCTGTCAGTAAATTACACCTTAAAGAAGATCTTTGAAGAAGGCGAGGTTACGTTAGAAAGCGAAAACAAAAAGCTTCATCTCTTGGGCTTGGGTTGGGTTGTTTTACCTCTGAGCAGCACTTTTTTGCACACCATGGGCTAAATGGCCAGGTCAATGGACCCCGAAGGCTCAGAGAAGGTTGGGGGAGGGGACCCACTGGAACAGCTGTTGGGAGACAGATGGTAGCCTCCCGTCAAGGCCATCCAGCGTGTTCTTTAACGTGCACAGGGTATGGCTCTCCGGCACATGGGACCACGGCTTAACGTCCCATCCGACGGACGGCGCCTTTCCAAGCCCATCGGTGTCCCCTACTGACCGTGGGCAGGGCGGGGAATTTTGCGGAGATAAATCTCAACGCTGACTCAGCTGGGACTCGAACCTGTGAACTACAGATTACGAGTCTCTTGGGCTTGAAGTCAGATTCTTTTAATTCCCAACCAAGCACGATAACAACGCGGCCTTTTATGAACCTTTTATGCTTCACGTACCCCCTGGAAATGTGTATGTAACTGGCGTACCCCTTATATAGGTAGATAAAACTATTGCGACTTAGCGACTTTTGAGCTCTCACGGCGTACCCCCAAAAATGTTACCCCGTAATACACATTAGGTCTCTGCCATAGAGAATCAATATGACATTTTTTCTTCAAAACGAGATAAAAAGAAAGCAGAAATTGTGATTCAGAAATAATTATTATTGTTAAACACATACTATGCTCTCCTTTTTTGTTTCGCCTTTCCTATTAAACACCAATATTTAATATGATTGTTATTTACTTTTTCTGATGCAATTGATATTTCTCAGCTATTTCACTTCTCAATTTTTTCATGTATATATTAATTGTTATTAGATAATTATGCTATGTAAATGTATATTGTATTGACTGGCGGAATAAAATAAAGATTATTATTATTATTATATATTGCCATTGAAAACAATGTACAGAAACCTGCATTTATTAAAAAGTTTTGTTGCGCGATTTCTTTTTCTAAAAGTATTAAAATTAGTTCATTTGCAAGTGCGAAGCGGGAAAATGATTTACGTATCGCTGTGTTTAACACCAGACATAAATCCAACACCCCTTTACAAACGGCATGACTTTCCTCAAGAGTATATTAAGGTTATTAATCAAGCCGTTACATGTGTGTAGGCATATTTATGTGAAAGCATAATCCACCTGAAAACGCAAAGCAGAACTAATATCGAGCGCAAATGAGCAGAAAAGCGCGTAAATGCTCTCAACCCCTTTCAGAATAGCCCGCGCATTCCTTTTGCAAGCACCTCACGAGGCGCTGATCGCTTCCATAGAGACCGACAATTTCTGCAGATAAATCCGCAGTTATCACGCAGCGTTCTACGTATTCGCCGGCACGCATATTTACAACTCGACTACCAGGAGTAGTCACGCTATGGGTGGCATTTAGGCTCGAAGTCACGTGGTTCTCGAGCTTGCTCAATCGGTAACTAAGAGGAGGTTTAAATGAGGTGGAAACAACGCGCGTGTTCACTAGGAGTAGTCGTTTTATAAAGTCGTCATGGGTTTGCACTGTAAGGCACTAATGCTGGCTAGTGGATTCAGTAGTTCAGAAAAGAAGAGGACACGACTGTCCTTAAGGGAACGCTACAAACCTTTTTGTTATAATAAACTGAAAATTAAAATAGGCACGACTTTAACTGTAAAAAATAGGTTCGTCTTAAACGTTATTTTTGGATCAAATTATGAGTTTAATTAAAAGATTTTGAAAATGTCTATCTTCCTATATTGTGTCTTAAAACATATAAAATAAATCACATCGATGGTGCGATCAGTCACTGAGTTCGTATTCACTTCAAAAGGAAGATAGGGCACCGGCAATCTTGTGGAGTAGGTAAATCGGCGTCCTAACTTCCTTCGAAGCGAATACGAACTCAGTGACTGATTGCACCATCGATATGCTTTAGGTTTATTTCCTACTTTTTAGAGCACTATAGGAAGATAGGTATTTTTAAAAAATTTTAATTTATTTATATTTTTTCTTTATCACTAACAACACTTACTTTAAGAAACTTTCATTTTTATATGATTCATAAACATCGACACATTTTTTCCTCCTCCTTTTTTGTAGTCGTGTTTGAGGTAGCCGATGATATTGGTGTCATCAAAAGCCTTAATTTGAAATGTAACTAATTAAGTTGACCCCCTAAATTTCCATTCTCTTTTCGGGGGAGGAGAGAATGTTAGGAGCATAATTCGAAGTAGTCTACGACGGTCCTCATATAAACTTTCATTTCACACCTAACCCATTTAACACTGTAGGCCCTCGCATTCAGAAGCTATAGTAGAAGAACGGCTTTCACATTTGCCCATTTTAGACAGGTCACATTCGTTTTGGCATTCCCCCTTTTTTTAGGGGCGGAAGAAAGAAGGCAAAATATTTTATAATCTGCGATACGCCGCATGCTACTAGATTTTACTCGGCGCATACCCCGTACTTTCGACCCTTGCGCTTCGCAGATATAGCAGAACAATCGTTTTCATATTTCAACTTTTTAGGAGGAAAGAAAGCATCGGGGTAAATTTTTATAGCCCCCCCCCTCGTCAAGAAATCAAAAAATGATATTTCTTAAGGATGTTGTATTACAATTTTTTTTAAAATAAAATACTACAAACATTATACTACTGTATTATAAAATTAATGGTAGGAATGAGCGCTCATAGCGGGAGGGTGGTGAAGAGAAAAGTTGCATTCACCCCTGGAAAAACTAATTGAAAATTAATTTGTGTTAAATAATATCAGTTGTACCAAAAATTAGTGCTTCTTCTTTCTCTAAATTTTTTTTTTTCAGAAACTTTTTTCTTACCTTTTTTTTACGTTTTGATTTTATTGTGGAAAGTATTTTTTTATTTATTAATATTAAAAAATTATTTTTACGTGTTTTCTCTATAATAAGGCCCTTTTTTCCGTTTTGTTTTCTGGCATCATCAGTTGTATTATGTAAAAATGAATCCATGATTATTTATTTGCAACTGCATTCATTAATGAACGACTCGAGAAATATATTTCTAGCTTCAAACATTGATTCTCCACCGCCCTCGTAAATGTTTTCCCCCTTCTCTCTAGAAAAATTTCTGCCCGCGGCCATGCTAGTAGAAATACTTTTTATTCTACGACAAATACTATACTATTATAAGCCTTCATTCTATAACTAATTACCAATAAAACAACTATTTTCAACCTTTTCAGATTCTGTGTACATTACTATCTATATTGCTTTTTAGATTCTTTTGACTACATCAAGATGTGCCCGTGGTCTTGCGATGTTTGCAAACACTAGACTAGTCTTTAATATACAGGACTGGATTGGAAATTGATGTCATCTACGCATATAACAGAAACAATATACAATAATATTGAAGATAACTGTGCCTGACAATCAACAAGAACAGATTTGCTACATTTCACAGGAAACCACAAGAACTGTTTTGCTACCTTTCACAGGAAACTACAAGAACTATTTTGTTATATTTCATAGAAAACCATAAGAACTGTTTTGTTACATTTTACAGGAAACCACAAGAATTGTTTTACTACATTTCAAAGGAGTCCTCAACAAATGTTTTGTTACATTTCACACATAACCACAAGAATTATTTTGGTACATTTCACAGAAAACCACAAGAATTGTTTTGCTACGTTTCACAGTAATCCTGAACAACTGTTTTTCTACCTTTCACAGGAAACCACAAGAACTGTTTTTCTACCTTTCACAGGAAACCACAAGAACTGTTTTGCTACATTTCACAGGAAACCACAAAAACTGTTTTGCTACATTTCACAGGAAACCACAAGAACTGTTTTGCTGCATTTTACATGAAACTACAAGAACTGTTTTGCTACATTTCACACAAAACCACAAGAACACTTTTGTTACCTTCCACAAACCCCAAGAACTGTTTTGCTACCTTTCACAGGAAACCACAAAAAGAGTTTTGCTATATTTCACAGGAAACCACAAGAACTGTGTTGCTACATTTCACAGGAAACCTCAAGAACTGTTTTGTTACCTTTCACAGGAAAGCACAAGAACTGTTTTGCTATATTTCACAACAAACTACACGAACTATTTTGCTACATTTCAGACGAAACCACAAGAATTGTTTTGCTACGTTTAACAGGAAACCTCAAGATCTGTTTTGTTACCTTTCAAAGGAAACCACAACAACTGTTTTGCTACATTTCACAGGAAACCACAAGAACTGTTTTGCTACATTTCACAGGAAACTACAAGAACTGTTTTGCTACATTTTATATGAAGCTACAAGAACTGTTTTGCTACATTTTATATGAAACTACAAGAACTGTTTTACTACATTTCACACAAAACCACAAGAACACTTTTGCTACCTCCCATAAAGCACAAGAACTGTTTTGCTACCTTTTACAGGAAACCACAAAAAGAGTTTTGCTACATTTCACTGGAAACCTAAAAGAACAGTTTTACTACATTTCACAGGAAACCACAAGAACAGTTTTGCTACATTTCACAAGAAACTACAAGAATTGTTTTGCTACATTTCACAGGAAAAAGCAAGAACGGTTTCGCTGCATTTCACAGTAATCCGCAACAGATGTTTTGTTACATTTCATAGGAAATCATAGAACTGTTTTGCTACCTTCCACAGGAAACCACAAGAACTGTTTTGCTACATTTCTCAGGAATTCTCAGCAGCTGTTTTGTTACATTTCATAGGAAACCACAAGAACTGTTTTGCTACATTTCACAGGTGTCACTAATTTTATGCATTTATCATGACATAAAAGTTCATGTAAATTATAATTCGTTTCCTTCATGTTTCGTTTTACAGTTTTCTGAGATTTCAGAGTTTTACAAGTCTTGGAAAGGTTTCTACATTATAATGTGCATGTTGTATTTCAGTGCAATGATGTTAAAATTATTTTTGTATGTTTTTGTCCCTTTAGTAATAAATAAAGTACATTTAAATGAAAATATATTTTATTCTATGAACAAAAATTTGAGTCTGAAGGGGATAAAATGTAAGTGGCTTGTTGTTCTTTTTAGCTCGTTTTCAAAATGCTTTTAATTTAAACTTTAATAAAGGTGCCTGAAAAATCGTTTTTGCACTCCAAACTACAAATCCAAAAAGAATCTATCAACTGGATTTTGTTAGAGACTTTTATATGTCGAAATGTAAATAAAAAGGCATCGCCCTGAAGGGGTACAATACAAATTTTTAATACTAAAATACAAATAAAAAAACAATCGATCTTAAGGAGTACAAATTTGCAGTACAAATTTTCTACCAAAATTTCTCTCAAGTCAAAAATCATGAACTTTAAGGAACTGCGCTACAATCTTTTGATTTAACAAATCGTAAAACACGATAGATCTTAAGTAAGAGGGGATTACCTAAACCGTCTATTTTTGCCGAACTACAAATCGAGGAAAGGTCTACTCTAAGAAGCGTTTTTTTTTTTGCTCTAAGAAGCCTTATCTGAAGAAAAGTG
This sequence comes from Ryuthela nishihirai, assembly GCA_038380435.1. Classification (NCBI taxonomy): domain Eukaryota; kingdom Metazoa; phylum Arthropoda; class Arachnida; order Araneae; family Heptathelidae; genus Ryuthela; species Ryuthela nishihirai. The sequence goes on from JAWZYU010000015.1 coordinate 37,340,294, forward strand.
AGTTTTACATCTCATCAGTGTTCCCTTTCTGAAAACAGAGCAGGTTTAACAGAGAAAATCTCAATGCAGGCAAGACTTGAACCTAAGAACATCAGATACGAGCCTGGTCAACTACCAATTGAACCACCCTCTCCCCCCGCCTCCGAAAGGAAACGCATTGTATTTCGTTTTTTGATATTCAAGACCCGGATCTAGAGGTGGGACAACCGACGCAATCGAGCAAAAAAAAAAATTAGGGGGGGGGGGGGGGGGTAAGAGAATGGATTTCCATTTCACGCAGCATTTTCCCCTTCGTTTTCGAGGTTTTTAAAAACATTTAATGAAAAATGCGGGAAATATGCACAAGTTTATTATTTTTGGCTTCCATTACTTTACGAGCATTCTCAGAGGGCGAGGATGGCATGTTCTCTCCTCTCTCCCTAAATCTAGGATCTTTCTCAGATGACAGTATTCAAATGCAACCAAATCTCTAATCTCGCTTTGGAACCTATGTGATAGTTAGTTGTGATATTGAACCCCAGTTAGGCCAACGTTAAATTATCTGGGCTTAAATCTTTTTCCGTTTCGTGTGCGGAGAACGTTTGCGTGTACAGATAGATTGGCAGGAGGCGTGCGTGCGTCAAAACTTTTTACTCTTCTCTCGTTATTGGCGAAAGGAGCTCAGTGGAATTAAATTGTACTCTGCTGCCTCTCACACGAAGCACAAGGAGCATTTACAAACGCTTCTCACTGAAGCTGCAGATGTTGAAATCGCACAATGGGAGAGCAGATGGTGACGTTAGAATCGCGAACGACGGTTGACGACTTTCTGTGGGTAAAAAATCTCTACGGCAAATACTATAGGTCCTATATTAACTTTAGGGTGGGTTTATTTTACCTCTGAGCGGCCCCCTAGGGGGAATTGGTTTTGATTTCGATTTGTGAGCTCTGTGCGTTTATAAGAGTAATATCACATTTGTAAGGCCATTGCTCAGATTCTTGTTGTTCCTAGTATAATCAGAACCAATTCTAAGAGAGAGGACGTTGCCGTCGTCTAGGGGCTCCCTCCTTGGAGGAGGGTCTAATACTCTCTCAGACAAGTAAAAAATAACTGCCTGGAATGAACCCCAGTGAACCAAGTAGTGATGGCTAGTGAGGTGAGTGAAGTAAGTGAAATGGCCTCTCAAGTGAAGAGTGCCATTACTAAAACAAGTGAACTGTTCGAAGAATTGGACTCTATCTTGAACAGTAGTGCTAGTAAGGTGACTAAACAGCAAGGTGCTGAGATTAGGAGCCTGTTCAGCAAAGTACAAGATGTAGTGAACGAACAAGAGTTGAAAATCAGCAACCTCGAGGGCAGGTTGGCTGAAAGAGAAACGACTGCCAAAAGTAAGGCGTCAGTCACAAAAAGTTACGCAGAAGTGACAAAAAGGTCTTTGACACCTAAGTCTAAGAAGCGAGATCAACAACATATAATGTTGATATACCCTCAAGATGAGGGTCAGAGTTCAGAGGAACTCAAGAAGGATCTGTTAAAGAATTTAGATCCAACTAAGATGAAAATTGGCATTAAGAATGTCAAAAAGATTGCAAAAGGCGGAGTTCTAATAGAATGTACTGATGAGTTTGATAAGGAGATATTGAAGACAGAAATACAGAGAAATACAGTCTTAAAAGATAAATGTGCGGCAAGAGAGCCCAAAATGAAATTGCCTCAGATCATAATATATGATGTTGATGGAGATATAGAAAAATAAGTGCTTGTAGAAAGAATTAAACCACAGAATGTAGCTTTCATGGAAGCTTCAATGGAGGCAAAGTTTTCGATAAAAAGTAAAAACAATAAGAAGCACTGGATATTACAGGTTGACTCTGAAAGTTTCAAAGCTTTCATGAAGTCAATGTAGGTTGGTCCCGCCTAAATATCAAAGAATACCTAAAAGTGGTAAGATGCTTTAAATGTAATAAATTTGGTCACTTTCAGACCAATGGCACAGAAGAACAGAACTGTTTAAAGTGTGGTCAGAAAGACCATAAACACTGGGACTGTAAAGAAACAGTCCTAAAATGTGTAAACTGTAAAGCAGCTAATGACAAATACAGATCAAAGTTAGATGTCCAACATTCAAGTTTGGACATGGATTGCTCATGTTATAGAAGAGAGCTTGAGTTATTAGTCAAGCTCTTACGATACTAAAATGTACTTGTCTAAATCAATAAAAATTTACACCATGCCAGAGCTGCAACAAAGAGATTGGTGTTATACATGGACGAAAATGACTTTGAAATAGCATTAGTGCAAGAACCTTATATTTATAAGGATAAAATAAGGGGTTTCCCAACAGGGTGGAGGATTTTTGGAGCATCCCACCCAATGCCAAGAAGTGCAATTGTGATTGGAAAACGAAACATAAATGTTACAGAAATCTACACATGTAGAAATGTTGTAGTTGTTACAGTCGAAAAAGGTGATCGGAAGTGTGTGCTGAAGTGTGACCGAAGGACTCCTTGGAAGAAAACTTCCAAATCATTTCTAATATGGTTCAGATATACCCTGACTGGGACATAGTCCTAGGAGGGGATTTTAACGCAAGCAGTAGACTCTGTGGTCCTTAGAGGGTTGACCAAATTAGATAAAGAAGTTTTAGAATTTATCAATCAAAATGGATTCACAATTGTAAACGATCCGAAGAGTGATCCAACTTTCACCAGCAGTCTAGGTACTAGCTGGATTGATATTACATTACATAGAGTCTTAAATCAAGACTTTGTCTCAGAATGGACAGTGGAAGACGAGATCAGTTGTAGCGATCATGCATATGTCAGTTACTCTCTGAATTTTATCAATTCAACAGCAAGTACAAAACAGAGGTACTCTATCAAGAATCTTGATTGGTTCGAATTTCGAAGAGAACTTTCAGATAAGTTCTCGACAATCTCTTCAACAGAAGTTGAAAATCAAGTAGATATAGATGAATATTATGTAAATATCACAAATATTCTACAAAAATTGTGTAGTGATAACCTGAAACAGAGTAACCGAGAAACGAAATCAGGTTACAGAAAAGTCCCATGGTGGAATAAAGAACTGACAGAACTTAGAAAGGAAGTTAAAAATAGAAGAAGAAAATATCAAAAATGTTATACAGATGAAATACAAAGAAAGAATCTTAGAGAAGAGTTTAAGCTTTGGGAAGCTAAATACAAAAGGAATATTAACTTGGCTAAAAACAATAGCTGGAGAAAACTATGTAATGAAGTTTCTAAAGAACAACCTTTTGGTGTGAATTTTAAAGTTGAAAAAGAAGCAACTAGAGGAGCATTTAAGCTTTCGACAATAGCTCAAGAAGATGGCTCTCTAACAAAAAATATAAGGGAATCTCTGAGTAGATTACTTGAGTATCACCTCCCACTAGACAAAAGGGAAGAAAATAACGAATTTCATAGAAATGTAAGAAATAGATCAAGGAGACCTGTCAACACGGAGGATGACAGCTCATTCACCATAATCGAGGTCGAGGAAGTTTTGGAATCAATCAACAAGGGAAAAGCGCCAGGGTTGGATGGGCTTTCCCTTGAAATAATACAAGAACTATTTGAGGTGAATAGAACTTAGTTTGTAAGCATATTAAATGAATGTCTCAAAAGAGGAATTTTTCCAGACAGCTGGAAAGAGGCAGAACATATCCTTTTCAACAAAAAAGGAAAAGATAGGAAAAATCCCTCTGCCTACAGACCTATATGTCTATTATCAGCATGGAGCAAAGTGCTCGACAAGCTTTTAACAAATAGATTAAGCTTCTTCCTCCATAGCAATGAAAAACTAAATCCAAATCAATTTGTATTTATACCAGGTCAAAGTACATACTACGATGGCTATCTCAAAGCTGATGGCTACCATAGAGAGCAATAAGGAGCAAAAGAAGCACACATGTGTTATATCTCTAGATGTGAAAGGGGCGTTTAATAACGTTTGGTGACCCTTTCTACTAGATGAACTGAGAAGACATAAATGCCCAAAGAACCTGTTTAAAGTCGTCAGTAGCTATCTATCAAATAGAAGAATAGTAGTTTATGATAGAGAGATAGAGATCTCTAGACAATATTATAAAGGTTGTCCACAAGGGTCCAATTCAGAACCCTGTTGTGGAATACAGTAGCGGATTCCGCTCTGAATATTAAAACAAAAGAGGGAATGCAGATTCAAGCATATGCCGATGATATAATAGTCATTGTCTCGGCATCAGGGAGACATACACTGGAACAAGATTGTCAAAAAGTGTTAGCTGACATAGAAGATTGGGCTGAAGAAACGAGGCTTGAATTTAGTCCAGAAAAGACTAATATTATAGTGTTTCCCAAAGAAGGGAAAATGAAAAGGCTTCCAAGCCTAAAGTTTAAAGACAAACCAGTGAAAGCAGTCAAGGTTCTAAAGTATTTAGGAGTGTGGCTAGATGACAAAAGAAATTGGTTAGCCCATCTAAATAATGTCAAAGATAGATGTGCGAGAATTCTAAATGCCATACCATAGGATGTCAACCAGGATATGGGAGCTAAAAGGAGCAGTAAAAAAGGAATTATATAAGAGGGGTATTGAAAGGATAGTAACCTATGCCTGTGGGGCATGGTGGACACCAGGCGGAACAGTAAGAATAATGCAGAAATTACAACAGATTCAAAGACTAGCCCTCCTGGGTATTACAAGACGTTTCAAAACAACATCTACATCTGCTCTTCAAGTTCTAGTAGGAACACTTCCACTAGAATTAGTAATAGAACAAGAAGCAGCGATATACAGAAGTTTTACACTAGGACAAAAATGTAGAACTCTGGGAAGAGATAATAGAAAATACTCTTATTGAAAAGCAAATAACCAAATGGGTAATACACCCAGCTAAACAAACTCAAATAAGGTGGGATAAGATCCCACCAGAGGACTCAAATAATGAGTTGCTCAGTTGGCAAAATTTGATTTCCGAGTTGGAAAATTTTCGATTTCCCCCCCCCCCCCAACCATAGTCCTTCGCTACGCCCTGCTTGACCATTCGGCCACCTGGGGCTCTGCCCCACCAAAAATTATTACACAAAAATAATAAACGAATTTAAAATCTAGTATTCATAACTTATCATTTTTATATTAATTTTTTGCCGTGTTTCGTAGGCAATAAGATCATTTACTTTACGAATAGGATTACAGTACGCTGCCTGTTTTCGTATTCTCAATACGAAATTAACATTACGGCCACCACCAAGAATCTTAGCATTATCTTTTATACCAATGTCACAAATGCTCTGAAATACAATAGCGATGAGCTACAGGAGCCAGGTCGCCATTTTATAGTGGCCTGTAACACTTGATTGGCTGATTTTACCACTGGAACCAATATTCGAAGATCTTGTTACTTCCAGCAAATATCTTCCTTTGTGGAAGACTCAACGTGCTCACCTTTACTGACAAGATGTGTTTGAACTGGAATGTCAACTTTTTATTTTGCCAAGGAAAAACACTTATATGTAAAGAATTTAAAAACAACATTAAAAATAAAATAAATAAATAAATACCCCCTCAAGCAGCTGCTTGCCACAGAGATCTGACAGGAGCCTGTCAGTTTATATGCCAGAGTAGAAGGTCTGTGAGGATGGCAGGACCTCAGCAGAAAAACGACACATATGGCAAAATATTGGGAAAATAATTTTCCCAATATTTTCAAAAATTATTTTTTTTTATTCGAAAAACGACACATATGGCATATCCATGCCTTACCCGGGGTTCGAACCCAGGTCCCTTTGGTCAGTAGCCTAGCGCGCTAACCATTCGGCCATGGGACGGCCCTATAAAAAAAATTAAAAAAAATATCATTTGTAGACCAAATATTCAACACGTTTTATAAAAATATAAAACGTGTTGAATATTTGGTCTACAACAGAATGCGAATAGAATATTTTAAGACGACATCCAGTCAACTTAAAGCATTATCTGTTTCTTGCTAAACCTAAATATTTCTATGCTGAAGCATTGATACTTTCCTGCCCCTCCCCCCCCCGAAAAACATTTTACTTATCCCTGAAACAATCCCCCCCCCCTTCGGAAAAATATCTGCCAACGCTCATGCGCAATATCCGATAGAAAATTTGGGAATCTGTATCACAGATATCGGTAATTTCAATCATTCATTTCTAACATTACTTACACGTCATGATTTTCATTATTCACTGAAGTCTCGGTTTATCGAAATTCCTTCAACCGAGGAAAGAATTATTCGCCTTAACAAAAAGAAAAGGGTAGAGCAAAAGAAATTAAACCGATTTTTTATCTACAGATGCAATCGTTTCGAGAGACTATTAACTCCAGTTTTCAATTTGGACGCTCATTTTTTTTCTTCTGAATCCTTCCCGTTAATTAACTTATTAAATGAACCAAACAGAGCATTTTAATTAATTAAATTTACATCAGTCACGGACCAGATAGTGCAGCAAAAATTCGTCAGGATTATGCTTGTTTGTAGTTTGGTTTTTTGGTTCTCTGTGGAACGCTAAACTTTCCTCATATTCGAATTACCAGCGACATTAAGTTAATTGACTGGCCTGCAACTTGAATTTTTTTCAAGTAAAAAACAAAATACAATACAATATGTAATTGAATTTTTTTTCCATGATGCAATTAAGTATAAGAACTATTTGTACCAACACACTGGATGCAGAACACGTTACCTTAAGGTTTGATCAGAGAGCAATTTGATTTTTCAAAAGGGGATTCCTTTTTGGAAAGATTTTAGATTAAGTTTGTGTTTGTGTTTACACCCATTCGCCGTAAGTGGTCAGCTTATTTATACGTAATAATGAGGAAGGTAAATTGACGGAACTATGTTGTTATTAAGCAGGATTATCTAGCTAACTGGAAAAAGGTGGAATTAATAAATATGTGTAAAAATTAAAATGCTTAAAAAATTAAATGTGAAAAATAAAATTAAAATGCATAAATATGAAATTAAATTTGCGTAAAATTGAAATGACGTAATTTGGCTAAAATCTAACTATGAGCTATTTATTTTTTATAGCATAAAACAAATAATATACTATTGTGACGTTATTAAATATTTTATTTTAAAATTAATTGCCCCAAGTTTTAAAAATAAATAACTTCCAGTTGTTATTTAATAGACAGTACTATTGTTACAAACTTTCAGTGGTTAACTGAGCGTGAATTCAAAAATGAATACGTGAACTATAAATGAACTAATTTAATAATTAATGCAATAAAGATTACATAAATCATAAACAATTTCTTAACTATTTACACAAAACACCAATATGCTATCTAATAGTATAAAGTGATATTAATAATTGCAATTACCAGACTAATTGTTTAACCAAGTATATTTTAAAAACTGATTTTTTTACCAAAATCTAGCACAAGAAATATAATCAGTGATACAGGTTCATTGCTTTTCATTTTTAATTTACCATTTCTTACCAGCTCACTAACGAGAATTAAACTGATAAATTCTTTTACTACTCCCGCGCACACTCCAAATATAATATTTCATCTTAGACTAACGCGCACTGGGGCGAGGGTGGCTCAGTCGGTAGCGCGCCAGGTTCGTAATCTGTAGTTCCCAGGTTCGAGTCCCAGCTGGGTCAGCGTTGGGATTTATCTCCACAAAATTCCCCGCCCTGCCCACGGTCAGTAGGGGACACCGATGGCCTTGGAAAGGCCGCCGTCCGTCGGATGGGACATTAAGCCGTGGCCCCTGTGCGGGAGAGCCATACCCTGTGCACGTTAAAGAACACGCTGGATGGCCTTGACGGGAGGCTACCATCTGTCTCTCAACAGCTGTTCCAGTGGGTCCCCTCCCCGAACCTTCTCTGAGCCTTCGGGGTCCATGTGACCTGGCCATTTAACCCATGGTGTGCAAAAAGTGCCGCTCAGAGGTAAAACAACCCAACTAACGCACACGAAGTTAAATATATCTGTCTTTCTATTTCACACTGATTCTTCCGAAAATAACATCTCATTCAATTATCAGCAGCAAGCAGAGAACAAACTACTGAAATTCTCTTTCCTTTAACTTCTCGTTCGAACAAGTACAGTCGCTCAAAAAAAGTATCCGAACACTATGGTTGATTACAGAATTCAGAAAAAATATTTTTTTGAGCGACTGTAAGTGATGTAATTCGCACTCTGTGGCCGTCTCGAGCGTCACACGACATCATAGACACTTCTTCATTGTTGAGCATTTTCCTTTCATTTATACTACGACAGGACACATATTTATTAAATATTAATTCTTCTGTTACTTCACTGCCCAGGCCCAGTATGATGTTGCTGACTCTGGGTTAAGCCGCAGGTTGTACTCTTTGTTTTCTGCATGACATTGGATCTCGTAAGAGTCAAAGCTCGCAGTTATTTAGAAATATGTACAACTGTCCATGTTCGCTGTGTTTTTTAATCGTTTATTTATTTAAACAATTAAAAAATAAATCTTTTCTCTTTGCAGATATCTGCAGGAGAGTTGGGTTGCACTTATCTGCAGTTATCTGCAGGAGAGTTGGGTTGGGTTGTTTTACCTCTGAGCGGCACTTTTTTGCACACCATGGGCTAAATGGCCAGTTCACAAGGACCCCGAAGGCTCAGGGAAGGTTGGGGGAGGGGACCCACTGGAACAGCTGTTGGGAGACAGATGGTAGCCTCCCGTCAAGGCCATCCAGCGTGTTCTTTAACGTGCACAGGGTATGGCTCTCCCGCACACGGGGCCACGGCTTAACGTCCCATCCGACGGACAGCGGCCTTTCCAAGCCCATCGGTGTCCCCTACTGACCGTGGGCAGGGCGGGTGCAGGTGAGAATAACTTATTGGCATACTATCGTTACGGGATTTTTAGTTGTATTTGAATATTTGACAACCGAGCATGAATTCATAATAAATAAACAGACTGTAAATGAACTGATTTAATAACTAAGGAAATAAGTACATATAAATCATGAAATGATTTCAATACCAGTCACACTAAATACCAATATTCCATTTATCTGTACTAAATGATCCTGACGATCTTAATCACTAAACTACGCTGATAAACCAAACATTTGCACACCGATTCACAAATCAATGCGCAGGCAGAAATCTTACCAATCATATTTCACTGTTTAAACAACACTTGTGAAAGAGATAAACCTATCTACGATAAATAAAGATAAATGAAGTTGCTATACTTCAAAATAAAACTACTCTTACCACTCAAATAGCAATAATTGATCACCGCGCACAACACAAAGCGATGTCGTCTATTTTTACACACGTTAATACTCTCTCAACTTTCATTTGCATTTTTCCTGCTTTTTTTTTTTATCCATCGTGTTCCGGGGCGGGGGTGGTTCAGTCGGTAGCGCGCCAGGCTCGTAATCTGTAGTTCCCAGGTTCGAGTCCCAGCTGGGTCAGCGTTGAGATTTATCTCCGCAAAATTCCCCGCCCTGCCCACGGTCAGTAGGGGACACCGATGGGCTTGGAAAGGCGCCGTCCGTCGGATGGGACGTTAAGCCGTGGTCCCGTGTGCCGGAGAGCCATACCCTGTGCACGTTAAAGAACACACTGGATGGCCTTGACGGGAGGCAACCATCTGTCTCCCAACAGCTGTTCCAGTGGGTCCCCTCCTCCAACCTTCTCTGAGCCTTCGGGGTCCATGTGACCTGGCCATTTAGCCCATGGTGTGCAAAAAAGTGCCGCTCAGAGGTAAAACAACCCAACCCATCGTGTTCCAATATATTTTTGATGCAATTACATTATGTGCGATATCTCGTGCTGCTCGTAGTAAGCGATCCGCTTTAACATTTTACGTCTTCTTTCTATCTACATCCGATAATCTTAATGGAGTTGCATCTTATTGCAATGTTATACTATTCTACTATTTTAGGTTGAAAACTTCAGCACTAAATAATTTATTCTCTTTGCTAAAATGTTACCATTTTAATTGCGTTTCGAATATTTCTAATAACATTGTGGGTTCTTACACTCACCTTCAGCGCTGCATAACTTATTAGTGTGTGTTAATTTTAATTTTCTAATTCGTTTTTAAAAATCTGTTTAATTTACGGTTTAATTCTCTAAAATAAGGGTTCTCAACGTTTATCGGATGTTCGTCCGATAAACGTTCGTCGGATGGGACGTTCAGCTGTGGCCACGTGTGTTCGAGATCCATATACTGTGCACGTTAAAGAAAACACTTGATAGCTTCGATGGGGCTAGGAGAGAGTTTTCTTCATGAACCTGTCTCCTAGCAGTTGCCAAGTGGATCCCCTTCCCCAACCTTTCTTCATGCCTCCGAGTCCATGTGAAGCGAACATTTAGCCCAATGTGTGCAAAAAAAGGGCTGCTCAGAGGTAAAAACAACCCATCCAATGATGATAATTAATGACGCAAGAATAAAACAAATGATTGGCGACATGAGCTACTGTAATGTGTCTCATGAGGCATCAGAGAATTTTTTTCCTCCAAATCGGGCTTTGAAAATTGAGCCCGAACTCATGTCCAATTGTCACCAAACAGAGATCGAGAGATCACAAAAGAAGGAAAAAAAGACCACGAGTGATATAAGAAGAGGAGATCAAGAATTTTTCCGGAGTACAATGGAGGAGAGAACGACGGAAATGATGCTGCGAAAGCAACTGATGGAGGCCTTTGCTCGGCAGTGGGCAGCTAAAGTTGAAGATTAACTATGAATAGGGCTGGATCTTGTATAAAGTGGTTGGCTGAAGGAGGTATTGGGCAGTTGAGGTGTCATAGTTTTATGACTCAGTTGACTAAGGCGAAAGTGGAGTTAATCTCAGTGGCTAAGTTTCACAGCTTAAGTTTAAAGTTCTGAAAAATGGAAGAACAAGTAAGAGCCGAAAGCTGCTTTTTAAAGAACTTCTTCATGAAAACTTGAGTTGCAGTCTTCAACATTCAATGTACGTAGAACTCCCTGTGGCACTTCAAGCCGTTTTCGGTTTCCTTTCCCACCTTGGAACTTCTTATGAGCTCTGTGTCGTGTTCATCAGAGATAGGCACTAAAAAGACCGGAGTATAACACTGAAATAACACTTCGGATGTGAGATAATGGAGAGTGAACTTTTCTTTCGTTTCTTTTATTTTCAGAAAACTTATTCCTCTTTGTATTCTTTACATATTCTCATCGAGATAGAAATTTATTTCCTCCTGTCGGTGTGGCCCACGGGCAGCAATTTGAATACTACATACTTCATAAGAGAAAGTGGAATACGTTAAGTAAAACTTCGATTATTCGCGAGGCCTGTTCGAGACTGAGCCTATTATCAAGGTGTACACTTTTTTTTTACTGCTAGAGTACACTATTTGTTCTCATAATAAATAAAGATGATAATAAGTAAGACTAACTTTAGTTCTGCAGATTAGTACTAAATACAAAGTACATTGGCTTTGTAAGTACAGTGAAAGTGGAGGACTTTGATCCACCACTTTCGTAGATGAAAGAACGAGGACATTTTGTCACTGAATATCCAAATTCCACAATGTACAGTCGCTCAAAAAAGTATCCGAACACTACGGTTGATTACAGAATTCAGAAAAAATATCTGGCAACGATTTGTTTAGAAATTAGTGATCTGGCAACCTTCGTGTCACGTGATTACAAAATTCAGGAAAAATATCTGGAGCGTGTACAGCAACTGTACATGCTCCAGTTACTGTTCACAGCAAACTGGAGCGTGTGCAGTTACTACACACGCTCCAGTTTGCTGTGAACGGTAACTGCACATGCTCAATATTTCCGTGAGTGAGCCCACACGATCTAGTATCAAAATAATATGACCACCTACAGTCGCTCAAAAAAGTATCCGAACACTACGGTTGATTACAGAATTCAGAAAAAATATCTGGCAACGATATTTTCAGAAATTAGTGATCTGGCAACCTTTGTGTCACGTGACACGTAGGTTGCCAGATCACTAATTTCTGAAAAAATCGTTGCCAGATATTTTTTCTGAATTCTGTAATCAACCGTAGTGTTCGGATACTTTTTTGAGCGACTGTACAATGGCAAATTATGGAATTATTAGGAATAAATGAAAGTCTACCAGAGTCAGATATAAGAGGGTAAAGTAAGTAATCCACAGCCCCTCCGTTCATAATTCTAGTAAGGGTAATAGAGGGTGAAAATTTATTAAACTTATTTATAATTAGTGCATTTTTAAGGACTTCTAAAACGGAGGGGAAAATGTTAAACGGCAATTGGAATCCAGTATCTTGCATTTTTTCAGCTCAATTGAGTTTCTTGCTACTATTTACAGAGCAGACCAGAGCAGTATACTCCTTCGTGTATAGTAATATATAAATTGTGAACTTCCAAATCGTATTCTTGCGTCTTTCTACCCACATCTCTTTGGACAAAATTTTGCGGCTTTCTCTTTTGATGTCTGAATATATTTTTTTGTGTCTGTGTGTGTTTGCTTATCAGTCCAGTTGACTGTTTCAATAACCTATCATTCAGATGACTGGCCTTCTACTAAATATGAGATTCAAGAAGGTAAAAGTTTTTTCTCTCGCAGTGAGATCCAACATGGTTATTCTGCTTCTAAAGTTCTTGATTCGGATTTTAGATTCGTAACGTTGTAAAACACGATTAAGCAGGTTAGCGACATCAATTCATCTCCTTTAAGTTCCTAGGTGCTTGTAGAGTATGATAACATTAACTGTAAAACTGTTTTTGATATAAAATTGCTAAATGAAATTCCTCTTCTGAAAATCGTTTCTCATATGAGAAGAATCGAAGTTTAAACATTTAAAAGCAGCAATATGTTCTAAATATTTGTGAGAAGTTAAACGAATATTGAAAAAAATATATTTACTCATGCTTTTAAAAGCATGAGTAAATATTTTTTTTCAATATTCGTATATCTAGTATTCGTATATCTATTCGTAATATCTAGTTATTTATGAAATGTTGAAATAATACTTCTTATTTCAGTTTCAATTCAAAGGAAAATTCTTCTGCCTAGCCTGATGCTGTTAAAAGTCGAAAATTACTTAACTTTAAATACTGAAGCAATATCGTTAACAATCAACATTTATATAGAATTGATTGAGATCTTTACCTTTATTCACATTTTTCCCATAAAACGCTTATTTTATATTTTAAAAGTTACAGAGCTTGACATAACATGGTGGTCATAATTCAATCATCCAATATATATTTACGATTAATAAAGTTTTTTATTTTGCAATTTAGTTTTATTTTATGTACTTTTTTTGTTTTCATTATCATTTATTTCTGTTCTCAAAAGGTGCTTATTTCGAACCAAGAAGCAATAATATCGTTGGGTTGTTTTACCTCTGAGCGGCACTTTTTTGCACACCATGGGCTAAATGGTCATGTCACAAGGACCCCGAAGACTCAGAGAAGGCAAGGGGAGGGGACACACTGAAACAGCTGTTGGGAGACAGACGGTAGCCTCCCGTCAAGGCCATCCAGCGTGTTCTTTAACGTGCACAGGGTATGGCTCTCCCGTACACGGGGCCACGGCTTAACGTCCCATCCGACGGACGGCGGCCTTTCCAAGCCCATCGGTATCCCCTACTGACCGTGGGCAGGGCGGGGAGTTTTGCGGAGATAAATCTCAGCAATAATATCATACTCGAAATATTCTCCATTGTTGGATCAGCCAAATGCATTCGAGATTGAGAGTTTAAAAACAGTCTGGATGTTGTTGACACGAACTGTGCTTAACAGCAACTCAATGGGTTTTTCAACAGACTTATATCTGAACTCCAGGCTCTTGCTGACTCAGCTATTTAGCTCACTGTGGAACCGAAAACAGTGCTGCTCAGAACAAAGTGACAAAAATGTTTCACGGACTTGGGAATGTTATGTATTTGTGTGACCTACATTCAAAATCATCGCCATTTATTTTGTTTTCGTGTATGTCAGGTTCGGAACGAAAGAAGGGTTTCCTAAAGCGAGCTAAACAAGCGAGCCTGCAAGTTTCTATCTTTCGTATTCGTTTTCTCAACCGCTGTTATTGTGCATTTCTCTTCTGTTGCTAGGCCGGCTGTTATTGTAAGCGTGTGCTCTTTTAATATTTGTCACTAGCATACAACGTTATTGATCTGAACCTAAAGTCTGAGCAAAAAAAAACAATATTTTCTTGTATGTTTAGCACAGTTCGATAATATATTTAATAAAAACACCATCTATCTACTTGTGTACCCTTTTTGTAAACGAATAATGGTATTATCTGTCCCTTGTATTTTTAACACACGAGAAAAAACGTCTCAAATCTTTCTTCCCATTTAATTGTCGAGAGCTTTTCGACTTCGCATATTTTCTCTTGTTATGTGTCCAAAGATGCTCACTAGATATGCAATTTCTCTGGATCTTATGTAAGGAGAGTTCAGATAGATATTTTACCTCACTAGATCATATATTGTTAGGTTCCTTCCATGTGTACGATAACTATTTTTTGTTCAAGAAACTATAGGACACATATTGAAAAATATATTTTCTGGCAAATTTTGGTCATTAATGCTATTTTTTCGTCAATTTTTGTCGTGATACTATTAATATTAGGCTATGTCTAGCTATTTTATGTTATGTATGTCTAGTTATGTATAGTAATCCTCGAAAAGTGCTAAAAATTCTAAACCAGATCAAAAATAAAACAAATGATATGCCTAAATATTAGTTTTATTTAAAAAACGTAAAATTATTCAAAAACGAAATATGAATAAAATAGCTTTTAATTTGTCAAAGGTATTCACTATTACAAGAATTGTTTAACGATTTAGTACAATTAAATAATTCCGAATTAAAAATATTAGAGTTTTGTGTTATTAATTCTCAATCATATCAACAATAATAAGAAACATTTATCAAAATTAGTGACAAGGCAGATCGTTTTTCATTTGGCAACAAAAATATACGATTTTTAAAGGATACGCCAACAAATATAGGACGAAAACACTTGCTTCTAATTTTTTTAAAAATATATAGGAGAAAGCCTTGAACTATAAGACTTATAAAATGTCTGTTTCCTAACATCTGTCCAGTAGACCCCTTCTCATAATCCAACTGGCACACATTTACATCTCACTTATCAAGTTCAACAACAAATAATCTATGGAAAATTTTTAAAAAATTACACAATAACCAAGAATCATCTACAATATCTAAACCAATTCAATCATTTGCATTATATCAAAATGTCTTATTTGCGTTGCAGAAAAATTTCCTATACATCACTTAAATAAAACCAATGATTCCATATCTTTAACCAAAGAATTTAGTCATGAAACTTATTTTCACCAATTTTCTAAAAAACACCATAATAATTTAAATTTACCTTTTAAACTTTTTGAACTTAAAAATGTCATACAAGAATTAAAAAATAAAACCGCAAATGGGCCTGATGAAATTTCAAATAAATTATTAAAAAAATTAACACCAAACTATTTACTATACCTTCTTAAATTATTTAACCATATTTGGAAAACTGGGAATATACATCAACAATGGAATTTAAATTATATGATCTTTTTACACAAACCTAAAAAAGATTATAAAGATTTTAACTCCTATAGACCTATTTGCTTATCCTCAAATATGTTAAAATTATATGAAAGAAAAATTAACAATAGATTTACATGGTTCATAGAACAAAAAAACATCTTAAACAAACATTTTTATGGCTTTAGACCTGGAAAATCATCCAAAGATTTAATTTTACATTTATTAACAGATGTTGAATATGCTTTTATTAATAAACAACACCTGGTAGCCATTTTTATAGATATAAAAAATGCTTTTGAAAACTAAATCATAGTGCACTCTTACATAAATTAAAAATTTTAAATATTGAAGGCAACATCTACAAATCAGTATTCAATATTATTACCAAAAAAACTTTTAAAGTAAAATTTGAAAATCATTTTTCACAAAAACACATAATCAAGACAGGAGTAATTCAGGGAGATATACTTCCCCTAACTTATTTAATATTTTTTGCATGATCTCCCTAAAAATTTCACACATAACCTAAATTATGAATTTACGCTGATGACATTGTCATCTGGTTCCACCACAAAAATCCAGAAACAATAAAAAATATACTTCAACTAAACCTAAATAATCTTTACACCTATTGTAACAAATGGAATCTTACCATTTCAATTGAAAAAACTATCATTTTACCTTTTCATACAACCAAATTTCCAATCCAAAAATTAATTATCATCAAAAAATTAAAGTTGTTAAGATACAAAATTTTTAGGCTTACATTTTGACTTTAAACTAAATTGGACCAAACAAATTGATAAAGCAATTAATACAGGAAATAAACAATTTAATAAAATTTTTAGGTAATGCTAAATGGGGATGCAGTATAAAAAAACTACTATTTATTTACAATAACATTATTGCACCTAAATCCCAATATGGATTGGAATTTTTAAATAACTTAAATCAATTTAAAACTAAAAGATTAGAACAAACACAAACAAAAATTTTAAGATACATACTGGGCTTACCCAGAGGTAGTAATTCTCTGAATTTATATGCTGAAACTGAAATTCCACCTATAACAATACAAAAAAATACACCCTTTAAAATTTAATCTATAGAATTATTTTAAAAAATAATTCCCACACCATAATTGATAAAATCACCTCAAATCATCAAAACTACAAACTCACAAATTTTAATAACAATCATCAAATCTTGAATATTATTAACAAACAAAGCAGTGGAAACATCCCAACTGTTTTCCCTTTTTGGACAAGTTGTCCCCCATTATTTCATTACAAATCCCAGGAATTATTAATAAAAAAGACTTAGATATATCAGCACTAAATATCTTCTCCACCTTTCACTTAAATTCCAAATACCAATATTTTATTTAAATCTTTACTGATGGCTTTACTGATCTTTACTGATGGCTTTACTGATCTTTACTGATGGCTCCTTTTGTTACTAAATGCACGTCTGGTGCATTTTTTGTCCACAATTAACAAAAGCGAGTCTTTCAAAATTACCTTTCCAATACCCATCACTCTAGCAGAAGCAACTGCAATTTTATTTGCCATCAACTGGGCACTTCAATTTAATAACTTACACATTGTAATAATCTCAGACTGTAAATCAGCTATTAACTTAATGAACCAAAACTTATTTAAATCTAAATATCCAATTTTTACAAATGATTCTTTAATATTAATTCATCAACACTTATCCCAAAAAAATTATTTGCACATCCAATGGATACTTTCTCATATTGGGATAAAAGGTAACGAACATGTAGACAAATTAGCTAAAAATGCATTAAAACAACAAACCTCTATTCAATTTCCTCACTTTGTTTGCCTTCACAAACAAGAAAAACAAAAAATTAATATTAAATGAACTACAAAACTCTTATTCCACTCATACAATAAACTCACATAAATTCAACATAACAAATCAAATTCAAAAATATAATGATTATGGTTTAAACAAAAAGGAAATTAATCTAATTATTAAAATTAAAACTAATTATGCTTATACAAATACAACATTATACAGATTTAAACAAAAAAGTTCTCCAAATTGTAATCACTGTAATGCCTTGCATACCTTATCTCATATTATCTTTGGTTGCCCATTTTTTCAAACACAAAGAATAAAATATTACAATAATCTAAAAAACTTAATATAATAAATTACAACTTCAAATCAATTTTACACCATGATAATAAAAAAAATGAAAACTCAACTATATAGATACATCATCTTATTTTTTAAAGATTATACCCTTTTGGACACTTTATAAATATTACTTAACTAACATAAGACAACACTAACAACATGAAGAAAACATAAACAATAACACAAACACGTTCACAAACAACAATGAAGAACTTATAACAAAATTATAAGCTATTTCATTACACAACATGAAGAATTATAACAAATATATTTTGTATAAACAAGTAATTACATTACATTTTGTATTACATTATTTACATTTTCTTTCTTTTTTCTCTTTTAATACAGGCAGAAAATGCTTTCTGGATGAGTTGAAACTCACTTGGAAACCGAGTCTCAGAATATCCAACTTTGTGGGAAGTTTTGACTTGACTCTGAGCCTTTGGAATCCTTGTGACCTGGCCATTTAGCCCATTTCGGGCAAAAAAAAGTGCTGCTCAGAGGTTAAACAACGCAACCTTGCACACGGGACCAAAATACAAATATCAAAATTTGAAAACAATACTTTTTTTTTAAATTGGATTGTACATAAATAATGCTGTAATAAGTAAATTATATTCTTTAGACTTAAAGTGAATCTTTAAAATTATTGTTATTTTATACAATATTGTATAATATATATATAACATACATTATATGATCAAAAGTATTCGGACACTCGCTCATTCACAATCTCCTGGTTATAGATTGGATTGGATTGTTTTACCTCTGAGCGGCACTTTTTTGCACACCATGGGCTAAATGGCCAGGCCACAAGGACCCCGAAGGCTCAGAGAAGGTTGAGGGAGGGGACCCACTGGAACAGCTGTTGGGAGACAGATGGTAGCCTCCCGTCAAGGCCATTCAACGTGTTCTTTAACGTGCAGAGGGTATGGCTCTCCCGAAAACGGGGCCAAGGCTTAACGTTCCATCCGATGGTCGGCGGCCTTTTCAAGCCCATCGGTGTCCCCTACTGACCATGGGCAGGGCGGGGAAATTTTGCGGAGATAAATCTCAACGCAGACCCAGCTGGGACTCGAACCTGGGAATTACAGATTACGAGCCTGGCGCGCTACCGACTGAGCCACCCCCGCCCCCCTGGTTATAGGATAGGAATCAATATCGTGTTGGTCCACCCTTTGCTGCTATCATAGTCTCTGCAGGGAAAGCTTTCCACTAGATTCTAATACGTTGCTCCAGGAATTGCGTGCCATTTTGCCACAAGAACATTAGTGAGGCCGGTCACTGATGTCGGTCGGTTCGGCCTAGCTCACAGTCGGCATTCCAGTTCATACCAAAGGTGTCCATGGGGTTGAGATCAGGGCTCTGTGCAGGCCGGCCAGGTTTTTCAACAACCATCTCATCAAACCATTCCTGTACGTTCCTCGCTTTGTGGACAGAGGCATTATCATGTTGGTACAGGAAAGAGTCTTCATCGAACTGTTGCCATAAAGTGGGGAGCACAGAATTGTTGAGAATGTCATTATCGGCCTCTGCGTTTAGGGTCCCGTTCACTGGAATTGGGAGCCCAGCCCGAACCAGGAATAATAGCCCCAAAGCATGATACCTCTTCTACCAAACGTCACAGTTGGTACAACACAGTCAGGCAGTTAACGTTCACTTGGCATCCTCCACACCCAGACTCGTCCGTCGGACAACCAGATAGTAAAGTGTGATTCATCACTCCAGAGAACGCGATTCCACTGCTCAAGAGTCCACTGGCGCCTTGCTTTACACCACTCCAATCGACGCTTGGCTGTTAGACTCTTGCTACTGTTAGGCTTGTGTACGGCTGCTCGGCCATGGAAACCCACCTCCTGCAGCTAGCGACGAACTCTTATGGTGCTGGCGCTGCTTTCAGAGGCATTTTGCGACTCGGTGGTGAGTGTTGCAACCGAGGACAGGCGCTTTTGTCGCACCACCCGCTTCAGCACTCGGCTGCCCCGCTCTATCATTTTACGTGGCATACCGTGGCCTATCGGGTCACGATTGCGCTGTTGTTGCTCCTATGCGTTTCCAAAATAACAATCACTTACAGTTGATGAGGCAGCTGCAACAGGGCCGAAATGTTCCCAACTGAGTAGTTGCTAAAATGACATCCTTTGACTGTGTCACGTTGAAAGTCACTAGGCGCTGCCATACAGTCCATGTTCCTGTTCATGCGCCTGTGAGATTTGCCAGGCCATGTGCGCCTTTTACATTCGTTTGGGCAGTGGCTGTGGCGTATATGGGCGAATCTATTACTCAGAAGGGGTGTCCGGATACTTTTGATCAGACAGTGCCTATCTATATATGTATAATATACAATGTAAACGTTCAATTTCATATAAATTATACAATATACATGTAGTAATTATATACATAAAAATACAATATTTTATGCTTCATTCATTGAGGCAGTTTGGCTCGTAATTTGCAGTTCCCAGGTTCGAGTCCCACCTGAGACAGCATTGAGATCTATCTCTCCTAATCCTGCTCTCGGTCAGTAAGAGGACGCCGATGGGCTTCGAAAGGCAGTCGTCCTTTGGATGGGACATAAAGCCATACCCAGTGCACGTTAAAGAACACTCTGAATGGCCTTGAGGGAGGCTTGCATCTGTCTCTCCAACAACTGTCAAGTAGATCCTTTCCCCCAACCTCCTCTAAGTTCATAGGATCCTTATTACCTAGCCATTGAGGTCCATTATGTTCAAAAAAGTGCTACTCAGAGGTAAAGCAACCCAATCCAATGTATGCTTCATCCCACAAGTTTTTAAAAATACAGGTATAAAGACATTCTATATTTTATGTTTGCATTGTATTTAAGTCGAAAAATAAAATTTTATTATTATAATATAAATCTTTCTTTTCAAATTCCAGAGCTGAAAAGTCTCTTTTGCGTGTGTGTATGTGTTGAAAGGTAGGGGACTTGTTCGCACTTTTGCAGCGTGATGAACTGAAAGTTCCAGAGCTCTAAATTGTAAATCCAGTTTCTCCTCCGAAGAATTTTAATTATAACACAAACGTCGCTTAATACGACAATTACGTAACAGTTTACCTAAAATGCCATTGCGAAACGATTTCCATCACCATATTCGGATACGCAAACAAACTTCCTTTCTTGTTCAAAGGAATGTTATTAATTTTCTGAGTTCACTTCGCTAAATCCACGCTCTTTGGAATCTGACGTATTTCAAGAATGATAATGATACGAACGCCAGGAGTAAACGATGAAATCTGCGAAAAAAAATAAAGCCAAACAAACCAGAAAGTGTTTGGAACTAGTTTAAGGCTTTCTATTGATGGGAATAACTTGGCAGTAAGGATCACTGATGTTGTGCCCAATTCTTCGACTCTAACGGAAGGTAGTCTTATTTTTAAAGGAGACGAAGAAAACATTTGGCGCTTTCGTTTTGTTTTCTTCTGTTTATCCTGAAGATGAGAAACAACAGTATGAATGTTTACTAAAATGAAACTTCGTTAAACAAACTTCGAAATGAAATTGAGTTTTACGTTAGCTTAATATGTAGCTTATTAGGGGTTACATTATGGGAGCTAGTGCTTATGGTGCCTTTGTCAAAATTTTGAAAAAAAAATATTAGAAATGCTCTTTTATAGTTAAAATATTGACTTTTAAAAATAAAATTTTTTTATATAAGAAAACTTAAGAGTAATGGTATAAAACAAAAAGAAGTTACACATGGACTTATAATGATTATTCTTACATCTGTAACAGAAATCATTGCAGTAAAAAAAATATTTTTTTTCAAGTTCTTGCCTTTTTCATATTTCGTTAATGACATCAACAAACTTAGTTTCTTCAAATAAATCGCTTTCAACGAATGAAAATGACACGAGAAAGTTTTTCTTTATTTCTTTATATATATACTATATTTATAGATATACAATGACGATAATGTGTGGAAACAAGTGTATTTGAAAATTTTATACGATTATTATTAAATGTAAAAATGTCATTTGGTACCTAACTCTTACGGCCAGAGGAGTATCATAGATAGAAATTGCATACTACGTTTGGTAGGGTAAAAGAAAACGTTGCTTGTAGGGTTGCTTCCCACTCCTAAAGTTAAATGTAGAATATTGTTTGAATCATTTAGCATCTATTTGAGGAGTAAAAAAAAATTATTCATTAAAAATATTTTCATTTCTTTTTTTGAACTTTATCAACAATTCTTTTGATTTCAAAAAAAGAGTCAAAACTGTTTGGTATCATGATAAAAGTAGAGACACATTCTACTACGGAATTTCTGAAACGTTTTCTGCCATGAAATAACATATTTTAGTGTAAAATATCCTTAATCGAGTATTTAAGGGTCAGATCTTCCCTAATCCGTATTTTCCTGCCATATTTTGCTTAATCCAGTATTCTGAAATCAAGTCTCCCTTAATCTTATATTTTAGTGCATAATCTCCCCAATGCAGTATTTTGGGGTCACCTCCCCTAAATCTAGTGTTTTGGGATCAGGTTTCCCTAATCTGGTATTTTGGTGTAAGCTCTCTCTGATCCAGAATTTTTTGGGGTCAGATATCTTCTAATTCAGTATCTTCTAATCAAATTTCCTTTAAACCCTGATGCAGTATTTTGGGATCACCTCTCCTAAAATCAGTATTTTGATATCAGATTTCCCTATTCTACATAGAATATTAGTGTAAGATATTCCTCATCCAGCATTATTTTGTAGTCAGATACCTTCTAATGCAATATTTTCGGATCACATTTTCCTTAATCCAGTATTTTTGTGTCATATCCCCCTAATCTAATATATTAGCGTAAGATCTCCCTAGTTCAATATTTTGGTAAGATATCTTCTGATCCAGTATCTTCGAGATAAATTTTCCTAATCCCTAATCCAGTATTTTGGGGTTAGATCTTCCTAATCTAGTATTTTTGAGTAAGGTCTTCCTAATCTGGTACTTTGGTGTAGGATTTTCCTAATCCAGCATTTTGGTCGGATAACTTCTAATCCAGTATCTTTAAGTCAAATTTCCCCTAAACCAGTATTTTGTGGGCCACCTCTCCTAAATCCAGTATTTTGGTGTAATACCTCCCTAATCCAATATTTTCATGTCACATCTCCCTAATCTGATATTTTGGTGTCACATCTTCGTAATCCAATATTTTGGTGTCACATCTCTATAATCCAATATTTGGCGTCAAATCTCCTTAATCCAATATTTTGTGGTTAGATTTCCCCTAATCCAATAGTTTCCTAACTTTTCTTATTCCCTGTATCCCTTTTCAATATTGCCATATCAGTGTATTTCTTTGGCGCCAATACGAACTTTCTGATGAACGCGAAATGTGCAAAAAAATATCAGCATGTGTGATTATTATTAAACGAAGGATTGTACCCTATTTTAAGCAATAGTACGTTTGCCATCATCTGGTTATTCTCCTGTACATTTCTAATAAGAGTTCGTAAGCATGCCACAGGCAGAGAAAGACTGCTTTATGCCACAGTCTGACTGCAGCATTCATAAGATATCCATTTGAACAAGGAAGAACTGAATCGAAACGCAAATATTCCGTAATCGTTTTGTGCAGGTCTCTCCGGTTTCCATTACAATTTCCCATGCGTATTAATAAGACTTGGCCATTAGCACGAAATTCTCAGACGGATAAAATTGCAATAGGAGTGTTTAAGCAATAACAAGACTAATCTCGTTAAGCACGTATTGATCTGTCCGTTGCTCGTAGCCATTTTTCCAAAGTTCCTCTCTCTATGTGTGGACGGATAGGGAAAAAGGAGGCTACAGTTGTTGGAGGGGAGAGACTAAAGTGAATTTCTCGTAATTAAGTTGAAACGCGTCTGCTGAGAACAGAAGGGATACATGAAGATTGGTTTTTTTTTATTACTCTTTTCTGTTCTTTTAGCAATTGCTCAGTTTTTTTTACTGTAAGGGTTGAAAGAAAAAAATAATTAAGGAAAAAAATGGCAGAAATAAATTTTGAGTTTAATTGGGCGAAATTAAGTAGTCGTTATCTAACTACTTTTTTTTAATCGATGATGTAATGGACACAACGAACGGCGTCTCTGAATTAGATTTACGCTGGGTTGCTTTATTTTTGAATGATACTTTTCTGCACGCAGTGTGTTTACTAGTCAGGTCACAAAGACCCCAAGGGCTCAGAGAGGGATAAACAAAAGGGGACCCATTAGAGAAATTATGAACCAAATGGAAGCCTCACATCAAGGCCATCCAGTGCGTTTTTAACGAGCTCAGGGCACACCTGCACACGGGCCACGACTTGACGTCTATTCCTATAGACGGCGACTTCTTTTTCTAAGCGAGAAACCGAAAGGTGAGTAATGAATAGTTGAATTGTATTTCAGTGACCACCACCCCTTCCCAACACACACACCATCAATCCACAATAATTTTGAAAAGTATAAAAATTAATAATTGATGCACGATAGTTTTAAAGTTTCAGCATATTACTAAAAGTTTGGAAACAATGTGAAGTTGAGATGCTGGATTGTTTTCATTTCTTATTTTTAAATCGTTTTGGCGTACTTTGCACATTAAATAATTGAATACACTGGACAGCAAATCAAAAGAATTTTTTTTTAGTAGTTTTGTATTTTTCGGTACTGAACACAAAAATGACCTTGAGCTCTTGTTATCATGTGAGTTTTCAAGAAAAACGAGGCTTTGCATTATTAACTACGTGAGTCGATTTCTCATTCGTTCGAAAATGTAATTTTGGTTTGAAAATATTTTAACTATTTATTTTCTCTCGAACGTTTGGATTTCCATTGCAGTGCAACATTTCCCCTCCATTTTTGAGGTCTTTAAAACTTTTCCTCCAAAATACCTGAAATATATGCATAAAATTTATTATATATGTTACCGCTAAAGTGCAGAAATCAGTTATTCTACAGATTATCTAGGTATTGTGCAGATTAACTAGGGTGATCCGTTAACGTGCGGAAAATTGTTTCATTTCTCAAATTACCTAGGTAAACTGCAAATTACCTGGATAATCTGCACATTACCTACTAGGCACTCGTTAAAGTGAAAATAAGATCTTTGCTGGAACAACAGGAACGTTTCTGTACGCTTAAATTAACATAATGTTATTTATCTAGTGTCCGAGAGTAGAGTTGAAACCAGGGTCATCCCTCTGTCAACATGAATCAGTCGTCCGAATTATAAAAAACGCCCCCAAAATGAGCAGGCCAAGTGAGAACGAATCATTTTAGTGATTCGTTATCAAGAATGAATCACTTTACCGATTCGTTCTCACTTGGCCTCCGCTCATCCGGGGCGTTTTTTATAATGCGGACGAGTGAATCACGTGACACGAAGATTCATATTCAAGAGATTCACCACTATGAGAGAAACAAACTTTTGAACTTTAACGATAGGGAAGCCGTTAATGTGCACATTACCTAGGTAAAATGCGGAAAACTCTTGATTCCGCACGTTAACGGAGCAAATCAGTTAATCTGCAGATTAGCTAGGTAATGTGCACATTAACGGCTTTCGAGCTTTAGCGGTAACATATATATATTATATATTTCTATTACCCTTAATTGGCATTCTTCTTTTGGAAGGGGTGAATCCCTAACCACCATATCCGGCCGTGTTTAACATCAATATTAAAAAGTGTTCTAGAAACAATGAAACAGAATTTTCGGAAAAGTTTCGTATTTTTTTTAAGTTCAATTTCAAATTTATTTTCAGTAAGTATTATCTATAATTATTTTACATAAAAAAACCCACTAAGCCGAAGCTTATCAGCGGGAATGTACATATATGGTTTTGCAAATATGATCTAGTTCCCACTCCAAAGAAGTTGTCTTTAAATCTCGAATTATATAATAATGTGAAATCCAATGCATTTTGTATAATAATATAATGTACTATTATACAAGCAGAACTCTTTACAATTTATTCTTCTTTACTTTGGATACAAGAATAGTATATTTTAAATAAATTTGTTATTTTGACTGATTGCAGATCTGCTTCATTTTTATCCTTCTTTTATTTTTATGCGATACACTCATAAAAATTATATAAAATAAGCAGAGCTTTTTGGGAAAAAAATTATTTTCATAATATAAGCAGAAATTGAAAGTTTGTGTAAGAGAATTAGCATTCTGAGATGGCCTAATGATTAGCATTTCTGGTAAAGATCAAAATGAAGCAGAGGCTTTTCTGTGATTTCTTTTAAGCCCTCTCTTAAGCAACACCGCTATGGCGAAAAATAAAAAATCAGTGGATAGAAATAAAAAAAAAAGACGGGAGGGGAGGATATACAAAATTAAAGAAAGCAGTATGATAAGAAAAAGAGGAATCTAACTTCCCACCCCCCGATATATTTTGCAATGTGAACAGAGATGTAATAAATTTCAATGTATACTATCATCATCAGAATAAAGCCAAAAAGTACTCGTCAGTGGTTTATAAACTTTGCTAAAGAATAATTTCCTGTGTCAAGTGAGTGATGATCAGTCAGACTCTTCCAATGCCACTTCTTATGTAGCTGCGTGATGTGTGACTTTCGTAACGAAGTGATGACGCGTTATGCGTCATCATTCTCGCTTAATAGGCACTACGAAAGCAGGTAAGAATCCAATTTTGATCTCTCTGTACTTACGTGAGGTGGATCATGTGGATGTCGCAACGGATAACAGAACAGTTATTTTTTTTAAGAATGTATTTTTTTTCATAAGAGTAAAGATTACAGGAGTTTTATTTCGCTTTAAATAACGTTACTAAACTTTCAAGTTCACATTTAAACCCTTAAATAATTCGTCCAGTGCTGTAACTCAGTGGTTGCTAACATGGCGAGTTAATACAATAGAACCTCATAAATCTGACATGCTTTGAAAAGTGCACATCTGAAAATTTTTTAACCTATTCCTCTGTGGAACGGCAAACACTCCGCTTCCCATCAGAATTGTGCGAATTATGGAACCAAACTGCAGACAACCAATCTGCAGACACATCCAGTTGTCAGCTGACAAAAAAATGTTGGTACATGTTTCGGAACACAGAGTAAGAGATCCTGAGAGTTAAACAGCACTTTCAAAAAATCGATATTTTTTAAAATACGTCTCGTTCCCAAAGGAGACGGATTTATGAGGTTCTATTGCCTTTCAAATAACTCTAACGGAAATCCTACATTGAGCATGATGGCCTAAACGCGTTTTTTTGCTTTTGCTGGAATTATGTCATTTCAGTAAACAACACTGGCTATCTCATGATGATCACAAGCTGTGATTGGCAGCTGGTGGTATAAAATTTCTGTAGCATTGAATATCCCGCACTCAAATGGTTAGAATCAAATTGCAAAATATCAAAAAATGAATAGCATATAAAAAGTTAGAGTTGTAACCCATTTTTTGGACCTGTAAGGAATCCTCGTTGCGAAGATCTATACTTTAGTTAAATATTTTATCAGTTAACGACGGAAAGAGGTTCAGCAGAAAGAATAAGACTTCGCAGGGAGTCCTCAGAAAGAATGAGACTTCGTAGGGGTTCTGCAGAAAAAATGAGACTTCGTAGGGGTTCTGCAGAAAAAATGAGACTTCGTAGGGGTTCTGCAGAAAAAATGAGACTTCGCATGGTCGGTAGAAAGAATGAGACTTCATAGGGAGTCCTCAGAAAGAATGAAACTTCTTAGGGGTTTCGCAGAAAGAATGAGACTTCGCAGGGTCGGTAGAAAGAATGAGACTTCATAGGGAGTCCTCATAAAGAATGAGATTTCTTAGGGAGTCCGAAGAAAGAATGGAACTTCTTGAGGGGGGCACAGAAAGATTGAGATTTCATGGGGAGTCCTCAGAAAGAATGAGACTTCGTAGGGGTTCTGCAGAAAAAATGAGACTTCGCATGGTCGGTAGAAAGAATGAGGCTTCATAGGGAGTCCTCAGAAAGAATGAGACTTCGTGTGGGTTCCGCAGAAAGAATGAGACTTCGCAGGATCGGTAGAAAGAATGAGACTTCATAGGGAGTCCTCAGAAAGAATGAGACTTCGTGGGGGTTCCGCAGAAAGAATGAGACTTCGCAGGATCGGTAGAAAGAATGAGACTTCATAGGGAGTCCTCAGAAAGAATGAGATTTCTTAGGGAGTCCGAAAAAAGAATGAAACTTCTTGAGGGGGGCACAGAAAGATTGAGATTTCATGGGGAGTCCTCAGAAAGAATGGGACTTCGTAGGGGTTCTGCAGAAAAAATGAGACTTTGCATGGTCGGTAGAAAGAATGAGACTTCATAGGGGTTCTGCAGAAAAAATGAGACTTCGCATGTCGGTAGAAAGAATGAGACTTCATAGGGAGTCCTCAGAAAAAATGAGATTTCTTAGGGAGTCCGAAGAAAGAATGAAACTTCTTGGGAAGGGCACAGAAAGATTGAGATTTCATGGGGAGTCCTCAGAAAGAATGAGACTTCGTAGGGGTTCCGCAGAAAGAATGAGACTTCGCAGGGTCGGTAGAAAGAATGAGACTTCACAGGGAGTCCTCAGAAAGAATGATATTTCTTAGGGAGTCCGAAGAAAGAATGAAACTTCTTGAGGGGGGCACAGAAAGAATGAGATTTCATGGGGAGTTCTCAGAAAGAATGGGACTTCGTAGGGGTTCTGCAGGAAAAATGAGACTTCGCATGGTCGGTAGAAAGAATGAGACTTCATAGGGGTTCTGCAGAAAAAATGAGACTTCGCATGGTCGGTAGAAAGAATGAGACTTCGTAGGGGTTCTGCAGAAAAAATGAGACTTCGCATGGTCGGTAGAAAGAATGAGACTTCATAGGGAGTCCTCAGAAAGAATGAGATTTCTTAGGGATTCCTCAGAAAGAATGAGATTTCTTAGGGAGTCCGAAGAAAGAATGAAACTTCTTGAGGGGGGCACAGAAAGATTGAGATTTCATGGGGAGTCCTCAGAAAGAATGAGACTTCGTAGGGGGTTCGCCTGAAGTTACTCACTAAAAGAATAAAGAAATATTCTTTAAAAAATTATAATTTTTAACAGCTACAGTTTTTTTAGTCATTATGAATAAGAAACTACATGTAACTTAATTTAAAAATTACATTAATTATTTTCGCTTCATTACACAAGTAATTTTGATATACATTTTCATTTTGCTAAATTTTGAAAATAATTGGAAGTTTCTCTTTTAATCTTAGGATGAAAATGATTTGTTAGAAGCAATTATTCAATCCCTTTGCAAATTTTATTCGAATATAAAAAAAGAAGATGCATAAATTTAAAATTTTGCTTTTCCGTCATTCAATTTTTCATATACAGGGTGAATCTGAAAAAGTGGGCAAAACTTTACGGGGTGGTAGAACGCAGCTATACGAGCAATATTCGTCATAGAATGTATGGTCGGAACGCAAACGGCGAGCCGCTAGGTGGCGTTGGAAATGGTATAAAAGGGTCGGTCCTCGCACCTAACGGCATTTCTACCGTGGATTGCCGAGAGGATGGCTGGTTATACTAACCACGAAATGGCGGATATGCACTTTGTGTACGGTGCGGCGGACGGGAATGCAAGTGAGGACCGACCCTTTTATACCATTTCCAACGCCACCTAGCGGCTCGCCGTTTGCGTTCCGACCATACATTCTATGACGAATATTGCTCGTATAGCTGCGTTCTACCACCCCGTAAAGTTTTGCCCACTTTTTCAGATTCACCCTGTATATTATGTTTTAGCTAGTCAGTCTATTCAGGTAAATACATAACATAATAAAAATTCCTTGACTGTAAACTAAGAGCAAATTATATTAACTAGTAAAATTGTTATTTAAAAAGAAAATTACTGTGCATGTTTCTTACCTAGTGTGCTGCAACAGTTTTGAATTCCCAAAAGTGTGCCGTCTCCTCAAAAAAGGTTGTGAAGCACTGATTTAGATTTTAAGAGTATGATTGTCAAGGCGCTATTTTCTTCTCCCTTAGGGTGGAAAGTTAGGTTGGGGTGTTTTACCTCTGAGCGGCACTTTTTTGCACACCGTGGGCTAAACGGCCAGATCACAAGGACCCCGAAATCTCAGAGAAGGTTGGGGGAGGGGATCCACTGGAACAGCTTTTGGGAGACAGATGGTAGCCTCCCGTCAAGGCCATCCAGGGTGTTCTTTAACGTGCACAGGATATGGCCCTCCAGCACAAGGCCATATCCTGTGCACGTTAAAGAACACCCTGGATGGCGTTGGCCCACGGCTTAACGTCCCATCCAACGTATGGCGGTCGCTCCAAGCCCATCGGTGTCCCATACCGACCGTGGGTAGGGCTGGGAGTTTTGCGGAGATAAGTCTCAGCGCTGACCCAGCTGGGAATTGCAGATTACGAGCCTGGCGCGTTACCGACTGAGCCACTCCCGCCCAGGGTAGAAAGGAAAACTTGAGTGTTTTCAGAGCAAGGCGGAAAATGGAAATTCGTTAATATTTTAAACAGTCTATGCTATAAATTTGTTAAGTTGGGGAAAGTGGTGGTGAAGGGTTTTACGTTAACAGCAGCGACTTGTTACCCTCCCTTCTGGGGGCAGGGGTGACTCAGCTGATAGCGCGACACACTCGTAATTTATAGCTCCCATATTATCTCCGCTAACCATCCCCTGCTCTCGGTGAGAAAGGAGACACCAATGTGCTTGGAAAGGCTGCCATCTGTCGGATGGAACATTAAACCGTGGCTCCATGTACAGCATAGCCATACCCTGTGCACGAGGGCAGAGATGGTTCAGTCGGTAACGCGCCAGGCTCGTAATCTGTAGTTCGCAGGTTCGAATCCCGCCTGGGTTAGCGTTGATATTTTTCTCCGGAAAACTCTCCGCTCTGCCCTCGGTCAGTAGGGGAGGGGGGGAGGGACACCATGGGCTAGGAAAGGCCGCCGTCCGTAGGATGGGACGTTAAACCATGGCTCTGTGCACGTTAAAGAACACGAGGTTTCTATCTGTTACCCAATAGCTGTTCAGTGGCTCCCCTTCCTCGACCTTCCCTGAACGCTCGAGGTCCTTGTGACTTAACCATTTAGCCCACTGTGTTCAAAACTCATAGGTAAATACATCCTAACTCTCATTCTGGACAGATGACGCGATGCATTTATTCCCAAGGGGCAGCATAAGACTAACTGATACATCACGTGCTGAGATCTGTGTCAGTGACGCGAACTCTATATTTACAAAGACACACAATGACAAAGGGTTAAAGGACAACACACTTTTCAAGTATTGCAAGTCAGAAGATGCAAGGCTTCATTTGCGTATTTCAGATTCACCTGCACACAAAATGCACCTGTACATTACCTAAATAAATTCCTTGTTATGCTGTACGATTTATGAACCGGAACAATAGGTTTCTGTTGACTACCAAATAGCAGCAACTGACGCCTGGCAGGAAATGATAAGTGCTTTTTTTTCCCCTTCGCTATCCCATCTTATGTTTTGCCCCGTAACTCCGGTATCGATGCAATCAACTGAATGTGACGTAAGTAATCACTCAAGTGCGGCAATATTTCGCTCAATGTCAGTGAGATGAATGCCGAAAACCAGTTATAGGGGTATTTCAGACGAGAAGAAGTTGTGGGACAAAAGCAGCTGTGTTTTTTTTTATGCTATTTCTTTCATGATTGGCGAGGGAGGAAGTCTTCGGAGCAAATCTTGTCAACCAGACACAACGAGAGATAAAATGTGACATGTGAGTAGCAAACTAAGGATACTTGTTTTACTTTTGAATTGTCACTGTTGATAAGAAGCTTAAGAAGCAAATTTGCGTTTGTTTACAGTGGTAATGGAACACCCACTGAAGTGATATGATGAAAGCGTTCAATGGGTGACTACTTTATGTTCGAAAACAGATATTCTCTTGAACGTTTCAAATAGATGGCGACACTTAAACTCCATTACTACTTTAAAGAGGTAAGAAATAATTTTGTTTCCTTTAGAAAAGCGATTGTTTTTGCTAACAGCACAAGAGATTATTTCAACAAAACGAAAGACTGATATTTTACTTCTTTCCTAATACATATGAAATGTCCAACCATTTACATTTCATCTGCTGCATCGGAATTCATTACGGTCACCATAATGGATGTCGACAGATTCCAGGATCATCACAATGGATCTCATCTATCTCTTAGGTCACAGTAATACCTATCGGTAGTCTAGATAGCCATAGTAATGTGTTTTGTCTCTACAGTCATAGATGGATTCTACAATCACAGTAATGCATTTTTGTGGTGTCTACAGTCACAGTAATATATTTCTGTGGTATCTACAGTCACAGTAATGTATCTCGTTGGTGGTCTCTATAATCATAGTGATGTATTTATGTGGTCTCTAGAATTACTGATTGTCCTCAAACTTTTGGAATCTATGGATCCCCCATAAACACATTGCACGCTCAAGGATCTCTCATTCTTCCACATTTAAATTATCTAGATATCAAGTAAAAATAAATTCAAATGGAATAATTCATTTAAAATATTTTAATGCTTGTGCTGTAAAGTGATAGAATAAGATTCAGTTTTTGGGGAAAAAAATTAATTGGTAAAAAACAGACAATTAAGAAAATGAATAGCTCTGCTGCACATTTGTCAACAGCAGCGTCCAGATGTCGACATCCTTAATCTGCATAGCAAACGTGGATCTTTTTTCTATTTAGCAATATAGAGGGTGGTTATAATTAAACTGATAGTATTCAGTGCGATGTAGAGAAGGATCTACTCTACGGATCACAGCGAAAAGTGGTGGATTCCTTAATAAGAACCTGGGGTAGAGAATTTGCGAATTAAAAAAAAATAGTTAGTGTTAGTGCCACCAGGTAGCGTGGGTGCGCTAAAATAAAGAAAATATCAAGTTGAACAAACATAACCTTTATTTTACAAATCAAGATTCTCAATATGTGAACCATTCGTATGCAAAATGTGCTGGAAACGTAATACGGCATGGTCCACAGTTGCTTGAAACATGTCTCGGGGAATGGCCGCAACATGCTGTGTTATTCTTGCCTTCAGTTCAGCAGCGATTCAACATTGCCTTGGTAAACTCGGCTTTTCAAATAAACCCATAACCAAAAAAACGTATGGGTTTAGGTCGGGGGAACGTGGAGGCCAAGCACTGGAAAACGTTCGAGAATTTGTTCTGTCCTCATCAAATGTGGTACGCAACAATTGCGTTGCCGTACGTGCAATATGGGGTGGTGCCCCATCCTGCATGAAGGTTATGGAGTCTAAACAATTTTTTTTCTTGCAAAGCCGGAATAATCTTGCGGCGGAGAAGATCTGTGTAACGTGGTTCATTCACCATCGACGCACGAGGCCTTGAGGCATGATCTCCTCAACGAAAAATGATCCGATTATAAAGTACCCACACCATACAGTTACATAGTCGGAGTGTAGGGGCACATCATGCACATCATGCGGTTGTGTAGGTCCCCATATTCGGCAGTTGTGCGTATTCACTGCTCCATGTAGGGACAAATGCGCCTCATCGGTCCATAAGACTTTCGAAAGGCCACATGTCGTCCAGCTGCATCCTCGCCAGAAATTGCAAAGCGAAGTTGGTGCGCTGTTCAGGGTCATGTGGTTACAGCTGTTGTACCATATGAATTTTATATGGATACCATTTCAAGATTGACCGTGAAATTTTACGGATAGTTGAACACAGAAGTTGCTGTTGCCGGGATACCTGTTTCGCACTAAATACGGGTAGCTCCGATTGCGACTGAATTTCTGCAACGCTAGGTCCTGCCATCCTCTCAGATCTTCTACTGTGGCATATAAACTGACATGCTCCTGTCAGACCTCTGTGGCAAGCAGCTGCTTGAGGGGGTATTTATTTTTATTTAAGTGCGATGTCTTCCATATTGCTTTCTGCAACTGGCTGCTGGCCTCTACCCGAAGCCCCTACTCGCCTGTTGGAATTTCTGTATCATATTCTTCAGTCCATTTAGCGACAAAGGCCCTTTCCTTATATCTTTCAGACGGCGATATTCGTGTAATGCAGCGGCATTTTTCTGCCGTTTTGATAAAAGAGTTTCACAGACATAGCTCGGTCCTTGTTGCAGATACCCACGTTTCCTTCTAGCGATTACAGGAAAGACATCACATTTTATAGTGTACCTCATGCGACTCTCACGTGTAATTGGCTGCAATGATGTCACAAGAAATTAGCATGTTCTACCACGTTTTAGCGCACACACGCCACCTGGTGGTACTAACACTAACTATTTTTAATTCGCAAATTCTCTACCCAGTGTTCTTATTGAGGTATCCACCACGTTTCGTTGTGATCAGTCGAGAAGATCCTTCTCTACATCGCTCTGAGTAATGTCAGTTTAATTATAATCACCATGTATATATATATATACTGCTCAAAAAAATTAGGGGATATTTCAAAATGAATATGAAGCGAAGAAATATCCCCTAATTTTTGTGAGCAGTGTATATAGGCATTGTAATTTTCGTGAATTCTTTCGACTTTATCGTGCGCTTTAGAAATTTATTGGGCGTTTTCTCAAATTCGTATGTATACACGGAAAATATTTTTCCAACTCATTTTAATAGAGGAAAAATTGCTTATTTTCAGCGAAGGGGGTGTGTAGAAAAATTATAACAGTTAAAAGTGGCATTCAACTCAAAAGGGAGGTTTTGGCAAAAAAAAAAAGATTTGGATGCACTGCTCTACATGGTGTTATAAAAAAACTTTGCGATTTGTAAATTAAATGAAAAATGATAGTAGATGAGTAAAATCTGTAACAGTTCATAGCCCAAATCAAAAGTTTTTGTCTTTATTATCGTATCTAGAGGGGTGGATCAAGGCGGCCATGCCCCATTTCCCCTTTTAGAATACTAGTAAAGTAATACAGGGGAAAAAAATTTAAACTTGGGCACATTTCAGGAATTTTTCAAGACATTTTTTAAAAGCTCTAAGAAAAGAGGAAACTGCACTGAAATTCAGTCTTGCAGCGTCACCCCCCCCCCCTCTCCCGCAGTTTACTTTTTTCTGGCTCAATTGTGTCACATCCTCCTTAATTGTTTTTAAGCTCCGGGTCTATTTAACAGTCTGAGAATGCCTAGCGTGATATGCATTGCTATCAGGGGTGATCATCTATTAACATCGCCTGTCCCATAATTCGAGCAACTCCATTATGGGAATTCATGCTCTCATTATGCAACATATTCTAAGATTTTATCCTTATCAGTCTTATGTTACTGTCCTGTCCATACGAGATTTAGAGCTGGAGCAGCTCAATCGGCAGCTCGCCAGGCGCGTAATATGAAGTTCCCAGGTTCGAGTCCCACCTGAGTCAGCGTTGAGATTTATCTCCGTAAAACTTCCCGCCCTGTTCTCGGTGAGGGACACCGAAAGGATTGGAAAGACCGTCGTCGTCGGATGGGAAATAAAGCCGTCGTCTGATGTGCAGAAAGAGCCATACTACGTGCTCGTTAATCACTACTCTGGATACCTTTAACGGGAGGCTACCGTCAGTCTCTGGGGCGGAGGTTGCTTAGTCGGTAGCGCGCCAGGCTCGTAATCTGTAGTTCCCAGGTTCGAGTCCCAGCTGGGTCAGCGCTGAGATTTATCTCCGCAAAAATTCCCCGCCCTGCCCACGGTCAGTAGGGGACACCGATGGGTTTGGAAAGGCCGCCGTGCGTCGGATGGGACGTTAAGCCGTGGCCCCATGTGTGGGAGAGCCATACCCTGTGCACGTTAAAGAACACACTGGATGGCCTTGATCGGACGCTACCATCTGTCTCCCAACAGCTGTTCCAGTGGGTCCCCTCCCCCAACCTTCTCTGAACCTTCGGGGTCAATGTGAACTGGCCATTTAGCAAATGGTGTGCAAAAAAGTGCCGCTCAGAGGTAAAACAACCCAACCCAACCCTTGACAAATTTGTAATTTTCCGCCCTTGTTCAGTTATCGATAAAAAAAACAATGCACATGTTATTTATGTTATTGCGATTTAAAATGGATGAGCACTGAGCGTGAGTTCAAGCAAAAATTGGTCAATAAAAATTACAATACAATGCAATTTATTACAAAGCATGGATGAAATTATTTCTGAACAAACTAAGTCAACCGGTACGAAACTTTATAATAATACAAAGATCAACTTTCAGAAGAATCCATTATCTCAATTCTATTCATATCCAATTCACGAAAGACTAAAATCATTCAATGAACAATAAAATCATGTTGATAAATAAATATTCAATCTAACTAGAATCATATATGTGAATACTTTCAATATCTCGAGAATAACCTTACCAATTCCTAAATAATTAAATAACTACATATACACAAAAAAGATTTCCTTCTTCGGTTTTAGTCCTCAAGTGCTCCAAAACTGTGGCTAAGTATACTGGTTTCTCAGAACCAATTCTTTTCAGGCGTTGATCACCATACACAAGACGACAAATTCTTTTTTGTCGTTACCAGCTTAACAACACGATCCACACCAATAAACTAATCGACCTCCCGTGCACATACCAAATAAAAACATTTATTCTTTATACCAGTGGTTCTCAACCTTTTATGCTTCACGTACCCCCTGGAAATGTGTATGTAACTGGCGTACCCCTTACACAGATAGATAAAACTATAGTTATAGTATAATAATGCCAACTTAGCGACTTTGTTACTAGATCTAGCGACTTTTGAGCTTTCACGGCGTACCCCAAAAAATTTTACCGCGTACCCCACCCCTGCTTTAGACTATCGTGTACAGACTAAGGCTATTTATGCCTCCTTTCAGATCTCCACAATTCCAACAACTCTATCTCTTCTATTTTTTTAGGGGGCGGGGGTGGCTCAGTCGGCAGTCGCGCCAGGCTCGTAATCTGTAGTTCCCAGGTTCGAGTCCCAGCTGGGTCAGCGTTAAGATTTATCTCCGCAAATTTCTCCGCCCTGCCCACGGTCAGTAGGGGACACCGATGGGCTTGGAAAGGCCGCCGTCCGTCGGATGGGACGTTAAGCCTTGGCCTCGTGTGCGGGAGAGCCATAACATGTGCACGTTAAAGAACACACTGGATGGCCTTGATGGGACGCTACCATCTGTCTCCCAACAGCTGTTCCAGTGGGTCCCCTCAGAGAAGATTCGGGAAAGAGATTCACTGGACAGCTGTTAGGAGATAATTGGTAGTCTTCCAATAATGCCATCCGGAGTGCTCTTTAGTGTGACCAGGGTATGGCTATTCCGCACGTGGAGTCACGAATTTACGTCCTATTCCATGGAGGGCGGCCTTTCCAAGACCATCGGTGTCCCCTTTTTGTCAGAATGCAGAGTGGAGGTTTAGCGGAGATGAAGGCATCGACATCGGAGACTCGAACTAGGAACTGCAGATTACGAGCTTGGGGCGTTACCGACTGAGCTAATTTCCTCCACAACAGACTAGAAGGCCTTTTCGTTTATTATTATTTTATCAGAAACTTTTTTTGCTGAATAATGCAATATAAACATATATTTTTCCTTCCATTACAGTAATTAGTAATTAAACTTCACCAGTAGACTCCACAAAATCGAACCTTTTACTTGAAAGTGGAAATAACACTAAAAAATTATGAATACAATTTTCTGGATATACGTAATGTAAGTAACCACCATTTCCCAATGAAAATGAGCTATTATGGGTGTACAATAACCGAATGAATTGTTTAACACGTTGATATAGTATTTTCAAAAACTTCAATTCTAGAAAATAAACAATTTGGTTCCGAATCTCACTAGAATATTCAGAATTTTTCCGAGAGATGGCGCCATAATCAATCAGTATCAATTGCATATAAGCTACTAAAAGCCATGGCAGCAGGGCCGGACTTTCTCATAAAGGTAACCGTCTGCCATCCTCTCAGATCTTCTACTGTGGCATATAAACTGACAGGCTCCTGTCAGACCTCTGTGGCAAGCAGCTGCTTGAGGGGTATTTTATTTATTTATAGCCTACGAGCTAACTAAGTTAATACAGCTTAGGATCTCACTTTACGAGGAACCTAAAAAGGAAAAAAAACAACATATTTTTACTTTTGTATTAGTAGTTATAGAAAATTTACTAGTTTTAAAATATAAATGGTTTTCACCACATTACATTCCAGTTTATCTTTCAGTGTTCCCTTCAGTCAGAAAAATACATATTTCAACTTTTTGAGGTAAAGGCATTGATGTTGTGATTGTTTTTCTGCTGGAGTCCAGCCATCTTCCCTGGCAGTTTAATACACCATACTATGACGTATTAAACTGCCAGGATAATATGCCATACTATGGCGTATATATTATGTATATATACTATGGCGTATATATTATATATATATACGTATATATATATATGAATTGTCCTATTAAAATATTAGAGAATTTCCATGTTATGTCGATACATACTATGGCGTATATATTATATATATACGTATATATATATATGAATTGTCCTATTAAAATATTAGAGAATTTCCATGTTATGTCGATGGGAATCTAACTTCGAAGCTCTATAATTTCTAAAACATGCATTTAAGGGAAAAATGTCCCTGAAGGTAAATTATAGATCACAATCAAATCTATTTAAATCTTGATTTTAAATAACATTCTTTCTGTATTTCAAGGTATTAATTTTGTTATTAAATAAAAGCGATTACGGTTTGAAAAATCGCTCACAATGTATTTACTCGAAGACACGGTGCCACTCGGCGTTGCTTATAATACAGATCCAGCCTCAAGATCGCAGCATCCCTAGGACTCAATGTGTTGCAATTTAATTGTATGTAATGTCTCACATTTAAAGACTGTTCTTAGTTTTGTACGTAATTTTTTCCTGCCATCCTTACAGACCTTCTACTATGGCCGATAAACTGACAGGTTCCTGTCACACCTCTGTGGCAATCAGCTGCTTGAGGGGGTATTTATTTATTTATTTTTATCTACTTATTTGTATAATTACCTAAAAGTTAATCAAAGATCTTTCTTGTAATACTTTAGTATACAGTAAAAATTTAATTATCATCAATAATTAATCATCCCAACATCTTTTTTAAGAAAGCATCATTCCATCGTCTTAAGAAAGTATCATCCCCACATCTTCCGTAGGGGCGGGGGTGGCTCAGTCGGTAGCGCGCCAGGCTCGTAATCTGTAGTTTCCAGGTTCAAGTCCCAGCTGGGTCAGCGTTGAGATTTATCTCCGCAAAATTCTCCGCCCTGCCCACGGTCAGTAGGGGACACCGATGGGCTTGGAAAGGCCGCCGTCCGTCGGATGGGACGTTAAGCCGTGGCTCCGTGTGCAGGAGAGACATACCCTGTGCACGTTAAAGAACACGCTGGATGGCCTTGACGGGAGGCTACCATCTGTCTCCCAACAGCTGTTCCAGTGGGTCCCCTCCCCCAACCTTCTCTGAGCCTTCGGGGTCCATGTGACCTGGCCATTTAGCAAATAGTGTGCAAAAAAGTGCCGCTCAGAGGTAAAACAACCCAACCCAACAACCACATCTTCCGATGAACGGAGATGATCTGG
This sequence comes from Ryuthela nishihirai, assembly GCA_038380435.1. Taxonomy (NCBI): domain Eukaryota; kingdom Metazoa; phylum Arthropoda; class Arachnida; order Araneae; family Heptathelidae; genus Ryuthela; species Ryuthela nishihirai. Next base: position 37,379,433 of record JAWZYU010000015.1, read on the forward strand.
CATTGAGAGGATGAGACGTCGGATGTGTGTTTGGCGAATGTCGGTCCATGCAGTTTTGATACGTAGCCAAATTTCATCTGTTGTAGCATCTGCTGGTGTCTGGTATGCTAGTCGTCGTGAGTTTATAAATTCCATAATACATACACTTGCTTTATTTAGAATTAATTTTCGATTTTCCGAACTAGTACCTACATCCAGAGTTCGAGTGTTAGTTTAGTGATCTGGCAACCTTCGTGTCACGTGACACGAAGGTTGCCAGATCACTAATTTCTGAAAAAATCGTTGCCAGATATTTTTTCTAAATTCTGTAATCAACCGTGGTGTTCGGATACTTTTTCGAGCGACTGTACTTTTGTATAGAGAGTTTCTTTTCTATGCACCACTTATTTTTAAAATCCGAGTTTTGAATTTTTGTTTCTTTGAATGTAACACACAAGCGATAATTCTTCCAAATATCAAAATATATTTATGTTTGCCTTTTGTTTTTTTACCTCGAAGGCGTTTCCTTCAGTGAAGAGGAATCTGTTTACCTTCACAGAATTAATAGCGTGAGCCTCGAAGGCCATTTCCCAGCTCCAGCAACTAAAGCTTCTATCAACGAGCTTTGAGGCATTCCTAACTTTGTTTGCTCTCAGCAAGGCAAGTCAGCCATCTCTCTCTCTTCTCCGCATCCTCATCTTCCTGTCTCATCTCCATCTCAGGCGTTACATGTAATCACAGCGAAAGTTATCTGTCTTCTTACCGGAGCCCAGAACTTCAATTCATTCGTGGTCTTAATTAAACTGTTGCCTCTAATGAAGACGAAGGACTTGGCTCGCTCTCGAGAAAGAGAAAAAGAATAACACTTTTCAAACCTAACTTTTGTTACAAGTTTCTGTCTTGAACTTGCGATGCATTCTTGTAATCCGAAATCTCTGCGAGAGATCTACGCCTACATATTAAAAGAGTCACTTCTTTGCTCTTCTCTTTCGAAGCAGAAATATAGCTCTCCCCACCTCGCTTCCCCCCAAGAACACACATCCACACTCTAGCTGTAAAATGCTTCTCACTCATTCCTAATTCGCCGGCGCATCCAAATTCCTATCACATCCCGAGGGAACTTGGAGGAAACGTCTACGAGAAAACGAGACGAAGAACCAGTCTGAGTGGTTTATAGTATTTGCAAATGCGAGCTCTTACAAAGCAGAGCGCAGCAAAATCGATGTGTCTGCAATTAATCATGTGATACCGCAATCTGGGATGTGGAGCGTCGTTGATACGTTGTCCTATTTAAATAGCTCGGAGGATGAAAGAGGTTGCCCATTAGAAGCTGGACGGGGAGCTGAAATGAAAATGGACTCACTTCGAGATGCTGTTGAAAAGATAAACAGGATGTCGGGAGTAAAGAGGCAAAAGCAACAATGCGTGGAAGAACTTCCTGATGATCACATGCGGAAGATGTTGGGATGATACTTTCTTAAGACGATGGAATGATGCTTTCTTAGAAAGATGTTAGGATGATTCTTTCTTAATTCGATATTGGGTGATACTTTCCTAAGAAGATGTAGGGATAATGTTTTCTTAAAAAGATTTTGGGATGTTGCTTTCTCAAGAAGACATTGAGTAATACTTTTCTAAGAAGATGCAAGTATGATGCTTTCTTAAGAAGGTGCTGTGATGATGCCTTCTTAAGAAGATGTCAAAATGATGTCTTGTTTAAGAAGACGTCGAGAGATACTTTCCAAAGAATATTTTAAGATGATGCTTTCTTAAGAAGATGTGAAGACGATACTTTCTTCAGTAGTAAGAAAACCACGATGATCATAATGACAAAGCAATCTTTTATGGTAAGCTATGGATATATCAGGGTCTTTCAGAGCTTTAGTATTAAAAGCAATTCTTTTAACATCAGCACAACATTTCTTAAGCTTCAGTGCAAAACACGTTTTACAAAGTACTGATCAGACCCAATTTCGGTTCCCCTATAAGAACTGGTATTCCTAACAGAACTAGCCCATTGCTGTTAATTAATACATAACCGATGATATTCCTATGCTCAGGAGAAACCCAAGTGTATTTATTAGTGACCCAGTGTTTGTAGAATGTGTTACTCTCTAACCACTAAGTTTACTTACACGTAGTAGACAAAAAAATCTCTCCTGACCTTTCCTTCTTAATATGCATTCATCCTGCCACCGATCCCAAAGGGCGCGGGGGTGGCTCAGTCGGTAGCGAGCCAGGCTCGTAATCTGTAGTTCCCAGGTTCGAGTCCCAGCTGGGTCAGCGTTGAGATTTATCTCCGCAAAATTCCCCGCCCTGCCCACGGTCAGTAGGGGACACCGATGGGCTTGGAAAGGCCGCCGTCCGTCGGATGGGACGTTAAGCCGTGGCCCCGTGTGCGGGAGAGCCATACCCTGTGCACGTTAAAGAACACGCTGGATGGCCTTGACGGGAGGCTACCATCTGTCTTCCAACAGCTGTTCCAGTGGGTCCCCTCCCCCAACCTTCTCTGAGCCTTCGGGGTCCATGTGACCTGGCCATTTAGCCCATGGTGTGCAAAAAAGTGCCGCTCAGAGGTAAAACAACCCAATAACCCAACCGATCCCAAAGGGGATATCGATGGGGATTGAGAAGATCGCAATCGTTCGGATGGATCGTTAAGCCAAGGTGCCGTGTGCACGAGAGCTATATCTTGTGGACGTTAAAGGACATTGAATGGTTTTGACAAGAGGATACCATCTATCTCCTAACTGCTATCCGTTGTATCCCCTCTCCCTCTTCCTTCAATCTTCTCTGATCCTTGCGGCCTGACCATTTTACCCACTGTTGGCACAAAAATGTCGCTCAGAAGTAAAAAAAAAATACGAGGGAAATTTAAGAAAATCCCCGATGCAGACATGTGGTGAAAATCTCAAAGATAGCTCGGCGACCATACGAACCCGAGGGTTAGAGGCATACCACTCTTGCCTTACTACGAAAGAGAGGAGCAGAGGTGGAAATTCCCTTCAAAAGATTAACATCGCAGCATGATCCCCCGGTAGTATTCAACCTTCTTCTAACAAAAAGATGCCATTGCATCATTTTGAATTCATTTTCGTTCCAAGCTTTTCCTGATTCTGACAGCAAAAGGGAAAAAAGTGGAGTGAATTACTGAAGCCACTCTGCGTATTGAGGTTACTCGAATACTATAAAGCTTCAGCCACTTCTTACATTATGGATGTGCATCAAGATGATGGAGAGATGTAGTGGAGGATAAAAGACCGAACGTGGATGCATATTAACCCTCCTGCGATTGGGTGGTGAAGGACCAGTCATGTGTTGGCATCTAGATCCTCTCTACATGTTGACTCTCATCTTGAAGCGCCGGAAAGGAGCCAAAGAGGCTGTGGAAGCGGAAGAGGAGATGAAAGAAGAGAGAAGCCCACGCTCTCGCTCATCAAGAGGGTGAAGGAAGCATCTTCACGCTTTATTTGTATTGCTTGACTGCAGCTGGTTTACAGGATACTTCTCTTACAGAGTTACGCTTAGAGTGGTGGAAGTTTTCTTGATACTTCTGCTATGAAACACAGAACTCGTTAGTCCATAATGTACAGCCATCAAGAAAAAAGAAAATATTTCAGATTAAAATGTATATTTATTCGGATTTAGGATTTTTTATAATTTTCTCGTGTTGGAATATTTTGCCACTGAGCAGCACTTATTTATTGAGGAATTAAATGAATTGGGGCATTGAGGCAGTGGCGTATCCAGAATCTTTCAATGAGGTTGGGGGAGGTTAATGTGAGGCCGTCATTTTATAGACTTCCTCAGTAAATATACGTTGTTCAATACCTCAAATGGAGGGGCTTAAATCCCACCATCCTTGGTACACCACTGAATGAGGTGTTGCAATGAACCCAAGTCACATGACAAAGTTTTGGAATGGAATTATGGACGAGTCGCAGACACATCAAATCCAGGTTAGGGTTAGAAGAGTGAAGAAATCGACTGGTTACAAATACCCCAAGTCTTGAGAAAAGTAAGGCAATGGGATAAATGGAATCATTCCCCAAAGGCCGCAATTGGGTTAGCAATGGAGCAGATTGATTTACAAGGACCGTAAATCTCAGGACAAAGTTAGATAATGAGATAAATGTACTGAATACAATGACCTCAAGTCTGAAGTAATTGTTGGGTTGGTTGTTTTTTACCTCTGAGCGGCACTTTTTTGCACACCATGGGCTAAATGGCCAGGTCACAAAGATCCCGAAGTCTCAGAGAAGGTTGGGGAGGGGATCCACTGGAACAGCTATTGGGAGACAGATGGTAGCCTCCCGTCAAGGCCACCCAGCGTGTTCTTTAACATGCACAGGTTATGTCTCTCCCGTACACGGTGTCACGGCTTAACGTCCCATCCGACGGACGGAGGCTTTTCCAAGCCCATCGGTGTCCCCTACTGACCGTGGGCAGGCGGGGAATTTTCTGAAGTAAAAGGATTAGGAAGCGAAATAAACGGATTTACTATATAAAGACCCTCAAGTCTCGGAACAGAGTTATGCTAAAGATAATATAGTCTCAGGAGAGATATTCAATGGGACAAGTGGATATATCGCCAGGACCTCAATTATCAGATTGGTCGAAAAAGTACGGGATGGGATGAATAAACAGGTCACAATGATCTCAAGTCTTTAGGCGGTATTAATAAGTGGATAATAAGCGGATGGTAATAAAGACTCCAAAGCTATGGACAATGTTAGGGAGTAGGATAAAAGAATAGGCTTCAAATGCCGAAATCTCGTGCTTAACTATTAGATTCATCAAGGGCAGTGACGCCCAAATGAGGAGTTTTAGAAATTTGGGGAAGCTTTTGGTGTGACAATTCAATAACGAGAGCGATACAGCCATCTAGTTTTTAACCAATTTTCTACAGGAAAAATTAGTTATATTTCCATGGAAGAAGCGTTAAAATAACCTTGGGCAAAGCAGCTGTGGGCACAAAAAGTTTGAAGAGCAGCTGATCTAGAATCGAAACTAGCCATTGTAGCAATTTATTAAATGAAAATTTCAGTCTATTATTTTTAATTCTAATATTTATTATATTTAGCCTTGGTTACAATTTATTAAATGAAAACTTCAGTCTATTATTTTTACTTCTAATAGTTATTATATTTAGCCTTGGTTACAATTTATTAAATGAAAACTTCAGTCTATTATTTTTAATTCTAATATTTATTATATTTAGCCTTGGTTACAATTTATTAAATGAAAACTTCAGTCTATTATTTTTAATTCTAATATTTATTATATTTAGCCTTGGTTACAATTTATTAAATGAAAACTTCAGTCTATTATTTTTAATTCTAATATTTATTATATTTAGCCATGGTTACAATTTATTAAATGAAAACTTCAGTCTATTATTTTTAATTCTAATATTTATTATATTTAGCCATGGTTACAATGTTTTAAATGAAAACTTCAGTCTATTATTTTTAATTCTAATATTTATTATATTTAGCCATGGTTGTAATTTATTAAATGAAAACTTCAGTCTATTATTTTTAATTCTAATATTTATTACATTTAGCCATGATTACAATTTATTAAATGAAAATTTCAGTCTATTATTCTTAATTCTAATATTTATTATATTTAGCCATGGTTGAAATTTATTAAATGAAAACTTCAGTCTATTATTTTTAATCCTAATATTTATTACATTTAGCCTTGGTTACAATTTATTAAGTGAAAACTTCAGTCTATTATTTTTAATTCTAATATTTATTATATTTAGCCATGGTTACAATTTATTAAATGAAAACTTCAGTCTATTATTCTTAATTCTAATATTTATTATATTTTGCCATGGTTGCAATTTATTAAATGAAAACTTATGTCTATTATTTTTAATCCTAATATTTATTATATTTAGCCTTGGTTACAATTTATTAAATGAAAATTTCAGTCTATTATTTTTAATTCTAATATTTATTATATTTAGCCTTGGTTACAATTTATTAAATGAAAACTTCAGTCTATTATTTTTAATTCTAATATTTATTATATTTAGCCATGGTTACAATTTATTAAATGAAAACTTCAGTCTATTATTCTTAATTCTAATATTTATTATATTTAGCCATGGTTACAATGTTTTAAATGAAAACTTCAGTCTATTATTTTTAATTCTAATATTTATTATATTTAGCCATGGTTGCAATTTATTAAATGAAAACTTCAGTCTATTATTTTTAATTCTAATATTTATTACATTTAGCCATGGTTACAATTTATTAAATGAAAATTTCAGTCTATAATTCTTAATTCTAATATTTATTATATTTAGCCATGGTTGAAATTTATTAAATGAAAACTTCAGTCTATTATTTTTCATTCTAATATTTATTATATTTAGCCATGGTTGCTATTTATATAATGAAAACTTCAGTCTATTATTTTTAATCCTAATATTTATTATATTTAGCCTTGGTTACAATTTATTAAATGAAAACTTCAGTCTATTATTTTTAATTCTAATATTTATTATATTTAGCCATGGTTACAATTTATTAAATGAAAACTTCAGTCTATTATTCTTAATTCTAATATTTATTTTATTTTGCCATGGTTGCAATTTATTAAATGAAAACTTACGTCTATTATTTTTAATTCTAATATTTATTATATTTAGCCATGGTTGTAATTTATTAAATGAAAACTTCAGTATATTATTTTTAATTCTAATATTTATTATATTTAGCCATGGTTACAATTTATTAAATGAAAACTTCGGTCTATTATTTTTAATTCTAATATTTATTATATTTAGCCATGGTTACAATTTATTAAATGAAAACTTCAGTCTATTATTCTTAATTCTAATAATTGTTATTTTTTGCCATGGTTGCAATTTATTAAATGAAAACTTACGTCTATTATTTTTAATTCTAATATTTATTATATTTAGCCATGGTTGTAATTTATTAAATGAAAACTTCAGTATATTATTTTTAATTCTAATATTTATTATATTTAGCCATGGTTACAATTTATTAAATGAAAACTTCGGTCTATTATTTTTAATTGTAATATTTATTATATTTAATAATTCAACAGCCATTCTATTATTAAGCAGTGAAAACTGTCGTTTAAGTATTAACTAAATTAGAATAAGAAAATATTTAAGTGTAGACAGCGAATTAACTTATAAACAAATGGCATTGTCAATCCTTACATATAAATATATTAAGTTCTGAAAATGCATATGCTAATCGCTTAATATATTACATTTCGACATTACGAAAAGAAACCATTTATTCCAAAAAAAAAATATCCCTCAAGCAGCTGTTTGTCATAGAGGCCAGTTTAATACGCCATAGTAGAAGGTCTGTGAAAATGGCGGACCTCAGCAGAAAAATAACGCAAACATCCATGATTTATCATGTACTCGAACCCAGGACTCTTTCATCAGTAGCTAAGCACGCTAACCATTCGGCCAGGGACGGCTAGTATGAAAAAAAAGTATAATTATCGGTCAATCAGAAAAAACGAAATCGCTTTCGAAAAAAATTTATTAATGAATGCTTTATTTTTTAGCAGGCCTTAGTTTGCCCAACTACGATACAATATAGGCGTATCCAGTTTACATTTTTTCGTAGCACATTTATGCAAAACAAAAAAAAACCACCTGACGTAACTCAAACACTATACTAGACAATCAACAAAGTTGTCTGCATAGATTTGCTATTATGTTCTTCGTGTTCCACTTTTAAACAGCGATCATTTTAATATTTCTGATTTCGAAAGCACAGTTTTTTCGAATTTTAAGATGAATTCGGTTATTTTTACCTATCTTCCTATTGCTTATGGCTTTGACACTTGTCAGTTGGTGGATTGGTCGGTTTGTCATTCGGTCGGTTTGTGTATTTGACAAAAGGTTGTTCCACCATATCTTTCGGAAGCGATGGAAAAACTTAATGATATTTGTGCCAAATGAAAGCTTGTGACGCGGGGAGTGTCATAGTCTATAAAAAGAACTGACCCCAGTGCTTTCTTCCCCCTAAAAAAAGGGAAAATGTGAAAACTGTTCTTGTGCTATATCTCTAGAACGCGAAGGCTTAAAGCAACAAGCTATACGTCGAATGAAAGCTACTGACGGGGGGAATGTCATAGGCTACGAAACATTGACCCCCTCGTGCTTTATTCCCCCCTAAAAAAAGAGGGACAACGAGAAAATGATTGTTCCCCTATATCTCCTGAATGCGAGTGTGGAAAGTAACGATCTATGTGTTCAATGAAAGCTTATGAGGGGGGGGGGGGGGGAGTGTCGTACACTATAGAAAATTGATCCACCATACTTTCTTCCCCCTTAAAAATGTGGAAATGCTAAACAATTGTTCCGCTATATCTCCAGAACGCGAGTGCCGAAAGTAACAAGATACACGTCAAATGAAAGCTTGTAACGCGGGGAATGTCGTAGGCTATGAAAATTGACCCCCCAGTGCTTTCTTCCCCCCTAGAAAAGAAGACAATGTGAAAATGGTTGTTACTCTATATCTCCTGAACGCGAGTGCGAAAAGTAACGAGCTATGTGTCTAATGAACGTTTGCAACGCTGGGAGTGTCGCAGGCTATAAAAAAACAACCCTGCTCACCTCCCCCCTAAAAAATGGGAAACAGTCGTTCTTCCATATCATCCGAACGCCAGGGCTTATACTTACGAGTAAGGTATAAGTAAGAATCCAAGTTCGTACAATGACGGTCGTACACTATTTCGAATTTCTCCCGCTCTAATCTCCCCTTATAAAATATGGGAGGGCAGATTTTCGCGGACGTCGACTTTAACGAGTAGTATATCAAATTAAAGCTTGTGACGTCTCCAATGTCGTGGTCTACCTCAAGCCTGAATCCAAAACGGTGGTAAATGTGATCGATGTTTATGAGTCATCTATCAAAGTTTTTAAAGGTAGGTGTTTTTAATGACAACCAAAAAAATATATAAATTAAAAACTTTAAAAAATACCTATCTTCCTATAGTGTTCTAAAAAGTCGAAAATAAACCTAAAGCATATCGATGGTGCAATCAGTCACTGAGTTCGTATTCACTTCAAAGGAAGATAAGGCGCCGATTTACCTACTCCACAAGATTGCCGGTGCCCTATCTTCCTTTTGAAGTGAATACGAACTCAGTGACTGATCGAACCATCGATATGTTTTAGGATTATTTTCTACTTTTTAGGACCCTATAAGAAGATATGCATTTTTTAAATATTTTTTTTAATTTACATTTAGTCGTTTTATTTGTTAAAAAAGACTGAAGAGACAGATTTGTTTGTGTACTTTTTGCGCGCCATGTGGCGAGATTTTATATTGTAGATAACTACGGAGTTTCTCAAAATAATGGGTTGGGTTGGGTTGTTTTACCTCTGAGCGGCACTTTTTTTCACACAATAGGCTAAATGGCCAGGTCACATGGACCCCGAAGGCTCAGAGAAGGTTGGGGAGGGGACCCACTGGAACAGCTGTTGGGAAACAGATGGTAGCCTCCCGTCAAGGCCATCCAGCGTGTTCTTTAACGTGCACAGGGTATGGCTCTCCCGCACACGGGGCCACGGCTTAACGTCCCATCCGACGGACGGCGGCCTTTCCAAGCCATCGGTGTCCCCTACTGACCGTGGGCAGGGCGGGGAATTTTTGCGGAGATAAATCTCAACGCTGACCCAGTTGGGACTCGAACCTGCGAACTACAGATTACGAGCCTGGCGCGCTACCGACTGAGCCACCCCCGCCCCATCAAAATAATGGAAACACCGACGGTGACTGGAGTGCATGCAATGCGACGTATACTATCACAGAGACGACGTCACCCGCGATGTGAGGTATATAAAGTGGGAGAAGTACGATGTCCGCTATCACGTAGCAGTGCCACACGCGCAGGTGAAACAGCTGTTGTGGTGTAATTATCGACAATGTTAGATCTCAGTGACCTCCAAAAAGGCATGATCGTTGGTGCGCGTCTTTGCAGGAGCTTCAGTAATAAAATCGGCGGAAATAGTAGGTGTAACACGAGGAACTGTTTTGAAGATTATGACTACCTATCAAAAAGGATTATGACTACCTATCAAAAAGGATTATGACTACCTATCAAAAGGATATTACCCCCAAATGTGCAAATTGTGGATGCCATATGAAGTTTTCAGATAGGGATAGGCGAACGTTGGCACGGATTGTACAATGGAAGCACAAGCCCACGGCACCGCAAATAGCAGCAGAGTTGAACACCAGTAGGAATGATCCCGTTTCCATCATAACAGTTCGTCGGGAACTTCATCGTACCGGTATTTATGGCCGTGCTGCAATCCACAAACCTCTGATTACCAACATCAATGCAACAAAACATGTAATGTGGTGCAAAGCACATAAAAACTGAGATGCCAAAGGCTGACAATGTGTCATCTGGTCTGATGAATCGTGCTACACGTTGTTTCCCACCACGGTAAAGTGTACGTCTGGCGAAAACCTGCAGAAGTGTACCACCCCGGCTGTGAAACATGGAGGTGGATCCCTGATGCTGTGGGGTGCCAGCCATATCATGGCATTCCTTAGAGCCATTTGTTATTCTGCAGGGTCGTTTCGCATCCGCAACGCACGAATCCATTCTCAGGGATCACCTGCACCAATGTTGCGGGCATTGTTCCCTAATGACCGTCCCTGATTTCAGAGGGTTGGGTTGGGTTGTTTTACCTCTGAGCGGCACTTTTTTGCACACCATGGGCTAAATGGCCAGGTCACATGAACCCCGAAGGTTCAGAGAAGGTTGGGGGAGGGGACCCACTGGAATAGCTGTTGGGAGACAGATGGTAGCCTCCCGTCAAGGCCATCCAGCGTGTTCTTTAACGTGCACAGGGTGTGTCTCTCCCGCACACGGGGCCACGGCTTAACGTCCCATCTGACGGACGGCGACCTTTCCAAGCCCATCGGTGTCCCCTACTGACCGTGGGCAGGGCGGGGAATTTTGCGGAGATAAATCTCAACGCTGACCCAGCTGGGACTCGAACCTGGGAACTACAGATTACGAGCCTGGCGCGCTACCGACTGAGCCACCCCCGCCCCTGATTTCAAGAGGATAATGCACCTGTGCATTGTGCGAAACGTGTCAAGTTGCGGTTTACATAGCATGAGGATGAGGTACAGCAGCTACCCTGGCCACCTCAATATTATTGAACATTTGTGGGAATATCTGGAGCGCAAGGTCAGATTACTCTTTCCACCTCCAGCATCACCAGTACAGTTGGGCCATATTTTACAAGAAGAATGGCCCCACATTCCATTACCGCATGTGCACGACTTGTATAAGTCTATTCCACGTCGAATTGCGTCTGTTCTGAACGCCCGAGGTGGACCTACAGATTATTAATAAAATGTTCTCCACAAATAGTACGTATTTCCATTATTTTAATAAAACACTGTACGTATAAGGCTACCTTTCTCCACATTTGGGCACGCCTACAGTCTATCATGGTTGGTCAAGGCTTTCATCATCAGAGGCGTATTAGTAGTCCCCGCAATCGCATTCAAAAAGAAAATGCAAAATTTATGGTGGAACTTGATATACAATTTTTTAAAGGTACAGCCCGGGTTGGGTTGTTGTTTTTCCTCTGAGCGGCACTTTTTTTGCACACAATGGGCTAAATGGCCAGGTCACATGGACCCCGAAGGCTCAGAGAAGGTTGTGGAAGGGGACCCACTGGACAGCTGTTGGGAGACAGATGGTAGCCTCCCGTCAAGGCCATCCAGCGTGTTCTTTAACGTGCACAGGGAATGGTTCTCCCACATACGGGGCCACGGCTTTAACGTCCCATCCGACGGACGGCGGCCTTTCCAAGCCCATCGGTGTCCCCTACTGACCGTGGGCAGGGCGGGTACAGCCCGGAATTTCTTTCTTCAGCTTTGAACGAATAATGACAGACAGTGAGCAATCAGCTTCGTTTTCCTTATTTAGAAATACTTCTCCTTACTTTTTACTCTCCTTACTTGGCTATGAACTTCGTTAACGTAATACCATAACAGCCATGTGTGATGTCATTTTTTTGTCCGATTTGCGATTTCTCGCGATAACTCCAACCTATCTAAAGTCAAACCTAAACTTCCAATATTACTACTATTTTTTTCTCTATTCCTTTGTTGTTCTTATGTCATTTTTAGCTCGTTTCCAGAAGAAAAAAAAAAAACGAGCTAATGTTTTTGCTTTGTTGTTTTTCTGTTCGTCTGTTGCTTTTTGTTTATAGAGATAAATTAAAAATTCTTTATGGGTTGGATAGGTATGGATGACATATTACGATCTGCACTTTCCGAATCTCCCAAAAACTAAATTTTACGCCCCTTAACGGCGGAAAAGGTTGAAAAAATTTCAAACTAATGTTGCAAATTCAATTAACTATGAATTATCAATACCTATCTAACCCAAAAAGAAATTTTCAGTTTATCTCTAAAAGACAAGTAATTTTTACTTTAAACAAAAAATTATTGCGTTATACCACCCTCTCTGGGGGTAAAGATGAAAATCGTTTTTCTCAGTGCAAACTTCATGATAATTCACATTACACAACTAAAAGTGAAAATTTCTAAATGTAATTACATCGCTTGCAACATTAGTTTGAAATTTTTTTCAACTTTTTCCACCGTTAAAGGGCGCAAAATTTAGCTTTCGGCGGGGGGTGGCTCAGTCGGTAGCGCGCCAGACTCGTAATCTGTAGTTCCCAGGTTCGAGTCGCAGCTGGGTCAGCGTTGAGATTTATCTCCGCAAAATTCCCCGCCCTGCCCACGGTCAGTAGGGGACACCGATGGGCTTGGAAAGGCCGCCGTCCGTCGGATGGGACGTTAAGCCGTGGCCCCGTGTGCGGGAGAGCCATACCCTGTGCACGTTAAAGAACACGCTGGATGGCCTTGACGGGAGGCTACCATCTGTCTCCCAACAGCTGTTCCAGTGGGTCCCCTCCCCCAACCTTCTCTGAGCCTTCGGGGTCCATGTGACCTGGCCATTTAGCCCATGGTGTGCAAAAAAGTGCCGCTCAGAGGTAAAACAACCCAACATTAGTTTGAAACTTTTTTCAACCTTTTCCGCCGTTAAACGGCGCAAAATTAGCTTCCGGAAATTCGGAAAGTGCAGATCGTAATATTTCATCCATACCTATCCAACCCTAAAAGAGGGGCGGGTGGTGGCTCAGTCGGTGGCGCGCCAGACTCGTAATCTGTAGTTCCCAGGTTCGAGTCCCAGCTGGGTCAGCGTTGAGATTTATCTCCGCAAAATTCCCCGCCCTGCCCACGGTCAGTAGGGGACACCGATGGGCTTGGAAAGGCCGCCGTCCGTCGGATGGGACGTTAAGCCGTGGTCCCGTGTGCGGGAGAGCCATACCCTGTGCACGTTAAAGAACACGCTGGATGGCCTTGACGGGAGGCTACCATCTGTCTCCCAACAGCTGTTCCAGTGGGTCCCCTCCCCCAACCTTCTCTGAGCCTTCGGGGTCCATGTGACCTGGCCATTTAGCCCATGGTGTGCAAAAAAGTGCCGCTCAGAGGTAAAACAACCCAACATTAGTTTGAAAATTTTTTCAACTCTTTCCGCCATTAAACGGCGCAAAATTTAGCTTCCGGGAGATTCGGAAAGTGCAGATCGTAATATTTCATCCATACCTATCCAACCCAAAAAGAATTTTTAATTTATCTCTATAAACAAAAAGTGCCATCTCTACAGACGGACAGAAAAACAACAAAACGAAAACGTTAGCTCGTTTTTCGATTCACACTTCTTAGAATTTCCCAAAAGCTTTAATTGCGCCCTCCGACGGTGGGGAAATTTAGAAAATTTCAAAAATTTAAACGAATATTGCAAACGATCTAGATTAGGGGTTCTCAACGTGGGGTACGCCGTGAGAGCTCAAAAGTCGCTAGATCTAATAACAAAGTAAAAATAACCATTGTTATACTATAACTATAGTTTTATCTATCTATACAGGGCTTCGCCAGTTACATACACACTTCCGTACGTGAAGCATAAAAAGTTGAGAACCACTGATATATATGTTTTATTTTATTCCCATTGTTATACTATAACTAAAGTTTTATCTATCTATACAAGGGGTACGCCAGTTACATACACATTTCCAGGGGGTACGTGAAGCATAAAAGGTTGAGAACCACTGATATATATGTTTTATTTTATTCCCATTGTTATACTATAACTACAGTTTTTTCTATCTATACAAGGGGTACGCCAGTTACATACACATTTCCAGGGGGTACGTGAAGCACAAAAGGTTGAGAACCACTGATATATATGTTTCATTTTATTCCCATTGTTATACTATAACTATAGTTTTATCTATCTATACAAGGGGTACGCCAGTTACATACACATTTCCACGGGGTACGTGAAGCATAAAAGGTTGAAAACCACTGATATATATGTTTCATTTTATTCCCATTGTTATACTATAACTATAGTTTTATCTATCTATACAAGGGGTACGCCAGTTACATACACATTTCCAGGGGGTACGTGAAGCATAAAAGGTTGAGAACCACTTATATATATATGTTTTATTTTATTCCCATTGTTATACTATAACTATAGTTTTATCTATCTATACAGGGCTACACCAGTTACATACACACTTCCAGGGGGTACGTGAAGCATAAAAAGTTGAGAACCACTGATCTAGAGCTATTTGTGCTAAAAA